>JAJHZJ010000229.1:948564-3385090 GCA_023548195.1 Bettongia penicillata ogilbyi
AGTTAAAAGTGAAGTGAGGATAACTGAAATGAACAAATAAGAAAAGGCATCTAAGTTCCTTGTCTAATGCTGGAGGAAAATGTATATTTGGCGAGCTACCAGGACCATTAAATTTTCTTTCCACTGAGATCAGACAGTGTTGGCTGGAACATCTTCCCTGTCTTTCTGCCAGACTGGTGATTGATTATACCCCCTCATTAACTAATCAATTTGCAACTGAACATGGACTGGATTCAACAGGCAAGGGAGACATGGGCAAGAGAAGATGGCTACCATAATAGAAATGAAATAATTTGGATAAGATGTGATTTCATTGTAAGTTCAGCCATTAATAACAATTCCTACAGGTCTCTTGGCTCCCCTAATCCTGCTCCACATGGTGGGAGCTTTATTTCTTTTAAGACTGTAAAAGTAGACAACAGAACTACATTAACCCTGAATTCAATATATTCAGCAAGTATTTGTTAACTCACTACCATAGAGAAAAGACTATTGTAACAGGAGTCAGAAGACTCTGAGTCTCCTGGGTTTAAGACTCAATTCCACCACTTATTGTCTAAGACTTTGGGTGAGGCATCCAAATGCTCTGAGCTTTAGTTTACTTTTTGAAAAAAAAAGGATAATATGCTTGTACTGCCTATATTCATAGAATTATTTGAGTAAAATTAAGATTGTGTAGTACCAGGGAAACAGTAATGAAATTGGAGACCGGAGCTCCAATATTGGCTTTACCATCTACCCCATGTGATTTGGGGCAAGTCATCGTATGCAAATCTCTAGGCATCAATCTCCTCATGTGTAAAAAGACAGCATGAAACTACATGACTTCTCAATTCCTTTCCAGATTTAAGTCCAAGATCCAGTAGCATTCAAACCTTAAAGAACTATATAAATGAAACTTGTTGTTTATTACTGTTCACATTCTTGTCATCATCTTGGAAATGGGATCACCATTAATCACCAGCACTCTTACCATTGCTCCAGACTGCCTCACTTTTTTCCAGACAGCTCTGAGAGTCGTATGCCTTTTATGTGCTAGTTTCAATGCAATATCCATTAGAGATAATCATACAACCTCAATTTTTGTATTTCATTGATAAGACATTCTCTATTTCTCAGGAGAGCTTCTTCCATTTTTGTAAATCTCTAATGAACAGAAAATTCTTAGATTTGACCAAAAGCTGCCATTTTGTCATTTTCAGCATTTGGTTTTAGTTATGCCTTCTGGAATATTCCAGAACACATGTGCTCACTCTTCTATATGATGATCTTTCCTATGTAAGAAGACAGTGATCATACTACTTGCTCTTAAAATTTTGGTTTTTTCAGGTTACATAAACTTTAGTTTCTTCACTTTTTCCTACAGAACATAGATTCTCAACTTTTTGTTTTCTCAATTTTAATTCACTAAAATATATCAATCTGAATTGAATATAAGCTATCTGTTGAGAGCAAATCAAGGGAAGGGGTATCATTTCCCCATGAATTTGATACCATAATTGGTATCTAACACAATTTCACTGGGGGAGTGTATGGAGGGTCCAGATCAGTTATCACACTGAGGTAGGGAACTCCCAAGGAAGAGATTCACTCTATCAATACAGATTAATTACTGTTAAAGAAGGGAAGTAAGGAAAAGGAAAACCTGGGCTCAAACCTGGGCTCAAGTGTGTACTCTGATATATACCAGATGTGGGACCCCGGACATATAAATCATTTAATTTTGCAATGCATCCATGTCCTTAAGAAACTATTCACTTCTGATCACTTTGGCATCAGATTTACTAAAACTGAGATGATACAGAAATGATTAATATGAACCCTATGCAAAGATGACATGAAAATTCATGAAATATTCCATATTTTAAGTAAATTTTCTCTTTTCATCAAAAAAAAAACCCATTAATTTTTAAAATTCACTTTAACAACTTATGTTAAACTGTGATCAGCTTGAGATCCTATATATACATAAATTGATATCAAGCAAAATTTCCCCCATTCTGTACTTTGTGTAATTGTTGTAAGTTTTAAAAATTAAGAACAAGACTTTGCATTTATTCTTGATAAGTTTCATAATTTTGGATTGAACCCAGCTTTCCATCTTGTCAAGATAATTTTGAATCTTGATTTAGTCATCTAGCTTTTTATGCCTAATTTCATCTGCAAATTTGATGAGCCTGTCTTCTACATCTTCCTGTTAGTGATACTAAAATGTTGGAAAGGACAAGGAATAACCTTGTCAGAGTTCAAATTAAAGCAATAAACATTTATTAAACACCTACTGCGTGCAAGGTACCATGCCAAGTGCTTGAGATACAAAAACAAAATTAAAAATAGTTCTTGTTCTGAAGGAACTTATTTATATTCTAAAAATTGCCTCCATGATGATGTTGAAAGTTTATCCAATGTCTTTTCCATATTCAGTCATATAGAGAGCTATCTAGTACTACTATCACTCAGTTTATATTTCACCATTTTTTTCGACTTAAATATTCTAGGATCCTTCATAGAATGCATTGCTGAAATTAAGATATAATGTATCTAAGTATATTTTGCTTACTTATCAACCTTGTAATTGTGTTTTTAGAAAATGAAATGAGTTCAATTTAACAGGAATTTTTCTTTGTGAACTCATACTCTCTCCAAGGGATCACCATATACTTTAAAATTTTTTCTTCAATTTTCTGTTTAACAATTTCATCCTTAATTTTTCAGAGGTTAGCATCAAACTTACTATTCTCTAGTTATCAGGAATCTGGCTTTAAAATCAACAATAGAATATCTACCTAAAGAGGGATAGAGTTAGCAGATCCTTTAATATACATTTCCTTTTGGGATCCAAACTTGGGACTTCTGGCTCAAAGTTTAGCATTCTTTTCACTGCACCATGACGTTAAGTCTGGGAGTATGTCTTACTCTAAAACACTTGATGCACTAGACATATTACTTATATTTGTGGACTTCAGCCAAATCATCAAGTAAGCAATTTAATCTCTGTGCCTCATGGTGACAAGAAAATACAATGGATTGGAAAAAATCAAATGTCAAGAAAATAATATGATACTAAGAAGCAAGGGTTTCAGCACTCGTGAATTATTAGGATGTTGATCATGCATAAGGAGTTATGTTTTGGACCTTTCGCCTCATTTCATATGGTCATAAAGAAAATAAACTTGAATGGAATTTGTAAAAGACATTAATGATGTTGGTAAATTACAATTGAATGAATCAAACACCTGATAACTAATTGTATGTCATGGTTTTTCATGACTAAACAGAATATTTCTTCCATTTCCTATGTTTGTTTCAGCAAGGTATCAAGTGCAGATGACAGGGAGAAGGATAGGAATTAGAACTGTGATTTCATTGGAAGAGGGGAACTTCCAAGTGAAGAAATTCTCTTTACCAATTCAGGTCTACATATTTGAAACTTAGAGATTTGCCTAGATGACTAAGAGGTTAAATAACTGGTTTTGCTGTATCATTTTCAGTCATATCCAACTCTTTGTGACTCCACTTGGGGTTTTCTTGCCAAAGAGAAGTTCACCATTTCATTTTCCTGCTCATTTTGCAGCTGAGGAAACCAAGGCAAACAGGGTTAAGTGACTTGCCCAGGGTCACATGTCTAGTAAGTGTCTGAGGCTAGATTTGAACTCAGAAAGATGAGTCCTTAGCACTTAGCTGCTAACTGGCTAGGGAGTCTCAAAAACAGTGTTTCAGAAGCAATACTTGAATTCAGGTCTGACTGTCTTAAAAACTACTACTCTTGGCCCATTATGTCATGATGCATATCATGAAATAAGTCAATAATTCACATAAATGAATTGCCTTAACAGTACAAACTTTAACAACCAGAAAGACACATTGGACCAGATAGCAACAATGAAGGGCTGATTGATTCAGTACATCTTGAAATGCCCAAAGAAAGCAGGAATTTATCTGCTGCCATAGCCTACCCGTATTTTGTTATCATGATCACAGAATTTTGGAATTGGTCAAGATCTGGTAGATGGTGTCCAATCCAATGGGTTCATTTTGTTAAGGATTCTTACAATAGTTAAATTATTAATACAACACAAACTCCTTTCCTTTTTGTTCTTGTATTTCCAGTAGCCAACCCAGTACCTGACATATAATAAGCACTTAGTACGCATTTGTTAGTTCATCAGAGCACTTGCTTTCTTACTACTCATTACAGAGAGAGAGAAGGGGGGAAAATTTAAAAATGAAGAAAAACATGCTTAGCTCTGTTGTTATTTTGCAGTTAATCAATATCTTCCCTTCATTTAGACTTGGACTGGGTTCCTTCAAATATTAGTACCATGTATCAGCTCCCTCTCACTTCACCCTGGAGAACTCAGTTATGCATTAAACCTGCATCATCTCTGAGGAGTTCTAGAAGTCTTCTACCTTCTAGTCCTGATACGTAGTACACACTTCAATTTATCCTCAGCTTACTTAACCCTTTACATTTCACCACATATTCCTTAGCTATGGTATGCTAATATGCAGTGAAAAAGTCTCTCCTCACCCCATCTAGACACAACATGACATCAATGACTTCATATCTCTACTCAAGCTTTGTTTTAAGAGGCAGTATAGTGTAGTGGACAGAGTGTTGGACTTAGTTCATGGTTAAGTTGCTTTTACCTGGTATGTGACCTGAGCATGTTACTAAACTTCTCCTGACCTTAGTTTCCTCAACTGTAAAATCAGGGGGGCTAGACTCAATGATCTCTAATTTCCCCTTTCAGTTCTACATAATGATCTTTCTAGACTAAAAAATGTTAATCCTTTACCTGTTTACGAATTCAAACCTTTTCATCCATTGCCTCACTTCAGTAATTCTTTACTGCACTGTCTCTAGCTCTGATATATCTTTCCTAAGTAAGTGGTCCCCAAAATGAATAGATGTTCTAGTTACAGATGTGTCTTGTACAGCAAAGTGAGTTGGACTGCAATTCCACTAGGCTCCACTGGATGGAGGCCTTAATGCCGTGAATAATACTTCAGTCTATGCATAAGAAGTCTGAATTCTCCCCTTTCCAGCCTTTCAGTCAAGTTTCTGTCATTGTCTAAAGGTCTCACCTCTGTACTACTTGTAGCTAGGGCTTTTAAAACATCTAGGAGAAAAGAAAAACAGCGTGAATACAAGAATATTTTGTATGTCTCTTTCTTATACTTCTGTATTTTTGTCTAGTCCTATTGGAAATTGCTGCTCTTAATACATGATGCTCCATCTCCAAAACAAATCCATTGTTTTGTTCTGGTTTTGTGTTTACTTTTAAATACATTTTTATTCTAAGAATCATCATAATACCCACAAACATCTTAAAAATAGTCATGTGTATTTGTTTGAGACGTTATTTCTGCAGTCAACAAACTCACCTACTTATGGAGCTGCATATTGAAGCCCTTGTAGTCCGGCTCCATGTTTAGGCACTGAATGTCACTCATGCCTAGAATATTCTCCCTCTCCACCTCTGCCTCTTAGAATCCCAGGCTTACTTCAAGTCTCAACTCAAATATTACTTTCTATAATCCCTCTGGCTGCTAATTTCTTCCTCTCTAGTGTTACCTTGGGTTTGCTCTGTATGTATCTTCTATATACTTCTTTATATAGATTAGGTAGTTGGATAAAACACTGGGCCTGGAGTCAGGAAGATATCTTCCTGAGTTCAAATCTGGCCTCAGATACTTATTGGCTATGTGACCCTGGGCATGTCACTTAACCCTATTCCCTCAGTTTCGTCACCCATAAAATTATCTGGAGAAGAAAATGGCAAACCACTACAGTAACTTTGCCCAGAAAAAACCCAAATAAGATCACAAAGAGTGAGATACAATGAAAAAGACCAAGCAATAAAAATCCATGTAAATGTCATCTCTTCCATTAGAATTTAAGGGAAGGGACTGTTGGGGCTTTTCTTTGGATCCCTAGAACTCGGAGCTAGGGACATTGCAGGCCTTGGCACATTGTAAGCATTTATAAATATCTGTTGATCAATCAGTTGTTTGATTCATTGTTCTCACTTTAAAAGGTTATGATCTGAACAAAACCTGGCTGACTGGGGTGAATGGAACTTGGAATCCTGCCTAGGTGATGAAGTTCAATGTTGCCTCCTTAATGTTTCTGTTATTAGTTTTGTTTGTGATAGTTTGCCAGTTTAGAAATACAGAGAAGAAAAATGTATCTGTGTATCCTTAAAAGGATAGAAACATACATACATACATATGTGTATATATGTATACATTCACATACACATATACCTATTTATAAATACATACATATATGTGTGTGCATATGTGTATGCATTTACATATATATAATATATGTATATATGTATGTGTGTATGTATAGCATGGGAAAAAAAGTGGGGCTATCTGCCAAGTCTATCAACGAAGTGACAGGTCAGGCAGAGAAGAAATATCTCTAGACCGACTAAGCCCAATTGAAACATATATTCTATCTCTGAACTTGTTAGACTAAGGGGAGTTGGAAGAGGGAGAAGGGTTTATCTGCTGTAAAAGTACATTCTGGAGTGCCAACTAAAAATATGTACAATAGAACATTGGACATAGTTCTGACAGGCTAGAACTACAGATAAATCTGGGAAATAATCTCCAGAGAATGACTCCCACAGATCAGGTTAAAAAGACGAGCTATCGGGTCTCAGAATGGTAAGGGTTATCCAGTCCAGTCTAAATTTGAAGCACAATTACCATCCATGACAGGCCAGCAAATGGTTGTCCAACTTTAACTTAAATATGTCTAACAATGGAGAACTCCCACCCAGTAGACAGCCCATGGCATTTTTAGATTGCCCTACTTATTAGGGTGTTGTATTCTTATGTTGGATCAAGATCCTACACTCACAGGAGAAGGAGAGAATATGTAGAAAGAGACAGATAAAGTAACTAATGACCACAGAGCACCCATTATTATGTTAACTCTGTGCTTACCCTTATATATTTACCTTTGGTTGATGTATCTGTCAAAGACTCCATCTCTCCCATCTATCCACACACAGGATCCCATTGTCTCTTAACATCTGTGAGTATGTAGAAAGGTTACCTGGACCAAGTTAGCTTCCTGCAATTCATCTAACTACACAAGAGATTTATTTTCAATAGTTAATAGTTATGTCAAGCAAGACCTGAGAATGGAAATAAAGTGGAAAGCCCACATCTTATACCACTTGTTTATGTGTCCATGTTTGTATACTATTAACCAACTCTGTAGATCTGCTCAACATCTATCTTTGCATTTATGACTGGAAAACTCCACACCTCACTAACATAAATCAAATCATCTTTGATCCTTATCTCTCACTTTATCTCAATACCAAGTCACACATTTTGTCAACCTATCATAGAATCACATAGAACTGCAGTGAACCATAGAGATCATCCAGTACAATCCTCTCTTTTAGCAAAAGAAATTGAGGGTCATGGAGATTGCAGAACTTGCCCCAAACCACACAGCCAGTGAGTGATAGAAACAATTCAAATCCACATCTGCTGTCTCTGTCCTCAGCACTTCTCCACTAAACTCTTCTGGTTCCTTATTGCTCCAATGGTCATTTGCATTTGTATAAGAACTAGTCTCTTTCCTCAAAGGCATCAGTCTATCCTACTAGAATTTCAGACATCGGTGATGGGTGACAGAGGAGGAGAAATAATTGAGGGGTCAGACACCTTCCCCTAGTTTCTCAAATCAAATCATGGAAGGAGTTGAGCCCTGATGGCTATGTTGCAAGATGACTCTTCTTTTTTATATGGAAATGACAGTATAGACAGTGTCACAGTAGACATAGTATTCACAATATTTAAATGAAAGCAACATGAAAAAGCAGTCATCCTCAAATTAATTGCATCCACCAATCTTGGTCTCAAGAAACAGATCTTTCCTCCTAGTCAAGACGTAGAGACTATGGGTATGTAATGTCTAATAGAGTCATTTTGTAAGGTAGCTTTGCTTAACTATTTTTCTTTGCTATAAGGGAGCTTTATGGGTGGAAGGTAGAGTGGATAGAAATTACAGTATAAAAAAGCAAGCACTAATAAAAATTTTTGTTTTGTTTTGTTGAAGATCATTGGGCTTAATTAGAAAGTTCTCATTTCAAGACTTGCTCTGGCCACTAAACTCTCCAACTCTGTTTAATCTTCAATAAAATGGAGAAAATAACTGCACCCTGCCTCACACTATTATCGTGAGAAAAGCACTCTCATCTATCCATCTAACTTACATATATATATATATAATACACATATACACATGTATGTATGTTTATATGTATACATGTACATGTATGTGTATGTATATGCATGTATATATGTGTATGTGTGTGCATGTATGTATATGCATTGTATCGCAGAAGACTTAGAGTTTTAAGGAAGGAAAACTATAAAATTATAAAAACTAAATGATTTTTAAAAAACTGTACTAAGACTTTTGAAACATGTGGACAATTATATATTTTAGAAGAGAAAGGACTTCAGTAATCAAACCAGTTCAATCCTGATTTTTAACATGAGAAATTTGAAGTCTAGAGTTTCTGAATTGCCCAAAATCACAAAGGAAATGGCAGTGCTGGGATTCTAATATGAGTCTTCTGAATCCAAACCCAATGTGCTATAATTCTTGTTATTTTGGGATTATAAAACATTGAAACCCTGTTTTTCTTCCTTTTTAAAAAACAAGGAAATTCGTTATCTTTTGGGGACAGCACTAGGCCTGGAGTCAAGAAGATCTGAGTTCAAATATGACCTCAGACATTTAACCAGTGATGTGTCCCTGGGCAAATCACCTAGCCCTGCTTGCCTCAGCTTCCTCCTCTGTAAAATGATCTAGAGAAGGAAATGGAAAACTATTCCAGTATCTTTGCCAAGAAAACCCACAATGGGGTCACAAAGAGCTGGATGTGACTAAAACATGAAATATCAACAACAAAGGAATTCTTTGTCCTTCATTATCGAAGAGGACCATGCCATCAGGAAGGTGATACCATGACTTGAAAATAAATTGGATGAAAGTAAATTGGATTTGAGTGAGAGCCATCAACCTCACTTTTTCCTCCAGAGCCATATGGGTACAGTGGTAAGATATAGATCAAGATGAAAGAAGATGCTCCTCTCTTATAAAAGTGCTTATCAAGGCAACATATAAGAATTTGATAATGCACTAGAAAATTAACTTTGTTTGGTTTCTTATCATTCTCATTTTTTTCCAGAACCACTCATATGTGGCTGGAGATCAGAAATCTGGGGATGCTTTGGTTAACACCCAACACTAACATTTTCTAGCTCAATCCCTGTATGCCTCCTTGAATAGAGTGGACCACTTACTTATTTAAGGAAATGCTCTGATAAGAGAATGAGTAGCATTGATTAAACGCAGACCAGTCACTATTTATATGCAGTTTTTCCTGCATTTATTTTGTAATCCCTCTGGCCTTTTCTTCTTGCCAAATGTTTTTCTTTCTTTCTACTTTTCTTTCTTGCTGTGAAAGCTTCTCTGTGCATAGAGAGAGCTATGTCAGCTGTTACTCCCCTCCCTCTACAAAAAAATAATAAGTAAAAATGAACAGGAAATAAATTTTTGCTTTTCTCTATGTCCCTAAGAATCAAGAAAATGACTTCTTTCATTTTCCATATCCTTCAAGGAAAGGAATTCCATAGGGATATTTAAAAATACCCTGTTATGCCCTAAGGACCCCAGAAAGATCAGGGACATAATTACACTGAGCAATTTAGGAGGTGTTACTCGATTTTCAGATACTCAGGCCTTAGCTGGCAGTCCACACACACAGTGTTATAATTCACATTTTATATGGTCTCTATTTCTGGGGTCCTTGGATTGACCTACACAATCAATTCATTTGGTCTATCTTGGTGATTGATGGCAATCATAAAATCTCAGACGCAGATTCAACCTTGAAGTCACTAAGTCCAACCTCTAAACCAATGAAAGAACATTCCTAAAAGGAAATACTTTGCCTGGAGTGATTTGCATAAAGAAGATGCATAAACCCAAAGAGTTTATTTTGTTGTGCTCTGGTTACCCTGACACATAGAGGCATTGTTCTCCCCTTGGAACTAAATTTCCTTTCACCTGATCCCACATGTCACTGGCTACTTGAAGAGCGGATGTTCTGTGACTTCGAAAGCATGTACCCATAGGTACTACAGGTACTACATTGCTGTAGGAAATACCAGTAGAGGAGTAATTAATCAGATCTCTTATTATGTGGGGAAAGGAGATCTTACTCATGATGTCAATTTTAAGGAACTACAGTGTTTTCTAAAGATGCTATGAAGTTGTTGATGGTTTTTCACTGGAATAATTTCTTACTCAGTGTAGCATGCTTGAGAGTGAGTGTGGAGGAGGGAAATCAGAATTGTTCGCCTTCTTATGATTATGAACAAATTACAGTAAATCTTTAGGTGATACATTCATAACTAACCTAACTCTAGAATTTCAAAGCAATGTATCCTGGGGCTTACTAAAAAGTAGATCCTATATGTTTTGCATGACTACACATGTATAAATTATATTGGTCTGCTTGCCTTCTCAAGTGGATGGAGGGAGGGAGAGAATTTAGAGCTCAGAGTTTTATAAATGAATGTTTCCATATAACTTGGTGAAAATTAAATACTAAAAAGAAGTAGATCCTAGTTGCCAATAGCTGCCCTAGAATTGCCTTGTTACCCAGCAGTTCAGTAAATGTGCGACAATACTTTAGGAGATGTTAAAGGCTTTTTTCTTCTCCATACCTTAATGATAACCCTCCAAGATGTTACTGACGTCAGCCATGAGTGAAGATTATTCACTTTCCTGTTCCATAATTGGGTCACACCATAGAGGAGCAGATTGACAGTGAGAGGAAATCTTTGCAAAATAGATTTTCCAAAAGTTCATTATTCCTCAAATCACAAAGGGAT
The DNA here is from genome assembly GCA_023548195.1 of Bettongia penicillata ogilbyi. Taxonomy (NCBI): domain Eukaryota; kingdom Metazoa; phylum Chordata; class Mammalia; order Diprotodontia; family Potoroidae; genus Bettongia; species Bettongia penicillata. The sequence continues at coordinate 959,509 of JAJHZJ010000229.1, forward strand.
TTAGAAAATGATTCACAGTATTCCTTTACAGATTAAGTGCCCTTGGTTATTTGTTTCGAGATAATTAACTGCTAACATTTAGCTAAAGTGTCCATTTATTTAAGCATTTATTCCTTCAAAATGCATTTTGGATATTTGTTATGTTTCAGGTCCTGTGGCACTGTCAATTAAAGTTCATAAGGAATTAACACTAAATCATCACAAATCAGAGTAGAGTATCCTGAGAATTAAAGAGGAAATGTATTTTTTAAAATAGTTTCCACACATTGATTTTTTAGACAATGACTATTTCATAGTAACAATATTTATATAGTGCTTTATAAATATTCACTCACTCTACTTCAAACAACCCTGAGAGGTAGGTGCTATTATTATCCCCATTTTACAGACAAGTAAACAGAAGACACTGAGGCAGACAGAGGTTAAGTGACTTGACCAGAGTCACACAGCCAGTATCTGAGGTGTGTGAGGTTGTTCAGGGAAGACTAGTACCTCTGATGTAAGGGCTGTCCAGCCTTTTTCAAGGTTGCTTTCCACTGTTGGTTTCCACCTAATTTACCTGCCTCTCACCTGTAGCTCCAAAGAGGTGTAGTCAGCCCATTTAGGCAGGGAAAAACCAGGTTAAAGGGAACCTAGTGACATTGGTGAATTAGCAGGGTATTTACACTCCAAGCATGTGAAGATTTCCCTGGCAGAATGGGCGCATGAGAACAATTTATTCCAACAGCCACAAAGGGGAAAGAAGCAGTTGATGTGGTGCACTCAGAGTTCAGTTAGACATCAAAGACACCAAGGTTGTTCACTGCATCCTGAACCATCACCAGTCATCTTGACTTTGTCTTGCCACTGGACTCTGATGACCATAGGAGAGAAAAGCTAGCACCTTTACACAACTCTTCCTCACCTAGTTTCAATTTATGTACAAATCAAAAGACATTACCACACCATTTTACCATTTTTCCCATCTCAAAGTGCTGTGGCGACAGACAAGTGATGAAACAGTAGGTGTGGATACCCAGGAGTCGTAGTCATAACCTTACAGGCGGCCAAGACCATAGAGTCATCTTTTCACTGGATTGAAGCAGCAGTGGGTATCTGATGAGCCTTTTTGAAGAACCATACTGGTATGAGGAAGAGGCTACAAAAGTTATCCTAAAAATTCTCTGTTTCATCCCACACTGTCCTGTTTAGCATGGCAGGAAAGATTCCCACCCCGCAGTCAAAATAAATGCAAAGATGACTCCACTCACCATCAATACACAGAATATGTGTATGCTTATGAACAACATGAAATCTAGTAGACCTGGAAGATGAATAGCTTTTTTTGAGAGATAACTCAGCAGGTATTGCATCCAAGTAGCAGCCCCAAGTGAAACAAGACTGGCAAATCAAGTCCAGCCTCCTGAAGTCAAAGCTGGATACAGATATTTTTTTCTGGAGTGACCACAGTGAAGGCAATCGATGTGAAGTTAGTATAGGTTTTGCAATCAAAACTAATGTAGTCAACAAACTTATATGTCTACCAAGAGGAGAGAACAAGCTCATGACAATGTAATTACCACTTGCAGGAAAGCATCACACTACCATGATCAGTGTCTATGCTCCCACCATGATGAACCCTACTGAGGTCAAAAGAAAATGTTATGAAGGCCTGGAAACCTTTATCGTCAAAGAGGACAAGCTTATTCTGGGTGACTTGAATGCAAGGGTAGGCACGGACTACCAGACATGGCATGGAGTCCCTGGGAGGAATGAAGTTGGAAACAGCAATAGCAATGATAGCTTACTACTAAAGAGAATGCACCTGATGACCTTCTGACCACCAGCATTGTCTCTCATTTACCTAAATGGAATAAGTCTTCATAAATCTTCGTGCTTTCTCCCACGTGTTTTTAGCATGATGTCTTCAACAATGTTGTCAGACACCTTCAATAAGGAAGAAAACAGCATCAAGGTCAGCTGCCATACTAATGATAAGTTGATGCATGATTTTTTGTTTGCAGATGATTGTGCATTCAGGCTCTGAAGCTAAGATGCCACAAAGGATGGATTGATTCTCTGTTGTTTATGCTAATTTTAGCTTAACAATTAACAAAATAACACCGATTCTCCACCAGCTAGCACTATGCCATCCAAACACGGTGGATAAGTTCACTTATCTTGGCAGTATACATTCCAGCAAAGCACATATGGAAAATTGGGGCAAAGCAAGCATTGTCAGAGCTAGTTCAGTGTTTGGGAGACTCCAAAGGACAGTGTAGGAGAGAAGAGGCATTAGGTTACCTACCAAACTAAACATCTACAGAGCCATTGTGCTAACTTTATGATTGTATGCCTGTGAAACCTGGACAGTATATAAGTGCCATGATAGGAAACTGAATTGCTTCCATTTGGATTATCTTAGGAAGGATCATCTGGCAAAATAAAGGACTGAACACTGAGATATTTTCTCAAGCTAAATTGCCAAACATTCAAACTCTACTGCAGGAGGGGTTGGCCACTTTGAATGCCAAACATGTGTTTGCCTAACAGACTATTTTACAGAGAACTCGTGTAAGGAAGGTGCTCACATAGAGATCAGAAGAAGCAACACAAGGACATTCTCAAGGTTTCTCTGAAGAACTTTGGAACTAATTACATGACATGGAAGACAGTGGCACAGGATCACTCTGCATGGCATGCATGCATCAAAGAAAGTCCTGTGCTCTATGAATGAAGCACAATGGCCATAACTCAAAAGAAATGGAGGATGTACAAATTTAGAGACATATCCACTCCAAATGTTTCTGTGCATTATTTTTGCCTGCCTTGTGGTAAAGCCTTCCAAGGTTGTATTGGTTTGATCAGGCATAGCTGAACACCTTGTACCTTGACTCCATCATAGTGATATCATTGGGGTCCTCTTCAAGAACGAAGGACAACAACCAACCAGATTTCATTTCAGGTCTTACAGACGGCAGCTTTTTTGTCTATCCACTACACCATAGCTCTCTCAGTCAGTGATGATGATGATGATAAAGAGCTATGTGATATTGACTAAGTCTCTTGACCTCTCTAGGCTTTGGCCTCTGCATATGTAAAATGAGGTTGAACTCGATGATGCCTAATATTCCTTCTGATCTAAAATTATATGGCTCTCCGAAACATTATTCCTATATCTGTACCTTCAATGACAGTAGGATTTTTTTAATCATAAGAAAGATATTATTACTGTTCCATGAGCTACTCTAAATGTCGCTCCCTACCCTTATAAAAAGTTTAGTCTCCCTGCATCTCATTGTTTTTTCTTTTTTTGCTTTTTAATAAAAATTTATTTATTTAACTTTTTACATTCATTTTCACAAAATTTTGAGTTCCAAATTTTCTCCCCTTTTCTCCCCTCCCCACACCCCAATACACCGAGCAATCTAATTTTCCCTATCACCAATCTGCCCTCTCTTCTATCATCCCTCCCTTATCTTGTCCCCATCTTCTCTTTTGTCCTGTAGGGCCAGATGACTTTCTATTCCCCATTAACTGTATTTCTTATTTCCTAGTAGCAAGAACAATACTCACCAGTTGTTCCTAAAACTTTGAGTTCCAACTTCTCCCCATCCCTCACTCCCCACCCATTCCCTTTGGGAAGGCAGGCAATTCAATATAGGCCATACCTGTGTAGTTTTGCAAATGACTTCGATAATAGTCAAGTTGTATAAGACTAACTGTATTTCCCTCCATCCTATCCTGCCCCGCATTGTTTCTATTCTGTCTTTTGATCCTGTCCCTCCCCAAGTGTTGACTTCAAATTGCTCTCTCCTCCCATTGCCCTCCCTACCATCATCCCCCACTTGCTTATCTCCTTCTCCCCCACTTTCCTGTCTTGTAAGATAGGTTTTCATACAAAAATGAGTGTGCATTTTATTCCTTCCTTTAGTCGAATGTGATGAGGGTAAACTTCATGTTTTCTTCTCAGCTCTCCTCTTTTTCCCTCCTCTAAAAAGTCTCCTGCTTACCTCTTGAATGAGATATAATTTACCCCATTCCATTTCACCCTCTTTCCTCCCATTACATTTCTCTCTCACAATTTACCTTAATTTCTGTTAAGATATGGTCCCATCCTATTCAATTCACTCTGTGCTCTCTGTCTCTGTATGTGCATGCATGTGTGTATGTGTGTGTTTGCGCACGCATGTCGTGTGTGTGTGTGTATGTGTGTGTGTGGTCCCACCAACTACCCAGATACTGAAAAGTTTTAAGAGTTACAAATATTGTCTTTCCATGTAGGAATGTAAATAGTTCACTTTTGGTAAGTCTCTTATGACTTCTCTTTGCTGTTTACTTTTTCATACTTCTTCTCATTCTTGTGTTTGAAAGTCAAATTTTCTTTTCAGCTCTGGTCTTTTCATCAAGAATGCTTGAAAGTCCTCTGTTTCATTGAAAGACCATATTTTCCCCTGAAGTATTTTACTCAGTTTTGCTGGGTAGGTGATTCTTGGTTTGAGTCCTAGTTTCTTTGACTTCTGGAATATCCTATTCCACACCCTTCGATCCCTTAATGTAGAAGCTGCTAGATCTTTTGTTATCCTGATTGTATTTCCACAATACTGGAATTGTTTCTTTCTAGCTGCTTGCAACATTTTCTCCTTGACCTGGGAATTCTGGAATTTGTCCACAATGTTCCTAGGAGTTTCTCTTTTTGGATCTCTTTCAGGCAGTGATCGATGGATTCTTTCAATACTTATTTTGCCCTCTGGTTCTAGAATCCCAGGGCAGTTTTCCTCGATAATTTCATGAAAGATGATGTCTTAGGCTCTTTTTTTGATCATGACTTTCACGTAGTCCCCTAATTTTTAAATTGTCTCTCCTGGATCTATTTTCCAGGTCAGTTGTTTTTCCAATGAGATATTTCACATTCTCTTCCATTTTTTCATTCTTTTGGTTTTGTTTTGTGATTTCTTGGTTTCTCAGAAAGTCATTAGACTCCATCTGTTCCATTCTAATTTTGAGAGAACTAAATTTGTAAATAAATAAAAGAAAAAATAAATTGGGTGGAAAGAGATATCAAAGTTTAATATATTAAAGGGCTTAGTTTAAAGATTAGGGCTTTCTGTTTGGAGACAGAACACAGGAAATTTTACATATTTAGGCTCCTGAACATTATCCACAAAGTGTGTAGTTTTTCTTTAAAAAAAAAAGCCTCATCATTGAGTTAGAGTTCCAATCCAATTTTTCAAAAGAATTAGGACAATGAAATCATGATCCATGACTGATCAAGTCATTGATCTCTTGTTAAATGAAAATGAACCAACAAGAATGTCCCGGTTAGAAACTGAGAGAAGGCTGTGATGATTTTCTCTATTCCTAGATACCATTCTCCATTAAAGTCCTAATCTTATGCCTACTGGAACATGGAGGTGACTTTGCAAAATTCCTCTTCTTGGAGAAGATAGGAAGGTTAAAGGGTCACCATTTTAACTCTTGGGGACAGTGAAAAGCGTTAGCTATTCCTTGCTAGTTTTTACTTTAGTGAGGTGGGGGTGTATCAGATAGTGCAGTTTTATGCACAAAGCAGCTTCCAAAAGAAAAAAAAAAGCAGATTAAATTGAGAAAGACTCACTTCAAGTTGGATCTATATTCTCAAAGACTAGATACTAAGTTATAAAAGGCTTACAATCAATTTCAATGACGGAAATTCCTACTTCCATGAAATTACAGACCCTTGAAGTATTGAAATACTATGTGCCACTAAAGAGGTCATCTGACTACACTATTACATTTTTTTCAAAAATTGGATATCAGAACTTGATATTTTTATTCCATTGTTGACCTCATTGGATTCAAAGAAAGTTTTAAAATGCCATGAGATAAAGGCAAAACACCATTGGTCCTACTATTGCTGTGCTTGGTTTAGCATATTGAAAAGCTATCTTTAACTCCACAGGACATGTGACATCTCAGTGCCATAATGGCTTTGTCTACACAATACCCCAATTGCAATGTAAATAACAAGGACACCCAAAATATTTGTTGAATGATTGAATTAGTGAATTAGCTTACAAAGAATAGTGAGTTCCATTGTTCAGAAGTCATATAGAAAAAGGAACCACCTGAAAAATAAGCTTAAAAGAGGCCACAAAAGTACTGTTGGTAATCACTCTAAGCCAGGAGGGTCCAGAGAACAGTCATTAAGTGGAGCTTGGGTGGAACCTGTTATTGCCCAATGTATGGGCTTCAGAAACTTGAAAATGAGAAATTAGCAACATGCCTAAGGAGGGTCAAAGCAGCCTAGGTTAGAAAAACAAAGTAGGATAAAGTTTCAGTGCTAATCAACATCAGAATTAGACCTTTGAGTGGCCACTGCAATTCTACCCTGGGCAAGATAGGAAGGAAGGAAGGGACGAAGGAAGGAAGGAAGGGAGGAAGGAAGGAAGGAAGGAAGGAAGGAAGGAAGGAAGGAAGGAAGGAAGGGAGGGAGGGAGGGAGGGAGGGAGGAAGGAAGGAAGGGAGGGAGGGAGGGAGGGAGGGAGGGAGGAAGGAAGGAAGGAAGGAAGGAAGGAAGGAAGGAAGGAAGGAAGGAAGGAAGGAAGGAAGGAAGGAAGGAAGGAAGGAAGGAAGGAAGGAAGGAATGACATGTACAGAAGATAAAAGTCAAAATAAATGATATAGGGTAACTACAAAATCATCATTGAAATGGAAGGAAGGCAAATCTGCTCAATTCAGATTCTGCTTGTGTTTTCTCTGTTAAAGAAAATTCTTTTTTGTATAAGGATGGTTTCAGCAAAGATGGCAAATGGAGTTGAAAATAAAGATAGGTAGAGTATACATGTTTTCCTTAAATAAATTCAAGTCATCAAATTTAGATCAACTATATCCCTGAGAAGTGAGTTTGTAGGAGTCAAGTGAATGTGACTGATGCCACACTCATTGACAGTGATCTATGAATGATCATGGAGAACAAGACAGCACTCTAGTCATAGAACTGAAGAAGTTCAATTGTTGCTCTCATTTTCCAAAAAGAGTAAAGTATAGAATTTTTAAGTACACCAAGAGAGAAACATTATTTCACAGTTGGGCTCAAGGCAGCTGGAGATAAAGCTATTGTCCTTTCCAGACATTCACTCAACCTCAACAATTGATCAAACTTAGCTATCATGTGGTACACATGGCTCTACTGATCAGCACCTGCTTGACATGAGGAAAAATATATATTGATATCTCTGCTATCTATAAAGACTCTCAGTAGACATAAAAAGTGAGTGAAATTGGTTTCCTTTCAGTCACACTTCTTCCTTTTCAACAACCTTTTCCTCTATTACTATCCATTCTCCCTATGCCCCCTATGCCTAACCCTTCACACATCTAAACACACATGTTATATTATTAGCCAATCTGCTAAACAAAATTCATACAATCCATTTATTCATTTAATAAACACTACTGAAGCAAATTCTATGTGCAAACTATGGTGTTACATGTCATGGGGAAGACAAAAATCTGTAATGTAGCCCTTGACTTCCAGTAGCTTACAATTTACTAGGAAAGATTCAATTATATTTAATTAGCACCTGCAAAGCACTTGTTGTGCAAGAAATTATGCTAAGCCCTAGAGAAGGTAGATAGATGAAATAGTATATGGTCCCTGCCCTCACCTGTTAGGAATTAAATGGGAAGGAATGAAACAAGATCTTAGGACCACAGGATCTTAGATCATAGAGTCATAGATTTAGAGCTGGAAGGGATCCTCAGGATGACCAAGTTCAGTCCCTCATTTTATATGTACACAAATGAATACAGCACAACTGAGGATGGTATATACATAAAAATCTTGAAACAGAAGCACAAAGGCATTGAGAAAAGATATAAACAGTAGAGTACAAAGAATACTGAAATTACAGGAAAAGACAGGTTCAAATCACAACTCTGAAGAAATGGGTATAATGTATAAGAATGTTGGAAAGATAAGTTGGGGTCAGGTTATAAAGGGTTTTATAAGTTAAGGAAAAGAACTTATGTTGTATACTAGAAATAATAGTTATTGGAAATATTGCATAAGGGAAATGACATCATCAGACCTACATGTTAGGAAAACCACTTTGACCTCTGTGTGTAGTAACATGGAATAGAGAGAGACTAGGCAAGAGATGAGGAGGACCTGAACAGGATGGTGACCAGTATGTAAGCAGAGAGAATGGGATAGATTTAGGAGATGTTATGAGGGAGACATTCTTTCTCCTGTGCACTAACTTCCAGGAAAACAGAATATAGAGAGTTTTATGCCTACATATCTCTTCCTTTGGTGCCTGGTGTCTTCTGGAAGCCCTTGGTATCATTTCCATGTGGCAGAATGTTCAGTGTTCTGGGAAAAATGAAATCTCTGGGGCGGGGGGTTGTCAGAGATAACATTGGCTGTATTTCTATTATGGTGGTTGTTGAAAGACTGTCCAATTATCCTAAATGTGTGTCTGAAAGCCCAGACATAGCAGATCTATCCAAAGTCATATTGAAAGGAAAAGGTGTCTAAAAGGATTAGTGACCTGGTGACCAACAAGGACACAGAACAGGGATCTCAGCCTGTCAGAGAGCTTAGGCTGGCATCCCAAGGCAAGAAGTCTTTGATGTAGACCTCTTGTTTCTAATGGGACTTCTGGATACATGACTTATACAAAACCATTGTGAATGTGGACAGATCTATTCCTTTGAGTGCACAGTGTCTGAATTTCAGGCAAAGCTGAGCCATGATGATAACACTGGACTTGGAAAGTTCTGATGCTTTGTATGTTCAGTGGTTCCCTTAGATAAGGATTCCTTTGGTGGTTACTGATTGGAACAGGACTTGATTAAAATCCAAGTCTGACTGAATGGGCTTGTTGTCTCTCTGCTCAGAGAGGAGTTGTATCAGTCAGAGCTGTAAAAAGTGGATGAGATAATTAAGTGAGAAAGAGTAGAGGCAGAAAAGGGCTCAGAACAAAATGCTGGGGCAGAGGCCTAAAAGGAAGGAAGAGGAAGAGCAGCTAGGGAATGAGAATGAAAGCAAGATACAACATGTACACAAATAACTACAAGTTAAGGCAGCATCCAGCCAACAGGGGCTAAAGAAATGGTACAGATGATTAAATGTTTATGGAAGAGGAAGGAAGGATCATTTTTGGTGATGTATTCAAGTGTTAATGGGATAATAATGAGCTTTATGTGCTATCAATACTAATTTTCATATTGATAATGAGAGTAATAAATGTAACTACTCACCTTTGCATGGTGCTTAACAGTTATGACCCCATCTTATTCTCCTAACCCTGAGCAAGTATGTTAGTTATTATCTCCCCCATTTTATTGAAAAGACAAATAAAGGTTAAGGAAGTGGTTACTTTTCTTAGGTCACATGGCTTTGAAGTGGCAGAAATGGGTATAGAACCTAATAGATTTTATGATACCTGATCATAGGATCCTAGTACATGGAATATTAGAATTGGAAAAAATCTTAGATATTATCTAATCCATAGGTTTCCAAAGTGGCTGATACTGCCCTTGGGGGCACTGGAACAATGAGGGGGATAGTAGCAACTTCTGTTGCAATGCGGGGAGTGTGGGGTAAAACTAAGGGGGTAGTGGACACAAAAGAAAAGAAGAGAAAAAAATTTTGAAAAGCCATTCAAACATGTTTCATCTCTTATGTAACAGAGTTAAAGTTGTAGTGATTGCATTATTTCCCCCCCCCAAAAAAAAACACACATGCAAAATGCAAGTTATAACTGATAACTGGTCAAGTCTACTAACAGGTCTTAACAAGCAAGTGTTGGCATGCAAGCATGCCACATATTATTGGGAAGTCCAGCATACATTGGCAGAAATATGTGTGTAATGTCTTGTTTGCTATATGATATTACACGGTTACATGACACAATATTGCATCATTAAAATTCCAATACAGGGAAAAATATCCACAAATTTATAATAAATTATCAAATTTAAGAATTATCATTTGAAATGATACAGATTTCAAAAAAGATGAGTTAGAGAAAGTAGATTTCTGGTGGAGGTGCTGAGTAATTTTTTTTTGAAAGGGGGTGGGAGGCCAAATAAGTTTAGGAAACCTTCTAATCAAACTTCTTCATTTTACAGATAAGAAAACTGAAGCTTTAAATGGGGAACTAAGCTCATCACGCAGGATCTGGGTTTGAATCCCAGCTCTATTAATTACTGGTCATATCACTGATTTTTTTCTTTGCTCATTTTCCTTATTTGTTAAATGAGAAAGTAGGTAGATGATCTCTCAAGTTCCTTGCCATATTAAACTCTCCCATTCGGTGAGACACACAGCATAGCTGTGGAGACAACAAACGTAGAACATTTGATTATTGTTCCAGAACACTTTAATTACATAATATCCTGCCTATAGTAGCAGTCTAACTGAAATTCCAAAGTTAAGGGCTCAATGATATAATGTTTATTTTCCTACAGCATCATAAAATGTTCATAAAGAGGAGGTAAGCAAAAATGGTGAACCATAATCTTGGAAGAAAGATTATGCCTGAAAATCAGGTACCAGAAAATGTAGGAAACATAGTGAAGAATTCACTAAAGTTAGAATTACTTTAGTAGAATAGAATGTTTCAAGCTGTGGCTGTGACTGACACATATTGGTTTTGTGACTTTGAGCAATGCACTTGACATCTCTGAAACTCAGTTCCTTCCTCTGTAAGATGGAAATAGTATCATCTGCCTTATCTATCTTAATCTATCTATGTGTCTGTCTGTCTGTCTATCTATCTATCTCTCTCTCTATATATATATATGTTTGTCTATCTTTCTGTCCATCCATATAACTGTCTGTCTACTTATTTGTCTATCCATCTGTCTGTCTGTCTCTCTCTTTCTATTCATCTATCTATCTGTCTGTCTATTTATCTGTCTATCTGTCTTTCTGTATGTTGGTCAGTCTGTCTATCTATCTATCTATCTATCTATCTATCTATCTATCTATCTATCTATCTATCTATCTTTCTTTCTATTTATCTACTTATCTATCTATCTATCCCATAGGGCTGATGCAAGAGTCATAGCTAGGAAATTCTACTTCACTCATATAGAGCACAGCACCTTCTTTGATGCAGGCACACAATACTGGGCAGTCCTTTGCCAGTGTCTCCCATGTCTCACAATTGCGCAGTTCTTCAGAGAGACCTTGAGAATGAAAAGGTATTAGACTGCCTACCAAAGTGAAGGTCTACTGAGCAGTTGTGCTGACCTCATTGTTATATGCCTATGAAACATGGACTGTCTACCAATAGCCAGGAAAATGAATTGTTTCTATTTGAATTGTCCTAGGAAGATTCTGAAGATCACATAGCAAGATAAGGTACTGGACATTAAGGTCCTTTCTTAAGCTAACCTGCCAAGCATTCAAACTCTGCTCCAGAATAATACAACTGATAAATATCTGAGGACCAATCTGAACTCTTACTTTCCTGAATCCAGGTCACTCTTTCTATTGAACTACTCAGCAGACTAAGCTGCTAGGTGGCAGAGTAGAGAAAGTGCTGGGCCTAAAGTCAGAAAGACTCATATTCTTGAGTTCAAATCTAGCCTCAGACACTTACTAGTTGTGTGACTCTGGGCAAGCCACTTAACCCTGTTTGCCTCAGGTTTCTCATTTACAAAATAAGCTGGAGAAGGAAATGGCAAACCATTCCAATATCTCTACCAAAAGAAAAGCTCCAAATGGGGACACAAAGAATCAGACACTCCTGAAAATGACTAAACAATGATAACCTAGCAGAAGAGACAAAGATAACTCTGAGTTTGAAAACTAAATGATTGAAAGATGGTGGTATATTCAACAAAAACAGGGGTGTTACAAGGAAAGAAGGAGAAATAACAGGTTCTATTCTGAACATGTTAAATTATAAATACCTATGAGACATTTAGGTGGCCACTAGGCAATTGAAAGTCAATGTCTACAGCATAACAGAACATTATGAGAAGGCGTATCTAGGGAAAAAAGAGAATTAATTATAGCTTTTATATTGGGAATGAATGTCATCAAACACAGCTATTTGAGAGTAGTACCCCTTTTCCTGGTTTCATTAATTTTTTTTCTCTGAACATTTTTGATGGAAGAATTTGAGATTTTGGGTTAATTTCATCTGTAGTGGGCAAACCATTAAAAAAATAGCTCATTGATAGAAGCATCTTGGAAAAAAAAAAAACTGTAAAAGGAAAAGAAACTTGGAAAAGATGTCCTGGTTTCCTCTTTCTCTGAGAGTATGATGGAGGTTAATTATAGTGCTTGGGCATCTCTAATTATTATTATGTTTGAAATCTGAGCAAAGAATATATTTCATTCCTTAATTACTTAGATTGTGCTGGTAGAGGTGTATTTTCTCATTGACCTCCTTAGTGTGCTAGTCTTGAATTTGCTTGATGTATCTAATATCAATCTTATATTCATTCTAACTAGATTTTCACCATTTTTTTCTTCTTATCAGTAAAAGGAGATGATCCCTTTATATTTAGAACAAAAGTAGGAAATCTTTCCACAGTGAAGGGAAACATAATGAGATGTATCCTTGAGCCGCTATTAATGTCTTAGTTAATCCTCAGGCATAATTGAGGGGTAGCTTTTATGCATAGCACCTGAACGATGTTATCTTACTTATTAATCTGCTGCAGCTTTTATTTTATATTTGGTTCTCACTCCTGCAACCATTATTTGGTGACTTCCAAGCACTAATTTATAAGATAACAGAGCTCAGATTTTGCTGTGTGACCTTGGGAAGACACTTTTCCATCCCTGGGTCTCAATTTCCTCAGTTATAAAAATAATATAGTAGAAAGCAAAATGGACTTGAAGTGAGGAAACCTGTGCTATAATATATATTAGCCATGCTATAATGAACAAGTAACTAAACCCCTCTGAGCATATATTTCATTTTCAGTGTTAATGTAGGAAAAGTATAGTCTAAATCTTAAAATGCTACATAGGGTAGGCTATCATTAAAACTTTCACTACCAAAATTCTGTGATCTATTTAAATATTAATAAGTGATTAGTATTGATATGATATACAATTTAGAATTTACATTCTGAGAGGCAATGTATTAGTGGTAATGGATGAAAAGCTGGCCCCAGATTCAGGAAGATATAGGTTCTCACTCATATTGACTGTGTTACATTAAGGCAATTATTCACCTTCTCAGTGTCCCCAAGAAAAATATATGAATGCATGTTGAAGAGCAGTTCCCAATCTGTCTGTATGTAAGAAATGTCTTGATTTAGGATACTGGAGGTCAGTGAAATCACAGATCTGGTCTTAAAAACTGTATTTTCATTACATTCAATATCAAATAATCAGAATTTCAGTCTGTAATTTTTCTGATGTTCTTTTCTCAGTCCTCATTTATTAACTTCTATATAACATTTGATAATATTTGTCACTCATTATTCCTAAATATTCTCTCCTCCTCTTTGACTTATCTTGATTCTGACTTCTTCCTTCCACCTACTTGTCTACATCTCTGTCTCTTTTGCTATCTCATCATCCGTACGTAGCTTGCTGCATAAATTATGAGTATTATTCCAAGGCTTTGTCATGAACCTTCTTTTCTTTTCTCTCTACCCTTCTGTCTTGGTGATGAAGGCAGTTCTCAAGGGCTTAATGTCACAAATCCATATGCCCAGATGCAGTCTTACACATGAGCTTCAGTACCAGGCTATTGGACATTTTGACTTGGATTACCTGTAAATAACTCAAGATAAACATTCCCAATTATAAAAATATGCATACCCTTTGACCCAGCAATACAGCTTCTAGGTCCTTATGCTAAAGAGATCATACAAATGGGAAAAGGATTCACATGTACAAAAATATTTATAGCAGTTCTTTTGTGGTGGCCAAGAATTGGAAATTGAGGGGATGCCCATTAGCTGGGGAATGGCTGAACAAGCTGAGGTATATGAGTGTAAGGGAATATTATTGCGGTATAAGAAATGATGAGCAGGCAGATCTAAGAAAAACCTAGAAGACTTTAATGAACTGATGCTGAGTGAAATCGGCAGAACCAGGAGAACACTGAATACGGTAAGAGCCACAATGTGCAATGACTAGCTTTGACAGACATATCTCTTCTTAGCAATGCAAGAATCTAAGACAACTCCAAAGGCATCTGAAAGAAAATGCTATCAACACCCAAAAAAAGAACTATGGAGTCTGAATGCAGATTGAAGCATATTATTTGCTCTCTTTTTTCTATTATTTTGTTTCTTCTTTCTCATAGTTTCTCCCATTGGCTCTAATTCTTCTTTACAACATGACTAACATGAAAGCAGGTCCAATATGAGTGTAGATATAGAGTCTATATCAAATTAAACAGTCTTGGGGGGAGGGGAGAGATGGGAAGAAAATTTGGAATTCAAAATGTTATGGAAGTGAATGTTGAAAATTAAAAATAAATTACTTGGTTTTTTTAAAGGTAAGCATGCCCAAATCTGGCAAACTGGTTTACTTCCCATTCAAATTCTGAAAGGCATTGTCTATGGATAGGCCAATGATAAAGGAAGGAATGAGAAAGAAGAACATTGGTGAATCTGAGATCCTTAAGGACCAAGAAACAGAGAATATCAGCATAGAAAAAAGGATAAAGAGGATTGAAAAGTTTGCTTTGGTCATTCATAGGCAATTCATAGGCAACCAGAGCAAACACTGATTTGCTTACTGAACATGGATTTCATATGTGGAAGGAGTTAACTGAGGACTCCTTGTTGTAAGACTATTTTGATGCCCTAGCAAGATAGGGGACCATATCTCTGTTGCAATGGGTGAGTGCCCTGCTCTTTCTATTGGATTCTGGGTGCAGGATACAAAGGATATTGTTTTCTTTTCTTTCTCCCATAATATTTTTTCTCTACTTACATGTAAAATCAATTTTAATATTCATTGTTTTAAAGTACTGAGTTCTAAATTCTATTCCTCCCTCTCTCCCTGAGATGACAAGCAATCTGATATAGGTTATACATGTACAAATATGTAAAATATTTCCATATCAGCCATTATGTGGAAGAAAATAAAAGAAGAAGGAGAAGGGGAAAGAAGAGGAGAAAAGCAGTGCCTTTTCTCAAGGAATTCACACTTGTAGAGCAAGTCAGTACAGTTTCACAATTTTCTTCAGTTTCATTCTGCTGCTTCTAGATAAGAATGAAGGCAGTTAATGGTAGGAGTAAGCCAATGTTGAGACCTGGAAAGGAAAAATTACTGATAGGATAAGAGAGCAAGGGACTGGAATGAAGATTACAGTATGGAATTGAACTGACTCACAAAGGGTTCAAGGTGAGGAAGATAGGGAAGTTGTAGCCAATGCAAGGGTGATGCTCTGGCAAAGAACTGAGAAGCGGAAAAATCAGAAGTCATAGTGAAAATGAAGGACAGGGTTTGGGGTTGCAATGCAAAGAGAAAGGTAGAATGACAACAGTCTATGATCAGACAAAGGAATTCAGGAGTTTTTGAACTTTCAAATTGTGAATTAGTGTTTGATGACCAAATCAAAGATATGACAATCTCTATGTGTAGCTTTCTAGTGTCGAGAAATGAGTAAGTTGAAGAACCAAGAAGTTCCAGTCCTTGAGGAAGTATCAGTATTAATGCAAAATTCCCCTAGCATGAGGGCAAGAGTTGGGAAGAGAAAGACTCTGAGTCAGGCACACCAACCATGTTGAGGAAAGGAGAATGAATGCCCTGGAGGTTGGTAGATAACAGTTACCAGAATCTTGTCTGGGTTGTAAATATGGATTGAATGAACCTCAAAGGAGGTTATTGAATGATGGTGGTAGAGAGAGACTGGAAGTAGAAGCAGAAAGAAAGGCATATTTAGACTCTCTCACTAGGACCAATGAGTTGGAGGAGCCTGAGTGAAAGTGAAGCCAGTTATTATTATTATTAATTAATTATTATTATTAATATTATTAACAATAATAATTATTGTTATTATTGTGTCATTAGGAGGGAGTCAGGTCCATTGAGTACAAGAAGACGGAAGGAGTGAGAGAGAGAAAAGCTTTGAAATGAAAGTAGGTAACAAGTGATTATGTAACTGAGATGAAGGGGGAATTTCTGGACAATAACCTTGCTCTCTTTGAACTATATCCTTCATAAGGCTGTATTCCCAACCTGGGAGACAAAAGACTTTGAAAAGCAATAGGAGAATTCTTGTGAAAGATACAGTGCAGTGATAGAAAGAAGTACAGCAATTAGATGAGAAGAAAATGGCAGTTGTGCTGAATCTTGATATTCCTCTTTAACTTTCACATTTTGGTCATGTCATTTTTGGTGTATCATTTGACTGAAGCTCCAGGAAGTCAGAGATCGTGTCTTATTTTTATTTGTCTACAATAATATCTCACACATAATAGACATCCGAGAAATCATTCTCAAATGAACCAATAAGAAAAGAAGCAAGATGGAAAATGAAGGAAAAGCAGTTGTGCCTGTCTGATACTTACTCCCGCCCCCGTTGGTGGTTCTGCTTGCTGCATCCCTCTTTTCACTTCTAATAAGCACTCCTGCTTCTCTTCTATTCTCCTTTCCTGTTCTATTGTCTTTTTTTTAAAAAAAAAAAAACTTCTTTTCTTCTTCTTGCTCTTTCCTTTCACAAGCCTCTCAGCTTAGATAGAGTCAGGGCTAGAATTTAGCACTAAAAATCTTTCACTTAAAGAAAAAACAATTGAGAAATCTTTTTATCTGCCCCTAGACTTTGGAGGGGAGAACATAGATAATTAGAGTTCCTCCTTCAAGAAGGAAGAAACAATCAAATTTTAAGACGCTATTATGTAAACTAATGCTAGAATTGATTTTATCCTATAGGAAAATATTAAATCAAAGCAGTAACCTGGTACTGGCTAGGAAATAGAGTGGTAGATCAATGAAATAGATTAGGTATACAATATACAGTTGTAAATGACCATAATGATGGAGAGTTTGGTAAACTCAGAAACTAACCATTTGACAAAAATTGTTGGGAAAATTAGAAAGTAGTTTGTGAGCAACTAGGCATAAACCAGCATCTCACAATGTATATCAAGATAAAGGTCAAAAGGGATAAATAATTTAACTCTAAAGGGTGATATCATAAGTAAATTAGGGGAGCATGGAAAATTTTATCTGTCAGATACATGAATAAGGGAAGAATTTATGACCAAACAAGAGATAAGAGAGTAAAATGGGAAGTAAAATAAATATTTTTGATTACATGAAATTAGAAATTTTTGGATAAACAAAACTAACGCAGTCAAAATAAGAAAGAAAGCAGGAAACTGGGGGAGAGGGCGGATATTTAAAGCAAACTTCTCTGATAGAGACCTCATTTCTCAAGTGTCTAGACAACTGAATCAAATTTATAAAAATATGAGCCATTCCCCAACTAGTAAATTGTTAAAGGATATGAACAGACTTCAAAAGAAGACAAAGCTAGCAATAGTCACTTAAAAAAAATCCTCTAGATCAATATTGATTAGAGAAATGCAAATTATAACAACTCTTAGCACCTCACTCATGTCAAATTGACTAACATGACAGAAAAACAAAATGACAAATGCTGGAGGGGATATGGAAAAGATCAGGACACTAATGCATTGCTGATAAAGTTGAAAATTGGTTCAACTGTCCCTAAGGACAATTTGAAACTTCCCCCAAGGGGTAATAAAAGAGTGCATATTCTTTGACCCAACAATAACACTACTAGGTCTATATCACAAAGAGATCAAAGAAGAGGGGAAATGACTATTTGTGCAAAAATATTTATAGCAACTTTTTGTGGTGGCAAAAATCATAAAAATGGGAAAGGGTCCCACATGCACAAAAATATTTATAGCAGGAAATTGAGAGGATGACCATCAATTGGGGAGTGGCCAAACAAGTTGTGGTATACGGTTGTGATGAAATGCTATTGTGCTATGAGAAATAATGAATAGGGTGGTTTAGAAAAACCTGGGAAGTCTGGTAAGAACTGATGCAAAGTGAAGTGAGCAAAGCCAGAATAACATTGTGATGGAGTCCTAATAGAGCTGCCTCCAGCTCCAATAGTCTAACTTTATTACAGGCCCACAGTACCTACCTAGCCCACCTTCCCTCCCTCCCCCCCCCACACACCTCCCACCGCCAATGTCCTAACCTTTTCATAAATGCTTCACTGATCACTAGACCAACAGGTGTGTCCCTGAAATTCATAGTTCTCACAGAAACAGCAGGCATGGGAACCCAGTCACTGCCTCTACCCAGACATGATCTCCAGACTCATTCCCTCAGTAACAGGTGTATTCTTGTAGTCAATCACAATCATGTCATCCATTTAGCCCAAGACAGGACCACAATACCAAACTATCTATCTTGACCAGACAGGACTACAATAGCTAGCCAGTTGGAGGGCAGCATGACCAGAACATTTAATCACAGATGGGATCCTTCTTCTATTACCTAACCCTTTACCAAACTTCTCTTGCCTTTTCAATATTAATCATATTCCTATATTCTATGTAAATTTCTGTTATGTAATTGCATCTTTACCCTATAAACATCCATCTTGCTTTCTCTGAAGCTGCTGGTTCCTCTTGCAATTTAATCAGCTTCATGAGAGGCATCAGTCTCAAT
The DNA here is from genome assembly GCA_023548195.1 of Bettongia penicillata ogilbyi. Classification (NCBI taxonomy): domain Eukaryota; kingdom Metazoa; phylum Chordata; class Mammalia; order Diprotodontia; family Potoroidae; genus Bettongia; species Bettongia penicillata. Next base: position 978,122 of record JAJHZJ010000229.1, read on the forward strand.
AAATGCCTATACTTGGATCAGAGGTAGTCTAACTCTGAATTCTTTCAGATGGTTCCACCACAACATGTCATGAAACCTCAACAGTTTTTGATATTCCAGAGTTTAAACCTCAACAATTGTACACAGTAACAACAATATTGTAACAATGATCAACTATGAAATATTTAGCTACTCTGATTAATGAAGATAATGATCAAGATAGTTTCAAAGGAGCCATGATGAAAAATGCTATCTGCCTCCAGAGAAAGAACTGATGAACTCTGAGTGCAGATAAAAACATACTTCTTTTTCTACTTTATTTTTCTTCTTTTGTAGGTGTGTGTGAATGTGTATGTGTTCTCCTTTGCAATATGGCTAATATGGAAACTTGTCTTTCATGACTTGACATACCTAATCAATATCATAGTGCTTGCCTTCTCAAGGAGTTGGGAGGGGTGAACAAAAGAGAGTGAATTTGGAACTCAAAATTTTTAAAAATGAATGTTAAAATATTTTTAAATATCAAAATCTTCCATTTGGCATTTCATACTGTTGTCTATCTCTTGTTTGGTCACAAATTCTTCCCTTCTGAAGAGATCTGACAGGAAAACTATATGTTTACCTTGCTCTCCTAATTGTCTTATAGTTTCTCCCTTTATGTCTAAGTTGTGTACCCATTTTGGCCTTATCTTGGTAGGCAGCATAAGACCTTGGTTTGTGCCTACCTAGTTTCTACCATACGGTCTTCCAATTTTTCCAGCAGTTTTTTATTCGAAGAGTGAGTTCTTATCTTGAAGCTAGAATCTTCAGGTTTATCAAACAGGAGATTACTATAGTCATAGACTACTATGACTTATGTACCTAATCTATTCCGCTGATCCACTACTCTATGTCTCAGGTAGCATCAAGCAGTTTTGATGTTTGCTGCTTTACCAGTTTTAGATCTGGTATGGCTAAGCTACTTTCCCTCATATTTTTTTCATCAATTTCCTTGATTTTCTGGAACTTTTGCTCTTCCAGATGAATTTTGTTGTTTTCTTTGGCTCCATAAAATGATTTTGGTAGCTTGTTTGGCATGGCACTGAAAAGGAAATTAATTTAGGTAGAACTGTCATTTTTTTATTACATTAGCTTAGCCTATCCACAAACAACCAGTATTTTTCCAATTAATTAGATCTGACTTTATTTGTGTGAAATGTTTTCGTATAGTTCCTGGATTTGTCTTGGCAGATAGATATCCAAATATTTTATATTGTCTACAGTAACTTTAAATGAAATTTTTCTTTCTTTTACTGTTAGAGTTTGTATAATTTTTATTGTTAAAGAATAGCCTATGACCCTTCGTAGTTGTGACTTGTTAATGGTCACTCAGCTAAAATGTATCAGAGTCAAGGTGTGCAAACCATGGGTGAGTGAATTAATCTCTCTGAGTATCTGTGTGTGTGTGAATGTGTGTTTGAAAGATGCCCAGTGTTGATGGGGTATGGAGCCAAGATGGTGGTATATAAGGATGGATCTACTCTAGCTCTTACCCTATAGCCCATAAAATATTAGCAAAAATTTTTTCTAAATAAATTCTAGAAGAGCAGAAAGCACAAAATGAGAGAGTGAAAGATATTTCCAGTCCAAGATAGCCTGGCAGCACAGAAAAGATCTATCATACTAGGATCAGAATGGAGCACAGCTCAGTCTTGACCATGCAGCATGGCAGGGACAGAACAGGAGTAGGTTTCAGGATATGGAAGCAGCTGTGGTTTCCAGATTTCTCAACACACAAACACCAAAGACACTTTTAAAGGTCAATGAGAAAGCTTTTTCACCTGGGTGAAAGGGGTGTACAGTCTGATCCCAGCCCCAGCAGGGTCCACTTTTGGAGCCCTCTGCCTAAAGACCCTGGGGGAATCGAACTGCTTATCTGGGTCTCAGTTCAGAATGGCAGTCCTGGGGTGAGAAGGAATGCTGGTGTGGTGGGCCTGGTGGTGACTGTGGAGAGGGAATCCTACTTGCAGTTCCAGGGAAGAAAAGAGTGCTTGTGGTTGCCCACAGACCAGAGCACAGGCCAGGAGAGGATTAAACTCCTCTCCCTTGATTGTGCCACCTTGGAGGAACTGAGATTTTGCAGGTCCCCAAAGTATATGCTTCACTTGACAGAGGACTCAAAACTCAAGTAACTGGCTGTAAAAATGCTCAAAAAAGGAAAAATATTAGACTGTAGAAAGTTACTTTCTTGGTGAAAAGGCATTTTCTTCCATTTTTTCAGATTAGGAAGAACAAAGAATGCCATCAGAGGAAGATATCAAAGTTAAGGCTTCCGCATCCAAAACTTCCAAAATAAATGCACAATGGTCTCAGGCCATGGAAGAGCTCAAAAAGAATTTTGAAAATAAAGTAAGAGGGGTGGAAAAAAAATTGGGAAGAGAAAGGAGAGAGATGCAAGAAAATCATGAAAAGCAAGTCAACAGATTGTTAAAGAAGACTCAAAGAAATGCTGAAGAAAATAACACCTTTAAAAACAGACTAACCCAAATAGTAAAAGAGGTCCAAAAAGCCAATGAGGAGAAGAATGCTTTAAAAAGCAGAATTAGCCAAATGGAAAAGGAGGTTCAAAAGCTCAGTGAAGAAAATAGTTCTTTAAAAATTAGAATGGAGCAGATGGAAGTTAATGACTTTATGAGAAAAGAAGAAATTACAAAACAAAACTAAAAGAATGAAAAAATAGAAGACAATGTGAAATATCTCATTGAAAAAACAGCTGACCTGGAAAAAGATCCAGGAGAGATAATTTTAAAAATATTGGTCTACTTGAAAACCATGATCAAAAAAAGAGCCTAGACATCATCTTCCAAGAAATTATGAAGGAAAGCTACTCTGATATTCTAGAACCTGAAGGTAAAATAGAAATGGAAAGAATTCACAGATCACCTCTGGAAAGAGATTCCAAAAGAAAACCTCTGAGGAATATTGTAGCCAAATTCCAGAGTTCTCAGGTCGAGAAGAAAATATTGCAAGCATCCAGAAAGAAAAATTCAAGTATTGTTTAAATATAATCAGGATAACACAGGATTTAGCAGCTTCTACACTAAGGGATCAAAGGCTTGGAATATGATATTGCAGAGGTCAAAAGAGATAGGATTAAAACCAAGAATCACCTACCCAGCAAAACTGAGTACAATAGTTCAGGAGAAAAAAATAGAATTTCAATGAAATAGAGGACTTCCAAGTATTGTTGTTGAAAAGACCAGAGCTGAATAGAAAATTTGACTTTCAAATACAAGAATAAAGAGAAACATGAAAAGGTAAACAGGAAAGAGAAGTCTTAAGGAACTCATTAAAGTTGAACTGTTTACATTCCTACATAGAAAGATTTTATTTGTAACTCATGAGACTTTTTTTAGTATTAGGATAGTTAGAGGGAATATATATATATATATATATATATATATATATATATATATATATATATATATATATATAAATGTGTGTGTATATGTATGTATGTGGGTATGGGTTTGAATGTATGTGCATAATATATGTATGTAGGTATGAATATGTACATGGATGTGGGTATGTCTAGATAGATAGATAGACAGACAGACAGACAGACAGACAGACAGACAGATAGATAGATAGATAGATAGATAGATAGATAGACAGAGGGCACAGGATGATCTGAATATGAAGGGAGAATACCTAAAAAATGAAATTTACTGTTGAATGGAATGTACTAGAAGTAAGAGAAAGTGAGAGGTAGAATATAGCAAATCATCTCATAAAAGAGGGAAGAAATTGCATTTATGATGGAAAGGAAGTGGGGGGAGATGAAAGGAAATAATTGAACCTTACTCTTATGGGATTTGGCTTAAGGAAGGAATAACACACACTAAATTGGATATGGAAATCTATTTTACCCTGCAGGAAGGCAAGGGGGAATGGGATAGGAGAGGGAAGATAATAGAAGGGACAGCAAATTGGGGAAAGGGATAATCAGAAGCAAACACTATTGTGGGAGGACAGGTCAAGGAAGTGAATGGAATAAATGAAAGGCAGGACAAGACAGAGGGAAATGTGGTTAGTCTCTTACAATATAACTATTATGGAAGTGCTTTGCATTGTTACACATGCATGACCTATATTGAATTGCTTGTTTTCTCAGTGAGGGTGGGTGGGGAGGGAGGGAGAGAATAAGGAACTCAGAACTTTAAGAATGAATGTTAAAAATTGTTTTAGTATGCAACTGGAAATTAAGCTGTATGGACAATGGAGTATAGAAATCTCTTTTGCCCTACAGGAAAATAGAGGGGAAAGGCGATGGAAGAAGTTTGGGTAATAGAAGGGAGGACAGACTGGAGGAAGGGGTGGATGGGGTGCATGCTGTCCTGGGGTAGGGGGTTGGGGAGAGATGAGGAGAAAATTTTGAATTCAAATTCTTGTGGAAGTGAATGTAAAGAACTGAAAAATAAATAAATTATATATTTAAAAAAGAAAGATCCCAGTGTTACTTTGTTGAATCGACCTGTATGCAGGGTTCTGTTTAAAATGTGAAAAAAAAAACACAGAAGAGATTTACTAAGAGTTAGAAAACTACCCATCAAGTGCCTTACAAGTCTTTCAATTCCATTATAACATTAGAGGTGCAATGTGTCTTAGACTTATAAAAACCAAATATTAAAAAGGATTAGAAGTACATTGCACCCAGCTATTATGTTTGCAAAAGTACCTTTTTTTCAAAGGATGCAGGGGGAAAGGAGAATGATAAAAAGGAGAAGAATGAATCATTTTTAAAATAGGATTTTTTTAAATAGACAACCCCAAGTTTTAAATTGATCTCAGATACACCTTTTCTGTACTTAATCAATGAGCTTAGGCAAGTGAGTCAGAAAAGCAACATGACAGGGCTTACTGACCCTCTATAGTTTTAATGATATATAGAAATAGTTTTACATAATCTAATATATCTATTTGTTCTTTACAACAACTCTGAGTTAAGTACAAAATATATCTCCATTTTTTTTTCAATAAGAAATCAGTCTCTGAGAGTTGATGTGACTGGAATATGGTCAAACAGCTACTAAATGTCAAAAGCTGAAGTTGATCACAGGTGTCTCTCCTGATTACAAAAGCAAACTCTCTCAATTACTCCATGCTACCACTCTGAAAGGCACTCATAAATACAAGGATAATGATTTTGGTAAGTGAGATAATTGTATAGAAGGTGACAAAACCACTTAGGAGAAGGCTGCTCAGTCTTTGATTAACAAATTAATTTTGCAGAAAGGCAACCATATTACACTGGTTGGAAGGTGATTCAGCTATGTATCCTTCATGTCCCCTTGATGAATGAGACTGATAGTATGAATTTGGAGAAGGAATCAAATTCCAAGGCATCTTATGTTTTCTGGAACTACTCAGTATTTGATCAAGTTATGAATTTCCCACACTACCCATCTCCTGCATTTCCAGTACCATAATTGATGGTCACTAAGGCAATGAGTCATCAAGGAAAGTTCAGCATAATCTATTTGTAAAAATATGTAATACTTACCATGCTTCCATTTTTATCATATGAGTATGCTAAAAATGTTTTGTCACTTAAAAAATTAAGCATCAATTTGACCTTTCCAGACTGCCAAACCCATAGCCATTTACTATGGCTGAGGTATTACTGTAATTCTCTCAGAATTTTAGAAAACTCCTAGAAGAGAATTTGAATTCTGTCTGATAGCTTTGACAGGCAAAAGACAACAGCCAAGTTCTCTGATTAGTTTATTTTTTTTATTTCTTATCTCCACTAAGAGCAAGTCAAGTAGGTAGATACAATCAATAGATGTGTACATTCTCTAAGGCATCCCACCATCACAGGAGGCTAGGAAACCATTAGGGATATTATATCAGGATTATTCATGTTTTTATTCTATTATGCAGATATATGGCTTTCGTGCAGATTTTTAAAGATCAAAAGATAATATGCTTCTAACAATCAATGTACAAAAAAAATTTTAAAAAATTTCACCCAAATCCATGAGTAACTTGGTACTATAATGTTTAATAGGTATATACATGAGATTCATCAATCTTTTGTGCCTGTTAAGTTTTTATTTGAACATATTTTCTTATTTTAAGCTATCATAGCAAAGCTATGGGTGCAGGGAATGGATGATTTGTTGATTCTTTTTCCCTTCTCAAATGGAAAAGTCATTTAGACCACCATTTCCTCACATGAAAACATTCTTGAACTGGGATATTTCATTGGCTACCCTACCCAGGCACTGCCAGGTCACCCTGAGGGCATATTTTTAACTTTGGTTTCTACTTGGCGTAATGGGTGACTGGGAGCAATAAGAGGGAGATATTACTGTAGCAGGGGGACATTAGTCACCCTCTATGAAGTGTCCTCCACACTGTCCTTCCCCTGGAAGCCAGCATTCCAGACAAGTATGAGGTAGGCACTACTTGCTACACACTCAGGACCTTCTTCCCTCTTGAGAAAACTCATTGGAAAAGATCAATAGTTTCTTTGAAAACTGGAATCAGTGCCTTGATAAACTGCATAAAGGACTCACTTCCTGCCCTTGTCATTATGGAAAAAGATTAAGAAGGGAGAAATTCTTTGCCTCCATCCCATTTAGCAAATTAGAACCAGGTATAACATTCTAGCAAAATTTTGATTTTTCAGATGGAAGTAGTGTTATGATGATATAATCTGAGGGAAAAGACTCCTTTCTCTTTCTCTCATAAATCATCACACCCCAAGATGTCTCTTTATTTCTTTTACTCTTCACTTAAGAAGGTGAGGTCAACTGAATCATCTCTTTTTTTAATAGCAAAAGTTGTGTAGCCTTTCCCAGCCACTCAAACATTTAAGAGTCCAGAAGTTGACTAAATTTCGATTCTCCTTAGGTTAGATGATATATAGGAAATGACCTAGAAATCAATGCTTAAGGAAGGCTAATAAATTTATACCTTTAAGGATTTCATTCAGTGCTCTCAGTGAATTTTAAACACTTATGGGTCAAAATGGACAACAGTGAGAGTCAAATTTCATTTGCTTTTCAAATAAATGCATAAAGAAATTAAGCACTATCCAGGACTCACTACCATTATTTCTTCAGTTTTTCTTAGTTTAAAAGCAACCCAGGTTTTCTACAGTCATCTTTCAAACTTTCAGTCCCAGAGCAAAGATAAGCATGGCTCTCTATCCCTGTACTTCTGAACCTGGATAATGAGATGGAGTTTTCTTCTTGCTATTTCTTAATGTGGTATCCTAGGAGTGAGGCTAGAGAAAAGTCTTCCTGAAAGTGAATTTTCCTCCTCTTTCTAAGTAATCAGATTCCTTGCCATGGTCTGCAGAGTCTTTCAACTCCCTGTATGACTCTAGACAGAAATGGTTTCAAGGATGTAATTGTCTCAAAGAACCATCCTCTGATAAAGCTGCAGAGACTGGGAATTTTATATGTAATCTCTTAGACCTTGGGGAATTTATTTGCCATCAACTGCGCAAACATGAGGGTTTCATTTCAATGACTCCTTTCTTCTCCCTCCTCCTTACAACCTGCTCAAATTGGGTTGGAGCAGAGTCACAGCTCATCATAGTATGTCAGAATAATTAAGGAAGTAGATGTGTTAGTAGTCAAGGGATAGCACCCTTCCTGAATACTAAGGCATGATTACTGGGGATCCTTTAAAGGGAATTCTCTTTTTAACTTGCCAGAAGATTTTGTGAGAAAGCCTCATGCCCACCCTATTCTTCCACTCATGCAACTGGCAAATTCTTGAATGACAAACCTTGAAATACACAAGGAAATCTATCAGAGTTTTCTCTGTTATCACTCTTCTTTCCTCCCAGACTTAGCAGGTTTAAACTCTCATAAAATGAAAAGGATTTAGAGAATGGGTTTCCCCTGATGTTCTCTGGGAATGCCAGGTCTATAGGGATCATCTGTTGTTTCACCTCCACTACCAACAAATGCAATAATCATCCATGTTTGGAGGCTGGTCATTTTGATCCTCCTCTCCTCAGTTTCTCATTATGATTTAGCAAGTCAGAGAAAGCCAGTTTCTGTAGAAGGGTTATGGCAGTTGGAAGGAAATCTAATTTCACACATATGCAACTGAGATTACAGCCCTGCTATACAAACTGACCTTTTTTTTCCATAACAAGGGAGAGAACCAGAGGGTCAATTATATGATTTGTTAAGGGCTGGATATAAAACAGCAGAAATCTCCTGCATTTCTTTGGCTTCTCATAATGTCCTGTCAATATAGGAGTGTGGCATGGATATTTACCAGGCTGACTGTCACTTGAGAGTTCTTGTTCTGACTCATTACTGATTCATGGGCTGTTGTTTTTGGCCAGTACCCGTAGTAAATGCTAATGGAAAAGCAATACTAATGACAAGTTAATAAAATGTAGTGTAGCTCCTTCCATCACTCCCATCATTCAGTCGTGTGAAATCTTGAACAGTCAACAAACAGTTGGATGCAATAAATTTCTTTCACCTCATCCCTGTACTCCTATGCATATTTTCCCCTCTTGATTAGGGTTGACTTGAAAAAAGACAACATTTCTTATGCATCTGGCTATCATTCGTGTTTTCTAAGGCATTCTGCTTTTATTAAATGGAAATCAATCTAAAGGCATGACCCTTACCTCTTTCAAATTAATTTTGTGGGTTGGCATTTAGGTTAGAGACAGAATTGAGCACAGCCCCTTAACAGTGAGACTTTGCCAAGAATTTAGCATGAAATGACCCAGACAAATAGTAGAATAGATGAAACTTCTGGGAAGGAATCTCATGCCCTTTTAAGATTACTGGTGCATATATATATATTCCTTTCTTAAAAGAAGCATGATAATATTTTTACTCTTTTGCCTTACAGAATAGTTGATTATGGCAAGCTTGATATTTTGAACTTAGGCAATGCCAAACAGCTTTCTATCTCTCTTAGAACCAGAAATCTTCCACTCAGAAACATAATTGGGATGGTGTAATTGAGGCTTTACTCCAGGGCACCAATATTTAGACTACAAAGATTTAACACATCTACCCTTATAGGTAGAAATAAGAAATGTGTAACTACCTAGTTAACATTTTAAAAGTTAAAATAGGAGGCAAGTTCACAGGTAATGTTAATAGCACCCATCTGTAAGCAACTGCAGTAACTAAGCCCCCCTTTTCAACTGATTTTGTCCTGATTACTAATTTTATTATTTGCATATCATGAATTTCAAGGTTTTTTGGGGAATATAGTCTGTGCTTGTTTTCCCTGGGCCCCTCAATTCCTAATTATAGCTCTGCTCCCTTTATAAGAGCCCCTTGCAGGGCCAAGAGATAAAGGTGCTACACAGCTGGTCTTTGGCACTCACATGATATCTACTGGAACCAAATAGCCTGGCATACACACAGGTCCCACACTCTTGTATTTCTCACATTGTTACCCTAGGACTGATATGTGCTTTGCAATTGCAAACCTTTCCATTAAAAATGTAATTCTTTCTTTCCTAGTCCCCAAAGCCAGTCCTATATGTGGCCTTGCTGGAGGTCAATAGCACCAAACTAACCAAGCTTTCCAATAATTGACGTAAAGGAAAAGAGAATCACTTTTTTAAAATATTCTGCTCATGCACAGATGTAAGTGAAAAATCCACATTGATATTAGATCAGACTGAGTGGAGTAGGAGTGGGGCAGTATGGTGGGAGGTAGGGGAGGGTTATGGAAGTGAATTATTTCAGAAAAAGGTATATTTTCTTCCTAGTAATTTCTCAAATGAAAAAACCTCTTTTGTCTAGAAAATAAACATTGCTGTCAAAATAGGAGACCATTTCTAATACAAAGCAATATTTTCTCTTCAAAAAAAAAATATTTGATCCAGAGCATAGACGAAAGTATAAGATTACTGACCTTTCCTCTTTAAACCGACTAAAAGCAAAGAAGAGTTCATTGGCTGAAAAGATGACATTTCTCCCTATAATAAGTGGGCAAAGGAATTCAGTTTTATTTTGCTTGGGAAAAAGTTCAATTTTGAAAAGGGGGTAGGGAGGTCACCTAACCTGAGAATGTATTTACTCAGTCATGAAATCTTAACTCCCACCGAAAGAAAAACACTATATAAGTGGTTGGTTTTAGACCTAAAATTGTGCATGAATTTGAAAATTTGACTTTAATCTTTTACATATTGTATAATAGAAATTGTATAATAGAAATAAATTTCTAAATGAAATTATAATCTTTTAATACAGGCACCTAACAGTGTTATGGTTACACATGAAAAAATACTACTATAAAAAGTTCTTTTTTTTTTCTTTCTGCCTATTGTATAATTAAGCTATAAATAACTTTAGGATAGAACCCCTACAGTTGGTGTAAATAAAACTGTTAAATGATCATGTTTGTTGATGTCCCTTTCATGTACTGCCCAGCTTGCTGTCTTTTAGTCCAACATCTTCTCCTGTTTCTTGCCTTCCTTTTTCTTCTTCTTGGATTCTGCTGTGGTAACCAAAAGAAGAAAAGAAGAAAAGAAAAAACGACATTAAAATACTAAATCACATAAATATAAGAACCTTCCCTGCCCCTTAAAAAAGGTAGAAGGGTAGGGAGAGGAGTTCAGGAAGAGAATGGAGTGTATCTCACTGTCCTGAATGCAAATGCAAACATCTGAAGTGAAGTGGGTGGTAAGTGCATGGTATGTGTGTGTGTGTTTGTGTTGAGGGTGGAAGCCGAAGAGGATATTTTAGTGAGATGATTCTTTCTGTCCAATTGGCTTCCCCTACTTGGCATGCAAGGCATTGTCTTGAGGTCTTATTTATAAAATAGGAAAATAGCAGGTGATGGAGAGAAACCAGGTCACAGCTCAGTGGAAAACTGAAGACTAACATTGCACACCCTACTTCCCCTCATTCCCTTTCCTGAAAATCTGCCTGTAAGCCTTTCTGTGAATATTTCGAAAGAATGGCAACAGAGGTCTGAGACCCTGGATTTCCTCTCAGCTTCGGTTCCCTCTGGTTTCACTTGGCACTTTTCTGTGCCTGAAAACCCATGAAAAGGCCATTTGTAAAAAGTGTCCAAGAGCAGTTGGGGACTTTTGAGTTCCTGGGATTTGATCACCTTTGGGGAGGCATAGAAAACATGTCAAATTTTGTCCATCTGCAGCTGTCTAAGGAAAGCCCAGATATGGATGATTTTCATGAAAAAAATCTCTGCTTTTATCATGGAATGTGGTGCTTCTCAGGAAACACCAACTCAAAGTCAAAATGGGCATGTTTGGGGTCTCCATATAGTACATAGGAGATGCTAGGAGAGTTAGCCATGGGGTTAAGAGGGATTCTACGAGCCAACAAGCATTTCTTGAGAAACTTATTATAGGCTGGACATTCAGGACACAAGAACAAAAATGCAACCATGGAACTTAAATGGAATTCTGGGATTCTATACTCCACCCACTATTTAAGTCTCGTGTATGAGGGAATGAATGTTGGTCAGTTGCTAACAATGGGAGAATCTCTACTTCATCAGCATTCTTTACCTTCTCAAACATCTATATTTATACCATTTATTACATGTTTTCACTTTGTCCACCAGACAGAAATTAGTATCATGCTTGTATTTAAGTTTATAATATGTTTCTTTTTCTTACTGTGCATTAGAATTTTAGTATTTAAGTCCAAAAGAAAAAAAAAATCGTATCAGGCTCATATCACCAAATATAAAATGTACATCTTTTCAAAGCCAGAGGCCAAAATCAACACCGGTCAATCAACAAAGATTATTACATGCTCACTATGTGTCAGGCATAGAGATAAGTGCTGAAGATACAAAGAAAGGTAAAAATAATTCTGACCCTTCAAGGAGCTCACATTCTAATAGGAGATTCAACTATGTAGATAAAAGATAGTACAGATCAAAAGGAGGTAATCTCAAAGGAAAGAGCATAAAGGGATAGGACACTACCCATTCCCTCATTCATTCAAGAAGTATTAATTAAGCAGCGCTCCCTCACTCAAAACAAAGTCAAGGGCAAGTCATCATTATTTCTCTCATGGCATGGTTTTCTTCGTCACTAAAGAACGAATACACACATGCGTTCATGTGCACACACATTCATCTTACTCAGTCCTACACGCTAAGTGCCCAGGACGTGAAAACAAACAAACAAAAATTCATATCCCAAAGGACCCTGTTGTAATACTAAAAAATATGGCGATTGGCTGAAAGCAAGGAGATAAAAATTAAATCCATTGGAATAAAGAAGTTCTTTTTTTTCATGGAGATGAGCCAAGATGGAGGAGTAGAAAGATTCACATATGCTAGCTCCTAACCCACAGCCCATAAAATATCTGTAAAGAAGAACTCCCAACAAATTCTGGAGCAGCAGAAGCCACACAACAACGGAGTGGAGGAGATATCTGTTTCAGAGAGACCTGAAAAACTGACAACAAAGGTCCATTGTGCACGAGACCCAGAGCAGAGCCCAGCCCTGCCTTGGCCATGGCACCAAGAGGAGCAGATCCAAGCAGGCTTCAGGGACAGAATCTCCAGCAGCCCCACAGGGCCTTCCACCCACAGGTGCAAAGGTCGTGAGAGAGCCTTTTTGGCTGGCCAAGAGGGGAGCGGAGTGTCTCCATAACTCAGGCTCCATTAGGAGGCAGCAGCGGAGGCAGCAGCAGACAGGGGCTTCTAAAGCAGACAGGAGCTCTGATCCATTGTTGAATATCTCTGCATAAACCCCCTCAGGGAACTGAGCCCCTTGTGGTGGCCCTGCCCCCGCCTGAGCACCTGAACTTAATCTCACACTGAATAGCAGCCCTGCCCCCACTGAAAGCCCTGAGGCTGGGAAGCCGCATTTGAATCTCAGACCCCAAGCACTAGCTGGGTGAATCTAGAGGTGAGGCGGGGGTGGAGAGGAATCTCAGAAGTCAAGTAACTGGCTGGGAAAATGCCCAGAAAAGGGAAAAAATAATAAGACCATAGAAAGTTACTTTCTTGGTGAACAGATGTTTCCTCCTTTTCTTTCTGATGAGGAAGAACAATACTTACCATCAGGGAAAGACATAGAGGTCAAGGCCTCTGTATCCCAAACATCCAAAATAGATATCCAATGGGCTCAGGCCATGGAAGAGTTCAAAAAGGATTTTGAAAATCAAGTTAAACAGGTGGAGGAAAAACTGGGAAGAGAAATGAGAGAGATGCAAGAAAAGCATGAAAAACGAGTCAATACCTTGCTAAAGGAGACCCAAAAAAGAAAATAGCACCCTGAAAAATAGGCTAACTCAATTGGCAAAAGAGGTTCAAAAAGCCAATGAGGAGATGAATGCTTTCAAAAGCAGAATTAGCCAAATGGAAAAAGAGGTTCAAAAGCTCACTGAAGAAAATAGTTCTCTCAAAATTAGAATGGAACAGATGGAGTCTAATGACTTTCTGAGAAACCAAGAAATCACAAAACAAAACCAAAAGAATGAAAAAATGGAAGATAATGTGAAATATCTCATTGGAAAAACAACTGACCTGGAAAATAGCCAGGAGAGAAAATTTAAAAACTATGGGACTACCTGAAAGCCATGACCAAAAAAAGAGTCTAGACATCATCTTTCATGAAATTATCATGGAATAAAGAAGTTAACGAAGGAGAAAGATATATACCCACCCTTGTGCAAATTCAAGCAGACACACAAACAAATACATAGCCAGGAAGGGAGGCACAAAGTTAGAGGTCTGAAATAATGGCCATTACAAGATACCATCCAATGTTTGACAAGATACCGTCCAATGTTTGATAATTTGTTGTGCAAACCAGTCCTATTTTATGAACTTTGGAAGTGTTGAATGGTCATCGAGGAAGCAGCCTGGTACAGTGGAAAGAGCATTAACATGGGAGTTAGAGGACCTGGTTTCAGTTTCTGCCTTGGGTATGTAATACCTCTGTGATCTTGGTAAATCGCTTAACCTCGTGTGGCTGCACAAATTACGATTATTTGTAAAATTAGTTCCTGGTGTTTCTTCTACCTGTAACTCTATGATACTGTGACAAATTTAATTACAATGGCTTCTTAAGAGATCCTTATCTAAATGATTTTAGCCTGAGTTCAAATCCAGCTTCAGACACTTACTAGCTTTGTAACCATTTGCCTCATTCTTGTGCACAGATATTTACATCCAGAGCTGGAGAAGGAAATGACAAATCACTACAATGACTTTGCCAAGAAAAGCCCTAGATGGGGTCACCAAGAGTCAGACAGGACAAAGCAACAAAGTTCATGATCAGAAACTGGTCTTCTAGGAGACTAGAAATATTCAGGGCAGGAAGGGGGAAACTTCAGATTTCTACTCCAGCATTAAAAGAAAGAGGGAGAGGGAGGGCTGAAGTACATAACTATGAGGATTGAGTTAATTCATCCACACTTTTTTTAATAACAGAATTGCATATCTTGTGAAATAGTGCTTCTTACTACTTTTTTATCACTAACAATGCACAAGTAGAGTCAGGATAACCACTTCTAGAGGGGATACCTGTTTGAATATGGATTGGAAAAAATCATCTCTGAGATCCCTTCTGATACCGAGATTCTGTGACTCTCAATCTAAGGCTCAATCGATGGATGGGTGAGATGAGTGTGCTATTCTGGGAATGTAAACACCTGGAAGGTATGTAGTCTTTTAGAGCTCTTGGTTTGGAGTTTGAATGTAATAGTTTTCTATGACCTTAAGTGGTACTTTATAATTCTGGATTTCTTGCATAAAATCTCCCCTTCCTCTTAGATCCAACTGACCAACACACCTATCAACAGCCTATCAAACTACTCCAGTGCTATACATAAATGGGTGGGGGGTGTTGGTAATTGTCTACTAATTATTTAATCAGACATGGAACAATATGAACTCTTATCACATGGCTATGTGTCATAATATGACATCATTCACTGAATTTCCCAATATTTGAACTTCAGGAAGAAAACATTGACCTTTATAAGTATTACATTGCAAATGGAGAGTAATATACTTTTTTACTATTTAAGTTAATGCATTCACAGCTGTATTTCACCCTCACATTTGTGATCTTGGCTAGCAGTAATAAAACAAATGGAATGCATTATTCAACAGAAAAAGTAAGTTTTGCAATGTTAGCATTTTCTGTGCACTTAGCTTACAACTCCCCCTCTCTTTTCTTCATATACTCTCTCCATATAGCTACTGACTCAATGTCTTCTCATCTGACAATCTTTTCAACTCTTCTCTTTGACTAAACAAATCATAAGCCTTATCAATCATCTACCTCACTAGAACAGGGCACTGGTAATACATGTAGGTATAGATATAGGTATAAACAAGTACATGAATGTCAAAGTCAATGCCTACATAAATGTAGGTACCAATATGAATGTGGATCTGGTCGTAAATCTCTCTGTACAAGAATAAGCATCTCATGTATGTGCATGCATATCTTTATATGTGTATCTCTGAGTCTACCTACAAGCATTCTAGCTTGTCCACTCTTGCTAGCCGTGTGAACAGAGGAAAATCCTTATCCATAAATTGGAGATAATACTTAGGCAATTAGGTGGCTCAGTGGATAGAGCCGGGACCTAGAATCAGGAAGAATTATATTCAAGCTGTGTGTCCTTGGGCAAATCATTTAACCTCTTTCTGCCTCAGTTTCCTCAAGTGTAAATGGGGATAATAATAGCACCTGCCTTTCAGGGTGGTTGTGAGGATCAAATGAATAAATATTTATTAAAAAAAAAAAACAAGAAATAATACTAAGTACAGTGCCTGACACATAGTAAGTCCTATATAAATGTTTATTCCCTTTCCCTTCCCTTCCTTCCCTGTGCTCTGGCTCTTTCTCTGCATTTACCATAATAGATACGTTGGGAGTAATAGTTCCTCATCTACAAAATAGTGAGGATAAAAAGAACAATGTTTACAAAGCATTTTGCCAACCTAAAAGTACTATGTAAAGGCCAGTTAATACAATAATATATGTACTCAGAGCATATTTTTTTGAGGAAAGACTATTCTTAGCATTAAGGTGCTTTTGAAAGTAATTATGTTCCTGAGCCTACTGTAATTATTTTTATGTAGCTATACTTGTATCTGCATGTTAGTGTACACTAGCATATGGATCTGTAGAGAGGGAAAAATGTATATGACTATATCTACCTGCACTTCTATTACAGTGTGGGTTTTTGGGCAATAGCAAATTCATTCCAAAATTCCTGTTGCATGCTAATTTGTGAGAAAATATTTTAAACCCATTGTCTCATTCTTGTGTATTTGCTACATTTACTTATGATTACTTCAAGCTATATTTTGGTCAAGGGAAATGTGAGTTTTGTGGGATGAGTGATATGTGTGTCTCTGTGTGTATGTCTGTGTTTGTGTGGGAACACACGCACGCACACGCTTATGTACATGACCGTCTCACTTGAAGTATGGAGGCTGTCTTAACTCATGCTCCCCTCTCTTCAAAAACATATTTGAATTTCCTAACCTATAGAAAGGGGAAGATACATGTGAGGAAATCTTTTACTACTGTTTTTTTTTTCTTATGGATACACCATAATACAATGGAAATATCTTTGAATTTCAAGTTGGAAGACTGGTTCAATTCTGAATTGTGCCACTTACTTTGTGATCTTGGGCAAGTTATTATACTTTTCTGGTCTCAATCCCTTATCTATAAATCAGGGAACTGGTCCGAATTCAAAATTCTTTCAAACTTTAAATGCTATCATCTACATCTCTACTAAACTATTCTCTAAGTCAGGGATTCTCGAAACTTCAGAAGGTCCATGTATGTGAATAAAAAAAAAATTACATCTTTATTTCTTTCAATGATGAATTTTTAAAAGATAACCTAAAAAGTAAGTAGTCCACAGGTGCCACTAGGTTATGTAATGGATTTATGACACAAAACATGTTAGAAATATGTGACATAGAGCCTGGAAATTATTTTTCAATCAAAAAGGGAAAATTTCTACCAAAAAGGGAAAAATGTAATATTCACATGTTTACCTAGGCCAATAGGAATATGAAACTGAGCTACTATGCTAGGTTATTCTCAGAAAAATACGGAGCAACATGGAAAAGTAACTTAAAATCTATTTCTGGATTTCTAAGCCTTATGGGAACAACCTGTATCAGAAGGAAAATACATATCATAGCTTTGTCTGTATCTATCATCCACATCTATTTATATGTATATAAGCAAATGTGTAGAAATATGCATATATACATATATATATATGTATACACATATATGCACACACACACTCATGTCTGTGTTTTTGCCTTTCTTTGCATCCATAGCACTTAGCATAGTGCCTGGAACATAGTATATTCTTAATAAATGCTCATATTGTCTGATTGGCAAATAGACTTCTTATTTCTCTATGGTCCTTCCTATATTATAATTATGAAAAATAAAGGAAGGAAAAAATAGTCACTAAGGTAGTATCTGATGAAAATGTATTTACTTTATAATTAACAATACTCAGGTGCAAATATTATATTTAAATCTATATATGTATATATACATATATATAATAGTGTATAGGTATTTAAGATGTATAGACTTAATATCTACATATTAGACATTAGAAACAATCTAACTCAAATAGGCACTCTAAAAAGGAGGGCTAAAGTGATGGAAGAGTCCAGTGGAACAGGATTAGCAAAACCTACTCTATTGTGCATATGTATGTGTATTTATAGCTATAGTTATTATGTGTATGAACACACGTACATACATATAAATATCATGAAAGGATTTGTTGTTTGGTTCATTTTAAATAGCTTATACCAATATATCATCTAGTTATCCCATTTCACATAGTTTAAGGGAAAGATTGAATGAGGTGAACTCTAAATTCACTTTTAGCTCTAAGTGTTGATCCTAAATTCACTGCTGTTGTTCAGTAGTTTCAGTTGTGTTCAACTCTTTGTGATTCCATTTGGGGTTTTCTTAGCAAGGACACTGTAATGGTTTGCCATTTCTTCTCCAGATTATTTTACAGATAAGGAAACTGAGGCAAACAGGGTTAAGTGATTTGCCCAGGGTCACACAACTAGTAAGTCTCCGAAGCTAGAGTTGAACTTAGGAAGATGAATCTTCCTGGCTCCAGACTCAGCACTCTATCCAATGCACCAGCTAGCTAACCTCAAACACTTATTAGGTACCTTCTATAGTCAAGGCATTGATCTACACACTAGGGAAAACAGAAAGTTTAAAAAATAATACAGGCCCTGAGCTAAGTTTTCAATAGAAAGGAAGAAATTCAAAATTCATGCGAGTAAACATCCTGTCCTATAAGATAGACTGTGATAAGGCAAAATAAAAAAATCTAAACTATCTAACATCATCTGAGAAATGAAATCATTTCAGGTGAAGGAATCAGCACAAAGTTCATGAATTTTTCAAAGGGCACTTGAAGTGCATCTTCAAGAGATAAAGGAATGAAGTGAGAGTATTTCAATCCTGATGGATTGCCTAAAATTTGAATGAATGAAAGTATGATAGAAAAGAGCTACTGGATCAATGTGACTGGAGTTTTACTGTGAAGGACAGGAATTGCTAGACTAAAGTTCACATGAAAACAAAAAGATCTAAGGGTTTAGCAGACTTCAAACTCAAGATTAGAATACATTATGACAGGCATCTAGGTGGTGCAGTAGATAGTGTGCTAGGCCTGAACTCAGGATCCATCTTCCTAAGTTCAAATCTGACTTCAGACACTTACTAGCTCCGTGACCCTCGGCAAGTCACTTAACCCCAATTACCTCCAATAATAATAATAACAAAAAGGTATGCCTACTTGGTCCCAAAAGGGAGGAGCAGCGTGCTAGAGTGGATGGAGAGTTGGCTTTGTAACTTTGGGGAAGTCCCCACTGCTCTGTACAGAAAGTCTCCACGATTGTAAATTGCAGAGAAGGTGCCAGCCCCAGACTGCTTTGGTCAAGGGAGTTTATTCCTCATATGGGAGGTTCCTTTAGTAATGAAATCACAGATCCAACCTCCATCCCAAAGGGTAAAACTGAAAAATGCTTCAAAGTTGCAGAGAAGCAGATTTTTAAGGGAGGGGGGTAGAGATTGCACACTGCCATAGGAAGGAAACAAACATTTATCAAATGACAACTATTTGTCAGGCACTGTACTAAACACTTTAAAATATTATCTCATTTGATCTTTGCAACAACTCTGTGAGATAAGCTCTATTATTTCCCCTTTTTACAGTTGAGTGAATTGAGGCAAACAGAGTTTAAGCTTATACCCTAGGTCACACAGTTAGTATCAGAGGTGGGACTTGAACTCAGGTCTTCCTGACTTCAGGCCCAGCACTCTATCCACTGAGGCACCCAGCTGAAGTGAATGATAAAACAACAGGAAGTTCATAGACATATATAATCAAAAAATCTCAATTCACTGCACAAAGGGAAATTTTTTTGAAGAATGATTTACCTTAAGAGTGAAAAAATGCAGTTGTGCTCCTTCTCGTTCTTTTGAAGCTAAAATTCCCCTCAATCCAGCATGTAATAAGTTTGAGCAGTGTTCTATGACACAACCTTCCTTAATACTAATTACTGTATAACTGTGTGTATGTATGGCTAATGAGGCTCAGAGCTTGGAATTTACCAAGGGAGTTCATGGCAGTCTGAAACTGACTCTTAAGTCCCACAGACATTGGCAGTTTCCAGTTCTTGCATCTGTTTTACCAGTTAGAACCAAGACTTCTTTAATAAGGATGAGAAGACAACATCCAGAAGCTTCCTCGAGGTGAGATTTTCAGTGTCTAGCAAACAACAGGTATTCAAATATGTGTCATCATGCACTTTGGCCATAGGCTGAAAGTCCAATTTAAGGGTCCTGGTTTTATTTGGTTAATTATAAACACAAAGCTTAATCTATAGTTTAATTTTAGAGAATAATTTAAGAGGGAGAGGGAATGTGGTGTATATAGTGGAGAATGAGTGTGCTGGTCTTGGAGTTACAAGACCAAGTTCAAGTTTGGGCTTCCACACAAACAAGCTTAAATACCATGGACAAATCACTAATTGCTCAATTCCTACCTAAAGTAACTCTTGTAAAATTAATTATCTGCTTTTGAGAAAAGAGTTTCTGCAATGGAAGCTTTTCTCACACTGATTAGTTAAATATACATATATTGTGGGTCAGACATGAGCCACTCCTTATGACCCCATTTGGGTTTTGTTTATTTGTTTTTTGGAAAAGATAACAGAGTGGTTTGCCATTTCCTTCTCCAGCTTATTCCACAGATGAAGAAACTGAAGCAAACAGTTAAGTGACTTGCCCAGGGTCACACAGCTAGTAAGAATCCAAGGCCAGATTTGAACTCAGAATGAGTGTGCTGGTCTTGGAGTGACAAGACCAGGTTCAAGTTTGGGCTTTCACACAAACAAGCTTGATTACCATAAGCCTTCTTGACTGGGCAAGGCACTCCATCCACTGCATCACCTAGCTGATAAATACATACATACATACATACACACAGTATATATCCATATATCAATATACATCAATTGGTAATATCAACATACATCAGTTGATATATCTATATGTAAAAATCATGTCAATGATATATATATATATACATACATATACATGTATGTATCAATTGATTTGTATTGGTATATTAATACATCATAGTTGTATGTGGATTAGTGCATTTATTAAACATGCAATTACACATAATTTTCAAATATTGTAACATATGTAGATAGTTTTAAGGTATTTTTTGGTGGGGAGAGATTTCTCTCAATTAAACTGAATAAATTTTGAAAGTATTTACTTAGTCCCCTAGCAAGGTAGGTGATGCCGTGGACAGAGCAATGGGTCTGGAGTCTGAAAGAGCTAAGTTCAAATCTGTCATCACATAGTTACTAACTATGTGACCCTGGACAATTCATTTAGCCTCAACTTGTCTCAGTTTCCTCAATTGTAAAATGAGAATAAAAATAGCTCCTACTTCCCAGGATTATGTGAGAGTTGAGTGAGATGATATTTGTAAAGCATTTAACACAGTACCTGGCTCATGAAAGGCACTTAATAAATGTTTCCTTCCTTCCTTCCTTCCTTCCTTCCTTCCTTCCTTCCTTCCTTCCTTCCTTCCTTCCTTCCTTCCTTCCTTCCTTCTTTCCTTCCTTCCTTCCTCCTCCCTCCCTTTCTTCCTTCCTTTCTCCCTTCCTTCCTCTTTCCCCCCTTCTTTCCTTCCTCCTTTCCCTCCTTCCTTGCCTCCTATATACAAACCCAGTGTTAGACATGGAGAATATAGTGACAGATATGACTTAGACCTTGATCTCAAGATGCTCATAAATTACTCTCTCAAAAGAATAGAAGTGATTCATAGGAATTGTGAGTTCAATTGATTTAAAGTAACATTACTGATGTTAAATTTATGAATTTAATTTTCTTCTACAAGTTTGTTTTACTCTGATACCATGGGCATATACTTCTCTTAATCTCTTTAATGTAGCTAAGAATCATACCAATGTGTCTCTAATCAAAAGGCGACTAGGGAGAAGATAATGTGGGAAGATGAATACAGACTATTACATCGAATAGAAAAGGTGGATGCCCAACTAGAGGTCATTGATATCATTTTTGTATATAAAGCATTCCATATTATTTATTAATATGTAAATAGATATGGCTAATAGCATCCTAGCCAAAAGAATATGGTAGATTCTGTCTATAAATCCAATCTGCATTGAAAACAAAGATCACCAAAATCTCTGTTTATAATTAGGAAAATGGTATCACTTTATTCCCTAGAATTGAGAAGTGAAGGGATTTAGCGCAAAGGGGTCAAGGAGTCAGGAAGCCTGGGATCAAATCCCACCCCCAAATCATAGGAGCTTTATAATGATGGGGAAGTCAATTCAACTCTCAGTGATCCAAGTCATTCTAACACTATAAATATTTGAAGGTAATCTAAAGGTAGAGAAGACAGATTCAACTTCTACTTGTCACTACCAGGTAAAATCAGCAACTGGTAAAAGCCACAAAGAAGCAAATTTAGCATACAAGAAAAAAATCCTTAAGAAAACTATCAAAAAGGGAAATGGACTACCTCAGGAGGTAATGAAATCCCCCTTAATAGAGCCCTTCAAGCAGAGCCTCAATAAATATTTGTTAGCTATATCAAAGTGGATCTTCATTCTTCACTATGGGTTGGATTAGAGGACCCCTAAGGTCCCTTCTAACTTTCAAATGCTGATTGTGAAAAGTAACAGAGAAGTTATTGATCTTTATGTGTGAATGGAATTTCTACACTGGGAGGACCCCTAAGGTCCCTTCTAACTTTCAAATGCTGATTGTGAAAAGTAACAGAGAAGTTATTGATCTTTATGTGTGAATGGAATTTCTACACTGGAAAGATCCTTACGCTGATGAAATCATGGATCTGGACTTTCCTGCCCTCCCCCTCAACACACACACACACACACACACACACACACACACAATAGAAATTCACCTCAGAATGATTTTAGATTGACCTACAGTAATCAACTGGAATCTACCTCCATTGCGAAGGATGAGGTTATGATCAGTATATTATATGTTTGCTATACATCTATAATAGACTCTTAAAATATACAAGGTACTTTCTATGAGGCAAGCCTTGAGGTAACTCTGTGACAATAAATAGTGCTATTTTTCCTGTTTTACATATAATTAAACTAAGGCTCAAAAAATTTTAGTGATTTGCTAGTTAACTAGAAAATGCCAGAGCTTGGATCTCAACCTCGAGCTCCTTACTCTAGGTTTAACACCCCATCTGCTATCTGTATGCCTCTCTGTGAGGAAGGTATTTTGGGAACATTGGCACATCATTGTAGCCTTAGAAGTTTTCTACAAGTATCAGGGTATGTACGTTTTGGTGGGGAGGAAGAGAGAAGATATTGGATGGAAGGAGGTCACTGATGGCATCTATTATGCAAAAAAAAGGAGCTTCTGGTCTTCCTTCTCATGAATAACTCCTCAAAATTAACTCCAAAGGAAAAATAAATTTCAACAGAAAAAAAGAGAAGGATGGGCATAGGATAAAGGACCAAGGTTTTCTAAAGGCTACCCAGTGGAGCTGGGGACATTGTTCTAGTGACAATTCAATTCCACTTAACTCAATAAAGATTCACTGAGTGCCAGAATTACACTAGATGTTATGAAGATTACAAAAAAATATGAGACAGCCCCTACCACAAAGAAGATTATTTGACCAGAGAGTTGAGTCTTAACAGCATGAGACATTTGGAGGACCATAAAATATAGCATGTAAAGACAAAGTGCTAAATGGAGTAGAATCACACAACTTAGATGTGTGGAACTGACACTAAGTCTTTGGGTCTTCTGGAAAGGGACAGCTAGAGTTCTGAAGGAAAACTATATAAGGTAAAACTTAAACTGGACTCTATAGAACTTCAAAGATTTGGAAAGACAGAGGGGAGATGTAAAGGCATAAGAGGCAGGAAAATACCAGAAAGTAATATGGTAGATAGTATCCAGGTCTCCTGAGTACTTTGGGTGGGAAGAGAAAGGAGGAACCCCATAAGGCTTTTCTTAAAACACAAAAGTATAGTCAAAAAAGGAGAGAAAAGAAAGTACACTGTGGGGTTGAGATGAGCAGGAAAACAAAGAGATACTAAATGAGTTATTTCCATCAGAAGAACAAGAAAGAAAGAGAATCCTGAAAGCAAACTCAGGATTGTTTCCTTCTGACAAAGAAAACTAAAATGTTCTAAGAAAGTCCTATCCTGTCTCTTTTGTCAGTTGAAAGAGAAATAATCATCAATTCAACCACAGTGGCCATGGTAAGGAGCAGCAGATGGGGATGCATTTGCAGGAATTTCTGCCCATCAGAGCCTGGCAAATGCTTGTCTCCTTCAAATTGTCAGCACAGCTTTAAGGGACTTTGTTTTCAAGCTACAAGCTCATGCAATTCAAGGGGAAGGCAGTGAAATGCCTCTGTTATTTTTCAAAGACCCAAGACATCCCTTGGCAAAGAGAGAACATCAACGATCACTTTTATTACCCTTTCTTGTTATTTAAGAGAATGTCCACCAGATGCTATGCCCTATAAACAACTGGAAAGACACAGTCCCTGAACTCAAGTACTTGCTAATCCTTTGATCTTTCCAGTTGAAAGGTCAGACAAAAGAGAGAACTTGGTAAGGTTCCAAAAAAGAACAACTAAAAATGGTAGCACTTTTAAAAATAGCGGTTTTGAGTAGAAATTAAAGGTTATTGGGATTTTTTTTACAATGCCATTCTCCAAAAGATCAGCCTCTGTAACTATGCTCTACTGATTTTAAAAGAAAAAGAATCTTTGTTTTTACATCAACTGTATATCCCAATATATTGCCTCCCTTTTGCCATCATAAAGTCATCTCGTATAACAATGAATAAAAAAAGAAAACAAAAAAAAATGTTTAGCAAATCCAACCAACATATACATCAAATCCAACTTGACATGAAGTGCTCTATATTGATAGCCCCTCAATTCTCTAAAAAGAGAAAGGAGATTGTATACTTTATATGATAGGTTTAATGGCAATGAAAATTTCTTTTTCTATTCTCCCTTCATTTGAATGGAGTTAGATGTCATTAGCAATTAGCAGTGTTAAAGAGGAGGAAAAGTCTGGCCATCATTCCTGGTTCTACCTTGCACAAGTAAAGAAAAGGGGGTATAAATATAATACTTTGACTTTCATAGAACTTTGTGGAATTATAGAATTGGAAGAAACCTCAGAGATCATCTAATACAACTGTTAATGTCTAACAGATGAGAAATGAAAGTCTAAAGTGCTTCAAGGACTTGTCCTGTATTAGATAATCACTGGGTGAAAGCCCAGTGGCAGAATCATGAGTGGAATCCTGTTGTTTTTGAGAACAGACAACAAAATCTGAACTAGTTTGAGAAAGAAATTTATTAGGCTGTTTGGTAGAGAAGAGAGAGCCAAAAAAGGGGTGGCTCTCTCTACCCAAATTCTGGAAAATTTACATTATACAGGAGTTTGGCAAAGGTTTCCCACATAGGAACTCCATGTACTCTGAGTATGCACTTGGGGTGAATTTCTAAAGAGTGTGGTAACCCAAAAGAAGAATGCTTCAGATAGATCTGGGGCTTGGGAGAATTGGGAATACCTTCACCCATCTCTGGCATTCCTAGAGAGTTACTTGTGTCAAACTACATTTTGGCTATGGATAACTTTTAATCACATCAGGTTGGATTTAAACAGTATAACAATATTTCCCTAACAGTATAATAAATTATTTTCCCCACAATCCAGAGAGGCTTTCAACCTTTGGAGGTTCAGTTAGGTTAATCCCAGCATTTAAATTCTACAAGTCTATATGCCAAAGTATTTTCATCCCATAAAAAAATAAAAACATGGATAACAATTTCTGTCTATGGTTGACTTAGGTTTTTCTCAACTATTGATTAGAGCAAGGAAAAAAATATATTGGAAAAATGTAAAGCTACTCCTACCATTAAAAATGAAAAAAAAACCAGACTATTATTGTCACTCATAGATATGAAACTATCATAAACACACAATCTACCTATACTATCTTTCATGTAACACTTGTATTTAGTCTAAAAAACATCTGGCTCAGTGGGAAATCTATTTGATGCCCATGAAGCAAATCATCTGAGACATGACACTGCCTCTACTCTTGGTATAAATTATTCCCAGTACTTTGTGCCTGATGCTGTAACAGAATTCATTAGTAAGCTCAATTGATTAGGAGAAAAATGAGTGTCTGGTAATAACAAGAGTCTGTGACAAAAAGAGGAGAGTTGCTTTGTGAGCTCTGAAGATTGACTTTGAAATTGGTAACTACTCTGTTATGTGTATTTGGAGATGCTACACTACCCTCTCCTGTCTCTTTCAAGTACAACTAGTAACTTTGCAAATTAGGCCTAATTCAGTGCAGATACTATAACTAAACAATCCTGTATTAAACTCCATCAAAAGACCTTGAAAATGACCAAAAATATGCCCATTTGAAAGATTTTCATCTATGCTTATTTCCAATATGGTAGACTGAAGCAAAACCTTATGTTGTATCTTTAATAGCATATTGTACTTGGCTGAGAAGTCCCTTCCTTTGAAATTTATAGAAGCAAAAGAAAAGTGGGAAATATATGCAGTCCAATCAAAATTGAGTCAACCCCTCAGAATGTCCTTTCTAACTAGTTTCCCTCTTTTCCTTCCATAGATCCATTGGATCATAATCTTTTTCTCTCTCACCTTCCTTGTATATATTCACTCTCCCCCATTCATTGAACCCTCTCTAACTTAATAACACTAAGAGTTTCTTCCCCAACCACCAACACAATCACTGGTCCCCTTGGTGGGAATATATGCATTGATGAATTATGTCAGAGACTATCACAGCACTATACACATAACAGATGTTTATTGAATGAATCACAACTGGTCTCATATAATTTATTAGAGCAACAAAATAGTCCTGTTAATATTTCTTGCTTCCATAGCAAAGATGTGCTGAATTTCTAAGGCACTTTTTCTGTGATGTTTATTTTTTTAAATCTGTTTCTTACATTTATGTTTTTATCAATGAATAGTTTTGCTTTCTTTGATTAAGTAATCCATCTATGAATAGTGAACAGAAGTGTTTTTATGTCTACTGCCAGACACACACACACACACACACACACACACACACACACCTTTTGCGAGGGATAAACTGAGGTTCTAAATATCATCAATTTCAAAATTCCTCAGCCACTATAAACGAGCGAAGTCTTCACTTGTCTGAAGTGATCAACTTGAAATTGATCAAATCTGGGAGGGAAATGGCATGAAATTGGCAAACCCACCTGGAGAAAATGGGTTCAGGGGTCTGAAATACTCCTTTAGTGGCCAATATTCATAATACTGATAAATTTTGATTTCTTTTGTCTTTCAGTTTGGAGACTTTTTTTTTTTGTTTTTCTTCTGCAATATTTATTTGTAAAGTGCTATGCAATTATTTTTTAGGAATTGCTTGTTAAGGAACAACATGATCTTAGAAGAATTAAAATAACAGGTAATGCCAGGGTATTTTGTGCTATGGGTATAAGCAGTCTGACACTTGTTATCAACAACTTGCATATCAGAAGTTATGGGACAGATATTATTGAGGATGCATGAATAGAAAAGCAGGTGCACTAATTACATCCTATCAATTGGACATGTGGACGGCCTAAATGGGACATTACTAAATCCTAAAGTTCTAAAGAAAGAAATGAGAGATCTCCAAGATGCTATGCAGCTATTCTAGATGAAGAATTCATATAAATATATGAGTATAAACACATTTATATATACATCTCTATTGTCTATTATGTCTAAAATATATAGACAATAATCACAAAAATAAGACCTGAAAGAGTTTAATCTGCATGAGGATGTCGTTTGACAACACTATAGACAGTCTCACTATTGTTTGGAACTCCTCCAGCTCTTCTTTAAGAAAATTCCTAAAATTTCCCTCTAAATCATCTGTGTTTTCACAGATCCAGATCTTACATAATTCCAATAAACTAAGAAGACTATACGTAACCATCAGATTCTACCTTGTGGTTTGGGTTTGGTAACTTTCCCACACGGCTTGGAGATGGTGACCGTCTTCTGGCACTCAGCATTATGAAGAGCTCTCTTCAGGTTACCTGTTCTTGTCTTCAATGCAGTGTTTGCATCACATTCTCCCCAGGCTTGGAACTGGTATTTGCACTCTGCTAAAAACAAGAAAGGGACCAAAAAGACATTTCAAGATAAGCTCACTATTGAAGAGTAAATTTTTTTTAATTTCAGATTTCCAACAAATAGGTCTTCAGGGATTTTAAGGTATTTAAGTACAAATATGCCTTACCTTTCTCTGCCAAGTACACCTGCTCCTTGTGCTCAATGCCAATAAATCACATATTTTGTGCAGTATATCCCTTTATAAAGGATGACTTTATACAGGGCTCATTCTGAAGTGATAAGATTTGACATACAACATGGAAAGGCACAGGGAAAAAAATCTAATGCCTCTGGCTAGGAAGGGCTCAAGATTTTGGAGGTAGAGGGGAGGTGTTCACTAGGAGTTCAACATTAGACTTAGGAATATAAAGCCTGGGAAATTCAGCCTAAGAAAGAAGGGAAGAAACGATGTGAGGACCATTGCATAATGCACTCTTTGATTGCAAAGATTCCACATCTACTATAAGCCCCTAAGCAATACAAAGACAGGAAGACCTCCAAACATATCATAGTTTTTGTTGCTTTGATTTTGTTTTGTATTACTTTATTTAATGTTTTTGCTGCAAAGAACTAAAAAAAAATAAGGACCCATTGGTTGGGCAAAGGCTAAAAAATTATTACATGATTGTAATAGAATATTACTTTGCCATGAGAAACAAAGAAGGTAAAGAATTCAGGAATAAACATGAAAAGACATATAAAATGATGTGCAGTTAAGTAAGCAATATATATGATTACTATGATAACATAAATAAAATCAAAAAATGAAAATGGACATTATATAATGTCCCTGGAGAAAAAAATGAACAAAAAAATACTTGCTCTTCCTTTCATGGAAGAGGTGAGGGATAATGGGTATAAAATATTACAGGGGCAGCTAGGTGGTACAGTGACTAGAGCAACAGCCCTGGAGTCAGGAGGACCTGAGTTTAAATTTGGCCACTTGACACTTACTAGTGGTGTGACCTTGGGCAAGTCACTTAAGTCCAATTGCCTTGCCTCCTCCCTCAAAAAAAAAAACTATGTTGGAAACACCTGATACAATCAATGTGTTGTCTTTGTTAAACTGCTTTTTTTCTCTTTTCTAAATTATTGTTATAAGGGAAGGGGAAAGAGAAGTATAGTCAAAAATTATTGTGATATAAAAACAAAATGTATCCAAAAATTAGATTAATATAATGAATCATTGTAACATTGAAGAATCACTACCAAAAATTTAAGGAGATGAGTTGGAAAAATACTCTAATTCAAGAAAAATAGAAAATTAGTAAAAGAAAATTTAAAAGTGGTACTTATATTTACCTCCAAATTGTTTCTTCCAGTTGCATGGGATCTTACATCTTTGGGTCTTCATGGTTTGTTTGCACTCTGCACCAGTTCGGGTACCCTCCCGGGTACCCAGCCCACAATCCCCACTGGTTGGGACACACACACTCCACTGCCATTCCCCACAGTCTGATTTCTTCGCCTTTTTTTCTGAAGAGATTAGATAGGAAATAAACAGCATTCAGGCAAACTTCTTTAAGCACATAACCTTCTCAAGTATCCTTCTGACCTTCTGAAATGGGCCATAAAAAAGTGTTGGGTGGGGAGTGGACAATATTTAGAATTAGGGATCCAAAGTAGCTAACACTTAATGAGAAAACATTACCTGCAGTGAGATTAACTGCCATAGTCTAGTTACTTCCCTTCTGTGAGGATTCAGTTTCATTTGCACAATAGCATTATTTACTGGAAAAAGTATTTGCTCTGGAGTCAAAGAACGTGACCTATATGAATTTATATAAGTGATATCACCGTTCGGGGCCTTGGTTGCTTCATCTGTAGAAAGGGAAGATTGGTCTAGAAGATTTCCGAAGTCCCTCCAATTTTAAATCTCTGCCCCTCCTTGGGGCATTATACCCAAAAGGATTGTTGGTGCCTACCCTTTTGTGGCATGCAGGTCTTTGGGAATAAAGAATGGTACTAGTTATCCCACTTTCTCTTAGACTCAAGAGGATCTTTTACTTGCCTGGTTTCTCTTTCTTGCCAGCTTCAGCAAGGTCCACAGCTGCCAAAATGAACATGAATGCCAGGAAGGCAGCTGCAAATTTTCGACGCTGCAGTTGCTGCTGTGGTGGCTGCATTCTGGGGATTAATAGAGAAACAAGAAGAAAGCAGTGTCAAGTGAAGTCAGAGAAGGGAGCTGATTGAACTTCTTCAAGAAAGAATTTCACTGTCCATTTCTGGAAGATTGGATCTACACAAGATTGGTATTAATTATATTTTGCCCAATTTTCATTTTTTTCTCTAGGAGAGCTACTGAACCTAGAGCTCTTCTGCAATAAGCTAAGTATTCTCTTGCAGAATGCAATACACTTGCTACACATGACTTTACAGACAACCATTTGTTAAATAGCATTCTGAGACTGTAGAGGTGCTAATGGGAGAGGCTTCCTCCCTGTATATTGCTTGCTATCCAGCTAGCTCATTGGCAGAGAAATCAATTTCATTTAATAAACATTGCTTATTGTGACTGTATGTGCAAGGTGACATACTAGACAACAGAAATACAAACAGGAAAAAAATTACTCCTTACCCTTAAGGAGTTTACATTCTATTAGGAGAAACATGGATATCTCAATGACATCCACTCTGGATGTTATCTTTCAGGTCTCTTTATAAAGTCATGGCTCCTTCTGTAAACTAACCCAGACAATAGTACGACAAGGAAGTACTCTTATCTCATGCTGAATTACAGTCAACATGGTCTCATCTATAGTGCATTAAATTCCAAGTAAAAGGAGCTAAATTCAAATCCTAGTTCTCCCATTTACCACCTCCATTACCTTGGGCAAACTAATATTTCTGGATCTTGGCTGTCAAATGGGATAACTGGACTAAATTTTTATGGTCCCTTCCAGTTCTACAGGTCCAAATTAATCATGGTACTTATGTTGATTGAGTAGTAATTCACATGTCTTTAAGGAACAAAATATATAGCTCATTTGAAGATAACATTTATTTTGCATGTGGAGACATAAATTTAGTCTCCAGGATCATGAGTATCATTAATATTTCTTGATGAACCAAACAGTGGAAGACAGAAGGTAAGAGGTGAGAAAGTAGCAAATCCATAACAGCTAACATTTCCATAGTGCTTTAAGATTTGTAACCATCTCCTAGGTTATCTCACTGGATCCTTGTGATAGCCCTGTGAGGTTGGTACAATTATTGTAAATGAGGAAACAGTTGCTAGAGAAGTTAAGTAGTTTGCCCACAGTTACACAGCTAGTACAATGCCAAAGGCAGTGTTTGAGCCCTTCCTAGCGCATTGTGCCTCCAAACTGCCATAGGTAAATTTGATCCCACCTATGGAAAGTAATTTAAGAGACTTAGGGGTCTATCCTTGGCATTCATATTGACTACCTTGGGAACAGACAAGTCACAGTCTATCTGGTTCCAGTTTTCCTACTGGTGAGATGCAACAATTGTTCATGTCTTCTCTGGTCCTCAGTTTCCTAAACTTCAAATGATAGCTATCTTTAGAGGTCCCTTACAACTCTGCCTCTGTGATCCTCTTTTCTCCTCCACAATTTCATGGGAAATCTCATAAAGTAAAATAGGAGAAATGTTTCCAATCCTTTTGGAACAAGAAAACTACTACGTACATTTAAGTACTAACTCTTGCCTTTCCCAAAGAGACAGGCAAACTTTGAATGTGTTCCATTTTAAAATGTCATCCAGAGCTTCATATGAAAAGCCCAGTTTACACTCTCATTTTTACTATCTTTCTCTAATGTATCAAAGACAAACACAGTGAAAGACCTGGCCTTGCTAAAAATCCTCTAAATCCCTTGAGTTCCCACAGAAGAGTTCTCACACATGTGCAGAATTTGAAAGAGTTCCAGATCTCAGTGAGCTGAAGTCCCAAGGTAGCTTCACTCAAAAGTCTCATCTGAGGCCTGAAAGCACTGGTGGCAGCTGAGGATTGACAATTTACTGTTTCCCATACTCCTATGGAGTTTGTTCAGTTAAAGCCCAATCTGATCCCTGCTAATGTCACTAGCCAACAAAAATTTTTTAATCACCTACTCTTTATAGAATGTTGGAAATAAAAAAGGAATTTATGACAAACATCTTGGGATTAGGTCTAATAACTTGCCGACTCAACAGATTTGGTAGATCACAGAAACATGAATAGTCACTAATCTCAAGCTATGTGTTTTTGTTTTTCAATTTTTAAAAATTTTGATTTAATGTTTTATTTTTCCCCAACTACATGTGAAAATAATTTTTAATATTCACTTTTTATATTTTGCGTTCCACATTCTCTCCCTCCCGCGCTCCCTGAGAAGGGAAGCACTTTGATACAAGTTATATGTGTGTAGTAGTGCAAAATAGATATCCACATTAGTCATATTACAAAAGAAAATACAAACAAAAAAAAGAAAAAGAAAAATTTTTTTAAGTATGCCTCAAGCTGCATTCAAATTTCATCAGTTCTTTCTCTGGAAATGGATAACATTTTTCATCATAAATCCTTCAGAATTGTCTTGGATCACTGTATTACTGAGAATCAGCAACTCATTTTTTGACATTTTGAAAATCTGATATCCAGCTTTGAAGATACCCAATTAATCAAATACTCCCCACCTCTGATCTATATCATTTTTTGGTCCCATTCTGGTTCTTTAATCATAACACAGTTTGGTCACCCAAAGCCATGATTTTGTTTTATAATCTTTTTGATTAATCTTCAGAGATTAGAATATAGAGTGAACATAGTGACTGAGGAAGACCTGATTTCAAATACTACTTGTGATACATACCAGTTGTATTACCATTAAAAGCAATAGCAACTAGGTGGCAAGTAAATAGACTACTTGGAATCCAGAAGATCTGAGTTCAAATCTTGCCTTAGACATCTATAAATTATGTGGCCCTGGGTTTGTTACATAGCCTAACTCCAGTTTCCTATTGTGTAAATGGCGGACCCTAATAGTACCTACCTTAAAGTGCTGCTGTGAAGATCAAATGGGTAAATACATGCAAATACTTTTAGTATTATATTAATATAGCTTTTATTATTATCACAAAGGAAGTTGCTATATTTCCACAACTCCATTTCCCAACAGCAATAAATCACAAGTCCCCTCCGAAAAATGACCTATTTAGGCATGACCCTTCTCCCCCTTATAAGGGAATAAGTATTTATTAAGAGCCTACTATGTGGCACACGCTGTGCTAAATGCTTTGCAAGCATTTTCTCATTTGATACTGACAACAACCTTGTGAGGTAGGTACTGTTACAATCCCCATTCTACAACTGAGGATTTCAAAGCATATTTGAGAGATAAATGACTTGCCCAGGATCACACATCTGAGGCTAGATTTGAACTTAGGTCCTCCTGACTCTGAGTCTCATGCTCTATCCACTGCATCATCTAGTTGCTGTTGGAGCATTATGAAAAATAATGTGCCTTCTAAAAACTGCCAGGAATAGGGGGTACATGATTTGTGACCTCACAGTGAAGCCAAATTGTTCACATGGGTATCTATTTCTTGGCCTCAGTGTGCTCTGATGAGAGGCACTGTGGTACATGGAGTCAGAATGACTTTTGTCTAAAGCTTGGTGAATTGGAATTTGGAAATCTGGAATCTAGAGATCCAACAATCACTTGGTGGATATGTTACAGTGGGGATTGCTTTCATGTATAGGGGCAGAAGTAAGGAGGAAAAAGAAGTCACATGAAAGAATGCTCTTGCTTCTTGGATTGATTCAGGATATTTCAGAATCTGATAAAATGGTGGGCTTGTCTTGGGCTCTTTGACTAATAATAATGACATTTAAATAGGTATAATAACCACCACCTCATGAAGTAAGTGTTACCTCAAGGGAAAGACATTATTACCCCCATTTTACAGAAGAAAAAACTTATGCTTAGAGTGTTCAAATAACAAAAAGGAACCAGTGGTAGAATATGAACCCAGGTCTTCCTAAAGCCAAGTTTGGCACTCTATTCATCATAGCAAGATCCTTTGAGGGCAGCACCTATGCTATATCTCTCTATCTTTGTATCCCCAGTGCCTAGCATGATGCTTTGCAGAAAAAACAGACTTCCTAAAAATTGAATTGAATTATAAACTGGTTTTCTGGAATAAGATACTATCTTGCTCCACCCAGTTATCCTATATCGCCTTGAGGCTCTAATCAGTAGAGTGAGTAGTGAAAGTTTAGGAATCATAAAAAGCTTTCATATCCCTAACTATCTCACTCTTGGGATAAACCTGCCTTGTGATTTTATAGGTAAAGAAAATGAATCCTTGCAATGAAGCCTATTTGAAAGAAAGGAGTTTGGGGATTTAAAGCAGAATGATTATTTTTTTTAATCTCTTAAAAATCAAGTGAGCCAAAACAATACCCAATTAACGGGCCCAAAGCCTGTTCTACTAAGTAAAGGAGTAATTAGTTTAGTTATGGATAATACTTCCCCTCGCTTAGGATATTTGCATAGTTGATTGCATGTTTGTCTCCTGCACCAAAGGAAGGCAAGAGCCTCTCTGCATATGCCTTAACCCTTCCTGCTCCCCAAATGACACTTGGAGCCCCAGGCATTCAACCTTG
The DNA here is from genome assembly GCA_023548195.1 of Bettongia penicillata ogilbyi. Classification (NCBI taxonomy): domain Eukaryota; kingdom Metazoa; phylum Chordata; class Mammalia; order Diprotodontia; family Potoroidae; genus Bettongia; species Bettongia penicillata. Next base: position 1,012,470 of record JAJHZJ010000229.1, read on the forward strand.
AACCCAGCAGAACATGCAAACAGTATAATTCAACTGTCATTCTTACTGTCTATCTAACCTTGAGAAAGTCATCACCTTCAGGGCACCTGGTTAGGCTGTCTTCTCTGAGTTTTCATGGTGTGGCTCTTTCTTTGTTCTCCTGATTTTCTGTCCCCTTATTCTCAAAATGCCTCAGTCCATGTTGTGCCCATTATTCAGTAAATTAATCCCTTTACTTAGTAAATGCTAGTGATTCCCAATCATCTCTTAGACCAAATATAAACCCAAATATAAAACTCCTCACAAAATGTACCAGTGCTTCTTTCATAGGCTTATTGTACCTGATTCCCTTCTACACACTCTATGATACAATAATCCTGACCTCGCTGCTCCTCACACAAGGTACTCCATCTCTCTTCTCCATGCCTTTGCATGGACCATTGTTCTACATGCCTGGAATGTTCTACATCCTTCTAGTTTCTTTCAAGACTCTTTCTATCAACTTTCTAAGGCTTTTTCCAAATCTTCGCATACACACACACGCACATGCACTCACACACACATACACACACACTCATTTACTCACACACCAACTGTTAATGCTTTCCCCTCCAAGGTTACTATTTATTTGTTTTATGTTTATTTTGTATAGACTTACTCAGAGCAGCTAAGTGGCACAGTGGATAGAGCTGAACCTGGAGTCGAGAAGACTCATCTTCCTAAGTTCAAATCCAACCTCAAACTTAGCTATGTGACCTTGGACAAGGAACCAGATCCTATCTGGACAAGAAACTTAATCCTATTTCTTCATCTGTAAAATGATTTGGAGAAGAAAATGGCAAACCACTCTAGTATCTTTGAGAAGAAAACCCTAAATGGGATCATGAAGAATTGGACACTACTGAAACCAGTAAAGAGTATAAACCTATACATAGGTCAGCCCTATAATAAGGAGCAAACTCTGTTAGGATAAGAACTCTTTTCTCTTTGCCTTTCTATTACTCTTCACCTAGTACAATGCCTGGCATTGGGTAATACTTGTTTAATGATCAGTTCTAAATTTTCTCATCTATTAAATGCAGAGGTTAGACTAGATAAATTCTAAGGTCCTTTCCAGCTTTGAATCATGATCTATAGCCCCAGTCTTCAGGGATGAGCATTATTTCAGGTAAAAGCAAAATTATATTTCAAAATAGGAGACCAGTTAGTATTCTCAACAAGCAGGCATAACACATAAGTACTGTATAATCCACTGGGAGAAATGGATTAATCCAGAGAAAAATCTAAAGACTCAGATAAAAATAGAGACGAAATTGTGGAAAATCAAACTGAGGATTTTTAAAACTTATTTTATGAATTTTTTCAACTTAAGGAATTTCAAATATTTCAAAATGGATATCAGAAGAAAGGAAAGATTGCCAGAAGGTCCAAGAAGGACTCTCTGTCTCTTTAACTGTTGCTAATTTAGACAACAGTTACAAAGAAATCAGAGTGTATACATATATGCACACATTCTGTTTTGAGGTATCAGAATGTACTCTGCTGAGATTAAATCTGTTTAAGATAGGATTGGGTAGTTACACCATTGATGTGAAGGGCTTTGTAAAAGTTTATTACACTGTGAAAAGACTGATGTTATAGAAACAGGAGACACAAAGTCTGTACATCATCATGGAGTCTAGGAAAAAGAAACAATTACAAATGTAATTTGTTGTCAGTAGGGGACTGACTGCTTGGTACTTAATAGTTGTACCCCCTAAAACATTGCCCCAAAACAATAAAATCATAAATTTATAATAAGAATGAATCTCAGGTGTCATCTGGTCCGATCCCCTTATTTTATAGATGAGGAAAATGAGGCCTAGAAAGGTTGTGCCTCACCTTGATCGATGCTAATCCACAATATCACTAAAGCCTTATAATTTGATTTCAAAATCCCAAAGGTTCACCTTAATTCTACTTGGTGAATTAGCCAGATTGATAAATTGGATGTTTGCTAACTCTGGAGCACCAGTCACATTAACTTATCTGAGTGTCCATCTCCTTATTGTCACCATATTATTTTGGCACATATGTAAATGTCATACTTAAGGAATTGGCTGCCCCTTGTAACATTATTTTCCCTTAAGACACCTGCAATCAGTGTAATAGGGAAGACTTGTGGTGTAGGCTTAGCCATAGTCTTGATGAAGAAGTCTTTCAAGACAGTCTACCATAATTGTGTCATGGAATTACTGTTCTTCTTCTTTAGTCATTTATGTCTGACTCTTTGTGACCCTATTCGGGGTTTTCTTGGCAAAGAAACTAGAGTCGTTTGCGATTTCCTTTTCCAGTTCATTTTATAGATGAGGAAACTCAGGCAAAGAGGGTTAAGTGAAGTACAGCAAAGATGTAAGAGACATTATTGAGACATGGACTCTGTATTGGATGTTTCTGCAGGTTTATCTTTATCAAAAGAGAAGGTTCAATCTGGAAGGGAATGGGAAATAATGGAAGTGTAAAAACAAAATGCATCAACAAAATGTGGAAAGACAGACAGACAGAAAGAGGGAGAAAGAGGGAGAGAGAGATAGAAAGAGAGAGAGAGAGAGAGGTCCAGTGTAGAAATTGTTTGGCCTTCAGATAGGATTTAATCTCTCTCTACTATCCTGATATTGGATGCCTGCCCTTTAAACCGAAGGTATCAAACACATGACCTGATATGAACCACAGCAATCTCAAGTGTTGCTGAACCAGAGTAAAATGTAATTGGGAAATATATGACAAAATAAATAAAAATACAATAAAATATAGATAATATTACACTGAAAATTAAATTATATGTGTCCCTCAAGGATCTTTCTTATGGATTAGTGGTATCATTTCTATTTGAGTTTGATCCCACTGCTCTAGACTAGAGATGCCAAAAACAGGCTGCCATGTTGTCTGAGTGCAGTGAGAACCAGTAATTGATTAAAATTGAGTAAACTGTAACTGAGTAATAATTAGCAAAATAAGTAAAAAATACAACATAGCATAGATAATGTTTCTTTCTAAGTCAATATATGGCCAGCAGAGATTCTTACGTGTGGTTTAGTGGTCCCCATTTCTATTTGAGTTTATTCCCACTCCTCTAACTCTATCAATCAAGGCAGTAAAACATACTTCGAATCTGAACTTGACCTATTTCTCTGACCATTAGTTCAGTAGCTGACAACCATTCTCTGGCTACATATTACTAACTATTATATACCAAGCCAGTGCATCTGACCCAAGATTCCCTAAACAATAACACTGCAGTCATGCTCTGAAACCAAGGCATGTACTTCCCTTGATGCTTTTTGAAATATACCAAATCATTTTACTCAAGTTGGATTAGGCCCATGTGAAAACAACCAGTTTCTAAATGTAGGAGGTGAGAGAATGAACTCTAAAGCAGAACTAACTAACCCTGAGGCTATCAAATTTAAAAAATGAAAAGTTGGGTCAACTTTTATTCGAAGAATTCAAAGCTAATTCTTTTAAAGTAGAATTTCACCCTCTACTAGCATTTTTAAGGTTGACTATTTTTGTTTTATGCAGTTAATTTATTAATCTTAACAATATCTATTTTACTTGTAACTTTTCAAAATACTTTCAAGGGATCATTGAATACTGGCCATGGAAAAAAACTTAATGATCATCCCACCCATTATCTTATTTTATTGGTTAGACTTGCTTTGGTTCCCAAAGTGGGCAATACCATCTAGTGTTGGGCGAGTACTGGAACAATCCAGGGAAGAGGTTTGGTTTGGTTTGGTGTTTAATGGTGCAAATTTTTAAAAAATACTTTAAAGGGTTAAAGAAAGTAGATTTCTATGGGGGTGCTGCATAATTTTTTTAAAAAGGGGGCAGCAGGTCAAATAAGTGTGGGAACCTCTGGGAGAATGGCATGGCTATTGAAATCAAGGTCATTGGTTTGATCGTATGCATCAGTCAAGTTTGCTGTGTGCTGTGTGCTGACGGCCCCTTTAAACTGATTATCTCTTCTTCTAGTATCTTCTAAGTATCTTCTAGTATCTTCTATTGACTTATAACATACATCAAGCTAAATGTTTCCAATCAACAGTTTAATTACTTAAGATCATGAGTGATATGCCTGAATTCTCCAAATCCCATTGCCCAGAAGAGATCCGATGTTGTCAACAGTTAACAGAAGTACCATCTACTTGTGATCGATATAAGCATTAGGCACATAATGCTGAAGGCATATAGCAATCAACCTTCATTTTTTGTCTGCTATGTGCCCAGCACTGTACTAGGGTAAGGGGAGGGAGAAATACAAAAGCAAGGCAGACTCTGCAGTAAGGAATTTATATTATAGTAGGTATTTGGTAATGGCTCAAAAGATATGCTTTAAATGCAATGTACATACATAGATACACACATACACATGACACCAAATATTGCATTCCCAATAAAGGGCAAATCCTTCCATGAGCTGTAAATCATGTGTAATATCTTTTTTATATAATGAGATAATCTATGTAAAGTCTTTCTGAAAACAAAAATCCTACATAAAATTGCTGGTAGTGTTGATAGCAGTTAGAGGAAACATGGTGTGATGAATAAAGAACTGATATTTAGTCAGAAAGATAGAGATTCTATAACAGAAACTGACTATATGGTTATTGAGAATGATACAACCCTGACAGCTATCTAAGATGATAAAACCAAAAAAGTTGGCAATCTGCATTAGTAAAGGAGGAAAAGGAGGAGGAGGAGAAGGAAAAGAAGAAGAAGAATGAGAAGATGGAGAAGAAGAGGAGAAGAAGAAGAAGAGGAAGGAGAAAGAAGGAGAAAGAAAGAAGAAGGAAAAAAAGAAGAAAGAAGGAGAAGACAGAGAAGAGGAAGAAGAAGGAGAAGACAAGAAGAGGAAGAGAAAGAAGAAGAAGCAGAGGAGGAGGAGGAGGAGAAGGAGGAGGAAGGAAGGAAGGGGAAGGAAGGAAGGAAGGAAGGAACGAAGGAAGGAAGGAAGGAAGGAACGAAGGAAGGAAAGAACGAAGGAAGGAACGAAGGAAGGAAAGAACGAAGGAAGGAAGGAAGGAAGGAAGGAAGGAAAGAAGGAAGGAAGGAAGGAAGGAAGGAAGGAAGGAAGGAAAGAAGGAAGCAAGAAAAGAAGGAAGGAAGGAAGGAAGGAAGGAAGGAAGGAAGGAAGGAAGGAAGGAAGGAAGGAAGGAAGGAAGGAAGGAAGGAAGGAAGGAAGGAAGGAAGGAAGGAAGGAAGGAAAAAGAAGACATATCAGTAATAACACTACCCCAAGGACTGTGTCATGCCTGCATACCATAAGCATTCAATAAATACCTTTGATTGCAAGTGAATTGAATTTAAGTGAGGGAGGACTGTGCTAAGTCACCAGCTTCTTCAAAAATGAAATGCTAAGTACCTGATATCAAACTCAAATTTTTATTCAGAAAAAAATGGTATATTTTTCAAATACTTGTGGAATTATAAATCCCTTTGTATTTGTGGTTTCAGAGATGGATGACCAATCAGATATGTCTGAAGAAGACTCCTTCCCTTCCTAAAATACCTGGATCAGTTCTGCACAGCCCTGTTGTGTGGAAAGAATTGGAAGACTAATTCTTCAAATGGAATAATTGAAGGATTGACCAGGGCAATAAGGGACCTCACATTCATGTCATCCACCCTTACCCTCTTCCTGCTAGGCCTAAGGATGACCACACCCAAACCTGGTACCCAGTGCTTTGGATGTGCTTTTTAACCTTTGTTTCCTCCTCACCTTCCTCGCCTCTTCTATGACATCCTAAGTATCTAAAGTAAAGTGACTTCCCCTATGTGAGATAAAAGTGTCCCTAATAAAGGCTTATGGCTATTTAGCACTATTGATGGCTTTGTTTCTTCTATAGAAATTTCTAAATCCTCTCACACACACCCACACACACTCATACAGAAATAGCTGTAACAAATTGGGACATCCGCACACTTCTTACTTTATAGGGTTGTTGTAAGGAAAGGACCCTGCTGTCTTAGAAATGCTATAAAAACATAAGGTAGTAGAAGCAGCAGAAGCAGTAATAGTAGTAGTATCAGAAATTGTATATAGACAGAGGCAAATGGACTGAGAAGACCTAATACAGAGATCAGCAAGGAATCAATAGATGTCTTTTGATGCTACTGCTGCTAGTTTTATATCATATAAGACACCCAACTTACTAACTCATTATAATCTAATTACCTCTAAATCTAAGAAATACATCATTCTCTTTATCATTTGCGATTCTGATTTAATTTACCAATAGAATCCAGCTAATATATAAGGTTTTCCCCATCCTTTCCTATAAAGAGCTCAATGATTATCAAATATTGACCAACCTATTATCTAGGCTTGTCATCAGCTATGTGAGACAATCTGTTCTTTAGGCATTAAGTCATGCAATTACGTGGTTACTTTTTCTTCTCCCAAGTTCTAGCAGTTGACATTCCTTGAATGCAAGGAAAAAGGCCACCTCATATATTGTATTATTCAGTCATATTCCGGATTTGACATTTCGAATCACCTGAATACTTCCTCCCAGAGATTTCTCCTTTATTCAACTTTCTTTTCTTCCCTTCCTTCCTTCCTCTTTTCCATTCTTTCTCCCCAGCTCTCTGTCTTATCAGTTAGTTATTCTGTTGTTAAATCATCCTTTTATACTTCATTTTCTATTCTCAAAGAAATTGCTATTTATCCTGGCCATAAAATCATAGGATCATAAAATGAGAACTGAGGAAGGGCCCTTGAAAGTCAACTAGTTCAACTCTCTCATTTTAGAAATGAGGAAACTGAGGCCCAGAAAGTTTAAGTGGCTTGCCACAGATCACACTGGTGCCCTTGACAGAAATGACAGAAGAAGGATTTCTAATCCCAAATCCAGTGTACAACTAGCTATCTGGAGCAATGGATAGAGAGCTGGGCCTGGAGTCAGGAAGACCTGAGTTCAAATTTGGACTCAGACACTTGTGTGACCTTTGACAAGTCACTTAACCACCATCTGCCTCAGTTTCCTCAACTGTAAAATGGAGATGATAATAGTAACACCTACCTCACAGGATTGTTGGGAGGATAAAATGAGGTAATATTTGTAAAGCACTTAGAACAGTCCTTGGTCTATAGTATGCATCTAATAAATGCTTATTCCATTCATCCATCTATCCATCTGTCTTGCCATTCAGCCAGTGTACCATGACACCTCTCTGCACATTCTCTGGTTATGCTCATTTCTCTGAATGTTCAACTGAATATGTGTCACTGCATAAACCCAGTACCCTATATGTTCATCCTCATATACAAGATCTGCAACCTAAATTGTTCAACCTGAGAACTAACTACTTTACTCTTACCCAGGCTAGACAAACCCAGAAATACAGACATGGAATTAGTAACACTTAACTTCAAAGTATAAAAAAAAATCACAACCTTCAATTTTAGGAAATGTCTGATTTTCTCCAAGAAAAAAAACCAACCCTTGATTTCATTTAGTCAAAGAATTTCTGTTTCCTTTTGCTATCTGAGTTTGTAATTTAGTGGGAAATCTGTTTAGATTGAAAGCATGTGGCCTTTTTACCTCTGCTCCCTATTAATCTTTGCAAAGATGTGTGGGCCTCTATTTATTTTTCTTGGAAATTGCCTCACTACTTCAAATGAAAATCTCTGAACACCAGGGAAGAATGAAGAAATGAAAGAAAGAAAATTAAATCAAGTGAAACAAGTTTACCATGTAAATGGATTTTGTTTTCAATCCATGAGATGATTGTGATGTGAAGGTATGTTTATTAAATCCTTTTCTGGAAGCTAAATTAGTTTAAAAGGGACATAACTTGACTGCATGCCTCTTTGCTGCTTTGATTCATTATAAAGAAGAAGCAACCTTTGGGACTCTCAACAACTTTGGCAATAGAGGACTTTGAGAATGTCTTCTCACCTTAGTGGCACTTACTTAATTATCTTTTAAGGGTTAGCTCAAGCTCCTGTGCACTAGCTCTAACCTTTGCTCTCCCTCCTCTGAATTTATGTCAACTCTCTGTCATTCATTTTATAAGCATCATATCTACGTGTAAAATTCCCTTTGGTCTGGTGGTAGTACTACAGTGAAAAGAATTCTGAGTCTGGAGTCAGAGGACATGGATTTGAATCCTGGTTCCTGTGTACTATTTGGATAACTCTAAGCAACTCACTTAAGTTATCTTGACCGTAGCAATTTCATTATTAAAACAGATTACCTTCTAAATCCTGATCTTTGGTATCATTCATTATCTGTATACATAGCTGTCTTAAACAATTATGCCTATTTCTGTTTAACTGGGGGAAACAAGGTAGTATATTCTCCCTGAGGACAGGAATCCTATCTTCTATTTCTGTATCCTACTCAGCACCTACCTGCACATTTGAAAATGCTCAAAAAATATTTTTTTGATCAATGCATTAGATGGTGCTTTTGATTTGTCTTCTTGGGTCTGGTTACAGCCACTATTTCCCCTTTTATTGAAGATAGCCAGTGAACTAAGAATTAAATGAAAAAAGCTTGACTAGTAGTTCTTATGCCCAGGGATAAAACATACTCAATGTGTTTTCAATTGTTCTTCCCCATTAGAAAGTGAGCTCCTTGAGGGTAGGAGACGATTTTGCCTTTGTTTGTATCCCAGTATGTAGCACAGTGCCTAGTACATAGTAAGCACTTAGTATATGTTTGTTGGCTGATTGAGTCAGTTGAGGAAGTTGAAGGGACAACAGAGACCCCAGGATTTAAGCTTTTTCAGGAGGGAGCATTGCCAAAAGACCCAAGGAGCAGGACAGGACTGGATAGCTGAAGGGCCCCCCGAGAACGCCAGAAAAGGAAGGGAGACCAGCCATACAGGAGTTTTCTGTTTTAACTGTCATTGTGTCCTCATCATAACTATGAAGGTGTCATTGCAACATCAGTCACGTCCAACTCTTTGTGACTCCATGTAGGGTTTTCTTGGAGGAAATGAAAAGAAGTAGTTTGCCATTTCCTTCTCCAGTTCATTTACAGATGAGGAAATTCAGGCAAACAGGGTTAGGTGGCTTGCCCAGGGTCACACAACTAGTAAGTGTCTGAGACCAGATTTGAACTCAAAAAGAAGAATGTTCCTGACTCCAGGCCTGGCTCTCTATGCATTGTGCCACCTTAGCTGCATCCCCACACCTTTTTTAAATAAGTATCAAGCTCAGCTAAAAATACTTAGCAGTATCTCTTCTGCATTTCAGTTAAGTGGGGACAAAAGTCCAAATTGTCCTGCCTTGGTTATGGGTTTTGGTAATAGTTTTATCTATTTCTCACCAGATAAATATGTCAGACTACTCATCTATCTTGAAAGGGGGAGTAGTTTAACATAAACTATATGAGGTAACGTGCAGTATTAAGATAGGGGAAGGCCAGCATTTCACTATTGTCAAGGCATATCTTCCATTAAACAATATGAGATCTGAGGGGATACTAGACCCTGCCTGCTTCAAAGCATCTTCTCTGAGGTTCTGCCTCCTGTTGTAATCTGCTTAAAATTTCCACCACTGTAATTACTCATTAAAGTTAGAAAACATAGGCTGGATCACAGTGTACATTGTTAAAATGCACCTAAATTACTTGGATGGAGTTGGAGGAGGTTGCCAATACCTTCTCCTTTTATCACAGAATCTTTTATCCATAAAGATAATTGACCTATTGGATAACCCAAAGGGGAGTCTGTCAGGTAATAAGTACAGGACTTTGTGACAGTGCAAAATATGAGGGCCTTAAGGGACAGGCTTGGGATCATTGGTCACTTGAAGTAGATGTTGAGTGAAAATGAGGGTAGGTACAACATGGGGAAGTGAAAAAAAATGAGAAATTCACACATTTCTCACTTTTACCCAGGAATATGCCTGTTTTATAACAATTCAATATTGTCTTTCCAATGATTATTGGACTTGGTTAAATGTGTGGTAAATCAAAGGAACTGTTTTGTAATGCCAATAAGAACTTCACAGTTTAACTAAATGGCTAAATAACTTAAACAAATTTGCCTTGCCTTGGATTACCTTGAATTTGTGTGTACCTACATAAGTAAATATGCACTTGTTTCACTGTCCTACTGATCTCCAAAACTCTGAGACTAGGAGGCTGATCACATAATCATGGCACACAGGCGAAAGAGATAAGCAAACTTGGTGAACAGGGCATCCTGTGGGGAGATTAAGTAGGTGTAAGGAGGGGACACTTCTAAAGAGACAGAAGATAGGTAAGTGGGTTAGGAAAACTGGTTTAGATGTTAGTGGTTACTTAAATATATTTCTTTAGGCTAAAATGACTTATTTTTTGGAAAATATATTTTGAAACCAATTCATACAGAGAAGAAATAGAGAGTCCTGTTGGATCTGAATTAGACATCACTTTCTCAGAAGCCAGAGTAAATAACCCAACAAATCTACCATTTCTATTGTAGTTCCTTATTACATCATCTCCATCTCCCTCATGAGAATGACAGTATGCTCTGCATGCAGATGCTCACTGATTCTTTCCCCCCAACATTTTCTTTGTTTCTTCCTCAATTATACAAGGTTCTTTTCAGTTTAAAGGCCTGTCTCTTCCCTTGATTCATTGGGAAGAAAGGTGGGGGAGTAGGAGGAAAGAGAGAAGGGAGGTTCTGGATTCTCCTATAAACAGACCTTGTTTAGAAATGGAATTTCTCAATGAGTCAGTCAGCCTCTTGGTGTGCTGGGGTCATGTAGCTGCCTCCTTTAAACAATCTGACCGAGCAGTACAGAAATAAAGTTTGACAATGTACAAGCATCCTTCCTTTTAAGTAAATCTCTTTTCAGAATTTCAAGGCTGCAGAATTGGTAAAGTAGGGCACCTAATTCATTCTACAGAAACCAAAGCCTAAAATGTAAAGAACTTTTCAGCTGGATATTCTATACTACAGGGGCACCTGCTGGACGAGTGAGATATTGTAACCCATTCCTGTTAGGCATTGGAAAATTCTTGGAGAGAAGAGTGATAGAAGCTAATTCTGGGACTTGGGGAAGGTGACATTAAGGATCCTCAGCCATGGAAAAGACAGAGAGAAACAAAGTCAAAAAGTAAAGAACTATAGCAGACAAAGGTCCTAGAGCATGAAAAATGCTACAAAATACTCGTAATTATCAGAAAGATAGGTCTAGGGCCTACCCACTATATTCTTAATAAAACCTGATGCTTTCCTCAAATTGTACATTGGTGATATTTGGAAGTTCTTGCATTTGTGTGTTCTCTTCAAAAGATCTCTTGTTCAGCTACTCATCCATGCTGCATAAAAAGAAACTCACTAAAGGTCAGATGAGTAGTTCGAACCTTCTGTTTCAAATGCGTGAACATTTAGTTCAGGGGCTGTTTAACCTTGACATTTTGTGCTCGTATATACCCAGTGATCTCACCTCACTATCACCTCAACTGATGTAGGACTCCTCATTATATTTCCAGAATTCCTTTATCCAGCAAATACTTCCCATTTGGGACTGTATTATTTTTGTACTATTTAGAAATGGACTTCTAACTGGCTATGTTGCCTCCTCAGACTACATTTCCTGTTTCTCAATATTGACCTTCCTGTCCTCTGATTAGGACATGGGCTTCAAATTAACTCAACACAGGGATAGCTATATTTAAAGCAACTCACAATTCTGTAGAAACATTTACTGTGGAATTATAGGAGGGAAAAAGAGGAAGAGAAAGAGAGATTCTATAACTCCATAGTAAATGATATCACATGAAGGTGTTTCCTTTCATCTTTCTTTCATCGTCCCTTTGTTTTTTCTTTCATTCTTTTTCCTTCCTCCCTTCTTTCCTCCCCTCCTTGTTTGATAACAAAGAGATTACACAGAAGGGATGTAGACCAAACATATTTCTCAAAGTAAAACCATCTAGTATTTGTTATCCAGGCACTGAAACTACTCCAGAATTGGAGAATATTTTGCAAAGGAACAAAATTAGTCCTATGGTATTTCTACAGCTGTTTTATTCCTTTTCAGAAAACTGAATCAATGGAAATATAATTTTGAAAGGAGTAAGTGACACCCTTCTCAATGACACAGAGTCCAAGCCTGACCATACCTGTGTATGTTTGCAAGTTAGTTCATATGTTGATGGGGAATAAAATTTTCAGGATTTACTGATATTGTGCAGATGTTCTTGGTTGTCAATACAAAACATAATCTTATCAAAGGAATACAGTATAACTGCCAACTCCTATTTATAAAAGCAGCTTATCTTTTTTATGAGTTAGAAGGATATCCCTTCTTTTCCCCCAGCTCCCAGAACAAGACAAACAAACAAAAACACCCCCATCAAGGATAAATATAAAGAATTTATTTGTAGGACTAAATGAAAACACAACTAAGTCCCTTTAAAAATATCATCTTGGGATACAATTTTTTAAAAAGAGGAATGATCACTCAAATTATTTTAAGTTTCCAGATTTTGAAGCAATTAGTGATCCTTAAAGACAATCTATTATTTTACCTGCATGAGAGGTTTCCAAAATAATTTTTAAAAAGAAAGCGAATCTGGCTTCTATCTTAAAAAATAGAAGTAGCTTTGTAAGCAGCTAGAAATCTAAATGAGTAATTAATAGGTAATCTCAACTATTTTATTTAAGTTTCTGTTGTGGGTTATGTGACCAAAAAGATGGTCAGATTAGACATGTTTTTTCAGTCCCCACTCTCAGACCCCTCCCCCCAGAAGAATTATGCAGCAGAAGTAAGACAATTGCAACTGAATCCACAGGACAAGAAAACTAGAAGCCCAGCCAGGTAACAAACAGCCTTAATATACTCACTCAGCAATCCTCCCTCACCAACTTCCACTTTCCTGGAGAGTGCACAAATGCACCACAGGCTTGTGCTTGGAACCTACTCAAGGATTTTCTTTCTGCAGTAGACACCCTGCCAGCACATCTCACTTCCTACTCATCTCTCACCCAGTTGTAACAAACAGCAGATACCAATTCTGCCCAGAAAGGAGAGGAGGAGGAAAGAGGAGAGATTCAGGCTTTTTTCTTCCCAGTAAATAAAAACAATTACAAAGAAGAGGTATAAATTACCCCATCTTTAAAGATAATTTATGAAAAAGAAAAACCTGTAAGATAAAAAAAAGGTACCCATTTACTGGCGAACCAATATATTCTGTAGGACAAAATTACAAAATGGGAGGGTGTACAAGTGGGGAGAGGGGAGATAGAGGACAGAGGGTATTATGTGATGTTTCCTAATCAGGTCCATGGGTGAACAATGAAGGGGAGATAATTCTCTTAGTCTCTCATTTAGAAAAGAATAAAAGAGAGGCAACATGGCAGAAAAAAAAGGGACTGAAATAGGAGGAATGAAAGGGGGAATTGGAGACCAAAGAGGGTTAAGGAAACCCATTGAACAGCACTCCCTAGGAAAGAGTTAATTGTCTGCAATGGAAGATGGGGAATCTTAAAATGAATCTCCTCTGTAGGGAGTTGGTACACAGGGAGACCATTTCTTCTTAGAGGGTGTTGTTCCTCTGAGAACAACATTCTACATCCCAAGAATGGATATCATAGCTCCTGGGGATAACTAATACCCAGAAGGATGGATAGGCATAGACCCAGAAATGAGATTACATGGCAAATGGAAAGGAGAATGATCACACATATAGTAGGGGCTAAAAAGGTGGTGGAACATTGCTGTTATGGGGTAACTTCTACCCAAAGCAATGCTTCTATCCTCAATATTTACCTTATGAATTGATATTTTTAAAAATAAGACATCAGATAAAAAGGATGATGTGGCAAGAGGTATAGAAACAATAGGAAATAAACTGGTTAGAAAGGGAGGTCAAAATTGGAGTTTTGGAGCTTTTAACTACATGATAAATGCAAAAAGATTTGAGTTAAAATAAGTAATCATAAAGATGATGAATCTAAAAATTTAGAATAATCTGAAAATGAAGTGAGCTATCGAAGATAACAAGATAAAGAAATTCTCCTAAGACAAGGGTGCAGAAAAAAGTTTTTAACAAAGAAACAAAATAAATTCAAAGGGAAGAGAGGAGGGGGGGGTTGGAGTATTACCAACCAGTTAATTGAAGGGAGATGAAGAGAGGAAAATAAAATTACAAAATAAAGAAACAAAAGAAATCAATAAATTAAATAAAACTCTAAGACAAGGAGAAAGGATGACAAATGGATGTGGGGGAAGGAGGGAAAAGAGACTGTGGGAATATAATTGCATCAAAGTAGATTAAGCAAAATTAATCATAGGGGCAAAGTACTGACTTTTAAAAAGCAAGGGAAAGAACAGCAAAATCCTAATCAAATTATTTTCTATTCCTGCCATTGTCTTCAAAATGAAGGCAAAGGACTCCTGTGTGGAAAAATATCCTCTTAACTGAAATGAAACCATTACATTTTTTTACATGGCTCTTTGATGTGGAAATCACTTGTGCCATTTTGTTAATGGTTTGAATTTTTTCCTCTCCCTTTTCTTTTGGGATTGGGAACTGGACTTAACCCTTGAGTAATGAGTTAGTAAGAGTATGGATGGCTAACTAACAGGGGAGAAAAGGAGGTGGGGGAGGGTGATTTCTATCAATGGCTTTAAAAACCTTTGACCAATAGATACCTAAATTTAGATACTTTAAAATCTCAAAAAAAAAATTATTCATTTTGCCTGAAAGACTTCTGACACTAAGGAAAATTTAAAGTTTATTATTGTAAGCAACCTTGGCATAGAAATGGAGTTAACTTAAACAGTGGCTGATAATTGAAGGTATGGTAAGACATTTAACAATTTAGCTTCTCCTTAGGTATGCAGTTCCTAATTATAGCTTCCTTCTTCAGATAACCTTGTATTTATTTATCTGTTGTGGAAGCTAGGTAGCACAGTGGATAGAGGGCAGAAGCCTGGAGTCAGGAAGACATCTTTGTGAGTTCAACTCTAGCCTCAGATATTTACTAGCTGTGTGACCCTGGGCAAGTTGCTTAAACCTGTTTGCCTCAGTTCCCCATCTGTAAAATGAACTGGAGAAGGAAACAGAAAATCACTCCAGTAACTTTGCCAACAAAACCCCAAATGGGGTCACAGGGAGTCAGGCATGATTCAAAAAGAATAAATTCATGCTTTGCATATACTAAGGTCTTAATAAAGGTTTGTTAAATTATACCATTATTTATATTTTAAAAATAGATCCTCCATATACTTAGATTATTCCAAAGAAATATGATTGATGAGGGAATATTTTTTCACTTTTCAGAGCTCCTAAGGCATTAATGATCATAAGGCCTTAATCTGTATTCATAAGACTCTCATATACCATAGATCCAGAACTGGAACTTCAGAGGTCATCACTAAATTCCTGACTCTCATAATTTGAGAGGTGTAAGGGAGTTCATCAGTCATTTAGTCCAATTTATAGACAGAAAACATTCCCATTATGATGTAATCAACAAGTATTATCCTGCTTCTTCTTGAAGATCAACTCCCCCCTTTCTAGATATGGAAACTGAGGTCCAGAGTGTGATTTATCTGATATCCTATGGTCAGTAATCATAAGAGGCAACATTTGAATGAAATTCTTTTTACTGTTGTACTTTATATAACAGAAAAAAAATAACCAGGAGGGTTTGTCTTAGAAACCCAAATCTATAAAGTGAAATTTTAAAATACCGTCATAGCAACCTCTTTCTTTTTGGAGAAGGCTAGAGTTAGAAGGAGATGATTGAACACTAAAAGATATAGTCATTCAGAACCATGAGAGAAAGTGCTCCTCTCTTTTTCTCAATTCTCTCATCTGTCCTTCAGTTTCTCTTACTCTCTCTCTCCCATCCTCGAAGTCCTTCCCTTGATCTCTCCCTTTCTTACTCCCTCATTAGAAAAGACTAAAACAATGATAAAAAATGAAAATACAAAAGTAAAAAATTGATATTTCTGTGTCTGATCCTTCAGCTGCTGTACTTTCTCTATTATTAATTTTTAACTTTGCCATCTGTAGCCTAGTGCCTGTAGGAAATGAAGCAATAACCATTATCATAGAACATTTAACAATTTTCCAAGGTCTTTTGCCATTAGTCAATTCACACATCATCTTCTCTTTAGAATTATTTTAACTGTAGAATAGAGATAGATAGATAGGAAGAGTGATCTCAACCTCCAAAGGTCTTTAAGCAACTTTTAAAAAGTCATACAGTAAGTTGTCCAGAGTTAAGATGAAAAATTATCTTAAATCTACATATAATCAACCTTTGGAAATAATTTCCAAAGTTCACTCAACATTCACAGACTGTTTTGGTCTTAATCATATTAACCAATCTTACTTCTCCTCAAAACCATTCCTATGTCCTGTTGTTCTATAAATCTAGTTCCAGTACACACACACACACACACACACACACACACACACACACACACCATGGAAATACATTATATAATTATATTACAAGATAAATAAATATAAACATCTATGAATAAATTCCTATAACATCCATTCTACTCCTTTCCTCCCCAAAATGGCAGCCCTCATCCCAAAAAGGCAGAATATAGCATGTACCTTATTTTATTAATTCCTTAATTTCCTGTGTGCCCTGTTTTTACTTATCCTATCATATTTCAGTGAGTGTTATCATAGGACTGTAAGTAAAGGCCAGAGTGATTTAAAATTAGATGCACATATTTTCCCTATAATGCTGTCTGTTAATTTGTCCATCCACAACACAAAGGATTCATGGGTCCAATGTTTGCTGCCCACTCCAAGGGGGTGCAGGATCCCCTCCCGCATGGTTCCCACACCACTAGAAAATGGCCAAATTAGGAAACCTGACATAGAGAAGTGGTTTTTTTTTTTGGTGAAAGGCTGGGTTATTAATGCCTTGGCCTGTCTGAGGGAAAGAGCCCGGGAATCTGTGCACAATTGCTCAGGAAGCTATTTGGATCAAAGAGAACCTCTCTATCAGGAGCGGAAGAGGTGAAACTTGCCAATTTTGATTTGCACGCCTTTCACCCACCATTTCCAAGGGATTCAGCTCATACAACCTCTAGCTTTTATTTAGGGCTGAGCTCATTGACTGGGGGGAAAAAATCAAGGAAAAGACTTGATTGCTTATTCAAAGGGTTGCTTTGAGAAAGGGGCAAGTGTTGTTATAAACCTGGCAAGCTTGTCTGATTATGAACTCAAAGACTTCATGTTCAACCATTAAGTCTTGTTCGTTTATTTTTAAACTCCATTTGGTCTATAATTCAAAAACTTAATTATGAGAAAATATGATCAAATACAGACATAATGGCGAATTATTAGAACTCAGATATTGTAGATTGTTAAAGTCTGCTTATAGCAGGGAATCACAATCAACCCTCTTCACTTTGGTCAGTCAATTCTCCCTTCTCGATTCTCTCTTTCTTATTCTACATCCCTGTCATAGAAGAGATTAGATTTACTCTACTTGGTCTCGGAAGGCACGTTATGAGAAATTATAGGTAGGCATATTTTTAACTGAATACATAGAGAAGTTTGCTCAAAATTAGACCAGTGCAAACTGAAATAGGTTGCCTTAAGAAGTTATTAAGTTTCTTAATATTAGAGTCACAAAGCAAAGATTGAAAGACCGCTATTGGGATAGTGTGAAGTTTTCATGCTTTATACTTTAAGATTTTATGACCTAGAATCTCTTTTGAATGTAAGGTTCTGTGATTCACTTCAAAAGAATGTTCATTAATGGTTCCATGTCAATCTTCAGAAGTACTTGGTAGAAGCCAGTGAAATTTAGCAGGTAAAATGATATAAAGTCATTAATTGTGATTAAAAAATATATAGGATGGAGGAGGCCTTGCTGGAAAATATTTCAAATAAAAAATGCCTCTAAGGTATCTTTTAGTTCTAAATCCTATGACCCTATGATCCAAGGAAGAAAAACTTGTAGAGTCACCTAATAATTCAAAAGATATAAAATGCAAGAAATCAGTCAGTAATAGAACCTGTGGTTCCATTGTTTATAAATAAATGTACAAAGCATGAGAAACAAGCAAAATGAACTAGATATTCCAAAACAAGGAAGCAAATTTAACAATATAAGTTGCACTGAGACTTAGTGGGATAGGGTTTATTCCTAGAATAAAAATCTGAAAGGACATACCTTATTTAAAAGGAACAGAATAGACAAAATGAGTGGTGAATTATAAAGAGCTATATTGATGTTACGAAATCCAGGATCCATTGTGGAAAGCATGGTGAAGAATATTTGGTTGAAGGGTAATGGAGAGATCATAGGATCATAGAACTGGAAGGGACCTCAAAGGTCAACTAATCCAACCCCTCTGTTTTACAGATAAGAAAACTGATGCTAAAGGAGGTTCAGTGATTTGCCAGGTAATGAGTATTGGAAGTCTATACAAATAAGGAAAGGGTGGAATGAGCAGAACCAGAATAATTTATATTCTCATTTTTCTCTATATTAGATAGAACATATGTAGAGTTGCATTCTGTGTACTACATCTTCACTAACAAATTACAGGTTGTCCAAAGGAAGTCTACCAAAATTGTGAAGGATCTAGAAAATCCTATCATCTGAGGAATGACTCAAGAAAATGGACACATTAAAACTACAAAAGAAACATAATAACTCTCAAAATGGAGGCTCCAGGAGGAACTATCCAATAAAAGATCAAGATATGGGGACTGAAGTAGAAAGCAACTGAGACATGGTGACAAATTGCAAAGAATAAAGGTTAGATAAACTAACCCCTAGGAACAATGGGAGAAAATTTTATTATAGTAATAGTTTCTCTGAATCTTGGGCTCTTGCATCAGATTCTGAAACCCCTCCCAGGACAGGGAAGAACAAGTTTGGGAAGAGATAGTACTAGACATATCAAGTTGGAAGTGCTATTATTATTTCAACTTTACAGATAAGAAAACTAACTCTAAAAGAGGCTAAGTGACTTGACTAGGGTCACACAGAGAGCATGAGGCAAAATTCTAACCCATATTTTTGTCACTCCATGTCTAGCACACTCTCCTACTATCTCCACTTTCTATCAGCAGCTCTGCTTGTTCTGAGTCCTTGCACTGGGTATCTCCACAGTGTCTTTTTCCCCAGTCCAAGTCCTTGCTTTCCTGCTTCCTTTTGTATGTAGCTTCCCCCGTTGGATTACAAATTCCTTGAAGACAGACATTTTCTTTTTTTATTTGTATCCCCAGCACTTGGTATAGTTCCTAGTACATAGTAGATACTTAATAAATGTTTATTGAATCAAACTGAATTGAATCTAATATGCCATAGTGCACTGAAATCCCTACTGAGGGTCTGCAAGATTGTTTTCACTGCTAATTGTTTTAATCTTGATTAAAAATTTTACTAAAAAGAAAAATGAATCATGATATCTGCATTCAAATATACCATACACCGTGAGAGTTGAAAAAGATCTTAAAAGATCAGTTAATACATCTCCCTTTTTCTATAAAATGAGGAAAATGTGGTCCAAAAAAATTAAGTCAATTTCCCATGTTCTCCTTGCATGACTGGAACACTTCATTTTCTAATGATATATTCCCCAGATGAACTCAAGAGCATGAATTCTTAACTTACAATCTACAGTCTCCCAAGAGGTACATGCATAGATTTCAGGGGCTCCACAAACTTGGATAGTGAAAAATTGCATCTTTATTTTCATTGACTTCTCAGGGAAATTTAACATTTCCTTCAAATAAGAATGTAGGCAATGAAATTTATTCTGAGAAAAGAATCCATAGATTTTGTCAGATTGTAAAAGGGATCCATGACCCCCAAAATATTAAGAACTTCTGCCATAGAGGGAGGAACTAAGATTCCACCATAGCCCAAAGGAAAGCAATGACCTAACAGAATCATGAACTCATGCAACTGAGGTAGAAGAGGTTGATGTAAAGCATCTTACAATGAACCTTGTTGGCTGACTTGGATACTTAAATCAGTTTCTATTAGAGGAAGTTTAATATCTTGGCACTAGTTTTCACTAAAGAGAAAGAAGTTCTTGGGTACTTGATAAGACAACAGGTTAAAATGAAAATAAAATCTGCTCCGGAATCAAAAAACTTGGATTCACATCCTTCCTTCCTTGGATGTTTTATTATTCATGGCCCAATGAAAGAAACTTTATCTCCTTAAGTTTTAATTTCCTAGAAAATCACTTTCATCTCTAGTCCTAAGCGCCTAAATTCATTTTTTTACATGCAAGTTGTTTTTAATCTATTGCAGACTACTTACGTTTGACATTCACCTTTCCATCACTCTTAGGCTCAATCTTTTGAGCCATAGACCCTTTTTACAATTTTGATTTTGGGGAGAAATTTTGGTGTTTTATAGTTTGTCAGTAAATAGCTGCAACAGAATTATATTGGTATTGGAAAGATGAATTCTAGTTAAGAATGTTATACAAAGTATATAATGAAGTCTCAGTTCTTGAAGCCAATTCAGAAAGACACTTGTCTAGTTGGTTCACACATCAGCTTGACTAGTGACAGGAGAATGACCTAGATGGTATCTGAGGTTACTTCTTAAGTCTAAAATTCTGCAATTTTGGTAAAGACCCTTCTGTCCAGAGGCACAATTCAGATTTTAATTTCTGGTTAAACTGGCAGCAGAGGCTGCTAACACCACCTGTAGCTTGTTAGGGTCCTGTGGGGAATTTTCTAACGCGAACATAGGTCCAACACTTCTCTAAGCAGTATTATGGTGTATAGCCTTTGTGGAGCCCTGTTTTAGTTCTGATAAGAACATTTGACAAAAATCACCTTTCACAGATTATATTAACACCTGTCTACAGTGAAACGCTTAATGTGAATAGATCTGTCTTTCTCCCCACCTGGGATTTCTCTGCTATGTGAAGAATGCTATCACAGAGTTCTTTGCCTACTGAAACTTCCTAGTCAAGCCTTTCAAAGATATAAAATAATGAGAAATAGGGAGCCAGAAAGAAGAAATGGTAAGTAGAAAATAAGTTTATATTGAGAGAGATGGTTATCCAACTCCTTTCCAAATGCTAAGAACTAGCTCAGTGTGTTGCCACATTAACACTCTAGATGTTGAGAAGGAGGAAAGCCTGTCTTGAGGTCCAGGTGAAGAAAACATTCTCCAGAGTAAACCAAGCAATGTATGGCAAGCAAAGTTTGCATCGTGCAAGAGACTTAACACTTTATATGCCGTAGCTTGGTTCACCGGGAAAAAAAATGCTGATCAAGAAGACTTGAGTTCGAATTCTAGCTTTGCTCCTTACTACCTGTGTGACCTTGGGGAAATTACAAAACCTGTATAGGTCTCAGTTTCCCCATGTGCAATATGAAAGGGGCTGGACTAAGTGAGCTCTAAGATCCTTTCCAAATTTTAATCTATGAGCCTAAGAGCAGCTGAAGTTTAGATTCGACTCAGTGCTAATATGTGACACCACCACCCTCTGCTGGCTGGTTGCAAATTTCAGCTCTTGGAGCCAGTGTCCTGGGGCTCCTTAAACAAGAGTGGGGCATGAAAACAGGTGAGGGTCTTCAAAGGGTATTGGTTCTCTCCATACTCTATATCATACTTCATTCCCCTTTCATTTTTGTACCAGAACAACTTACCTATTAAGTATCTAAACAGAACCCCACCTATAGGGGAAAAAAGAAGATTTCAGATTCTGAGACTCTCAGCCATTTATCTAAAGTGAAGACACACCTCCTAGGGTCTCTGGATGAACCACATAAAAGATCTTGATATAAAACCCCTGGACATAATATTAGAATTGACATTGTACTGTCAAGTATCTGGGACCGGTTGTATAATCTTGGGCAAGGCTCTTTAGCTCTCCAATGAGAGAATTTGACAATTATTCACTTCAGCTCTAAGATTAAATGTAATCATGTTTGGGAGTAGAGGAGGAAGGGGAGAAGAATGGCATACTTGGTGAGGGTAGGAGGAGTTAAGGTAGGAATAAAAAGAGTCATACCAACTACCAACACAGCCAAAAAGATGAATGGTTAACTTTTATCAGAATGAAAGCATGGCAGCAGAAAATAATACTCAAATGGGCTAGAGATTATCTACTTTATTCAACCAAATGATAAATTTAGGGTAGCTTTAGGTTACCAATATAAATACAAGCATGGGAGACGCAGAATGTCATAGTGAATAGAGGGTTGGCCTCAGAACCTCAAGAAGACCCGAATTCAAGGTCCATCTCTAATATCTACAGGCTGCCTGACTCTGGGCGAACTACTTAACCTCTCAGTGCTCTTGGTAATTCCCTAAAACTATAAATTGCATAGGAGATGCCAACCTGCTTTGATACAACCTCTATGCCAATGAACAGATCTAGTCCTTAGTCCCTATTTATTAAGCACCTAATAATGGGTACAGAGCACCATGCTGGACTACTCAGGAGATATAAAGTTGACATAACATATAGCTCCTGCCCTCAAGACTTTATAACCAAGTACGAGGAGAGGACACCAACAGAGTTTGCCAAATATATACTATTAGGAGAAGCAATAAATAAACAATAACAAGTCAGATGTCAAAAAGAAGGCAAGAACAACTTAATCTTCCTTGTGCATGCTTACTAGGAAAAATAATTTCCATATACCAGAAAACATAAAATAAAAATGGTTAACAAGGGATTAGACTCCAAGATAGAAAACATGATCTAGCTGTCCTCACTGAATTTAAATGACCAGTACTGGGAAAGCTTCATCCTAAAAGAAATGAAATAACCTATGTATGCTAGATTTCTGAGTTTGGATTATGAGACTGGCCATCTTTGAAAAATCATGGAGTTGGAGGGATATGCTACAGAATAAAAGATGAACAAGTGCTATGCTGGTTTTCAGAAAGGGAAGGAAGAATAATCCATCAAACTCTTAAGACAGTGAATTGGACTTCAATTCCTGGAAAGAGTCCTAGACTATATTATTAAATAGATAATTTATGAGCACTTGGGAAGAAATAATCGCTATGAGCTAGGATGAGTTCAAGATGAAGAAATGGAAAGAGAACCAGATGAGTATCTATATAGCACTTACTATGTACCAGGCACTACAATAAGTTCTTTACAAATATCTCATTTGACCCTCACTACAACTTTGTAAAGTTATTATCCTCATCTTAAAGTGGAGGAAACTGAAGCAAGCAGAGGTTGAGGGACTTGCCCAGAGTCACACAGCTAGTAAGCATCGGAGGCTAGATCTGAACTAAAGTCTTCATGGACTCCAGGTCCAAAACTATATCCACTTGGATCCAGTACTAATTAAACTATCACGACCCACAGTTTAAGAAGCACTGAAGGAGTCACTAGTGGAAAAAGTTTGAGAAATCCCTTACTACACTACCTAATACCTAAGAACAAATTCATGTCAAATAAATTTAACCTGGTTTTTTAAATAGTGTTAGAAGACCAATCCACTGA
This sequence comes from Bettongia penicillata ogilbyi, assembly GCA_023548195.1. Lineage (NCBI taxonomy): Eukaryota > Metazoa > Chordata > Mammalia > Diprotodontia > Potoroidae > Bettongia > Bettongia penicillata. Next base: position 1,035,871 of record JAJHZJ010000229.1, read on the forward strand.
TACACAGAATGCAAGGCTTATATATAGTATGTGCCTAGGGATATGTAAGGCACTACCAGCAACACAGAGGACAATTGTTTCCTAGTAGGATTGTGATATTTAATAAGCTGAACATCTTGTCATGGAATTTTTACTGCAAAACAGTTGCTTTAAAAAAACTAGAGGGAGAACTTTACAAAGCAAAGAAAAAACAAAGACAAAAACAATTCGAGATCATAATGAAGTCTGACTAAAATAAAACTAAACCAAAACCTTTGGTCCAGACTGAGTTGACACTAAACTGAACTTTTGCTAAGGTTTCAAAATGTTTGCAGTAGAAGTCACTAACGATATTCAATCTGAATTTCTTCCAGATTTGAGCAGTGATGCTAAGACATTTTGTGGCTTCTATGCCACAAAAGAGTTGGAGATCCAAAAGGAGAGAGGAAACACACTATCAATTGATCGTTACTATCTGAAAAACCAAAATCAACGCATCCCTAAATTTTAGGCATAATACGTTAAAATTTATACTAGCCATGAGGAGTCAAGAATCTCTGTGTTCAATTCAAGCTCTTCTACTTGCAAGCTAAGTGACCTTAAGAAAGTTCATTATTTACCTGAGCCTTAGTTTCCTCATCTGACTTAAAAAAAACCCAGAAATGGAAAAGAAAAAGAAAGATGAGGCTGGGCATTTGGCAATGAATGTAGTACTCAGTGCAAAGTACTCAATAGAGAATAAGAGAATTTGCTTTTCATTCCTACCTTTGCGACTTGCTGGGTTACCTTTTGCTTAGCATTAAATTAAGGTTCTTAACCTGGGGTCCATGGACTTTTAAAAAACAAAGCCTGTTTTGAGAACTGTATTTCAATAGAATTGGCTTCCTTTGTAATCCTATGTATTTTATTTCATGTTTTTATTACCATTTTCTTGGGAAGGGGTCCATAGGCTGTAAAAGGTGACTTAATGGTACCATAACACAAAGAAAGGGCACTAATTTTTTACCAGACGTCAGTTTTCTAATCCATAAAATAACTGATTAGATAATTTTTCTTTTAAGATTTCTCCTAACTCTAAATCCAAAAGGCCTATACCACCCAGGTCCTAAGGTCTCTTATATGTTGGCATGTCTAGGATTCAGTTTCTCTTCTAAGTAGCACTAGTTTGTCATTCTCAGTGATTGACAGACTCCTCCCATCTGATGTATTACAGCTATAGCTGGAATGACAGTCCTACAATCTGGAGCATTTTCCTACTTGGGTAAGGTTGGGAGTAAAGGAAATATAATCTATCTTTTAAGGTAAAGAAGATCCAGACTCAGGCTGTTACTAGGTATTGTACCTACGATAAGTACAAGTGTCACAGCATACCAAGCACCTAATAAATGTTGGATTGATTGGTTGATAAGTGCAGATAGTAAAAACAGTTGAACATCAGGCTCTCTTGGCCTAAGGCCCAGCTCTATCTCTAAGTTTTCAGATCACAAGGAGTATATCAGAATGTCTCAGTTTTATTAAGTGTTAAGTGGTTTTTGCAATTCTTGTTGTATGTCTAAAAGGATGTTCAAAGACTATCTGGGGACATCTGGTGAAAAAAAAAAAAGAATGGACAAGTACATTACCAAGTGTTATTCGTTGCTGAATGCTAAGGTTTTTTTATTTTCCTATGAATAGGAGCAGGACTCCAAGAAATCATTTCCTTTCTTGGAATCCTTTAGTGGCTCCCCATCACCAAAATAAAATACATATTCCATTCAAAGGCTTCCATAAACTGATTCCAACCTATACTTTTAACCTTTCCCCCTGTTCACATTCTAGGAAAACTGAATTTTACAGATTTGAGTGACCTGCTCAGGGTCACACAGCTAGGAAGTGACTGAGGATCAGATTAGAATTCAGGTCTTTCTAATTCCAGGCCCAGTGCTCTATCCACTGTGCTATCTTCCTGCCTCAAAAACAGAATCCTTTCACATATCTATCTAGTGAAATTCCTTTTCTTTCTCAAAGTGTCCTGGTGCCATATTCTCTAGAAAGCCTTGACTAACTTCCTGAGCCAAAAGTCATCCCTCCTTCATGCCACTGACCACCAGTGTGACTTTGAGCAAGTCACTTAAGGATCTGGGTCTATCTATAGCATGTAGTTCCCTTGTCTGCAAAATAACAGGGACTGGATTAAATAACCTTTAACATCTCTTAAAGTTCTAAATCTATGGTGCTGTGGTTCTCATTCATGGCTTTGTGTTTGACATCTTCTATAAACTTAACAATGTTCTGACTTATCCTTGTGTACACAGAATTACAGAATTACAGCTTTAGCTCTGGAAGAGAATTCAGAGTATATCCAACACGATCCACTCTTTTAAAGAAGAGGAAACTTGGACTCATGAATGCTTAGTGATATTCCTCAAGGTCATACAGATGGTAACTATCAAAAGAGGACTATGAAGTCAGGTTCTCAGACTCCAGAGCCAATGTTACTTTTTCAGCTGAATAATGTTTTAGATCGTAAGTCCATGGAAGACAAGTTATGTCATTCTGTTTTTGCATCTTTATATCCCCCAATATGGCCCTTCATATAGGCACTTAATATTGGCTATATCATTGCAGAAATACATACAGGGAATAACACATTGGGTCAAAAAAGAATTATTTCAGAGCTTACAAACTTTGGAAAATCTTTCTCTTCCAAACTTTAAGAAACCAGCAACATCACAGGACACCAATAGAATGAAAAATCACCAAAAAGGAGGAGTTATTCCTTACTTTCAAATGATGGTTTTTAAAACAATGGTTTATAAGCAGGAAGTTAGCAATTCTGCAGGTTTATATGTGTAAAGATGACCAGCTGACTAAAAATAATAATCCTCAATACCTATTAGAATATAAGCCCCTTGAAGATAGGACCTTCTTTGTACTTGCATTTGCTTTTATTAGTATTATTTATTAGATATTTATTTATTTATAGATATTTATTAGATATTTATTTATTTATAGATATTTATTAGTATTTATTTATTAGATATTAGTATTGCTAGCACCCCCAGTGATTAGCACACAAGATTCACTTGGTAATTTTTTTTCCATTCATTCATTCATTCATTATTTCATTCATTCATTCTCCATATGATCCTGGTTCTATTGTCACCCGAATTTCAATCCAATTCTTGATTTTCTCCTTTGGTATATAGCTCTCATAATTAACAAAAATAATATAACATCAAGCATTTATGCTAAAGATGCATGGGAAGGGGGTGGTGGATTATTGATGGAACACCGTCATCAACGTGGTAGGTAAAAGAGTTAACGTTAGCAAAGAGAAAAATGATCTCATCCTTTAAGACTAGAGGAAAGGAAGAAAGCATAGGTAATGACATTGAGAGATAGGGAATGGTGCCATAGAGGGCATTCAAATTGATTGCCTTGGTCTTCTCAGTAAGGAGGAGGTATGATAGTTTACAAAGGATAAGCAACGATGTAGGGATTCTGGGAGTTGAGAAGCAACAAAAATGATTGAGAACAGTTATTTGGGAGGTGAAAGAAAGTCCATAAGAAATGAATAAAATTATAATCATGCAACAAAGTCTAGTTATAGTTAGATAGAATATGTTTATAGTGGAGCCAAACAACATGATTTTATGGTCTCTCCTAACACTACTTTGCCACATGAGAGCAGAGGCAGAGAAGACAGATGGTAAGAATTACCCAAGGTTAAGAGTTATCCATCAATAAATGATGATTATGTCAAGGGAGTAAGGAATTTACAGACAGAGGAGAAGGTATGACGGATTTGCCTGTGTATAAGATCAATAGTGGACAGGCAAGAAAAGGACTAGTTAACTTGCCCAAGATGACAAAGCAATTAAAAAGCAGAATAGGACTTTTGAACCATTCTACAACATATTATTGAATACGACATTAGTTTGAATTTAGTCTACTTAATTACTCACTTAAGAGGGCCAGAAGAGAGGAACTTAGTTGGATAAGAAGGGCAAAAAAAAGAGAGATAAACTGAATACGAAGTAAAAGGACAAAAGGATTATGATCAAACATTGGGGATTCGAAGAGATATAATCATATTTGTCCTCAGAATTTGAGAAGCTAAGTGCCAGGACATCAGTACTTGTCAGGACTAGGTGGCAAGTATTATAGGGAAAGACAGAATATAAAGTTGACTTGGTGGGGAAAATCTCCTAGAAAAGCTGGGACTTGAACTAGTCCATAAAGGATAATGGAAGGGAAGGGGAAGCGTAAGGCAGCTCTGTGGTCAAAATGGAATGGAAATGAGAGAAATTATGATAGAAGAATACAGAGGAATAGTGAGATATACAAAGTGAGCTACAGGGACAAATCAAAGATGATAATAAAGTCAGTAGAAAATGATATCATTTAAACAAATAGGAAAGTAAGGAAGCAGAGTTAATTTGGGATATTTGTAGCTAAAGATGATAAACAACAGATATAAATCAGTGGTGGGGCATCCAAATGGAAATGTCCTACAAGAATGTAGAGATACAGGACTAGTGTTCAGAAAGAGAGTCTAGAGCTGCAGATGCAGCCTGGGAATCATTCTCACAGTGATGGTGGCTGAATATGTGATATTACATGAGAAACTCAAGAGAGTGAGCACAGTAAATAACAATGGGTCAGGGGACAAATCTTAGAATCAATTCACTTGTAGGGAGTTGTAGGTGGAAGAGGAACTAACAAAGGAGACAAAAAGGGGATGACCAGAGTAGTAGAAAGAGAAAGACTGTATGTTGTCCTAGAGACAAAGGGAAGACAGAGTTTCATGGAAAGAAAATGTTTACTCGTGTCAACTTGCTAGAGAGGTCTAGGATTTAGCAAAAACTATAATAACTGGCAGTAAGAGGTTAACCCTGATGTTGGAAAGAGAAATTTCAGTAATTCAGTGGAGGTCAAATAAGATTGCAGGAGGTTAAAGAGGAGATGATAAAATGGAGGCACTGGCTATAGATTATTCTAGAAATTTTGAAGGAGAAAAATCGAATGGGAAATTGAGAGACTAGCAGGGGTTAAAGGAGCGTTGTTTTTCAATTTAAGGGAGACAGGACCGTATTTGAGAACAGAAAAAAGATAGGTTATGGGAAGGAAAAGTTATAGTGTTTTACAAACTGTGTAGGATCTTAAAATGTGAGATACTTAACTCATTATGATTAATTAGAAGGGATGGAAATTCAGAGGTAATAAATATTAATAAATAAACATTAATAAATAAATAAAGATGCCAGAGGTCATAGTAGGGTAGGGGGAGGAATGTAAAGCAACTGACTTGTCAGCAGGACCTGAAATCTGACTTTATTTCCCTAATGCATTCTAGAAATGCTTTAGAGAGAGCTAACAACTGTCAACCTATTATGACTATGGGTCCACATATGTAAAAAACTGAGCAAGTCTAGACTTTCACTCAGAAACAGAAGGTGATTTTTTTCTTTCTTCATCAAGACTAGTGGGCCAAGTCATTGTAAGCTGTCACCTTTAACCAACTGGACTATATAAATGGTATACCCATTTGTCACGCACATACACACACACGCACACACACGCACACACACACACACCTATGCTGCCAGAGCCCATAAACATACCCATTTGAAATTATCTTTGTTCCTTTCTCTGTCAAATTTAAGCTATAATTAGTCATCCCAAGGTTGGGGGGAGGGGTTCCCCTCCTCACAAAGCGGCATAATCTCCAAGTGTCTTTTTTGACAACATGGCTGAAATAAGACAATATTTTGATAAATAAAATAAATCCAAGCATCCAAATGATGTGGGGTCAGGCTGAACCATCTATTATTACCTGTATTTTTCTGAAAAATAAAAGATATTTTCTGTTTTCCCCCTGCAGCCTGAACAGCCAGGTTTCCCATTAATTTAAAGTCTGACATACCAGAAACATTCGTTCTCTGAAGGATGAGGGACTGGCAAAGAGTATCACAGTTGCATTGCTTTTGTCATCTTCAGTAAACACTTGCCTTGCTTGGACAATTCTGGGGATATGTCAGCATGAAAGGGTTTCTCTGGCATCTAGTCACCCTCCCCATGAGAGAGACATGCTGAACCCTGGCTCCATCCTCTCTATTGGTGGCTTTTTCCCCCTCCTACCTCTCAGCTGGGCTTTTAGGTTTGTTTCTGCCAAAACAAGCTCCAACGATTAAGCTCACAACTATAAAAGTTCATAGCTTATTTTAACCTATTTTCAAAGCCAGAAATAGTTCCAGAAAAGGAAAATCAACCCATTGGTCAGATAGTTGCAAGGGCTACTTTGTTAAAGGTGTGCTGGAATTATAACCTTTCCCCCTACCTTGTTTTCAAAGTGTAGAAGAGTGCTCCTTGCCTTTTTTGGGCAAAAACCCTACAAGAAAGGATTGATAGTTTTGTGGGATTTTTTCTTTTTAAGGAAGAAACCCAGTCACTAAAACCATTTCTTAGACCCCAAAAGAGAATCTATCCTACAGCTCTGACAAGTGGCAAGGATAGATAAAAAGTCATTTTCATTTTCTGGGAGCACCAAAGTCCCTGTCTATTTGCTCCCCAATCCTGCATGCCCTTTCTTGTACCGGCTTTCCCCGCCTCAACAAAAATGGCCAAACAAAGAGGGTAGCTGTGGGATACCAGAGAGAGGGGTTCCAGAATAGACAATCCAAAAAAAGAGTGGGCAGCTAAATACAACAGCCAAGTCATATCTAACTTCTCAAACATACTGAAAAATAATCTTAACCATTTCTATGATCCCACTGCTAGAAATGCCTTGATAGATTTAGAATATTCATTGAAGGGTATATTTGAAAGGAATGTGGCATTTTTACCATTTGTGGAGTGAAAAGAGAAAGAACTTAGGGTATGAGGAGAGCAAAGGTATTACTTCCAACCGTGGTATTTAAAGAATGGATGAAGAAATTTACATTTAAATCTCCAGAGTAGTGGAGTAAGTTCTCAGGAGTTCATTTCATTTGGAATGATATCTTATGTAGCACCATGTGTCCTGGCTCACTCAAGAACCCAGTAAGGTCTCTAGAGGACCAAATAGCAATTGCTACAAGAGTCAAACCTGGTTGTGAACATGGTTTGGACAAGCATTTGCCAATATATTTGTTCACAGACTGTATGGGTCATAAAAATCTCTTGGCTTCTTTATAACAAGTTTAAATGGCCACTAAAAGGTAGGAGTCTGACCCTGTATTTCACTCCCTACCTCCTTGGAAGTCATCAAAGCAGTGGTTCATTCATTTCTATGTAAAAGAAAATGACTTCCATGTCTCTCAGAATGAGATAACCAAGCTCAAATACTATTTCAACAATCTTGAAGTCTAGTATTGCTTTTTATTGTTAGGCTGCTAAGTTTCCCTTAGCACCCTTCACTAGGGACAAAGAGATGGAAGGAAAGTCAGTTTGCATTGTTCAGAAAGACATTGCTAGATTGAGTCTGACTATATTGCTTCATTATTGCAGCCACTGAGGCTGCCATCCAATGGAGTATATGTGGCCTGACATCTAATCCTTTGCTAAAAGACATTCCACACAGGATTGGTCCTTTTGCTTTAGGTACTGTAATCTGTACTATAGAGGATTGACATCTGAAGGAGGAGGAGCCATCCCTTCAATGGGCTTTAAGGATCAAGAAGGGATGACTTCCAATTACTTTTGAGAACTCTCTCTCTCTTCTCTCTCTCTCTCTCTCTCTCTCTCTCTCTCTCTCTCTCTCTCTCTCTCTCACACACACACACACACACACACACACACACACACACATTCACACCATTATTGACACAATCAGTCAACAATCATTTTTAGGTTATGTTCCAGGAACTGTGATAAGCTCTAAAGATAAAGAAACAGAAAGAACAGGTCCTGACCCTCAAAGTGCTTATATATTTTTTCGTTTGTATGTGCTTTAGGTTTTTTCAGCTTAGAAGTATATTTTCTCTACCTCTCACTATGCCCCCACTCACTGAGAAAGAAAAAAAAGAAAAATGAAACTTGCAACAAATATACAAGGTCAAGTAATATAAATCCTACTTTGAAGAAATTCTAATTTGAACATCAGCCATGGTCAAAACTGTGTATATCATTCTGCAGCTCAGATCATTATCCCTCTGGCAGGAGGTGGACAGCACTCTTCACCATCATGCCTCTGGAACGATGACTGGAATCATGTGAATATCAGAATTGTTAAGTCTTTTAAAGATGTTCATCTTCACAATGTGGATGCTGTAATAGAAATCATTCTCTTCCTTCTTCTCCACTTTGAATCAGTTCATACAAGGATCCCTGAGCTTGTTGGAAACTACTTCTTTCATCACTTCATATGGCAAAATAATATTCCAAAATTACATCCATATGACCCAATTTATTCAACCTTCATGCAATTGATAAGTTTCAAACTCATTGCCACCAAGATGAGTTGCTATTAATATTCTTGTACATGTGGGTTCTTTTCCTTCATCTTTGATCTCTTTGGAATATAAGCCAAATATTAGGTACTGATTTCTAGAATATGCACAGATTAATAACTCTGGGGGAATAGGTCTAAACTGCTGTCCAAGATGGCTGCACCAAATGACAGCTCCACAACAGTCCATTTACATACATATTTTCCTGTAACCCTCCAACATTTGTCTCTTTCTTCTTTTTGTTTGTTTTGTCAATTTGTTGAGTATGAGGTCAGACCTCAGAGTTGCTTTTATGTGCATTTCTCTAAGTATTAATGATTATATTCCAATGAAAAGGGGAGGACTTGCAAGGTTAGACACCACAGGCATAGCTGTAACAGCTTGCTCTCATTTCCCAGCCACTGCTCTTGTCTGCCCTGTCTTCCCATTCAATCTCCCCTTCATCTCTGAGTGCTCCTTAACTCATCTGTTCTGGCCAAAGCACATTCTCTCTGGGTCAACCATTCTATATCACCAAATAGCAGCTCTAGTCTAAAACTGCCAAACCTTTCCTTCTTGTTGTTTTTATTCAGTTGTTTCAATCACGTCTTAATTTTTGTAACCTCATTTGGTGTTTTCTTTTCAAAGATACTAGAGTAGTCTGCCATTTCTGTCTCTAATGCATTTTACAGATGAAGAAACTGGGGCAAACAGTTATCCCTTTTTCAGGATCACACAGCTACCAAGTAAGTGCCTGGGTCCAGTTTTGAACTTAGTTCTTCTGCCTCCAGGCTCACTGTTCTATCTGCTATGTCACCTTTCCTATATCTGCCCTCATCTGCCATGCCCTTAAATTCCCTAATGGAAATGTCAACTTGACCAGGCCCATCACCACATCAGACAGCTACGGAGCACAATGGATAGAGGACTGGAGTCAGAAAGTCCTGGGTTCAAATCCAGACTCAGACACTTACTAGCTGTGTGACCCTGGGAAAGTCACTTTACCTCAGTTGAACAATTTGCCTCAGTTTCCTTAAATGTTAAATAGTGATAATAATAGCACCTACCTCAAAGGTTGCTGTGATGATCACAGTAGCTGGCACATAGTAGGTACTACATAAATGTTCATTCTTTTCTCTTCCATTCCCTTCTCTTCTCTTCCATTCCCTTACCTTCCCTTTCCCACCAAATAAAGAGCTCTACTAAAGATGTTCTCTAACTTTTGAAAATGGCAGCAAAATCATTTACTCCATATATCAGCCCTACAACAGTACCATCTCCTGACATTTCACATAAAACCAACTTAATACCATTCCTAAACCTTTGTAAAAAAAAAAAAAATCAGTCTTTCCCATGTAAGGATGGCCAGTTTCAATTCCATTTGACAACCATTTATTATGCACCTACTACATGCAAAGCATATTACCAGGGGCCAATGTTTTCTAGTGATATGATTTTTAATAATAGCAGGCAAATAGAGAAATATCCTACAGAATTTAAGTGAGGTTATGTCTCCAGTGTAAAAAAAAACAACAAGGAAATAGCAGAGAAGGAGTTGAACACAGTCATCTCAGAAAAAAATGGAGGAGCTAAGAAATCGTCTGCCATTGGGAAGTCATAGAATTGTACATTTAGACTGGAAAAGGCCTGATAATACATCCAATCCAACATTCATAGTTTACAAATGGGTGAATTTGGATTCAGATTAAATAACCTCTCCATTTCCACAAAATTAGTAAACAGTGGAGCCGCTACGTCTAACATTCTTCTCACTACACCACAATATGTCATGAGAAATTGTGCGTTTCTTGATGGCACCATCAGCTGAAATAGCCTTTCTCTTTTTCCTATTTTTGGTTTACAAGAAAGAAAATATTTAGGATAAAGGAAAACAGGATAGCAGAGAAGGAATGCTGTGTTTCCTTCTAAAACTGTGAGTAGTTCATTCTCTTGACAGCTGACAGCGAGGCTAAGAAGGTAGCAATTGCTGAGAGACAAGGATGCTTTCATGTTGAGCCAAGGAAAAGTTTGAGAACGCATCTTAGATTTTGATTGTAGGCTGACAATTTGAGGAGAATTGATAAGAGAAACATTAAGAATTAATGAAAAGGGTACAAAAACTGTACCTCTGATTTTGCTTTAAAAATTGCTCATCTTTAAATACAAAAGATCATTTACAATGTTTAAATTCTGTGTTTTAATAAACAACTTTATTTGAAATAAAAAAAGTATAAATACCATAGTTATAAATCTGCAGAAAGCTATTCACCAACCTATCATATGAATTTCAGGTCAACACCATATTTTGGGATTTGTATCACATGACCAAAAGCACCTAATACTATTTATTTGTAGTTCACCTACGTAAATCACAAGTTAAAAGATAACCCTATTGATTAAAACATGAAGAAGTTTGTTTTCATAGCTGAATCTGTAAAACTACATACAGTGAAAACAATCCCATGCCCATTGACACCGTGGACAATACTACTTGTAGAATTGAACCAATTAATGGAGGTCTTGAACTAAATTTATGTACCAGACCAAAAACAACTTTCCTATTATTTTAGACTAATGGGTAAAGGACATGAGGAAGGGGAAAGCTTTTTTTTTAAAGTGAACTATGTAGGCATGAAAAGGAAAAAAATATCAGTATTGATTATGAGGCAGTAGAGAAGAACAGGGATTTATAACATGCACACTTTTCCCAGATGCAAATATAACTATTATCTCTTCATTTGTGTATGTAGGACCGAAAAGGAAAGGAAAACTTTTAAACCTTTGATTAGTTCTCCTGCTGTTGTGTTTTTCCTTCCTTCTTGAAGAGGACCATGACATCAAGCTGATGACATGACTTGGCAGTTGACTTTGATTTGAGTGAGGGAGGGCTGTGCAGGGTCACCAACCTCACTTTCTTCTCCTGAGCCATCTGGGTCCAGTGGCCTGATATTCATCAGGACGACTGGAGATGGCCCAGGGTGCAATGAATAAGCTTCTTTAAGTAGTTGCTCAAGGGATGGCTCCTTTAATCAAAAAAAAAAAAATCAAACTGGGAGAAGATCCTCAGGGTTCCTAGGTAAAAGATTAGTTCTCCTAAACATCTTAGGATGCCATAAATGCAAATGTAAAACTGATGGAAAGAGAACTAACCTGGAAGGGAGCCAGGGACCATTGTACATGGAAAAGAATTAAGCAGCTACTTTTGTTCCTTTCAATTCAAAAAGCATTTATTAAGCATCTACTGGGTACAGAGCACTGTGCTGGACAAGATACAAGGACAAGATTGGCCATGACCTCTGTACATATAAAGCTTCCAGTATATACCATATTTCACTGTATAATCATCACAGATTTTATGCCAAATTATTTTTGCAAAAAAGTGGGTGCAACTAGTCTATGAAGCTTTAAAAAAAATTGTGCCAGTATTACTTAAAAATCATTTATTACTAAAATGTCTTTGGTGGAAGATTTGGATGCATAAAATACTCATGAATATACCTCAAAACTGGGAAGATACAAGTCTTAATATCACATGTCTGTCCACTTCCCTTGCACCTACAGCTCTTCATTGGGTTAAGAAACAATGCCATTAGTATTGCAGCATTCCAAATAAACCATGCAAGTCATTCTAAACAAACCACACAAGTCAGCTTTCAGAAATATACTGACAATGCATGTGTGTTGAGAATTCTAGGCTGGCAGTTCACAATACACAAGAGATAAATGCTTATCCATATGCCACTGGTGAATACATTGCTGCTCTGTTTATCTTGTAAGCGGCATGACAAACAGAATTATACCATGTGATGACTATGCAATGAAAGGTCATAAACCAGTTTTTGAACTGAAAAAAAAAAAGACTGCAATGTTTATGCAGTGGTAATGATTATATAGTGAAATATGGTAGTTCCAAGGAGATGATACAAGAATACATCCACTTACCAGTCAATGGCCAAGTAGCCTGCTCTCTCTGAACCTCATTTCTTTAATCATAAGATAGGGGATAATAGCATCTGCCTCACACTGTCTGATCTGCCTCAAGAGGCTGTCGTGGGATTCAGATAACCAATGAATGTAACAAGACAAGAGAGCCAGCTCATACTGGCTCCACCTAATTTTTAAATTTTCGGGGTGGAAATTTATACTTCTGAAATCAGTCATGGTACACACAAATCAGGGCTTGTTTGATTGCTTTCTCCATTTTCTAGACTTAAGAAAATGATGAGGAAAATGTGAATATTACAGATGAAGCTTAAACATGTGTCATAAGTCCTTTTATTTTTAATTTGAGAGCCATTTGTTAAATAGTTAGCAGCATAACACTGAATAGATGGAAGAGTACTTTGAAAACCAGTAACTTCACATATCATCTCACAAATGTCTCTGCCAGTTAATTCAAGGCTGATCACATCCAGTATTAGAATTTCTCAGATAACAATATATAACTGCAGATTGTCTATTATGAAATCCACATTCAAAAAATATAGTGAGTAGTAAAAAGGAAGCAATGTTTTTTTAAAAATGGTTTCAAAAGTCAATTAGCAAGCATTTATTATGGGCTTACTGTGTACTAGACTCTGCACTAAGTTTTAGAGTTGCAAAAAGTGTGGTGACATGAAAATACTGAAGGTTTTAGAATCTGAGGACCTGAGCTGAAATCCAGTCTGTCACTACCTTTATCATGTTAAATGGGACATTTACCTTCTCATATATCAGTTTTCTCATCTACAAAGTGAGAGGGTAAGACTAGATAGCCTCTACAATTCATTCCAGCTTAAAATCTATGACCACATGATGCTATGACCCTTCCTTGTCTTCAAAGATCTTACATTCTAATGGGGAGACGTACACATTTATAATAAATATATTGAATATGATTTATATATGAAATAATCTATGTATGCATGAATGGAGGTGATGAAAAATAAAAACTAAAATACTCTATAGTCTTTCAAAAATATTTATCAATTATATTATTAGAAAAGGAGTTAGACTCAGGCCTTTAAAAGAGTTGGGATCACAGACTATTAAAACAAATAACTAATACAAAATAGAATATGGTGCATTAGAGGGAAACAAACAAAATGCTAGGCCAATGTGAAATGTTACCATTTAATTCCATATGTCTTAGATCCCAAAACGACCTGCCAGACTCACTATCCCCTGCCCAGCCTTATTCCTCCATATTCCTCCGTGTGTTTGTTGCTCCTGCTTGGGATATGTGTTGGGGAGTGCTCAGAGAATTGGCTATTGAAGAAGCTATTGAAGAACATGAGCTGTTTGCAAGGCTGGTACAGTTTTGTCTTTACAAGAAGCATGTAACGAAGTCCTAAAAGTAAGTTCCTGAGGCATCAGTTTATATCCACTCGTTATATATTCACAGGTATCCCTCCCCTAGTATCACAATGTCATTTCCTGCCTTTGACATTCCTAAGAGAAAGTATTTCCTGGAAAGGAAATTTCAGGTATTCAAAAGTCTCAGAGGCTTGGATGAGAAGGATATTTTTATTTTCAACACTTCTAATTCCTGGATCCCAACTGTGTTAACTCTTCTTGCCAACACTTCATTGGAAAGTTGTCAAAAGAGAAGCTCAGGAGACTGTTCAGGAAAGAAAATGGCAGTTGTCTTCAATTGCAAAAGGAGGAGTGCTGGGAAGATCCCAGCCATGGTGGCTATTTGTGTGAGGCCTCATGCAGTTCCATATGCCTCATGCAGTTCCTAATGCCAAGGTCCCCTGGCAATATCCAGTAGACACAGTCTGATGGCTCAACAAATCAATATGAACTTCACATTGCCATGCAAGGTCTCTCCATACCACACTAGGCTCCTTTGCCCTTGGTTGCTGTAAAGAGGGCTAATTTGCATCGCAATGACTTGCATCCCTGCAGGACACAGCATTAAGTATCCCCACTTAGCCTAATCCACATTATTCTGGGAACCACTTCTCTGTAGGGGGTAGGCTTACGTTGCAAAGAATTCAAGAAAGCTAAGACTCTGTTCGAGGTGAGTCTCTCAACCAAAATTGAACTAGCAAGCAAAAAATAACAACAAAGATTTGGAGTAGCACATGGAAGGAGCTAGAAAGAAAACTTGCCTTCAGGGCTAAAAACTAACAATGTGCCAATGATAAGATTCATTCCCTCCTCTACTGTCCCTTTATCTTTTCTAGAGAGAACTAAGGGTTCAGTTCCCTGGAGAATTCTGTGAGATTTGCCAAACCATCTGACTAATCAAATCTAGCATTAAGGTCAAGAACAGGTTGCTTCTCATTCAGTCAGAAGCCAAAAGACTTGAGTGGCAGTGTAGGATAATGGAGAGGGCATTGGACTTGGAGCGAGAAATACCAACCGGGATGCAAAGACCTGCTTCCCTCAGTATCCATAACTATAAAATGAGGATAACAGCACCTACTTTTCAAAGTTGTTAAAGGGGTTTAATTTGTAAAAATAACTTAGGATAATACTCAGCATATAATGAGCACTATAAGAATTTATTCCTCTGTTCTATGAATCAAAATACAGAGGACCCTTCACTGAAAAAAAGGGATAGGAAACTTTGCATATATTACAACATTATAGAATGCACCTTACCACTTGCCTGATCCCATTCCACAAAAAGGATTATACCATTAACCAAACTTTGCCCAGTGATTATACACTCCATACAACACCAGAGGGTGCAGTAGGGTAACACTGAGCTCTTCTAGCTCTCAGGAAGTTATGTCTCCTGCCATGTTCTACCTCTTTTATGAGTGGCAATACTCATTTCATTAGTATAAAGAGTTAAGGTGTATATACTCAATCATATTCCTATTTCTGCTATCTGTCAACTGACATGACACACAGTTTTTTGTTCATAATATTCTAAAAATCCAAGTCAATTAAAGCTGAGCTCCCATGAATCTCCCTAGACCAAACAGTCTAAAACCCAAGAGGCTAAAAAAAAGACCCAGTTTAGGTACTCTGATTCTAATGTCCCTTTTTTTTTTTTTAATCTGTAGGCAAATTAAGATAACAGCAGCCACTGGATTGGAAAAGATCCATTTACAACCCAATCCTAAAGAAGGACAGTGCCAAAGAATGTTCAAATTACCAAATAATTGAGCTTCTTTCACATAGCAGCAAGGTTATGCTTAAGATTCTCCAAATTAGGCTTCAGCAATATATAAACCAAGAATTACCAGAAATTCAGGCTAGTTTTTGAAGATGCATAGGAACTAGAGATCAAATTGCCAATATTTTCTGGATTATGGAAAAAACAAGGGAGTTCCAGAAAGAAAATCTAATTCTGCTTCATTGACTACACTAAAGTCTTTGACTGTGTGGATCACATCAAAATGTGACAAATCTTCAAAGAGATGGGAATGTCAGATGATGTCATTTTTCTCCTGAAGAATCTGCATACAGGTTCAAGAAGCAAGTTAGAACTGAATATGGAGAAACTGATTGGTTTAACATTGGGAAAGGAATATAACAAGGTTGTGTATTGTCACCTTATTTATTTAATTTATATACAGAGTACCTCGTGCAAAATATCAGGTTGGATGAACCAAAAGCCAGAATTAAGATTGCTGGGAGAAATATCAAGTCTCAGCTATGCAGATGATACCACTCAGATGTTGTACTTGTCCTTTGTTCTCAAAGAGGACCATGACATCAAGATGATGACAAGACGTGCAGTTGACTTTGCTTTGAGTGAGGGAGAGATGCACAAGGTCACTCTCCTGAGTCATCTGGGTCCAGTGGCCTGATATTCATCAGGACACCTGGAGATGTCCCAGGATACAATGTAAGACCCTAGCCCTTTCAGGCTAAGGTCTTATCACATTCTCACTCTCAGTGAGATACACCCATTCAATGAACAGGCTTCTTTAAGTAGTTACTCAAGGGATGACCCCTTCAATCAAAAAAAAAAATCAAACTGAGAGGGGAAGACCCTCAGGGTTCCTAGGTAAAAGAGAAATAATTACTATTTAGTAATTACATTCACTCTATGCTAGGTGGATGGGGACTTGTTGTCCAGTCTATGAGCTCCAGAGTGAACTGGATTTAAGGCTTGATCTTTGAGCAAGAAATGTAGCCAGTAAATCCAAAGGAAAAAGGCAGCTTTTGGCCATGGAATTTATATTCCTCTGGATAGGATGCCAGAGACGAGGAGAGACTCTGATGACAGAAAATAAAGAAGAATTAAGAGGCCTTTTGATGAGGAGGAAAGAGGAGAATGCAAAAACTGGCTTGAAGGGATGGAGTTCTAATAGAGTTGCCCCCAGCCCCAATATTCTAACTTCAACACAAGCCCACTATACCTATCTATTCCACCCCCCACACTGCCAATGTCCTAACTTCTTCATGTATGGCTCACTGCTCACTAGAATAGGTATATCTCTGAACACTTAGTTTCCAACAGAAACAACAGGTGTGTCCATGTAATGGGAACCCAGCTACCGCCTCTACCTAGTTAACTGCCCCAAGACCCATTCCCACATATTTGAACAGGTGTGTTCTTGTATTCAATCACAATCACATCATCCATCTAGCTCAACACAGGACCACAATACCTAACTACCTATCTTGACCAGACAGGACCACAATAGCTAGCCATTTGGAGGGCAGCATGACCAGAATGTTTAACCACCCAAACCATAGTTGGGAACTCTCCTCCATTATCTAATCCCTTAACAAACTCCTCCTGCCTTTTTTAATATTAATCATATTCCTACAGTCTATGTAAATTTTGATTTTGTAATCAGCATCATATTCTCTATAAAATTGTATGCCTTGCCTTACTGAAGTGGCTAAATTCCTCTAAGGGATTTAGTCACTCATCAGAGCGTGAAACCTCAAAACTATAATAAATCTTTCAAAGTGGTTTGGAGTCTTTGAAATTCTTTTGAGACATCCTACCACAACTCTACAGGAACCTCATCAGAAGCATAACTTAAAAAAAAAAAACACACAAAAAAAACCAAAACTTAAGGTCATGGCACATGGTCCCATCATTTTCTGGCAAAAAAGAGGGAGAAAAAATGGAAGTAATGTCAGATTTGATATTCTTGTGCTCAAAGATCACTGCAGACCATGACTGCAGCCATGAAATTAAAAGATACTTGCTTCTTGGAAGGAAAGCTTTGACAAATCTGGACAGCATGTTAAAAAGCAGAGATATCACCTTGCCAACAAAGGTACATACAGTCAAAGTTATGGTTTTTCTAGTAGTAAGGTATGACTATGAGAAGTGGACTATAAAGAAAGCTGAGCATTGCAGAAATAATGCATTCAAATTGTGATGCTGGAGAAGACTTTTGAGAGTTCCTTGGACAGCAAGGAGATCAATTTTGTCAATCCTTAAAGAAATTAATTCACACTCAAATACTAATACAAAGCTTAAATACTTTGGCCACATAATGAGAAGTCAGGATTCATTGGAAAAGATGTTGTTAAAGATTTAAGTCATTAGGAGAAGAGGACAGCAGAGGATGAGATGAAATAAGCAGTGTTGTGGAGGCAATGAACATGAGCTTGGACAGACTTCAGGAGATAGTGGAAGATACAAAGAATCTGGGATGCTATGGTCCATGGGGTCACAAAGAGTCCGACACAATCGAATGAATGGACAAAAAATTCCCTAAGTTAAATCCCCTTCAGATTTCAATACCTTTCCAGCTGTATCTTCTTTAGGTTTTCCTCATTTATAACAAACCCTCCCAAAGGAAAAATATCTAGACAATGGAGGGAACTTAGTAAATAGGGTCATCCAGCTAGTGACTGTCTTTTTCACCAAAAGCAATGTAGTTAGATAAGGCAGGGTAACAATAGGAAGACTGGATCCATGGATCTCTCACGTGGGCCATCTGATCTCTATTTCTCTTTGTAACTAGGCTTCTGCTAGTATTCATTTGGTAGGGCTTCAACCCTCTTTCACACCATCACATGTGAAAGGAGGGAATCTCCACAAGGCATAACTGAATGGAGATCTCTTCAGTCCTATTCAATCACCAACATTAACTAACATATAGCTCTCTGTCCAGGGTCCATTCCCTCTATTTACCCCTTACTACCTTCACCCAAAATTTGAATCCAGCATCCTATGCCACTCTCTGATAGGTTCCCACTTACCCAGATTACTATCTCATGGGCCCCATTCTTCCCTCTTCTTTGTGATGTCATGATCCTGAGTCATTCTTGTCCCCTGAAAATTATTTGAAATTCTATTGCATTTTATCAGGTTATTGGTGGTCTTGGTTTTCAGTAATAAAGGTCATTGCCTGTCAGAGTAGTATAGAGGTCTGAGTAGTTGCCCTTTCCTCCTCTGAACCATGAATCACATCTCATTTGTCATAGGGGGAAATAAAATCTGCGTTACCCAATGGAGGCAAAAAGTTACCCCTCCCCCCCAATTGATTCCACAAGCTGGAATCCTAAAGAAAACAATGGGGAATAGTAACTTATTCTTTCTCCAAACTTTTCTATTATAGCTTCTGAATGAGAATTTAGAATAGCCCCTTGGTACAGCTTAGCCAAGAGAAAGGGTGCCTTCAATATGCCTTCAAGGACTTCTGCCATATGTCTTTGCTCATGGGTCATCAGAACACAAAAGTCTGAAGAGAAACATTCAGTATTTTAGGGAGTGCTGTTACCTGCTTCCTGCCTGGTAATCCTGTTGTGAGGTAGACTAGTAAAGAGAGGGACTCTTAGAGTAGTGTTGGACATAGAGTAACGAAGCAGTAAGGTTTACAACAGAAAAGAACAGCATGGCCTAAAACTGAGCACATCCTCCTATCCTATTGCTAAGTTTTTGTGCCCCTCTTAACTATATTTCACAATGGAATTCATCTCCAAATAATTTCATGACGCAACTAAACCATGTAGTTCTCCTGGTACTCTCAGATCTCAGATCACCTCACTGTAAAATAACAATGATGATAATAAAGAACTTATATTTATTTCTAGTGAGGTTTTTAAATGTTCAAAGTACTACCACATCTGTTGAATGTCAAGTTTTCCATGTTATAGATCAAAGCCAGTTCTTATCTAAAAATAAGATGCATAAGTGAAATGAGAAGCACTGTGGTACAGTAGGAAGGATAATGGACAGCATATGGATCCTTCCATAAGTCTTTTATAGGAGTCCATCCAATGTGCTTCTTCTTTTAGGAGACCACACCAGATCCTGTTTGGTGTACTTGCAGCATCTCAACTGAAACCAGTACCCAGCAAGGCTCCAATTCTCACTATCTTCATTCCAGAGTCTACCCTTAATGTCCTGTCAATGTTCCCTCAGTCTTTCCTTCTCCCTCAGGGGAAAATGAGCCTCTAGCCTCGCCCCAACCTAAGGGAGCATAGTATTCCCTTTCTACTCTTGCCCTTAATCCCACTCCCTACTTTCCAATGGTGCTGAACTATTGCTACACTTCCTCACAAGATGGTCACTGGAGAATCAATTTAATCAGTCAGCCTTAAGAAATTTTTTGAAAGGGATACTTATTACAGTGGCAAAAGAATAAAAGTTGGTACAAAACATCCCTCCTAATATTTGTGATACCCTCTCCCACAAGTACATGCAGAGTTCAGATGGAAGTGGATTCCAGTTTAGAGAGCTTATATGACAAAGAGGTAACTCTGATCCTGGCTGCTTAAAGTCCTTTCCTCCTATTCATAGTGTACCCCCCAAAAATCCCATTAAGTCCAGTGAATCTGAAATCATTTTGTCTCTGTATCCTGGTACACACTGCTGCCAGCTTCTCTGGTGATGCTACATTGGACTCCAGTGGAAAGAGGGAAAATCCAATATCTTCCATGAATACAAATGAGCTATAAAGCTGAAAGGTCTTACTCTAGTCAAAATTAGGGAAGGAGATCTGTTAAAATCCTCTTCTTCCATTCCCACCCTCAGTCTCACAATGGTTCCTCCTCAGTCCTGTGGTAGAAGGCTACACATGATCCAATTACTAGAATAACTCCATTCTAGCTAACTGGATATTTTTATATTGGAGCCAGAGGATATAATGGAATCCTGAGGCCAAAATGGAACAAACCTCTTGTTTGGTATTATTTTACTTCATCAAAACTCTTTCAAAGAGTTTTATTCACTATTTTAAGGTCTCTTGCATAAGTGAATGAATGACACATTTTTACATAAAGTATCAGAATAAAATCAAACGGGGTGGTTTTGACCCCTTACAACTGTATTATCCACAATGCCTAGGACAGTGTAGACTTTGGAGTAGGATACAGTTCAGTGATCAGTTAATAAACATGAGAACCAAAATACCATAGATTTGAAGTATTCAGACATGGTGTATTTTCCCCCTTTTTCCAAAGCCATTGTCATAGCTACATCTACTCCCGAAAGAAGACAGATATATTGGAAAGAATTTGAGCTGGAATCAGAAATTCTGGGTTTGAGTTCTGGCCTTGCTATTCTTTAGCCTTGAGACTGTGAGTGAGTACATCCGTTAAACCCTCTCAGTCCCACTGTAAGCTATATAAGGAAAAATCGGTTTTTTATTTATCTTTTTGTCCATAGCACTGAAGCCTGCATAAAGCCCTGCCCAGAATGGGCATGCAACAAACATACACTGACTTGAATTAATGAATACAAACAATATGAAGTCAACTAATCTGGCTTACCCAGACCAATGCGTCAACTACAAAATGCTGCTATCTATATTCGTGTGTGCTATCATACTTCTACCTATGATCTCAATTGAATGCTATTACCTTATTTCCAATGATGTACAGGATATGTCTCTGCTATCTCAAATTCAACATTTTGAAGCTTTTATTCATTGCTTTCCTGCACCAACTTAGCTGATCTCAACTCTTCCATTTTTACCAGGTATTCTTCAGTAACAAATATTTGATGGATTGACAGAGATCAGTTCCTTCTAAATTCATCACCATGGAGCAAAGCACTGATTGCCCCAGCCTAGATATCTCTATGGTCTTGGGGAATGGCTCTTACTTTCTCTGTGCTTCATTTTCTTTATTAAAAATGAGGAAACAAAACATTTCCATAGGACTCATAATACAAAATGCTATCCACAACCAAAGAAAGAACTATAGAATTAGAATGCGGAATGAAGCAGATTTGAAACAGATCTCCTTTGTTATGTTTTGTTTTTCTCATGGTTTCTCCAATTTGTTTTAATTCTCCTACACAGCATGACTGATGTTGAAAATATATTTGATGTAAACACATGTGTAAAACCCTTATAAGATTGTATGCTGTCTTGGGGAGTGAGGTTGGAGGGAGGGAGAGAGAATTTGGAACTTATGGAAGTGACTGTTGAAAACTGAAAACAAATAAATTACTAAATTTGGGGGGAGGGAATGAGGAAACAATGAAATGACTCATAATGTCCCCTCCAGTTCTAACATTCTATGATTTCAGGGGAAAATGTTATAACTATTTTATAAATTATCTGTGTTACAGTCAGAGTGATGGGTTATATAAACTGCACTCATTTT
This sequence comes from Bettongia penicillata ogilbyi, assembly GCA_023548195.1. Taxonomy (NCBI): domain Eukaryota; kingdom Metazoa; phylum Chordata; class Mammalia; order Diprotodontia; family Potoroidae; genus Bettongia; species Bettongia penicillata. The sequence goes on from JAJHZJ010000229.1 coordinate 1,057,710, forward strand.
AAAAAATTGAGGAAGCATGATACAGTGGAAATGGTGCCACATCTAGAGCCAAGGACCTGGGTTCAAGACCAAAGTCTATATTTACTACCTGAGCCAATTCACGATCTCTATCAGTTTTTCCATCCTAACATCCTAATGAGAGGGTTAAACTAGATACCTTCTGAAGTTCCTTCCAACTTTATTTCTATCATCCTATGAACTTTGTCCCTTGCTTCTGCTCTACTCTGGATTATTCTTGGCAAACTGCTTAGTGACGTTGAAGCATTTTAAGGATGCCAAGCTGCTCATTACCATAAATGCACATTTCTAACACTGATATTTTCCCAGTGTTGTTTAAAGGGCTGTGAAACATGGAGTATTATCATCTGAGAAGAATCAAAATTATAAATGGAGGGCAACAGAAACATTCCAGGTAGGTAGAAGCAGAGTATAACATTACCAAGTATGACTTAAGAGAGAGAAGTGCTATAAAAGACAGAGAAGATGCGTGGGTCCACTAAGGACCAGGGATACACCAACTATGAGACATAAACAGATTGCACACATGTTGCATTCATATCCTCAGGATACTAAAAGATCTAGAGGGTGTCCTCTAGTGCATTGAGTGAATTCCCTATGGAGGGCTTATGGAAAGACATACAAAGGAAACAGCAGAAGATGAAAAGTCAAAAAGGAATTGTAATCTGCATTGATGGAAGATGGCATCACACTGATTCAGTCTCAGATTCGTAACAGTATTTGTGTGTGTGTGTGTGTGTGTGTGTTATGCTTGAATATCCTTAGAAATGATTTCTTCTGTGAGAAAGCAAAACAAACCATAACAAAAATTGCTCTTTTAATATAAAAGTTGTGTCTGATCTCAGTGTATTAGAGCTATTTGTTATGGCGGCCATTGAGTGTATATTTAAAGTAGCCACATAGAAGGAAACAAGTATAGTCTTCTCAGAAAGGACAAATAATGGAGAAAAGGATGTGACAGCCATCCTTCTGATTAAAAAAAAAAGACAGACCACGTTGCTGGTTCACTGATTCACACAATCAACAAAGGAAGGTGACATGTGACTGTCATCTCCTGCTTCTTGATAATAAAGAAGTTTAAAACTGGAAGTTCCAGGAATCAGAAGAAATATCAAGGTTATCACTTTCTTTCAATGTACTAGCCTAGGAAGAGAACGGAATAGTCATTGGATCTTTGTCACTAAAAGAAAAAAGTGTTGAGCAACCAGGGAATTAGAACATGTGTATGGGAACTTTATCACCTTGAAATAATACTTAAGTTGTCCTGGTTTAACTAAAAGTTAAAAGATGCAGATCAAGTAGAAAGAAGCTTTCTCCTGAAACCTGGATGGTAAATTAGAGTTGGATTGTGCAGGGATTATAAAAAGTTGAGAATTAGTGAGAGCAGCACTAAATTGTACCTAGGTGTTTATATATTTCATTTTAAATCCATTCTTTAGCACTATCTACTTCACTTTTAAATATTTGTGCTTATCTATTTTAATGTAGCTCTATTTTTATTGTTTGGGCTGTTTGTTTGCTTTTTCTATTGAGTAGAAAAGTAGCTAGTGTTCCTTTCAGTTAATTACACCTTCAGAAAGCCTGCCTGTGTAGACTGTAAGGCCACAGATAAAACTCCCTCATATGCCTGGCAGAAATAGCAGATTGTAATTGCATGAAAATGGCTTAAATGAAAAAAATATATTTATATATGCACACACATATATATGCATTGTCTACATACACATATATGTGCACATACACATATATACATTGTGTACATATACATGTATGTGTGTGTTTGTGTGTGTGTATCCTCCTGACCACTAGAAAATCTGATATGAAGACCTACAATAAAATAGAAACAAATATCAGATGCAATTAAAAGACTACCCTAACACTGGGAAGGCATTTTGCCCTATAAATAAAGACTATTCAAGGAAGTTCTTGATAAAAGAAACTGAAATCATTCCTACATAGAGTACACACTCTATTAACATGGAGTCTTTCATCTTAAAGCCTGGGAAAGACCTCTTGTGCAATTTACACAAATAATGACTCTTATATTAAGTCACCACACATTATCTTGACATTCCAAGTGTTGTTGACTGACAAGAAGGACTTTCATCCTTTCCCCTTTCTCTGATCTCCATCCTTCTCTTCTCTTCTCTTTCTCTCTCTCTTTGCTTTGCATCCTCCGACAGCCAAGTTCTTACAGAGTTACTCTAGGTTACAATGTGTTGTCCCTAGTGGAAATCAGAAACTTTAATTCAAAAAGTGGCTACTCTTGACCTCTCACCCTGCCGCCACCCACTCTGACACTCCCATCCTTTTTTCGTCTCCATGGAAATGAATGGTCAAGTGGAAAAATGGGAGCAAGTGAAGCCTAAAGCTATTCACAGAGCCCCCCGAGAGAAAGATGAATGAAACTCATTCATCAACAAGCAGGAGATGGAGAAAGCATTACTCACTGCAAAGCAAGCTGAGAAACAGAGAGGGAGAGAGAGAACCAAAGCCAGAGAAAGAGAGGGGTAAAAGGATAGCAGGAAGGGAGCACATGATATGGAAAAAATGTTTTACAGGTTGAAAGGGAACACTAAAAATAAGTGAGTAGTAGTATTACCCAGTTCCCAATATGGGGAAAACTGCTACTCAGGAAAGAATTCACCTACATGCAAGAAGATTTGGAGAATGAAAAGGAAAATAAGGCAGAGACTTGGATATAGGGCAGCTGGCCAGAATTATTTGCCTATAGGTCAATCAGCCTATTGATTTTGAATGGGAGTGAGAAGCTATGTCGGACTTCAAAGAGATGGCCATGGCTGGCTGCCCCAGGCACTCTGAATTCCTGAAACAATTTCGAATTGAGGAGCTCATCTATGCTGCCCCATAGCTCAGAAATGGTATTAGAAAGCAATCGAAGGTCACAGAATCGCAGAATTTGAGAGTTGGAAGGGAACTCAGCAGTCAGATTTATAGACTCATGCATAGATTCAGAATTCCACTTCCAGCAACTGAGTTCCTTGTGTACAATATTTTTTTAAAATGAAGATACATTAAAATAAAGTCATTTTAGAGCTAGCATTGACCTTAAAGGTCTTCATTTTAAAGGAAGCTCAGGCCAGATTTATAGACTCACGCACAGATTTAGAATCCCAGCTAAGGGTATGAACTAATGATATCTATAACCAACGACTCTTAGAGAAAAAAAGAGGTATCCAGACCACTTCTTACAACTGAGTACGCTGTATATAATATTTTTTGAAAATGAAAATACATTAAAATAAACTAGGGTACACCATAATGAAACATAACTTCTCATTATTTTTATTTAATAAAGGCTTTTTAGTTATTTTTTCTATAAATATTATAACTATTAAAGAAAATCTTACTTACAAGGTCCCATTTGTACCAGATAGGTTCTTTCCAACTCTAGATCTTATTATAATAGTTTTGGAACTGGCATTGACCTTAGAGACTTTTATTTACCTCCCTCTCAAACAGTTTCTGGCTGAACTAGGACATGATCCCTGCACCTTCAAATTAAAAACCAGTTCATCTCCTTACTGAGATAAGCTGGTAATCAGAAACCTGATGAATTTGCTCAAATGTTCTTGCCCTAGAGTTGCCAGGTTATAGTCCATAACAAATGATTCATCTCACTTCATGCCCTCCCCTTCTCCCATGGATGGACTTTGTCTTTTTTCTTCAACTGAATCTCTCTGTCTCACTCAGCATAAAAATTTAGAAGCTTCCCACAGGCTCAATCTCACTTCTGATTGACAAAGGACCTTCCAACCTAAGCTGGTTAGCTTTAGGAAGTTAGGTTGTATAATGGATAGGGGACTGGAGTTAAAAAGACTTGAGTTCAAATCCAATCTCAGATACTTACTAGCTGTGTGACCCTGGCCAAGTCACTTAACACTCTATATTATTTTCATCAACTATAAAATGGGGATAATAACAACATCCACCTCACAGTGTTGTTATGAGGATCAAATGAGATAACATTTATAAAGTATTTAATATAGTACCTGGTACATAGTTGGTTTATTCCCTTCCCTCACCCTTTCTCTTTGGGGAGCCTGATGGCCCTAAGCTGCCAACGTGATACTGTTGCAGGTACTCTATCAGCTTAGATCACTGCAGCTCAAAACTCCTGAGCTCAAGCAATCCACCGGCCTCAGCCTCCTATGTAGCAGGGATTGATTACTGAAATACACAATCATGCTTGACTTGACATTGTCTAAACCAAGAGGAGATTAGAAGATGGGATAGAAACTTTCCAGAGAAGTAAGAGAGTTAAATTATGTTAATACAGGCTAACAGTAAATCACCTCCTTGCTTTCCAGATAGCACCAATTTTTAATTTAGTCTCATTTGCTCTTTTGCTATCTCCTCTCCCACACATCTATTTTAAATACAAAAGGTCCACGTAGGATGGATGGGATCACAAAAAGGTAAGAACCTCAGGAAAATCCATTTATGTTTTTAGGAGCAAGTTATGACAGATGTGTTCTTTGTGTAGGTATAATCACCTACTCAGTCATTCTTTCAACAAGTACTTTTCAGCACATTAGTGACCTAAAATGGTATTGTACCTCGTTATCAAAAGGGATGTTGTTCAAACCTTGAATTCCGACCACCATCAATCAGATAACCAGACCTCCCAAGCTATTCATTATCTAAAGAAGCACCTAAAGAAATAACTATATTCAATGTATGCATGAAATAGGAAAGATTTAGCGGAAATCAGAGACGTGTAGATAACAATTGTCTCCTGGCATCCATATGACATATCCCTTTCTCTTAGGCCCAGAAGATAGAGCTTCCCTCAACAATCCTCATCATCTACCAGATGGACAGATATCCTATGCTATATGCATATGTTTAAAAAGAAAAAAAATCTGTTGATCAAAACAAACACTATCCTTCAGCTCAATACCTAAACAAGAGACTTTCCCATTGGTTGAAGGAACCCTAAACAAGACATAGCTCTATAGGTAAAAGAAACACTGGAGATCATCTAATTCAAAAGAAATATAAGATGATTCAAAGGATCTTTAAAGGGACTTCAGAGGCAAGATAGGCCAAATCCATCATTTTATAGATGATGAAATCCAGCTCCAGACAAATCATTTGACTTGGCTGAACTCTCACTGGTAATAAGCAACAGGGGTTAGGTTTAAATCCTGGTCCTTTGACTCCAGAGTCAGAGCCCATTCTACTTTTTACTGCCTCCTCTTACTGAAACGAAGTTGAGCATGAAGTCAGAGCAAAGCTCTGGGTATATGTCTTGGTTTTTTCACTAAGAAAGCAAGATTTTCCTTAATAGTTATGATATTTGGGATAAATCATTCGACCTATCTGGACCTCAGTTTCCTCATCTGAAAAATGAGGGGATTGGACTAGATGACCTCTCAAGCAGCTCCTCACTCTAAATTCATAGATTTAGATTCTATGACCTTTAGATAGCTTAATTTGAACCTAGGTACTCTATCTTGAAATCTAGTTCACATAGAATTGTTAAGGTGGAAAAATCTTCAGCCATCATTTAGTCCAACCAGCACAAGAACCTTTTATAATTATACCCTATTACTTCTTACACTAAACATCATTAACTTTGGGGTATTTATACATCTCTGTAGACCATCTATTTCAATTCCCTACCATCAAAATGACCTCATTATAACATTCCAGATGAATGGTTTTTATGGGTAAATCCTACCCTTTTCAACCCCAGAATAAGCTTTTTCATTCCTGCACTTAGAAAAACTCATACTAACTACACCTACTGGTGCCTCTCACTTCTCATCATCTCCTGAACCCCATGTTTCCAGATTTTACAAGTGAGTACAGAGGTCAGGGTCTGACTCACTGACACGCTAAGAAAAAACAAGATGAGATCTGAGTTTTAGAAGTGGATCGGACCAGGAGTCCAACTCTTTATTTTTACATTGAAGAAACCGAGACTCAGAAAAGGTTTAACTTCCTCACGCTTAAACTGGAAACAAGTGTCGAAGGCAGAATTTGAGCCCCATTTCTACAACTATGAATTCGCCATGATTTTTCAGACTTCAATTCACCAAGTGAATTTCTAAAGAAAACAAAGCAACTTTCTATTTTTAGACTTCAGCACAGGGCTATGATGCTCAGAGGAGAAACAACTGAACAACATGGGTGACTATCCCATACAACCAAAATGAACCCATCTACCCATGTCACTAAGCTAAAATACAAGCATCTGTCGGTGATAAATATACTTGAGTCCTAGTTCCCCTTCATCTCACACTCCCCAATTCACAGATTCCCATGGAAAAAAAATCAAAAATAGAAGAGATTGTAGAAGCAAAGTAGATTCAACTCTTTTCAGGCCGTCAGCCAGATCCTCATTAGGCCCTGGACATGTGAGCCAATGCTTATTTTCATGGCTGGTCTAACCTAAATCTGCCCTTCCTGAAACACTAGCCTTTGTCCTCCCAATCTACATCTCTAAATAGGGATTTGGGTGAGAGTGACACCAAGGGGCCCATTATTATGAAATTGATGGGCTCTAAGTCCTTCTGTTTAAAAGCTATTAAAGGGAAAAATCGCTATTCGATTTTAGAGTCATTATTTCCTTAGGAAATCAGGTTACAAATGAGAAGGGGGAGGTGGATAGATAAAAGAAGAATGCTTTCGCCCCAATTCACCTCCTCTTCCTTCAGGAGGGAAAGGTCATCCATACTCAGCAAAGGCTAATTATATAAATAAGATACCCTGGCTCAGGCTCCAGCCTCCTGGGAGCAGAGAGCTGGGAATAAATGAGACCCTTTGCAAACTGAAAAAAGCCTATTGAAAACATGCCGGAGTTGATGGTTACACAGTTTAACCCAATGATTTTTTTAATGTCGAGAAAGAAAATGTGGACCCAAGACAACAAAAGTTCCCAAGTTCCAGTGTTCCCCAGATTTTGGAGTGTGTTAAGAGCTCATTTACCACCACCCTTTTCATTCCCATTGTCAGTTTCCCCTCTTCATCGGATGCCAATGACCATAACACTGGTTGCATGCAGTAATGATGTTATGTACATCCCTGACCTTCTTGCTTCTCGTATGTTCCATTTCCCATCTCTTTACCTTTGAACTATCTTTTTTCTCATATCTGGAGTATACTCCCTCTTTTTCTCCACCTCCTAGAATTCCTGGTGTCCTTCAAAACTCAACTCAAATTCAATCTCCTGCACTAAGCCTTTCCTCAAATCCCTTCCCACCCATGCTCCTAGCTGCTAGTGTATACCTATTGAAGTTAACTGAAGATAGAAGATAGATAGATAGATAGGTGGACAGACAGACATACAGACAGACAGACAGACAGACAGGTAGATAGATAGATAGATAGATAGATAGATAGATAGATAGATAGATAGATAGATAGATAGATAGACAGATATAGATACAGATAAGTATGTATATATGCACACACGTATGTATGTGGGGTATATGCACATTTGTACATACCATATACATACAAATGCACATATATACATATTATGTGTGTGTGTGTATCCGGACAATCTTAGTAATCTGGCACCTAATAGATAATTAATAAATGCTTGTCGATTACTTGATTAGTTTCTTTTCTCCCCTTTCCTGATACTCAAGAAGCTCAAGTTTTTTAACACTCTCTCAAGTAGCCATGATGGACATCTAACTTCTCTGAGCTTCAGTTTGCTCATCTGGTTGCTTCTACCTCACAAGACACAATATTGATTAATTAGGAATTAGCTAGTTTTTCAGATAAAACAGGATTTCTAATAACAATCAGGCAACAATGAAGCTAGAAAATAATCATGTAACTGAATGAGTCTAAGACTGGCTAGCAAATCTTAGGCGGTCCTTTGACAAATGAGAGTGCCCACAGGAGGAGGAGCTGAATGGGGAAGGGCCTCAAAGGTACATTATTTTGAAGAATACTTGAAGAAACTTGAAAAATAATGGAGAATATGACTAATCTTTGTAGATACACACATATATACACATATAGTTATATATATAAAGTAGCTATTAAATATATATATGTGTGTGTATATTTATTTTTTTATTCTGAACTTAAAGTCTGTATAGGCATTTCCATATACTGTAGTTGAACAGTCAATGTATTATTGTATGTGAAATAGCAGATTTCTACTGTATTTTGTTTGCTTTTCTTAAACCTGTCATGGGGAAGAAGGATCAGCCTTTTCCTATGTGGTTCCAGAGAACAAAACTAAAGCTAGTGGGTGGAAATCACAAGGGCCATAAATTCCAGCTCAATAAAATAAATAAATTCTTAATAATTGCAGCTAAAGAAGAATAGGATGTTTCCTTGGTCAAGGGGGTGGACAACAAAGATTGAATTTCCCATCAGTGGAAGAGGATCAAGACGTGGAACTGTGGACTAGTTATGCAATGCCCTCCAGCCCCCAGCATCTCGTCCTTGATGTTCTCTTTCTCCTTGGATTACATTATTTTTACTTAGCTGAATAGATGTTGTGCCTTCTCAGTCAAATTTTAATTTAAGATCTTTGAGGGCAGAGATTTTTTTTTTCTTTTTGTATCCTCAAGATCTAGCAGAGTGCTTCATTTTTGCCTTTGTATCTCCAGCACCTAAGTTCTTGGCACATAGTAAGAGTTTAATAAATGTTAATTAAATTGAATTTGTCAAGGATAATGTAGAGAAAATTGCTCAGTCAGGGAATACAGTACTTACACTAATTGACCCCTCAAGTCTCTTTGGATTTTTAAGATATGATTTTGCCTTCTCTGGGCTTCAGTTTCCTCACATGCAACCAAAAGGGTTTGACTAGATCAGTAGTTCCCAACCTTTCAGAATAGAACTACTTTGAAGTTAAGGAGTCCCACATTTTAGAAAACCTTCATGTCAAAGAAGTTATCATTATCACTATCCATTAACTAAGGAATCAATCAACACACATTTACCAAATATTTAAGATGTACCAGGAAGTGTGCTAACCTCTGTGAATACAAAGAAAGGCAGAAACAGACCCTACCCTTGTCAACAGGCATCACAACGTCGCAAGATTTATGTGAAAATCCAGGTTATTACAAGAGAAATGAACATGCATACGGAATCTGAAGGGTTCTCAAGTTGACATTTTGATAATATCAGGACAAAGAGAGGAGGGGGTACCAGGAGGGGCGTGAAGTGGGAGGAGGAATTATGCAGCAAAGGTGAGCAAAAGACAAGACCACTCCTCACAGGGTCAGGAGTGAGGTGAGGGCAAAAATCTCACTCATTTCCCTTGGGAACTGCTTGTGTGTTCATCCTTTGTTGCCGAAGAAGACCATGCCATCAGAGACATGATGACATGATTTGTATTTGACTTTGTTTTGAGTGAGGAAGGGCTGTGCAGGTCACCAGCCTCACTTCTCCTCCAGAGTTATCTGAGTCCAGTGACCTGATATTCCTCAGGATGACTAGAGATGACCCAGGATGCACTGGGAGACCTTGGGCCCTTTAGGCCAAGGTCTTTGCAGGCACTCACTCAGGGTGAGGTAGTGCCTATTCATTGAATGAGACTGCTTAAGCAGTAGCTGGGCATGACCCTTTAATGAGGTTAAGAGAAAGAAAGACATCAGGCTGGGAGGGAAACAGCAACAGTTACTACTGATTATCACTCTAAAGCTAGGAGGATCCAGAAGAGCCTTTTGGCAGGGGCCCATTGGCATCTCAGCTTCAGAGTGCAGTAGGTTTAGGGTTTTGGGAAATGAAAAGACAGGGAAGGGAAGGGAAGGGAAGGGAAGGGAAGGGAAGGGAAGGGAAGGGAAGGGAAGGGAAGGGAAGGGAAGGGAAGGGAAGGGAAGGGAAGGGAAGGGAAGGGAAGGGAAGGGAAGGGAAGGGAAGGGAAGGGAAGGGAAGGGAAGGGAAGGGAAGGGAAGGGAAGGGAAGGGAAGGGAAGGGAAGGGAAGGGAAGGGAAGGGAAGGGAAGGGAAGGGAAGGGAAGGGAAGGGAAGGGAAGGGAAGGGAAGGGAAGGGAAGGGAAGGGAAGGGAAGGGAAGGGAAGGGAAGGGAAGGGAAGGGAAGGGAAGGGAAGGGAAGGGAAGGGAAGGGAAGGGAAGGGAGAAACTGGCCAATAAAATCCAAGTCAACTGGGCATCTTTTGGCCATCCAAATTTACCTTCCTTTGGAGAGGAGGAGGAGGTAGACAGGAGAGGAGGAGCTGAATTACCCAGCTAGCTGGGTCCCCATTCAGCCAGCTGCATCTACTCACAGGACTGTGTTCATCCTTCATTGCCAAAGAAGACCATGCCATCAGAGAAATGATGACATGACTTGCACTTGACTGTTTTGAGGGAGGGTTGTGCAGGTCACCAGCCTCAACTGTTAGACTATGAAGAAAGGAGGGTCTGCTTTATCTGCAAAGGACCCCCTCTGCACAGGCATTTTTCCCAACCTAGCCCTGACTGATAGCACCTGTCTTGCCTTCCAAGGGCTCACAGGGAATCCAGTTGGGGTGCAACAACAAATTATTTCAGCTTAGGGGGAACTTCATCCTTGACACATTCAGGACCTCCTGTATGCTGCGGGTCCAGTGTTTCTGGAAAATATGGCAACTCACAAAGACAAGTTCAGGGGACCCCTCAATAGCCCTTAATACCTTACTGTAGAAAGTGGCAATACACTAAGTCTTGAAGGAAGCCAAGGCATAGAAGACAGTCAGACAAAGGCATGGAGACTGAAGATGGAGTGTGTATGGAATAACTGTAGCTCCACCAGGACATGTAGCTCACAAGTTGGGAACCACTGTGCCAAATGATTTCTAAGGTCCTTCTCACTCTAGCATTTGGTTTTTCTATGGGGCATGAAAGCTGATCTAAAAATCATTAAATATGCATTTATTAGGCACTTGCTATGGGCCATAAATTCTACTAAGTGATAGGGACTCAAAGATAAAAATGAAATATTTCCTGCCCTCAAGGAACCTATATTCTTTTGGGAAAAAACTATAAAAACATATAAGTAAACATAAACATATACAAGCGTATATACATTCATGTGTGAATACACATGCATACACACATACAAAGTAAATGATTCATCTACAGTGGTGTTCAGCGCTATATACTATACCATTCTAAACTGGCTTCTTCACCTTATCACATCTTTGAACAGTAAGGAGAACAAAGGAAGGAGAATCCTCTGAAGGGGAACCGCTTTCTGCTTCCTGATTCATGGCATGCTGGCACCCCAGTATAATCAGCAACCCTAACATCTACTTTCCATCTGATCTACTATTTGCCAATGATTGTCAGTAGATTTCAAAATTTGGCAGCAGCAGAGACAGACCAGCACTACCAAAGAACTCACTACCAGTGAATTCAGATGGAAATAACTTTCAAAAATCCCAGGAACCGTTGGATTTTTAGTCATCACTATCATGTTCTTAGACTTCGAGGTCTGAGGATCAGAACCACAAATGGAACAAAGGGCCAGTCTCACATTTAATCAGCAGGCCACTGCAATAGTCTGGCAAGAGTGGAATATATATCTCCTTTGATGTCCTTTTTTTGCATTGGTCCAAAATTATTTTCTCATTTGCTCCTTGATACCTGAAATTCCACCATTAGAAACTCATTCTTTTACATCTAGACATGGTTCCTTGTTTAAATGTACTCTAATGAGTGCATCTTCAATAAAGAAGTAACACAAAACAATGACAAGGAATTTTCCTTGTCCAGAGAAGGATGACCCAGAAAGGGAAAGGACTTGAGACGGCGCAGCATTAGGCTCAGGTGAAGGAACTGAATTGTTTAGACTGGAGAAGGAAAGACTCAGGAGGAACATGCTTGTGCTAGTCAAATACTTGATAGGCTGTCTCGTGGAAGACAGATTAGACCTGCCCTGCTGGGCTCTAGAGCTAAGAACTTGGAGGAATGGGTGGAAATAGCAAAGACACCAATTTGGCATGGTATAAGGAAAATGTCTAAAATTAGGAGCTACCTGAGAGGGGAATGGCCTGCCTTGGGGAGTGGTATGTTCCCACAAAAAGGGGAGAAGACAGAAAACTAGCAAAAGCTGAATGGCTATCTGTAGGATATGATACACAAGAGATATTTGTTCAGATATATTCAAGTGTCTGAGGTCCTTTCAAATTTTGAATTTGATATTCTGTTATCATAAATTGAGGAAAAGCCAACTAGCATTGTTTAGATCAAAGAATTTGCTCATGGATAATTGGCCCATGTAAAAGGTCAAGAAGAGGGTATGCTGAGACAACCATTCATTCATTCAATGGCACCCAGATAGTTGTCAAAGAAAGTGAAAATTAATTCATAAAACTAATGTTTTATGCACAGTTTCTCAGTAGCTATATAAATCAAATGTACTATGGAGCCCACATGCAAAAATAGCATTTACCACAAACATCTTGCTTCAATACTTCAAAGAACATTATTGGATCACTGTGTGTCTTCCATTGACTTGGAGCCTTGACCTTTCTATACTTGAGCGGATGATCATCATGAGTTGCCATGCTACATCCCCACAAAATCAATTATGTGTTGTTCATCCTTTGTTTACGAAGGGAACTAAGGACATCACAAGGTGGTGTCTTGATTCATGGGTGAACTGGATTTACATGTGGCAGAATTACACAAATTCATCAGCCTCACTCTCTCTTCCAGAGTCACCGAAGTGCATTGGCAAGACAACAGTCAGGATGACTGGTGATGGTCCAAGGATGGCCTTGGCCTCTTCAATGTCTGACCAAGCTATAAGCACTCCATAGCACCTGCTTCAGTCACCTGTATGGCCAAAGCCTTCCTCATTTCCACACTTATCTAGGCGGATTATTTTACATTAGTCAGTCACTGAACCTGTCCAAAATATTTCTTAGCTTGGTAAAATCTACTAGAACTTATGATTCACTGGCATATCCTTCTGGAACCCAGAGTCATCCCTACAATATAATGAGACTTTGGATTAAGACTTTAGCAGTGAGCCACAAACACCATACCCAGGTTGATGAATCATTTCAATGACAATATCTATGCCCACACTAAACCCTGTCATTTGTTCTGACTGCCAAGAATAGGGTGCCACAACACAGTTCTATCATTAGCTCTGAAATTGTTCATCAAAATGGGTGGGACTCACTTGCCACTATTGGAAAGGGGAAGAAAGTAGGCAGAAGGCATCCACATACAGCCAATCAAATGATAAATAAATAAGCACAAATTAAGTGCCTACTATATACCAGACTCTATAAAAGGAGCAGTTAGGTGGAGAAATGGGTAGTGTTGCTGGGCTCGAAGACGGAAGATTCTTCTTCCTGATTTAAAAATCTGACCTCAGACACTTATTAGCTGTGCAAATCTGGGCAAGTTATTTAACTGTCTGCCTCAGTTTCCTCATCAGTAAAATGAGCTAGAGAAGGAAATGGCAAACCACTCCAGCATCTTTGTCAAGAAAATTCGAAATGGGATCACAACTGAAGTGACTGAACAGCAATAACTATATAATTAAGTGGTAGGACACAATAATCACTAAGCTTCCTTTTAGCTCTCACAATCCATGACTGAGCAAATTAAAAAAAAATTATCATATGCTTATTATGGTTAAGACACTGCACTAGCTACTAGTGATTTTTTTTCTAAAATTTTCATTATTTTGATCCATTATTTTAATTCATGATTTTTGTCAATGTGAGGAACTTCTAGATGAAAACTCCCTCTACTAATATAATATCTGTAACTTGTCTGCTCTATTCGCATAGATAGATTAAATAAATATTTAAAGAAAGCAAGCAAAATTAAGCATTGTAGAATGTAAGTATATACTTATATATACAATAGCTGTGTACATATGTGCATATATGCATATCCACACATATGCACATGGCATTCTAAAGCTTTAATATTAAGACTTTGGGGACATCCTACATCTATACTCATATATATATACACAAGCAGAAAAACATATATGTATATATATGTATTACATACATAAATATACATATACACACAGATACATAGACCATGAGAGATGAAAAAGACCTCAAACACTTGGTCTTGTCCATTATTTTTAAATAAGAAAACTGAGATCCAGAAAAGTAAATCTATTTGCTCTATATTAAATGGCAGATTAGGGGCAGAACTGCCACAGGAACTCAACCCTCTTCCTATGATATCACTTGATTTTCTAAATTTAAAAGCACACAAAGCTTCTAAAATAGCTTCCATGAGCATAAACAAGTTTCCTATGAAAGTCTATCAGTATTTTCCATGATTGCATAAGTTGATGTGATGCAATGGAAGATTATTTTATAAGGGGTCAAAATCCCCTTTCATTTCAAACTACAGCCTCATTTCTTTCAATTATGAAGTATTTTTTTAAATGACCCATCCAATATAGAAGAGGATAATGGAGGGTGGGGAAAGCACTCTTTTCTTTGTTTTAGAACTAATATTCCAGAGAGAGCACAATTCAACCCTATAATAGAACAAGAACGATAAGGCAGAGGGAATAAAGCTCTCATGGGGACTATAGGTTTTCAAGAGGTAGGTCCCCAAAGCATTACCTTTCCTGCAAATTAACCAGCTGCCAGGCCTGGTAAATATCATAAATCTCCAAGAACAGGGCCAGCACTCATGAGGTAATCCAGGTGTTGGACCATCCAGGATGCTGAAATGTGCAAGGCCAGCAGTGCCCGTGCCAAATGGGTCACAATGGCTTCTCTGTGCTCCAGTTTCCCAAGGCCCTTAATGGGAATACATACAATGAATTGCTTTGTCAGTCACTAAGCTGGGCCTGCCCAGATTTAGGGTAGGATTCCCCCAGAGTGCTTCCCCTAAGGTTAGGTTTACAAACACACACACACACACACACACACACACACACACTCACACACACAATGCAAAATTCATCTGAAAGCAAATTAGCAAGCTTTTGCTTTTCCTAGAATGCATTCATAATAAATAATTTACTGTGTTGAACTCACTGAACATAGCTAAAAATGCACAGAGGAAAAAGACCTTGAATTTATTCTGTTCACTCACCCCCTCTGGTTCTGTGGATTTACATCTCTTCCATTCCCTTCACAAATGAACCTTTTTCTGTTACTTCCACTCGATGTTTTAATTTCCCCATCTAAAAAGACAGAATGCCTAGAACTCCTACCCAATTCTCTTGAGGGGCATAAGTTGCAGTACATTTATAAAAAGCTTAATAAACAAAAGTTTCAATTCTTGATTTGAGGAATTTTAGCTTTAAAACTGACATTTTTAACTTTCAAAAAATTATGGTCAAACAGAAGAGGAGGAGGAGGTGGAGGAGGATAGAAACTTAAAGAGACAGATGACAGTATAGAATTTAAAATCAACAAAAAACTCCAAAAGAGAAATGGGCTAGCTCATTATCCTCACTCACCTATCATTGTAGGTCTCTAATTCTAGATGGCCACTTGTCAGAATGCTGTAGAAAGCATTCCTATTAAGGCACAACTTATACTACATGACATCAGGGGTCTCTGCCATTCTAGAATTCTGTGAAGTCCTACTCAAATCACGCATTCCACCTAGAACACTCCCACATGTAATTACATTAAATCAAAATCTGCCTTCCTGCAATTTCTGCCATTTTGTCCTACACTTCTATTCTAGTGAGTGGAAAACAAATTTAATCTTTCTTAACACTTAAAGTGTTTGAAAACACCTAAGGAATAGGTATCTTCTCCATGTTATCCATCCCCAGTTCCTTCCACCTAACCATATATGAAATTGCTTTTAGTGTCCTTGCCATCCTGGTCACTTCTCTTCTAAATGGAGTGTAGATGGTCAATGTCCTTTCTAAAATGTAATGCCTAAATAGGAGTCTATCATTCTAGATGTGATATGTACACTGCAGAGTATGACAGAGCAATAGTCCTTCTCTCCAATATCAACCTGAGCTCTCTCTTTCCAAACCTAATTCTGTCTTACCAAACATTGTGTGATAGGACTTTAGGGGATGGTTTTCGCTTATTTTATTGCCTGGAAGCCTAGTTAAGTTGTAAGTACAATACTGGTGGCAGCAAGGTCATTGGAAAGAAGGTCCTCTCAAACTCCTTTTAAAATGCAAATAGTCCCCAAGAGAGTTTGGCCCATTCACACTTTAATGTATGTTACTTTATTTAGATAATGAAATCAACACCCAGCTGGGAACAGTAACTTTTTTTAAGGGAATAAGAATTATGACTGATGTGGGCAGAAAGGAGGGAGACATTTACAAGTGGAAGGCATAGTGACTTCAGAAAGGGAAATAGGTGGCTGACAAAGACACACTTGTGTACTTTGAAATTTTGCGTCAGTTGCTCTCCAGTGTGGCATTTTAAATAACCATCGTATGTTTCCAATTTCTTTTAACACCACCCAGTTCTCTCTCTCTCTCACTATCTCTCTCTGTCTTTCTGTCTATCTTTCTACCTCTGTCTTTCTGTCTGCTGTCTGTCTCTATATTTCTATCTCTCTCTGTCTCCCTCTGTGTCTCTTTCTGTCTCTATCCGTGTCTGTTGCTAGATCTTTCTCCCTCTCCCTCTCCCTCCCTCTCTCTCTCTCACTATCTCTCTCTTTCTGTCTATCTTTCTACCTCTGTCTTTCTGTCTGCTGTCTCTATATTTCTATCTCTCTGTCTCTGTCTCCCTCTGTGTCTCTTTCTGTCTCTATCCGTGTCTGTTGCTGGATCTTTCTCTCTCTCTCTCTCTCTCTCTCTCTCTCTCTCTCTCTCTCTCTCTCTCTGTCTTTCTGTCTATCTTTCTACCTCTGTCTTTCTGTCTGCTGTCTGTCTCTATATTTCTATCTCTCTGTCTCTGTCTCCCTCTGTGTCTCTTTCTGTCTCTATCCGTGTCTGTTGCTGGATCTTTCTCCCTCTCCCTCTCCCTCTCTCTCTCCCTCTCTCTATGTATGTCGTTTTCCTCTGTCTTTTTGTCCCTCTTTGTCTGCCTTTGTCTGCATCTGTATGTCTGTTTCTGTCTGTCTGTCTTTCTGTCTCTCTGTGTGTCTTTATTTCTGCCTTTCTGTCTCATCTGGGTTTCAGTTTCATCATACAGTCAGTCAACAAGTATGTGCTAAGTGCTTACTATGTGCCAAGCATTGTGCCCATCTGTAAAATGAGTGAATTGGACTAGGTGATCTTTAGGGTCCCTTCTCTTCTAAATCCAATGACCCTACAATTGATGCAGATGACAAGTTCCATGGACTTTTCAGAAGAAGAGATCACAGATATCTAGAATGACTATATTAGTTCTCTTGGAGGTTTGATGGAAAAAAAAAAACAAAACACTGCAATGAAAGACACAGAATTCGTGACCTAGTCTCATCCCCTCCTGTCTCGAAGCCACATTTTCCTCATCAATGAACAAAAGGAGTTAGACTTAATGATCTCTAAAGTCCTATTGAGTGCTCATAGTTTTCTAATTCTAAGAGTCAAGGACTGACCATTGACTGAAGGATGATTCTAACAGTATTTCAAGCATCATTGGAGACTAGTGGGGGACACATTTTGAGACTATTTTTCAGCATCCTTGAGATCCCATCAGTGAGCAATCATCTATTCTGCCTACCCACAAGATTGGCCCAATGGTAGTAGGTCTACAAAACTGTCACTGCTCTAAAGCTTATAGTTGTCAGTATATTGTGAGACATTCCCACAGGAATCAGAAACATTTCTCTAAGCTTATTCTGTACATATTTTTCATTTACTCAGTTATGTACATGTATTTCCCCTAGACCCACCCCTGCAGAATGTAAGCTCTTTGTGGGCATTATTATTGGCACTTATCAATAAATAGTGTCTGGTACTTAATGCATGTTTATTGAATTGCGTTAAATAATTACCATCATCCTCTCAACTCAGATCAGTGATTGCTTTCACCAAACCTTAAGGGTTTCCATCTTTCTCAAATGCCTTAAGTAAAAATCAATGTGCCCAGGGAGCTTTGTTTCAATAGAGGAGATTTTTTGCTCCAATCCACAGAATCACTCTTGGTGATTTATCATTGAATTTTATCATTGAATTGAACCATTCCACAAGTGCTAAAAGCAAATCCCTACACCCTCCTTCTGGCACTGCTAGCATTTCTTCTTTTGGCTACCCAGATTCTGCTGTAGTCAAGAAAATAAAAACCCAAATTTTCTCCCTTACTGGGTTTCATTTTCCATTATCTAAGGATCCAGTGCTATGTGCAAAGACCACACAAAGTATTAATGCCTGTGTGGTTAAAGAAAACCACTTCCATCACTCTTAAGATCTCCATGATGAGGTAGAGGCTCTTATACGCAGTGCATCCATAATTTAATTGGTTCTAAAAGAATGCTGAAGTTATGAACCATGGAAAATATGGGGGGGGGGATAGGAGGGAGATTTGCTTGAGATGTGATTTATTTCAAGTGAATTTCTGCACATTTAACCCCTCTCTCTGAAGCTACTATCTATGTCTCAAGGCACCATTATAGTAATTAATTACTGTTTACAACAGCTAGCATTTAAAGTTTACAAAATGTTTTACAAACATTATCTCATTTTATTCTCATAATAATCCTGGTAGGTAGGTGCTATCATTATCCTCATTTTGTAGAAGAGGAAACTGAGTCATACAATGGTTAAATGATTTGCCCAGGGTCACACAGCTAGTATGTGTCCAAGGTCAAATTTGAATTCAGGTCTTGCTTAACTCCAGTGCTCTATCCATTATAGAGCATTCAGCTGCCTTCTTCCCTCACCCACCCTAACCTTCATGTGATTTCCATAACAGGTATCAGTTTAATCCAATATAACAAATAATTATTAAGCACCTACCATGTGAAGAAGATTTTGCTAAGTGCTGAGAATGATTCATGGGTGAAAAACCTTCTGCCTTGAGGCCACCTCTGCCCTTCTAGGTCCTTGGGTATGGCCTTTGGACTGAGTCTAAGTTTTATAGAACAAATTCTTTGATTAGGGGAATTTGTTCTGTAAAGTTTAGATTCAGTCAAAGAGCCATACTTGAGGACCTAGAGGGTCATATGTGTCTTCAAGGCCACAGGCTCCCCACCCTTGGAATTGTAAACAGTCCCTGCACCCCTACTGAGCTTTTAGTCCAATAGGTGATAGACAGAAGAGGCAAGCTGTAAATGAACAAAATTTGTGGAAAATACAATCAAGGGAGAAAAAAGGACTTAGGGAGATGGGAAATGGAAGCTTCACGTTAGGGAAAATGCACTGATAGAACTCTTCAAACTTGCATTCAAAGCTATTGCATTTTTAAATCAATAACTAGGGCATTTTATCCGTAATTTTTATCTCCTGGTGCTATCTTACTCACTCCGAGTATTGTTATCATGGAGGTAATCATGGATGGGTCCATAAAACTCTCCTGTAGAATACCAGTTCAGAAGATTAAATTTAATGACAACTAATTTTCCTATCAGTCCTCCCCTCTTCATTCCCCTTTCTTCTCTGTTCCAAGAAAAGTGAGAGTATTATTCTCTCCTTAGCTGGACACTGTGGTGACATGCATTCATGGCCACGAGATACAATACAATGTGAGAAGCACACTTGTTTGTAAGAGGCATCATGCTAAGAGCTAGGCAGAAAAAAGCGCTGTGAAAAAGTAGTCTCTCTTTCCAAAAAGTTACTACTTGTGGGGTGAAAACAGTATGTAAACAGAAAAGTTGCTTTGGTTTAGTCTAGAACTGTGATTTCATCTGTATAGGTTACTTTCAATATGGAACTTGTCTCTAATATCTATTAGTAACTCTTCTGTAACTTGCAATCTGATTTTATTTGGTTTTGTTCTGAATTTAAACACTAAAAAAAAGCAGACTAAAGAGGATACTCTACGAAAACGTGAATCTCTGTTTCACAGCACTTGTTTCTGCAACTTGTAGTCTTAAAAGTATCCCCTCACATTTTAAGAACTTAACTGGTTTGCATGGTGCCCCCTGGAGTCAGGAGGACCTGAGTTCAAATCTAGTGCCAGACACTTACTAGGGCTATGTGATCCTGGACAAGTCCAGGGAAATCTAGATTTAGCAAAACTTTGGGGTTGCCCATTTTCTTTTTAAAAAAAAAACTGAAATCTAAATTAAAATGTCAGTATTGAGGAGAATTTTTTTTTTTTTTTTGCTATTGGGACATCAACCAAAGTATGCTATTCAGACAGATGTGACATAAACAGAGCATTCCAATGAATTCCAAGTGGAGGATCCATGCTAGCAGATTCTGAAAGCCAAGACCACTTGTCCATTATCTCTTTCTTTCTATGACTAATCTTCTTTGTGATACTTGGTTCTGAAGACCACACACTACATACAACAAATGCTAAAGCTCTGCACCTACCATGGTCTTCTCACATAGTAAGTCAGAAGGAGTAACTCAGTATTTATTTACTACGTTCAACAAAACTCATTTATCAAATGTAGCAGGACAGGCTGAAGGACAGGATTTATGTCAGCTCAGCTTGTCAAAGACTCAGAGAAGTTTACATAACTGAAATCCCTCGTTGCCACCTTCTAGCGAAGCACTGGCTTTCTCCTTTTTGGTTCCACCGTGATATGAACCATATACCTTTTTTGTCATTTTTTCCCTATTCAGAGTGCATTATTTTTCATCATGCCGTTTGAAAGGCATGCCACTGAACATTCATGCCTTTTAGTGTATTTGCTCAGTTTTTTTTGTTTATTCTGCCTCTCCCCTTCTAGGTGTAGCCATGTTATTTTTCCAGGCCCCTACATGGTTCCTTGAATAGAATAGGTGATTAGTAAGTAGTTGATGACTGAAACTGAATTAATGATCTGTCTCAGATTGGAAACTTTAAGATAGAAAACCCTTCTTTGAAATTTGTCTCACATGAAATGTTTTATATGGGGGGCCCCTAATTCATTGATAACAGTGCTGCTGTTGCTAGGTGTTGATGAAGGCTAAAATTGAATCGTTATATTCTCCATGAACATCAGAGCATGGCATTTTCTTTCTTTCCAAGAATTCTGAGAAATAGGAAAATATCACTGGCACATATACATACAGTATTTATAGACATATGTGTGTATGCAATTCACTATTGAGCTGCGGGCTTGCTGACAATTTATTACAGGGTAAATATAGTGACAGGTAATGGCCAAACACTCAATGACTAATGCTTGAAGTATGGAAGAAAATAAGTGAATTCATTTAAAATATTTATAGCAGCATTGTTTACAATAGCAAAAAACTGGAAATGAATTGAGTTCCCATCAATAGAAGAATGAAATAAAAAATTTGGTACATGAATTAATGGAATATTATTGTATAGGATTAAATCAGGAAAGAAAAATTCAGAGAAAACAGGTAGACTTCACAAACCAATGTAAAGGGAAGTAAGTAGACATAAGGGAATAATATACATAAGAACTACAATAATGTAAATAACAAGGATTCTAAAAGGAAAATAAATTCAGAATAATTTAAATTATCAATCTTTGGTTCTGGATAACAGAAAATGAATATTTTACTCCTCTCTGCAGAGAGGTGGGGCCTTGTGGGTGAAGAATGCTTCATACAATTGTCCAATTCAATTGCTGTATTGTTCAGTTTGGTTTAATATTTTTGCATGTTACAAGAGAGAATATAATGCTGATGGTGGGTAGGGGTATACAAAAATGAGGAAATGAATAAGATAGAACAAAAAGGCATTACCAACATTTTTTTAATCATTTGTCTACAATTTCATTCTCTGGACTAAACTATTGACATAAAATATTCTGCCTTGGCTAACGCTCTTAATGATCATGAGTAAGTAGAAAAGCATCCACTGATCACAAATCAATTTAATTTTCAAAGTTTCCTCCAGAAAAATGTAAAGATTGGAGTAGATGACCTATAACCAGATTAAACAAATACTGAATACTTACTCTAATTTAATGATATGTGATCTTGCATTTCACTTAGGCTTAATAAGTAGTTATACTTATAATTAAGGAATATAGATTGTGAAAACAACATCAGATGATCATTCCTTCCCAATAGAAATGCAGACAGAATCCTTTCATTAGTGAGTTCACAATTACCCCCCCTTCTCATATAACATTTGTATGTTTTTTTTATTTGTGCACTCAGAGGGAGCTAAGTTGGAGATATGACAGACACATATTTAATTCTTAGATCTACAGAATTTTTAAAAATAATCTATACACTGTCATTGGATCAAGAGCTGGAGGGAGACCTTAGTGATGCAGGGGCAGGGAAACTATAGCCTTGAGGCCACATGTGACTTTCTAGGTCCTTGGGTGTAGCTTTTTGACTAAGTCCAAGTTTTACAGAACAAATTCTTTTATTAAGGAAATTTATTCAGTGAAGTTTGGATTCAGTCAAAGGGCTGTACTTAAGGACCTAGAGGGCCACGTGTGGCTTTGAGGCTGTAGGCTCCCCACCCCTAGTAGCCCAACCTGTTAATTTTATAGATGCAGAAACTAAGGTTAGAGAGTTGAAGGTGATAATTAGTGGGAATCAAATCCAGCACCTCCAATTCAAATGCAAGTGCTTAAGGAATTGGTATGGCTAAAAGGGATCACTATGAGATAAGGCTGCAGAGATGACAATCTAAATGTCACAGTGGTAAGAGTATTGGCTTGGGAGTCAGATCAAATCCTACCTTCTCTGTTTGCCTATTTGATCTTTACAAGTCACTTAATTTGCCTAGGGCCTTAGAGTCCTCAACTATAAAACGAGATGATTGGACAAAATGGCCTGATGTACATCTAGGATCCACGAGTTTTTACTGTATTTTCTAAGTAATGAGGGCTGAGCAAAGGGAAGATTTTGAGCAGTAGAGTGAGATGAACAAAATCATGCATTAGGAAGATCAAGCCAGTGTGATATGTAAAATAGATTGGGGAAATAAAACAGGAGTCCTAGAAATCTTTAGTAGAGGCTACTGGAACAATCCAGATGACGGACAATAGGTTTGTGAACAAGAGAGAAGGAGAAAAGGAGATGAATGTGAAAGGTAGAAATACAACAGAACAGAACTGGGGGTAAAGGATTCCTTAAAGATGTACCAAACATGAGATCTGTGAATCCATCATTAAGGTCACTTGTTTGCCTTCATTTGGGCCCAACAGATGATAAATTGATTATCTTTCCAATGGTTAGTGATTCATCAGAGATTACAACTTCAAGAAAAAGATTATGAGATCTATAGCAACAAAGGACCTTAAACTATTGTAGTTCAGTCCTGTCATTTTATAGACAAGGAAAGAGAGCTCCAGAGAAGTTGAATAAATTGTTCAGTCACAAAGTTATTCAGTAAAATTTTTGGAATTGGAACCATGTCCTCTAATTCCAAATTCAGGGTTGATTTTACTATGCTATGACATTTCTTACAGTAGAGACACCATCAGTAGGGGTCCCAAATCTTTACTACACAATACCCACCTTTCTCTGGTCTAGGATATTTTGATTACTAAACTGGACTACTACTGGATATTATCAGCATCCTAAGCTTTTCTTGGAAAAAATCTTGTAAACAATCTATTCCCAGGACATTTTCTATCTCTTTTATCTCACAAATGAATTGGGAATTAGAAGTCAAATGACTTTGACTTCCTGTATCTTCTTGTGTTTTATCAAGGCTGAAAGACAATTTTTGAAAACAGAAAATGAAAACGATCCCAGGTTAATCTTACCACCATCGTTAGTAGGGAATGAATTCCTTTTCAGATGGACAATGGGCATATTGTAAGTGATGGTTGCTTCTTCAAACCCTGGCAGCATATATGGGGAAAATGGAGCAGATTGTGGATAAAGAAGAGACAGCAGAGTTATTAAATATCCACTCAGAGTTGGAAGTCTGCTGAGCAGAACCCACATGGGATTATTTCTTCCTTTCATGGGCCAGCACTTTATTTTTCTCCACATATTTTAATCAATATCACTTGGCATTTATTGAACTGTAACAATCTGGCTGTCTCTTGCATTATGGTATTGAGTTTCAGGAGTGGCTAAATTTTCCAGCGGAATTTGAGTGGCTGAAAGAATGCCTCCATACATAATTTTGGCAACATGTTTTAGAATAGGGAAAAACCAGTGTTTTTACAGGCAAATCAAGCAATTATATGAGCCAATCTATATACATCTACATGAAGTTACTAAATTCACAAGAGACCAGAAAGAGTATTTTAGGAGTACAGGTAAGTATGTTTCTAAATCAAATTTTAATAGCTTTTAAAATATGTATATATAGCTTTTTATATACCTTTTTACATACAAGTTAAATTTGCTAAGCCTATTAATGTTGTTTTTATGAAAGTTTATACATACAAGTTAATTGGTAAGCCTGTAAATGATATTTTCATGAAAATTTATATATCCTGCCAGGTCTCAAGATCTCAAGACTAAAGATAGGTTTGGATTAGAAAGATCTCATAGTGCAGGAAATAAAATGTCTCCCAGAATATGATATCATTAATGCAATCTTAAATTTTCCATAGCTCATCCTAGTAAGAAAATCCCCAGGAAAGTAGACTTTATTCTATGTCCTCAAGGCTTACAAAGTTGAGATTGGCCACTGTTCTCTGCTGAGAAAGAGTCAAGACACATCAAGGTAACTATTACAAGAACAGAATGGAATGGAATGGGAAGGGACAGACTGGGATGGGTCAGGAAGGCAAGGGAAGGGAAGACAAGGGAAGGCAAGGCAAGGGAAGGGAAGGCAAAGGAAGGGAAGGGAAGGCAAGGGAAGGCAAGGGAAGACAAGGGAAGGCAAGGGAAGGGAAGGGAAGGGATGGGATGGGATAGGATAGAACAGAGTAGGTAGGACCGGATAGGATGGGGTAGGATGGGGGTAGGAAGGGGCAGAATAGAACAGAATAGAATGATTGATAGACTTGAACAGAATGTTAGAATTGGGAGAATTCTTAGATAGTTACAGCTTCAATTCCTTAATTTTAATTTTAAAAATTTGAAAAATGAACCCAGAGAGTTGAGATATCTTGGCTAGAGTTAAACAGTAACCATAGTCTCTCCAAACTTCTAGACTCCAGCTGCAGTTCAAGTATTTTGTTCTTATTTGGAAAAACTAAGACAGAGAAAATCTCAACCTTTAGTTCTATGACCAAAGGAGAGAAGGTGAATTTTAGGTCAGCCTGGGAACCATTTCATCTTCCTATATGTCCTTTAAAATTATACGTAATTACCCATTCACTTTGCCCTTCATTCAAACAGTTCCCTACTCCATCTTTCAAACGCAGTTCTCTCGGTCATTCAGCCTTCAACTCTAAGTCATCATTGATTGCTTACCCCCTCAGAGGCAGTGCCTGCATTTTATCAGTTACTTCTTTGTAATCTGAGTCTTAGTTTGCTTATCCACAAAATGGCCAACCTTGTCAGGTAAGGTTATAGTGAGGGAAGGTGCCTTGTAAACTTTAAAGCATAATTTAAGTATATTGTTTTTATTATGCCTGTGGAATTGCACTTTTATTTTCATGGCCTTGGTCACCTACCTAATCCAGGCCCTCTTCAGTACATACACATGGCTACCAAATTAATGACCCCAAAAAATATTTAGCCTCATCACATCACTCCCTCATTCAAAACCATCCATAATTCCCTATTGTCTATACAGAATGAAACTCAACCTGCCTAATCATAGTTCGTACCTACTTTATCATCTCTAGCTAACCCCTCCACCTCCTTGTATACACTCTGTAGCAACAGTTCTCAAACTTTTTGGTCTTATGCTCATAAAAGTTATTAAGGACCCACTCCCTAGAACTTTGGTTTATATGGGTTTTATCCATCAATATTTACCATATTTGAAATTAAAATGTCTTAGTATTATAATGAGAAATGATTTTGACCTCTCAGACCCCGGGAAAGGGCTTTGAAGATCCCCAGGAGTCCCTGGACCAGATGTTAAAAACTACTTTCCTACATTTTGGACATTCTGCTCACTATTTGCCCAAACAAGCCTTATCCCTTCCCACCTTTGTGACTATTCTCATGTTACTCTCCCTTCTAGAATGTAACCCCCTCTCTCCATACTTAAATCTTGCCAATTCTGCATTGTCTTCAAGTCCTACATCGTTAATGAAGATTTCTCTGACCATTCCTGTCTACACTGAACACTGGGTCCTCTGAACTCCTGTTATATGTACTGTATGCCCCATCCATTTAACAAAGTACAACCTAGCAGTTACTGAATTTTTTCATGTATCTATCTCTTGTCTCCCTGATGAGACTGTAAGCTTTTCAGATGCTATAACCATGTTTTGGGCTATTCCCACAATACTTAGCACAGTTCCATGCACATAAAAGGAACTCAATAAATATTTTATAGACTGATTGATTACAATTCAAGGCCAAACTGGAATCTTTCTCAAAGAGAAGGGTGATGAAGAATTGTTTCATAGATTCTTATGTGGGTGCAGTCATTTTGTTATTAGACTAACAAGGCAATTGTCCTACAGAAAAAATAAAATTAGATGTAGTCAAGATGATAAAGAACAAAGAATTTCATTTCCTCTTCTCTCACAAGTCATTGCTTTGCCACTAGAACATGCAACAATTGAATGAAAGAATGACAAATTTTCATTTTGAGAACCAAACTAGATCCATGTTTCCTTTCAACCCCTGCCAGTTGACCAATGCTTTTTTCCATACTGAGATTGGCCCATTAGTGCACATGAAGAGGTCCAGCTGCTCTGACCCCTGATAGCATGGGAATCACTGCTGCTTTCCATTCCTCTATCTCTCTTTGCCCCCTGCTGCCCCCCACCAACCCTTCAGTCCCTCAGAAAGCAACAACTCTACAAATGAAAAACTCATCCAGGCAGAAGGGAAAAGGGAAGATTTGATCTTGATCCTTCACAGAAATAAATGAAGTCATCCTTAAGACCTGGTCCCTGGTCAGAGCAAGCACTTTTCCAAACTGTTCTGAACAGACTCCCCCTGCGAGCCACTGTGGGATCATTGAAAATGATACCAATCGCCTTCCAATGGAAAACTGTAACAGGATTTTTTCCTCTCTACTCTTTAGTCCCTATTGTATGCTCAGCTGCACTGTAGCCTGCTGCTAATCAAAGCCAGAGACTCTCACACACAAACAAAAGCATCATTGTGGCCTCCCCCAGGACTGGAACGCAGCAGACCCAACAAACAGTTTAGTCAGGTGACATCAGGCTGTAGAGGCCAACAGAGCATCTTTCCTGCTGATCTGAGGAGTCTGGCTCTTTCTACTCCTTCCCCTCTTTCTACCAGCACAGAGAAGTGAAGCCATGAGAATGAGAAAGTAGGGTATTAGAGAACACAAAGGAGAAACAAGCAAAATTAATGACGAGAAGGCATTCCAACCATACTTCATCAAAAAGTTCTTCCCTAAAAGGTCCCACATGTAGAAAATATTTATAGCAGCCCTTTATGTGGTGGTCAAGAACTGGAAATTGAGGAAATGCCCATCAATTGGGGAATAGCTGAACAAGTTGTGGTATATGAATGTAATGGAATACTATTGTGCTATAAGAAACGATGGACAGGTGGACTTCAGGAAAATCTGGAAAGATTTATATGAACTGATGCTGAGTGAAGTGAGCAGAACCAGGAGTACATAGTAAAAACCACAGTGTGCAAGGACTGTTTCTGATAGATTTAGCTCTTCACAGCAATGGAAGGACATAAAACATTCTCTAAGGATTCTTGATGCAAAATGCCACCCACATGCAGAGAAAGAATTATGAATTAGAATACAGAAAGAAGCACACTCTTTTCTCCTGTGTTATGTTTAGTTTTGGTTTGGTTTTTCTCACGGTTTCTCCCATTCGTTTTAATTCTTCTATGCAACATGACTAATGTGAAAATGTGTTTAATAATAATGTTTATGTAGAACCTATATAAGATTGCATGCCATCTCAGGGAGGGAGTGAGGAGGGGAGAAAATTTAAAACTTATGGAACTGATTGTTGAAAACTAAAAACAAATTAATAAAAAAAGAAAAATTAATAAAAAAATTTAAAAAAGACACAAAATAGTATAATGGGCATAGGGGCATTTTCCCAGATATCAGGGAGAGAATCTTGTAATGGAAAACTACATCCTCACTAAATACTAACCAATGTGATGTCAAAGGTCCTCTAAAACATAGGTCTGAGGTTCTTGGCCTAAGGCAGAGGAAAGGCTAAGGATGATTCAACCACTGCTCTGACAAGAAAGGGAAGTGATGAGGGGGAGATAGAGACCTTTTAGGTGGATGTCTCAGAAGATTAGAGGAATTAAACATAGAAAAGGACCCTGATTTCCCCATCTGTGATATAAGGAGTAATACTGATTGTCTCTGAGGCCCCTTTCATTGTTAATTTCCTCAGTCTTCCGTGTGGAGTAGATTTCAGAGCAAGGGTTAAAACTCAGGTTGTCCATTTCAAATCAATGCATCTCCCCTCTGTACCAGAGGAATCAAACATGAGCTGTAACACTCCTGAAGTGAAGCTCAAAGGAAATTAAAATGTTATTGGAGAATATTTAACAAAATAAGTAAAAATACAATAGAGCATAAATAATGTTAATATATTATTTTCTAAGGCAACATACGGCTCACCAGGACTTTTACACATGGTTTAATGGCCCCACCAATTTGAACTTCACACCAATCAATACCTGATAATAAGGAAAACAAAATCTCCTGCTTCCCGTACTTTCCAAGAACAGCTTTTCACCCACTACATCTGGGCAAGTCTTAGGCTCATTCTTCACAGGAGAGTTGGGTGAAGACACCAGATAGGAGTTTAAATGACCATTCTAAGAGACTTTCTCATTTTGATGTCGATGAAGCCAGAGCACTAAGTCTCTTAAGCTACAACAGGAGTCCCCATTAAGTAAGAGAAAAAAAGCAAGAAAAAGCTAGAGATGTTGAACAAAAATTTTGCAAAGCCCACACTTTTGCTTAAGGTCATGTCTACTAACCTCAACTTCATTTAAGCAAATAGAAGTGGTTTTGACTCATATCCACACCATGAGTATACAGCAAAGTGAGAACTTTATAACTCAACTCCATGATTCTTAAAGGATGGCATCTCTGCTTCACATGACTTATAAAGCATTTTAAACAGTCAATTTCATTATCAAGTAGCCTAGCTCTCAAAGAATTCAATGAATTGAGGCATTACCATGTGAACTAGCAGATTGGGATATGCCAGCCTGAGAACCTTCTTCTAGTAATTAGAAAAAGCTGATCAGATATTCTTTACTACAAAGTTTATCTCTATATTTCCAATTCCCATATTTCTTAATGAAATATTTCTTCTCAATATCACTCATTGAAACATCTTACCCATTTACTGCTTTGCTTCTTTCTCTTGATTTACTCAATTTGAATAATATTTACTTATCAAATTACACCAAATGATACTATTTCACCTTTTCACGTGATCCTGGCACAGGAGTATTGATCTTGGGATCATAAGTCATAGGTTCATTCCTAGTTTTGATATTTACCATTTATGGGATCACAACAATACCTATAATATCTTTGTCAGCAAGTTAATTGTGAAGAATATGTAAAATAACATATTTAAGATAATTTGAAAAACTAAGTGTTAGCTAGCATTACCTACTTCAAAGGATTGTGGCAAGGAAAACACTTCATAAACCTTTTAGTGCTATGTAAATTTAAGTTACTATAAGTAAAATAAAGATGCATGCATAGATGGTATAAGAACAATTAGTTCCTCTTAATAAATTCCAGATTATGAGGCTTGGTCAGATTATATCCCAGAATAATGAAAGAATTGGTAGACATAATGAATTGTTGATGATCTCTGCAAAATCGTGGGACTGGACATAGGCAAATGTCCTTATTTTCAAAAAAGAGAAAAGAATGGTGCCTTTGGCACCTGATTCCATGAATCTGAGTTCAACTCCTAGCAAAATTCTTAAATGTTATAAAGTAGGTTACAAGCACTTAGAAAATGAAAGTGGTGATGACTAAAAACCAACATGGTTTTATCTAGAACAAGGCAGATTAAATTCATTTCCTTTTATGATAGGGTGGATAGACTGGCAGATATAATATAAATATAATATACCTCAATAGTATCAAGATAGATAACAAAGCCTACCATTATTTCCCTGTGGATAAGATGGAAAAGTTTTGGCTAGACTACAGTATAATCAGTGGGAAGGGGACAGGTTGACCAAACCTCCAAATTAATCATTAGTGGATCAATTTTGACCTAGAGGTAAATATGTAGTGATATGCTCAGTCCTCGACTCTGTGATACTCAACATTTTCATCAAAGATTTGGAAAAAAAATATGAATGGCTTGCTCGTCAAATTTGCATATGAAATAAAGCTAATAGAGACGGTGAAATGTGCTTCCTTAAAAAGTAGTGAGCTCCCCAGTACTGGAGGTATTCAAGCCAAAGTGAATGTCAACTTTTCAGGGATGTTATTTAGGGAATTTTCTTTCCAGGTACTTAGGAGCAGATGGCCCTTGAGGTCCCTACAAACTCTGAGCTTCTGTTAATACCTCCTAGGATTCTGGGAAAGAAAGAAATTTGTGAAAACCATGAAGAGTTCTAGAAGTATTTGCTAACATTATTAATTTTGCATCTGGGAAAGTTACTTTACCAGTTGTTCTTTCCTTTTTTGGCCATACTCATCTTCCATCTGGCTCTACTAAGATTTTGTAAGGTATAGCTATCATGTAGACACCCCTATACCAAACTTAATGTTCTCCAGACACCGCTCTAATAAATTGTCCACTTGAATAAAATGATAGAATAACTATTGCTTTTCTTGATTTCCTCATCCCTTGAACTGAACCCTCCCATTTCTGTATTTTGAAGTCTCCTCTTTCCTTTACTTACCAGGAAGCCTCCTCTGACTCCTCTCTATGGTAGTTCTCACTCCAAATTTATCATTTGCATTTATATTAATTTCTCCTTTGCAGTCATCACATTTTTTTCTTGTTATTTTTATTTGTGTACTAATTTTTCCCCCAGGTAGTTGATAAATTTCTTGACAGCAGTATTTATGACCTACTGTATCCCTAGTACATTATCTTATACAAAGTAGGTGCTCAACAATTGATTGTTGAAGATATGACTTTTTTTCATTATATTCACCCTGTGTCCTACATTAAATAGCTGAAACCTGTCAAGGAAAAAATATAACTTGTAGATTTATGAAGCCCTTCCTTTTGCTTACTATATGATATAGTAGCATTTTTTTAAAAAAAAAAATCAATGTGTACAAAGAAAAAAATCTTACACCTCTGCTAATCTTTGCATCCATCCATATTTAGGTCAGAAGTTAAATCATCTATCCAATGGTTCTCTAACAAATTTCTCCTGGAAAGCAACTCCACAAATTTCTTTAATAATATGTCTGAGTTTCTAATGACTTCTTACCATCAGGGAAATTGAAGAGGCTACTTTAGAAAACTGAAATTGGATAACATTTTTCCTATTCAAATTCAATTAAATATTTATTGTGTATTCATTATATTTACAAGTGCTGCTACTCAGAGTTGTATGGCTAACGAGACCCCATGTAAAATAAGGGCTTGTTCTCTCTCTACCCGAATTTTATTAGATCAATTTATCTGGATTTTTCCTTTCTTCCTATCACTTCACAAATTTATGATCGTCACACATTCTACCCTTAAACAGCAAATTCTCTGAGGTCAAGGGATTACATTTTTGCAAAAGTTTTCTGTTACTAGAACCCAGATCACTTCTGATACATAGTCAGCATTTAATATTTGTTTTAACTGGAATTGCATTTTGAGAAACTTAATTCTCCTCTCCACATAAGTGGGAAGTTAACCTCTGACCTTCCACCAGTGTTCTAAGGCAGAATAAACCAAAACTCCTTAACATTCTGAAAGTATAAAGTATAACCTAATATTAGACAAAATACTGCCTGAACAGTAGTTTGAGTGGGGGCAAAGAATCCCATAGGAGTCTGGATGGGCTAATTAAACCTATGATGACCTTCTATTTCCGTTCTTAGGAAACAAGATTGTGAAGTCTTAGCTTGTGTTTGATTATTCCAAGGTTTCACAATATCTCCCCATGCTAACATAGCCATCTAAGTAACTTGGGAAAACTCCAAGAATTCTCAGGCTCTTCCCATCCCACAATAAAGCAAACAGAAGTACCCGAAGAAACAAACTAATTCGATTCAATATAGCAAGCCCTCCTGAAATGCCTACCGCAACAAATGGCATCGTGGTTGGTGCAAGAGACTACGAAGACAGTAAAGTGAAACCATGAGAATGCTAATGGACTGGGAGAACTGCGAGAAGCTGAAGGATTGGAGTCCCTACTGAAGACAAAGATCAGTTTGGGGGAGTAAGGCTACAGGAAACATGGAAGGAAAGGAACATTGTGATCTGAGAGCAGAATGTTAACATTCAAGGCGTGGGAGCTAGAAAAAGTTGGCATAATGGTAAGATCTAAGACGAAGCAATCCAGATGACTGACGCAGTCATGGGTTTTGAAGAGGTCAAGAAAGTAGGAGGTCAACATCATGAAAGTCACCAAGAAGGAAGATGATGTTTGGAGAAAAGAGGAAGGCAAAGAAAACATTTCTGAAGACCAGGCATCACATTCTATATTAATGCCTATTCTCATTTTCATAATGATAAGACATATATCCTAATTGATAGTAATGAACCAAACTACCTTGGAATGAATGGAAGAATAGATTGAAGGAGTGAGCCAGATAAAGACAGGCTTAGGATTCATGTTCTAATATAAAAATGGGCTTTCTTTGGAGCAGAATTCAATTCAAGATATCTGACATTTTAGAACTTACACTTGTAAATGTATTATCTCCTTTGATCCTCTGAGAACTATGTGGGTAAAGCTAGGAAGATATCATTACCTCCATTTTACAAATGAGGAAACTGAGGCTGAGGAGGTGAAGCAACTTATCCAAAGTCATGACATTATTACATGGTGAGTCTGGACTCAAGCGTAAGTTATAAGACCATAGATTTAGAGCTAGAAGGAACCTTAGTCCAGTCCAAGTGGGAATTTAAGGGAATTTAAGCCTAGAGAGGTTAAAGACTTGACTTGGTCATAGAAGGAAGTGTTAGAGATGGGATCCTCTTCCTGCATTACTCCATTGTGCTAGACGGAGGCTTTTCTAATACTTAATGCAGTCCTCTCTCATTGCCTCTACCCTCTCAGAATATCTTCTGAGTTTGAACTTTGACTTCAGCATGGTTTAGTATGAGAACTGCACACAAGGTAGAATAAACAGATTAGAAAGTGATCAGAGCAATTCACAAAGATTGTTTGGCCTTAACTATAGGAGGAAAAGGAGAAGGAAGGAGAGGGAGGAAGGGAAAGAAGGAGAGGGAAGAGAGACAGAGGGGAGAGAGAGAGAAAGACAGAGAGAGAGAGAGAGAGAAAGGATGAGGAAAATCTCATCTCTGATACCACCTGTGTAACGTTGGGCTTACATTTAAACTCCCTGTATCTCAGTTTTGTCATTTGTAAAATGAGGAGGTTGAATTCAAGGGCTTCTGAGACCCTTTATGACCTTATTTATATCTAGTAACAAGAAGGGCAAGGAGGAGGGAAAAAATGGAAGGAAACAACTCAATTTAAAGGTAAGCCAGTTTCTCTCTCTCTCTCTCTCTCTCTCTCTCTCTCTCTCTCCTCTCTCTCTCTCTCTCTCTCTCTCTCTCTCTCTCTTTCTCTCTGTCTCTCTCTCTCTGTCTCTCTCTGTCTCTCTGTCTCTGTCTCTCTCTCTGTCTCTCTCTCTCTCTCTCTCTCTCTCTCTCTCTCTCTCTTTCTCCTCTGTCTCTCTCTCTCTGTCTCTCTCTGTCTCTCTGTCTCTGTCTCTCTCTCTCTGTCTCTCTCTCTCTGTCTCTCTGTCTCTCTCTCTCTCTCTGTCTCTCTCTCTCTCTCATCCGCATATCCCTCTCCTCCCCCCACCGAATTCATGGTAAGGGACATTATTTCGAGGAATCAATAGACCAAAGGAGGAGGGCTCACCCAGAAAAATCAGCTCAGGTCCCCAGATTTCTAAACTTTTACCAATGAGCCTGAAATTTCTCAGACCAGACTTCTTTTTGGGGGGAAAAAGAGCATTTCAGTAGAACAGCTGAATAAGATTTGTCTTCAAACACTTCCTTTGCAAAGAGAAAGGCAGGGGGCAAGGGAGCAGCACACAGTGTTGGCTTGGCTTCACAGGAATATTATGCCAAGAGGCATCTGAAGCCAAGGGAGATTTAAAAAACAAACAAAACAAATCCACTTGGGAGAAATCTCTTAATGAACACTGCCTAAGTCAGCCTGCTCCTCAGAGTGAGAAGGGCCTGAAGGTCCAGAATCTTTGGCCAATGGATCAGCCATATTAGGAAAGTATCCCTTAAATCTAGGCAGGTGTGGGGAACCTGCTGCCTCAAAGCCTCATATGGCCCTCTAGATCCTCAGGGGAGGCTCTTTGACTGAATTCAGGACCCAGAGGGCCATATGTGACCTGGAGACTGAGGCAGCAGGTTCCCCACCCCTGGAGGGACCCTCTCTCTTTAGGATAGGTCTCCCTAGAAAGAGCACTAGTACCCAACATGGAGTCAAGAAAACTTAGATTTTAGGCTCTTCTAGTGTTCTTCGTGGCTTTGTGGGCACATCAGTCAACTTCAACTTCTTCCTTAAAATAGTTGTGAGATCAACCCCTCTCACAAGGCTGTTGACATCAGATGAGAAGGAAAAGGGGCTTTCTAATTATATAGAGGAGACCTATGATTTTTCCTATTTAATCTTCACTATGAATTTAACCAGCTATCCCCAGATCCTCAGATTCCTTCAATCCAAGACCCTTCCCGCTATACTGAGGATAGAGCTATAGACATAAATTAGATAGATAGATAGATAGATAGATAAAGATACATACACATATACATATAGTACACAGCATCACAGACAATTGTGTGAGGCCCTAGTAAAGTTCAAATATGACGTTGTCCTTCTCCTAGGACCTTCTAAAGTTAGAAAGAGACTTGGAGGCCAACTGGTCTAGATGAAATATCCCATTTTGCAGATAAAGAAAATGAAATCTAAAGAGATGAGCTGACTTGCCAGAAATCACATTGGAGTGAGTGGCAGGATTTATTATTGGATCCCAAATTCTCTCTTTATGGAACTTGAGGAACTGTCTGCTGAATCATCTTTGAACTATTTAGAATCATTGAACATTAGCTCTCTAAGGAGACTTAGAGATCATTGGGCCCAACTTCTTTATTTGACAAGTAAGGAAACTGAGATCCAGAAAGGGGAAGAGATCTGCTCATTACTGCACAGCTCAGAAATGGCAAAGCCCACTTTTCCAGATGTTTCTCTAATATATGACATCATTGAGCATGGAAACATTGACTGTCAGGCTTTGTGCCTGAAAATCATTTCCAACTAAGACTGATTTTGTTTTCATGGTTGGTTATTCATGTTGGTGGAAATTCTAGTGCTGGGTTAGATAATAATAGAAATTTATTTCACTATTCTTCTATAATCATAAATATGGGTATTGAACCTACAGGCTGGCCATCTGCTCTGTATTCAACACTTACAATGGTAAAGCAAAAAATAACTGCCTAAGAGGGCTAAATACCCCGAGAGAACATGTATCAGGAGGGCAGTTCAACAGTCCAGAACAACTAGGGGGCCTCCAGACTGACTCTAAGGGGTGAACGGGCCTGAAAAGAGACCAAGAAGTCCAGAGCTGGACCAGGGACCTTTTCTGGCCAAGTTACCAAGCCAGGGGTTCACTGAGGAAATGGAGGGAAGATTAGTTCTTGGTCATTCAAGTTTGCAAAAGATCACCAATTATAGCAAGAAGAGACCTTAGAGGTGATCTGATACAACAGTCCTTACTTTATAGATGAGGAAACTGAAGCACAAGGATGTTAAATGACTTGGCCAAGGTCATTGAGGTGGCAGAACTGTCTACCATTTGAGCACTCGTCATGGCTTTACCCTGTCTTCCCCATCTGACAACCTACATACACACTGAAATCTCTAAGAAATAATTTTAAATTGTTTCATTTCCCTTACATACAGATCCCTCAAAGCTTCTGAATACTTCAAAGAAAGTTTGTAATACAGTTTGTTGTGTGGTTGCCAGCTGAAGTCTAGTCACTAAAGAATACCATCAAATACCTCTGCTGGCAAAACAAAATGTTGGATTTGATAAAACTCCAGAGACTCTTCTGGTGCCTGAAACAAGAAGCCAATGGATGTGTGGAGACAGCTCTTAGTCATGAGCCTTTTGAAAACTGATTTCTGCTTTGGCTGTCAGTGAAGAGCATGAGAAAGAGCATTAGACTGAGAATTAATAGACCTGGATGCTAGTTCCAGACTTTTTGCTAATTACTTTGTGAAACTGGTCAACTCTCCATGCCTCAGTTTCCTCATTGGTAAAATGGAACTGATGGTATTATGCTGTAAAATACATACATTGATTACATGAGGATCTAGTGAGATAATATGTAAGAAATTATTTGGATAAATCCAAAGCACCAAATTAAAGTCATTGTATACACGTACACACACTAGGAATTCAATAAGGTCCTGTGAACTACTGTTAACATACTGTTAAAGATGATCGTAGGTTGGTTGGTTGGTCAGTTGTTGGCCTTCATTCTCGAAGAGGAACAAAATGACTTCACTATGCTAGAGTTAAGTTTCAATGTGTTAGACTGTGGCTGATCAGATCAGTATAAGCTCGGACTCAGAAGTCTCTTGAGCATCTAATTCAAATGCAAAGTTTCTGAATAAAGAGGCATAAACATTTACAGCAACTCGGAAAACCTTATAAAGCTTATAGCAAAAGAATTCTTGGATTGAAAGAGAGTCCATGAGTCATCTCGTCTAGCCTTCTACCATGGGCAAGACCTCCTCTCCTTTCACCTTTCCTCTTCTCCCCTCCTGTACAATATCCCCCACAAGAAGTCTGTTTGAGGACCTATAGGGACATGCAACTTATTCCATTCCACTTGTAGACAACTCTGATTTGGGGAAGGTAATTTTATTTTTCATCTAATTGTATGCCATTATCAGTAACTTCTCCCATTGCCCCTACATGTGCCTTCTTGAAAGGACACATCAAATAGCTGTAATCCTTCTTCCACATGCCAGCCCTTCGAATTTAATAATAGCTGACATTTATAGAGCCCTTCAGATGACAACAGAGACTTAGAGCCAGAGGAGACTTCAGAGGCGATCAAATCCAGCCCCATCATTTTACAGATGAGGAAACCAGAGCTCAAAGAGATCAAAAGACTTACTACTTCCTAATGGTCAAACAACTAGTAAGTATCAGAGGTGGGATTTGAACCCAGGTCTAGCCTGACTCTCAAGCCTAGGGCTGTATCAACTACACTATGATGCTTTTCTATGCCATATCATACCTTCTGGCCCTCTGAACAATTCTGTGACTTAGAGAGTTGGTGGATATGTTATCATCTCCATTTTACAGATGAGAAACTAAGACTTAAAGAATTTAAATGACTCACTGAAGGTCAAAAGCACCAGAGTTGAGTTTTTCTGACTCAAATTCAAAGGCTTTCTCCATGTGTCACATTCCCCATGAGTTTTCTTTTCCCCAGGCTAAACATCCACAAGTTCTTTGAATAGTCCCTTCCATAAGGTGGTCTCTTGTCCCCTCACTTATAAAAATTTATTATTTTTAATGAAATTCTTGGTGCCCATGTAGAAATGAACAAATGCATTTACAGTGGTCACTGAGGTGCCAGATGCTCTGGGTGACATTACAAAAGCATGGATTGCTTCTAATTATCCCAAATAAGTTGTTCCCAGACCATATATCCCCCAGTGCCATGTATCTACTTGATCTTTCTGTAATAAATAATCTGTGCACATTTGGAATTCCCATTGTCCAGGAATAATCACAAGGCAACAATTCTTTGGTTCCCAGAACAGGAATTACAAATTTTTAGAATGCTAGAATTAGAAAGGACCTATCAGATTATCTAATGAATGATGCATAATTAAATAATGCTAACTGAAATTTACACAGTGCCTTGAAGTTTACAGAGCTTTTTGCATGTATTCAAGTCTTATAAACACTGTATGTTATTATTATCCCCATATTCCAGATGAGGACACTGAGGCTTAGAGATTTTGAGTGACTTGCTATTGTCACATAACATTTGTTGTTGCTATTCAGTGTTTTTTCCATCATGTCCAACTCTTCATGACCACATTTGGGGTTTTGTTGGCAAAGAGACAGGAGTGGTTTTCCATTTCCTTCTCCAGCTATTTTTTACAGATGAGGAAACTGAAGCAAACAGGGTTAAGTCACTTGCCCAGGGTCACATAACTACTAAATGTCTGAGGCCAGAATTGAATTCATGAAGATGAGTCTTCCTGATTCCAGGCCCTGCCCACTATCCACCATGTCACTCAGTTGACTTTGTCACACAATCAGCAAGCATCAGAAGCAAGATTGTCCCAAGTTTTCTTAATTCTAAGTCCAGTACACTAGCTAAGCTGTCTAATGACTGTAGTTTTAATTTATAAATAAAAGAACCGAGGCACACAAGGATTTGATGATTTGCCAAAGGTCACACAGTCATTCACTGGTAAAACTGAACCCACAGAATCTCTAGAGCAGAAGGAACCTCTGAGATCATTTAGTTCAACCCTTATCTGCACAGGAATTCCCTCTATAACATTCCTTCCATGTGATCCCCCAACCTATGCTTAGATACTTCCTACCTCTTGAAGCAGACAATTCCACTTTTACTCAACTGTAATTCTTAAATACAAACTTTTGCAGTTTCATATATAAATTTTTTATTGTACTGTGTTATAGAAATGCTTGTTTTATTCCATGAATTAAAAACAAAATTTAAAAACTTTCCCTATAGCAAACTAAAATCTACAACCTCCTTCCCTTACCCTCATGGTCAGGAAACCCATGTTTCCTGATTGTCCATTCAGTACGTCTTCTAACATATCATGTTGCCCCTGCACATTCATACTCAAAGTAGATGAATGAAGAAATTACTACATGAGTACAGAAGGTAACAGAGGAGTTAGAGCCAGTCTTGCCTCGCATTCACAGGATGGGGAGTTAAGAGAAGGAAAAGAGCTTTAAAAAGTCCCAGGTAGGGACCTCATTTTTTTCTCCCATTATAACATGTAGTAAAGCAAAACAAGTTTTGACATTGGCCATGTCAAAAATAAAAAACAACCCAACATATGCCTCAGTGTAGACTCTGAGTCCTTCAACTCTCTGTCACATTTCATCATGAGTCCTCCAGGACTGTGGCTGACCATTGTACTTGCCAGAGTTCCTAAGTCTTTCAGAGTTGCCTTGGCAAAAAGTTTTCTATTGTATAATTCTCTCTGTTTGGTTCTGTTTACTTCACTTTGCATCAGTTCATACAAATCCTACAGGAACTTCTTATGTAAGAGGAAGGTCAAGACACTTCAGACTATGCTTGAGAAGACAGGGAAAATCTATCATGCACACATACCACCATGTGGGTAGATGCCTACATCCTCGCAAATCAATTTTAATAATAATAGCACTAACCATACATCCCAGTAATTAGAACAATATCCAGCATGCCTATAGTACTTTAAGTTTTGCAAAATGCTTCATATGTTCTATCTGACTTGATCCTCACAACAGCTGTTTGGTTGGGGGTATTATTACCACACTTTACAGATGAGCAAACTGAGGTTCAAAGAGATTAAGTGACTTGTCCATAGTTACACAACAGTGTTTGTAAGAGTATTTGAATTCGGGTCTTCCTGACTTGAAGTTATCACTTCTATCTATTGTTCCACGGATCTGCTAACTTTCACATTACTATCTTGTGTATACGTAGCCCTAAAGGCAAAGCTACAAATACTAGAATTTATGTCCTTACACACACACACACACACACACACACACACACACACACACACACAGAACTCATCACTGCCTCTAGGGGCAGTCCATTCAATTTTCAGACAATTCTAGTCATGAGGAGGTTTTTAATTATTTCGAACCTTAATTGCCTTTCTGGAACTTCAAGTCTTTTTTTTTCTCCTCAGACAGCAAGCCAGGAAAGCTTATTCCTTCTTCTATTATATATATATAGCCTTTTATATATTATATATATATATATTATATATTATATATATATATATATATATCCTTTTAAATACATAGGATCAAGGTTTGGAACAGGAAGGGATCTCAGAGGCTACCTCTTCCAATGCTAGCATTGTACAGATGAGGAAGATGAAACCAGAAAGTGACTTTGCCCAAAGTCATTCAGGAAGCAAGCATGGAAGGCAGGACCAGAATCCACATCCTCCAATGTTCAAGCCAGTGTGCCACACTTCCTCCCTTTAAAGGCAACAATCATGCTATGTCCCACGCCCCCAAGTCTTTTCTTCTCCAGCTTCTTTTGCTCATCGTCACTTGACATGCTTTTTTAAGTCACCTCACCACGCTACTCTTTTCTAGACACTTCAGTTCTCAGCATAATCTTGTATTTGATCTCCAGGCTTTTGCTATTGATCCCATCTCATTCACAGGCTTCTCACCCAGCCTCTATAAGACAAAGCTGGGGGCCAGTACCTTGGCCATCATCTTCTCTGTAAATCGAAGCACTGAGAAGTCACAAATAGAAATAGAGTTCCAAAGGGATGGGACAGTGAGAGATTATGGAGATAGCTTTAGACTCCATAACAGCTGCCTGATTGGGCTCCAAATAGGGTTCCAGACAGTTAACTCCCTAACCTCGGAAGCAGAGTAATCATCAAAGCTCCTCATTCATCAACGCCATGGGTTAAGTATACACTGTGTGAGCAAAGCAGGAAAAACACAAGAAGCTTACAGTCTAAGAAAAGATTTGATGATTACATAAAACATGGAATGAGTGTCATGACCATAACTAGGTAAGAATGATTAGCAAAGACTTTACGGAGAATGGGAGAAAGCATTTCATATGAATATACATCAAGTAGAGGCAGAAGGAAATATATGGGGGAAATGTTATCAGGTCTTCTTAATGACAAACTGGGAAGTAGTGGGAGGATGCAGATGAATGGCCAAGGCCTTAGAAGTCTATTAAGCTCAACTAAAGTCTCTGGATTTGACTTCTGCAACAGTTAGGATTTGCCACATACTTCTTTGTAGAGATGAGAAGATATAGTCCAGAGTGAGAATCAGGACAATTACGATTATAACAATCCTGTTTATCAATTATGTGACTTTGGGAAAATTACTTTTAGGCCTCGGTTTATTCATCTGTAAAATGACAGTAATAATAGCTACCCTACTTATTATATAAAATGAGAAAATAAATACCTTAAAATGAACACATTGTCAAAAATGACAAAAGTTTAACAGTTAATGCTGAATAGGCTGTGGGAAAATAGGTCTACCCTGTTAATGGCATAGTAACTTAAACAATCCTGGGAAATGAGTTGAAATTATAAGAGCTAAGTCACTAAACTATTTAAACCCTTTTTCTCAGAGATTCAACTACTGAGCATATATTCCAAGGAGATTAAAAATAAACAGAAAGAAAAGCCCCATATTAAGGGGAGAAAGAGTGAGCAGTTATTAGGCACTTACTATATGCCACGGCACTCTGCTAAGAGCTTAAAAAATATTATCTCACTTAGTCATATGAACCAAAAGACTCACAGTAAAAATGTTGAGATTGGAAAATAAAACGAAAGTTGGAAACTAAGTCAATGCCCACGAGTTGGGCAATGGCCAGACAAATTGTTGAATGCTATAGATTATTATTATGCCAAAAGAAATAGATAGGAAGAATTCGAAGAAAAAATGGAGAAATCAAAATCAGGAGAACAATATAGATTGTGACTACAAAAAGGTAAATGAAAAATAAATTCTAAAATGAGGCCAAACTCTGGGTAATTGTAATGACCAGTCTTGACCACAGAGAACTGATGATGATGATGATGATGATGATGATGATGATGATGATGATGATAAAATAGCTACCATTTCCATAGTACATTAGGGTTTACACAGTGATTTGCATATATTGTCTCATTTGACCAAATGAGAAACAGCTGAGGAAATTCACCCCCACTCTCAACCAGAGAAATGGGGCATTACATGTTGCATATAGTCCCCAGGCAGCTAGGTTGCTCAGTGCATTGAGAACTGGCTTTAAAGTTAGAAAGACCTGGGTTCAAATCCTAACCTCAGAGGCTTACTAACTACATAACCTTGAGCAATTCAATTAACCTCTGTCAGCCTCAGCTTCCTCATCTGTAAAATGAGGACAATAAATGGCACCTACTTCCCAGGGTGGCTATGAGGCTTAAATGAAGTATTATATGTAAAGTGCTTTGTAAACCTTAAATAACTATATACATGCGACTATTGTTATTATTATGTACTATAAGATATGTACACCATGTTTTGCTTAACTGTTCTTTGTTACAAGAAAGGCCTCATCCTATGTGTATGTGTGTGAAGGGGAGATAACATATCCAGAAATGATTATGCAAAAAGAAATCAGCAAAATACTATTTTTAATAGGCAAAAGCATTTAAAAAAGGAAAATGCTATGTCTGCCCATGAGCCTATTATTAAAATTTTGTCTCCAAAAAAAATACCTAGTCCCGAAGATGAGTTACAGGAACTGAGAAAGTTATGTGAATTCAGAGATGGTTTCATCTGTAGGAATAATGTAATTCCAATCTGTATTAAGGTCATGGGTATAACTGAATATATGAAAGGGTTGGTGACTTTTTGTAGGAATAGCTCACAGGGGCAGCTAAGTGACATAGTAGATAGAATGCTGGGCCTGGAATCAGGAAGACTTATCTTTGTGAGTTCAAATCTGGCCTCAGACATTTAGTATCTATGTGACCCTGAGCAAGTCACTTAACCCTGTTTTCCTCAGTTTCCTCATTTGTAAAAATGAACTGGAGAAGGAAATGGCAAACCACTCCAGTATCTCTACCAAGAAAATCCCAAATGGAATGACAAATAGTCAGTCATGACTGAAGAGGAAATCAAAGGTTATGAGACTAGAGGACACACTCAGTGGTAGGATAGAGAAGCTGGAAAGGATTGAGGGAATCTTAGGAATGGTCTTGCTGAGGAAAGAAGATGAACTCAATTTTTGGCATGTTTTGTTTTTAATGTCCTAGAATAAGCCCCATTGACTTTGCTGTAAAGTAAGGTCTGATTAGAGGGCAAGGAGAATTCTTGCAAAATTCCTATAATAGCACTTGGAGAGGAAGGGGGATGAGAATATGTAGACCCCAACATTAATAATGATTATTTTGTTCAGTGGTCCAGGGGATGAAAGTTAAAGATGAAGGGGGCAATGTAAGCTGAGGAAAACAAATAATCAGGGCCATCCTAAAGTGTAATTGGTTGATTACAGGTAGTTAATTTCCTATCAATGAAGATCTTCAAGGCTGGCTCATCACTTATCAGTGATGTCATAGAAGAGGTGTTCATTCAGGTATGGGCTGGATTAGATGGTCTCTGATATTCTCTCCTACTCTGAGATGATGGGGGCTAGGGAACTGAGGGGGAAAGAGGAGATGGTTTTACTTTGGGAAACATTCCACTGGAGACCCATTTCTGGGTGCTACATAAACTTCACTCCAAATCCACAACTAAAAGAAGAAAATTTTGTTTTTCATCTTTAGTGTCTCATTTTAAAATAAGAACAAGTCCAGGATTAGAGTGCATTAACAAAAAGTAAACTGTGTCCAGTAACCCATTAGTTAAGGATGATCCCTTTAAATGAATATACATCCTGCAGAGCCATGACTAAATTTCAAATGTTACTTTTCATATCTGCATTCCTGTCTGACTGTGGCAAATGTCAAAGGAAATGAGAGGCAAAATGTATTCGGCTTCAGTAAACAGTCCTAAAACTATATACAAGTCTAAATGGGTCTATTTGAAAGAATCATAGAATAGGAAAGATAAGACCTTCAAATAATCATCTCCCCTCCAGGGTGGGCTGTATCTAAAACTGTTATTCATTCATCTAAAAAACAATTTACTGAGTACCTAATATGTGCTTTCCTAGGCACTGCGTGAGATTCAAAGATGAGTTAGACACGATCCCTGTATTCACAGGATTTATAATATAATTGAGGAGATATTATCATTATACAGATGATGAATACAAGAGAGTATGTGGGTAAGTTCCACAAGA
The DNA here is from genome assembly GCA_023548195.1 of Bettongia penicillata ogilbyi. Taxonomy (NCBI): domain Eukaryota; kingdom Metazoa; phylum Chordata; class Mammalia; order Diprotodontia; family Potoroidae; genus Bettongia; species Bettongia penicillata. Next base: position 1,101,872 of record JAJHZJ010000229.1, read on the forward strand.
ATGGTTCAAACTATGAATAATAGAAGGTCAGGCTTATGACATCAGGGAAATCTGCATGGAGTCAGTAATATTTGAGCTGCATCCTTCAGAATTGGTAGCATTTTGACAATGTGGACACTTTAGGAGAAAGCATTCCAGAAATGGGGTACCCACTAAGCAAAGGCACGGAGGTAGGAAACGACTAAATAAATTTAGTAATAGCAAATAGTTCAATGTGGTTGGATCCTAGAATCCTCATGAAAGGGTGAAAGAACAGCCTAGAAGCAGAGGTTGTGGGGAAGAGTGTCATACTATAGAAGATCTTAAATACCAGGTTAAAGTGTTTGTACTTTCTTTGATGTAAAATGATAAAACACTGAAATTTTTTTAAGTGTGAGTGGGCACGGGAAGGGGTGATACAAAATAGTGATTTAGAAATAGTAATTTGGTGATGCTTAACAGGATGGATCAAAAAGGAGAGAGATTAGAGGTGGGAAAACTAATTAACAATATTAAATAATATATAATATATTATATAATAATAATATTAAATAATATTTTATTATAATAGTCCAGACATAAGATAATAAGGGTACACATTAATGTAATGGCTGCAGAAATGGAATGAAGGAGATGAATCTGAAAGACGCTAGGGTAGCTGAGAAGGGGGGTTAGTACATCTGTTAGCTCATGACCATGATGACATGTCAGAGCAAAGCATGGTTGGGTAACACATCATAAAAGACCAAAGCAGTACACAAAGGCATATTACATCAGACGAAGAGTCATTTTGTAGCCATCCATACTATCATGCCTCTAGATTTTCATGCAGACCTCCTTGGTTTCATGCTTCTGGTCCTTGGCTTTCTGCTTCCATCTCATCCCTTAGGTTTTTTAATTCCACTCGCAGTCTGTCTTTGGGTTTATGATCTCACATGGATGCTTATTTAGATCTGGTCCTTCCTTCCCCAGAAAAGGGAGCAGTTCCCTCAGCTGGTGACTGGCCTATGCACCGGCACAGGTTGACCTCCTGCTGAGAATATAGCATAAAAGTTGTATGGGCAATTAATACCAAGGTTTTAAGTCTGGGTACATAATGATGTCATTAACATAAACAGAGGAGTAGAGACGAGTAACTAACTTGGAGCTAGAGGGGAGTAAGGGAAGGAGGCAAAGAATGAAAGTTAATAAAATAAAAAGTTCAGTATTGAACAAATTATTTTAAAAAAATACTGAGATGCCAGCAGGCTATGTAGGTGTAGACATCCAACAACTGGTTAGGAATGTGAATTTGCACTCTGTCTAACTTTTCCTGTTTTGTATTATTAAATAGCAAACACTGAGGTGAGTTTCTGAATGTGCTCTCTCTCTCTCTCTCTCTCTCTCTCTCTCTCTCTCTCTCTCTCTCTCTCTCTCTCTCTCTCTTTCTATCTATCTATCTATCTCTCTCTCTCCTCTCTCTCTTGCTCTGTCTCTCAACCATTAAAGAACCATGTCATATAGGTCAATACAGAAATCAAAGATGGAACATAAAAAGTTGCTGAGAAATCAAGGAAGAGGAGAATTGACAAAAAGTCATTGGTTTGCATAATTAGGAGGATGTTAGTGATCTTTGAGAGTGCAGTTTCAGTAGAACAGGTTCAAATCATATATTATCTTTTGGGCAAGTAGCATTTCTTGTTTGTATCAGGGAAAAACAATCACTTGAATTATAAGTTCCTTGAGGGCAGGGGACTTTGTGTATTCTATTTCTTTTTATCTCATAGAGCATCATATAGCATGGCACACATAGTAAATGTTTAACAAATTTATCCAGCTTTCTCAATTGACCACAGGAAAAAACTGTTGGGATGGGCCAGAAACATGGAGGACAGTGGTTTGAAGGGGATTGAATATGGAATTAAGATGTAACATTCTGCTGAGGTAAGCTGAAGGAGCAGGGATGGGGGCCAACATTCCTTGCGGTGACATAAACAAATGCTGAGCTTAGCTAGGTTTGAGATCTAGGGCTAAAAAGGATGATATGCTTTGGACTGTAATAATGTATGCATCAAAATGGGAAAAAATCATCAGTAAGCACTGATTAAACACCTACTATGATTTTTGCCTTTCAAGAGTTAAACAGTCTAAGATGTGGGGGAAAGTGTGGGGAAGGGACACAACATGCTCACAAAAAAATTAAATACAAGATATAGACAAAATAAATTCACAATGACTTGGGTGTGAAAGAGCCTCCAGTAAATCAGGGAATTAAGTGAGGCCCCATGAAGGAGGCAATACTTAAGCTGAAGCTAGAGGTGAGGAGAGTGAGCATTCAAACAACAGGTGACAAAGGTAGAAAATGGGATAGCATGTATTAGGGAACAGCAAAAAAACCAGGGTGCCCAGAATATAGAAATGAGGAGGCATAATGTCTAACTTAGATGGAAAGGCTAGGATCAGTCAAGGGAGGCTACATGAACTCCCAAACTAGCTTCCAATATGTCCAACCATAGGAAAATATCTCACTGCTAAGAATAAGTCATTTCTATACACTCTAGAAACAGCAGACATTCCCAGATAATTCGGGGGTCCCAAAAGTTTTAGTGTAATTTTAAGCTATTAAGTGCAGCTATCAAGAATACACACAAAATCCCCTGACCTTTAGTGCACTAATACTTTGGGGACATCCTATAAAGACAGAGGAATAGATAATGAATGAAAGATTGTATAACTTTGTGGGTGGGGAAGGATGAATTAAGAGGGATGGGTGGGGGGGGTAGGGTAACAGGAAATTAAAGTAAATGTGAGGGGACAAGTAGACAAAAACAAAGCGGAGTGGTCAAGAATCAACAAGCTAGCAGTAACCTTTGCATGCCCAATACCTAGCCCTGCGTTTGGCACATAGTAGGCACTCAATAAAGGATTGTTGCTTCATTGATGGATATTAATATGTTGCATTATAATATTATCTCTGTGCACATTAGGACTTTTGCTCAGACATATTTCTGGAAGATGGATAAGAATTCTATTTGTTATGACTCATTTCCTTGGGGGTTGCTGTAATTTAACAATGGAATGCTTTCTGGAAGAGAAACCAGTGGTTCTAGGAATCCCATTTTTAAGAAATTTGTGATTAAGATCTCTCTTTAGCTAAATGCTAAACAGGTTTACCTATTAAGAGATAGCTTTTACAGTGAAGTCTAGTGGGGGCAACTACATCCTCATTATTTCTCAAACCATTTCATAATGACATCTGAAGCTAAGCCAAACCTAATTACACTTCTGTTTCTTCTGAAATTAAGTTCGATTTGCTTACTATATTCTTTGACTGTCCTTAGGAGGTTGAGAGTCAATGATGGATCAGGTATTTTTGCATGATATACATATTGGCCAAAGGATTTAGATTTAAAACTTGGAGGAAGCAGAGAGATCATTTCATCTGACTCCATTTTATTAAGATGAAATGGAGACCTAGAGAGTTTAAGTGATATGCTTATGGTCACATAGATGACAGTGGCGAGGTTGGCCTCAACCTCAAGTTGTTTGATTTCAGACCCAAGGTGTTTGCCACCCCACTATGATACCATACATACATAATAAAATGAATAATGTCACCTTACAGATAATATCTAATGGCTTAAGTTTAAGACCCTAGTAGTTTAATGGAGCTAATTTTGACTAATTAAACATCAAAAGCAACAAAATTTTTGCCAGCAGATTTTACTACCTCAGAAGAGTGAGACGATCCATGGAAAATCTGCCATACACAAGAATGGTACTGAGTGGATGGAAAATGAGCCTGTAGGTAAGAGCCTGAGTCTGCCAGAAACATCAAGAATGCTGAATGGCCTCCAAAAGGTGAGGTCACCACCCAAATTCTTTGCAAACTAATCAGCTCCAGATGGAAAAGGATTGTACTGCCAGAGTAAAGAGTTAGATTGGCCCATTTCAGAAACTTCTTATTACTCAGGGGATGTGTTCAGTGACCTGGTACCCACCTGGAGACTAAAGACCTCCTGTTGATTGATTCATTGGGACAGCCGTCAAAGGAGAGAGATTTTTTACTATTACAGTTGATCCCCATTTGGCTTCATGGTCAAGTACATAAGAACAAAAGCCAGTTAGGAAAACACAAGGCCTCTAGAGCCACTGCTCTGAAGGAGATGATGGTTTCAGGGGAATTCTCATTCCCCTCAGAAGAGTTCATCTTTGCCTAGAAATAGAACCAGTTTAGCCTTCAATAATCAAAGAAGAGGTTAACTGTCAGGTGAACCCTGAGTTAAAGATGGTCCTCAAAACAAAGGAAGTAGGACAGTTCTAATTCTTTATGGTCTCTATCAACTTATTATGAGAGTAAGGAAGGTAGGGACCTAGAAATTAAGATTCTAAGTCTGTCTCAGGTCCTGCCTTTGAATTGGTAAGACTTTTAAAAAGTTAATTTAATCATCTTTCCTTCCATTGTCTCCTCTGAAAAACCCTTGGGATAATATAGGTTCCATTTCTCAGTAGGGAGGTGGTCACAATGTAAAAGAATGTGTGTTTCATGCATGTTGAGTTATTAAGAAAAAAATTGCCTCAATAAAATGCATATCTGAGATTGATTTTATTGATGAAGATTATGATAATAGAAGACAAATTTAGATCTGGAGGGTATTTTAGAGATTATTTAGTATAAGCCTCTATCTTACAACAAAGGAAATTGAGGGTCAGAAAATTTAAGTGGCTTGCCCAAGATGACCCAGATTTTAAATGAAAGAAGCAGGATTGGATCCAGGAAGTTTTGGCTCCTAATTCAGGGTTCTATCTATTGCACTGCACTGCCTCTATTTAAAGTATCTTAGATATTATTCCCGGTAGAACTCTTGAAATGTCCAGTAAGTCTCTCAAGTTTGAACCATTTCTTAGGAGTCAGTAGAGCAGATTTCACCTGAAGAGTCAAATATCTACCCCAAATCAATATCAGCTTTTAAAAAAAATTGGGAAGTGTAAGTATAGTACTTCCAGAGAAAATTCCAAGTAACAGCAAACTTCTGCCTTCCCAGCTCCATAAAAGTTCATTTTAAAGCAAAAGTTTTCTTTATGTGTGGGTTGTTTTTTTTTTTTTTTTACTTTTAAGTTCACTTTGAAAGGAGTTTCCGTTTTGGTTAATCATTAACTTTAAGGAAACTAAATAGACTAATTTGTTATTCATTTGTTTTGGCAGAAAATAACTGGAGTAAATCAATAAGATTATGATTTCAGGTTAAGCATGGGGAGAGAAACTCCCCAAAGATATAAGATCTCCTTAGAAAAACCTCTAATGGTGTGTGAGAGTACAGGAAGGATGTCTGTGAATACATAGATGAGAGGCAGTGCTGTGGAGCCAGAGAGATAAAGTCTCTCAGGAAGAACTAGGATCCAATTCTACTTCTGACACATTCTGACTGTGTGATCTTGGGCCAGTGTCTTTATCTAACAGTGTCCCAGGCAATTCTCAAAGATGGCAAGCTGCAGAACAATTAACAATGTGCATGAGCAGAGAGATTTTCCTCTCTGAGAATTCCCTATACAAATGAAAAAATCTAAACCAAATTCATACACATATATGGACACACAAACAGAGATGAATAGGAAGGTTCTACAGTTTCATTAACTTAGAAAACTCTTTTACTAAATAAATCCTAAGGATATATTTAAGGCACACAGAAGTTAAATGACTTGTCCTTAATGAACAGGAAGAATTTTAACTTTATCCATTATATGTGTGTATACAATATGTGTGTACCTATATTAATATACACATATGTGGCAGAGTTCAAATTCTACCTCTGATATATGCATATGTGTATTATACATATATACATAAATACACACGTACATATGCAAATATTTCTTTGTGTGTGTCATGTATGTATGGCAGAATAAATATGTACAAATTGTAAAGACTCATGTGTATATGTACCTGAATGCATGTGTACATGTATGTATAAACATGTGTGATTACATATAAATAGATATAACTACTATTACACATTTTAAACAAAACACATCTGAAGAGATATCCATTAATCCTAAAACAAAATAACAATCCCAAGCCTCTAAAAAATGCAAAATTACACGTTTTTCTTCCTGTTCTGAAAGAACCTGAAATCCTAGGGAAGTAAATTCAAAGCAGATCCCTATCTTCATGGTAGACCATGTCTACCCCATTCTCCTTTGGGTCCATTAGGCTTTTATATGTTTTCATTACTTTGGTAGCAGACACAGTCCTGTAAAAAGAACACTAGAGTTTTGAGGTTTTTTAATGGAAAGGGTAGAGGAGGCTTCGTTTTCTATACTAGGATTATTTTCTCCTTTTGTCTCATCATCTATCATCCTTCTATATTTCTACATTGAGACCTTAAGACCTGAAGATGTTATTAAGTGGTTAAATAGAATTCTGCTGTTTCAGCAAATCCACACTTAGCTGAGATCATGGAACTGCTCCATTATCCTATTAGTTAGGAACTAGATATCTCCTGAATCTCCACATCCCTTCAGTTTTCATATGGTAAGAAGAAACCAGTGAGGGGTGGAAACAACAACAAAAGGTTGGAAAACTTTCAATGGAACTTTGAGATCCTTTATTTTGCGTTCTTCCCTCAACACAAGCCCCCACCCCAGGTGTGCCCAAACTTCCAAAGCAGTTACTAAATCAGAGGGAACAACAAACCGGTTATTAAATTCATGGGGTCAGCGAGCATATGGAAGGAGAAAATCAGGTTTTTTTCTTTTATTTCTTTTAGACGCATTGATTTATTCAACAAAACCAATTCAAAACACACACACACACACACACACACACACACACTTAATGAATTTGTCTAAGTGTCCAGTCTTTGAATCTGTGTATTTAAGAAAGAATCCAGAATTTAAGTCTTTCTTTGGAAAACTTAATGAAAATTGCATTCAAAAGAGGAGATAAAGAGAATGGAAATCGACCTTTTTTTTAAGCTTGGAACTTAATGTTTCTATATAGTGGCGTCCAAGTTTCCTCATCATAGCACTAATAATACACGATTTCTCTATGAATTTTCAGGCTAAGGCTTTCCGGGAAACAATCTAGGAACGTGGGAGAGGGAAATAGTGTTATCCCCATTTTACAGATGAGGAAAATGAGGCCGAGAGAGGTTCAACACTTGCCCATGATCATAGCGCAAAGTGTCAGGGGCCAAACTGGAACCCCTAGATTTTCGAATTCCAAATCCAGTGCTCTATGCATGAGGAAAGCGTCTCGCTCCTCCCGACTGCCTCTCCTCAGTGCCCTTACTCTGGCCAAAGAGCAGCAGCTGCTCTGTGAACAGTAGCAAGCATCACTGGGCTGAGAGAGGATGGAGCGCCCCCCACCAACTCCTGCCCCAACTGGTCGGAGATAAACTGATCAGGATAAACTTCTAGAGAGCATCTGTGGCACTGGGGAGACGCAAGGGCATGAGCGGTAAAAGAAAATCCTTTCTGATGTCCTGGCTGTCTTACCTTCATCCGCCACCCCTCACCCACCTGCTAAGCGCCAATCTTTTTCAGGAACTAATGAGGTCACTTGAGGCATAATCCGGTTGGGTTCTCAGCCCCAGTCTTAAAACTACACTAATATCCATGAAGCCTAGATAACAAGTGGCCCGCAAGCGCTATCACCCGTGATTGCCTCAGTTTCCTTTCACGTTGTTAGACCTCTCTCATCTCCCCTACTTCAAGCTAAGCCACACCACCAAATACTCAGGCTGCAGTCAGAAAATCCAAAGGCGCGGTGATTGCAAACTAACCCTGAGGAAATTCAACATTCCTCCATTTGCGCCTACTTACTTGGAGTTGGGAATCTCCGCTCTCCTGCTTTGGCCGCTGGTCAACGGAGAGAGATGAGGCTGGCTGCTAGGCTTCTAGAGACAGGAGATCGGGCAAGAACAGCCCCGCTCACTCCGCCGCTGCCTCTGCTGCCGCTGCCGCCGCCGCTGCTGCTGAGGAAGCTGTTTCTCCAGCTGCTCGCTCTCCTTTCTGGACAGGATCACTCACTTGTCTCTTCCTTTCCCCTTTTCCAGCTGTGGCTTTCCTCGCCTGCTGGGACTTGCTATGAAAGATTTCTGGACTCCAAGGCAAGGGAACCTGATCCTCCCTTGCACTCAATTAAGCCTTGACAGGGAGTGAGTCCAGAGAGAAAATGAAGAATGGAAGGAGGGAGTGAAAAGGAGGGAGGGAGGCAAGTGGGCAAAGTGAGGAAGCCAGCACCAGCAAGGGCACTTTTTAACTCGAGAGCTGGTTGGAAAGCTTATTAAAAGCAGGTCACTCAAGGGGCAGTCTCACCCATTAGAAGCAAAAAAAAAAAAAAAAAAAAAAGGCGGGGTGGGACAGGGAAAAGGAGAGGAGATAGCAAATTGGACTTCTTGCCTAATAATTTTTCCAAAAGGAACTCTTGACAGCGCATTTCTTCTCTGAAACTTTGTGCAGTTCAGAGGAATGAGCTTTTCACCCGGATTTTGATAAGTAGGGAATCAAAGTGATAAGCCTCCAAGTCTCCAATTATAATTAATATCATGATATATCAGTACTCTGAGAGGAAGGGTGTTTCACTGGTGTCAAACAAAATAGAACTAGGGATCACTGAACATAAAGATTCCCACTGATGTCTAATAGACCTCGAATACAGCATCTTACTATTTTTGTCATGGTTGAAGCATGATCAACTCTTCATGATCCCATTTGGGGTTTTGTTTGGCAAAGATACTGGAGTGGTTTGTCATTGTCGTCTCCATCTCATTTTACAGATAAAGAAATTGTGGCTAAAAGGGTTAAGTGACTTGCCTAAGGTCACAGCTGGTAGGTATCTGAGCCTAGATTCGAACTCCTGAAGATAAATCTTCTTGATTCCAGGCCCGGTGTTCTAGTCATTGCTGCATCTACCTGGCTTCATATTAGTGATATCTATGTTTTATTGTATTTTCTTTATTTTGTTGAATATTTCTCCATTACATTTTAATTTAATTAGGGTAGCACTTCTGAATTCTGTGTTTGACACCTCCTTGAGCTGGCCTTGAGATCCTGAAGCCCTCAGATATATATGCTGACTGTGACCCTGCCCAAGTTGTTTAACCTCTCAGCATCCTCAGGCTACAACTTGCAGAGAAGGTGAAGACCTGTGGAGAAGGTGATCTTCCTTACAGGAAGCTTCCTAGTTTGATGGTCTGGTCTAAAGCAAACAAAAAAAAAATGGCTTCTATGTAGTTTTTTGCTGCTTACAAAGCGCTTTCTTAACAACAATCCTGTGAAGTTTGTGGTTCAAATACGATTATCCCCATTTTGCAGTTGTGGAGTCTGAGACTCAAACCCATAAAGTGATGTGCTCATGGTCATACAGCTACTAAATGTCAGAGCCAGGAGTTTGTCAGCCCATCACTCAACAAGCATTTAATTAATCCATATTCTGTGACAGTCACTGTGCTCCCAATTTTCCTGACAAAGTAGAGAGAAAATGGATCTAGTGACCAAATATCTTCATTCCATTACCACCATCATTCCTTCCTCCTGCAGTTCCTAATAGTTCAATTATCAAATCCTTCTTAAAGAATTTCCCATTCAGCTTTGTATGGTAGACTGAGCACCAATGACTGTGTAAGAAACTACTGAGGTCCCAAAGAAGGCTAGGTAAATGGACGTCTGAAGGGCCAGAAAGGCCAATTAAATGCTCCAGGAGGTGGGGAGCATGGACGATTACAGATCAGTGCTTCAGTAGATCAGGCACTGGAGGGACTTGACCTCGGGAGGACCTGAACTTCAGTCCTCTCAGTCATTTACCAGCTTATGACCCAGATCACTTCACCATTAAGTCTGTTTCCTTGTCTGTAAAATGGAAATAATATCATCTACTCACAAGGTTGGTGTGGAGGATTGCCCAAAATAAAATACGTAAAGAGCTTTGTAAAGCTTAAAGCATTGTATAAGCACTACATAATCAGAAGTGATAAGGATGAAGATGCTTTTAATGAAGCTCTTTTGTCCCCCAAGATTTTAGATGGTAAACAGTCTCTTAGGTCCTAAAATGAAGCAGGAGGTAAGCCTTCTGACGAAAGAGCTCTGTTAGCTTTCTAGGACTTCTGATCAGATCTGCCTATTAATGATGTTAATATGAGTACCTTAACTAGAGAGAGAAAGAGACAGAGACTGAGACTGGGACTGAGTCCGAGAGACAGAAAAAGAGGTGAAAACAGAGACACAAAGATTAATGTTCTTTTCACTCAATTATATTTCTTTCATATTAAAATAACTGAGCAATAACTAAGTATAAAATATGGAGTTGAACAAATATTTATTTTCATTTCAAGTAAATAGCACAAAACAAAATTTTAAGGAATGCAAACATCCAAGAACAATTATTAATTTATTTATTCATGTTGAACATATATGTATTGAGAATGTGTTAAGCACAAGCTACTATGTTAAACATCTTGGGGACACACAGAGAATAAAATAGCGTGGTTCTTGATGTTAATGAATTTATAATCTGAGATTAAGATGTTCACAAAAAATGTAATATAAAATAAAATACTACAAGTGTTATAAAAGAGTAGAAAGGTACTGTGGAAATTCAGTGGAATAAGAGGCTATGACTAGGAGGACCATGGAAGATTTCTTTAAGAGAGTGGCATCCAAACTGAATGTTCAAGGATGAGTAGGATTTTGACAGGTGAAGACTGATGAGAAGTGTGTTATAGGTGATATGTTGCTACACACGTGCCAGTCAAGTGTCAAAATCTTCAGAGGTCAATGTGAAAGAAGACTGGGAAAAGACAATAAGATTGTTGTTAAGAAAGCGCTTTGTAAGCAGCAAAAACTACATAGAAGCCATTTTTTTTTGTTTGCTTTAGACCAGACCATCAAACTAGGAAGCTTCCTGTAAGGAAGATCACCTTCTCCACAGGTCTTCACCTTCTCTGCAAGTTGTAGCCTGAGGATGCTGAGAGGTTAAACAACTTGGGCAGGGTCACAGTCAGCATATATATCTGAGGGCTTCAGGATCTCAAGGCCAGCTCAAGGAGGTGTCAAACACAGAATTCAGAAGTGCTACCCTAATTAAATTAAAATGTAATGGAGAAATATTCAACAAAATAAAGAAAATACAATAAAACATAGATATCACTAATATGAAGCCAGGTAGATGCAGCAATGACTAGAACACCAGGCCTGGAATCAAGAAGATTTATCTTCAGGAGTTCGAATCTAGGCTCAGATACCTACCAGCTGTGACCTTAGGCAAGTCACTTAACCCTTTTAGCCACAATTTCTTTATCTGTAAAATGAGATGGAGACGACAATGACAAAGAAAGTGACTTGTCTTGGGAAAGGGGTGAGAGGTTATCAGTATCTTTGGAGAGTGCAACTTTCACAAGATGATGGAATTTGAAACCAGATCACCAGCGGTGGAAGGAGAAAGTGGACTGTGCTTGATGAAAACTTGGAAGGGAAAGGAGAGAGAAAAGATGAAGTTCAAGTTGACCATATTAACTAGGTTAAGGGAATGGTTTTGTATGTTTGTTAAGCACAGCAGAGACCAGGTTTGTTTGCTTTTTTTGCTAGAGGGAGAGCAAGATGGAAATGCAACAGAAAAGAAATAATTAATAGAGCAAGGTCCTGAGAGTAGGAAGAGGTTTGAGAACTGTGACATAGCCCTATCTCTCTGTTAAGAATAAGGACCATCATTTCTTCTGAGAACACAGGGAAGGGAGACAGGATGGGCAAAGATAAAAGGAAATTTTGGGGTAGAGAAGAATAATGGATGTTAAGGTAGGTCACACTGAGTGGGCTTTCTCATAGTAAGAAGAAAGCTCATCTCCTAAGGCTGAGAGATTAGGGACCATTTGGAAAAGATTTTGCTAGGAAGTTAACTTGTTTTTTTAATCTGTAATGCAAATTTTTTAATCTGTAATGCAATCTGTAAAGTAATGTAATCTGTATGCAGCCTAGTAGCTGCATAACTTGAAATCTTAATTGCCTGGTCAGTCAGCAAAGGAATATTAATCCCCTACTATGTTCTAGGTACTATTCTAACCCTGAGGATACAAAAAAATACAAAGGGCAGTCCCTACTCTCAAGGAACTCACAGTCTAGTGGGGGAGACAACATGCAAACAATTTTATAAATGAGCTGTACACAAGATCTATTGGAAATAATAATGAGCAGAGAGAAGCTGATAGAATTATCTGGATCCTGAGATCTTAAGTGACTTGCTCACAGTAACACAGCCAGTATAGGTCAAAGGCAGAACCAGGTACTCCTGATTCTCAGGAAGGGTTTTTATCTACAAAGGCATTCTGTCTAATTAGAGATGAATAAAGGAATTGTGGAATAGCAATGACCTTTATTCATTAGTCCTTTACTTTTACCAATCCAGTTTTGTGCCAATCTTAAATAGACTCTTTATGATCATTCTGAACACCTCAGGTCAGAAGCCTTCTTGGGGTATAATTATGGCTGCAATATGATTTTTACTTTATAAATGAAACAAGTCTATACTTTACCACAAGCAATTAGCTATTTACTAACAATTGCTTTGCTCTAAGACCATTTTGGAAATCTTGCATTTCATATTTATCTGGAAATCTATTTGAAATCTCCAGTAGTCACTTGGCGATGCAGGTCTGAAGCTCAGGAGAGAAGCTAAGCCTGGATATATAGATCTAGGAGTCACCAGAATAGAAATGACAATTAAACTCATGGGAACTGATGAGGTCTCCAAGAGAAAAAAAAGGAATAGAAAGAGAATGGAAGAAGGCTCAGGACAGAGTTTTGGGGGCCATCTTCTTCTGGAAAACTTTCCCTGACCATTCTAGCCTAAAATTCTCTCTCTTTTATTAAAAGACTTGAAGGACCATTTCTCAGCTCTCATATGTGTATTGATTATAAAGCATCTGTCATTTACTCTATCCTGTTATTATCTTTTGCTTAAGAAACGATATCATTGGATATTCTACAACTTGAACATGTGATGACAATGATTCCTTTTTCTCAGTTCAGTATATCCCAAAGACATCACTTTACTCATCTATTATTTAAGCAATTGAATCAAGTGAATTTTTTTGTCTTGAATTAGAGGCAAAATGTTCTAAGATACCTATCTCACATGACAGATTTCGTTTAAAGATGATGCCAATGTCTGAAGGGTCAGACAATCCATAGGATTGCTTCTTTCATAAGGATATAGCTCTGAAGGAATAGGATATCTGCATCATAGAAAGACCGCTAAATTGCACTCAACAGGACTACTGTAGTCTGAGTCTTCACTCAGTTCTCTTACTAGCTATACGTCCTTAGACAAGTCACTGCCTCATTCGGATTATCTGTATAGTAGGAATAATCAGTCTTGTACTCTTTCCCATAGAGGAATTTTTGAGGGGTAGTTCTGATGCTGATACTATCTACCTAGACCAGAAATGAAAATTTGAGAATATAAAAGAAAAAACAACAGTCTTCTGGACATTCCTCTAAGATCTAAAAAAGAAACAAGTGATAATAGCTCATATTTCTGTAGTGCTTTTCCCACAATGGGGACAGGTGCCAAGTGGCAGCTTTCTTGGCCACTACTCACTTCTGGATCATAGATCCAGGGAAGGATTGCAAAGGAGACCTGTACAATGGGTGGCATTCCCAGGCAGGGAGGCCCTATGCAACATTCTGAGAAAGGTGGAAGTTCAGAAGCAAGCAGCAGCATTGTGGCTTAGACACCCAGGTCACAGTGGGGTCTCAGTCCCAGCATTCAGCCCAGTCTGCAAAGGAATAACCAGGAAAAGAATTCTAGACCAAAATTAAGTCTACATTTCTGTCACTGTGAACAGACAGTTTTCCAGCTGGCTGATAAGGGCTGAGTCTGGCAGCATCTACTGTTGCTGAGACTCAAACCCAGATCAGAACCTTTCAGAACTCAGAATGGCACCCTGGATCAGATCACCTTGGAAGCACTGAAAGCTTGCAGGTCTCCAGCTTTTCTTTGACCACCTGGAGTCACATAACATATATATAATCTATCCATCTTTTAAGATCCAGATAAATTCTTTCTCAGTCAATCCAAAAAGCATTAATTCATTACCTGTCAGATAGCATTTAGGTGCTAGGATACAAACACTCAAAATGAAACAATCCCTAATTCCAAGGAGCTTTCTTTCCTTTAGAGGAGGCAGCAAGTACATATATAAGTATACACATGTTATAAATACAAAGAAAATAAAGACAAACTTGCAGTTATAGTAAATAGATGAATCTTCAAGCAGAAGATAACACTTGAGTAGTATCTTGAAAGAAGAGAGAGATTCTATAAGCCAGAGGTAAGAAGAGAGTATATCCAAATATGAGAGTGACCAGAGCAAAGGTGTGGAGGTAGAAGTTGGAGTGTTTTGTGTGGAGAATGGAGAGAAGGACAGTTCGGCTGCATCATAATTCAGGAAGGGGAAGAATATGGGTCTGGCAGGGCCCCAATGTAGGGCTGAGACCACTTGCCCTGGGGCTGGAGTCTTCCACAAGCAGCCTGCTCTGGGTCTCACCTGTCTTCAGTGTCCAAAGAGCTCTGGACAAATGACTCACTATGACTTTTTTCTGGATTTTCCTATCAAGATTCAATCTAGTGCATTTTCTTGATCAGTTTGGAAAGGTTTTTATGGGGGAAAGTTGCTTTTACTGCTTCCTACAACTCTACCATCTTGGTTATACTTTTTGGATAGACTATAGATAGGAATCAAAGAGATAGTCTAGGTAGGAAAGAGAACCCCCAAAGTATAATAGAAGTCTTTTCTTGAAGATGCAAAAAAGATACTTGTTGGATTGGTTTGGCTTGTACATTGTTTTGTGGGTGGTAGGAAACTTCTTCACTAAGAGAAAGAGAGACATGTATGGACAGAATGAAGGGCTCAGTTACTAGACAGAAGAAACTAGACAGAAGAAGACTTTTATCATCATTCTCATGCTCCATTATCTATAATGATTCCTCATTTCCTACAACATCAAGTGTAAATTCCTCAATTTAGGATTCAGTTTTCCATATTCTAGCTTTTCCTTTCCTACACCAGTTGCTGCACGCTAATCCTGCCTACTTTCCTAGACCAATTCCCATTTCCTACATGGATTCATTTTCATAGTATCCACTTACATGAATCCATCCCTTTTCTGATCCTCCATAGCAAGATTCACTTTCCTTTTTTTAGTTAAAATTGTGGTTTGAACATTATTGCCAAGATCACAAAATTATGGAATCTTAGAGTTTGAAGGAATCTTGGAGGTCAGGGTGTCAAATGTGTACCTGAACAGGAGTCTCTTCTACAATATTCCTGGCAAGTACTCATTCAACCACCACCTGATGACTTCTAGTGATGAGGCACCATCTAAGTTCCAAGATAACCCATTCTAGCTTTAATCGTCAAGGTAGATTTCCCTTACATCTAGCTGGAGTGTCCTTTATCCTGTCTCTGTTTAATGGGGAAGAGATGCTTGCATTGTAAATTCCAAGTGATGACTGTTCTTTAGGCTCCAACCTGCATTGTAACGACCTCCATTCCAACTATGTATGTTGTCACTTAACGGTTCATTCATTCACTCACTCAAGGTTTAGTGAGGATCTACTATATTAAAGGCACTGTGCTCTCTGCTGTTCTATGCTATTTCTTCTCATCAAAATTGTAAGCTCTTTGAGTGCTAAGATCTTGCTAATATTTTTACAATTCTTATAGTGCCTAAGCATATAGTAAGCAATTTTTTTAAAAGTACTCACTGAATTGAATTTAATAATTATGTTTTATTTATTTTGGCATTCCTTTTTTTAAAAAAAATTGAGTTCCCAATTCTTTCCCTCCCTTTCTGCCCCTCCTTTATTCATTGAGAAGGGGAGCAATGTTATAGTAATAAAACATATGAAGTCATGCAAAACATTACCATTGAAGTAAATTCTTAAGAAACAATATTTTTGCATTCAATTAGAGCAAAAGGAAAGAGACTGTGTGGTGGATGACATATGATTTACAATTTTAGAGATGTTTTACAATTGCCCTCATTAAGGGAGAACTAATAAAATTTGAGATCTGGGAGCTATAGTGTCAAAATCAATACATTCTCTGGCTCTTCATTCTCCAAAACAGTCAAATTGACTTGCCATTCTCCTAACATTTGTGTGCCTGAAGACCCTGGCCTCAGTACTCTAGGAGATTGGTTCTACCCCCAGAAAGAAGAATATGAGAGAAACCAGATGAGGAAGAATTGTCTTCACCTCAATGCTTCCCTACCCTAGGCATCTAGTATCCATTTTTTTCTGTATTCTTGCCTGGTCCACTGACTTCTTTACTCTTCTGTACCTGTAAATTCTGTAATTCTGACACATAAACCAGAACTTGCATTTTGTCACTTTTAAATATAGTATTTTGACTTTGACTTTCTTTGGGATTCACAATGTTCATGGTCTTGGCTTCATAGTAACTTGGGCACCTATCAGGACTTTACTGGGAATATTTAGGAATCATAATAATGACAATAATAACAGATTTATATAATGTTTTAAGTTTATAAATATCTCACTTGAACCTTACAACTACCCTAGGAGGTAGGTGCTATTATAATCTTCATTTAGAGTTGAGGAACTGAGACAAGTAGAAGTGAATTGACTTGCCCAAGGTCACTAAGGTCGTATGTCTCATCAAATCACCACAAAATGAGTGCCTGATGCTATGTTTAAACGAACTCTTTCAGATTTCTGGTCCAGTGCTCTATTCACTGTGTCAACCAGATACCTCTTGCCCTAAATGGACTCAGAGTCCTCGAACTCTCAACACTGCAAATTATTTTTATAAATTGAATTTTTTAATGAACAAAAATCATTATTTTTATGCCTTTCCTCTATCCCACCCTGCACCATTGGAGAAAAAAATAAAGAAAAACAAAATCTTTGCAACAAATATGCACAATTATGCAAAACAAATTGATATACTATCCATGTCATATATAGTCATATATACATATACATGCACACAGATAAATATGTGTGTGCATGTACATACATATATATGTATATATTATATATATAAAATGTATTAGTTCAAAGATTTTTATCCAGATTCCTCTCTAACCATCTCTTTTTATCATTTCTTATGGCCCAAGTATTTCATTACATTAGTACACCATCATTTGTTCAATCATTCCCCAATTAGTAGGCATACTCTTCCATTCTGCTTCTTTGTTATTCCAAAAGGAGTTGTTAAACATGTTTTTTGTACATATGGGTCCTTTCCCTCATTCTTTGGTCCCTTTGGAGCAGAGAGCTAGTAATAGCATTGAGGGGTCAAAGGGTATGTATGCACAGTTGAGTGACCTTGGGGGCAAAGTTTCAAATTGCTTTCCAGAAGGATTGAAAGGATCCATAGCTACACCATCAACAGTACATTAATGTCAGAATATGGCAAACTAAAGTGACTTCCTTATAGGAGGAAATAGGGTCTCTGTAATCCAAAACTCCAATAAAGCCTAACCAAAAAAGCTTTCAATTACATACCTATTCTCCCTCTTCTCAAATTGTACCCAACATAGTACACTGATAAGCAATCTTGAGAAAATGGATTAATTTCTGAACCAATTTTGCAATTCTCAGATATTTCTGCTCTTGGAAATGTAGTTAAATGTTAGATCAAGTTATTGCAATAGGAATATATAAGATCTATAGTATAGATTTAGAGAATCTATCTTGTCTATCCCTCTTCCATTTTAATAAATGAGAGAACTTTGGGAAGAAAAAAGGAAGGAAACAAGAATTTATTGAACATCTACCATGTGTCATCATAAACATTGTGCTAAGTGTTTTACAAAAATTATCTCACTTAATCTTCACAACAATCCTGGAAGACAGGTGATGTTTTATCCCCACTTTATAGTTGAAAAAACTTAGGCAAAGAGAGATTAAATGACTTGCCAGGGTCATACAGATACTAATTATCTGAGGTTCAATTTGAACTCATATCCTCTCAATTCCAGGCCCAGCATTCTAACCCTATACCAACTGGCTGCCCATAAAGGAACTTGACCTCTTGGTCATAGATTTGCCTTGGCTGCAGCTTTGTAAGTACTAAAACTCAACACTGACTGTGCCTAAATGCTCTGATAGGGTAGGTGCTTATGTCTCATTTTACCACTGAATTATAGATTATGAGTATGAAGTAGCCTGAGGCAATACATTGTATTAACTTCTTAGAGGGCTTCAAATCAGTCATAAAAGAGGAATCTACCTTAAATGCCCATTTGGTCCTAGGCAACTTTGTAGACGTATGTCCAGACTGACCACCTTACATAAATATGGTGAACATACACATAATTGTAGGTCCTGCCTTCTTTGTGGGATCATCATTATGAAATAAATCATTTGCCTTACTGTTCTTGGATCCTTGGCTATATGTGGCAAGCTAAAATGTCAGAACAAAAATAAAACCCATCACCCATCTTAATGGCGTTTTCGTCAAGTAAACAATCAATCAATCATTATGTATTAAGCACTTACTATGCTTTGGACACAGTATTAAGTGCTGGAGATACAAAGATAAATATAACCAGCTCTGTCTTCAAGGAACTCACATACTAATGGGGAAAATAACGCAGAAATAAATTGGTATATACAAGGTACGTACAGAGTAAATGGAAGGTAACCATAGAAGATAAGGCCTTAGCAGCTGGGGGAACTGGGAAATGGACAGATATTTTCATTCAAAACTCTATTAGATCTTGGATAGCATACCGAAGACCTTTCAAAAAGCATTGACAGTCCTCAAAGGCCTGGTTCATAATTCTATTGCACTAGAGTCAGCTGTCTCAAATAAAAGTTTCAAGGACATAGTAAGTTATTTGGCACCTGGGACTGGAATAAGCCAATGTAGTGGAGGTATTGGCCATGTCTCTAACCACTCCTTTTTGAAATCAGTTGTCTCAAAAGAATCATCTATACTTGTGACTTCCATTTCTGCACAGCTCATCCATTCCTTAACCCTTTGACATCTGGTTCCTGTCCCCATCAATGGAGTTGTTCTCCTCACTAGCACAAATGAGCTCCTAATTTTGAAATTAAATGCTCTTTTCTTAGATGTTACATACACCTTATATTTTTCCTTTTCTCTTGATTTCTATGATGTTACACCTTCCTGGTCCTCCTCCTACAACTCTGACTACTCCATCTTTGTCCCCGTTTCAAGGTTCACTTGCATCTTCCAGTCCCTAATTATTGCAATATTTCCAAGGCTTAGTTTTTGGCCATTCCTTATATTCCCTAACTTCAGAAAACTCATCAGTTTTCATGGCTCTAACTCATAGGGCTTTTAAGTCTACATCTTTTTATCACAAATTCTTTCTTGTTCATTAGTCCCATATCTCTTACTGCCATTTAGGTATTTTCACCTGGTATAACAGCAAGAGCCCTGGCATACACAGGAGGACCTGCTGCACAAATTCTTAGATCTGCTTTTCTAAAAGGAAAGCAACTTTTGAGGGGTCAGCAATCTTCTTTAATTACATTCATCAATAGAGAAAATACAAGCACGGAAATTAAGACCAGCAGATAAGATTTTGTCTAACTGTCTGAGCATAATCACAGATCAACAGGTAGATCCAGCTATCGACCCTTACAGACATACATAGTTACCAACATCTGGGTTTTCAAAGCTGGGGGGGAGGGGGCAACTCCTTAACAACTACCCAGAGTCTCCTCTCCCTCTGGAACTTTCTTCCAAGACCCCAAAGATAAACCTCACCTTAGTATACACACACTCTTCAGAGTCAGAAGTGTGACCCAGTGCCTTATTAATTAACAAAAGGTATGGGCCTTTCTACAAAACAAGCCTCCCCTAATCAAGCTTCCCTTAATGGGATTCACTTGAGGCCTATTAATGGTGGGGAAGATCTAACTCTCATTAACATTACACCTGCCATCTTGCCAGTATCTCAGATTCAATATTACTAAATCAGAATTTATTGTTCATTGGGAGTCCCCCTCCCGCTCCTGCCCCTGGGGTTCTAATTTTCTATCAATGTCCATTATTCTTCCAGTCTGGGAAGTAGAAGCATGCTGAAACTGGCTTATACTGACTCACAGAAGGTGAATTAAATTTTCAATGTAGACAGAAATCAACAATCAAAACAGATTAGGGCTTGTTTTATCTTGCCAATGTCTAGATTTAAGAAAGTAATAGAGAAGATGTTTAATAATGTTGTTTGAATTAAAAAAAAAGGTCTTGTACATAAATTAACTTTTTCAGAGAGTCAGTTGTTAGACATTGATCCTTTGAATCTTTCTCTTCTTCATAGCAGATGCCCCCAAATCTTGTCATTTCTTCCTCAATGATATTGTTTCATAAACATCTTTCCCTTCATTTCCTGCTCTTATTATTACAGACAATTCCTTCACTAATATGTAGAGGAGACCACAGCAATAGTCTCCCTAGTGGTTTCCTTCCCTTCAGTCTCTTCTCTCTCAAATATATCTCATTGGGATCTAATTAATCTCTCTGAAACAATACTTCATATACATTGATATATAATGAACCCTTCATTCTCTTTTTTTCAAAATCTTCATCCATTTTAAGCTATCATTTCTACTAATCAATAATTGGTCAAAATAATTCCTCATACATTCCTTACTTTTCATCTTGTAGTGACTTCTTTTTTTCATTATTGATACTGGCAATTTGTCTTCCTTCTCTGTTTTTGGATCAGATTAATTTTTTGTGTGTCATGTTTTTAAATGGCTATTAATTCAATGTTTTTCTTTTAATTAGAATTTAATCTCTGTTTGATTTTTAGAATTTCTGGTTTTGTGTTCATTTTTCAAGTTGTTTATTTGGTTGTATGACCAATCCATTCACTCATTCTTTTTTTTGTTGATGATAGTATTTTTCCCTCTATTCCTTATCAAATAACTTTGGATATTTTTCTATTGCATACAGTCTGAAACTTCCTTCCTTCCTTCTTTCCTTCCTTCCTTCCTTTGTTGTTATTGCTCTCCTTCCTTTTCTCCTCCTCCTCCTCCTCCTCCTCCTCCTCCTCACTCCTTCCTCTCCTCCTCCTCCTCCTCCTCCTCCTCCTCCTCCCTCCTCCTCCTCCTCCTCCTCCTCCTCCTCCTCCCTCTCTTCTTCTTCTTCCTCTTCTTCTTCTTCTTCTCCTTCTTCTTCTCCTTCGTCTTCTTCTTCTTCTTCCTCTTCTTCTTCTTCTCTTTCTTCTTCTTCTTCTTCTTCTTCTTCTTCTTCTTCTTCTTCTTCTTCCTTCTTCTTCCCCCCCATACTCTATCCTTTGCCCCAATTACCTACCTCTAAGTGAACTGCTTCCAAGTAAAGTGGTCTATTTATTTCTGCTCGGGACTTTTGATCATATCATTCTCCCACCTTGAAATATTTTCCCATCCTTTCTGTTTCTATAAATCCTACTTTTCCTTACAAGTCTAACTTAATCCTTCCCTGAACTTTAATGACCCTCTCTCTACACTTCCAGAAAACATTGCCAGACTCCCTGGGTCCCTAACACCATCAAATGTTACAGATAGAAGAATGTCATGATCATTAAGTTCCAACCAGTAATTGTGTACGTGAAGAAACCAAGACCTGGGGCGGTGATGAGATTTGTCCAAGATCATATACCTCTAGTATAGTAAAGCCTGGACCAGAAGTCAGGTATATTAGCTCCTGACTTCATGCCATTTCTTAGAGACTGCATACCCCCTTATTTAGTATTTAGCATACACTGACATATTACTATTTTCCTTTTTTTTTTAATGTATGAGTGTTTTGCCCAACTAGATTATAAGCTTTGGGGCAGACAGAGATCTCGTAGCACTTTGCATTACCATACCTAGTTCACATAATTTGCTTAATATTTTTCTGGGATTATAATAATAGCTAACATTTATATAGAATTGTTTGGTTCAGGGACCAAACATGTAATTACTTAGTAGAGAGGTCTTGGTGAGAAACTATCTGTTCTTAAACTCCCAAGTCTGAGAGAGTTGGTTGAAGATTCAGAGGTTGAATGACTTGCCTAGGGTCATGTAGTCAATAAGAATCAGAAATGGGACTCAGTCTCGTCTCCACCCCCAACCCCACTCTTCTGAGAAGTTTACTCTTGAAACATCAAGATTCACAAATTAATTTTCTTTTCAACTTGTGAGGTAAGTGCTATAATTTTTACCCCCATTTCATAGATTAGGAAACTGAGGATTTGAGAAATTAAATTATACCTAGAGTTACATAGTTCTATAGTTACATAGCTGATAATTGAGGCTTATCCCATGTCCAATGCTCTTTCCATTGGATGATGATCATATCAGGCTTCATGAACATAATGCTTTTCTAATTTATATGATTTAATTACTTATTAAAAGCAAACCAAAGGAACTTTTATTATCCTGGGTCTCTTACTTGAGAAGTCAACTGGATTCCTGCCACTTCAAGTAAGACTAAACCATTTGAAGAAGCATAAGATATTGTTTTTAATATTTTTCTATTTAAAATCTACATATGTACATCTGAACAAATATAAATATAAAACAGAAATGAATCAGTGAAGTTTCCCTGATTATATACCTGCCTTTCTTATACAAATATCCTAAGCAATTTTTTTTTAGCCAGCGTTTTTCTCTAGAGATTTTACTAGAGTCTTCTCTGTGGAGAATCAGTGGGGTCAATAGAAATTCAGCTTTTCTCTCCCTGTCCCCTACCCAGTTCTCCAGAAGAGCATTGGTTTTGCAATCAACAGACTTGGGTTCAGGCCCCATTTTTGTCCTTACCTGCGTGAGCTTGAGCTAATCGGTTATTCTCTCTGGGTCTCATCTGTAAAATGAGTAAGCTTGACTAGCTAGCCTCTCAGTATCCTCCCAGGATTATATCTCTGAACATAGTTTGCTGGCATAGTCTACATTCATGTTCAATCTAAGATGTAAATGTTTTCTTTCCATGCTCTCTCTCTAGGCTGGTTTTCCTGAAAACAGGAAATGGACTATTTTTTTTTTTAGAACCAGCCAAAGGATATATGGGTCTGTGTTGTGTTGGCATGCAATGCCTCATTGCATTGTATCTAGGGTCTGGGCCTCATTTTAATAAAAGTTGTGTTTCAGTGATTCATCATCTCAGTTACAGTCTACCTAATGGCTTTCAGAGTCCTCTGGGTAGGAATACTTAATAAAACAGCATTACTGGTATAGTTTGAAGCTTTATCCTTGGGGGCTGAGTGGAGAATTCCCTGAGACTCACCAAAGATAGCTTAGTCGCATCATTATTGCACAAGAGC
Source organism: Bettongia penicillata ogilbyi (assembly GCA_023548195.1). Classification (NCBI taxonomy): domain Eukaryota; kingdom Metazoa; phylum Chordata; class Mammalia; order Diprotodontia; family Potoroidae; genus Bettongia; species Bettongia penicillata. The sequence goes on from JAJHZJ010000229.1 coordinate 1,125,119, forward strand.
ACTGAGAAGATGAAGGACTCCACCCACGAACAGTACTCAGAGGAAACAGACCCTTGCTTTTCTCAAGACTAAAGAGAAGAGTCTGGTGACCATAAAGCAGTTTTTACTTTCAGGAATGTAGACTATCCATTTCCTGCTAACTGCACGCATGGTTAACACTACAGATGGTGGATAAGTTACTGGGAATGGAGACATTCTCCTTTCTTCTGGGATCCCAAAGCTCGAAGTTTGTAGCAACCTCTGCCCCTGCCATCCCTGCCATATTGGATTTTACATCAAGAAGGAGATTCTGTGACTAATATCAATGAGAAGAGAAATAAAAGCTCTCTAATCCCTGGGCCAGGAGCCAGCAGCCCCACTGTATGGGGACCATTGGCCAGAAGTCCCACTGTATGCTGGGCCCAGAGCCAATTCTGGTTGGATACAATGAGTTTCAAAGCCACCTTTTCAGAACTGACATTGAATGTCAGGACACCAACCGCCTTTGATAAGGACTCCAACTTTCTCTCAAATACTTCTCCCAGATATTCGTAATGCTTATTTTATTTATACAGTGCTTCCCTCTTGAGAATCTCCATCCTGATTTTAGAGACACAATCTCATTAATCTCAATGCTTACAGTGAGTTTGTGGGTAGAACTGGTGGCCAAGAGGGGAAAATTAATTTTCTATGCTTTAAACAAAATACAACAAAACATGTCATTTTCAGCTACAGTTCATTCCATTATGGAGGTTTCCAGACAAAAGGTGCCATATGAATATTCCTCTTCTTTAAATGAAATATGCCTCTGATGAGATTACTAAACCTTGCCCTGTGTGGTTGTTTACTTAGAAAGCCTTCTGTCCTCATAAAGACACTGCTTGCTTTTGTCGGGCAAGTTAATACAGGCACCTTGTTTTAACAATTGAAGCATTTTTTCTTGCTTCACATTTGAATATTGATTTTTTTCCCCATCATTCTCTATGATTCTTCCAAACAGCAGCAGCTGTCGGGAATTTGGAAACTTAATTCCAGGAAAGCTCACAAGAGAAACCGACCACCATTTAAAGATTTTTACCTTTCTTTCCATTGTTCTCCAAAGCTATTGAGTTCCTAGGCCCTCATACTGAGGAACCCGGATCGGCTGTTTCTCTACTGGGGAAACATTGGATCTAGTTTCCATTAGAGATTCTGAATTATTTAGTGGGTATTGAACTCCCAGATCAGTTGCTTTCAATATTACTTTTTTTCCTAGTATTTTTCACACTGGGCTTCAATTAGACTCCTTCTTTGAGCATAGACAGAGGATATGTGATTTGCAACATGTTTGCTTTAATTTTGCATGGTTGGAGGAAGGAAAAAAAACAAACTCCACTTTCCAAGAATGAGGTTGGCAGACATGCTTGTCTAGTATGCAAAGTGAGATACAGCACATTGAAAATTTAAAGAAACAGATATTCATAAAAGCCATGCAAAATCACAACTTTTTTCCAATCCAAACTTTTGATAGAAAGCAATTCTAGCATATTATTTTCATCTTTTGAAAACTGAAAATAAATAGGCAAGGCAAATCTCAGGATGCTACGTTCTTAGAACTCAGATTACATCCACTAAACATTATGTTCAGCCTGGATGGGTAAACATGTTTGAAAGGCATTGGTAGAGAAAAATGTGGAATTGGTCCAAGAAAACATTTTTAAAATTGAGCCAGAAGAGGAAGACACCAGAATGGGGATACGTGCTATTCTAGGAATACTTGTGAGCTAAATGGGAATGAAATCGTGTAGTTAAGTGGGAAGTGCATGAAATTTGGAGTTGGAAGAATTAGGGTTCAATGTCATCTTTACCATTATTGTTTGCATGGCCTTGGAGATGTGATTTAACCTCTCAGACCCTTAATTTCCTCACCTAAAAATGAGAAGGGTAATTAGACCTCTAAGGTCTCTTTCAGTGCCATTTAGGGGAGCAACAACTAGCCAGTGGTTAGGTTATAATTTTCTTGCTAAAACCTGAGAAATGGAAATTTGACATTTTGAATCTTCCTATAGCCTTCTGTATAAAGAGGCAAGACAATTTTAATACTCTTAGAAATTTTACTTCTCTTCCCTACCAGATCTTGTAGCCTCCACCATCATAGCTATCTATTCACACAACACATTTGGTTGAATAAACTTGCCTGTCTTTGGGTGAATGCACCATTTTTGTGTGAATATCTATGAGAAGTATTCATAATAATTATTCATATTTCTATAGTGCTTTATGATTAAGGAGTATTCTACTACTATATTATAACAATGTACATTCCTTCTGTCTCTAGGAATACATGCATTAAAGGGTATGTAATGCATGTTTATATGGGGAAGTTTAAGGTATTTCCCTTGGGCGATGGGCTTCTAAAAAGGCCCTCTATAAGAAGAAATGGAGACCACTAACCCATCATTAAAACAACAATTACTAGAATATGGGCCAAGCATGTCAAAAATAGTTCTGAATTCTCAGTTTGATTTTGTTTCTTTGACTTTTCCTGACTAAAACTTACCTCAAATCTGCATGCTACTTCCAGTTCTGCTTTTTTTTTCTACCTGGTCCCAATTATGGGCCCAGCCTTGGCTCTCCAGCCTATGATTCTGATGAGATCCTTGACTTTTCTTTTTCTTTTTAGAGGAGGGAAGGCAAAGCAATTGGGATTAAGTGACTTTTCCAAGGTCATGCAACTAGTTAAGTGTCGAGTGTCTGAGGCCGAATTTGAACTCAGGTCCTCCTGATGCCGGGGCCACCTAGGTGCCCCAAGGTCCTTGACTTTAAGGCATCTTTTGATCTTTCTTTTTCTTTCCTATCCTGTCCCCATTCTCTCTTCTTCTCTCTGCCTCCCTCTCTCCCTACCTCCCTGCTGCCACCTCTCTTTCTCTCCTGTCTCTGTGTCTCTCCCCTTTTCTCTCTCCATCCTTTAATGAACGCTTGTCGATTGACCGATTGATCATACTTCCCATTCCTTGATCTAAGTTGGATCTTGCTGACCAGATTAGTCATGCGGGCTATCCTTTTTAGAGTATCTGGAAGTCCTTTGCTTTTGGCCCCAGAGCTTTTTCTTATTACTCGTTTTTAAGCCTCATTTATCTCTAACTCAAGGCAATTGGCCTCTGAATATTTTTAGTCCTTGAGACTGCTTGTCCCGTTGGGTTACAGAATGACTCTCTGAAATCTGATCCCAAATTACCTTGTCCTCCGTCTTCATTATTCTCGTGTATTTTTTTGTGTGTCCACTGTGTCTTTCCCCTATAACAGCATGTTTTCTGGGTTTTACTTACAAAAGAAAATGGGTCTTCAGAAATAGCAAGGCCAGAATTGGGAGGATAATCAAAAGTTCATGGTGTATAATTATCTAGTTTCTATCAGATGGCACCTTAACCTTGTCATTTAGCTAATGTTCCCCAGACCTAGCTTGGTCTGTGATTTCCTTGGCCTAGCTCCAAAATAAGGAAGGCAAATCTTGCCCAGAGTACCCTGGCAGTTTGTGATTAGCCCACAAAGGTACCCTGGGATGAGTTTATTCTTTGAATTACAATCCACGCTTATACTCTATTAGGAATGCTCTTAATTTATAGAAGACTTTTGTTATTTTGACCACTATGTGATGTAATCACTTGGCTAACTATTTATTCCATCATGCCTCCTGGCAAAACATAGGCTGGGGCCTGGTGGGTAGAATTAAATTGAGTAGGATCCATAGTGTTGATTAGTTTCTCTGTTTGGGTAGTAGGGGCAAAAAGAGGAGTCCTAGTGCAAGAGGAAGTGCAAACAGGAAGGTGATATCAGCCTAAAGTATTAAGAGTAATATTAGGAAAGGATCAGAGCCTGGAATGTAGACCCAAAATGGAAGAAGTATTAAAAATGAGCAACCTGCAATCATGTCTGAGATGTCAGGAAGCAAGATCCCAGTTTTAAGCTGCTGAGCTGAAGACGAGGCATTGAGACAGACAAATAGGGATCTACTTTGTCACATTCTATTTTCTCATGGACGTAAGTTATAATTAATCTTAGACCCTAATCTTTAGCTTCACTGAAACTCACATAACACCTGAGTTGAAATTTGGAGGATAAGGCAAAGAAAATAATCTAATGAACTAGTACATTAACTGAGTTGTTGCCCAACATTCAGAAACCAAAGTAAATTTATATCTCTCAGTTCTGCCCTATTTTTCCCCTTTCTTTTTTTGTAGGGAAAGAATTATTTTGGTCTCCAAGTATTTATGGAAGAGAAAAGATGAAATTTGATATCCACTAACATCATTTACAAATACACACACATGTACATACACACACAAGCACACACCATACATACACATGGAAACCAGGCAAGGATTAATTGATGTATCTATGCCAAGTACTTAGGATACAAAGAAAAAAGTATAGTAGTCTTTTGCCTCAAGAAGATTACATTCTAATAAGAGAGACATTTACATATATTAAAAAACATAAAACAGATACAAGGCCATCTGGAAGCAGGAAGGGAAAGGGAAAGTACTAGCAGCTGGTGGGACCAGGAAAAGCCTCAGGTAGGTGGCACTTGAGCTGAATTTTAAAGGAAATTAGAGATACCAAGAGACAAAAATGGGGAAGAAGTTATCAAACATCTGTTAAGGGTTTATTATATACCAGGCACTGGCAAGCACCTGGAATTCATGGGAGAGAATGCATTCTAGGCACAAGGGATGAGCCACTGCAAAGATGCAAAGCAAAGAGATAGGAGATGGTGAGCCATAAAGAACTTCAAGGACAATTGGACTGGACTGTTCATTACATCCTTAGGATTTCTAGGCCTTTCTATCTGCCTTGTAAATGAAGTTTCCTTTATGCATTGCCTTCCCCAGTTAGAATGTGAGCTACTGGAAAGCAGGGACCTTCTTGATTTTTCTATTTGAGTCCCCAACAGCTATCAATGAGCTGGGCATTTAAATAGTAAGTGATTAATTATACTTTCTCATTCATTCACTATGGAGTATATTAGCATGATTAATGTAAATAAGCTTGGAAAGATTGGGCTAATGTCTTATTTCTCACATATGTTTAGGGAACTTTACCACTGAAATAAGATTTATGGTTGAGGTTTTTTTTAATCACTCATCATATTATTTTTTAACTTTAGGAAACATGAAACAATTTGAACTGGTGATTTCCACATGTAATTATATTTAAAATTTCCCAGGAGGAATAAAAATATCATTGTTGTGTTTCAGGTAAGCCTTCTCATCTTTTCTCCCAAAGCCTCAACAAGTGCCTCATTGTGGTGGAGAGATGACACTGATGCCTTGAAGGATGTGCCAGTGGTCCTCTTCCAGAACAGAGAACAAACAACCTCTGGGAGTAGAAAAGGTGTTGCCTACTGGGAATGAGACTGGAACTGGACAGTTGGGCAAGTTTCTTTTTCTTTCCTTCTTTCTTTCTTTCTTTCTTTCTTTCTTTCTTTCTTTCTTTCTTTCTTTCTTTCTTTCTTTCTTTTCTTCCTTCCTTCCTTCTTTCTTTCTTTTTCTTTCTTTTTTTCTCTCTCTCCCTCTCTCTCTCTCTTTCTTTCTCTCTCTCTTTCTTTCTCTCTCTCTTTCTTTCTTCCTTTCCTTGCTTCTTTCTTTGTTTCTGTCTGATTTTCTGTCTGTCTCTCTTTCTTTGTTTTTCTTTCTTTCTGTCCTTTCTTCTGTCCACATATGGCATCATAGGGTGCTCTGCCCAAAGGGCATGTAAATGTTAATCTCTGAAATCTTTTTTTCTTTTTCCTTTCTTAAAGATCAGCCTTAACCTTAAATCACTCTGACTCTCATTGATTGGCCAATAATAGGTCCCAGGCCAAGCATCACTTGGTCATTGTTTAGGCCCTGACTGGCTCAAAATTAATGTAAATAGCAATTGTTTCTGTTTTGGCCAGAAACTCTGAGGGGCTTCTCCTCCCACATTGATCTTTTTTTTTTTTTTTTGACTAGGCAAAGAGGCCATTCTCTGCCTCATTTCTTACTAAGTTTTAATCACTGAGTGAGCATTGCCTCAGTCAAACTCAGACCTGTCAAAGACTTTATCTTGAAAAGGCCAAGGTTCTCCACTACACCCTGGGCCATCTCCAGTCATCCAGATCCATTTCTGGCCACTGGGCCCAGACACCTCTGGAGGACAAAGTGAGGCTGGTGACTTTGCCCAGCCCTCCCTCACTTAAATCCAATTCACTTGCATGCCATGGCATCACCTCCCTGTTGTCATGGTCCTTTTCAAGAACGAAGTTCAAGGAGAGCAGCAGCTGTGAACAATTACCATGGTTACCATGCTGGAACAAAATTGCGACCACTTTCTGAGGAACCAACTGACTTGCTACAGAAAGGTTCATCATCACCAGCAGAATGGGATGACTTTTTTTTTTTTTGCCACAGTACCCTATGAAACAAACAAAAGTACAAAATGGTTCTCAGTCCTTGATCACTTATGACACTCCATTTTTACACTAACTGTGTCAGGGTGGTAGATATGGGGCAGAGGATGCCAAAGATCACAAAGTTTTTAGACTCTCCATAAGCATTAACTTGGGATCTCTGCCTAGCGACCGATCAGTGGATCTGCTACTATATGAAACAAATGATATCAACCTTAGCATTCTGGATATAAATGAAACTGAAAGTCAGAAAGAAGTTGGATCCAAATGGAATGATGTCTCCAAAGTTCTCCTCAAGAAGGAAAATTGTTTTCCAGAGAAAAACAACCAGAATAGCAAAGGGCCTTGAGTCAGTGTCATATGAAGATCCGATGAAGGAACTGAGGAGATTTGTGGTGGATAACAGAAGATTAAGGGAATCAGGGACATGATAGCTGTTGTTAAGTATGTGAAATGCTTTCAGATCAGTCAGTTAATCAATGAAGCACTTATTAGGAGCTTACCATGTGCCAGTCACTGTCCTAAGTATGAGGGACTCAGAGAGAGGCAAAAACATGTTCCCAGCTCTCAAGGAGTTCACAATATACTAGTGGAGATAATATACAATAAATACATATAATACATAAGTAGGTGTGTCTGTGTATATACACAGTAGAAATGAAAATTAATCCTAGAGAGAGAGCACTAGCAATACGGAGACAAAAGCTTCCAGCAGAAGATGGGATTTGGGCAGAATCTCATTGACCAGGGAAGCTGGAAGACTATGGTGAGGAGCGGATAGATTTGTTCTTTTTGGCTGCAGCCGACAGAAACAGGAGCAATGAAGAATTGCAAAGCAGTCAGTTTATTCATGATGTCAGGAAAAAAAAACTTACTAAAATTAGAGCAGTCCCAAAGCTGCTCAACAGATGGAGAGATCCACCTCCTTAGAGGGTAACAAACAGAAGTCGGACATGCACTTGGAATGCAGTGGTGTGGATTCTTTGTATGTATGGACACTGAAATGTTCTAACTCTGAAATGCTGTGCTTCTATGAAATAAGAGTTATTAGAATTTTTGTCTTATTTTTTATCATTCATCCAAAGACAGTAATTAACATCTTCAAAAGCACATTGAGCTAATCCTTCACCTGAGCCCTTGGGATTTGGCTTTTTAAAAGGTGACAGAAATGGAGAGCCACTGGAGAAAGGCACAAAGGATGGAGAACAGAGAGCATAACACCTGCTCCTTCCCATCACAGTTCTGTCCCTCACTGTCCCTCAACTCTGGCTTTGGGCCAAGAACTTTTTATTGTCTGGGAACTCTGGCTTTGTTCAGGGACTTCCCTCTCCTTCAGGAGGCTTGGTCCAGAAACTCCTTTTCATGAGTTTCCTACTCCAGGATTCAGGGGAGGTCCTGAAGAGATGTCTAGGTTTTCTCCCACCAACCACACCAGGACACAAGTCCAGCCTCTATCTCTGGCTCATCATCTTTCCAGGTTCTTAGCTCTCCAATGTGCCTACCTCTGCTCTCTTTTATTAAAGATCAAGCTAAGGGCTTAGCACGAATGTCTCATATGCCCTGATTCTTCAAGTGTGTGGTTTTTAAGAATGTTTCTTCAATGGCATGAGAAAGACCTTCTGTAGCAATGAGGATCCAAGGACCCAAGTTACCCTGCACTAAATTGATGATAATAATACCTCCCAAGTATATATGTGTATATATGTGTATATGCATATATGTATGTGTATATATTATATGTATATTCACATGTATCTTCACGCACATACATATATATGTGTGTATATATATACATACATACACACACATATATGTATATGTGTGTGTATATATATAAATTTAGTGGGAAAGTGGTTGGTAACTGTGAATATACAACTGTGAATTACCAACCACTTTCCCACTAAATAGCTCATTCAACCTTAACAACTGCACTGTAAGATAGAGTAAATTTGATCCCCATATTATAGGGTAGAAAGGAGATCAAGAAGATGAAGTGACAGTCCTAAGGTCACGTGTAAATTAATGGAAGAATCAGGACAAGAACTCAGGTCTTCTAACTCGTAGTCCAGAGATTATTTTTTCCTACTCCTTCTCTCTGAGATATATTGCATGGTATGTCAGATGAGTAGGTGTCAGATTTCTCTACACTGAAAGAACCATACCAGATCATAGGATTTTTGAGCACATGGGGACATTTGATACCATCTAAGCCAACTGCCTATGTTACAGATGAGGAAACTGAAATCGATAGAGGTTAAGTGATTTGCTTAAAATTATTCAAGTAGTAAGTAACTGAGCACGGATTCAAATTTTGATCCTCAGACTTCCAATCCAATAATATTCCCACTGCATCATGACCTAAGTGTCCACGGCAGTTTTTCCTGACAACCTTTACCCCATTTCTCTTTAAATACAAGAAAAATTGTGTGGCTAAATTATTAATTGCCTCTGCTGGGTTTAAGACGAAATAGCCAGATATCTCAAACATTCAGAGTCTTATAGTTTAGAAGCTGAGTCCACCTGATAAGTTTAGCGACTATTTTACATTTTCTCAATGAAATATTTGGATGGAAGGAGGGGAAGAGAGAGAAAGAAGGGACACAGGGGAAGGTTGGTGCTGTTTAGGCTGAGTAATTTCCTCCCAATCTCCTCTATCCAAAGAATGAAGCTCTCATTGGCAATGGGAGCAGCTGCTACTTCTCCCTGCAGGGGCCTGGCACAGACCATTCAGCCAGCATAAAGTCAGACCATTGATTTTTCTTTTCAGATAATTGAAAGCAACTCTTATGCCTATGTCTCATAACCATCACCTGTGGCAGTGAGAAGACTCAACTGGTGTGGCTTTAGTAAGGCCTCCACTGTAAGACCTAGGTTTAGATTAAGTAGATACTTTCCTTTCTGGAAAAAAAGGACAAGGTCTTTCTTTCTGAGCAAAAGCATTCCACAGTTGTGAAATGATTTTTCTCCTAGATTCTGCCTTTTGATTCTGCCTTAGTTTCTTCAAGGTTCAGGTCAGATACCTCTTCCTACATGATGAATTTTAAAATATTTTTTATTTTATTTTTAATTTGTAGAATAAAAGAAGCATTTCTATAACATAGTATAATAAGAAAAGATGATCACACATGAAACTGCAAATCTATTCTGTACAACTTTTTAAATATATAATTAAGTTATTGTGTAAATTTCTTTTTTTCCCTTTTCCCCAAAATGGCTACCATTAGACACAAATGTGTGTATACACACATACACATACACATATATGTAAAATCATTCTATACATACTTCTATTTATCAGTTCTTTCTCTGATTGCAGATAGCATCTTCCTTCCTATGTTCTTTGTGGCTAATTTGGGTATTTACAATAGTCAAAATGACTGAACCGCTCAAAGTTGTTCTTAAAACAATGTTGCTGTTACTGTATACAACATTGCCTTAATAACTTTCTTATCGATTACCTTTACTTTCACTTATGAGTACTCTCTATCCTTCAAAAACATCGTATTCCACTCTGCATATATTTACTTATGCTTATCTGCTTATATGTTGTATCGCCCCAGGAGAACAAAGGACAATTCTGAGTTTGTCTTTCTTTCTGTCCTCAGAACCTTGGGTCCAAGAGCTGCTTAATAAACTGATGCACAGAATTGTTAAAGAGGAGAGCCAAGAATGGAAGGGATATAAAGCTAATGATGCTAACTGACCTTCCTATATTGTGCTTTAAAGTCAGAAAAGCAGATTTTATATTTTATCTCCTTGATCCTGACAACAAAATCATAAGGTTGGTTGTTTTTCAGTAGCTTTTCAGTCATGTCTGACTCTTCATGTTCTCATTTGGGGTTTTCTAGGTAGAGATACTGGTGTGGTTTGTCATTTCCTACTCCAGCTCACTTTACAGATGAGGAAACCAAGGCAAATGGGGTTAAATGATTTGCCCAGGGTCATATAGCTAGGAAGTGTCTGAGGCTAGATTTGAACTTGGGAAGATGAGTCTGCCTGACTCCAGGCTCTGCACTCTAGTCACCATGCCATGACATCATGTCCTTATGATATTGTACTGGTATTGATTGTTTGTTTGTTTCTGAGGTGGGGTTGGCCCAGATTTGTGCCTCCAATGGTATAACCAAAGTCCTCATGAGGAAACTCCCTATAGCAAGGCAGGTCCATACCTTCTCAATCATGGATAGTCTTAGAGAATTGATTGATTATATTGAATAAGTGACTGGAGAATGGTTGGTGCCATAGCTATCATTATCTCCATTATTTAGATGATAAAACAGAGCCTCATAAAACTTAATGACACCCATGATTCCATAAAATGAGCAACAAAAGCAGGATTTGAACCATGTCTCCCTGACTCCAAATTCAGCACTCTACCCACCACATCTCCACTGTCTCTTGTGAAATAGGCTTCAAGCAACTGGAATTGGACAGTCCAGCCTCAGAACCTTGGGCTCAGGTGTACACTGACCTTCTAGACATAATAGGTACTTATCAGCAAAGTTGGAAGCTGGACTGATGGCATATTCATGAGTGGATGGGGAGCATCAGTATCACATGTATAGTGGGTGGGGGGGAGGGAAAGGAACAAGCATTTATATAGCATCTATTATGTGTCAGACATTGTGCTAAGTAAGCACTTTACTAATTTGATTTCATTTGATCCTCACAATAAAACTATGAGAGAGTGGTTATTCCCATTTTAGAGTTGAGGAAATTGAAGTTAAGTGACTTGTCCAAGGTCACACAATTAATAAGTGTCTGAAGCCAAATATGAACTCAGGTCTTCTTGATGCCAACCCCCAAGCTGTATCCTACTGCCTAGGACTAGAGAGGTTCCCATACTATGTTCTAAAACCTGTCAGAGCTTTGGCTCTGAAAAAATGAACTCAGCTAATTCTTCTAAGAATGAAAACATCTTACTAGGAGGCAAACATGAAGAATGACATCCCTGATATTTCACCTAAAGTGATGTTGATTTTTAAAGATTATGACATGGTGATTCTTTCCTAAACCAGTAGTGACCACAGGCTGATAAAATATGAAATGAGATTGCATCGGTAACAAATACAGACAGAACTAGATGGTTTAAAAATTATTGCCTATGTGAGTATGTATTAGTTTAATTCTTTCAAATGTCTCCCATAGTCAGTTTCTGATTCATTTTTCAGAACAGCATCTTGTTCATCACCATCAAGGTTGTTTGTGATAAAATGATTTCAAGATGCCAGAGAAGAAAAAAAAGAGGGAGCTTAAAGGTCAGATCTCCATAGTTCAAGTAAAGCAGAGGACAATGCAAGACTGATCAGTCTCAAAACAGTGCACATTTTCTTCTTGCTTCATCTCTCATCATTGGTTAACATCCTATGAAGTCTAGATCAAATGTTACCTATCAGTCCAAGCTTTCCCTATTCCCTTCAGCTAAAAGTGATCCATTTATCTCATGTTAGACCACTTTGTACACCCAGGAATGTACATAGTCTATTTTCTACTACCTTTCTCTATCCATGTGTGATATTCATTTTCCTCTTTGTGTATCCCAGTAACTAGAAAAACACATGATTTGAGGATCTATGATATCATCAGTGTGACTTGCATTCCCATAGATTGTCATCCTTCTATGCATTAGATTCTACCTGTTGCTGTGGCCTATGTATTTTTTCCCACCTGGCTGCCAACCTTCTGATAATGATATTGAGCTTCTCTGAATTGACCTATGCTGATCCTTGAATAACAGATCACTTCATTGTGTCTGTATTAAAAATGTTTACAGCTTGAAACCACATGTCTCTGGCCTACTGTTCTCTAGCATAGATACTGAGAAACCCAGGTCATCACCTCAGCATCATGAGAAGGCATTGAAATGAGACTTTAGTAGAGGGCTCTGACCTTGGTAGGCATTTGCTCAACGTTGAATGAATGTATTACTCACAGTACCTAGGACAGGGACTAGTGTAGCACACATTTGGCAAGTGATGATGGTTGTTGAATAAATGAATTTGGGCAGGGTAAACAATTGATTCAAAAAATTGTGAAGAGTAACAAACATTATTTTAGGGTTTAGTCTTCCCAGGTGAACAAAATAAACAGAAAAACATTTCATCACTCTCAACATACACATAATATGTATTTAAACATTGTTGAACAGGGCACAATATTAGGCAATGGGGATAAAGAATATTGGACATGATTACTGCATTGAGGAAACTATTTTTGCCAGGGTAGACTCATTTCCATCACATTTAAGTTACAGTCAACAATTTTATTGTGTGGGAGGAGCCAAGATGGTGGAGTAGAAAGACTCACTTATGCTAGCGCCGAATCCACAGCCCATAAATTTCTTGAAAAAAGAACTCCCCACAAATTCCGGATCAGTGCAAGCCACGCAGCAATGCAGTGGAGTAATTTCCATTCCAGAGAGACCTGAAAAACTGACCCCAAAGATCAGTCACGCACCAGACAGAGGAGCCCACCCCTGCCTGCCCTGGCCACAAGGCCCTGAGAGGAGCAGATCTGAGCAGGCTTCAGGGACAGAACCTCCGGCAGCCGCGAAGGTCCCTCCACCCACAGGTGCTAAGGTCAGTGAGAGAGACTTCTGGGCTGGCCAAGAGGGGACAGGGATGTCTCGGTGACTCGGGGCCCCTCAGGAGGCAGCAGCAGAGGCAGTGGCAGAGGCAGCAGCACTCCTGGGGCAGGAAGAGGCTCAATTGTTGAAGGTCTCTGCATAAACCCCCTGAGAGAACTGAGCCTGGGAGGCAGCCGTGCCCCCAACTGAGAACCTGAATTTAATCTTACCCTGAATAGCAGCCCCACCTGCTGCTAAAAGCCCTGAGGCTGGGGAGCAGCATTTGAATCTCAGACCCCAAGTACTAGCTGGGCAGATCTAGGCAGGGGTGGACAAGAATCTCAGAAGTCAAGTAACTGGCTGGGAAAATGCCCAGAAAAGGGAAGAAAAATAAGACTATAGAGAGCTACTGTGAGGGGGTTCAGATGTTCCCACCTTTCTCTGATGAGGAAGTACAATGCTTACCAAAAGGGAAAGACATAGAAGTCAAGGCCTCTGTACCCCAAACATCCAAAATAGATATTCAATGGGCTCAGGCCATGGAAGAGCTTAAAAATGATTTGAAAATCAAGTTAGACAGGGGGAGGAAAAACTGGGAAGCGAAATGAGAGAGATGCAAGAAAAAGCATGAAAAATGGGTCAATACCTTGGTAAAGGAGACCCAAAAAAATGCTGAAGAAAATAACACCTTGAAAAATAGGCTAACTCAATTGGCAAAAGAGGTTCAAAAAGCCAATGAGGAGAAGAATGCTTTCAAAAGCAGAATTAGTCAAATGGAAAAAGAGATTCAAAAGCTCACTGAAGAAAATAGTTCTCTCAAGATTAGAATGGAATAGATGGAGGCTAATGACTTTCTGAGAAACCAAGAAATCACCAAACAAAACCAAAAGAATGAAAAAATGGAAGAGAATGTGAAATGTCTCATTGGAAAAACAACTGACCTGGAAAATAGATCCAGGAGAGACAATTTAAAAATTATGGGACTACCTGAAAGCCATGATAAAAAAAAAAGAGCCTAAACATCATCTTCCATGAAATTATCAAGGAAAACTGCCCTGATATTCTAGAAACAGAGGGAAAAATAAGTATTGAAGGAATGCATCAATCACTGCCTGAAAGAGACCCAAAAAGAGAAACTCCTAGGAACATTGTGGCCAAATTCCAGAATTCCCAGGTCAAGGAGAAAATATTGCAAGCAGCTAGAAAGAAATAATTCCAGTATTGTGGAAATACAATCAGGATAACACAAGACCTAGCAGCTTCTACATTAAGGGATTGAAGGGCATGGAATAGGATATTCCAGAAGTCAAAAGAACTAGGATTAAAACCAAAAATCACCTACCCAGCAAAACTGAGTATAATACTCCAGGGGAAAATATGGTCTTTCAATGAAACAGAGGACTTTCAAGCATTCTTGATGAAAAGACCAGAACTGAAAAGAAGATTTGACTTTCAAACACAAGAATGAGAAGAAGCATGAAAAAGTAAACAGCAAAGAGAAGTCATAAGGGATTTACCAAAGTTGAACTGTTTACATTCCTACATGGAAAGACAATATTTGTAACTCTTAAAACTTTTCAGTATCTGGGTAGTTGGTGGAACCACAGAAACACATACACACACACCCACGCATGCACACATGCGCACACATGTACACGTGTGCATGCACACACACACATGCATGCACATACAGAGGCAGAGAGAACAGAGTGAATTGAATAGGATGGGACCATATCTCAAAAGAAATTAAGGTAAATGGTGAGAGAGAAATGTAGTGGGAGGAAAGAGGGTGAAATGGAATGTGGTAAGTTATATCTCATTCAAGAGCCAAGCAGGAGACTTTTTAGTGGAGGGAAAAAAGAGGAGAGCTGAGAAAAATCATGAAGTTTACCCTCATCACATTCGACTAAAGGAAGGAATAAAATGCACACTTGTTTTGGTATGAAAACCTATCTTACAATACAGGAAAGTGGGGGAGAAGGAGATAAGCAGGGTGGGGGGGATGATGGAAGGGAGGGCAATGGGAGGAGGGAGCAATTTGAAGTCAGCACTCAGGGAGGGATAGGATCAAAAGACAGAATGGAAACAACGGGGGGCCGGATAGGATGGAGGGAAATACAATTAGTCTTACACAACATGACTGTTATCGAAGTCATTTGCAAAACTACACAGATATGACTTATATTGAATTGCCTGCCTTCCCAAAGGGAATGGGTGGGGAGGGAGGGATGGGGAGAATTTGGAACTCAAAGTTTTAGGAACAACTGTCAAGTATTGCTGTTGCTACTAGGAAATAAGAAATACAGTTAAGGGGGAATAGAAAGTCATCTGGCCCTACAGGACAAAAGAGAAGATGGGGATAAGAGAAGGGAGGGAGGATAGAAGAGGGGCAGATTGGTGATAGGGGAAATTAGAATGCTTGGTGTATTGGGGTGGGGGAGGGGACAAATGGGGAGAAAATTTGGAACCCAAAATTTTGTGAAAATGAATGTAAAAAGTTAAATAAATAAATTTATATTAAAAAGAAAACAATTTTATTGTGTGCTCATTGTGTGCTGAGAACTAGCATACACAGTGGGTGTAAAGCCAAAGAAATGGGACATTGCATCTGTCTTTTAGGAGCTCGTATTCTACCATTTTCTCAACTCAGGGAGAAAAAAAACCCAGTAGAATGAAGGATAAAGGGATTAATATATACATGTATATATACATACAAATATGTATGTGTATATAGAGAGACAGAAACAGAGAGAGACAGAGTCATCTAGTAAGTTTAATTCCTGACACTTGTAAAAAAGTGGAACAATTTATCAAAGGATTTTGTGAAAATCTTCTGTGAATTTTTTAAACAATAAAAGAAAAAGAATCTATTTTAGGATGCATATATAAAAAAGTGCACATCTTCTCTGGAGTTGTGTAATTTTTCATTTAACAAATATAAGGAGCTGCTATCTGATATTTTGGCTCCCAGAATTTTACTCTAGAATACAGGTGAGTCATATTGGCCCCTGCCTAATGGAGCACTGAAAATAGCAACCTTCCCAAGAGAAGCTCTTTGCCTTGATAGGTCTAGAAATGAGAAGAACTAGGCATCCTCATGCCCCAAACTTGCTACCATTACATAGATTAACTTTGATTAAGGCCACTGAATATCAGAGTTGGAAAGGATGTATAAGGTCAGTCAGCTCAACACATAACTGAGAAAGTAGCCCTTTCTGTAATGTCTCCAGCTAGTAGTCATCCAACACTGCTTGAAAGTCTTCAGTGATGAGGAATCCACTTAGAACATCCCATTT
Source organism: Bettongia penicillata ogilbyi (assembly GCA_023548195.1). Taxonomy (NCBI): domain Eukaryota; kingdom Metazoa; phylum Chordata; class Mammalia; order Diprotodontia; family Potoroidae; genus Bettongia; species Bettongia penicillata. The sequence continues at coordinate 1,141,368 of JAJHZJ010000229.1, forward strand.
TTGGGTTGGTCTTTTAAAATATTTTAAAAATTTTTCTTTATATTGGCAGAAATTTCCTTTCCTGTAATTCCTGATCTTTGGTCTTATTAAAACATTCTTTAGCTAAATAGAAGAAATGTAATCTTCCTTCCACATAACAGTCCTTCATGTACTTGAAGAGAGCAGTGATCCTCCTAGCCCCATGGAATCTCCTTTCTCAGCTAAACATGCCCAGTTCCTTCAATTGGGCCTTATATGTCATGGCTGCTACTCCGTTACTTATCCTGGTCACTTTCCTCTGTATGAACTACAAATTTGTGGATGCTTTCCTTAAAATCTGGTGAACCTGGGATTCCAGATGTGCTCTGACCTGAGCAGGATTTGTAACCTACTTCTACTTTGTTTTTTACTTGTTAATACTGGAGTTGTTTCATATATCATAGTTGTAGGAAAGCCATATCTTTATATTTCATGGGTGGAGGGCATTTGCTCACTAACTCCAGGAAACTGAGACCCACAAACGGGAAGAGAGCCTTTCCATATCATGTGTGCAGCACAACAGAGCAAGGTGTCCTTTTCATGGACAGAAATCCTGCCCAAGTGGCATGCTCCTCTTGGATGCTTATGTATTTGGCAATTAATAAAATGGAAGTTTGGGGTTTTTTTTATAACAAACAAGGTAAAATCATAGGGCTTGAGATGTGGAATATATATGTATGTGTGTATGCATGTGTGTGTATAGAGAGACAGTATATACACATATACACACGTATATACATATGTTTTATGTATGTTATATATGTATATACCTATATGTGTGTACATGTATATGTGTATGTGTACAAAATTTGTTTTGTTCAGTCTTTTAAGTCATGTCCAAATGCTTATGATCCCATTTAGGGTTTTCTTGGCAAAAATACTGTTTGCTATTTTGCTTCTCTGACTATTTTGCTATTTCTCTCTCCAGTTCATTTAACAGATAAGGAAACTGAGGCAAACAGGGTTAAGTGATTTGCTCAGGGTCACACAGCTAGTATCTTAGGTTGCTTTTGAACTCAGGTCTTCCTGACTCCAGGTCTGGTGATCTATCTCCTGTGCCACCTAGCTATTTTCTGGTTCAATTCAATTTAATCTAGAAAATATTTTAGTTAAATATATTTTATATAAGGCTCAGTCAAACCCTTGCATTTTCTGGAGGCCCAGAAAGATGAAATGATTTTACTTGCTTCAGGCCACCCAGTAAGTTAGGGCCAACGTCAAGACTGCTCCCTAGGACTCTGGAATCCTGGTTCAGTGTTCTTTTATAATATCCATGACTAATCTACATTCCTAGCTTTTTCTTTTATCCCTTAGATTCCCATTAATGGCTATGGGTCAACCTATCTCTTGATATCAGTGTGGTAAAAAAAAAATTAAAAAAAGAAGAAGGAAACATTTTTAAAGTACTTACTACGTGCCTGGAACTGACCTAAGTGTCTTACAAATACTATCTCATCTGATCTTCACAAGGACTCTACTAGATAAATGCTATCATTATTTCCTATTTTACAGCTGAGAAAACTGAGACAAATAGAAGTTAAGTGACTTATTCAGGGTCACTCAGCTAGTAAGCACCTGAGTCTGGATTTGAGGTTAGGTCTTCAGACTCTAAGCACAGAGCTCTATCCGGTAGATCACTGAGCTGCCTAAATAGAAAGAGCACTGCCCCTGAAATCAGATGACCTGAGTCCAAATCCAGTCTGTACTTTTGTACCTGTGTGACTCTTGTCATGTCACTTAATTGCTCTGGACCTCAATTTCCTTGTCTGTATGATTACATGGCATCTAAGGTCCCATCTTATGAGTATAATCCAATTAAAGGGATTCCTGCACATAGAATTGCTTATAGGTCTCTGTCCATGTCCTAGATCTCCAACAAGGTAGTGCTGCCATACTAAAATTTTATTCAGTTCAATTCAATAAACACTGATTATTAATCTAATATATCCTAGATACTCTGCTAAGCTTATGACGCCTTGTTGGTAAAATGAGCCAAAACTCACAAATCAAGAATCTCAATTAAATGAACAAGGACATGAGAAGGGCCTGTTTTGATGGAAAGAAAGTACACAGACCACATTCACTTTCTCATCCCCTAAATAAAAACCCAACTTCATGTATGAAGAATGATTAAGAAAGAATTCTATTCTTGGCACCATATGTTGGAAAGGATATTGACCAACTGGAGCCTTTCCAAAGGAGGCCGAGCCATATGATCAGGGGATTAGACGTCATGGCATTTATGGATAAGTTGAAGAAAATGGAGATATTTAACTGGAAGAAGAGAATGCTTAAATGATACATCATAGTCAATTTTAAACATGTGAGGGACTATCATGAGAGAAGACAGATTACACTTTTCTGTTTGGCTCCATAGTACAGAATTAGGATAAATGGGTGGAAGTTTTGAGAAGAAAATTTAGGATAGATGTCAAGGGAAAAACTACAAGAAGAGCAACAAACTTCTTAATAATGTAAGCTGTCCCAAAGTGCAATGGGCTACCTCATGAGGTGGTGGATTCTCCATCTCCTGAGTTCATTAAGGAAAGGCTGAGTGCCCAATTTGCAGATATGTTGCAGGGGGCATTCTTTTTGTGGCATAGGTATAACTAGCTGAACTCCAAGATTCCTCCTAACTCAGGTTCTGAACACATCTGGTTTGTGACCGAAGGATTTTGAGGAATTCTTAAACATCTGCTCTATTACAGTGTGTAATGATAGTTGATATTTATTTCTACTATAGATAGCATTTTCAATATATGGCCCTATATATTAACACAGTGATAGGTGGTGCAATAATCAACTTAATTTTACATGTGGGAGGAAAGAGATTCAGAGAGTTTAAATGGATTTTTCTATGCCATTTCTTTCTCCAGCTCAAAGATGGTGAAGTGATTTATTTGCCCAGGGTCACACAAATAGTAAGTGTATGAAGCTGGATTTGAACTCAGGAGATGAGTCTTCCTAACCTAAAGCTTGGCACTCTGTTTACTCTAGCTGTATGTGTGTGTGTATGTGTATGTATAGAGAGATAGTATATACACATATACACATGTGTATACATACATGTTTTGTGTATGTTATATATGTATGTACACATGTGCATGTGTGTGTACAAAATTTGTTTTGTTCAGTCTTTTCAGTCTGCTGTTATCATATAGCTAGTAAATTCCAAAAACAAGATTTCAACCTGGATCCTTTGACTTTAAATCCAATACAACTTTCATTACACCATTCTGAATGGACTAGATAAGTTAAAAATAAATAAATAGCAGCTCTCAAATCAAATATATTTAAGTCACTTAACCTTGCTGGATCTCAATTTCAATATCTTTGTTTTTTGTTTCTTTGTCTTAAAGAGGAAGAGAAAAGACTTTCTTCAATTTGTGTCATCTTTTTCCATTCATTGAATGCTCAGATTCACAATTGCCCCTTAGATCCTTGTGAATTCTGTGTAAGAGTTCTAAGATAGCCTTTGCCAAGATGAGTCTGGAACTTGACCCTACAAAAAATCAGGGTTCTCTGCACTATTCTACCTTGCCCCAATCTCATTCTCATTTTACAGAAAAGGAAACTAATTATAGGCCCACAGTATTTGGAGCTGGAAGAGACCAGCTTTGCAGCAGAAATGATCTGGTGCAATCTCACTCCTTTTACCAGACAAGGAATGAGAGTCATGTCTTATCAGAAACATGATCCTGTGATCACAAATTTGAGAACTGGGAGGGATATCAACTCCACTTAGTTCAATCTATACCGAAAGGTTGTTGTGTTTGTTCTTTGTTTTTGAAGAGGACCATGACATCAGGGAAATGATGACATGACTGGCAGTTGACTTTTATTTGAGGAAGGGCTGTGTAAGGTCACCAACTTCACTTTCTCCTCCAGAGCCAGGTGGATCCAGTGACCGGATATTCATCAGGATGACTGGAGATGGCCCAGGATGCAGTGGGAGACCTTGGCCCATTTAAGGCTAAGACCTTTTCAGGTATTCACTTAGAGTGAGGTAACGTCCATTCAGTGAATAGGTCTTTTTAAGAAGTGAGTTAAGGGATGGATCCTTTAATTAGAAGAAAAAAAATCAATCTGGGAGGGGAAAATCCTCAGGGTTGCTGTTCCAAAGAGAAACAGTTACTACTGACATTCACTCTAAGCCAAGAGGGCCCAAAACACAGCCATTAAGTGGAGCTTGGGCAGGAACCTATTGTGGTCCAATCTATGAGCTTCAGAGTGTGCTGGATTTAAGGATGTGTGAAAGATGAAAGACAAGAAAGAGAGGAAGAAAGAAAGAAATCTAGCTAGTAAATCCCAAGTTAATTGGGCAGCTTCAGGCAATCAAAATTTGCCTTTCTTTGAAGAGGAGGAGAGGGAGAGGGAGGAGATGAGCTGAGTTACCCAGGTAGATGGGTCCCCATTCAGGTAGCTCAGTCTACTAACAGGTTGTATTTGTCCTTCATTTTCAAAGATGACTGTGACATCAGGGAAATGATGACATGACTTGTAAGTTGACTTTGATTTGAGTGAGGGAGGGCTGTGTAAAGTCGTCAGCCTCACTTTCTCCTCCACAGCCATCTGGGTCCACTGACCAGATATTCAAAGAAATCGTTACTATCACAAACCTGATCTTCAAGGTCCCTTCCAAGTATGACATTCTATGCTTTTCAGAAATGGAAGACTAGTTCTACCCTTTTATAGACTGAAATCAAACTTCAGAGATATTTTCTTATGAAATAAAATCACTGGAATCATCCTATCCACTCACAAGGTCCCAACAGGTCTTTCAGCTGTTTTAACTTAACAACATCACTTTGCATAATATTTTCACACCTAAGACACTCAGGAGCCGTTAACAGAAATAGACTGGTCTAGTTTTGTTTCGTTTTTATTCTGTACATCTCCACAAACCACAACACACAAAGTTTCCAAAAGTAACTACAACCAGTTGTTTTCCTTGTTTAAAAATTATTCAGTCCCCAAATTGATTCAAATTTAATTTGTATAAAGAGGAAATGCAAGAAAAGTAGAGAAGAAAATACTTTGTGATTTTGATACAAAAAAAACCCCCAAAACATTCTCCTTCACCTGCCTTATCTCATTCCCTCCCTCCCCTGCAGATGACCTAAACAGTTTTTTTAAAATAGGTAATGCCATCTCTGCTACCTTTTTTTGGACTCCACCTGCCAGCTGGCAGCTTTGAAATAGCATACTGTAAAGGGGAGTGAGACAGTAGGATCAGAAAGCATGAAAGAACCCTTTATGACATCATTGCAACTCCTGGTACAGATGTAGCCTTTGAGAATGAGGATGTGAAAAGCATGGAAACTCTGAATAGTCATGAAACATTATCAGCAGAGAATCAAATTCTATGTGTCTTTCCTGAAGGACCAATATCTTCCTTTCTGAGTTCCTCTTCGCTGAGAGAGAGAGAGAGAGAGAGAGAGAGAGAGAGAGAGAGAGAGAGAGAGAGAGAGAGAGAGAGAAGGAATGGACAAAAAAGGGAGGACTTTGTTTACTCTGGATGTTCTCTTTCATTCATGGATTACTCAGATTCACAATTTTCCCTGGATTTTTTAGTGTTTTGATTTGAGTTCAAAGATTGCCTTCTCTCAACTGAATTGAGAATTTGACCATTTGCAAAAATCTAAGTCATCTGTACCATTCTACTTTGCATCAGTCTCATCATGATCAAAATTCAATTTGTGTCCCCAGGACAGTACACCATAGTAATGTCATGGAGATATAACATCAGAGACCCTCTCATTCCTAGGAAAACATCCAGAGTTTTATTGATGAGTTCTATGAACAATATGATTCAGTGTTAGTTCTAGCCAAAAAAAGTAAGCCTCTGCCTGTGGGCAAACCAGGCAGAGGGATCATGAGAAATCTGGTAGACTCTTACCTTCCTCTCTATGTGATCTGGAGCTTGGTTTCCATGATAATCTGAGATTGTTGGTTATAGGCATGTTTGAGATATGCGTGAGTGTGTGTGGATGGCATATATGAGGTGGGGGAGTGGGGAAGGAAGAAGAGTAGGTAAAGTACATTCTGTTACTGGTTCTCCTGGCATCTTTAATTTGAACCTTACTTGCCATCTCCAGTATTCCAAAAGCATCAGACCTTGGATACTGGTGATGGTATTGTAACTCCTTTCCCGCCTCACACTCTATATCAATGATCACCTTTCCCACAGTCAATGTGTAAGATTATTTCCTCCAACTATACAGGGAAGAGGACTTAACCAATGACTAGAAAAAAATGAGTGATGTTTGCAAGTATCTAAGGAGTAAGCGAGTATGTGAGGAGAGAGTCAGTTCAAGTTTTGTGGATCCTGTAAAATGTTTGTCTGGATGTTTGGGGAATTATTTAGCAAGACTGAATTCACTGTAACCATATGGTTTTATATGGGAATTCAGGATCTCTAGGTTCTAATTCCAGCTCCACTAATAACTGTTAAACCTCTGAAAAATATCTTCATCTCTCTGAACCTTGAGAAGATGAGAGGTGAAAGAGATAGTTTCTCAAATCTCTTCTAGGTCTAAAACTGTGGGTACTAAAAACTGGGATCCATCATTATCTCCTCCACTAAATATATATATATATATATATATATATATAATATATATATACACATATATATATATACATATATATATACATATATATATTAATGTTTCATCATGGCATAGAGAAAGTTTGTTATTGGATGATAAATGGTTTTGGCTACAAGAGCTCACAAAGACAATATACTAAGGCATAGAGGGGCAGCAATCTGTATTTAGTGAGGGAATTGCTCATACAAACACAATAGCACATCCTTACAGTGTAAGTAAGAAAAATGATTCATCACATAATCTTAAGCCTTTCTAAAAATCACATAGTTGTGTATTTTGTAAGGGTGTCAGGGATCATCTACCCTAGCCTTCCAACAATTATAAGAATTGCTTCCATAGTGTCTCTGTGGACTGTCATTCAGTCTCTGTTTAAAATCGTAAAGGAACTCATTGTCTCTCAAAAGGTAACGAATACCATGATGAGAGCTATGATTTCTAGAAATTCTTTCCTTATATGAAGCTTAAGATTGTATTTACTTTCTTGGTAAAAGCATCAAATAGAAGAAATAGTGGAATTAATGAATATACAAACTCCAGAGTTTTAGGAGCAGTACCCTGAAAGAAAAGCATTCCCCCGGCTTTTCACACTGGTGACTTCAGAGTAGTTTAAAAAAAATGTATTTGCTTCAGTCATTGAAGTTGGACCAAGATATAAATAATCAAAAGGACTGAGGGAGGACCTAAAACCTGTGAAGGTCATGAGCTTTCATAAACAAGCTAGAAGAAAATTCAAGAAGTGAAATTAAAATCTGAATCATCTTTTAACCTGTACTCTTATTTATAAGTTTCTATCTGACTTTCTTATTCTATCTCTGATGACAAATGTTCTTGTTCAGAGAATAAGTAACTTAGATCCAAGAGATGTGATTCCATCATCCTCTTCAGTTCTTACCATAGTTACTTGTGGCAGCTTGGGCAAGTCATTTCTCAAAGGAACAATTTCTTAATCACAGAAATGGAAATAGGTCATCTCATAGTAACTTTACATCCAGTGGCTAAAAAATTCCTGAGAATGATTGAAGCAGGTGTTTACAATGTTACAGGTGCTGTCTAGAACTAAGAATATATGTCATTGTCAAAGGTATTTCAGACTTGTGATAGGCACAGAATGTGGTTTAGTGGCTAGAAAGCTGTTCTTGAAATCAGGAAGACTGCTTTTGATCCATGCCTCTGGCACATATTGGAGATGTGTCCTTGAGTAAATCACTCAACATTGCAGTGTTCTAGGCTAGAGGTATCACGCCCAGCTTTGAGGGCAGCCAAGTGTGACCTGGATCAGATTAAAATATAATTGAACATATTTGACAAAATAAATTTAAAAACAATAGAATATGATGTCAATATATGGTTTTCTACGTCATCATACAGTTTACAGGGATGCTTATGTGTAATTTAGTGGCCCCATTGCTATTCAAGTTTGATACCACTGCTAAAGGTAACTTTGTAGAACTAGAAAGTGCAGAGAAGATGCTGACATACATTTGATAGTGGGCATTTAGATCTCTAAACCAGTGAAATCCCAAAATCCTTTCAGGATGAAATATTTTCTGCTGCTTTTACACACACATGCACACACACACATAAACATACATATATGTGATGTGTGTATCTATATATACCTTAAATCTGAGGATAAAAATAAAGTGAAGAATATCCCTTGTGGAAAAAGAACAATGCATGTGTCTACTTTGGCATTGCTAAGAAATGTCTAAGAGTGGACATCTCATAATACAATGTTAAGAGCAATATTTAATACGTTGTAAGACCATTAAAAAAAAAGAAAGAACAACTAGCAATTTTCAGGAGCTTTTCCTTTTCTCACAGGCTTCAATACATCCTTCCTGTAATATGAAAGATTTAAAAGGTTAAAACTGAATGTTATCTATGAATAATTAATTGTGTATACATACAAGAAAATGGAGAACTTGTTAAAAGGTACTGCTTTCAATGTGCTCCAAGTAATTGAAGTATAAATGTAGCCTCTTAAATTCATATGAATTTTTATATGAACAACATAAAATTGAGAAGTAAAAAACATTAAATCAACATGGTTCAGTGTTGGATTAGGCATCAGGAGATGAGTTTAAGTTCTAACTCTCCAACTATCTATGATAATTTTAGCTGAGTCATTAAACATAAATAAACCTCACTTTCCTCATCTATACAAGGAGTCGTTTGGATTGGATGATCTTTAAAGTTCATTCAGGCTCTTGAAAACTATATTAAGATGAATGGTTGACATCAAAATTTCTTGTTCCCTATTCCCATTCAAAATTCTCTGAAGAAAATTTAAATACCTCTCTATTAACTGAACTTTTAAATGTGCTGGGGAATTGGGCTGTCTCTTAGGGAAGACAATTTAATTACATAAGAATTGCTTTTAAAGAATTATTGTACCTTAGGGTTGGAAGGTGTCTTCAAAGGTCATCTTGTCCAAACTAGGCATTAAGAGAAGTTCCCTATATAATATCCCTGACAAGTGGTCACTAAGTTTTCACTGTTTGGGAGCTCCTACTCTTGATTATGGAAAGGATGTTTCTAGAATTCTATATTCAATAGCTATTGGTCATTTTTTTTCTTTTTAAAATAACAGGTTGAATGGAAAAAACTTTCAGATTTCAATCTTTCAAACAATTTATGTTTCAGCCACTGAGATAGAGATATGTAGGTTTATAACTATACATACATACATACAAACATAAATATATGTATGTACATACACATAAATATATATATATATATATTTTTTTCTAGCTAGCTAGCTAAACTTGGACACCCAGGTTAAGTATCCCCTGGGTCTAGCAGGTCATAGGAAGTGGAAAGGCTTTAAGTGTAAGCCTAGTGGCAACCTCTGCCTCATTTCATTTAATTCCTAAAAGTGCAATATTTCATAACCAAAGAGTTGGGCCCCACAACATTATTGACTACAGTAATATATGAAATGGACACTAAAAACAGTCCTCATTCCTAAAAACAGGACCTCATTCTTGTACTACATCTAAGTGATTTCCCCAGTCTGAATCAGTCCCGTTTCTTATATAATAAAGCAAGGCAGGAAGAAGGGAAGAGTACCTTCACAACATTATTGGTATTCTCAGTGCTTGATCAATTCCAGAAGAAATATTTACTCCATTCTTAGTGCACTTTAAAAAAATGCACAATTAGAAATTTTGCTAACTCTTCCATCTTCCAGTGAGTTTCAGGGCTTTCTACCCATAATATGGATAAACATAATGAAGAAAAAGAGCCAATGGAACACTTTCAATGTTAAGTGTGTTCTCTCTGAAACAGTAACAGAAGGACATGAGAAATTAATGAAAATCATACCGGATTAGGGGCATGAAAAACCTGTGATTTCCACTGAGAAATGCTCACAACAATGAAATCACAGATTCACCAAAGGTTCAAAATAAGATTTATTTGCAGTTTGTGTGAATGTTTGGTAAAGGAGGTAGCTATGCAAGTTTTGAGGTATGGTAGGGTGATTCTTAAAATATAAGTAGAATAGTAGAATATACACTTATTTTCTTTGACATATCGTCAAATTTTCTTCTTCTTCCTCTTCTCCTTCTTCTCCTTCTTCCTCTCTTTCTTCTTTGTCTCCTTCCTCTTTTTTTCTTCTTTTCTTCCTTTTCCTTCTCATTTTCTACTCTGCCCTTCCTCGCTTCCTATTTCTCTGGTTACTATTCTCTTTCCTTCCTTGCTTTGCTTTTTCCTTTTGTATTCTAATTGTATCCATTCCCTTAGGTTCAGTTCTTGACTTTCTGTCTCTGTCGCTCTCTGTCGGTGGCACAACGAGAGTCCCAGGGATGCAGTATCAGATCTTTGGAGAATCATCCTTGACTCATCATTGTTCTCTCTCCTCTTAAGTTTAGTCAATGAATATTGCTAGTTTCTCTTTTGATAGATCTCATATTCATCTCTTCCTCTCCATTCCCCATGCTACCACCTCAGTCCAGGACCTCATTCTTGTACTACATCTAAGTGATTTCCCCAGTCTGAATCATGTCCCATTCCCGCTCAGCTTGCATATTGATTTATTGAATAGAAACATTCAAGAGCTTCCTGTTTCATACTGTGCCAAATCTATTCTCTGTTTAGCATGAAAGACCATAACGTAATTTAGTTCTGTCTCACTTGTTATGAAATAGCACAATGACCACTTCCTTCCCTCACTACTTCAGCCTTTGTGTTCTCCCCCTTCTTCTGACATTTGTAGTATATATGGCAGTCTTAGAGAGGTAGTGTGGCATCATGGATAAGAGTTAGCCTTGGAGCCAGGAAGACTTGGGTTCAAGTCTTGCCTAGGACATAGTATAGAACCAAGAGGGACATGGGATAAGGAGCACTGTGGCCTAGAAAATATAGGAGGGTAGTCTCACTGAGGGTGCAATCTTTCCAGCAGGGCATGGCTGTTGTCAGAGAGAGCAGCACCATGGTGATGAGATGATGACAGATGGCACCCAGAATTAGTTATACTATGCCCCAGTGATGCACCTTGAGGCAAGACACAGGAGAATCATTTACTTTTGGTAGGAGTTACATTGTTATATCTATAGGAAAAGCTTTGTTTGTCATCTGATAACTTTCATATATGTAGCCAAATCTCTCCAACTATTTCCTAGGGACAGGGACTGGGTCTTCTACCTTTTCTGGCTCACCCAAAGCATTGAGTAAAGTACTGGAACACATATTAGGCATTTGGCAAATACAAGTAGATTGTTTCATACATGGGTTTGATTTAACTTGAAGCTGTGGGAGAATCAATTCAATTCAGTTCAATCAACATTTAGTAAGCACAGAGTATGTGCTAGACAGGGCACTAAGTGCAGAATGGTTTTTATTTTATTTTTTTGTATTTTGTGAATAATTACAGGCAAAAATATTCATAACATTAGCGGTCAGCCCTCCTCTTGAAGCAAAGGGAGTTATCTAATTTAGGGAGTGAAAAGAACGAGGAGTTTTCTCTTGAAGAAACTGACCTTTATATCCTCTGAGTTTTCTTTGGAAGCGACAACTATTATAAGAAATTAGTGATACCTCAGGTAATCATGCAGATTAAGGACTCAAGGGAAAAGTATCTGACGCTGAAAATAACTGCTTTCTTTTAACTGAGGGTGCTACGTCCATATGGCACTTGAACTTTTGCCTGGCACATAAACATATAGTAAATGTTTGCTGATTGATCAATTGGTTGAACATTATCTTGTGTATATCACATTACTGATGTAAATTGTAGAGGAACAATTCTATCTCTAGAAAGTTATACTCTTCTTAGATATAGTTTCAAAATTGTGTTCTGAGCTGATTAGTAACATGTCCTTGAACAGAAAGTAACCTGCATGGGGGAGCAGCTAAGTGATAGTTTTTGAGGGACACTTCAGCTGCATATTTATTGATAAGCACCTTGATAGATAACTGACAAGAGCACGAGCTTAGACTTGGGAGATGGGTGACAGGAAAATGTGTGATAAGGAAAAATTGATCATGATCATGGGATCACTGGACCAAATAACTTGGACTTCTCTTTCTGCTTTGTTATAAGGTGAAATAAGATGCAAGAGCGCATGGTAAGAATATTCTCTATAACCATGGATATCAAAAAGGTCAGTTCAGTTTGTTCTTTCTTTAATTAATAGGCTAAACTATATGAATAGTCTGGACTGAGATGAAGAGGCATCACTCTCTAAGTGATATAAGGTATATATATATATATATATATAAGGTATAAACAATTGTTTGGGCTTCTTACAACAGAGAGATGATCACCCACTGGAAGGAAGCCATCTGAAAAGAGGTTTGATACAAGGTACTTGAGCAATGCACAACCCCCAAGAGCTTCTAAATTCAAGTAGAGATTCAGGGTGATTTAGTTGTGCTTTGGCCTGAGGAAAACAAAGGTTGGATTAAGCTGTAGTAGGGAACAATTAGTATGTAGTGAGAAAGGTCTTAAATTGTACTTGAGTGTTTGTACTTTTCTATATCTTATTCTAAATTTTTAATAATCTATTTAAATATAGTGGTGCTCTGTGATGGTTATAATTAGTTATTTTAATATATTTTAATGGCCATAACCAAATGGAAAAGCATGCTAGCCTCTGATTCAACCACACATACTAGAAGCTTAGCTGTTTGGCTTCGAGGCCATAACCAAGGCAATACCATCCACTACTAGTAACATCTTGACTTCATAATGGCCTTTTCATTTATTTTCTAAATCAATACAGGCTGAAATCCCATATGTTCCCAGACATGGGTATTGCAAGGCTTCTAAGTGAATAAGCTTCAGAAATGCTGTAGGCTAAGCCATCCTTTCCAGGTCCAAAAAAATATTAAAGTTCCAATAACACAAACAGATCTGGCTCAGCACTAAATCCAGTTATCGGGTAAAGTTTGAGAGCAATGATATTTTCAATTTGTTTCAATATGACCAGTGAAGCAATCAGCTTGAAGGCTGGCTTCTGTTCCAGGATTCTCATCCCTTCTGTAGGTAAATAGAACTTCCCATTGAAAATTCTCTTTTGTGTCTATTTCTTCCTTACCGGCCTGCTCACATCGCTAGAGAAGTGAAAAAGTACAATATCATTGGGTTATATTTCTTTAATGTGTAATACTGGAAAAAGAAACTACAAGAATAGCTAATATCACTTTAAAGTTGTGTTTGAATAATAACAGTCCATTTTTCATCTCTCTATCCGTGTGAGCTAAAAATGGAACCTAGAAGCTGAAGTGGCCACCCCAGGAAAGATAGAACACAGACCACAAAGGGATACCACCAGCATATGGAACCATCAAGTGACTTGTCTCAATGATTTTGGGAAAATGCCATTCTTATAGGTGTATGTCTTTTTAATTAAGCTTTCGGTGGGGTTTCCACTTAATTCTAGTTTTCCTGGGCACTTGGTGCCCAGAGAATGAGCCCAGAGAATGCATATTCTGAGACAATGAGTGGTAAATTCTTGAATGGTTTGATTGTATTACATGACACTCATTTGTCCAACTGAACAAATGCTAAGGAAGGTTTGAGACAGCATGGTGAAATAGAGAGCTGGCTTTGGAGCAAGAAAGACCTGATTTCAAGGTCTGACTCTGATACATACTATCTGTGCAACTGTAAACAAGTGATGCAACTTCTCGGTTTTCTATTCATCTAAGGCTATCTATTGTAGAGAAAGGGTCAAGTTGCATTGGTAGAGGAAGCCCCCAATGCAGATTTTCCTATATCAATGAAGTAGATCAAAGTGTGTCACTGGAGCTGAATTTAATGATATGGTCACATTATAACTGGTGCTTTCTTGCATGCATGCTTTGGAAACCTAAGCCCCAGTGTTTATTTTTATTTTTGGAAAAAAATTTCCTCAACTATATAAGATGGAATCCTCATACCTTTATTTGCATAGATAACAGTTTCCAAATGGCCCACGGCCCCCCAGTAGTCAATATTTCATCCAGTCTTCACGATAGGAACTTCTTTCCTTCTACACTAGGGCTATCTGTAGTCACTTGTACCTTTTACTTATGTAGTAGCAGTTTGGGGGGACTCATGGAAAAGTTCAAGACCCTCAGTGGTCAGAAATGAAGGTTTCCTCCTCACCACAGCCATGAAAACATACGCACATGTACACACACACATACACATGCATACACATACAGAGCATTGGTAGCTATGAGAGCAACTTCATTGCCAAGCGCATCCTCTGAAGTCAGATACAGAATTGGTTTTGTGATTGCATTGCATTTTTCATCATTACCCCCTTCTGGCAGACTTGCCAACTGGAAAATTTCCAGCAGAGAAGCACCAGGGATTAAATTCTTCTGGAGTATATTTTTTCCAGCTTTTGGAAATAATCTACTACAGTTTCTCCATTCACTCCTCCCCAATTTCCATTTTTGAAGGCTGGTATATAGAAATAGATCATTCACAACCTGCGTTTTTCTCTCACAGATGAAATAAGATCAAGGATGCAATTTGAAGTGACTGGGGAGCCAGAGGTTATAATCAACAACTAGTTTGGGATAAGTCCTATTTTATATAGTATCTCTAATCTGTACTTGCAAATTGTGATATATAATCAAAATGTGATTCAAATAACCAGTGGATCAATGCATCACCACTGGACCTGTAAGTTAAAAATAGAAAGACGATAATTTAAGTTCACATGCAGAAACACTAGGAAAACACTTTATTCATGTCCAATGAGAGGGGATGGGATGGAGACTAAGACAGGGTCACTTTTAGGCAGTAGCAAAGTCTTTGCACACCCAGTAAAGGCATTATAAACATTCCATCCCTGCAGCTTATACAGAAGCAAAGCCAAGACTGTTTGCCCCACGAAGAGGTGTTTTCATGGGCTCTAATGAGCACTAAGATCCTGGTCAGTATAAACCCACAGAGACCTATGTGTGCAGTATGAGCTGAGGTGGTAGAGATGGAACAGCCCTACTCCACTGATGAAAGCAACACTGTCATGCACCCTCCTGCTAAGATCTCTCCAGTGATAGGTTGTGAGAAAGAGAAGGAAAAAAGGGGGATATAAAACACTTCTTTTCCCCTGTAAAATGAGGTTGTTAATGGTGTCAACATTGAGCCAAGAGAGTTAAAGATGTAATTTTGGTACCTGACATGCAGTGTGGTTGAGTCAATTGTAAAGAAATTTAGATATTGCCAAATTGTGGTAGTAAAACAGAAATGGAAGGTACAGAGACTATAGATCTCTCAATTTGGGGACAATATATTTGGAACTGAGTGATTAAAAAAACCCTAACAGCTGGAGGAGACACCTAATACAGGCTCTCTAAGTCTACTGTACCCAAGATGGTAGGTTAGGGTAGCACTGGTTAGAAGACCAATGGCTGCCATTTTGCTTAAATTGGTCTTCTTAGAAATTCACCATTTCATGCCAAGCCTCTCCATGAACAGGCCTGCTCTCTATTCTCAGAAATGTCTGGAAATAAATTCAGCCACAATATTCCATTCCCTGTTCCCACAGTTTCCAAACTCATGATTGTCTGTTCTTTTTTTTTCTTTTTTTGCTGTAACTCTTAGAAGTGGGTAGCTGTGCCAACTGCATGACTGCCTTTGTTCCGTTCATCTTTCAATTCCATTGCACCAGAAGGCAAAAGTGGCTACACATAGGCAGTACTCAGCTATTAAAAAAGCCCAAGCTGAATCATTCTTTTGTTGCCATGGCCAGAGAGCAGGAACCCCAATCTACCACTTTGGGTGCCTGAGCAAGGCACCTTAGAGCCCTGCTCAGTGACCACATAAACCCACATGTTTCCATACCACCTCACGATAGCTCAGATATTTATCAGGACATATTTCTAACACCCGTTGACATCATCCATGAGGTACTTCTCAGTTCCCATAAGATGGAAAAGGAAGAGAGGGACCCATGCAAAAAAGGGAGAACACTCCCTAGTTACTAAATATTTTAGACGAATTTAGTCATAGGAAACTGAAGCCGAGTCATGATTTTTTGTGGGCCGTCCAGAGCTCCTTCAAAGTCCTTCCAGAAACCACATTAGCTGTGAAGTCTGGCTATTAAGAGAACAGACATCCTTTTAATTTAAAACCAACTGACAGATAGCTGGAGTAGGGCTGTGTGGATGTAGGGGGCCACTCTGTGCAGAAGGGGAAAGAGGAGCAGTGCCATTTATAGGAACATCCTTTCCGACTTTAAAATAAATTATACAGGTGAACACATAAGTTCATGCTACTTGCTGGAAGCAATAAGGATCCAATTTTGTGGACCAGATGTTCCACAAACCTCCATGAATCCTGCCTCATTCCCTGGGGGCTATAGTATTCTGTGGTGCATCTCAGTAGCCCTTAGAAACTGGTGGCATGTCCTCAGACAGATATCTTGCATGATAAAGACAGACGCATTGATTCCATCAGTTTCTTCCGCAGGAGCTGCCGGACTGCCGAGGGGCATTGTCGATAATTCTCACCAGAGTTCCTCTTTTCCTTCTACCTCAGTCAAACTGCAGTCTCTAGATCTTCGTGGGTAAGAATCTTGTAGCTCTGACGACTCTCTAGATACGAAGCCAGATCTGGGTCCCCAGCCTGCTGGGCTCTGTCTTGAGGAGTCTTGCCCTGTGAGTTGCAGATGGAAAGAAAAAGACATAAGCGCAAAAGATAGCATATCAGAGACACACAAGGACAGAGCTGCATGCACAGTGGCTGTTCAGAAACTGAACGTTAGCAGCTTTCTGAAGGAATGAGCCAAAGTTAAGGCGGATGGATGCTATCATAGAAGATCTAACAAATAAGAGTTTTCTCGACTGATTTTAAGGTTCTCTAGACTATTCCTTACAACTCACACACTGTGGGTTCTTGAATTGAATTTTTTTTTAGTCAACTCCAAGATAAGACCATGACTAATAATTTGGTGTCTCAACAAAAAGAATCTCCCTGTTGTGCTTTGTTAACTGCAAAAAGGAGAAAATGAAGCCTCGGTGCTGTACAAGGGTTTCCAGGAGGTTTATGAATCTACAGGAAAAGGAAGCAGCTGGCAGGGGCAGTTATTTATTTTTTCTCTTTTACTTGTTTATTTTCCTTAACCTTACTCATAAGAGAAACATAATAATGAAGATCCCTGGATACAAATGTTATCTGGGAGGCATTATCTACCATTGAGAACCTAATCTCAATTTGGTGGGTCAGACCCAACCGGTGACACAGCAGAGCTCTGAGGGCATAAATGATCTTCCTGGAAAACACTAGGTGCTTAATAAATGCTTCTTGACTTGACTTGATGATTTCATATGGAGAAGAAAAGATCCACAGCATTAGTAATGAAGGTCAGAGTATAATACCCTGAATCAAATAACACCAGACATCTCTCTAATCATGTGACTGGTAGAGGAGAGAAATAGGGAAAGAAAATAACAGAATCATAGATCAAGATCTAGAAGTGAGCTTTGTGGCCATCTGGCCCAACCCCCCTCAACTTACAGAAGGAAGAAGTATGACCCAAGATGAAGTGACTTGCCAATGGTTATGAAATGATGAGGGACAAAGCAGAGATCTCATCTTAGTTTGCCTCTAAAAGCATTGCTTTTTCCATTACATCACACCACCTCTGAAAGAAACTGGTACCAAGACAGAGGACGACCCATAAAGTAGATGATGAGCAGCAATGGAAACCAATTCAGCCCATTCCTTAATATTGCCTAATGCTTGCTTTGCTTAAGTACACATCTTTCAGAAATATACTTTCCTTATGTAGTATCTTCTCTTTCCAGATCGTCATTGCTCTCTTAAACAAAGTTTAGTTCTTGCAGGCAGTGCTCTCTACTTCCACCACACCCCCACCCCTAACCCACAACTCTTTCATTTTTGGTGATGGGAAATTTAAACAGCTAAAGGTATGTAGATGAAAAGGTAACCCTGAATCAGAGGGCTTTCTACATATTTTTACTATCAGTAAACTGTGGCTACACTGCAACTGAATTTTCTTTCTTGCCTGAATCCTTGGGATGGTGACACTTCTCCTTTTCTATCTCTCTCTGTGCCCATCTCCTATATCCTTAGTACAGGACACACTCCATTTGTCAGAGTACAGAGTCCCTTCACTATGGACACAGAGATCTCAAGGTGCAAACTACATATACGATAAGAAAGCAAAGACCCAGCTTCATTACCTATACTCAGTTCAGTTTTGTTCAATTTCTCTCCTTTCATCACTTAACAACTAAATCCAAAATGTGCTTAGTTGGTGTTTCCTTGCTGATTCCTATTTATCCTATGTCAAATATTCTCTCCTTATAATCACCTGAACCCACCTCAGTGGTTTTATCTTCCTTTAAACTCGAGCTGGCACCCTTGATCAAGTACTTCTTCTTGAACTTGTGTCTCTTTTCTAGGTGCATAATTCCTAGGTCACTTCTACTGGTTTTCTTCTTTTCTGATGACAGCTCAGCCTTAACTAGCTCATCAAACATGCTGATTGCATGTCTGATACAACTGCCCTTTTTTGTTCCACATCCCTGCCTTTGGCAACTCCCTACTCACAAGATGTCAGGAAGGTCATAATCATATTTCTTAACTCTGTCTTCCTTGCGGTAAAATAGCAGCACATATAAAATCCACATTTATAGAAAAGGACTGAGGGAATTGAGGGGATTGGAACAGCAAGTGGTAGTGGGAATTGAGTGAACCAGATTGACTCCATCATGTGACTCAATTCTGGAGCTAGCTCAGTTCCCTTTCTATTCAATTATGGGTCCAGTCCAATTTCTGTCTTGTGAGAAAACTTTATTCATTTGTGGGAACAGTTGGAAAATTTTATTGCATTGTTTGAACTCAGCTCTGAATGACTGGGAAGTTAGACCACCCCCACCTATTGTTTAAAGACCTTTACCTAAGAACTAGGTTATACATACCAGAAACTCCTCAGATATGAAGAATGATGCAAGGAGTTTTCTCACAATTATACACCTCAAGTAATCCATATGTGTTATCTGAAAACTGGTTCCACACTAACCAATCAGTTATTGTTTCCATGTTCTTGGGGGGAGTGGGATACCTTTTCACATTTCAGGGAATTGTATCTCTTTACTCTCTCTTTCCCAATTTGGAAAGTCCTTAATCTTTCTCCTAATTAGAAATCAGCTTAGCTAATGTGGTATCCTGGTTTCATTTTAATTAACTGGCATTATTTGTTTTTCACGTATGAAAATGTCTCTTCCTCTTCAGGGTCCAGTGCTAAGCTGAGGAAAGGGCCTGGTCCCAATTTGTTAGGTAACTGATATGTATTGCCTAATAAATCAAAATGCTCAGAAGCTCAAACCTTTGTTTCCTTGGTCATTTCATTTTTCACCTACCACAGGACAAATAAGAGTCCACACTTACATTTTAATGCCATTTTTTAAATATGGGTTTATAATATATGAGGTGTGACTTTATAGTCCTGAGCCCCATAGGAAAATCAACCTCCCTATTTTATAGCCACATTCACACTTAGGGTGGGGAACAGTCAGTACTCCCTTCCAGGCTGACACCTTCCCCCAACAATCTACCCACTTCATTAGATGGCCTGTGCTCTGCTTGAGCTACTGAATGCTAGTCTTTCTTTCCACCAATGAATACCTCAATATTCCAGATCTTCCCCACACTGTGCAAAAGAAAAACTTCATTTCTTCCCTCAAAGGCTTTAGAGGATTATGGATTTAGAGTTGGAAGGGTTATCATCATTTTATAGGTGATTAGAACCCCAAAATGTTCCATGACTTACCCCCTAGGACACACAGGTAGGATTTGAACCTAGGTCCTCTGACTTCAGATCCAGGATTCTTTCCTCTGTACTAACTTTACTGGACCTAGAATGTTAGTTGAGAATCTCTAAAGTTAGCTTCTAGCCCTACGTCTACCACTATTACACGTGTGACTTTGGGAATTCAATCTATGTCTCATTTTCCTCACCTGTAAAATAGAGATAACAATATATATCCCACCTAGATCACAGAGTTAGTGTAGAAATCAAAAGAGATAATAGATGGGCAAGCATTTTGAAAAAAAAAATTTAACTGCTCATACATGCACGGTGAGATAAATGATTATTAATAATCGATGATGTGGAGAGATTCAGATTTCCCCTTTTTTCTTTTATCCTTATTTCAAAACCTCAGTCTCTGAAGGCTGAGCTAACCTTTTCCTCTATCCAGAACCCCACCCTTGTGGTGCAGCCATTGTGCTCTACTCAGGGTTGGGAGGGGATAAATTCTTTGGATAGATTTCCCCAGACTGGAGCTAACTTAGAAGTAAATAACGTAACCAAAGTTCAGGTCCAGCCCCTCATTGTAATATTCACTCTCTTATTAATTGCTGACCAATCAGAGCTGATTGACATCCTCAGGAACACACCTCCCCCCTTCCAATGGGCATATAACATGCTGCCATGAATGTCTTTGATCTAAGAGAGAGGGCCAAATGACAATCCTTTGATTAAAATGTTGACATTATTAATATAATGATCAAATTACCCAGAGGTTATGTTCTTGAACCTTTTGAATCACTGCAAAGGGACTGTTATTTAGTATTGACCTTTACTACTTGGGCCACTCTCTTGGCCAGTGAATTTTATCTCCCCCCACTTCCCACCAATGGGATTACTTTGTATATATTTCTCTCTCTCTCTCTCTCTCTCTCTCTCTCTCTCTCTCTCTCTCTCTCTCTCTCTCTCTCTCTTTCTCTCTCTCTCTTCATACACATACACACACATATGAATAGAATATAAAGTCCTTCAGATCAGAGATGATTATTTTTTTCAAAACATAGCACAATGCCTTGCATATATCAGCCACTTAATAAGAGTATTTTGAAAGGACTTGAATTCTATGTCACTTATTGCAACCCCTACCATATGGTACCATGAACACCACAGTACATAAATATTAGGTTGAATGATGAATCCCATTCCTCTGCCTTCCTTCCCATGCTCCTTTATACAACCCTGAAGGGCAATAGTACTCCATACCCATGCCATCACTCCACTAGAATGACCCTGATTTCCATACTTGAACATTGGATATCTTCTCCGCCCATAGCCTGACTGCCAGGACTTAGCCAAGCTAATAGACTAGCCAAAATAAGGCCAAGCACACATGGAGATTTATAAATGTACCTATGCAAACACACACCCTTTCTTTGTGGTTATAGATTTAAATTGCAGTTTCTCTAAATAAAGCACTTTATTTTTTCCTCCTTTTTTCCCAAAGTCCCAGGCCCTGCCATGAACATAGAAAGGATGCCCTAGCTGTGTGCACAAGTGAAGGCTATGGTGCCAGTGGCCGTGCCCAGCTAGGAGAATGTTTCCACTCACTCATCAGGTTACCTTGGAATCCCTCTTTCTCAGAGATGCCCCTGCATCCACCAGGAGTTGGCAGACAGCCCGGTTCCGCTGGCAGGCAGCCTTATGCAAGGCTGTCTCTCCCCTAAATCAAGACCAGAAAAGAAACTAGCAGTGAGCAACCTTAACCATGGAGGGGAAAACCCCACCTTGCTCTAGATACTGCATCCCTGTATCCCTAGATAACTGTTCTCTAAGTGGTGAAATGACATTTGGGGAAGGCTGAAAATCACCTGAGTCACTCAATCCACAGGGTTTCTACACACAATATCTAGCATCAGCCTCTCTCTCTCTCTTTTTTTTCCAAAATGGTATTAGTCAACTGGGCTCAGTGGATGAAAATGTATGTATTTATTATATCAAATTATTAATATTTCTTTATTAATAAAAAATATCCATGCTTCTTGGGGAGACAACATATTAAAAGAAAGCCACTTGAATGGGTACAGAGAGGAAATAGAGGCTTGAAGGGGAGAAATGACTTGCCTATGGTTGCCCATGCAGTAAACAGCAGAGTTGTTGGGAAGCTTGAAGGATGTAATGCATATGAAGGCACTTTGAAAGTTGCAAGATGTACTATAAATGTGGAGTAACCTTGGTTTAGTCTAGTGGAAAGAACACTGGTTCAGGCATCAGAGAACAAGGGTTCAAGTCTCATCTCTGACTCTTAGTAACTGAGCTGAGGCAAATCCCTTATCTTCTCTGAGCTATTTCATCATCTGTAAAATAAGGGATTCAGACTATGTGGCCTCTTAAGTTCCTTCCAGATCCAACTCTCCAGGAATGGGCTATTTATCACCCACATTTTACAGATGGATCAACTATGGCTCATAGGGGGTTGAATGACTTGTCAGAATCATTAAATTAATCAGTGTTTTAGATAGGATTCAAACCCAAGTACTCCAGATTCTGAGGTTAAAATCAATGCTTTTCCTTACTATATCACATTTTCCCTCTATTAAAATATAGGTGTTGAAGCTTATCTTTGAGGTTCTTTCCAGCTCTAAACATTCTGTGATTCATTTATTCAATTTTGGGCTGCTTGTGTGCTGACAGATGAGGTTTGTGAGAGAGAATCCAAATTATAGGATTCAGATTGCTGAGATGAATATGTTCCTTGGAATCTATCTTGTCTTATATTCTATCCCCAAAATAATGTTTTAGCTTAGACCATCATTCTTTTTTTCAGATTTCTGCCTAATTTCTGGATGTGGGCATCTCCTCCGGACTGTTTCAGCTATAGAGACCACTGCCCAGAAGTTTCTGTCCCTGTTGGATATATGATGCCTGGCTAGTTGAAACACAGAGTCCTGGGTATCATGTGACAGATCAAAAGTACAAAAACAGTCAGGAGTTACATCTGATTTCTAGTCTAATGAACCGTACTACTTCTGTGTGTATCATTGCATCATTGTGTTTATGTCTGAGGAAACCTGTACATATCACGGATAGATAAATTGACACATATTCATCAACAGGTCTTAGATGTGCAATTTATGCAATAACACATATCCCAATGCATTCACAACTTAATAGATGAGTCTTAGGAAATTGTTTGAGTCACAAAAAAGGTTAAATGACCTGCCCATGGTTACATTACTAAAAAGTATCAGGGTAGGATTTAAATTTAAGTAGTTCAGATTTGAAGTCTGGTATTCTATAATCTGACATGCTACCTTCTCACAACATGATGTAGATTTTGTACATGGACATATAAAAAGTCCAAGCAGTGGACACTTAGTATCTAAGTATCCTTTTAAGAACGTACAGACTTCTCTCTTTCATTTTCCCAACCACATTCCAAAGAGAAACCCCAAACCCGTAGAATGCTGGACAAGTACTCACGTTTCACTGTCTGTCATATCCAATAATTCAGAAGGACCTGTGTAAGAAGCAAAGAATTTACATAAAGAAGCCAAAAGAATTAGCTAGAGGCAGGCAACATTATAGAAATGCCCAGTGTATATAATTCCCTGGAAAATGAAATGAAAACTAGGAAGAGTAGACTAGAAAGTCTGTATACTCAAAATCTGCCCTCTCTTTCAATCAACAATTATTTGCTGAATTTCTGCTAGATTCCAAGCTTGGTTTTAGATTCTGTTGGATATAAAAAAAGAAGTATGAAATATGATATCTTCTCCCAAGGATCTAATTGGGGATACAAAGTTAATACACAAGAAACATTTGGAAAATCAGCACTGAATGGCTCAGTTATGAATGCAATAGGAGTCCAAAGATGGGAGGGAGAGATGGCTTACATGGCAAGTTTTGGACTCACCAGTAGCTAACTTGGCCGGAATGACATAAGAGCACTACAGACTATTAGATCTGGAAGACCTCAGAGACCATCTGGCCCAAACCCCTCATATACAGATAAGTAAACTAAGGTCCAGAGAGACATAGAAAACATTGTAGGTGGAATTTTCCTTTGGAAATTGTGAGGACTTGCTATACTTAATAACCAGGGGGATTCTTTCCAGTACTTGCCCTCCATGAATGGGCAATATTTTATTATAGAAAGGACAGTGCCAGCCCTATCTTTTCTACAGAGGCTTCCTCCTGGTGATTTCTTTCTCTCCATTTTTGTAGCCACTGGAACAAAAGGAAATGAATTTGCTTTTCAGGGAGAAAAAAAAACAATCAGGAACTATTCCCCTAGTAGATAATTGTGAAAGGATATGAACAAGCAATTCAGAAATAAAAGTTATCAAGAATGGTACAAAATCTTTCAAATTAACAATAAAAGTTAAAATATCTCTGAGCTTCCATCTCTTAACCCATATCCAGGAGAAGCTACTTGGCCCCAGATCTTTCTGTCTCTAAAGGTATCTTCCAACTATTCTCCCAGTTACATCAGCTCAAAATTGTCAAGTGGCTTTTGACTCCTTCCTCTCTCTTGCCCTTCATATGCAAACTATTACCAAACTATGTTCCTTTTTCTTTTGTAAAATTTCTACTTTTCATCCCTTCATTTCTACTCCACCACAGTCACCCTAATTCAAGGTCTTATAACCTCATGTCTACTCTATTGAAATAGCCTACTGATGGTTATATCCTTTGAATATGTTAAACACAATAAAATGTATTGAATGAATGGCTACGGTACCTTTTTGCCTTACTTCCTCAAATATGTTCAATAAGATGATTTGACTTTAAAAAAAATCAAAAATATCTTTTTAGTCAAATTGCTTTACACTTAAAAACCCTTCAGTGGTTTTTTAGTGCCCAGACGTTAAGCCACAAACATTTGAGAGTGGCATTTAAGGCATGTCAGCAATCTATCCTCAACTTCCCTTTCCAACATTCTCTCCTCTACTTTTTCCCTAAATGAAATGTATGATCCGGTCAAATTGCTCTCCTCCCTATTTCCCAGGCTGCTTCATCTTTTTTTACCTGTGTAAATTTTCACATTCCATTCCCTAGCATTCTCCTTCCTCTCCATCTATCTGTCATTTGTTATTTATTTGTTTGCTTGTTTTTAATTAGCATAAAATAATGATTATTAATAATAATTAGAGATAGTAACAATAACAATAGCTAACATCTACATAGTACTTACAGGTTTGCAAAGTAATTTACAAATACCTCATTTGATAAAACAATCCAGAGACATAGCGCTTATTGTTATCCTCATTTCGCAAATGAGGACACAGGCTGAGGGAAGTTATGTGACTTGCCCAGAGTCATACAGAGAGTAAGTGTTTGAAGGTGGATTGAAGCTCAGTCTTCCTTTCTCCACCACTCTGTCCACTTTGATACCTGACTTGCTCATCCATTCTTAAGTCAACATCACCCATGGGATTTTTTTCTTCTATAGATTTTTATACCATTGATTTCTGAATCATTCATTTAGTACTCATTATATATATATATATATATAATATTATATATATATATATATGCCTTGTAGTTCTTGTTGTTACAGGTAACTTATCTCCTAATAGATTATAGACTCTTAACAGCCTAGAATCATGTCATATTTTTCCAGTATCTCTGTGATAGTACAGTAATGATGAAGTCCAAGCCATCCCCTAGAATATTTCATCAAAATGGTCTAATTCCTTTACAAAGAAGCACAAGGCATTTAAGACTGCCCCTTGTTTATATTTGTCCCGTAGGCCTCCTCTATCTATAAAGCACATCTCACCTCGCCATTGCCTTGCACTGGCTATTAATGGAGTCCAAGGTTACATGAGCTACCACTAGAGTTGCCAAAATCCTGCTTAAGAGTATGGAGCATAAAGAGCATTCTAACCCCCTTTTCACAGGAAATGCCTACCCTCTGGTCACATCTCCTCCCTCCAGTGTGCATGTACTTCATGCTTTGAATCTACAGATAGCACTTTCCATTCAACCATACTAGATTTCATCTTATTAGATCTAAAAATTTGGGAATTATGTAATTTCATATTAAGCTCATTTTAATAATATTTATTAAGTAGCTATTATATGCAAGTGACCGGGCTAGTATGAGGGTACAAAGATTAGACACATGTATACATACAGACACACATACACACACAAATGGTAGACTCTGACGGCAGGGAGCTTACAATCTAATATGAAAATAGGATTTTTACATCAATAGCTACAATGTAGAATGTAATTAAATGCAAAGGAGGGATAAAGAATCCTATGACAAACTGGAGGAAGAAGGTGTAATTATCAGACAGGAAGGTCAGGAAAAGGTTAAATGGGTCTCCTTGACTTGCTTCAGATGAGAGTGAGAGGAAATGATTCCAGACAAGATCAAGGGCACTGAGTCCATAAAGGAGGCTCATGTGAAAGAGTGCGGGGATAGCAGAATCATAAACATAGGAACCTTAGAGATGATCAGCTCTAGACACACAGGACCTGTGAGTCCCACTTACAGGTCCTGTCCAAATTAGATCCAAATGTAATTTTTTCTCCAGTCTTTTTCAGTTAGCTGACTCATCAGGATCCCATTTGAAGTTTTCTTGGCAAAAATACTGGAGCAGGTTGCTGTTTCCTTCTCTAGCTCATTCTATAGATGAAGAAACTGAGGCAAACAGGGTAAAGTGACTTGCTCATGGTTACACAGCTAGGAAGTGTCTCAGTAGGATTTCAACCCAGAAAGAGGAGTCTTCCTGACTCCAGGCCTGGCACTCTAACAGCTGTGCCACCTAACTGCCACTGTGTGATCGGGAGATATTTAACAAAATAAATAAAAATACAATGAAACATGGGTAATATCCTATTTTAAATATGCAGTCAGCAGGAACCCTCATGTATGGATTAATTAAATTTGATTTTAACACTATTCTTCTAGTCTGCCCCTCTTATTTTGTTAGATGAGAAAACCGTAGCCTGGAGCAGTGGCATGATTTCCCTACAGTCACATTGATACTAAGTGGCAGGTTTTGCACCCAGTTCTTCAGGCTCCAAAACCAAATCCCCCTCTACTGCACTGTGCTAGATTGTAGAGTGTCTTGAATACTGGACTAAATAAATATTTTTATACAGCATTTTATTCAGTCAACAATAGAGAGTCAATGAAGGTTTCTGTGCAAAGAAATAATGTGATTTGACGACTTCATTAAGAATATTACCTGGACTGCCCAAAAGGACATGCTGGATCAGAGGCATTCTAGCCAAGAAGACAAGCTAGAAAGCTATTATAATAGCCCAGGTGAAAGGTTATGAGGACCTAGCTAGGGTGATGTCCATGTGACTGGAGAAGAGGGTGCAGACACAAGTGAAATGCTTCAGCTAGTACTGATGGGTTGTGTTTGTCCTTCATTTTTGAAGAGGACCGTGACATCAGGGAAATGACAACATGGCTTGCAGTTGAGTGAGGAAGGGCTGTGCAAGGTCACCAGCCTCACTCTCTCCTCCAGAGCCATCAGGGTCCAGTAGCCAGATATTCATCAGGACGACTAGAGATGGCCCAGGATGCAATGGGAGACCCTTGCTGTTTTAGGCTGAGGCCTTTTCAGGTACTCACTTAAAATGAGGTAATGCCCATTCAGGGAACAGAGATTATCCCATAAAACGAAGGCCTCCTCTTGGCAGTTGGCAGTAAACAGCAAAGGGAGGAAGCCTAAGACAAAGTTTACTCTTGCCTGCTCTGCGCCCTGCCCCCCCAGCCCCCTACCAGGCCCCTTTCCTCTCCACTACGCATGAAGCCTCTTGGTGCCTTAAATTACGAGCCCCTAAGAACCAGTCACATCAGTTCTATTCATTCCTGACAGGGCAGCCTCAACAAGACCCAGGAGCAGGAAGTTTTCCAAAGCCCAACAGCCTTTTAAAGAGCCACTAACACCCTCTGCTAACCTCTGGAGCCATTGACTCTGAAACAAGCAACCCAATCTCTCCAGTAGTCTGTTCTCATCATCACCACTAATTGCAAAAATATTTGAGCAACAGAAGCAGTATCTTATTGAAGTGTCTGCTTCCACCTTCATTCTACTCCATCACTCAGGGCAATGGGGGTTGCATCAATAGATGAGGTTCCCCAAAGCCATACAGGCCAAGTTTTAAAATCTTCCAGTAAGCAAGAGTGATGAGACTGCAAAATTATTTTCTTAGTGTAACATATCAATAGTCTGATGCTGGGGAGAGGTAAGGCAGGGAAGGAATGGTGAGGGGGAATAGTGAGAAGGCTCAATATAAGCGAGAGTTCTTAACAACAAAATGCTTATTTTTTTTTTCCAGTGCCTCCCTTCATTGTTAGCATCTCTAACAGAAATGAGAGAAAGGAGAAGTGATTAATATCTCCAGTAAATCTTTTGCTGAACGAGACTGAAACCAGGGGCTGATTAAGGTTTCTAGATAACATGTACTTTCACTGAAACCACCCTTATTCCCCTATCTGCAGAAATATACAAGAGAAGGCAGATCATCAAGGGAGAGGGGCACAAATCAAATAATCAGAGCTGGGAGGGGAACAGGTTTAGCCAAAAACTTGGCTTGGATGGCAGAAGTTCAAGAGGATTTTCTAACCTTCCATTCTCTCTTCTGGCTGCATATTGGGCAAGCTTGGACCCTAATGCTTGAGGAATTATTTTTCATTTCTCTTTTCTCCGACTTCACTTTCTGGGCATCAAAGGCTCACAGATTCATTATGGATCCCAATTTTAGAGGTTCTAAGGCAGATGAAAGTGAGCCTTGAGACTTTTCTGCCTGAAATGGGGAAAGAGATGGCATGGGTAGTCCTGCTTAGTAAAGGTGCCAAAGAAGATATGTGAGTGGTTAGATATGATTGGGCCAATTAGCAGTAGCAGAAAGACCCAGTTATGAAAATATAAGAAAAAAGTAAAATAAACAAAACAGTTCTGCTTGGTGAGGGAAAATGACTCTCTTTTAGCCAGGATAGAGAGAAGAGGTGGAAAAAAAGAAAATAGGAGTAGGGCTTTGTACAGGACAAAATATATCTTCTGAGAAAGATGTTAGCAAGGATGAAATTTAAAAGCAAAGCTTAGAGAAAGGTCACTTCACTGCTGGTCTGGGCACACAGAAAATCATCTCAACCTCCATATCCTCCTAGGATCCTGTGATAATTTGTCTAGGTTAGGAGGCAAAGACTAATGTATATTACCTCGAAGGTACAAATCTTACCTGTCTCATGAAACCTTTCCTGGACACCTCAGCCCCAGAAATAGCCTATTCTTTCTTCTGAATCTGTAGAATACTTATTGCATCACTCATGAGATTTAACATACAATCTTGTAGGGTAGCTATTTAAATACTGCCAGACAGACAGATAGATAGAACACTTATTAAGTTCATTATATGCCAGCAATGAAGCTAAACTCTGGGAATATCTTTACAAGCAAGCGAGATTCTTGCCCTCAAGAAGTTTATACTCTAATGAGGAAAATCTATACCTAAAAAGAATCTGGAAAAGAGGTTAGGAAGATGGCATGGTATGGATATTTCTGGAAGTTAGGTGGAGGTTGGTTCTCAACAAGGTAAGGTGAAAGTTCACCTGTCAGGGCCTAAGAATCCAACTGGTAGACATGAAGATGATGGCCAGAGAGGAGATAACATGGTATGAAGATGTCTGGAAGTGAATATTTCAGCCCCTCTGCTAAATTGTAAGACCCTAGAGGTCAGGCATGATCTCTTTTATGTTAAATGATCCACAGCACTCAGCTCAGCTCTTTGTCTACATTCAGAGCTCAATAAATATTTGATGAATAAATGAATGAATGCCTCATTTTTGTTCGTGTATTCCCAGTACCATGTACATTGTAGGAAATTAATAAATGTATATCAAATTAAATTGAATTGTATGAACATAATCTGGTTTTAAAAATCCATTTGAACCTCCAAAGGATATACTGATGGGTCTAAACAAATAAGATTAAACTGTGGTACTACATTTGTATTTCAAAAACCAACTCACTATACAAGCCTGAGAGACGTGGCTAAAAAGCAGTGTATTTCCAAAAGAGGTTGGGTTTAAGATATCAGCAAGCTCAGTTTGAGCCAATAACATAAGATTGCAACAAAAAAATAGTCTAAGATTGTGTACATAATCTTAGACTATATTAATAGGAGCATTGTCTTCAGAATGAGGATGGTGATAGCCTGCTGTACTTAACTTGATAAAACTACACCTGGAGTACTGAGTCACTTCTAAGAATCATATTTCACTATCAACAAAGCTGTCGATATTTTAGGGAACATATTTTTACATCTGGAATGGGGTTGTAGAAGCCATAGAGTCCAAATCTCTGATTTTATACACGAAGAAATTGAAACACAGGAAGCTAAGTGACTTGTGTAGTGTCACTTCGGTAGTGTCACTGAGGCACAGTTTGAACATAGACCTTCTTGACTCCAAGTTTAGCTCTTCAACCAGTATACTACATCTTATCTCTCAACATCTCAGTGGACAATGGCAAGGAAGATGAGGGGATTCAAAACTAGACCATGGGCACTTCAGGTGAAGGAAAAAAGAATATTTAGCTTAGAGAAAACAAGAATCCTTGGGTATGGCCTTTTGACTGAGTCCAAATTTTACAGAACAAATCCTGGATTTGTTCTGTGAAGTTTGGATTCAGTTGAAGAACCACACTTGAGGACCTAGATGGCCACATGTGTCCTTGAAGCTGCACGTTCCCCACCTCTGCATATGACTTTTGAGGCACAGAATAGCAGTTTTCAAGTATGTGACAAGCTGTCATTTGGAGGAAAGAATAGAGTTGTTTTTGCCTGGCCAAAGGGTCCAAAATAAATACCACTGGTTGATAGTTTCTGAGAGGCAAGGGAGAGCCTAATATAAAGAAATACTTCCTAATCAATCAGGGTTTTGAAAGAATGGGATGGACCACTCTAGGATGCAAAGGGTTCCTTGTCATTGATGGACCACCTTAAGATGCAATGGATTCCCTGTCATTGGTGATTCTCGTTCTGAAAAAAATCAATAAGAGAGATTACTGCTCAGGAAGGGGTTAGATTGAGGTTGCTTCCCACTCTGAGGTCCTATAATTCAGTCTACTTGTTACATGGCCCAGATGATGTTTTTATAAGAGCAAGTTCATATTTGAAATATGAGGTCAGAAGACACTGATCTCTAGAAAGTGGGAGAACCATGAAGGAAGGAAGGAAGGTAATGATGTCAAGGTGGAGTGGATAAAAAAATAGAACGGCTTTCAGGTAAGAAATTATTAGGGGAAAAAGCAAGACTTTCTAGAAAATCTTCCTCTGCTCCAGACAGCACAGTTTAGTGCATTATTCTAAACATCAATTTTTCCCCTTAAACATCTTCACCATCTAGTAGCAATGGCACAGGCCCTGTATGAGGGCATTCACCGGACCGCTGGATTCCTAACAGAGAAACCGGAACCTTTGGAGTCTTTGTAGTGTGCACCCTTTAATTTGTGTTTTTCTCCTCCAAATGCCCTTTGCTTTCCTTCCACCTTCCCACCCTCTTCTCCTCTTTGGCCCTCATTTTCCATTAGTCTCCCTGACGCTGCCAGCCGACCATTCCAAATCCCCCTCTGCCACGGGACAAAAGCTGCACAGATGTGGGGAAAGCTGGCACTGGGAACGTTCGCAGTACTGTCATCCTGTCCCAGCGGGAAGGTGGCCGTTTCTCTTGGGGACAAGAGACAGGGAAAGAAAAAAGAGACTGAAGGCAGCACAAGACGACAGAATAAGCCCATAGAAATCCAAAAGGAAATGCATGAGGGAGATTTCTATCAGGGAAAACGACAGGGGGGCAGGAGGGGGGACACAAAAACAAAAGAACAAAATGTGTGGGGAGGTAAAAGAATAAAACGAGACAAAAGTCTCTCAGAGGGGCCAAACAGGGGAGGAGGAAAGGGGGGTGGGGTGCAAAATATGGTTGAAAGGAGCTGAAAAGCAGGAACCACTGGGGGTAAACTCAGCTGGAATGACTCTCTATCCTTAATGTCTCTCACCACTGTCTGTGAGGAATTGTTAACTCTCCTTGTCCCTTGATTCTCTTTTCAGCCCTCCAAATACCCAAACTGGAGTTTTTCATAAAAGAAAGCAGCAGGTTGTGGGTATGAGAGAGGTCGGGGAGAAGATGAAGGCAGAAAAAGATGCAACATTTCATAGACTCCTGCACAATGTACTACATCCTTCAAGCCGAAAGCCGTTCAGAGCCCCCCTCCCTTTGCCTCATTGCTCAAAAGTCTGGTTTTTAAAAGAGCCCTTGGAGGAGAAATTAATCACTGATTACTGGGTCTCTGAGAGGCACTAATCTCTCATTTCTGCCTTTTGGAAATGGGGTAGTATTTCAGTGAGCCAAAGTCGTGATTAGGGCTGCAATCCCCAACCACAAATGCCACAACTGAGAGGTAGGAGAGACAAGCAGGCTTGGGGTGGTAATGATGGAAAAAGGCAAGAAAAGTAGCTGATGTTAGAACCACATACCATGTCACATTCGCTCTGCTAAATGGCTCTGTTGAGTTCTTAATGTTACTATAATCAATGGTGTCTTTGCAAAAAGTCAGACAGTCTCATCATGTACCTTGGACATAGACCATATTAAGCCACAATGGAGACTTGAGTCAAATCAGAAAACCTTCATAAGATTCAGAGTTCACTGTCTAGGATCTTAAGAATATAAATTTAGGGCTGAAAAGGACCTTGCAGGCTATTATTCCAACCCCTTAATTTTATGTATGGGGAAACTGAACCTTGTAGAGTTTTTAAAGTGACTTGTCCAGGACACTTAAAGCCCAGGCATTAATTAACACAGTGGAAATTCAAATATATGTCTTCTAACTCTAAATCCAGTGTACCAGCTATGCCATTTCCCTTTTTTCTTTCTTTTTCTTTCTTTTCTTTCTTTCTCTCTTCCTCCCTTCCTCTCTTCTTCCCTTTCTTCCTTCCTTCCTTCCTTCCTTCCTTCCTTCCTTCCTTCCTTCCTTCCTTCTTTTCTTTTTCCTTTCCTATTTCTTATGTTCAGGGTTTATTTGAGAAAACATCAAATTATTTTGTCCAATCTGATTCTATTCCAAATTTAAAGTCATATTTCAATTAAATGAAATCAAATTTGAATATGTAGTGGCAATTTCTGAGTGTAATTCTTGAGGGTGTGTGAAATGTGACTCAGTAATCTCATCAGTGTGATAAATTATCAGTGTGGAAGTTGTCTCCATGTTGTCCTGACCTCTGAAACTTTAGTCTTAGAGAGTGGCCTGTGGCACTAAGTGCTTAAATGATTTATCTTGGGTCACAACGTTAGTGTCAGTATATGATTCAGGATCTAAGTACATCAAATAAAGGTTGGTAAAGGTAGATTTTTTCTGTTGTGAGTATGACTGAAAAAATGGGAAAGGAAGCTCTTCTCAAGTGCAAGGATAGCTTTGATCATTATTCCCTCATTATCTCTCCATATTTTATAGCCTTATTGACTGCTATTTAATAGAGAGAACATTTTCATTGCCAGGCTTAAGAAACTGGACAGCTTTTGTCCACAATCCAATTTAGAAAGCAAGTGCTAATTTCACCATAGATGGCATTTAAGGGGTGTCTGCTGCATAAAGCGAAGGCTTTGTTCTAGGCAATTTGTACCTTCCCCAAAGGGGAAAATAATTTACTTGGGATGGCAGGGAGGAAACCTCAAGAGCTATATGACCAAAGCCGCAAGTGACATGAAGTTTACATCACAGACTACAGAGATGCACCCAAATGGAAGTGAGTACCTGTTGTTGCACATTTATGTAATTCAGATTTTATCACATCCAGCTCCATGAACAAAACGACAGAGTACAAAGGACATTAAAGGTGAAGCTGGTATTATGTGCCAACTCGACAAGATGTAGACCTGAGACCAACAATGGTTGCATTTCACTTTTTCTTAACTATCTTTGGTCAACAGGATCTATCAAATTGGTTTGTTTGAGCAGTGGTGACAAATCATGCTGTAGCCTTCACATTCTATCAAGTCCCCTTGTGATCAGTGGGACTAACATTAGTGAGAGAGGTGGCTGGAGCTGAGGGTGTGGTTGATAGCCCGGGGAACAGTGTTTTTCTTGGCATGGAGCTAATTGAGTCATATGGGAATCAAGATTTTGTCCTCATTAGTTCTATGCTCACACTAACTGGGTTCACTAACCTAGATTAAAATATACATTGTATTTAACATATTTCAGCTCTGTGTGTTTCTGTTTCTGTCTTTTTCTCCACCTCATTTTGTGTCCTTTCTAGATTTAGCAGGACTTTAATCAGTATATCTTACCCCTACTTGTTAGCTCCAGACATCACTATGGATCAAATAGAAATCCTCGCTTGTGGGAAACATGATAAAATAAAAAAGTGAGTTTTAATTATGTCAATATTTTAAGTGAAAAAAATTGCAATGCCAGGATATGTGTGTCTTGACATACTACATACTATATGAAGTGGGAATGATCTCAGGTGAATAAGGTCTGTTGGTCAGACTACAACATGAATTTGAACGAGGAGTTGATTGAGCCAGTACTACATGTATTTTGGACATCCACTGCCAGCAGACAATGAGTCTAGAATTAATAAGATCAACAAAGTGCACTACAGAATACTTGGGAAATTGCAAAGTACTTTCAACAAACTATCATGTGACATGAAACCTTTTTTTATTAAGTATCTCTTTACAGCACCAATATTCTCCTAGTAATGCTAAATGGTTGTGAATATAGAACATATCAGTCTCTGAAAAAAACAAAAATTCTTATGACTTAGAGGGGAATGGAGAGTTACCTGTGATATAAACAGACTATAGCATGCTATTCTTGTTGACATATGAAAAAGAAGATTATAAGCCATCATCCAGACAAATATGTATGATAGGAAGAAAAAGCCATGGAGTAAGAATGAGGTATTAACAGGCAGACAAGAGCTTCATTGATACATACAAAATGTTTATAAATCCAGAATAAGGCTTCTAGCACTTAGGTAAGTCCTCTATGGAAGATTTATGGAAAGGTATAAACAAGAGTTGCCCAGAATGGAAAGAAATGAATGGGTTGTAATCTGGACATTTTAAGAGAGAACCTAAATTGATAAGAACATGAATCCATTGAAATAATGAAGTAATATAAGGAATATGAAGTCCTATATGAACAAATGAAGATCTTAAAGGCACAGGGAATATTTTCATAATTGGTGTCATTTGCAGATATGGAATTTAGAGAATGAAGTACCATTTGGGAAATCAATATCCAATTGACAAGATGGTGCCAGAGAATGGATTTGAATTTCTGAACAGTAATTTAAGAAAGAGTAATGACAGACCAGGGATGAAGTACATTGTATATTGAATAAGGACTATATTTCTATTGTGAATGTGATTTTAAAAAATGGAGGGAGAAGGGAGAAAAACTATCTAAATGTAAGAATAAAGAGTAAGAACACTATAGGAAAAAGAAAAGCAGTGGAAGTGCCTTGTCATTCTTAGGAGCTAATATTCAGAAGAAGGGCAATAAAACACTCATAGTCTCAGATGAATATGAACATGCACAAATGTATATTATAGTCAATAGTGAGTTAGAGATCTTAAGGCGATGAGTGAATTAATTAATTGACGATACATTTATTAAGTACTTAGTACATGTTTGGCACTGTGGTGAGTGCTTGGAATAAATATAAACAAAACAAGAAGGTCCCTTCCTGAAGTACCTTGTTCTATTAAGGAAAGACACCACATAAACGGGAGTAGTGGTGCAGGAAGTCATAAGAATAGGAAATGAAATCATAAGGTATGTGACTGAACCACTCTATCCAGTAATGGTAGTGTCAACTTGGTTGTTGTTTCTAGAGCTAGAAATGTACAGTGACAGATTGTGGAAAGAGACATGCCAGCCACATGGCATGAAGACAGTCAGAGAGCAGAGCCTGGGGCGTCTAGGAGGTCTGACTAGAAAAGGTAAAGGAGATAGACTCAGTGTGACAAATATTACTGAAATCTGGTAGGAGGTGACAAAAGACTATGATATGTGAAAGGTATATCATTTTTGAAAGAACAGATTAATAAACTTGGTGGTGAAGATAAAACTGGTGAGGGAAAATACAGTGGAACATATTTGGACAAGGATCAATACGGAGAGAAACAGAAACAATATTGTGATGGGAATATATTAAAGACTGTCTAGGCAGAAGGAGCTTCATTCATGATGAATTCTAGGAGTAGGCTATAAAAACTGGCAAAAGGACATGATATAATAATGATTGAGCACTTCAACTGTCCTGTGATAAAAGCAAAGCAACTGAAAAATTAGTGACTTACTTCAATGATAATTTCACCCCTTAAGAAGATGAAAGAGGTAGTGAAGGGAGCAATCTTTCTCAATCTGATTCTAACCAATAAGGAAAAATGTGATGCAGAAGCACCAATAACTGGAATCTCTGAAGGATTATCAGTTCTGCCTTAGAGGCTGTAATAGGTAAGGAGGTGAATTCCAAGCATAGCCTAATATCTAACCAAGACTTTGAGGCATAGGACATAGACAATATGTCAACAGAAGATTCTCCAAGGGAAGAAGGATAAGGTACTCTTAAGGGAAAAATTCTTATAATACAAACACAAAGGATTCCTATGAGGAAGAAATGAACTGTCTAAAGAGAACAATATGGCTGTAGAGAGAACTCCTTTACAAGAAGATGAAAGCAAAGGCAAATAATTGCAGATTACCAAAGTGTGGCAAAGTCCAGTAAGAACAGTATCTAAAGAAAAAAATCAACAACAGAATAAGCTAAGAGTTAAGATAAACTTATGGTAGGCCAGTGTTTTTAAGCTGTCAGGGTAAAATGAACCCAATAAAGGAAAAATCACTGCTTGGGAAAACAAATAGTACAATGATAACAAATGTAGACAAAAGGCAGGAAAAACTTTGTGATTTCTCTGTCCAGGGAGATAGTCTTTAAACTCAGAAGGACAGAATGCAAAAGGTTAATAGAAGATAGTAAGAAAGTACTTAATTGCCCTGAATCAGCTTCAGTCACCAATCCCTGAAGAATGAAATCCAAGAATCTGGAAAGAACCAGTAGATTTGATTGCTCAGTTGTAATTATCTCCAAAGATCATAAGACTATAGAAAGGCAAACATAGTCCTCTTCAAAAAGAGAAAGAAGCTAGATAATGGTACAATCAGATTTAGAACTAAGTAAATGCTCAGACCCAACTACTGGTCATTAGTGAATCCTTGACCTACCACTCAGAACCTGGGTGAATATTGGCAAGTTACTCATCATTTCTCAACTGGGGTTAGATGACCTTAAAAGTCTCTTGTGGTTCTAAAGCTCTGATCCTATGACTGTCCTTCAGAGGGTTTCTGTGATCTACATAAACTGTGTGTAGATGTAGAAAGCTGAAAGTAACAGTAAAGCTTCATTAGCTTGTGACATTTCATTTCAGGAAACATCTCTATAGAAATACCACTTTCAGAAGGATGCAAGACTCAGCGAAGACAGTATCTGAAAAGTGATAGCTTTAAAATGCTACAAATGTTAAAAAAAATAGTAGAAGCCTTTAAGATGAGTTTGGCCATTGAAAGGGTGTAGAGAACAAATCAGACCCACTCTGAAAGCAGCCTGCGTCAGAGTTGGCGTTGTAAGAATCACTCCTATCTGCAGGTAATTCTGTCTTAATTCATTCTGCCTACTCACCATGGTCAAGGATGTATTTCACAATATCTCCATTCCCAGTTTTAGCTGCGTAGTGAAGGAGTGAACAGTGATCCGGTCCCTGGATTAGCAGACTGCCTCCATTCTTATAGCATTCAATGAGCTGAAAAAACAGACACAGACAGAAACTAGGAATTATTTGGAACTAAAGTAGAGCAGAAGAGGCAAATCCTTAGACTAAGGGTGGCACACCACAAATGCTATCTGCCTTGGAGGACCCAGAGGAGAAGCCAAACAATAGAAATCACATTCTTCAGTTGGATCATTTCTCAGATAGGTAGCCAGAATGTTCAACCATCTCTACCTATCTCCTGATATAATTATATTCATTACATAGCCAAAGTATAACTGATATACATGCGACTAACCACTTATTTTTTATTTCTCTTTTTTCTATGATAGAAGGGGTGTGTGTGTGTGTGTGTGTGCATGTGTGTATGCACGTGCTTACATACATGCTGCATAAACCTATTGCCACCCCATATGTTTAATAATTCCTCTGGATGGGAAAAGGACAGAGAAGACTTAGTGGAAACAGGCACAGACTATGTTTACTACCATAGCTAAGCTACTGCTCCATGGGTAAAGCTTTCTCATTTTCTTTAGACTTCTATATAGGGTATGAAATGCAAATAATAATTCAAACAGCATTGAAATTTTTGTATGCTTTGTGCACATTATTTTAGTTGATTCTCCCAACACTATGAGGCAGACTATAGATATGATCATCTTAATTTTACAGAAGAGAAAACAGGCTTAGGGAGGTCAATACATGACCATAGAACTTGTGGCAGTGACTTGAATCCAGATCTTAAAGACCTAACTCCCAAATTTCAAATTTAGCAGTATTTCCTTCATAAAATACTTATGCAACATTAATGTGTTTAGTTGGAGGAAGAATAACGTGAGAGTTTAGTTTTCTGTGGCCAAGAAGAGTTAGAGTGAAGATCTGCTATTATATCCTGCCTCAGATTCTTACTAGCTGTGTGAACGTCAGCAAGTAACTGAATATCTCTCGAGCCTCAGTTGCCTCTAAGGAGAATAATGGGTATAATAATAGTATCTATCTCACAAGGTTATCGTGAGGATTGAAATGATAATGTATGAAAATCATTGGGGCAGCCAGGTGGCACAGTGGAAAGAGCAGCAGCCCTGCAGTCAGGAAGACCGAAGTTCAAATTCAATCTCAGACACTTGACATTTTTTAGCTATGTGACCCTGGGCAAGTCTCTTAACCCCAATTGCCTCACCAAAAAAAAATCATCTGCAAAACATAAAGGAGTAGATAAATATGAGCTATTATTATTATTTGATTACATATGGGATGAATGAGAGGTCATATGGAAAAATGAATGTATTATTATATGTCCCTGGTTCACCAATACCTAGACTACAAGATGTTATTCTTGGTGCTGTAACCAAGAAAAATAACAAAGAACAGTCCACAGAAGGCTTCTTCTATTCAGCAGATGGAGTGACTTCTGTATGAGCGTAGACTTTTTAAAAACACCATTTTTAAATTTTAATTTACAATTACAACTGTAATTTTAAATTTTAATGTAAAAATGTAAATTTTAAAATTTACAATTTTTAAAATAATATGGGAATAATTAATCTAGAAAGATGAAAATCTAAGTGGAGATATGGTCACATACAATCTAATAAGCGAGAATGTAGAAATGACAAGCAAACTTACATTCATTAAGTGGCAGATTACTAGAATAATGGAGCCCTCTTTGAAGTCTGGAAAAGGGAATTTTAGGTACTGCCTAACCCAGCAGAAAGTAAACACACATAATTCTTTTATCTAGAGAAGCTTTATATGAGGCAGACACAAATACTCACATCTTTAATAAAGATAATAAGGGTAAATTCACTGACAAGGAATACATACCAGGTTAGTACAAAGAAGTGATAGATTTTCTGTGGTAGGGTGGAAAAGTGGTGTGGCCCTGAGCTCAATATCACACATAAGCAAAAAGAGACAACTATGCATTACCCTATAAGGTCACTACTGGAAACAGAATGAATAGAATACAAGGCTGGCTGAGCCCTCAGGTTAACTCAGGATGATATTTTTTATGTTCTCATGCAAAAATTACACACCCTGTAAATATCCAGGCCATGGAAAGTAAGGCAGGTTTGGCATTTTCCACACTGTAGTTCAAGATAATCTAATACAGTTAATAGGCACTGTGTTAGGAGATGAGAATACAAAGATAAAACATGAGCAAAAGCCCCTACCCTCAAGAAGCTTATATTCTATTAGGGGAATATCCTTTCTATCTCTAGCTATAGGCAATTTTTCTTATAGTGATGCATTATTGGGAATGTATCCCCCAGAGCAAGAATAAATTAAACTCTAAGAGCATGCTCCTATTTTTCAATTCAATTCAACAAGTACGTATTAAAGAACCTACTTATTATGTGTGGGGCACTGTGCTAGGTAATTCGAGGTCAAAAAAAATGAAACCATCTTCACCTTTTAAGAAGTTTGCAATCTAATTAGGAGGATGTGACAGGCTTGCAAACATGGATTTTACAAGGTAGAAAGTGATCGAGTACAAAGAAGAGATATAGAGAAAGTGATGCCCAAGGAAAATTTGAGGATGAGAGAGAGGGAGGGAGGGAGACAGAGACAGAGACAGAACACAGACACACTCACACAGAGACAGAGACGAAGTCAGAGAGACAGAAAAAGACAGAGAAACAGAGACAGAAAGACAGTGACAGAGAGAGGGGAAAGAGAGAGACAGAGGGAGAGAGAGACAGAGACAGAAAGACAGAGTGACAGAGAAAGGGGAAAGGGAGAGACACACAGAGAGAGACAGAGACAGAAAGACAGAGAGGGATGTTATTCGGTTTGAAGAACTGAGGACAATTTTTATAAAGCATGTGGTCCCTGAGCTGGTCCCTAAAGGTAAAGGATTCCCACAGGCGTTTTTGATGTGAACTGGGCCTGCCCTGGTGTGCACAGGTGAGAGAGAGCCACTAGATGAGATTGGGGAGCAGCTGGCTCATCAACCTGTAAAATCTCCCCAGCCTGGGGGCTCCCTTTCTTCACTGCCCACTGCCCCTCCGGAGGGAGGGCCCATAAAGTCCAAAGGCTCCATTTAAGGCAAGAGTTCAGCTCTGGCTATCTCCTCATCTTTCATCAGGCTGCTCTACTTTGGGGCTTCTCTGATCTCTCCGCTATGGCCTTGACAATGGGCACCTTCCCTGGAGCTCCCCGCCCAACACCTTCCTTTTGTGCACTGCCTTCCCTAGTTAAATTGTAAGCTCCCTGAGGGCACAGACTGTATTTCTTTCTTTTTTTTCCATATTTGTGCCCCTAGCACTTAGCACAATGCCTGTCACATAGTAAGCATGAAATAAAAGTTTATTGACTGACTATGTAGAATGCATGAAGGACAGTGAGAGCAAATAAGGAATACAGGAACTAGACTGTCATGCCTAAGGAGTTTATTCCAGATGACCACTAAAGATTTTTTGGCCAGGGGGAGGAGACTGGTCAGACATGCTTCAGGGAGATTATGTGGATGGCTATGTAAATGAGGGGATGAGAAAGTAACATAGACTAGAGGCAGAGAGACAAGATAGTCTAGGGAAGAAATGGTGAGCACCTGAATGAGCATGGTGGCAGCA
Source organism: Bettongia penicillata ogilbyi (assembly GCA_023548195.1). NCBI lineage: Eukaryota > Metazoa > Chordata > Mammalia > Diprotodontia > Potoroidae > Bettongia > Bettongia penicillata. The sequence goes on from JAJHZJ010000229.1 coordinate 1,182,601, forward strand.
TGAGTAGAGATGATGTTAAGGAGGAGTGGACAGGATTTGTCAGCTCCTTAGACATGGGGTGAGGTGCAGGAGAGGAAAAAGTAAAAGAGCATTTGCCATTTTTTAGTTCAAGTGCCATTGATGCCCAACTAGGGATGATGGCGGGGGTTGGGATGGAGGAAGATAGATTCCATTTTGAACCTGTGTTTGAAATGACCATCTCTGTCCAACTGTGTGCATAAATAACAATAGCTAACACTTTATAATACTTCAAGGTTTAAACAGCTCTTTATAAATATGATCTCCCTTGGCCCTCACAGCAGCCCTGGAAGGCAGGTGCTATTATTATTCCTATTTTATTAATGAAGATATTGCAGCAAACAGAGGTTAAATGTTTTAGCCAAGGTCACACAAGCTAGTAATATCTGAGATTTTAACTCAGGTCTCCATGACTACAAGTCCATGTTCTAACCATCCCTGTGAGAGAGTTGCTATTATCATTCTCCTTTGACAGATAAACTAAAGCTCTAAGAGGTTAAAGGACTTGGCCAGGGTCACACAGCTAGATGTTGTACAAGAGAAGATTTTTACTCTGGTTTTCTTGACTAGAAGCCCAGAGTGCCACCCACTATCACACTTAACTATCTATTCTAATTCTGTGAGGGGCGGTGTACAAACTGGAATCACATAAAGAGATGCAGCTTCTGAACTTATGTTCACTAAAGACTAAAAGAAACAAGAAGAAAATAGGGAGCAAAACAAGGAAAGAGAAGAAAAAAGAAAGCCATTATCTCTTTGCTTTCATTTTAGACCTCTTCGTTTACAACAGAGAAAGGTCAATAGAACTGTCACATATATACATATATACACACACATACACACATGTGTGTGGCATCAGGTGTATGTATGTATATATACAGACATTTTTATACACACACACACATAAATGAATGTATATATCTATATCTCTATCAATGAGGCACCTAGGTGGCAAAGTGGCACATGGGGCTAGGACATAGGAAAATTCATCTTTCTGAGTTCAAATCCAGCTTCAGATTAGCTGTGTGACCTGGGGCAAGTACCTGACACTATTTGTTTCAGTTCTCTAGCAAACCATTTCAGCATTTCTACCCCTAAAACAAATAAACAAAAGACAAATAAGGGTCATAGAGTCAGAAACAACTGAACAAAAATCTCTCTTTTATTTTTTTTAAATAAAATACTACTTAGAAGAAAGGCAGAGTCATTTGATGACTGGTAAGACAGGGCTGATGATTCCCTCCAACAGAATGGAGAAAATGGAATGAGAAGAAATGTCTGGGAATTTTGAAGTTTGGCCTTTTCCATTTGGATTTTGGGCCATTGGTTAAAGGTAAGCAATGTATTACAACCTTGGTAATAAGAATCCTTTTTCTGCAGTGGAATGCTTACTTCTGACTGGCCAATAGATAAGAACAGATTGAGATTGTATAAACGTACAAGGAACCAAAGTGCGTAACTGTTTCTAAATTTACCTTTTAAAAAAATAGCTTCCTACCCACTTTGTGACAGACCAGAGAATGGACTCTGAGTATAGAAGGAGACTTTTTTTGGACATGGCCAATGAAGGAATTTGCTTTTCTTGATTATTCTGTTTGCAACACATTTAATTTTTTTGCTTTCTCAATGAAGGTGGGAGTTGGTTGGGAAGGAGAGAATGTGAATCTACCAATAAAATATAATTGGATAAAAAAAAATCAAAAAAATAGTATTCTGCTTTAAAAAAAGTAAATTTGTACCTTAGTTTAACACAAGAAAAACATTCTTTAAAGGTTCCTACTAACCTTAATGCGAGGCAACAAACACTTATTACCTACATTATGCCTTTTAAATGTGCAAGGGATACTATGCTTCTCAACTTTTATTCTATGCCATTGTTATTTGCCCCCAGATCTAAAAATTCATAACTATAGAGAATTTGCAGTTCCTCTTACCAATGCAGATTGGTATCCTTTCTGATATTTATAGCCTTTTTTAAGCCTGGACAACTGAAAGGCTAAGGTCACGCTTGCCTGTGATCACACAGCTGATACATGTCAGAGACAGAATTTACAGAATCATAGATTCAAAAGTGGAAGAGACCTCAGAGAATACTAAGTCCAATTCCACCTTCAAAAAATATAGATGAGGAAACTAAGGTCCAAAGAGGTGACTTGCACAGGGTCACACAATTGATACCTGTTTAAGTCCAGATCTGGACCCTGGTTCTACTAACTCCAAATCCTCCAATCCAAATTATCTACTGTCTTCATGACTCTCTAAGAAAGTCACAGACCCATATCTACCTGACTTTTAAGCCAGCTCTCCAGTTATTCAAATTCTTATGACCTACATGATGGGTAGGGAGGTCATGTGCGTTGATAACTGATGGCAAAAGAGAGGAGGTTTGAAAAATAAATTAATGACCATAATAACTGAAGGAGAGAACTAGAAAAGACAAAGGATTGAGTGAAAAAGAGAAGAACTCTGCATGGCTGTTTAGTTATTAGGCATGGGGTCCTTCTAGGAGGAGAATTCTCATGTAAGACTTCAGAGAATTGATCCAGCCTGATGCAGATGGCAGGAAACATATCCAATATAGATTCAGAAATGTATTCCAAGGGTGATGTTCACTTATTTGATTAAATTCTTGGCCACAGTTCTCTCCGATGTTTTCTCTGTCCCTTTCTATGACTCATTTATTTCTTTTTCCCTCTACTCAAATAAGTATATCTTACAAATGTCATGCCTGAGAAGTCCTGTACTTAATCTACCTGATAGTGCATATCGTCCACCTGATCCCCCAGACATAACAGCTGGTAAATAATGAAAGGGGAAGAAGACAGGATGCATTTCTTACAGACTGGGAAGTGGTAGGGGGCATATGTAGTTCGCGCTTTCCGCAGACCCATATACTCAAAGTTTGCAGATCTCTTATCTCTGCTGAAAATGTGGATTAACATTGACATGCTATGTTTTAAAAAAAAAAAAATAACGTTTTATGGCTGTGTTCTGCATTTACATCCCTGTCTACTACATCCCCTCCCTGGTTGAATCCTCCCTTATAACAAAGAATAACAGTTAAGCAGAAACAATAGATAATGTTATAATGTATTAATAATACATTATACAATATTACAATACAATACAATAAATAATACAATAATAACGTGTTAATAATATTATAATGTATGCAGCATTCTGCCCTAGTAGCCCATCTCCTTTTATTTCTGAGAGGAGAGAGGTATTTTTCCATTACCTATGAGTCCACTCCCCAAAACCTTTTGCTTTGAAGCTAGAAGTAAAAGCCTCCTCTACTCTTAAGTAAATTGACCTGTATCAAAAATTACCAAGCTTCATTTTCAGTCCCACAGAAGGAAGATCTGTCTTTCAAAGGTTCACCCCCTCCAGAAAATATGATGCTGACATAATCTTGGACTATCCAGCTTCCTCTGGGAACTATGTTTCAGTGACTGTCAGAATAGTGCCTACAAAGATATATCAAGACGGTCTCTGAGAAGAAATCTCAGTCCCTCAAGCATCCATACTTAGAGATCAGGGACTAGATTTTATGCTTATTCTATTTCCTGTAGACACTCCATCTACTTTAATTGATCAAGGTAATTGCCTTAGGGAGGCTACTTAACTTTCCTTCCCAATAAGAAATGTAGGAGCTATTACTATTTCTCTTCCCTGATCTTAGCAATCCGGACCTTTTCGTTAGCACACAAGCTAGCTCAGTCAAAGAAGACTTTGGCAGATGGCCCTCACTCATGACAAAAACCTACTGGCTTGGGATGAGGGATGGCATCGAGAGTTCTTGAAGAATTTCTTACCTTCATTAGATCTCCAGCTATGACTGCCTGTACAAGTGCTGTAAGAGACAAAAGAAAAACTTCCTATTAGTTCTAAGACCTCCTTTTGAAATATTTTCAAGGTCCAGGGACCTCATTTTCCGGAAATACAATTAACATGTAGGGGAGGAAGGAGGAAGGTGTGTGGAAAAAGAGCATAAATGGGACATATTTATGAAATTGATTATTAGCCTTTTGTATCTTCTTCTTAACTCCTAATCCATCCAGGCACCTTCCTATGGCACATACTAGCCCTGGATTTGGCTTCTTTGTACTCCTCATGTACCAATACTCAGAGCTTGTCATTGTCATGCTTTCCCAGAAATGCTTGTTTTGTATTTCACTGACTTGGGAACCAAGATATACACAGTTTGTCTTAAAAAATTAATCTCAGTTGAAGGGAGAAAACAGACCCAGTAAGCCAATGAGTATAGTGCAGTAGAAGTAGGAGTAGTAGCAGTAGGAGTAGTAGTAGTGGTAGTGGTGGTGGTGGTGGTGGTGGTGGTGAAGGTGGTGGTGAAGTAGTGGTGGTAGAAGTAGTAGTAGTAACAGTAGTAGTAGCTCTTGTTGTCATAGTAACTAGCATCGATATAATTCTTTAGGTTACAAAGTGCTTTGCACTGTCATTTTGTTTGATCTCATGACAACCCCCTTAGCTGGATCCCCATTTTACAGATGAAGATGCTGTTAGCTACTATCCTATAGCTTTCCTTTTTGAAGCTACACCTGAGAAGGTCATATGCAACTGATGCCTCCAGTTCCCTTCCTCTTATTCTCTCTTAACTCTCTACAGTCTTTACACCATTCAGTTGAAATTGCTCTCTCCAAAATGACCAATATTTTAATTGTCAAATCTAATGGGCTTTCACAATCCTCATCCTTCGGGACCTTCCTGCAGTCTCTGACATAACTGATCCCTGATACTTCTCCTTAGGTGCTCATGACACTACTTCATCCTGGTTTTCCTCCCATATAACTTACTGATGTTTATTCTCCTTTGCTGGATTAAGCTCCCAAACTGTGGGCATCCCCAGGGCTTTGTTCTGGGCCTTCTTCTCTTGTCCCTTTCTACTGTTTGGCTTGGTGGTCTCATTAGCTCCCATAGATTCAATGATCATTTTTATGAGGATGATTCTTAGATCTATTTATTTGTCCCAGCCTCCAAACTCATCTCCAAATACCAGCCACTGGGCAATCTGTAGATAGCTTAGGTTCAACACTTCAAAAACTCAGTGCGTTACCTTCCTTGTCCCCTTCTCAAATTCCTGATTACTGTGTAGAGCATGGCATTCCTCCCAGTCACCCAGGAGTCCTATCTAGGTGTCGTCCTTGGCTTTTCCCTCTCTCTCGCCCCTCATATCTAATCTGTGGACAAGGCCTGTTCAGTAGTTTACCTTCATAACATCTCTTTTATATACACACTCCTCTCTGGCACTGCCAAGCACCACATGACACATGGATTACCGCAATAGCCTGCTGGTGGTTATTTGTGCTTTAAGTCTTTCGTCCACTCGCCTATCAAAGTCATCTTTTCTTTAGCAACTATATTTTTTTGACAAGTGCTTTGTAAACATTAAAGTGATATATAAATTCTAACTATTATTATTACTATCTTATTTGCAGACTCGTATTCTACTTCCTTCCTACTTCCAATAGAATATATAAGCTCCTTGGAAGCAAATATGTATTATTGTCTCTTTAGCTCCAATACCTATGGGGCCTTTCACAGCATTTAACACGTTTGCTGAATTGCCTTGAACAACACCCTTTACCTCAAAGAGTTGTTATGAGGGAAGTATATTAGGAATGTTTGTATACTTTAAATCAGGGATGGGGAATCTGCAGCCTCCAGGACACATGTGGCCCTCTAAGTCCTCAAGTATGGATCTTTGATTGAATCCAAACTTCACAGTTTTATTTGGATTCAGTCAAAGGGCTGAGTTAGGGGACCTACAGGGCAACAGGTGGCCTCAAAGCCACAGGTTTCCCACCCTTGCAAATCTTTGTACATATGAAAATGATGGTGTGACTACGAAAAAGAGAAGCAGAAGCATTTCTTTGTCATCAGTTGCCAAGATATGATCTTACCTTTTTTAAATGGAGATTTGGGTATTGAATGCCTTTTGATTATTTTTCTTTCCTTTAATTTTTTCTCCATTTGTACTTACAGAAAACCATCAAAACTGCTGCATTTATATATAGGAATGTATATATGCCAGAGACAGACAGACAGCTAGTCACCTTCCCATAGGCATTAAGCTTATTTGTGTTTGATTTTAGCTTTTCTTATGCAATGTTTAGGGGTAAGCACTAGTCCATCAGTCATTTCAGGGCCTAAGGTAGAAGAAAAAAAAATCTAACATTCACTGTGCTCTCTGGTAATGTCTTGATTTATATGGTCTTTTGGCTCTTCTTTATCCCCAAGAGACTTTGGGACTTGCAATAACAGGGAAATATAACTCTCTCTGTTTGTCTCGAATGCAATCCCTAGACTGAGTCACATGAAAAGAAGTTTACATTTTCTTTCCCACAGAAAACATCCCCACCTCACCGAGACGCATGTTGCTTAGTCTTCTCATTAGATGGGGCTCAGAAATGCCATACAAGTGGTATAGAATTTTCTATAAGAATCTTCAAGCATAACCTCAAATTTAGTTCTATAAATGTGTTCGAACACAGTAAGAATTCTGAAGCCTGATTGGGACCCGTGAACCTCAAGATACCCCATAATGTATATCCATTCTCCCTCCTCTCCTTCCCAGCTTCTTGAACACAGTATAAGCATCACTAATCATCTCTATTTGAATCTACTCACTCCCTCCCAGACTCGGTTCTCCAAGAGACAAGCTGCAAATGTAATCATGAATAATTTCTGAGTGCCAAGCTTCAGTATGGGAAGCAAGAAGGGTTATTTTTAAGTTGCACACTGCCCCAGGGCGACCATTATGCAAACATTAAATGGCACAAAGCTCATTTCTCTTCTTCTGACTAATGCTATTTCCTATGAGAACTGAAGCTTTAGATTTCTTCCCAATAAAGAAGAAATCTAAATTGCTCAGTATTCTGCTCCAGACAACTTCTCCTGAAAAAAAAAGTCTTTAAGAACAAAGCAAGAACAGGCTGTTATGATTACAGCATGTTTTTAACCATTTCTTTAACACTTTTCCTGGAGTCTGGCCTGCTACAAAACTTTCCCATAAGGCAGAAACCACATTTCACAAAGTGAAATTGTTAATAGAGGAAAGGATCCTGAGCACGGGAAATGCTATGTCAGTTTCCCCAGTTGAGTTGGATGAGTGGACAGCCCAGGGACAAAAGGTATTGAAAAGTTTACCTGGAAAGAGCAAGGGGAAAGAGAAGTGTGACATCACATCACTTTAGCAATTAAAGACGTCAAAAGTAGCAGCATTTCAGAGATACTTCATTTCCTTTTAGAGCTTTTGCTTGAAATTTCTGGAGCAGTCACTGAGTGACGTGTGGTTAGATAGCAGACCATTTTTTTAGTTTTTCTCCAACTGTGGGTAACTAAGATTAAGCATAGGATCACTTGTTTGTTTTCCTTTTTAATAAGTTATTAAAATGACAGCAAAGGCAGAGTTAAGAGAATTTTGGATCTAGGAGTTATAACAGGGGTTCTTAACCTTTTGTTTGTTTCATGGACCTCTTTGTCAGCTGAATAGGCCTATGAATCCTTTCTCAAAATGATGTTTTTAAATGCATAGGACTATAAAGGAAAGCAATTGTACTAAAATGGTGTTACGCGCACACACACACACACACACACACACACACACACACACACACACACACACTCATATTTTAGGAGATAAGTTCAAAGTCTCCAGGTTAAGAACTCAGACCTAGAAAGGACTTTGATGATCATACAGATTGAGTCCTTCATTTCTCAGTTGAAGAAACTGAAACTTAAGGAGACTGTGGTTAGTGTCAAAGTCAAGGTATATGCCCAGGCTTCTTTCTTCCCAGGCTAGGCTTTTCCCTCTACTCCCAGGTGCCCTCAGATATTAGCTAGTACTGATGACTGCACTTTCTACTCTTCATGACCCCATTTGGGATTTTCTTGGCAAAGATACTGGAATGGTTTGCCATTTCCTTCTCCAGCTCATTTTACAGATAAGGTAACCAAGGCAAACAGTGACTTGCCCAGGGTCACAAAGTTAGTGTCTGAGGCTAGATAACTTAGGAAGAGGAGTCCTGACTCCAGATATGGTGCAAATTTAGGAAAGGTCATATATGGCAAACAGAGCCAGAAAAACCTTAGCTCAGGTCCTACCCTTGGCACATACTTGGACAAGTCACTTAACTTCTCAGTGCCCAAAACAATGATCAAAGGCTAGGAGTTAGAGAGAAGGTTCTGATCTGCATGAGTGGAGGGAGTTTCTTCATTGAGGAATTCCCTATCCTCAAAAAACAGGTATCCCTATCCTTATCATTTAGACACATTTTAAAAGAAATACATATGCCTATGTCTAGGACAGCTCAACTTAAATGAGTCATTTCTTAACTGACACTATGATCCTTGGTCATTCCCTCTCTCCTCATTCCCCTGGTCCAATCAATTGCTTCCAATCAGTTACTGCTTCTAAACTATCTATTCTTTTCCTTTCCACCCACACTAGCAACATCCTAGTTCAAGTCCTCATTATTTCTTGCCTACTCTTACCTAAACTATTATAAAAAGCTAGTCTTTCTATGCCCAATTGTTTCCTTCTCCAATCCTTCCTTGTTCACATAGCTGCCAAAAACAATGTTCTTACTACACAGTTCTGATTATGTCATTACCCTGTTCAAGAACTCCTGGGACTTCTTTTGCACTCGGGATAATTTGAAAACTCCATAGGTTGGCATAGAAATCCCTCCCCAATCTGGCTGCAAACTACAATGCCTTTCCAAACTCATTCCATAGAATTTCTCTTAGAGCATTCCACACCCCAATCAAAAATCATTCGCTATTCTGTCATTTAGTTCTCCTATGGAAATGTGCCCTCCTCCATGCTTGAAATAGACTTTCTCTCTGCTCTCCCCTTCCTCTTCAGGAGGAATAACTTGGGGCAAGAAGGCTCAGAATTAAAATATTAAACAGAAGTCAAGATCTCATGAAGGCAAACTGTATAAATGAAATAAGGGAATGATGGCATAATACATCTCACACACACACACACACACACACACACATACACACTTGTTGTGCAAAGGTGCCCCCTACTTCTTTTCATGTCCTCTGAATTGGTTATATCTTTTGCTCTGGTTTTAGGTATCCTTATACTCCTTGTTTTAATCACATCCAACTCTTCATGACCCTATTTGAGGCTTTCTTGGCAAAGACACTGGAGTGGTTTGCCATTTCCTTCTCCAGGTTATTTTACAGATGAGGAAACTGAGGAAAACAGGGTTGAATGACTTGCCTAAAATCATGTAGCTAGGAAGTATCTGAGGTTGGATTTGAATTGAGGTCTTCCTGACTCCAGGTCTAGAGCTCTATCCACAGCACCACCTACCACCCCTTTGTACTCCTTTTTCAAGTACTATTGCTTTGCCACTCATGCCAAGTTAAGGGACTTGCCTAATGTCACCTATGTAATAAGTAGCAGTGCCTACTGTGTCTGAGGCAACTGGATATGTTGGCCAAGCCTAGCAGCCTTAGGCCAACCTTTTAATGTCCCTAGGCCATGATAACACAGATTCTTCAGCCTCTGATGCTTTCCTGGACTGATGATTTTATAATCCATCCCCATCCTCATATTTAATAGCTCCACTGAAAGATCTAGGAGTCTAACATGAAGGATTTAGCTTTAAACTATACTCAAATGTGGACAAACTTCCCACTTGATATTTCCATATGATTATTATAACAGATAACATTTATATAACACTTTAAAGTTTACAGAAAGCTTTACATGAACTATCTCATTTGATTCCCATAACTCTGTGAGATAAGTGCGATTATTGTCCTCATTTTACAAATCAGGAGACTGAGGTTTGAAGAGGTCAAATGACTTATCCGGGGTCACAGAACTAGTAAGTGTCTAAAAGAGGATTTTAATCCACATCGATCCTGCCTCTGGAGTTCAGCACTCTATCTGCCGTATCACTTAACTACCTTTTCTGTACTTAAACGTTTTACATCTATCCTTTAGGTCCCTAAAAATAAACTAGGTTGAAAAGCATACCCATATTTCAGACAGTAATAATCCTCCCCAAAATGGACAGAAATTCTTTTGAATCAAAGTAGCAAGATCTTTATTTTCCAAAGACAGAATCTGGGATAGTGGTGATGAGTGTGCCTTTATATTTAAGAAGATCATGAGTGCCTAGGTCATCTGATCATCAGGAGGCACATTACAAGCCTTATCAGTAAACTGCAGTGAATTAATCATTGTTAGCCAAGGGCAGTTTGACCCAGATAGAAGATGGAGTTGGACAAAGTCTTCTTCAATAAGTCCAAAATAAGCGAACCGAAAGGGTTAATATAGAAGATAACATCTCATTGAATATACCACCACCATGTACACTCCAAGCAATTCAGTCATAGTCAGGGAAGGTGGAGAATGGGAGAGAAAAATTCCTGTATCCTAGTCTCACTTACAAAGAGATATTTGGAAAAATAATTTGTATTTACAACCTGAGTCATTTTAAAACATAAATTCATTAATCTTCCTAATGCCCATGCAAGGCAGGTGGCAGCTGGATGTAGAGAAAAGCTAAGTCATTAGTTTCAGGTCACAGACCAGGACTAAGAAGTGTCCTGACTCTCATACCAATGCAGCACAGTAAAGTGAAAGTGTTGTATTTGGATATAGGACCTGGATTTAATCCTGATTCTTTCCTCGTGTGACCTTGGGTAAGTCAATCGACCCCTTGGGACCTCATTTTCCTCATCCATACAATGAAAAGCTAGGGCAAGGTAATTTCTATGGTTGTTTCTAGCTTTAAATCTTTGAATCTATAGTCACCACCTCACCTTTCCAGAATCAGATCTGTTCACTACTAATTTCTTTAGCAAGTTATATGTAAGCCTGAAATGGGGGATAAAATGTATGCTAGGCTGAATTTGAGTTTATTTGTCTACTACTTGTCCTTGGTTCAATCACTTTCAGTCATGTCCAACTCTTTATGACCCCATTTGGAGTTTTCTTAGCAAAGATACTGGAGTGACCTGCCATTTCCTTCTCAACTCATCTCATAGATGAGGAACCAAGGTTAAGGGACTTGCCCAGGGTCACACAGCTAGTCAGTGTCTGAGGTCAGATTTGAACTCAGGTCCTCTGGACTCCAGGGTCAGCATCTAGCTGCCCTATCTACTACAAATACATATATATATATATACACACACACACACACATACTACACACATACATACATTATATATATATGTATATATATAGATATATACTACATATGTACTCAATACATTTACTGAGTATCCACAGAGTACAAAGATCTGAAGGAATTATGGTAAAGAGATATAAAATGAAATGAAGAAAACCAGAAGAAATATAAAGAATAATCAAAACATATCATTCACAGTAATATACTAACAAAATTATCACAAAAGTAATAGAGGAATAGCTATAAAATATAAAATAAATGAACTATCAGAAGATCATAAAGACATCTTAAATAACTAACCCAATCTGAGAAACAAAAATAGAACAAGCAGTAAATGAACTATCAAATAAAAACTCCTGACCCTGATGTACTCACAGGAGAATTTTATTAAAATTTTAAAGAACAATTAGTACTAATACTTTGCAAATTATTCTCAACAATTAAGAAAGAAAGCACCCTACTATAATCCTCCTATGAGACAAATATAATTCTAGTACCTAAACCTGTAAAGGCTAAAATAGAGAAGGAACATTATAGATGAATACTATCAATGAAAATTGACTCATTAAAAAAAATCCTGTCAAACAGACTACAGTGATTTGTCCAAGAAACTATTCATTATGACCAAGTGGGATTTATAATAGAAATGCAAGCATGGTTCAACATTAGGAAAAGAGACAACATAACTAATCATCAAAACCAAAATATCCAAAACTACAGATTATTCAGTAGATGCAGGGGGGAAAAACTTTTTACAAAGTACACCATTCATAGAGTCTGTTGTATCTTGTGATTCAAACCTGGAAATATGCCTGTATATTTATAGCTGCCACTGTGGGTATCACCTTGGTAATATAAAAAAGGAAAAGAAAGAATCATATGCAATGGAGATATATTAGTAACTCTTCCATTAAATATGGGAGTGAAGCAAAGATGCTCACTCTCCCCATGATTATTCAATATAGTTCTGGAAATTCTAGGAAAAGTTTATAAGATAAGAAAAAGAAACCTAAGATAAAAATATAGGAAAAGAGAAACTGAAACAATTTTTATTTTTCCATTATATGATAAGATACTTGGAAAAGTCCTTAGGAATCAGCAAAGATACTAATTGAGATAATAGTGTCAGTAAAGTTGTAGGCTACACACAAACTCTCAAAACCCACCAGAATTTCTATATAATAATAAGAACAAAGTCCAAGAAGCAGTAATAGGAAGATAAATCTCATTCTAAACAATTACAAAATGAATAAAATATCTGGGCATCAACCTACTAGAGCACATAAAAGGACTGTTAGGAATTTGTATTACAAAGAATTCCTTAAAGAAATAACAATTTAAATACCTGGAAAAATATACAGTTTTCATAGGTAGGCCATAAAAAGACCTAATAATAGCAACATTGATATAGCAATTACTATATGCCAGGCATTGTGCTGAACATTTTATTATTATTATCTTATTTTATCCTCTCTAAAAACCCTGGAAGATAGGTACTATTATCCTGATTTTACAGATGAGGAAATGGAGTCAAACAGAGGTTAAGTGACTTGCCCAGAATCACTCAGCTAATAAGTGTCTAAGGATATAAACAGTTATTAAAACACTTGCAAAGTAGTCACAGTCACATGACAGAATACTCCAAATGACCAATAAGAAATGCAAATTAAAACAACCCTGATGTTTTCCCCCACACTCTGAAAACTGGCAAAGATGGCAAAAAAGAATGGCAATAGTCAGTGATGGAGGGGTTAGAAAATGATAAGTGCATAATACATTGTTGGTTGAGCTAGAAAGCAATTAGTATGTTTAAAAAAAAGTGACTAAAACAACCAATCCCTTTAAAGCAGAGAATCCATTAATGGGCTTATATACTCTAAGTAAGTCATGGATAAGAAGGAAATCCCCATATACCCCACCATATTTATAGCAGCACTTTTTGGGATAGCAAAGAATTAGAAACAATGTAATAATAACCAACATTGACACAATACTTATTATGTGCCAGGCACTGAGCTAAATGCTTTACAATTACTATCTCATTTTATCTTCACAACACTCAGGTAGATACTATTATTATCTCCATTTTGCAGATCACATGGACATGAACAATGTGGGATTTTGTTTTACCTGACTATGGCATAAGGAGTTTTCTTTCTTTCTCTCTTTTTTTCTTTTTCTTTCTTTCTTTCTTTCTTTCTTTCTTTCTTTCTTTCTTTCTTTCTTTCTTTCTTTCTTTCTTTCTTTCTTTCTTCCTTTCTTTCTGTCTGTCTGTCTTTCTCTTTTCTTTTTCTTTCTTTCTCTCTCAGTGGGACAAGTGAGAGGGAGAGAAAATGCTTGTGAATTAAAAAATAAACATTTAAAAATGAAAGTGAAAATTATTAACTGCTATAAAAATGTGGGAAAAATTTGACAGGAGTGGGGTTGCCTTATAGTTTATATCTAGGAATCCTGCAATCTCTATTTTGAAATCTACTTAAATAGTTCAATATTTCAAAACATCTGTGATTTTATCAGCGTGGCCACATTTTTCCACCAATGCAAATTACAGTCCCCTGCACCTCTTAGTATGCTATCTTTCTGAATTTCTTTGAGCCAAAATAAATGACTTCCTGTTGGCCAACCTTTTGGTAAGGAGGCTCCCCAACCTAGTCAAGCTACTCTCAGGAAGACAGGCCGGTAGTAGATTTGCAATAACAACCTTAATAGGACCTGGCAAAGTTTGCCCTCTGCTGGCACAGACTTGGAAAATCCAGGGTCCCTCTGCATGAGTCATGAGAGCACCATCTCCCATTTTAAATTCCTCCTCTCCTCTTGTCATCTGAATTTTTTTAAAACATAGAAGAAAGCAAACTCTGCCATCTTTGTAGAATTTAAATAATACACTGGATTTAGATGGTTCTAGAGGAGAAGTACGGCTGGTGACCTGCACTGCCCTCCTTCACTCAAAAACAAAGTCAGTGCCAGTCACGTCATAATTTCTCTGATGGCATAGTCTTCTTTGGCAACAAAGGATAAACACACAAATAATACATTTATGGCCAGGAATCACTTTAAGATGATCTGCGCCCTATTTCCTAAAGGTGAATTTGGCTTTAGATGCCTGGCAGTGATGAAATAAGCTAATTAATAAGTACTTACCATGAGCCTACATTAAGTTAAGCACTAGGGTACAAAGAAAGCTAGAAACTTTCCCTGCCCTCAAGGAGCTTACATCCTAATGGAGGAGACAATATACAAGTGAAGCACATACAAGATAAAAAGAGAGCATGTGGAAGGCAATTTAACTAAAAGATAGAGGTGAGAAGGTGGCACATATTCTACATGGGGCTTATATCATGTATAAGAAATAGCAGATGAGTCAGCGGAGCTGGAGAGTAGAGTACCTGAAGGGTATTAAAGTGGAAGAAGACTGGAGAGGGAGGAAGGGACCAAGAATGAGCAACTTCAAATGTCAAACAGCGTATGTTCAATCTCGTTTTGGAGGTATTAGGGAGCCACTGCAGTTTAGTGAATAGGAAGGTGAGATGGTCAAACCCATGCTTAAGAGAAATAATTTTGGCAATAAGGGAAAGGTGGATTGAAGGGTGGAGAGACTTGAGGAAAGGTGAACAATTAGAAGGCTATAACAATAGTCTGGATAAGAGATAATGAGGATCTGAACTTTGGTTGTGGCTGTGTGAGTAGAAAAAGGGGGGCACAGACAGATGTGAATTGTAAAAACAACAAGATTTAGCAACTGATTGGATATATGGGGTGGATGAGAGTGAGAAGTTGTGGGAGACAAACAGTGTGCAAGCATGGATGACTGGGAATATAGTGGTGTCCTCAATAACAATAGGAAAGTTGAGAAGGCAGAGTTTTGGGGGGAAATGACTATATGTAAGATCTCAGATTAGATGAGGACAGACTAGATTGGCTAGTGAAAAGGCCATATTTTCAAAGAAGCCAAGGAAAAATTCCAACTCGGTTATGAAACACGACATGGTCTGGAGATATCATCAAGTTGAGTACATGATCAGAAGACCAGAGAAAATAATCACAGAAACAGTACCACTTTGGCTGACATCTTTACTGTATGGTAAAAGTCCATTCTTTTTGTCTTTCTTTTTTTTAATGCACAAGCAGGAGTAATTAATGTCACTTTCCAAAGTGATAGAGTGGAGGAAAATGTCACTGGACTGAGGGGGATTGTGGATGGGAGGATTCTGGCGGCTCCCGAGGCAATTTATCAACATGCAGCATGACTTTGCTTTGGCTAGAAGAGAACTTCAGGCAGCATAATTAAACAATGATGTGTTCTGTTTTGTTTTTAAGACGAACTAACTGTTTGGAAAGCTGCCTGCAGCATTTACTCATTTACAAAACTGATTTCCTCTGTTTTCACAAAGTGTGAGTTGCTGGAGTTTGCTGATAGCCCCATGGTTTGCCACCGCAAGAAGCAATGAAAAAAGGGTAGTCTACCCTAAGAAACC
The DNA here is from genome assembly GCA_023548195.1 of Bettongia penicillata ogilbyi. NCBI lineage: Eukaryota > Metazoa > Chordata > Mammalia > Diprotodontia > Potoroidae > Bettongia > Bettongia penicillata. Next base: position 1,198,274 of record JAJHZJ010000229.1, read on the forward strand.
CATGCAAAGAAGTTGAGGAGGAAGCTCCTATTGTACTACAAGATTCCCATATGTTTTTCCTCAAGGTGAAGTTGACACTTCCAGTCATTTACTCATTTATTTCATTGCCCAAACACTCCCTCCTAGTAATCACATTATCACTACCATTGTCTTTAGAAAGGATGCGTCCATTGATATTATTCCATTTACCATCTTCATGACTTATGACTTCACAGACCATGACTCCATTCCCTGGTCAACACTCAATCATGTGGATCTTCCTCATTAAAATGTAAGCTACTGGAGGGCAGGAACCAGCTTTTTGTATTTGTATCTTCGCTGTTTAGCACAGTGCTTGGTCGATAGTAAAATCTTTCTTAAAAATTTATTTTATTTTCAATTCAGGAAAATATAATAACAATAAATTAATGATGATAAAAAAACTTAAATGTTTTTCATACACACATGCACGTCCCCACATCCCCCCCCACAACATACACACACACACACACACACACACACACATTTAGGAGAACCTAGAAAATCTAGCTTCAATCGAACACTATCATACCTGTATCAACAATTAGAGTAGAATCTCCTGTATACTTATTTTACTCTTTTTCTTAGTCGTTTTAGCTCCTCCAATTACACTATAAATTCCAAGAGACCAGAGGCTACATGGTAGCTCCAATAACTAGCACTGTGCCTTGCTTATAGACAATGTGTCATAGCTGTTTGTTGAATTAAACTGAATTGTTGTAGTTCAAGCAAACCCATGAATGGTTGACAGAATTAAGCAAGCAATTCTCCTTGTACCTTGTGGTTAACCTTAAAGCATGCATGAAACATGGATAACCTTATATGGCAATGAAAATGAGGCACATTGCATCAATTCAGCTCTCAGTAAAAGTCTTCCCCAAAGTGGCTAATCCATTGCAGTAGTTGTTATTTGATAAGATCAGGGAAATTTTTAGAAAAAGGAGGTGTTGGGTGGAGTATTGTGATTCGAAGGTTGATACAAAGGACAGCCTGCTTCTAAATTGCTCCAGTCAGCCTGCCATAGTGCCTTCCTCTTATTTGTTTTTTAAAGAGGCTTTTGTGTTCATCCTTCCTTGCCAAAGAAGACCATGCCATCAGAGAAAGGATGACATGACTTGACTTTGTTTTGAGTGAGGGAGGGCTGTGCAGGTCACCAGCCTCTCTTCTCTTCCGGAGCCATCCGAATCCAGTGACTGGATATTCATCAGAATGACTGGAGATGACCCAGAATGCAATGGGAGCCCTTGGCCCCTCTAAGCACTAGAAGGGAGGAAATCAGTATTTATTATGTACCTGTTATACCCCATGCTCAGTGCTAAGCACTTTACATCTTTTATCTCATTTGGCCCTCTTAAACATCCCATCAGTAGAATCATCCCATTGGGTTGGACACCTAAGTGAGGGTACTATTCCAGAAGGCCACTGTTAATACGAGTATAAAACTTCAAGCTGGAAAGCACTTTAGAGATCATAGAGACTAACCTCTTCATCAAATAATAATCAATGAACAAGAGTTTAGTAAGCACTTACATTATGTGGTGAGTACTGTGGTAAATGCTGGAGATACAAAGAAAAAGGTCCAATCCTTGCCCTCAAGGGGCTTATGTGCTAATAGGGGATCTCATATGATTTATACAACAGAACAGAGACAGAAAAGGGAAGTGATTTGCACAAGAGCTCACATTTGGCAGAGTCAACATTTGAACTTAGGGCTTCAAATAGACTGTAATCAACTATACTGTACCTAAGAAAGAAGGGACCTAGTTTGGGGAATGAAGGACTTTCTTCCTTCTTTCATCCTTTCCCATTACTACAGATTAGTCAGTATACAGGTTGGAAGAAAATGAAATACAGTAAAGGCAAGTTTCCTTGTAAGCAGTAAGGAAAGGAGGAATATGGCTGTAGGCCTTGGGTGGCCATTGAACATGAAGCTAGGCAGGACACGTCATAAAAGTTGGAAGCATCCAGGATAGACACCAAAAGAGAATGTGTTACTATAAACCAACCGCCTAATTTATTATTTTTTCCTATGGTTTTTACCCATCAACAACTATACCTACTAGGTGAAATTAATGAAAATGCAAACACCTGCCATATGGCAAAGAAAAATGTGGGACAACTACAAGTAGGCAGGGCTGAAAAATGGTCAAAGATCTATGGCTACGTAACTTGAGGTGCACACAGCTTTGCCATGGATTTCTGAAGAATGATGTGTGTAGAGAAGGCAATTTTATTTGTAGTACGTGAGATAACTCCTCCTAAGCATTAGCTGTGAGTCAGATAGGGTCACAAACACCACTGAGCTCAGCAAGGGGCAGCTACCGGCAAAATCAATAAGCTAATTTTACGTGGGTACAATGTGGAAGAAACAACTAGTTCTGCAAAAATGAACAAAAAAGTATTAATCATTCATAGCAGAACCACTGAAGGACAGTCTGTTAAGTGAAATCTAACCCTGGTTTCTCTATCAAATGGATGTCGATAGATATCAAGAAAAGAGTCACCTTTCCCCAACATAGCAAGTCCATATTCCCAATCCTTATGATCCTCCGAAGTAGCTGACATAATTAATCATTCACTTCTTGGCATATCTCTTTCCAGTCCTTGTGCTTCCATAATAATTCCTCATCCTAGATTTCCTCCTATCTCTATGAATGCTCCTTCTCAGTCTCCTTTGATGATCCCATGCATAGTTACCCACCAATGATTTGGTCTCAGGTCTCTTTATTTTCTCTGCCTTGACAATCTCCTACATGCCCATGACATAAATTCTAATCTTAATATAGAGGAGCCCCAAATCTATATATCTAGCCCCTAATCTCTCCAGTTATTTCCAACTGGCTTAAGCACATCTCTACCCAGAAAGCCTCCTGTCATACCAAACTGAACATTGAATTTCTCTTCTCAATAAAATATGCCCCTGCTCCCCAGTTTCCCTATTTCTTTCAATGTTATTGTAATCTTCTCAGTTTCCTTGACTTAGTACATTAAAGTCATTTCAATTCCTTTCATCTTCCTGATATTCTGTATTTAAATCAGTTTCCAAATCCTGTCCATGAAATCTAAATAGTATCTGTCATGTCTATCCCTTTTTCTCCATTTATGTTAATACATTCCTGGTTCAGGTCCTTATCATCTCTCACCTGGACTGCTGTAATAGTCTTCTAATTAATTACCTTGCCTCCAGTCTCTCCTCTCCTCAATTTATCTTTCACAAAACTGCCAAAATAATCTTCCTAATGAGAAGATCTGATATTGTTCAAAAACACTATTTAAAATCCTTCAGTGGCACCTTATTTATAAAATTCCTCAGGGTCTTTGTCTCCCAGATTGATTTTTTTTTTGACTAGGTAAAAAGTCTTTTTTTTTCTTTTACCTACCCTTAATCACTGAATGGGTACTTCCTTAGACAAACTGAGACCTGGGAAAGACTTTAGCTTAAAACTGAGTCATCCTGGGTCATCTCCAGCCATCCTAATCTATATCTTGCCCCTGGACCTAGTTGGCTCCAGAGGAGAGAGTGTGTCTGGGACTTTGCACAGTCCTCCCTCACTTAAATTCAAATCACTTGAAAGTCATGACATCTGCTTTCTGATGTCATGGTCCTCTTTGAGAATGAAGGACAAATAATGATAATAACAACATTTATAAAATAGCAACTCAGCCAGGCATTTGAGGCCCTTCATAATCTGGTTTTTACCTACTTTTCCAGCCTTCCAACACTCATACACTCAAACTGAACTATGAGCCGTTCCCCAAGCTCAAATGGTCTCCTCCCCTTCCGTTCATTCCCAAAAGAATTCTTCATGCCTGAAACATGGTCCCTTTATCTACTGATTTAAGTTTTTCTTCTTTCAAGACACAGATTAAATGTTTCTTCCTCCAAGAAGCAACAGTCAAAAATGATCTCTGCCTCCTCAAAATTTTGTTACACTATTTTATTTAGATCTCTCCTTTGACTTTATCACATTCTACTTTCCATCATATTCATTCTTGTTAGATTTTAAGGTTCTTGAAAAAAAAAGTCCACATATTTTTCATAGCAAGCATTTAAATATTTGGTGACTTGAATTCAAAGTTCAAAGACTCATACAAAACAAATAAGTCTTTAAAGGAAACCCAAGGCCTATTTTCCAAAAAGCAGAGTTAGAAAGCTAATATTGTACCTGGAGCTAGGATTTTCTTACCAACTTTAATTTATGGCCTCTTTTTACTAAAGAAATAGCAAGCATTTCCCCACAGGGATGTTTTTTAGTGGGTGGGGTGAAGAAGGTACCTACAGTGTAGCACTGGGATTATTTTAACCCAGATCTTCTCTGAGATCATAAAACATATTAAAATTAAGATGGAGGTGAGTTTAATGGAAGAAATTCTTTCTGCAGATAAAATACAAATCTTTCCATTAATGGTTTTCAGAAGATTGGCCCTTAAAAAAAAAGCAGGACAAAATAGCAAGGTTAGCATTAGCTATGATATAAAGGAGTAGGAGGAAGTACAATTAGCTGAAAGCGTATGGATAAACTCCTATAGCTTTCTGTCTATGGCCAGTAGAAGGTCTTTTTCTAGGAAGAAAACTAGCTCTGAATCCTAAACATTCCTGCCCCCCAAAAGAATGCCATCACTACTCTGCCACTATACTCCCAAAGAGGCTTGCTTAGAACTCTGTGTGTGTATGTGTGCACATGTGCACGTGTGCATGCTTAAAATTTCTATTTGCCAATACCACATACACTGGGAATTTTGTGAGTATCAGCTATATGTTAGGATGCTGATATGGAATTGGGCAAAGTCCCTTATCATTAGGCCTAAAATCTAAGTAGAGAACTTCAAAACTTACACGGGGGAAAGACTGGAATAGAATTAAGGGAAAAAAGGGAGTAAAAAGGGGGAGGAGAGATTAGTGAGATTTTTGATTTGTTAGACTTATCACTGGTTATCTTTGGATTTCACTTGTGGTTGGGAGGGAACATCATGAAACTAATGGTTCATAGGAAGAAACTTGGAGGAGTTTAATGAAGGTAAATTGGCAGACAGTAGGAAAGAAGGTATGTGAAGCATATGGTCAAATGAATGCAAGGAAGGCAAGAGCTGGAGCTGTGCCTATCACAGAGGGAGAGATACGAGTGAAGTGGTGTTGGCGGTACTACAGTGGTGGACAGTCTCCAGAGTGAGGAGAAATTTTAATTTAATTTAAAAGTCACTGAGAAAAACAGTAGTAACAGATTCTCTTCTCCTCTACTACTTCCCACTTAATAAATTCCTGTGACCTAGAGGATCAAATACAAATCCATCTGGCATGTAAAAATTCTTCATAATCTGGCCATTTTCTATATTTCTAGTCTTCTTATATACTATTCGCCTCCATCCACTCAACCATCCAATCACACAGCTCTAATGGTTGTTATTCATATATGGTGCTCTCTCCCATCTTCATGCCTTTGTACTTACTGGCTGCTCTCTCCTTCCTCTTCTCTATTTCTTATAGCCTCTGACTTCCTTTAAGCCTTGGGCTTGAGGAAGGGATCAAGCGCCTCAAGAGCTCCCTGTTATAGGAGACCTTTCCTGGCTCTCTCCCCCACTGATCACTGGGGCTTTTCCTTCTAAGGTTACATTAAAGGCTTAGCATAGTGTGCATACTTAATAGTAACGATTGATTGGATTTGAGGAAGAGAAAATCAACTCCATGCTATCATCCAGCCTGTCCTTGGGAACAGAAGTGTTAAAAATGTTCTTTTGTATGTTCATTAGAAGATCTTCAGGTGTCTTCCTGTGTGTCTTCAGCCCAGGGTCTTGATAACATTTTATTTTTAAATACCTCAGTGACAAAAACAAAGCTACCAAACTCTTTTGGGTTCATTCATCCCTGGTTTTCATCAAGATTGACTGAAGTCCTTTCTGGTTCCTCAACTATTAGTATCCCCCTCCCTAAGCTATAGTGTATAGTATATATTCATGATATGGTTTGCATTTGCTTCTCTAGCTCATTTTACAAATGAGGAAACTGAGGCAGACAGGGTCAAGTGACTTGCTCAGGATCACATAACTAGTAAGTGATCTCTGTGTCTAACCACAGGTCTAACCACACACACACACACACACACACACACACACACACACATACACACACAAGCAGAGTTCTAATTTTATGCTACCAAAACTTACTCAGTGGTATATACTTATGTGTGTGTAAGCTGCCTCCTCATTTTAAAGTATGGGGCTTAAGTAAGCTCCTTAAAAGAATGAAGAACTGTTTCAATTTTTTCTTTGTATCCTGGTGCTTAGTATAGTGCCTAGCACATCCTAAGTGCTTTATAGATGCTTTTTGATTAACGGGTGGATTCTCATCCTTAGGAATTTCCTCTAATAGCTTTGTATAAAACTTTTCTTTAAAAACAAAATCTAAATTTCATTGATATATTTTGTTTTGATACCTTCATTTCTGAATTTATTCTTGCCCTACACATTGAGTCATTCCTTGTAAAAAGTCATAAAAAGGAGAGAGAAAATAAGGGATTTTGCAAAACTAATACACTATTTCTGAAAATAACATTCTAATATTACAGAACAACATCCCAAAGAAACAAATTGATATTTTACAAATAGTTTCCTGGAAACAGTGATATAGCAAATTTTAGACCAGAATTATTAGGAGAAGAAGGACATGTGAGGATGAGAATGTAGAAAAGGACTGGGTCAAGAAGGCTGTGAATGAGAACTGAACTCCCTTAATTTAGTCCCTTATCTCCAGGTGTGCTTCTCTTAAATAGAGCAGATAGATTTGTTTTATTATTCCTGAATTTAACTTGAGAAAAACAGCAATAAATAACATTAAGCCCCAACAATGTAAGTGTTAAAATATAGTGTATCATGTTCTGTGGTTAGAAGGTGGGGGAAGAGGGGGGAGGTTGAGAATGAGGGTAATTTGAATTATTTAGCTAAACATTACGGATCTATAATCAATTATTTCCAATCATTGTTTCACAGAACTCAAGGGCACCCATGTCTTTGCAAAAAATAGTGTGAATCTTTACAAAAAAAACTATCCAGAGCAACATTAACATGAATTCACTTATGGATAATGTCTCATAGGATTGATTTTAGAGCTGGAAGAGCCCTGGAGAGGATCTGACCCTTTCATCTTATGGATAAAAAAATAAGGGGTAACAGTGGCACTTCTCTATGGCAGCACAGGCAGATAGTGGGTGAGGTAGGACTAGTTCCTAAGTTTCCTGTTTCCCACTCTTGATCTTTCCAACATACCAGGCTGTTTTCCTATACAAACTTCTGAAAGGATGTTGGGTGGAAGAAAAGGTTTTCTCATAATCAAGGAATGTTTTATTGTCAGGGCTTCAAAGAGCTTGTGACCCAGTAGGATAAATTCTGGACCAAGTTTAGTATCTCTGAAAGCCCTAATGTTATTTCAGCAGGACCAAAATCTAAAATTAGCTCCATCACTGTGTCCCCCATTATCATGTTATAAATTGCTTGTCTTATGGTTTTATTTTACACATCACTGTGCTGCTGAGGTGATTTGACATGGAGTGAATTCTTATGACTAACAGGTCTGGGAAACAGCAAGAGATAGATGCCTGCTTCAGACACTCCAGGGGTAAGGCAAGCAGATCATTAGTGCTTTCTGATTCAGCACTCCATTTCAAAGATGTCTATGAAATGCCTTTTACTTTGGAAATGACAGGGGACCCTGATGTCAAGGAAGGCTGCAGCCATGCTGGCATTTGTACAGGTGATTGAGGTAGGAGAGAAACTTAGAGGAGCTGAAAAGCAATCCAATCAAAGTAACCAAAGAAACAGAGAGGAAGAGGTCAGGGAGTGTGAGCCCAGAGGATTAGGTCTGGAGATCCATGTACTGACCTCAATTCAAAGAAAAAGCTAAAATGAGGGGGTAACAGGATAAGAGAAATTTATGTCAGCATCATAAATCATTAACAAGCATGCCCTTAGACAAGCAGTATGGGTATAGGTTTCAGACACAATGTTAGAATGCAGGGTTTCTGTGGGGATTTTTCGGGGGTGAGAGGATAAAGCATGGCAGGTTTCCCTAAAGTTTCAACAGTACCCAATAAGCTGAAAGACTAGACATGTTTCTATTTCCTTAGTCTATGGAAAAAACTATTTCCTGGGTCAGGGAAGGCTGTGTTTTTTTGTTTTTTTAGGACATGAGAGAGAGAGAGAGAAGTTACTTACAGGGTAGTAAAGAACTTCCTATTTGGTTCAGGAAAAATTCCATCTATATCTTTCAGTCATTGAACCATGTGTCCAAGAGCCCGCCCTCTCTTCCACATTCCTCACCAGAACCTTGATGAGGTTCTAAAGATTTTAGTCTACAAACAGGAGCCTAGATGCTCGCATTCTACTTCACGTGTAATATTATCCTGACCATGAATCCAATCATACAGTTGCTGTTTTTTTAGAGAAACAGTTTGGCAAAAGAGTTGTTGTCATGCAGTAGTTTTTCAATTATATTCAACACCTCATGATGTTCTCTGCCATTTCTTTCTCCAACTCATTTTATGGATGAGGGAACTGAGGCAAACAGGGTTAAGTGACTTGACCAGGGTCACATAGCTAGGAAGTGTCTCAGTGGGATTTGAACCCAAGTCTGCCTAACTCCAGGCCTGGTCTGTGCCACCTAGCTGCTGAGCAGCTGCCACAGACACTTCACTGTGTGACATCAGGCAAATCATACCACCTTTCTCAGTCTGTTTCCTCATCTGGAAAGTAAGAATAATAACAGCACTTATCTCACTGAGTTATTGTGAATCAAATTAGATATTGGACATAGATCCCTTTGTAAAGCTTCACATACTATATCCATATTTGCTGTGATTATTAATAGTATTATTAGTCATTTCTACACTCTTTTACCCAGTATTGGATCTTTTCTTACCCTGAAACATCAAAGTTCTCAATTCAAGATTGACATTCAAGGATTTTCATTGTAGGAGACTGTTTTTCCTTCCCTTCTTTTAACTGCTGATATACTTTACATGCAGAAATAGTTTCTGTACATCCCTGATCTTTGATACCAACTTTCTCCTTCCTCTGCCCTTAATCTGGCTCTGCTTTGTCAATGGTAAAATGAAGGGGATGTATTAGTTGATATCAAAGGTCCTTTCCCATTCAAATCTTATGTCTATTTACATGAATTTAAATATCTAGGTTTTCTCTTAATGAAAGGGAGTTATAAAATTGCAGAATGCCAAACTGTCACATTTTTAGACCTTCTAGGGAATTAAAATCTAATATTTGAAATTAGATATTCCAAAGAATCTTATAGCTGGCCCAGGGATCATGTAGTTCAGATGGAGGTAACACTGATAGTGGAAAGTCAACGATAAGAAATAAGAGATTCTAGTTTTTACCACTTTTTCTGTGTCTAACCACAGTTGAATGACTTAGTTTCCCTCTGCCTTAGTTCTTCACCTGTAAAATGGAAAGAATAGCAGAGGCAGCATGTCACAGGGGGTTGAAAGCTTTGAATCAGGAAAATCTGGGATAAATGAATTCTTGCTTTTGACACTATATGACCTCAAGCAAATAACTTCACCTCTCCTTGTCTCAGGCAATTCTATAACAGTAAGTTGTAGGGCAAATGCTGAACTTCTTTGTTAGATCATCATGGGGAGCTTCCCACACTGATGAAATCCCAGATCTAGTGCAGAAAATAAGAAAGAAATCGAAAGAACAACTCTACTGCATACTCCTTTAACAAGTATGCTATAATAATATTGAGCATATAAAAAGAGACTATCTTGATTGCGGAAATTGGGATAACTAGAAGCGAAATGATTAGGTATGATTTAAAAAGTAGATTCAAAATGTTATATGGCAGCCAACCAGTTACTAGCTGAAAATAAGACCAATATGAGGAAAAAATAAGTGAAAAACAATGATAACAATGAAGGAAGAAAGACTCTTCTCTCCAAGGAGAAACAGAAAGGGGAAATGGTATCCACCTATTTTTAAGAAGATGCAGATTAATAAATTCTTTACATTAGCTATTTAAAACATGGTTTGAAAAAGCAGAATGGAATGAAATGAAAATTCAAAGTCAAATGATGGTGCTGCTTCAACAAGTCACACAAACCAGTTATATAGTAATTATCAACCCTGCGGTACAGCTGCCAAGATATGTTTTATTGTAAGGCTCTTTTTGCAGTTAATGAAATTTGGGCACTTACTCTCTAGCAATTTTGTATCTTGGTAGGAGTACAAAACAGCAATCCTAAGAACCCCTACATTTAGGAAAGCAGCAAAATGTAGACAGTAGCGTAAGCATTTTGTTTTGTGAAAAGAAGAGAAGAAGGAAAAAGGAGAGAGTTTGACAAAATGCTACTCACAAGACCATGGAGCTCAGGAGTCCTATAAAAACTTAGAAATTCCTTGGAAAGAACTTTGGTAACCAAATCCCATTCTGAAAAGTTGTTTCACTCCGAGAGTGGAAAGGCGCTAAGTAACTAGAAGACATTTAGTGACAAGGTTGCTATCTGATCCCTCACGTTCCAAAGGAACAGCTAAATGGCTTCAATGCATCAGTGAAATGGGCTGGAGGATCATCAGCACATTAATGAATCTAGATCAGAAGTTGAGAGCCATCTACTGCATCCTCCTCATTGCACAACTGAGGCACAGAGAGGTTAAGTGACTTGCATAAGATCACATAGATAGGCAGTGAAAGAGGCAGGACTTGACTACAGGTTCTCTAACACCAAACTTAGTGCTCTTTCCACTGTATGTGTGGAGGATAGAGAAAATACTTTCCTTACATCCTGTTCGGAAGTGCAGCTGAATATGGGTGTGTTATAGTCTGGAAAAACTTCTGGTTTCTGGGAGTCTGTTCTATTGCCTTTTAACAAACTTTCTATCACCTAGCCCCACTTTGTCCTCCTGCCTGACATATCTTTCCCTCTTCCTAGTTCTTTTATCTGCCCCTGTCTCCATGGAATTTTCTATGGTTAGAATCTTCTAAGCTCATAACTTCCAGTTATGATGCTTATTGGCTTCTATCTGCCTGTGACCTCAAGGGTAAGAAACCAATCAGAACTTTCTGAAAACCAAGAGAATATTGTATAGAGTAACAGCAATATTTTTAAGAACAAATTTGAGTGATAAAGTCATTTTGACTATTATAAACACCCAAATTAACTCCAAAGGACATATAAAGTAAGATGCTAACTGCACCCAGGGAAGGAACTGATAAGTATGTATAAAATGGTTTTACATATATATATATATATATATATATATATATATATATATATAATGTGTGTTTGTATTTATATGTGTATATATATATATATAAAATGTGTGTGTTTGTATTTATATGCATATATATGTATGTATATATGTATTTGTATCTAATGGTAACCATCTCTAGGGTGGAGGGACAAAAGAAAAAAAGGAAAAAATGAAAGGAAAATTATTTGATTAACTTTACTACATATTTAAAAGGAATATCAAGTTGTACATGGTAGATATGCAGTTTTATATGAATTTTTTTTATTCTTTTTTTTTCTATTCTACTGTGTTATGGAAATGCTTGTTTTATGTACATAGATTATCTTGTTCACTTATATCAATGTCCCCAGAGTTTAGTATAGTGCCTACCACATAATAAATTCTTAATAAAAAAATGATTAAATCAGAAAAAGATAAAGCTCTGGAGCTGTCCAGGAAGATCTTGTTATAGCAATGTGCCACGTTTTGGAAGCATACTCTTATTAGAGATCCCTGTATTCCCTTACTTGAAAGATCATGGCACCTAACAATGTCTTTGGTTATGTCTCTTCTCCATTTGAAAATATCAACCCCATCCCCCTCATCTCAGTAGAGAATTCTCAGGCTGCTCTAATTTGAAAGTGTCAACTACTGCCCCGGTTTGGAGGGAATGCTGGATGCTGCCATAGTATCCTTTCCCTGTTTCCCTTGCTTCCCTTTTGGTGCTACCTTATGTGTTTCAAGTTAAGTCTCTTTATCTCCCCATAAACATGTTAAATAAAAGTGTTTTCGGCCCTACTATCTTTTTTAGTCTTTACAATTTCATCAGATAGAATGTTAAATATATTTACCACTGAATGATGGAAGACCAATGCTGCTAAAACCAAAAGATGTATCTAATCTTTCTCCTGGTTATCATCAAAACATAATTAAATCCAGCAAATATTTATTGTGGGCCAGCTGAATACTGAACCTTGTGCTAGGTGTGGAGGGGGCTAAGGCTACAAAGTTTAGATAAGATATGCATGTTGTCTTAATGGAAGTAGCACAGAGATAAGACATGGTCACTAATAGTTAATGATATACAACAGCATATGCTAAGTACTAAAGAAAGATGTACAAAACACATGATGTCACATGGAAGGTCACTGGTGTAAGGATCAAGAAAGGCTTCACAGCAGATACATTTGAGTTGGGCTTTAAAGAGAGGTAAAGACAAGGGGTGACAATGGGCAGGATTTCCACATTAGTGAAAAAGAGCCGGGAGTGTACATAACTGTCTGCAAAGAGTAGCCAGCTTGGCTGTGGCAGAGTTCTTAGAGGGGAATGGAAAGACAAGGTAATACCAAATTGTGGAAAGCTTTAATTGATGGTTCAGGCAGCAACTTATGCCTTGCCCAGTATGAGCTATGCAAAGGAGACTTGCTTCATGAAGCCTCATAACAAAATGACAGAATTTATGAAAATGAAAAAAAAAATTAAGGAAAAAACCTGAGATCCTTTTTTAGCTTAATGGACTGTCTTGTCCAAAGCAGAATAGCTGACAAAGACTGTATGAAGGTGAGAATAGGCAGGCTTTCCTCCACCACACAATCTGATTCTTACAGCTTATGGTCTTCCACAGGGATCATATTTTCATCATATTTGTATCTCGTAGACCGTATAGAACAGTTTTTTGCTTACCCATAGTAGGTACTCATTACAAATTGTTAAATATATTGATTTGACTGTCTGAAATTACCAGGATTGGAAATTACCAGAAAATATCAGGATTACTTCTTAGAATAATTAATAGGTCACTGTTAAAATGTAAATATTGTACCTAAGAAGTAGAAAGCTCTTAACCTAAGAAGATTCTTATCTGGGGTCCTTCAACAACATATAAAATATTACTATATATATATACACATATATATATTACTATACATATATATACTATTGCTAATATATATTATCATATAATACTATCTGTTGGTGTTATTGTTCAGACATTCAGTCATGTCCAACTCCATGAGCCCATGGACAATACTATCCATGAGGTTTTCTTGGCAAAGATACTGGGATGGCTTGTCATTTCTTTCTCCAGAGGATTAAAGCAAACGTGGGTTAAGTGACTTGGCCAGGGTCATACAGCTAGTATCTGTGGCCAAGACTTGAACTCAGGTTTTCCTGACTCCAGGTCCAGCACTCCATCCACTGAGTCACCTAGCTACCTACATAATACTATATATGAACTAAATATATATATATATATATATATATATATATGTGTGTGTATATATATATACACACAGATGTATATAACTATCAGTTAATATAATTATTCTAAAGACTAGTTAGCCTTCTCTTAATATTATCACCAATTTATCCTGTATATTTTTTTTACATAGTTGTTTATTAAATGTTGGGAGAAGACATAACAATATTACAATTGAAATGTGAGTTCAATGAAATCTGAGATTTTTCTTTATATTGCAAGTACTTAGTATAGTGCCTCACAGATAACAAACGCTTACTAAATGCTTGTGGGCTTGATCTGAATTGTTGAGAAGAGGTTCATAGGTTTTATAAGACTGCCCAAGGAGTCTATGACACACAAAAAATAGTTCAGAACACTTAAAAGGAAAGTGGAAGCCCTAAGGAAACCAGAATAGAGACTCCTGTGATGCCAAGGTTCTGGAGATTTAATAAAATTTTGAAGGGAGAAATGACCTCTGCAAATGGAAAGGTCTAGGCCTTGGGAAAGCCTGAGTGCAAGAGGCATTTGGGAGTATTACGAAATCATGGGGAGGTAAATGGAAGGTGGGAAGAAGGTAATGACACAGGTTAACTTCCCAATTTTGTATAGAGTCAACACTGCTTAACGTATTTAGAAAAGTGCAGTGTGGTCTTACCTCATACCAACTGCTAGTTTCTAAACAATAATATATTTTACCATCATCTGATACTCACATGAGCCATATGACTTCAACATTCCTAATGGAGGGATACCCCCAAAAACATTTTGGATTACTGATAGTTAACAAGCTATGTGTTGCCTAATTTCTTTTGGAACAAAAACCATCTTTCAGCTCAGATCTTCGGAATTACAATTCAATCTAATTAAAAAATAATAAGACCTATTTGTCAAAATAGTTTAGCTCATTATCCTAACATTTTAAAGACTTCTCATTTGGGATTTTATTCCATCAATTGGATACTAATGTTCATAGACTCCATAAATCTCAAAATGTTAGAGCCAGAAGAGACCTTGGAGATCATCAGTCTCAACCTTCCCCCCAATAGGTTTTACCTTGATGGATGATTAAAGTGAAGTTCAGAGTTTAAGTTACTTGCCTAAAGTTACACAGGAATTTGGTGCATATCAAAGCCACTTAGTTTGACCACTTTGCTAAGCAAAATAAATTTAGGAAAATAGAGGTTAGCCACACACACAACAAATTAATCTAGACTGACTTTCATAAAGGAATACTCGAGCTTTCATCTTTGTGGCCTTTCCTCCCCACACGAAACCCCAGTCCTTTCTTCAGTAGTGGAGATCCAAGGTGAGACCAGCTTCACAACTTTTAATCCTACATCAATGTTGGTAAAAACAGGTTCTTACCTTGATCTTCTGAAGAGATTGGTGACCTAGAAGGAGATAATAAAGTTTGATAAATCTTTCATAAATAATAGTGAAAACAATAAACACGATACAACATTGGTAATAGTTGTTTTTCAGCCATGAATGAATATATGGCAAGATTCCCAGTAGCTATGTGAATGCTTACTGCTTGATTGCTTCCAGACATTGATATACCTGGGGTTAGGAGGGAGAGGTAGAATCAAAGAATCTGCCTGGAGGAAGAAAAGACAAGGGAATTGGGGCTTGGGGGGAGGAGACTACAGAGAAATTCACTATTTCATCTACACCAATTTAATGCTTGCAACCATAAAATCTGGGAGTCATTCAGAGAAGCACTCTCTTATGTAGAAACTTAGGAGAAGTCTTATACCATATGGAAGCAGCCTGAGCAGAAAATGGGAAGACCTGAATTCAAGACCTGTCTCAAGTCAATTTGGGAAGAGCAAAGACTAGAGATAGAGGACCTGGGTTCAAATTCCATATCTGATATTTTCTATTTTCGTGTCCTAGGGAAAAGTAATTAACCTCTCTGGGCCTTAGATTTTTAATCCCTACAATGAGGAGGCTGAACCAGATAGCTTTCAAGGTCTCATCTAGCTCTGGATCTATGACTCCGTTACTGAGAAGCAGTGGATTAGTGGCAGAGATTTCTAGAGCAAAGTTTCTCCAGATCAGTGAAATCAGAGGTCCAAATGATATATATTCATTTACACAAAAATAATTATTCATAGAGGAATTGAAATTTTATGTGGTGCTTTCCTATTAATAATCCTATGGGGATGTGTTATACAAAGACAATTATTCCCATAACGTGAACTGCCAAACATCACATGGGTTCTAAGTTGTAGACTTGGGACCTAACCTACAACCTTCTGACTCCAAGTCTACTGTCATGCCACAACACCATGTGGCCTCTCATATGAAAAAATATTCAAAGAGCTAAAGGTTCGAAAGGAACCTGCAGAAGTTGCCTCGTCTATCCTCCAGTCCCCAGAGAAGTTACACTTATCTCTGAGCTATGAAAATATGCATTGGCTCAGAAGCCCACAGGCTAGAAGAAATCAGGGCAGGCCTACTGAGAAACAGGTAGTGGAAATAATGGAGAAGCCTCTGACTCTGCCTCCCACCTATTTTCTTTAGTTCCTCTTTCATGGCAATCATTTGGGAGAGAGCCCTAAGTAGAAGTATGGCTTTGTTTGTGTTTACCAGTTAATGTTAATCCGGAGGAGATGGGAATCTGCTATGGGGAGGGGGAGATGAGAGGTCCAAAACAAACATAGATTATGATTATGAAGTTATTTTTGCAAGGTTACATATTAAACCATCTCAGGCAGTTTGAGATCACATATTCCAAAGTATACGTATATGTACATACATATGTATGTGTGTATATGCATTATGTATATGCATACATATATAAAAATACACATAATGTTTTATATATATGCACATACCTCATAATACCTCATAGATGGGTACCGAATTCAATTGAATTTATGGGTTCATATGGACTTTGGTTCTTTAGACAAGAGATATCCAATACAAAGCCCATGAATGCAGCCAACATTCTCAAAGGCAGCCCAAATCAGATGAAAATGTAATTGGGAAATACTTAACAAAAAAAATAAATACAATAAAATATAGATAACATGACATTTTAAAAGTAAATCAATATACAGTCCACAGGGACCCTTTTGTATAAGTTAGTGACCTCCATTTCAATCTAAATTTGATTCACCTCCTCCAGACTCTTAGGAACTAGCGAAGCGTTAATAATCTTGTAGGGGGAAAAAATGGGACAAATAGAACTGTTTGTTCAGGGGCCAGAGTAGGAGCACATTGTCGAGAAGTTATGAGGTGTGGGAAGGGAAGAATGCAAAAGGAAGCCTCCTCAATAGACATGACATTTTCTCTGGCTCAATGAGTCGTCATCTTAATGTTACATCACATAGTGATGCTAGTGCTGCAACATTAACAAACATACTAGCACCTAGCAAGAATCTGGATTTCCATTGCTCTAAAGGGACTTGGGTTGGAGACCTGTCCACCCTCAACCCCATTCTTACATTCCTTAATAAAGGCTATACTAAGAAAGCTGACCTCCACTTCCAATCCTTACCCTTACTTACACTTTTTATTTCTATTTATTTTATTCATTTATTTATTTTGCTACAAAGTACTCATCTTAAAATTTCTTAAGCATCAAGATCATCATAGAAAGTATCCACTACAACAGTGAAAAGATCTAGAAATGGAAGAGGATAAGAAAGGAGTAAAAAACAGATAGATAAAAGTCACTAAAAAAAAAGGCAGAGAAGATCTGACTAGGTAAGCTACTCTGGGCATTGACTATCCTAAAGCCAGTTAACTTTCTTTTTCCTGATATTTCCTCCTGTAATGGGAAGTTGAAAGTGGTCTTGAACAGATGTGTACTTCTCTGCATTCTGATCTACTTACACATCTAGAAGGTAATGTTTTTAAAGAGGATACTTAGGAGTGGCTTTATTTTTCAGGCTACACCAATACCATGGATCCATGTCAGTTTCAAAGATGATTCCATGTCCACAAAGCTAGGCACAAAGATATATCCTTCCAAGCATCTATCACCCTATATGGCATGCAGTAGGAAGTCCATTAAATGTTTAATGAATTAGTGAATTAATGAAGGATTTATGATTAATTTCTCACAAAGAAAACAAGAAAGAAAAATCAAATGTGTGTCTCTCAAGTTATTCATGTAAAGAAACAAGCATTGGGGCAGAATTTTTTCTCTATAAAATTAAAAGCAAAGGATTACCATTCAGTCTGAAAAATGCCAGATGGTCCCTTTAATGTCCCAGAGGGATGTATTCTGGTCTGCATCTAGCAACTAGGAGAGAACTATCAATTTCAGCATTTTGGCAAATGCTACGGTGTGCTTCTATGTTGAATGTCTTCCACACTCTTATGACTGGTGGAATGTGAGCCCAGATGCAGCACTTCAACCCTCACTCTGCATTTTACCTTTAACAGAAGATGGATGACTCATGGATGAGACTACCAAGGGATGTGAATCAAGTACCATTGTACACTGCACATTGAAGAGATTACATGGGATTTGGAGCAAGAGAGAGACCAGTTATAGAATGAAAAAAAGAAAAAGTTCCCAGCAAAGGTGAAGGTTGGATTCTGCCATCAAGTGTTCTCCATTTGAACTTATCAGGAATCAATGAAATTTCACAACTTTTTTTTTATCCTATCTTCTAAGACTGATCATTCCACAGGATCACAGAATAATTGTTTAGAACCAGAAGAGACCTAAGAAGCTACTGAATCCAACTCTTTTATTTTATAGATAAGACAAGTGAGGTACAGAGTGTCTAGTCTTTAATCCTCTTTTCTACTTTCTCTATTTTCTTCCTTGGAAAGCTCATCCACTACAATTCCTCTGTAACTTCTACTAGAGTGATTTTCAGCTGTGACATCTCTTCCAAGTTGTAGTTCCACATTTCTGACTATTTAGAGGAAATATCTACTTGACTGTCCCACTGTTAACACAAATAGATGTCTAATGTTGAGCTCATGTTCTTTCCCTAAACTCTGGCTCTTTATTTCCTTATTTCTGTCAATAGCACTATCCTTCTCCCCTCGTTTTATTCAGTCTTGAGTACTTGGAATCATAACTGAAAGTGAAAGGGATCCAGAGACATTTTCAGGAGGAAGACTAAATTTTAAAAAAAGTTGGGAAAAAAGAAATATTGGGAGATATATCATATCTTGATTTTCAGTAATACCTTTTTATTCTCTCTGACCTTTAACTACAAAGTATGGCTTTGATAAACCTGGATATTTGGGACTAACAGTAAGGTAAAACTCAGTTCTCTGACTTTCTCATCCTATCCTTATCCTACAATCTTTCAAAATTCAAAGCTCCACTGCATGTATGAAAGAAGAGATTCCATTTACAAGAAAAAAATATCTAAAGTATATTCCATCTCTGGGCCTCTAGGATTCCTTTAGGAAGAAAAAAATCAACTATAAAAATAGAAGGCTAGAATGGTTTCATACAATCACTGCAGAAAAAGACCTGATGGTCATAGAGAAACATAGGCTCAACATAAACCAACAATGTACTGACCAATTTAACACAAAATAATGAGGCTTACTTTCATTTATGGTTTATAGAATTACTTACATCACTCTGGAATAGTACGATGTATATAAAAGGACTATAAGCACACAAAAATGCAGGTCAGTTTCCTCTGCTAAGCATTACTGAGCTTTATGTAATGCTTTTTAAAGTTTTATTTGAAACCTATATCTGAACTGGTATTGAGAAGCCTTAGAGAAGATAGTAATAAAACAATACTAAATCTATGTTGATCTCCTATAATACATACCGATCTGTGGGACCATGAAATGTAGGCCTACCAGTGTGACAGACCCACTTATTAGTTCACATCTAAGTGACAGCTGGACAGTTTCTAAATGACTATTGGTTTCTCTACCACCCCTTCACTCATTAAACCTCTCAAATTTTGATATGCCCACACTCCCATTGGAGACAAACAGGTACCTTCTCAAAGTTCAAATGAAGTCACTAGATAGAGAAAAGGCTGTAGGGTTGTTGTAGAAAACAGAGAAATAAAGTCAGTAAATAGTTAAGTAGGGGCTTTGGAAAAGAAAGTGGTTATTTAGGTGGGTGGATAACAGAGAGAGAATAAGTAGGAGAAGATTAAGGATAAATCTAAGGGGGTAGATCTAATCAGTGAGGGAAAAACTCAGGGAGAACTGGGGAGAACCGGGGAACAGCCATAATTGTTGAGACCCTCTTCTTTCATTACCCACAATGGGATCAGACATTAGATCAGTATCTTCTTAGTGAGAATTAATTTATCAAAGAATACAGTTACAAGAGACCTTAGAAATCATAAAATACAACTCCCTCATTTTACAGATGAGGAAACCAAAGACCAGAGATTTTAAATAACATACCTAAGATCACATAAGGGTCAGCAACTTAGAGAGGAGTCAAACATGATTCTCTGATTCTAAATATAGTGCTCTTTTAAATATTTCATTATCATATTAGCTCTTGTAAAGATAAGGTCCTTAGAGAATGAGATATGAGAAAGGTAATCCCATTCATGGGTTTGGAGGAGGAAAACACTAGATTGAGGCAAAAATATAAACAGTACCATCTCTTTGAAGAGGAAGGAGTCCATTGTGAGGGTTGAGGAAGGGAGAAGAAAATGAGGAGGCTGTGATTTCTAATGTGTGTATATACATATATAGTTTTAAATTTCACTTTGCTTTTATCCAATCGAATTAAATTGGGACTCATTTTAAAACGGAAGGGGTGTGAATGACTAAAGTACCATTCTGGGCCTGGGATGGAAAGGTCATGTCCAGTACGTGGAGATAGAGTCAGATCGGCCTTTGTAATAAATGACACATAGTCTTAGGTAAAGAGCCTGGGGAGATAGAAGGGTAGAGTGATTAATAGCTAGGTGTCCCAGGGTCCTTCTTGCCTGCTAACAAGACCCAGACCTCACCTCTGTTACAGTAATGATAGCTGGCATTTATATAGGATTTTTAAACACAATTGCATTTGATCTATAGAACCAGGGCTCAATTTTTAACCTTTGAAAGTAAAAGGGGAAAAAAGAGGTGCCACAATATATTGATCAGTTCTTAGGGCCTGAGGACAGAGAAATCTTACCTAGCTTCCTACCAGCACATTCTGAATCTATTCAGCCAAATAGGTACATTATTCATGAAGACAAAAGCCCCAAGAGAAGGGCTGTGCTTCTTTGTAACATAGCTTTGAAAAAAATCAATAAACCTGGCACTGAAACAGTTGGCACTGTAACTATTTAAAGCAGGCTGGTTACTATTTCAGATCTCAGGCTGAGTAGAATGCCCTGCCATCACTTTTATTTGTGATACATGCTTCTCTTTGGTGATAGCCAAGCTCTAAATCTGTTCACACTGAAAGAATTTCTGTTGCCAGAATAAAACTATTTCACTTTTTAGAAAGATCTCAGCATCTCTTCCTTGGTTTTCTGGATTTAACATTTTTTTCCTTGTGCTTAGTTTTAATCCAAGAAAACGTAGATGCTGCATATTTTAGCACTGTTCCCTCACGCTTTGGTACAAAGAGTCTCTATGTGATATCCATCCTTGGAGAATTTAGAGGACAAATATTCCTATATTTATTCAAGTTTAGATATAATATTGCCTGGAGCTTAAGGATGAACTAAATGACCTCTGGAGACCATTCCTATAATTCATCTTTTTCTTCTTCAGAATCATTCCTATAGTACCACAATCTAAGAATAAAAAACTAGGAGAGGTAGTCACCCTAAAGTACAGCATAGAATGAACTCAGAAAAGACATTGTAGGGACAAAGCCAAGAAGTTACTTTACCAGGGATTAACACTATTCTTTGGACCAGATTTATCAAGAGCAAAGCTGCAGCTAACCCATTCTTTCCAGTTCAATGATTATAACTGAGGCTGGAGTTTTATAAGCTAATCCCCATATGTTTGTAAAAACTCATAATGAGAATAAAGACTCCCTCCATGTTCTGGACACAGGCACTGTGTCAGGAATGAAAGTATACTCTAGAGGAAGGTAGAAGTAATGGCAAATAATAAATAGATATGCTGGAAATTGACAACAATATCAAAAAAATAGAAATAGTCAATGTTAGAGGGACTATGAGAAGACAGGAATACTAATACATTGTTGGTGGAGTTATAAATTGGACCAACTATTCTGAAAAGCAATTTGAAATCATGCTAAGAAAGTAATTAAAATGATCATGCCTACTGACCATGGCATCTTGGCCTGAACTTGAAATTCCCACTCTGAGCCCAACAGAGGCCATCAAAGAGACCAACAACTCGAAATTTGCTATGTCTGAAAAAAATAAAGGAATCCCCACAGCAATAATGCCCTTATCTGTGTAAGCAAGACAAAATCTCTGCCATCTTACTCTACTATAGCACTGATGACTATGTCATCATTTCTCTGATGTCATGGTCTTCTTCACCAATGAAGGATGAACACAAGCACTGATAGAAGAGCTGGTGGTACAGCAAGACCCATGGGACATGCTTAGCTGTAAGGACTCAGGGACCAACTAGTCAGAGAGAGATAAATATCATAAGGAAAATTATTGCTCTCTTCCAAGGGATTTCTCTACGTTTTTGTCTGCTCTTTGAAGATTCTCAGTAGTGCTTTCCAATTGGCTGATGGAAAAATGTCTAAGGAGATTTTGTGGGATGGTTAGGTATTGAACCACCCCAAGACTGGTTTGGTGACTGACATGATGATGAGTGTCATGATGAAGAGTTTCAACACATTCACAACCATCATCACCAGCCTGGTATCCTCTTCACTTTTCACAGTAGAAGCAGGAATTCCCACTATCATGGGAGTCAATGTTGGGACTTTAATCACCAATACAATGGTGGTCCTTATGCACGCTGGAGACAGAGATAATTTAGAAGGACTTTTACAGGAGCTAATTTCCATGAGTTTTTTAAACTGGTTGTCAGTGCTGGTATTGCAACCCATGCAAGGATACCTCTACCATCTCACCAATGTCATAGTGAAACCCTTTAACATCAAGACTGGAGATGAAGCCTCCACACTCTTGAAAGTCATCACAGATTACTTTACAAAACTCATCACACAGCTGCGTAAAAAAAGTTATAAATGAAATTGCTACAGAAAATAAGGAAGCAAAAATACAGGAGACTGATACAGACTTGGTGTAAAATTTTTTAAAAATGTGACTTTAAGCCATATTACCAGATAATCACCTTCCATCACCAGAAAATTGTCTTTCTCCCAGTTTCCGATGTACCAAAGAGAACATATTTGTATATATTATAACACATATTTGTATATATTATGTCTGTATTTATGGTCACTGAATTATATAGCTTTTTCATAAGCTATGTATTAAATAATATGTATGAGTCTGCTTTTATATTTCTCACCATTAGAAATAAGAAAATATTTATCTATGAAATCTATATTTATATCCATATCTATATATATAGCCAAGAACATTTAGGTATTTTGTAGTGTCTTTCAAACTTGTCCCTACCAGACTATAAATATAGAAGTTAAATACCTTTTTTTTTTGGAGAGGGAAAGGCAAGGCAATTGGGATTAAGTGACTTGCCCAAGGTCACACAGCTAGTAAGTGTCAAGTGTCTGAGGTTGAATTTGAACTCAGGTCCTCCTGACTCTAGTGTTGGTGCTCTATTCACTGCTCCACCTAGCTGCCCTGAAGTTAAACATCTCATGGGCCCCCTTTGCACTTTGTGTGACTTTTTCCAGTTGGACTCTTCATGTGATCTGTCTACATGATATGATTTTCACATTTTTGAAAAGGAAAAAAATAATAAAGAATATTCCACCTTCCTATCCCACTCCTCCCTGCCAAAAAAGAGGTATAAAACTTCACTGATTAAAATAACTCCTATAAAAGCAGAATTGACCAAATGGAAAAAAGAAGTACAAAAGCTCATCAAAAATAATTCCTTAAAAATTAGAATTTGGCAAGTAGAAGCTAATGACTCTATGAGACATCAAGAAAAAAATGAAACAAAGTAAAAAGTTTAAAAAAAGAGAATAAAATGTGAAATATCTCATTGGAAAAACTGACCTGGAAAATTGATCAGGAAGAGATAATTTAAGAATTACTGAACAACCTGAAAGTACTGATCAGAAAAACAACCTAGACATCATATATCAAGAAATTATCAAGGAAAATGACCCTGATAGTCTAGAACCTGAGGGCAAAATAGACATTGAAAGAACCTAGTGATCATCACCTAAAAGAGATGTTAAATTGAAAACTCCTAAAAAAATTATAGTCAAATTCCAGAATTTTCAGATCAAAGAGAAAATATTTTAAGCAACCAGAAAGAAACTATTTAAATATCATGGAGCCATAGTCAAGATCATACAAGATTTAGCAGCTATCACATTAAAGGAGTAGAGGGTGTGGAATATGATATTCTAGAAGACAAAAGAGCTGGAATTACAACCAAGAATAACCTACCCAGCAAAGCTGAGTGTAATCCTTTGGAGGAAAATGGATATTTTATGAAATAGGGGACTTTCAAACATTCCTGATGAGAAAACTAGAGCTGAATAAAAAATCTGACTTTCAAAAACAAGACTGTGGAGAAGCCTAAAAAAGTAAACATGAAAGAGAAATCATAAAGGAACTCAATAAGGTTAAACTGTTTTACCTTTCTATATGGGAAATTGATACATGTAACATTTAAGAACTTTATCATTATTAGATCATTTAGAACCATTCCACATAGAAAGAGGGCATGGGAGTGAGTAAATTATATTAAGATGATTTTTTTAAAAAATGAATAGACAAAAAAGAGTATGCACTGGGAGAAGAGGGAAGCAAGAGGGAGAATAGGGAAAGTAATCTCACATAAAAGAAGGGTGCAAAGAAGAGCTTTTACAAAAGATGGGAGGGGAAAAGTGAGGGAGGTATATACCTTACTCACATCTAAATTGGTTCAAAGAGGGAAACACACACACACACACTCAGTTGGTAATAGAAATCTATCTTACTCAACAGGGAAATTGGAGGGGGAAGAGGATAAGAGAAATGGGAAGTGACAAAAGAGAGGTCAGATAAAAGAAGGCAATGGTCAGAAATAAAACAGACTTTAGAGGAGAGATAGCAAAAAAAAAAAAAAACAAGAGAGAGAAGGATCAACAGAAGAAAATAGTATGAAAGGAAATGTAGAGTTTGTAATCATAACTGTGAATGTAAAGGGAATGAACTCACCTACAAAACAGAAGTAAATTGCAGAAAGGATTAGTAGCTAGAGTTCAACAATACATTGTTTACAAGAAATACACTTGAAATAGAGGAACAGACATAGTTAAAATAAGGGCTGGAGTAGAATCTATGCATCAGCTGAGGTAAAAAAAAAAAAAGACAGTGGCGGCAATCATGCTCTCAAACAAAGCAAAAGCAAAACTAGGCCTAATTGAAAAGGATGAGCACATCTTGCCAAATAGACAACGAAGTAATATCAATACTGAATATGTATGCATAAATGGCATAGCATCTAAAATCTTAAAGGAAGCATTACATGAATTACAGGAGGGAATAGACAGCAAAACTATACTAATGGGGAAATTTCAACTTTCTCATCTCAGAGTTAGATAAATCTAACCAAAAAATAAATTAAAAAGAAGTTAAGCAGATGAATAGAATCTGATAAAAGTTAGATATGTTAGACCTTTGGAAGAAACTGAATGGAAATAGAAAGAAATATACCTTTTTCTTCACAAAAACTGGCTATGTAGTGGGACAAAGAAATGTTACAACCAGACTCAAAAAAGCAAAAGTGTTAAATGCGCCCTTTCAGACCATAATGCGATAAAAATTACATTCAGTGAAAGGTTGTGGGAGCATAAATTAAAAATTAATTATAAACTAAATAAAATCATCCTAAAGAATGAGTAGGTCAAAGAACAAATCATGTAAACAATAAGAGAAATTCATTAAAGAGAATGACAATGAGACAATATTAAAAAAATTTGTGGGATAAAGCCAAGGAATTACTTAAAAGACAATTTATATCTCTAAACATATACACATCAATAAAAGAGATAAAAAGCAGGTTATGGACTGCAATTCAGGTTATGGGCATGCAATTCAAAAAACTAGGAAAAGGACAAACTAAAAATCCCCAATTACACAACAAAATGGAAATTACAGAAATCAAAGGACAGATTAATCTATCAACAATTCCTCTGGGATGGAATGGATTTTTCTTTGGCAATAGCAAAGGAACTCCCTAATGTATCTGTTACAACTGAAACAATCTCTTTTTGTCTTTTTCCCTTTTACTCCCAAAAGTTCTGGGGTAAAGTATGCAACCATAAGTCTCCCTTATGTAAGCCTAAGGTGATCAGCTATCCTTCATTAGGCAAAATAGTTCAGTACTTCAATGTCACATGTCCTTTACTAGATCTGAGATTTAAACAATGTGGATACGTCTACAATGTAGACCTTAATGCCTTTCTACTGTGAGATGTCTCCTTTTTATTCACCCCCATAAAATTATCTACAAAGCATCCACTCAAAATATTTGAGACCTTTCACTCTGTAGCTTATTGAGATGTGAGTACCAATGAAAATGTGAGTTGCTATTCTTTAAAGTATTGAAGTATCCATACTGTAATGCCTTAGAAGGAACATTAACTTTGGAGTTTGTGGAACTGGGTTCAAATCCTCCTTCTGACACTTAGTACCTGTGTAAGTAGGTAAATCAGTTAAGCTTCCTGAACCTTAATTTCCTTATTCCTAAAATGAGAGGGGTTGAATTAATTGGCCTTTAAAGTCCCTTCTGGCTCCAAACCTATGATTCTAGGTTCTCCAAAAATGATCCTAACTGGGTTCTGGTTGCTTAGTATTCCTTTCTACACAGCTCCCATGGATTTAATGACTACATCTATGCTGATGATTCTCAGATCCACTTATCTTACCTTAACGTCTCTGCTGACTTGCAATCTTGCATCTCCAACTACTTTTCAGAAATCTCAAACTGGATATCCGATAGATAACTTAAAACTCAACATGTCTAAAACTGAATTTATTTTCTTTCTCCTTAAACCCTCTGCACCTCCAGAAGAACTTCTCTGTTACTGTAGAGGGCAACACCATCATTCCAAGCCCTCAGGCGTACAATGAAGGTGTCATCCTGAACTCTTCATTATCTCTCACCCTCCATATCCAATCTGTTGCAAAGGCTTGTCAGTTTTGCATTCACAATATCTCTCGAATTTGCTCCCTTCTCTCCTCTAACGCTGATATCACTCTGGTGCACGCCCTCTTCACTTCACTCTTGGACTACTGCAATAACTTTCTTGTAGGTCTAATTGTCTCACCTCTCCTGACTCCAACCCATCCTCCATTCAGCCACCAAAGTGATTTTCCTAAAGACTGGTCTGACCATATCAATCCCCCTACTCCAGTGGCTCCCTATTACCCTCAGAATGATAGGAAATAAATTCTTTGTTGTTCATAACCTTTCACAACCTACTCTTCTATCATTCCAGTATTCATACATCTTACTCCCCAACATGTACTCTTTGATCCAATGACACAGGCTTCCTTACTCTCCCACAAACAAGATACCCCATTTCTCAGCTCTAGGATACTCTCTTGGTGTCTCTCATGCCTACTCCATCTCTACCTACTGATTTCCCTGGTTTCCATTAAGTCCCAACTAAAATCCCATTTTGTACAGGAAGTCTTTTCTAATCCCTCTTAATTTTAATGCCTTTATTCTTTTAATTATTTCCTGTTTAGCCTATATATAACTTGTTTGTATATATTTGTTTGCTTTTTGTCTCCACCATTAGACTGTTAGCTCCTGGAGGCAGGAAACAGTTTTTGCTTCTTTTTGTGTACTGGTATACAGTAGGCACTTAATAAATGTTTATTGATTGGCTAACTACTAATCCTTCATTGCTCAATGAAACATTACTTGCTAAACCACCATCCTGATATTTCTGGCTGTTTTTCACAAGGTTTGTGAAGTGAAGGGGGTAATGGGGGAGGTTTCCTCTTCTTACTGATTATGACTATCTCCTGTCTCACACAACCCACATTCCTAAACTTGCCATCCTTTCTCCAATCCTTAACATCCAGAAAATCCCCAAATTTCCCTCCTTGACTCTATAAACAGCACTGGACTTTCGGAAGTTTGGAGCCCTTCATGTACAGCCTACTAGGACTCCTTCAGTTTTTCCATGAAGGAACAGAATCTCTTCAGCTTGTTTTCCCTCTTGTCATTTCTCTCTCTACATGCTCCACCTTCCCAACATGTCAAAGCCTCAGGATTTATCTCAATTCCATTTTACTTTAAAATTGCAATGCTAAACTCAATCAATTGGTTTTCACAAAGTAGTGATGTGCAAAGAATTTTTATTGAATCCAAATGGAATAGAGGTTTAAATAATTTTGAATGATTTAAAAGCATTTCTTTCCTATGAGATAGCTACAAGATTCTCTTCAGAGCAAGTGCTCTGTCTCTATATCTACTGGACATAGCAGGCCCTAGAGTAACAATGAAACAAAACCTGTGACACCATTTTGAGATTTCTGAGAGTGAAACATCAGCAGGAATCAAGGGGCCATGTGGTATCTTCAAAGATACCTCCATTCTCTCTGGTTAGTCTAGTTGGGGGAGGCCCAGCTAAAGATCCCCTAGGGCTGAGAATTCTCATCAACCACACAATCTTTTCTTTGTTGCTTTGTTTCTTCCTAATTACAAATAATCTATGAATCTTTTTCCCTTAAGACAATGAACAAAACAGTACAGTTAAAGAAAAAAAGATAAAAGTTACAGCAACCACACAAAGTCCCATTCAGATAAAAGAAAGACAGACCACATCTCCATTCAAAGGTCTGAAACCATTCAGGGATTGCCAAATAGGCTCAAAGGTAACATTCAATATCAGTAAGAAGGAGGAAAAGGAGGAAGAAAAAAGAGAAAAAATCCTTAAGAGACAGAGGAGACAGAGAAGAATTAGCATTTTTTATTCAGAAAGAAGGGAACATTAGATTCCAAGTCATTCTTTATTTTATGCACCTATTTGGACCCTGCTTTATAATTTTTACTAGCATGTAAATATTTGATGATTCCCTTATTTCTCATTATTTTCTACTCTCTTGATGCCCAAATACCCCTCCTCCCAGCAAAACATACAGAGACACAGAAGGAATACAAGAAATCAGATAACCAATATTGCCTGCCTCCGTTTTGTTTAACAACACAAACCTATAATTTTTTCAATCTATTTGATTTAAAAAAAAAAACCAGCATTTTCTCACCACTTAGCTTTAAAAATTTTATTTCTCCTGTCCACCTCCTTCCTACTCCCTTTAATTGCAGTCCTGACATGAGACATAGCAATCTGAATTTGGAATTTTACTGCCACCTAGAGGGCTTTCCCCAAATGACAATGGAAATATGAATCTTTAGGGCCTAGGAAAGGACAAAAGGAGGCTGAGAGAAAAGGATAGAAAAATAAAGAGAAGTCGGGTTGATTGTACACTTGACAAATCCAAACGTATCTGACCTATTTTTCATCTATGACAATAGAAACATCAGATATTTAAGAAGAGTAAAGCATTTCAGAGGGGGAATAAGGGGGAAAGTCACACTGGAAATATTAGAATAAAGCCATGCACAGAAGAGGTGCCTATTCATTGGACGATGCGTAGCCAACCTGTTTTTAAAAGGTGGATGAAGAAAAAAAGGCAGAGTAAGTTCTTTTACATTTTAACTGACAGCTATCACCTTCAGGCAATCAGTGAGTATACCCCCTTTATAATTAAGCTGGACCACTGGCTTGATCTCTACTGAAGCACTGGAACCCCAGCCAAGTGTCCTCAGGTTGACTCATCAGGGCCCATTAGGATTCCTGCCAATGTTTTCTCTAATTTAAAAAAAAAAGTGAGTGAATGTGCATGCTACATCAGCAGCAGCTTAAGAAGCATACATGATCAGTTTAGTGTTGTAATCAAATAAAACTTACAATAAAATCACTCTGACATAGATGATATCATGCAGAATCCTTATTTTGCTTCATGGTAATTAAACACAGCTATCATTTTGCACAGCCAAATCAGACATTTCTTGGACTGGCTGGAGAGAAGAAAGTGTAGAACTGGGCATGGCAGGAAATTGACCAAAAGTTCCTGGCTCTGAAATCCAGGAAGATGCAGCTGAATGGGGTTCCCTGCTTCCCTGTCAGGGCACACATGTGTCCAAGGATTCAGGAAGCTAGTAACAGCTAGCCAGGGAGGAAGACTGGAACAGAAGTTGACTTCTAACATTCACCTCCTGGAGGAAAGAGTATTGGGGACACTTGACTCTGGGATCAGGGAGCCCAAGGGAAATTTTGTGACTGCTCCCAGAACACCTATTAGAAAAGGAATCCCGAAAGCCTAGATCCCCGCTGGAATATGTATCCAAGAAATGTTCAGATGGGACCACAAAACAGCTTCCTTCTTGATTCAGTGGCCCTATCACTCCTCTTACACCCCCAACCTCCCACCAGCAGCTGCTGACATGGAGTTAAGGACCAAACATTCTACTCCCTTCCCCCTACGTCCTCTATTCTCTTCTTCCTGTTCCTTCTCTATGGCTAGCTACACAAGTAGGCTCAATTGGCTAAGGATATCAGGTATACCTCCTGCTCTATTCTCCGATCTTCCCTCCTTTCCCACTTTCTCCATCCCCTGCCACAAAAAAGGAAAAAGAAAACAACTCCACTACTTGTTCAAACAATTAAAGATTCCTTTGGTTTAAAAAGCAAACACTGCTAGAAAGATTAAGTGTTGTGTGTCTCTTTGTGTCTGTGTTAGAAAAGTAGCAGTGAGTGGTGAGGTTCACATACTTCAGTGGCAGCCCCTAGGAGCAAGGGGTTTTTGGAGCTCAGTGCCACAGGTTTTCCTTCTTCTTCTTCTTTCCAATGTTCATTGCCCAAATTCCAAAGCCCTCTGGTATGAACATAATCTGGCAGGAAAAAAAGAACCAAGGAAGCCTGGGGAATCTCCTAAGGGATGAAATCAAGATAAACTGGGTTCCCTAAAGAGGTGTGTGATAATGGATTTTGATGTGAGCAACTTAGTGGGACCCATGAGCATTGCCCACTCTGCTAACTGTCCAGATTTTTTTAAAAGCGGTCTTAGAATGAAAGATTTAGAATTGGAAAAGATCTTAGAGTTCACTGAGTCCAAATCCCATATTTTAGAGATAAGGAAACAGGCTCTAAGAGATTAAGTAACTTGCTCAGTGTCTCACAGCTAGTAAGTATCTGAAGCAGACATCAAACCCAAAGGTTTCTGACTCCCAATCCAATGTTCTAATCACTACTCCATATCTTGATGCTCATCAGGTTAAGAGACCTTATAAATTTAGTATGATGTCTGTCTGTCCCTGCCTGTATGTCAAGCCCATATCATCAGGAGACTAAAGCCTCAAAGAGAGAAATGTACATGCTTTCCCTGAAACCACAGTCCTCTACTTCTGGTAGTACTACCTGTTTAGGCTGTTTTATTTCATCACATTCCAACATCCCCCTCAGTTTACCTAACTAATGGGATTATAATGCCAGAGGAAGGCCCTTTATTATGTGGTTCAAGGAAGAAACAGCTTGCTTGCTACGTGTGAGTAGATTGTACTGTTTCCTTTGTTGCCAACATGTGGTGATTCTCTAAGGGCTGGGTTACAAGGTTTAGACATATGGCTTATAAGCAACCTTCTTGACTTCAGATGAGCCACATGAAAACAAGACAACCCTCTCATTCCTCTCACCTCTAACATTTCACGTAACTCCCATTCTGATTTCTGACTACCTAGTGATATGCATACATCATTTTCCATTTCCTATAGGATGATATGTAAGTGATCTTGTCACATGAGTTTCCTTGGTCTTCCTTTTTAGCTTCTCTTAAAGCTCTCAGATGGGTGACAGAATGTGTTAGGAAGGGAGGACCAGTCTATTCTTGCTTCATCGTTACAGGAACTTGAGTAAATCTCTTAATAGGTTTGTCTATTGTTCTGCTGGCCAGGAAAGCAGGGAGCCAAGGCCAGTTATTAGGTAATTCAGGCAAAGACAGCCTTTCTACAGGGATTTTCCAGATAATTCACAATGCTCAGTCTGTGCCTTGACCTAGTAGAAAAGGAAGACCAAGGATGCTACTCTTTGAGAAAGTCCATCTTTATTTTTCCTTTGGCTTCTTCCCACTTCCCATGGTCTTAGATTGCATTCTTTTCACTCAGACTCAAAGAACATCCAAACACATCGTGGGTTCCTGGGGGAAAGAAATATTGACCCTTCTCAAAGCACAAATTTTGTAAATGAAATACAAAGAAAGTGATTCATGTACCTAAAATGGAAGAAAAAGAACTTTTGCTTTTTCCTTAAATGATTCTACCCCATCCCATCCCACTTCAGTAATGCTTATATAATTTTAAGGTCATTAAGGGAGTTAATTTCAGTTTTCCATCACAGTCATGTCTTTGTTACTTAGTTTGATGTTTAGGGAATTTCAAGATCAGGCAAAGACATAATTAAATGGAAATATGAAAGTGAGTTCCAAAGCTGAATATGAATGATCTTTAGATTATTCACATATATGTTCATTCGCATAGAGCTGACTATGTAAAAACAGCAATTATAATACCTTTGTATGTGACCTTTATTCCTAAATTGCTATAATGATACAATTATCTTTCTATTTACCCCCAGGACCCCACTGCCACTAAGCCTGGTTTGTACAAAATATGGGTATAGGTATTAGTAGTATTTTTTCAGATTATATCATAATACTATATTTTGGAGAGATTTTATTTCAAGAGTACAGCCTTGTGGAGTCTGAGTAGTTGTTCCCCATAAAGCCCTACTCTCATGCATAATTACAGTGTGACAGTGACCCTGGTTTTCAAGTTTTATGCCAACAGAGCACAAGCTTTGATGCTGCTACAGTGCTAGAAAGGCTTTGAGTACGGTGCTAGCAACAGATGACATCTACTTTTCAAGGACCAGAAAGTACAGAAAGACTCGGCATGAATAAATTGCCCAATTAATGATGAATTCCTTGGCCATTGAAATCTATGAAACAAAAATTCAAAACTATTTTGAGTCTTATGTGGCCCCCTTTTACTTTTGCATTGATAGTGGCAGAATGATAGAAAAGGAGGCAAAGGGCATTAAGTATCACACTATTTTTAGAAAAATCTATCAATGTCAGCTTAACCACTGGTGCTCCACTTATGAAGGTGTTGAACAACTAAGGAATGGATGCACAACTGGGGAAATTGAATCTTATCCACCTCGACATTTTAACTATATTTTAAATAAAATCAGAAGACAGAAAGCAATTGCAGTAAAACTGAAGGATAGCTCATAGGTTCTCCTTGGAAAGTCAAATAAAGGAACTGAAATATTTGATTGTATTACTCATCCAAAGGCAATAAGAAATACCATTTGTTGGACATTTGATCATCTTGAATTTGTAGAACATTTGATTATCACTTGAGATAAGTATTTACCATAAAAAAAAATGTAAAGACTTCAGAAAAGTCTCGTGCTTCCTCATTGTGAATAACTTCCTTTGAGAAAATAATCAAAAAGTACTGCATATGCCACTATACAGGAATAGTAAATGTACCTGTGATTTCATTAATATGGGGAACTTTCACATGAAGAAATTCCCTCTACCAGTCAGGTGAGCATCTTTTCTACAATTTACAGTCTTAGAAAGTTGCCTAGGGCACTGAGAAGTTAAATGACTTCCTCAGGGTCACACAGCCTGTATGGGTCAGGGGCAGGACTTAGACCTAGTGGGTCTAAGAGGCTGTTTCTCTATGTATTATGCTACACTGTCTCTCTGAGTATGACTAATTTCACAGAACTATCCTTAATTTGCTGCTTGTATACAGTCATACTACCAACTTGCTGTAGCTAATATCAAAATCAGTAGAAAGTTAAAAGAATAAAAATGAGAAAAAGACATGGCATGCAATTAAACCAACTTCAAATTGACCTAATTAAATAAGTTATTGTTGCAAAAAATGGGAAATGGATGGAGGAAAGGATATCAACTCTGAACAAAACACTTTCATTTAGAAATTTAACTGACATATATCAGCATAAATCAACAATGAAAAGATCATTTAGAATCAAAACATATTTTTGTCAACAAACACTTGATTTGTCATCCACAGAGTTATGGCTGCCAAAGACAATACAGTTTAGGACATAAAGTCATTTGTAAATCTATAGACACAGATATTGGAAGATTATGGGCAGTATTACTTTATAAAACAGTGTGTGGTTCATCCTGTGTTGCCAAAGAAGATCATGCCATCAGAGAAATAATGACATGACTTGCACTTGACTTTGTTTTGAGGGAGGGAGGGCTATGTAGGTCACCAGCCTCACTTCTCCTCCAGAGTCATCTGAATCCAGTGATCAATTCATCAGGATGACTGGAGATGACCCAGGATGAGGCAATTAGGGTTAAGTGACTTGCCCAAGGTCACACAGCTAGCGAGTGTCAAGTGTCTGATGAGATTTGAACTCAGGTCCTCCTGACTTCTGCATTGGTGCTCTATCCACTGTACCACCTAGTTGCCCCTTATAAAATACAGTAAGAAATGGTGAAAGGGGGAAAACAGCTTAAAGAAGGCTTAGTAAGACCCCCTAATTAAGCATATTTACCATAAAAGCCTTTAGGGATGAAACTGGAAAGATGAAACAACAAACATGAAAAGACCTGTAGGATTTTTATAAAATTCTTTTCAGCATTAAGGACAGGGAACTCTCAACATTTGGATACAAATACCATAGTTCTCATTATGGTTATAGAAAAGGAAGAAATGACAATGAAAGAAGCAAGGATGGGAAAAGGATGGGAAAAGCAGATGGAGTGGACGAAGGGTATACAAGGAAGATACCTGTAGGGTATTTGGTCTTAGATCATTTTTCAACCAGATGACTAACACTATGGAATTCACTGATATTCACAGTATGGCTTGGCACATATAGGAGTACCAATTCTGGCTCTGCCACTAATTTACCACAGGACTTCAACCCAGTTGTGCAAGTGTTCTATGCCTCTCTATCCCAGTCAGGACTATAGTACTGATCCATTTAATTGAATTGGGAAGGATTGGGAAGAAGACAGAATAAGAATATTCTTAAAGGAATTTGCAAATATAAACAGGCTAAATTGTTATTACATGCTTGGCTAAACAAAGATGGTAACAACAGCTGGGAGGAGGCAGGAAGAAAAGACGAAAAAGAAGATTGAAGTCAGCTCAGCTGCATTTTGCCAGTCTAAGTGATTAGCCAAGAAGATTTGTCGCTGGAGGGACAAGTATCTCAGAGAAACAGATGCACAGTTATCTCTATCCTGTCAGCAGTGATTTCATCTTTGAGACACATTTCAGTAAAACTCGCATTCCACTAAGAAGATTAACTTCCTAGCTCTTATCTGATTGCCATGTTCAAAGGGCATTTCACAACCAAACCGGAGCCAAATTGGCTCTGTTCATGGTAAGATACCTGATACCTTTGCAATGAACATAATTTTTTTTTTCCCATTAGGATCAATTCTTCATCAAATAGACTGAAAATAGACAAGGATGAATCAGGAAAAGAAGGGAAGAATAAAGTTAAAGCTTTTGGGGAGAGAACAAAAAGGGTAGAGGACATTTTCTTGGTACATGGTTTGGTGGCTTGCAAAAAATTTTCTCTATAAATGCCAATTTGTCACTTAAAGATATTTATGGGGTACATTTTAAGTGTTACTGTTTGCCAAAAACAATCAGGCAAAGAGTACAAGTAACAGAACCATTACTTGATTTCAGTTCCAAGCATGGGTTTTTCTAAGGAGGGAAAGGAAGGGAGCTGATGAGAAAAGAAGCATATGTGTGAAATTGAAAGGTCTAAGTCCCTACTTTTGGGTGCTATTTTAAATGGTTCTTTAAAAGCTCATCCTTATTTACAAATCTGGAGTGGGATTTGACAAAGAAACTGTGACCAACAATGTATGTACCATTGCATATCTATAACCTTCCAAATCCCCAAGGAAGGGGGAGATGCAAAAAAATGCACTTTGGACATTTCATCCAATGGGATGAATCCATATAATGGCACATTCTTCAAGAAAAAGGTAGAATATCATGATGGTCTATTCAGCTGCTTCTCTCTAAACTGCTCAAGATGGATGGAAGATGAATGGAAAGGTTTCTTCTATGATAAGTTATTGGGACAGTATTTGGTAAGGAAGGTAGAATTTTACAAATGGTAATTTCCAAATTTTCTCCTTTCTCATTTTCTACTCCTAGCCCCTACCTAAAAATTCATGTGTCCACAAAAATGATAATTTAAGTGTATAAGATAGCAATTATAGCCAAAACAGGCAAATAATCCATAAGATGAAGCACCTATTACATGCTAGGCAGAGAATAAGCCAAAGACACCAAGATAATGATATGCATTCTCTCTATATATTATCCAAATTGCATTTAACTAATTTGCTAATCAAATCATTCTTTCTTCACTGCTATCGGATCTTAAGGGTAGAAATCTGGGCTCAACTTTGCCTGTCCCTTAAAAGAGAAACACCAACACAATTCAATCCAGGTTAAGCCCTTTCTGTGTACCAGACATGATTTTAGACACGAGAATGTCATGACAAACAATGATCCAGTCCCTCTTCTCAAAGACATCATATTCTGTTGTGGATGAACTATACGTGCACACAGATAAGTAAATAAATAGACATTCAAAGTAATTTGGAGGTAGAAAGGGTATAACAGAGGCAGGGGGGAATCAGTATAAATCCCTTGTGGGAGAATGCACTTGAACTTGGCCTGGGAGGAATTTTCAGAGAGAGAAATGAGGTGAGAGAGCATCACAAGCACAAGAAACAGTTTGTGCAAAGTTACCAAGACAGGAGATGGAATACTGTTGTTTGGGGGACAGCAAATAGGACACCATTATAAGTGGTCACATGCTAGATAGAATATAATTCAGCTGTGCCCTTGAATATAGTAGTTCTTGCTACATTGAAGATAAAACTTTGCACCAACCCTAGCTTTCATCAGAATGCTTGATATTTTTAATTTGATCAGGAAGCCAATGTTTTACCATGTGTTAGTTCATACAAGTGGTCATAAAGATTTTGGACAAATTTGGTCTTGCTTGCCTTCTCAGTAGCCCAGTGCTTGGTGAGTAATTCAGTTCTGCTTTCCTAGGGGCAGCGAGGCGGTACAATGCATAGAGTGCCAGTTAGGAAGTTAGGAAGTTCAAATCTGATCTCAGAAACATACTATTTGTGTAACCTTGGGCAAGACATGTAAACTCTGACTTTATTTCCTCATTGGTAAAATGTAGACAATAATAGCACTTACCTCATGATTCTTTTAAGTATCATATTTATAAAGGACTCAGCAAATGCCTGGCACATAGAAAGTGTTATATAAATGCTAGCTTGTTTTATTATTCCTGGCCTTCTTTTTGCACTTCTATGCATAGGACCACATGCCACAAAGGCATTTTAGAGTTTTTTAAAAAGATTAATTTTGGAATTCTTTATGAAACCACTGAATCCTAAAGCTCAAAATGTTTATTCAGGTTCAAAGATTATACAGGCCTTCCCAAGGTTATGTAGACCATTTATCTGCTTACACAATAATTCACGATTTTTAAAAATATTGACTTAAATTTAGGAGTTGGAAGGGACCTTAGAAATCACCTAATTCAAGTCACTTTTTTTTTTGAGAGTAAGTCCTTCTGTCTCACTCAGTATGTATTCATAGGCCTGACACCACTGCTGAGCATCACAGAAGCTTTATCTCTTTCTGACCGGGGCTGGTTTGTCCCTCATTATGCAATCCAGTGCCTATGCTGGGGGCTCATTATGTTGGAGTCAAATTCAGCATGGAAACTGATCAGCTTTTGCCCTACTACAACTCCATACTCTTCAACTCAAGCAATCAATGAGCCTCAGCCTCCCTAGCAGTTTGGAGACTACAGGTGTGCACTATCACATGTGGCTCAAGCCGCTCATTTTACAGAGGAGGGGACTGAGACTTAGAGAGTTGTGGAGCTTTTCTAGGGTCACACAGCATACAGCTCCAGAAACAGAAACAAGGTCTCTTGATCCCCTAGCCTTGTAGCTCTTTCTACCACATAATCCCATCCATGTGCATCTGTTCTATACTCTTAAAGATAGTTAGGAAATAGATGCCACAAGGTCCTTTGGTAACCAACCAATTGTCATGTTTCAATAGTGGGAATTTCTGCTTCACATATCATCTAAGTCTTGGCTACCACAATTTAAGTCTATTCTATACTTGGATATACTGCGGATATGAGTCTGTTGATTAGCGATAATCTGCATATATATGACTTCAGAGTCACATAAAGAGAAGTGACTCCAGTCTTCCCTTATACAGCCCAATCTAATGCTATATCCTCCATATGACCACCACCAGTCTTGCTCCTCCAAAATCACCGATGAGTTCTCCCTTCTCTAAACCTTCTCTAATGTGCCTCAAGGCACCTTATTTGTGTCTTTCTCATGTACTTATCACACTGCTTGATATCATTATGGTTTGTGGAGTATTCCCTCTATCAGACTGACAGCATCACTAAGGCTGGGACTACATCCTTTTGTATTATCTATAGTACCTAACACAATGAATGAGCCATACAAATCTGGACTTTTCATATATTTGCCAACATGTAAACATGAAACTTGGAGGTGTATAAAGCAAATATGACCTGAGACATTTATTAGCTGTGTTATTTTACCTTCCAGGGTTGTTATGATGCTTGATCAAATGAAATAAAACTTACAAAATGCTTAGTCCAGTACCTGGCACACAGCAGGCCTTTAAGAAATTCTTCTTTCTTTCCATGATCAAAATACTATTGTATTGTCTTCTATGGTTCTCCATGTCCCTAACTTGGTACATCTGTACCACAGAGGCAACACACTTCAGAGTATTGGCTATGGAATGAGAGGGGTGGAGTTCAAATCCCAACCCTAAACAAATCATTTAACCTCTTTAGGCTTCAGTTTCCTTATCAGGAAAGGGAAAACGTTGGATTTGTCAGACTCAACTCCCTTCCAAACTCGATTTGTGATCATAAGATCTTTGAGGCTACTGAATAATGTTTTTCTTCTGAGATAAGAAAGTAGCTAAATGGGAATTATGTACACTTACTAAAGAAACTTGCTTTCCTGGAGGATTTGCTCAAGAATTTCTCTAGAAATAGTAAGTTGTTCTAATATACTTAAGTATTTCTCTTTAGATAGTGACTTATTTGATGAAATAAGGAGAAAAATAAAAGGTGAATGAGGAGAAAGGACCCAGAAAGGAAGCTTAAGTTTCAAGAGCCAATAAAAGATAAATCAGAAATCAGGATAAAGCTTTTCTGAAAGAAAAGGGCATTCCAGTGGGAATATGGGAGTTGTATACAAATACAGAAACATAACACCTCTGTTATACAGCAAGTCCTGGCTTTGAATAGAAGGTATAATGACTATCCCTTCCTGAGAATAGGTAACAATCAGGATTAGCTTAGTGTGGTAAGTAAAAAGAACAGTAGATAGAGTATGGGATTTGAAGTCAGGAAATTCTGCTTTAGGCATCTGCTGGCTTGTGACACCTGGCAAATCATTTGATCTTTCTCTGGTTCAGTTTTCTCATCTGTAAAACGGGAATAATAAGAGTGCCAACCTCACAGAGCTGCTTTAGAATATTGGATGGATAAGATAATATGGATAAAGCATTTAAATCTCAAAGTGACACATAAATGTTAGGTGTCACCATTAAGATCCATAGAAAAACCATGAACTGGGATATTACATTAAGAGGAAGTATCTGAACATGGAGAAGGCTGATATGATAACAGATATTTATGTAATGCTTTCAGGTCTGCAAGGCACTTTACATACATGATCTCATTTGAACATCACAAAAGCCCTATGAAATAGGTACTGCAAGTATTAATATTTTAGGTTTACCAATAAGGAAACTGAGGCCCAGAGAGATTAAATGATATGTCCACATTCACAAAGTTAAAAAGTGTCCAAAGTGACATTTGAACCCAAACAAGGTCAGCTCTGGTCATTTCTCCAGACTCTCTAAACCACAGACTAAATTCATGGAATTCTAAAATTGTAAATGTGAAAGAAAGGTTAGAGGTCATTTCCCCCAACCCCTACATCTTACTGAGGCAAAGACAGAGGCCCAGAGATAGTTAAATGGCTTACCTATGGTCATCCAGTTAGTGTCAGAGGTAGGTCTGGGATGAATGTCCCTATTTCAAATCTAGGACCATGCCACTAAGCCAAAACAGTATTTTAGTTGTTTGGTTTCAATTTCTATAGCTATGACTGCTCTACCATCATTTTGAATTAAAGTTCATGCTGAACCTAAGTTAAGAGAGAAATCTATAAAGTCATCAACCTCTTCCTGACTTTCCTTGTATTACCAACTTCAATCCTACAGCAAAGAGCCCTAAGGAGAAAATTATCCTAAAATATAAGTAATCAAAATGTCACCTGAAAACTAACACAATGGCTCAGCTTAATATTGAAAATAAAAGTATTTTTAGCTGTCCCTACCAAGACCCCTTGCAGAGGAATAATTAAAATGAAATCTCTTTTTGCCTCAAGGGTGTGAGAATACTATCTGTGCCAATGTAATAATTCGTTTTAGACTTTCCTCTTCATTTTTCCCTCTCTCCCTTTTGGAACAATGGGATCATTTGGAGTCTTCATTTACTTATGATGCATGATCTTGTCTCACCAGCTGACACCAGGGCATCCAGCATCATCCAGTGACATATAGGAGTAAACTGCAGTTCACTGGTATTGTGGCAAGGTCCTCTTCTGAGCATCACTGGAGTGTACCCTAGGCCTTGTATGTAGTCTCAGTGTCTAGAGCTATGCTTGCTTCAAAGTATTATCTATGTACCCTTCCATAACCTAGGGAGAACTAGAGACCAACCCAAAAGTAACATATTAGGGTGAGTCTATAGGAACCATGGAAGTGAAGCAATCTGCTTAGAATTCAATAGTAAGTGATCCTGACTGTAAAACGTACCCCAACCCTACTCTTGCTCTAAGAGAATGCCATGAATGAACAAATATAAATGGAATGGATTTATTCATTATTTTTTTATTTATTCATTATTCATTTATTCATTAATATCATGCTCTAACCAACCAAGATAATTTCTCTATTATTTAAAGACCCAGATCCACAGGCCTAGACAACTTGAAAAGCTTGGATTAAATGAGAATGGTAACAAAAATGACAAACCCTAGGACTATACTTCCTCATCCTTTAAATCAAGCAAATGAATCCTAATCATCAACTGATGAGCATAGAAAGGCCTGGGAAAGTTTTTGCAGACAAATGAGTTTGAAGGATACAAAATACTATTGAGCCCAACCATATGTAATACTATAATCAATTTGAACAAGATTCTGATGGGTGGAAGTTCTTTTTTTAGTTCCTCCTGGGCCTCAACCTTCCTTCATTTCACTTGGATAAAAATGTGTTATGTCTAATGTGTTAGAAAGTACAGAGGATTATTCTCGACACCAGATATGATACAAAATACAAATAAGTCATAATCCTTCTTTGCATCATCACTATCCTCCTCTTCCTCCTCTTCCTCATCATCATCAATAATACAGTCATCTTAATAGCTAGCACTTTAAGGTTTGTAAGAATCTTTACATATTTCATCTCATTTGACCCTCACAATAACACTGTGGGGTAGATGCTGTTATTATGTCCATTTTACAGATAAAGAAATTGAGATTGTGTGATATTGAGATTTTAAATACTACTTTGTTTCATTAAGGTTTAATCAATTTATTACATATTAATTTTTCTCCATTGGTGTGTGCCTCAGAATTCCTAAGCTTACAGCTGTTAGTTCCCTATTTAGCCACCCTCTCTCTACCCATTAAGTTCGCCTCCTCAAGAATTTCTAGCCACAAAATTCTGATTAATCAGAAATCAGTAATGTGTAAACTACAAGCTCCCTGTTCTCTCTCAGAAACTGCAATCCACTGGACTTTCAAAGGGATGCTAGTCCATCATGTGATAAACTGATGTAAGCTGCAGTTAGTGACCATGACACTGACTAATCAGAAGTGAAATGTACCTTTGTTATGCCAGATTTATATCACTGTCTATTTTGGGGTTCCTCTGTATGACTTTTCAGAACTGTCTTGACCGATAGATGCATTCTTGGTTACTGAGGAGCCTTGGGCTCCATTTATTGGCAACTGCTAGCTTTGCTAATAAATTAATCATGTTATTTGTTGTCTCAGTTTACCATTTTGATAACTGAGAAAAGTTAAGTGACCTGCCTAGGTCATAGAGCTAATAAGTACATGGAGCTTATAGTCTAGTCCAAAGATATGGCATAAAAACATAACTCTATAATACAGAATATTACATAAGTCTACGAAAGGGTGCAAAGTCAAGTTCTAACATATGAATGAGAAGCATTACTAATGGGTTAATCATTAAAGGTATCATTTAAGAGGTGGCATTTAAGTTAGGTTTTAAAGGTTAGATGGATATTCAATACACAAAAATAGAGAGAAGGAAGATGCTCCAGGCATAGGGACAGTGTGAGCAGAGGAACACAGACAGAAGAGTGAAGGACATGATCCCAGTGTACTGGAAAAATGATGGCAGAGAATCATCCATTTTGTCTTAAGCATTGAATGGAACGGAGTAATATGCAAAAGAGCTGGAAAGGTAAGATGACAGCAGGTTGCAGAAGGCCTTAAATTCCAGTCAAAGGAAACTAAATTGATTCAAGTGGTAATAGGATGCTATTGAAGATTTTTGAACTAAGTTTTGGAGGATGCTTTGGGGTTAGAGGAAGTGAAAATATAAGACTTGTAAGACATGATTATTGCAAAAGTTCAGGTGGGTAATATTGGGGGCCTGTACTATGGCTATGGCAATAGCCATACAATGGTTATGGTCAGATGAATACAGAAGAGAGTGCACATAAAAGGCATTTTGTGGTGTTCTTAACCTTTTCTTGGTGTCATGGATCCCTTTGGCTATCCAGAGAAGCTATAAACCCTTAGAATGTTTTTAAATGTAAAAAAGAAAATGCATAAGATTACAAAGGAAACTAATTACATTGAAATGAAGTTATTAAAATGTAAAAACAACACAAATTCACAGATCCCAAGTAAGGACGCCTTCCCCCCTCCAACACCAACAGGTAGAGCTTTTAGAGCTTGGTAACCAATGAGATTGCATATGTCAGGGAAAGGAAAGGGTAAATGATAAACATGTTCCTTTAGTAATGTGCTATGCTATCTTAAAGTTGAGGTATTTTATGCTCAACTTTTATCCTACTCGAAGTAAATTAAGCCAACTCCCTTCCCCATGGCATTTAGCAGAATGTCTATATTTAAATATAAATGATTTGGATAATGATTATAGATTTAAAGGTGAATGTACTTCCAATGTCTTCTACAACTTTCTTTTCATTTTATAGACGAGGAAACTGAGGCCCAAATGACTTGAAGCAAGGTAGTAGGAAGTGTGGCACACTTGACAATAGGTGCATGAATAACCCTCATATTATAGAAAGAGCAGGTTCAGAAGAAAAGGTAAAAGGTAAAAGAAAAAGGTAAAAAAAGAAAAGGTAAAAAAAAAAATAGCTTGGGAGATGCTGACTTTCATGCGCTGGTAAAACTTTTAGGCACAGAGGTGGGTTTGGAGCTGAGAAGTAGGCCAGGCAAGAGAAAGAGATTTAGAAGTTATCTGCAAGGCATGTTGGCTGAAGAGAGTGGAATGAATGAAATGGCCAAGGGCGAGACTGAAGAAAAGTTCAAGTACACACCCAAGAGGAACTAAATCACACTTAGTTCACATTTAAACTACCTGAAAATGAGGTAAAGAGCACAAAGTGATGGTCAGCATCACAGGAAAGGGACTGGACATGTAATTTCATTTGACATAGGGAACTCCTACATGAGGGAGCTTCTTCTACCAAAGCAAGGGCACCTTCTCTGCAACATACAGTCTTAAAGAGTCAGTCACCTAGAGAACTGAAAGACCAAGTGCCTTGCCTGAATAACACAGCCAGTATGTATCAGAGACAGGACTTGAATCCAGGTCTTTCTGACTTGGAGTCTAATTCTCTAATCATTATACTACACTACCACTGTCATACAGAAAGAAGCTAAAAATGACCTCGATGGTCAGAGTATCCACAAACACATACAGAGATAG
Source organism: Bettongia penicillata ogilbyi (assembly GCA_023548195.1). Taxonomy (NCBI): domain Eukaryota; kingdom Metazoa; phylum Chordata; class Mammalia; order Diprotodontia; family Potoroidae; genus Bettongia; species Bettongia penicillata. The sequence continues at coordinate 1,242,030 of JAJHZJ010000229.1, forward strand.
ATGGATGGATAGATAAATAGATGGGGGAAGGATGGGAAGGCATTGAGAAGGGGGAATAAAAGGAGAGTCATTTCCTACTGGTTGACTATGAATCCAAGTGATAGCAATGGCTAGGGCACATTCCGAACAAGACACAGAAAACCCTTACGGTAGCATGTGTGAGTGGCTGAAGTCTTTCTTCTCAGAGACATCAAAGTGTGGTGACATTTTTCCCAGCCCACTATCACTCAGCATGCGTTTTCGGAGAGCAGGGTTCCACCAATCTGACATCCTTGGGGGAGAAAAGGATACCAGTCACTTCTTCAAAATTGCTTCTAGTCTGTAACACTTAAGCTGTTCTCCCTCTAGCCCCAAGGCTAGGTAATTTAGCCTAGGCTAGAAACCAATGTATTGAAATCAGAAGCAACCAATGAAATAGACTCCTTCTTTCCCTACTCTCTTCCCCTTCTCTCTCCCTCCCTCCTTCCTTTCTTTCTTTTTTCCTTCTTTCTTTCCTTCCTTCCTTCCTTCTTTCCTTCCTTCCCTTCATTCCTATCACTATCCTAGCTGCCCTCTTAATAAATATGTCACCCTGTTCTTCAAGTATCTGGGATGAAAGAGACTCCTCCCTCTTTCCCTCCTCTCTCCTCCCCTTTTCTCCTTTCTTCCTTCCTTCTTTCCTTTTATTCCTATCACTATCCTAGCTGCCCTCTTAATAAATTTCTCACCCTATTCTTCTTTCTAAGTACCTGGGACCCTTACTTCACTGTATCCCTGAGAAGGGATGTCATCTCTGCCTCACTCTCTTTTCTCTTCTTTGTTGTACTATGTCTAAAGCTGGTTTACCAAAAGCAATGTGTACTTTCCTGGCCAGACTAAGTTATCCCTATGTGCATTACATTTCCCCTCTTGGTTCCTGAAGTTGTCAAACTCAAAGCCACCATTGTCACAGATGCTAGCCAACATAGCAAGCTTTCCTCACTGAGCTCACCTGTAAAGAAGTGCTCACTCACCCAGAAGCTTGCTCCACCACCAGATCAGGCATCCCTGGAGGTGTCCCTGCTTGCTGCGATACCACCATGTCTGGATCCAGGATAAAAATCTCATCTTGTGAAATTTCCATCACAAAGTGCAAATGTTCCTAGGGAATATTATTATTGTAGTGGATGTTAAAATGACAAAATGGATACTTATGTGGTACCTTTAAGTTTGCAAAGTATTTCTTCACACATTATCTTATTTCAGCCTCACAACAACTCTACATAGAAAGTACTATAGGTAATACTTTCATTTTCCAGTTGAAGAAAGTGAGGCAGAGAAACTAAGTGACTCTCTCATAATCCCATAGTTACTAAGTGTCTCCAGCAGATCTTCTTGCCGCTAGCAGGGAAGAGAACCTGGTCTATCAGAGTGGATATGGACTGTCCCGGAACTACCATGTGGATTAGAACATAAAAAAAACTGCCTTGGAATAGGTAGGTAGAGTTCTGGGCCTGAAATCAAAAAGACTCAACTTTCTGAATTCAAATCTGGCCTCAAGACACTGTGTGACCCCGGGCAAGTCACTTAACCCTGTTTGCCTTAGCTCCTCATCTGTAAAATGATCTGGAGAAGGAAATGAAAAACCACTCCAATATCTTTACAAAGAAAACCCCAAATGGGATCACAAAGAGTTGGACATGACTGAAACAACTTAACAACAAAGGACCTTGGAGAAAGCGCTAAGAAATATGAGTAACAGACCTGTAGTTTGTCAAATAGTCATTTAAGGCACAGCCTATCTGAACTCTGAGTCCAGAAGGACCTTGGCTAGGGTTCTGGAGCTAAAGCTGGTCTTTTTCACCAGGAATGGCACTGAGGATATGGACAAGACATGATCACCCTGGGCCTGTGTAGTTACAGAGTAAAAGGTTTGTACTGGAACCTCTCCTGGGGCTTTGGCCTACTCATTGCTAGAGGAGTATAGCACGGTAAAGAGACTGAGGGATCAAGACAGGGTAAAGGTTCCATCCCCTTCAGAATCTCTTAGGGAACCACAAGTGGCATCATCTATTCCAAATATCTCCTGATTAGTTCAATTCATCTTATAGTGATGGACTGAGAGAATAAAGAATTATTCTGGAAATCTGATCTTCCACAAGTGCTGTCAAAAAAAGAGAACACAATTTAGGGTTTTACTGCTCTAAAGACAGTCTGGATCACCACTCCCTGGACTTAATTACAATTGGACAGAACTTGTACAGAATCTATAGCAAAGGAATCCCTGCTTCACTGAGCTAAACTTTAAAGTCTAATCCATGAGAAGACAAGGGGCTAAAAGCTCCATTAACAGTGATCACGATCTGACTATTTTTAATATTGGTTTTTCATTAGGTTTTCTTAAGAATCTATGGTTACTGATGACCTGAGGGAATCTCCTCATAGATGATAATATTCTTTTGCTTTGGCAACAAAATACCTTAGGAGAAGGTAGAAGGTGGCAGGAAAGCATTAAGTTACATGAAGCTACTGAAAATGTTCTATAAAAGCTAAAAACCTAGTGACTTTTAACAGATCTGCAAAACTAATCTCCAAAGGTATTAGTGGTTCACAGTCCTAACAGGTAGGTCATTTCAGAGCCTCTGCAGTTTTTCAGTTCACTCTATAGGAAGAGATAACAAAAATTTATTTACAGACAAGGACTTGTCATTTGTACACTGAGGGAAACTCACCTGAGCTCTGTCTATTCGATAAAAGCGATCAGCAGAAGTAGCTAGGAGAGAAACAGAAAATGAAGAGCCACATTACAAGGGAGCTCTGATCTTCGATGAGCCTACAGTTAGCAGACTTGTAATGCTTCAGAAACTGAGGGAGAACGCATCTGGAGTGAGGCTCTCAGACAGTCTTGTTTGAGGGTTCTCCACCCTGGGGAAGGAATTTTCAGGTGCTTCAAATATTTGGAGAGGTTAAGCCAAGGCTTTGCTCTTATAGCTAGAATAAAACAAAGATGGGGGACTCTTTAAGCCTGAAATTCTAGGGTCATTTTTATTGAGGCTTGGAAACATCCAAGCTTCAAGAGCTATATGAAAATATTGGTGTAAGAACTCCCTCTAGGAGAGTGGTGCAATGCATGGAGTGCTAGATTTGGAGTAAGAAAGACCTGAATTCAAATCTTGCCTCATAGACTTTCTAGCTGTATATCTCTTGGTAAGTCACTTTGGCCCTCTCTTAACCTTCTTTTATCTATTAAACAAAGATAATAATGGGGTTAGGATCCTACTCCATAGGATTGTTGTGAGAATAAAATGAGATAATATATGCGAAATGTGTTGTAAGCCTTATTTCACTATATAAACGGTAACGTTATCACTCTCCCTCATACTGTGAGATTCTTGTCTATATCTTCCAATAAATCTTTCACAGAGAACCTACCTAAATAGCCTGAAGACCTTCCTTTAGATGGGCCAACATCGTAAGGCACAAATGTCAAAGGACATTGAACTAGGGTTTGTTCAATGACAGACAATGTCACAGGATTAGGGTTTCTAGAAGTTGCAATATAGGCTTTTGGTTAGTTACTCCTTTTACTCATTTGCATTTCATTCTAAGTGGGCCTTAAGCATTACCGCTACAATTCATGCAGCCGAAGGAAAGTACTCAAGATCCCGCCTTCTGGACGTCTCATTAACAACCAATACAATTTTATCTTTTACTATAGCAGAAACCCACATAATGAAACGGACATGATGAAACTTTTAATCAAGTAGAATTGGTTTCTGTGTTAAAACTAAATACCCATATCAGTATCCTACATTAATTTTTTTCTCAGTTTATATGCAAAGTAGCCTGGCTGACATAAAAATACATAACACATTTCTCTAATATGCTAATTTGTTCTTCTGTGACATGCTAACAGATTACCAAGGGTCCAGGAATATTCTATGCTTTCTTTCACCTTACCCTTTCCCATCTCAGGCCTTGACAAGTCAGAGGATTTAACTCCATCTGTTAAGGATGTTATTCTGAAGGAAGGGAATTGTTTTAAATAAAATTAATTTCCTAGTCAAGGAGCATCAGATATCCCATATGGGCAGGACCTTTATACCCTAGTTTGAAAGACACCCAAGAAGCAATAATATGAACAATACTTAGGCAGTTCTATGAGCTTTGAGATTTTTAATGTGCTTTCCATACAACATATCATCCGCTACTCAGAATATCCCTATGAGGGAGGTGCTGTTATTATCAATATTATTGTTATTCCAATTTTTCAGATGAGGAAATTGAAACTTGGAGATGATGAGTGAATTGTCTGAGGTCCCATAACTTTTAAGCATATGAGGTTAGATTTAACCCAGCCATTCCTGATTCCAAGCCCAGAAATGCACCCACTGCACCAGCGGTGTCAAACTTGAAACTGACTAGTATAAACAGTCATGAAACTCCCAAGCGAACCAAAGCATTTGTAATTGGAAAACATCTAAAAATATTAAAAAATATAACATACAGGAGGTTAGTTTGTATTTTCTAAGTCAATATGTGGCCCAGATGGATCTCTTTTTCTATTTGAGTTTGACTTTACTGTACCACACCAAGTTACTCCCATGAATGTACAATCTGTGCAATATTACCACTCCCTCCTCACATATATCCATTCTTACTCTCACTCATAGACCCAGACTACAGTCATGAGATCTGTTGAAAAAAAAATCCTTAAGCATTGTTCTTCAAGGAAGCAACTTTTAGAAGCTGTATACCAATTCCTGAATTGCTTTTTATAGAACTCCTCTCCTGGAATGGTCTTCAGAGACAACTTACAAGCTTCATAAAATTGGTCTCCTTTGTTTTATAATCACACCTCATACAGTCACATGTATTCATTTAGAACTAATCTCAGTTGCATGCACAGTCTCTTTTATCAGTATGATATATCCTTCCCAGATATGTCCACATACATCATGAGCACATATATGCACAGAGGGAGACATAAAAAGAAAGAGACTAGAAAATCCAGTGCTTGGATTTTCCTGAATCCTGAAGACCCATCCCATTATACTAGGTTTCCATTTGAAAACTTGGGATTGGTTAGTTCTCCATACTAAGCTCAGTTTTCTTAGCTATTAAAGACCACCACTTTTATTTATATCATGTAAATAGTGTTTTATTGCTACCAAACATATTGCATATGCTATCCCCACTGAGGCTTGAAATAGCTTCATGTTGTAGGTAAGGTAAATAGCTCATAATTATTATCCAGATGAGAAAACTGAGGTTCAGAGAGGCTTGTCCAAAGCCACACAGCTAGTCAGGGGCTTCTCTGGGCCTCTGACCCAGGTCTTCTGGCTTCAGATCCCATAATCCTTCCACAGTGCTAGACAAATAGACAGAGCTAAATATGCCCATGCTAGTGTGCCGCCAATCCACTCCCTCTTTGTCATCTTCCAGATTCTCTTAGACTTCTCTGAACCACAGCCTGCACAACAGATTCCCATCCCATCCCTTCATTTGTGTTTTATCTGCCTTTATGTTTGTTTGCCAATCAATCAATAAGAATTTATGGCAAGCCTATTATGTGCAAGGCTTTGTGGGAAACATTAAGAGATACAAAATCCTGCGTTGGAAGGTAGATTGGCTTGTCCTGGCAATCAGAGAGCTAGCCAGCTTCAAGCAGGAAGCCAGAGTGTTCAAGTACAGACTCCAACACATCCTGGATGTGTGATCCGAGGCACAGCAGGTAATCTGTCAATCCCAGACTATAAACTGCAGGACAAGTTCAAATTTTGATTGCTAGAAGGAGTTTTCTCACCATGAGATCCCATCACCAATTAAATCACAAATCAGGATACACATACACACATATTAGTACTCTGTATCTTAAAGGTGTTGGTCTTCTTCGGCAACAATCTTAATGATGCCCCTTTCTCTAGCACTGTCTCTTCTCATAAATTCCCCCCTCCCTCCTCTAAGTGTAGTGGGGAGGATGAGAAATGGAGATGGTGAATAATAAACTCTCTACTAATCATGAACAGCTCTCTAGCCTTCAAACAAAAGCAGGAACACTTACCATCTAGGAAGCACCACCTGGGGGAAAGTCTCTGAGCTGAAAGAGCCCTGGGGAAAGAGGTTTCCTGATCCTGAAAAGAGAGAAGCAAGATTCTTGACTTAGAGGGACCTTAGAACTCATTTAGTTCTAGGGTTATGACAGAACCCATAGGCTAGAGTAAAACCTATGGACCCCTTCCCAGGATAACATCTTTAAATGCACAAAATAAAACAGAGGATCACAGAGGAAACCGATTATGTTGGAAAAGTTATCAAAATAGCTTTTAAACCACCTTTATGGAACTCTGGTAAAGGTTCCAACTTTCTCATTTTATAGTTAAGGAAACTGAGACCTAGAGAGGTTAAATTGTTATAGAGGAAGTAAATGATAAAGTCTGAATTTGAACCCAGGTTCTCTGGCTGCAAATCCAGTGCTCTTTCTACTACACCATGCTGCATTCTAAGTAGTAAAATACTAATAAAATTATTAACAGTGAAATTTTACCACAGGTAACCATATGGTTCCAGTAGCAAATGAACCAATAAATTTTATCTCATGTCACCTGAACAATAAAGTAGACAAGACAAGGATCCTCGTTCTCACTTAACTTCTTGGGGCCTCAGTTTCCCCCAAGTGAGAATTCAAAGAGCCCAGACAAGACCAGGAACCATTTCTTTTTGACTTCTGCCCTTATGCTTCCTCTTCTCTGATTGTAAGGTCTAGCATTTAAACTACAAGCAAATCACCGTTCTAATTCCTCATAATACGCCTCCTAAATCCCTAATAGTAATAAATTACTCCATCCACAGAGGCAGCTACTGAAAATCAGGCATAATTCTCACCACGGAAGAATCAAAGACAAAAATGAAACGGTCCCTACTCTCGCAAACCTGACATTCTATAGGGGTTGGGGGGAGTACAACAGGAATGTTTGAAAATGCTGCTATCCTAGTGCGGTAATTAATCCTTTCTTATATATAGATATACATATAGATATATATGGCTAGAATACTCTGCTGAGTCTTTTAGCAAAAAGAACTGTATTAGGAAAGGTATGCAGGATAAAAAAAGAACAACTTCACACACAGTTTCTAATCATAGTGTCCAATTATTTCATTAACAATTCATTTTTATGACAGGATGATTTTTGGAAAAAAAACTGGAAAGACTTAAATGAACTGATGCAACATGAAATGAGCAGAACCAGAACACTGGACACCGTAATAGCAATATTGTAAGGATGAAAGACTAAGTTCTTCTCAGTAATCATGATCCAAGGCAATTCCATCGGATTTATGTTTAAAAAATGCTCTCCATCTCCAGAAAAATGTTATCGACGCCCGAAAGAACTGATGGGCTCTGAATGCAGATCAAAGCACAGGATTTGTTTTTTTTAACTTTACTTTTCTTGTTTTTCTTTTCTTTCTGGTCCGTATTTTCTTTTGTAACATGGTTTATATGGAAATGTTTTGCATGACCGCATATGTATAATCTATATCAAATGCCTTCCCAGAGGGGAGGGGGTGGGAGGAAGAGGATTTGGAACTCAAAATTTATAAAAGTATGTCAAAAACTGTTTTTACATGAAATTGAAAAATAAAACATTACAAATTTTAAAACAATTAATTATTAAGATAGCTTGGGGGAGAAAACATCATAAGGACTTTTTTTTTTCTTTTTCAAAATTAAGGTGAGAATAAGAACTAGTGGAGGTATTGATGTCACTGTTTTCCTCTTCCTCATGATTGTAAAGGACATTAGAACATCTGAAGTTTTCCCAAACAGATTTCCTCTACTAGGCAGACTACACAAAATTATTTTGCTTTTTCACTTAAAATCTTTGGGTAGTTGACAGTATCACAGATTTAGAGTTGGAAAAGTTCTTAGAGGTCATTTGGCCCAACCCCCTCATTTCAAAGATGAGGAATTGGACAATGCCTTGTCCAAGATGACTCGGCTAGCAATGGCAAGGATGGGACTAAGACAAGCCAACTAGCATTAATAAAGTGATTATTATGTATGCCAGTCAGTCATTGTGCTAAGGGCTATGTTGGAAGCCAGATCTTCTGACTCAACCACTTGAATGATCCAATGGATGGGAAATATCTAAAGAAAATCAAAAAAACCCAATCAAATAATTCTTAAATAATGTATTTAGGTACTACCTTCTACTCCCTATGCTTTAGTAATAGTAATAGCCTTTATATAAAGGCAGTTTGGTGGCACAGTTGGTAGAGTGCCTGTCCTAGAGTCAGAAAAACTCATCTTCCTGAGTTCAAATCTGGCCTCAGACACTTCCTAGATGTGAGACCATGGGCAAGTTACCTAAACCTGTTTGCCTCAGTTTCCTCATTGCAAAATGAGCTGCAAAGGGAAATGGCAAACCACTCCAGCATCTCTACCAAGAAAACCCCAAATGATTTCATGAAGAGTAGGATATGATTGAAACAACTGAATGACAACCACCATTGTCTACACAGAGTTTTAAGGTTTTGAGAGTAGTTTACATATTTTAACTGACTGATTCACAACATCCCTGGAAGGTAGATGCTATTATTATCCCATTTGTCAGATAGTGAAATTGAGGCAAACAGATGTTGAGTGACATGCTCAGGACCACAGCTAATAAGTGTCTGAGACTGGATTTGAACTCAGGACTTCCTGAATCTAGTCCAGCATTCAATCTATTGCCTAGTGGATTCTATCTAACTGCCTAGTTGCTTTCTCTGTTCATGCCCCAAATGGAAAATTCAGTTCTGGGGATTATGGAAGGTCTCGTGGAAGAAGCTGGACCTTCAAGGAAAGGAAGAAATAGAACACACAGAAATGAGAAGGGAATATGTTCTACGATAGTCTTCACAAATACATCATAGTGGAAGAACCCAAGATGGGATAAGGGTGAACTCCTAGATCAATTGATCTGGCATGTGGTGTTTGTGAAGAGGAAACGAGTAAAAAAAAATGTCTGGAAAGGTAAGATAGAACTAGATTTTGCAGGATCTTAATCACCAGCTCAAGAAGCTTGTATTTTATCTTTAAAGCAATAGTGAACCATTGAAGGTTTTTGAACAGAGAAGTGACAAGGTTAGTCCTGTACTATAGGAAAATTATTTTCCCATACCCCTGGATCTTTCTATAGCTTTTATTTTATTTTATTTCTTTCAGGAAATGCAGGATATACTAACAAATGGAAAGGCTAAGAAGAGAATGCAGAAGAAGGATGTGGTTCAGTTATACCTCCAAATTCTTAGCAAATTCTTTTGGGCAAACAATTTGGAAAAGTAGAGGTCTTGACACTTTAGCAAGATTAAGTGAAAGCATGTACACACACACACGCGCACACACACGTACATGCGTGCACGCACACACACATACACACAAGCATGCACACACAGACAGAGAGCACAGAGTGAATTGAATAGGATGGGATCATATCTTAAAAGAAATTAAGGTAAATGGTGAGAGAGAAATGTAGTGGGAGGAAAGAGGGTGAAATGGAATGAAGTAAATTATATCTCATTCAAGAGGCAAGCAGGAGACTTTTTAGTGGAAGGAAAAAGACGAGAGCTGAGAAAAAAACAAGAAGTTTACCCTCATCACATTTGACTAAAGGAAGGAATAAAATGCACACTCATTTTGGTATGAAAACCTACCTTACAATACAGGAAAGTGGGGGAGAAGGAGATAAGCAAGGGGGGGGATGATGGAAGGGAGGGCAAAGGGAAGAGGGAGCAACTTGAGGGCAACACTCTTGGGGAGGGACAGGATCAAAAGACAGAATAGAAATAATGGGGGGCAGAATAGAATGGAGGGAAATACAGTTAGTCTTATACAACATGACTGTTATCGAAGTCATTTGCAAAACTACACAGATATGGCCTATATTGAATTGCCTGCCTTCCCAAAGGGAATGGGTGGGGAGGGAGGGATGGGGAGAATTTGGAACTCAAAGTTTTAGGAACAACTGTTGAGTATTGTTCTTGCTACTAGGAAATAAGAAATACAGTTAATTGGGAATAGAAAGTCATCTGGCCCTACAGGACAGAAGAGAAGATGGGGACAAGAGAAGGGAGGGATGACAGAAGAGAGGGCAGACTGGTGATAGGGAAAATTAGAATGCTTGGTGTATTGAGGTGGGGGAGGGGATAAAAGGGGAGAAAATTTGGAACCCAAAATTTTGTGAAAATGAATGTAAAAAGTTAAATAAATAAATAAATTTTAAAAAAAAGATTCAGTGAAAGCTTTCTAGCCTGAGAAAATAATAATGATACAGAAAGCTCGAGAGAAAAATAATTAGGGATGTATGTCAAGATAAGATAATGAACTGGGGATAAATAGGTTATTCAAGGGGAAATACCATATATGTGACTGGAAACAGAAAACTTGTGTGTGGGCAAAAGGTCAGAGAGGGCCATTTGGATTGGATGTATTCAGTTTAGAAGTGATTACTAAACCAAGATATGGATAAGCTTACTAAAGGAGTAAATAGATAGGACAGCGGTCAAGATTAGAACTTCAGAAAAACTAAAGGGTAAGAGAAAGAAAGTAATCCAGCAAAGGAGGAAAGAGAAGCAAAGTCACAATAATACTCAACGAATCATGAAGTGAAAGAGGGCTGACACCGTCCCACTGGCCCTAGGCAACGAGTGTACCTGAATACTCGAAGACAAGTAGAGAACTAGTCTATTCTTAAGGATCTTGGGGACACTGAGCTTTCATCCTCCGTTGATTCAGAAAATTGACTGAGAATATGGAGCAAACTGAGACTGAGTTAGGGTTGGCAGCAGATGATTTCTTGGATCCTGGAGGTCTCAGATGCCTCAAATACCAAGCGGAATGTTGCCAAACACAGTGAAATAACCAAGCGATGGACTGGAGAACCCTCTCCCTGCTTTACACCCTCCCTTGAGTTCTACTATCACTGACTCAAATCCTCAACAAAAAACAGCAATAATATCCAACAAATAAGGCTATGAACAGAAACTGCGCGGCTTGGAGCCCAGTTTCAGGTTCCCTTTTTGCCACCTCAGTATCCTGTGCAGAAACAACAGCAATATCAAATGAAAGCTACTTGATACAATGATTCTTCATTCATCCTAACAAAGTCCATTTGGATATAGATCCAGGAGTTAATTTCCAGTGTTTAAATCTAACATGTTCCTAGGTTGAGATACAAAAACGTGGACAGAATATGCCTATGGACATACAGAGCCTTTCTTCACTAATGGAGTGTGTGTGTGTGTGTGTGTGTGTGTGTGTGTGTGTGTGAGAGAGAGAGAGAGAGAGAGAGAGAGAGAGAGAGAGAGAGAGAGAAGAGAGAGAGAGAGAGAGATAGAGAGAGAGAGAAAGAGAGAGAGAGAGAGACAGAGAGAGAGAGAGAGAGAGACAGAGAGAGAGAGAGAGAGACAGAGAGAGAGAGAGACAGACAGAGAGAGAGAGAGAGAGAGAGGGAGAGAGAGAGAGAGAGAGAGAGAGACAGAGAGAGAGAGAGAGACAGAGAGAGACAGAGAGAGAGAGAGAGGCAGAGACAGAGAGACAGAGAGAGAGAGAGAGAGAGAGAGAGAGAGAAATAGTAATATGGAATCATAAAGTATAAGACTACCACCCTGGCACATCATACGCCACCTGTGCCAATGTTCAGAGCATTAAAACCATAGAAATGGTGCTTATGGGCAAACATACCCAAAGACCTGTACTCAACCACAAGCCAACATTATTCTCCTACAGTATAGGACTAACCTTGTTACTCCTCTGCTCAAAAACCTTCAATGGTTCACTATTGCTTTAAAGATAAAATACAAGCTTCTTGAGCTGGTGATTAAGATCCTGCAAAACCTAGTTCTATCTTACCTTTCCAGACATTTTTTTTTTATTCTTTTCCTCTTCACAAACACCACATGCCAGATCAATTGATCTAGGAGTTCATCCTTATCCCATCTTGTGTTCTTCCACTTTTGTGTATTTGTGAAGACTACTTGTCATCATAGAATATATTCCCTCCTCATTACTGTGTGTTCTATTTCTTCCTTTCCATGAAGGTCCAGCTTCTTCCATGAGACCTTCCCTAATCCCCAGGTAAAACTATTCCTGTTTTATGCCACTTAATCAGGACTTCTCCTTTGTTCTCAGACCCAGCTACTGTGTATCCTTTTTGTCTGTGTACACTTTCTAACTTTGCAAAGCTTCTTGAAGGCAAGCAACCCGGGCATGATGGCAGCAAACGTGTAGTCGATCCAAAAGGTAGTAATCCCTGTCTTAAGAAAAATACAGGCATCACTGTAGTTATGTGTAGTCAAAGCAATCTGCAAATGGTGACAGATGCATGAAAAAGGTGAAAAAAATACTAGTTGGAAGAAAGAGGAAAAAAAGAGCCCCGCCAGTGCTTTTTGGTGGTTTGACGACCAAAATGGCTCAATCATAAGGCCATTCCAACGTTGCCCATTAAAATAGCCAAGAAAGAAGAAAAGGTTAAGCGGCCTTGTTTTCTGAACTGCAACAATTCCAACTTTACAAGCTAAAGAAGATTTAGAATTCTGTTTTTCAGCTTGGTCAATCAATTTCCTGGTAACCTCAGGGGCAAGTTTCACCCTTTATTTTGGATTGTCAAGTACCTAATGCCGACTAAGTGCTTAATAAATAGTTGTTTCTGTTACTATTGATTTTGCTATAGATGTGTGTGACTGAGGCGAGAGTGAGGGTGCAGGTTCAGTGGTGGTCTGCCCTCCCTGGGACTGCTGCCAGTGGTGAGTTATATAATGAGAAGTTGGCTCCTCTCTTTGGGAAGGTTATCTTTGTTCCTAATTGAAAGGAAAATGATAAAATAGTAAGTGATCTATTAAGGGAAAGACTATTAATATAATCAAGCCCCATGCTAAAATAAAAACAATAAAAAAATCCAGCCTATATTTTAATAGGAAAATGTGATTAAAACCTAGCGGCAGGAAAGACAGCAGGTGGCATAACACAAGTCAATGCAAAACCAACAATAACCACAAACTACTACCTTTTTTAAAAAAAAAAATACTAAGTGCATTTACATAACTGTTCTGTGGCCCTTGGAGTCTGTGTCATGAGAGGCCAGAGGTGAATTTAACATATCACATGTCCTTTTAAGATCCTCTTGGACAGCCCTGGGATCAGTTACAAAATCTTTCCAGATGTCCCCTGAATATGGATATTGTGACATGTGCTGAATCTTTCTATTCTTTGGCACTGTGTGTAATTAACTCACAGCAATTCCAAGAAAATATCTAATGGGGATATCTCCAGTGGTGATAAGGAGAGAAAAGAATAAGGATAGAAGGGTATTGTGCTGGCTCTCAGTTTCCTTGTCTATAAAAGGAGAGGACTGATGTGGTGACTAACAAAGTCCCTTCTTATTCTATGGCTGTGATCAAATGAATCCAGAGGCCACAGGATCCAATCTCAGGTCTACTTAAGTGAACTTGGGTAAGGCAAGTTTTATCACTAGACCTCAGCACCTTTATTTAAAAAATGAGGAAATGCTAGTCAATGACCTCAAATAGTCCTTCTAAGGCTAACAATCTATGATTCCTATTAACAATCAGGAACTTGTACAGTACTTTGTACTAAAGAGGTCCCAGATATAATGATCAGGCAGATGATGGGTAAGGAATCAGTAAGGAGAGGACTTCAAGCTGGTTTCCATGGTGTAGAGCACAGGACACTGGGAATTGAATCAGAGATGGGAGTTGCTTTTCAGCCATCTTTCAGTTATATTTGATCCTTTGTGACCCTATTTTTTTTGTCAAAGATATAGAAGTGATTTGTCATTTCCTTCTCAGGTTCATCTTACAGATGGGGAAACTGAGGCAAACACAGCTAAAGTGACTTGCCCAGTATCATTATAGCCAGTCAGTGTCTGAAGCCAGATTTAAACCCAGGAAGATGTATGTTCCTGGCTGCAGGCCTGGAGCTCTAACCTGGCTTTTCTATTTATTACTTGTGTGATACTTTGCAAGTTAATGCATCTTTCTGTGTTCAGTGTTCTCATTTGTACATTGAAAGGGTAGGACTTGATGCTCTCTAAGGTCTCATTCAGCTCTACATCAGTGATCTTGTCACACTGTTTTTTGTTCTGTAGTAACTACCAAAGCAATCCCTGATAGGGAAAATATTCCTGTGTCCCCATAGTATAAAACATTTTAAGGAAAAAAAATAGTCTCCCTCAATAATGATGAATTGGGAGACATAGAATATTAACAATCTTGTAGTACAGTATTTATATTTTCTAACTTTCAATAATGAAATAACATCTGGATGATAACAAAGGAATTCTTTGGAGGAAGAAGTGCTAAATCCCTGTCTACAGTGGAGAAGAAAGTATAAATAAAGGATAACTAATGTTTTCCTGGCATTTTTAACAGAGTAGAAAAGCAGAGAGAAGGTGACTTTATAATGTGCAAATGGATGTTTTGGCAGCATCTGTACTTTTACCAGATGTGAATATCAAATATTTATTTAACTTCTGCTATGTGTAAAGCATTGAACATATTAAGTAGTATAAAATATAATCCCCACCCTCAAAAAACTTATATTCCAGTTGAGGATGTAAGGTATATATCTAAGATAATAAATAACACCACAAGATAGTATTTGAGAAGTGCCAACTGAGTGGTGCAATCATTGAGTATGGAAAGAATTTAGAAGAAGGACAGAGATCACTCGGGCCTTACTCCTTACCAAGGCTAATCCCTCTACTTATTTAAGCGATCCCATTCCACTCCATCTTTTCAACAGATTGTCCTCTCTGTATCCCCACACTTTCATTTGTTTTCAGTCCTTTCTTGTCTGGGCAGCTAGGTGATGCACTGGATAGAGCACCAGTGCAGGAGTCAGGAGGACCTAAGTTAAAATATCACCTCAGACACTTGACACTCACTAGCTGTGTGACCTTGGGCAAGTCACTTAACCCCACCTGCCTCATCCAGGGTCATCTCCAGTCATCCTGATGAATATCTGGTCACTGATTCAGATGGCTCTGGAGGAGAAGTGAGGCTGGTGACCTGCACAGCCCTCCGTCACTCAAAACAAAGTCAAGTACAACTCATGTCATTATTTCTCTGATGGCATGGTCTTCTTTGGCAACGAAGGACGAACACACATCCCTTTTTGTCTATTGACTCATTTCCAACTACCTATAAACATGCCCATGTCTCCCTAAACCTGAAAAAATGCTCACTTCATTTTTTCATCCTTGCTAACTCTTGTCCTCTATTTCTTCTGCCCACTGTAGCTAAATTCTTCTAAAAGACTGTCTACATACAACTGGTACCTCTATTTCCCTCTCACTCTCTTCTTAACTCCTTACAATTCAGCTTCTGACCTTATCATTCCACCAAAACTACTCTCTGCAAAGTTACTAATGATCTCTTAGTTGCCAAATCTAATGGCCTCTTCTCAGGCCTCACTCTCCTTGACTTCTTGGCAATCTTTTGTCACTATTGATCACCCTTTCCAACTTGACCCTGCTCTATAGGAGTTCAGAACACGCTCTTTCCTGGTTGACCACCTATCCACATGACCCCCTTTTTCTCTATCTCCTTTGCTGGATCCTTTTCCAGATCTCACTCTCTAACAATATATACACCTCAGGGTTCTGGCCTGGAACCTTCTCTTCACTCTCTACACCACTTCACTTGGCAATATCATCAATTTCCATAGATTTAATTACTGAATTTAAATCCTATTTCTGACACTTACTATGTATGTGACCTTGGATAAATCACTTAAAACAACCTAAGCCTTAATTTCCTTATTTCTAAAATGAAGGGGTGAATTAATTGGTCTCTAAGGTCCCTTGTAATACCAAACCTATGATCTTAGATTCTTCAAAAATGTCCTTCATTGTCAATGTCATTTTTGCAACATCTCTAGAATATGTCCCTTTCTCTCTTCTGACTCATTCTGGTGCAGGCCCTCAACACCTCACACTGTTACTAGTGGAATAGCCTGCTGGTGGGTCTGCCCTCCTCAAACCCCTCCCCATCCTGTCCACCATTCAGCCACTAAAGCGATTTTCCTAAAGTACAGATCTGATCATGTCACAATCCTCCCATCCTCTCAATAAATTTCTATTGGTGCTAGGCTCTGCTTGCTTAGTCTTCCTTTCAACACAGCTCTCAGGGATTTAATTACCATCTCTATGCTGCTGATTCTCAAATCTACTTATCCTGGTTTAATCTCGCAGCTGACCTACAATCTTGCATCTCCAACTTCCTTTCAGAAATCTCAAACTGGATGTGCAGTAGCTATCCTAAAACTCAACATGTCTTAAACAGAGCGCATTATCTTTCCCCTTAAACCCTCTCTACCTCCAGACTTCCCTATTACTGTAAAGGACAAGACAATCCTTCTAGTGCCTCAGGCTCACAACCTAGGTGTCATCCTGAACTCTTCATTATCTCTCACCCTCCATATCTAATCTGTTGCAAAAGCCTGTCAATGTCACTTTTGTGACATCTCTCAAATATGCCCCCTTCTCTGTGACACTACCACCCCTCCAGCATGGGCCCTCAGCACCTCCCTCATGGATTATGGCAATGGCCTGCTAGCAGGTGGGGCTGCCTGTCTCAGATTCCTCCCCACTCTACCCTCCATTCAGCCATGAAAATGATTTCTCTGATGCACAAGCCTGACAGTGTCACAATCTCCCCATTTCCTCAATAAATTTCAGTGGTTTCTATTGTTTCCAGGATCAAATACAAAATGATCCACTTGGTACTCAAAGCTCTTCATTACCCTAACTCTCTCCTATCTTTCCAGTCATCTTATTCTCTGACATGTACTATTTGATTCAATATTATTAGATCTTACTCTTCCATGAACAAGGCACTTCATCTCAATTCTGGGCATTTTCTTTGACTCCCATTCCCCACCCCCCCATTCCTGGAATAGTCTACTCCACTGAGACTACTGACCTCTCTCTGTCTTCCTTTTAAGTCCCAATTAAAATCTCATCTCTGGCAAGAAGCCTTCCCCAACCCCTCTTAATGTCAGTGAATATAGCTTAATTTCCTGAATATAGCTTGCTTTGTATATATCTATTTGCATATTGCCTCCTCACTGGATTATATGTTCCTTGAGGGCAGAAACTATCTTTTGCCTCTTTTTGTATCCTTATCATTTTGCACAATGCTTGGCACACAGAAGGCACTTAATATATGTTCATTGATTAATTGGGCTAAGGTGGTAGGAGGTAATGCTTCAAGGATGAGAAAGACTTGACAAAGACCTTGAAGGACAATTAGGACCTTGACAAACTGAGTAGAAAGGATCAGGCTTTCTTAGCAAGAGGAGGGTAAGCATGTGATTTTCTATTATCTTACAATGGCATGAGTTCAAGATTTAGAGTCAGTCATATGAACTGGATTCCATAGCTTGGCCACTTGTACAAGTTGGGACACTTCTTAACCTCTCTTGTCCTAAGAGTCTTCATTTCTTTATGAATGGATTGGACTGGATGACCTCTGAGGTCTCTTTCTCTTCTAAAGTTACGATCCTACATTTACTCAAAGAATACTTGGTACACCAGTTTAACTAAAGTGTGTTTCTACAGTAAAGTATTGGGAATGAAGGTTGGCCACATAGGTTAGGGTCAATAACAGAGGACTTTGAATGCCAGGCTAAGGATTTGAGAACAGAAAATTTACAGCTCACACATCAAGCAGCAGCCCAGCCTTAGACTTCTTCCCAAAATTAACTCTAGGTAGTGGCCAATCCTCTGTAGATTCTATAGATTTGAAATAACAATTTTGTAGAAATTTAAGATTCTCAGCAGAATTGGACATTAATTGATGCTTCCAGTTAAAGTAACGAAGAAACAGAAAATTACTCAGTGTCAAAAGCCTAAGAGAGGAGAATATGAAAAATGGAAGTCAAAGTCAAACTTCATGGAACTGAAGTTGGAGAACAGAGAATCATGAAAGGAATGCTTGAGCTCACTGTCGTGAGCATCCAGTGGTGATCTGAGAACTTATTTAGACTAAAGTAGAGTATCTGTATTTCAGATCAGAGAGTGCCAGATAGAGGAGATAAGTCTCAAAAAAAGAAAAAAGAGACACAGGGAAGGAGAGAAAACAAAGAAAGGATGGATGGCAAGCTTATGTTCAGTCTGGTTTTGTAAATAGTCTGTGACAGTTGGCTTCTGCATAACTGGGTTTGAAGGTTCAAGGCTATTCTAATCAGAATTAATAGACTTTAGCCATATATCGAAGTGGCAAGACACATCTAGAAGTGCTACTTTGAACCCAAAGTGTTTAAGCCCAATCTCAAACTTGAAAGGCAAGGCAATTCTCAGTATAAATATCACCTTTTAATAACTTTGTAAATCCCAATTCCATCATACTTCTAACCTGCCTCTTGCTATTTGGAGAAGGGAAC
Source organism: Bettongia penicillata ogilbyi (assembly GCA_023548195.1). Classification (NCBI taxonomy): domain Eukaryota; kingdom Metazoa; phylum Chordata; class Mammalia; order Diprotodontia; family Potoroidae; genus Bettongia; species Bettongia penicillata. Next base: position 1,260,433 of record JAJHZJ010000229.1, read on the forward strand.
CGGATGTCCTTTTCTGGATGTGTCCTCATGGCACCCAGAAAACTTGACTGTGCTCAGAATCAGAGGCCCTCAGTCAACCAGAACCCAAAAGACAAATGCCTACTCCATCAACTGTCCACTGGCTTTGCCTCCTGGATTACATTGTTTGATCTATTTATTTTCTGTGTTGAAGGCTATAATGTTTGCACACTGATAACTCAGCTTATTCATTCCTTTGGTAATTCTGTGATTAAAAAAAATCTGTTTCACACCTTTAGAATGAGAGGAGGGCATTGTTTTGTTTTGTTTTAAAGCAAACAGGCTATTCCAAATCTTAAATTCAGCACCACAGAAAGGACAAAAATAGAGACTTCTCTTTCCTGTTACAACTAGTGATGCTATGACAGGGAAGCTAAGTCAAAACAATAATACCACTGGATATTATACCAAATATGGCCAGTTTTAAGGAGAAGGAGGAAAGGGAGAGATACTAAAACAAAAGGGAGCCATAGGATGCAGCTGTCTTGATAGATGTGGCTTAGCCTTTAAGTCACTTACCAGAACTTAAGACAATCACATAGTTTCCAAGGCTCTCAATAAGAGACCTAAGAAATCCTAATGTGGGCCAGTGTTGTAACCACCACATCAACGAAAAGGATGAAGTCTCCTTTCATTTTTCTTCCCACAAAGCTTTCCTGTCTCTTTTTTCTCCCTACACTCAGGCTTCTAAAGCAAATCCATTTAAGGAGGGAATGACTCCATATTTATTCAACACCATCCAAATGAATTTGGCTGGAACATGACCATAAAACAAATGAGTTCCTGGCACGTGGATCCTAGCTATTGACAGGCCAGCCAGACTATGTGAAATCCTAAGCTTTCTGTGCCATAGTCAACCCCACCTTGCTCTTGATTATTTTTCCTTTCTCAGCCCATTTGCAGTCGCATGTTCCCACCAGTTTTTATGTTCTTTCTCTCTACATGTGTTATCCCTTTGGTTTGCTCCTGATTTTGGTGTAATGTTGACACCGTGACTTTCATTTTAAGGCCATTGCTAATTCTGGCTCCCTCCCCCACACTGTAATAACAATAGCTCATATTTCTACAATTCATTTTTTTAAAAGTTCTTTGCAATAAGACTACTGGCACTAGAGTGAGAATCCAGAGTTCAAATACCACCTCTGACTCTTCCAATGTGTGTGACCTTGGGAAAGTTACTTAACCTTCTCTGGGTTCAGTGTTCTCATCTGTAAAATGAAGTAACTGGACTAGGAAACCTCTGAGGTACCAGTTCTAGATCTATGATCCCATGATATTTTTGCTATTTTCAAGTAGAGACAAAGTGCTGCTGGATTGATCCTGAAATTCTAAGATTAGGATTCTTCAGCCTGGGAAGAAAAATTGAAAACGCATAAAATCTTTACATAATGGATGGTAGGAAACAAAGCTGCCAACACTGCAGTCAAACACCTTTCACATGCCAAGAAGGTTCTTGTGCCTGGTTGCAGCAGAGAGAATGTCACAATGGCCAGGCAAAAGGAATATGCTGGACTCTCTGTCCTGTCTTTTCCTGTCATAGCATATTTTTAAAGTTTACCTTGATTGAAAGGCTCCTATTCCCTTTAGTTACCTTTCAATGGTCTTCCTCTGTTTCTCCTATGTCTTTCCTAACCCTAAAGTGCTTACTAGAGTAGTTAGGTGACACAGTAGATAGAATTCTATTCTTGAAGACAGGAAGACTTATCTTTTTTAGTTCAAATCTGGCCTTAGAAACTTACTAGCTGTGTGACCCTGCACACGTCACTTAACTGTATTTGCCTCAATTTCTCATCTGTAAAATGAAGGAAATGGCAAACCACTCCAGTATCTTTGTCAAGAAAACCCCAAATGGGATCGTGAAGAGTTGGACAAGGCTGAAAATGATGGAACAATAATAACAAAGGTGCTTACAATCTTGTTGGGGGTTATAGTGAAGAGTAAATGAAATTGCTATGACATTTCCCTGGATCAAGTCTCAACTACTTGTCCAACTTTTCTGAGCCCTGTCTCAAACACACCCATACACACTTTTCTCTTATTACTACTCATAAACATACATATCTATGCTGTTTCAGCCAGATCAGTCTGAATTTTTTTCTCCATATTATAGTCATCATTGCCCAAGCACCTTTTTCATGTTGCTCATTCCGACAATTCTCTCTGACCTATCCAAATTGTATCCATGCTTCAAGGTTCAGCTGGGGCTTCCCATCCTCCAGGATGCTTTTCTTGATAACTCTAGTGAGCCGTGACGTTTGTCCTTGCTGACTTCTCATAATACCCAACTGTCTTTACCCTGAATTTTAATGTTTGAAATATGGTGTGTCTCAGAACAGAGGATGACTAGGTATTTTCAACTGACCCTGTGGCACCCCGGACACCAAAAGAAATATACTTTGTTTTAAAAGAAGGAGAAAACATAATACTTAAGCTCTTTAGCTGGCCATACACTTGGAAGCTCTCTAGGCATAGGAAAAGAAGTAGAAAAAAAGATAGATCATTCATGCTTCCTCTTTTCCACTCTGGAAAAAAGTAGGTCAACATCAAAACCCTAGATCTCCCAAACTGCCAAATATTCCTTTCTCTTCTCACGTGAATCTCTCTACATGAGTTATCCCTTTGGTTTGCTCCTGATTTTAGTGTAAGGTTGACACTGTGGGAACTGTGCTCCCTTATCTGTCTGGTACTTTCTCTCTTACCTTCTTAATTCCTTATGACTTCTCTCTGTAGTCTTTATCACATACATTAAGGATAGGTAAAAGTGTATAATTTTTCAAAATTCCTGACTATTTTATTCAATTAAATACTTTGCAATATACTATCTTGTACTGGTACCTATTTCTGTCATATTGGTCTTGTCTTGACACCTGGAGAGCAGGAATCATTCCATATTATAATGGAGAGTTGGTATAGTCAAAAAATGATAAACTTGCAAGGGGGAAGGGATGGAAACAGCACCTACTACACGCCAGGCACTGTGCTATGCATTTTGCAAATATCTCATTTGTAGTAAGAAGACCTAAATTTGAATCCAGCCTCTGGTAGTTACTAACTGTGTGATGATGGTAAGTCATTTCATCTTTCTATACCTCAGTTTTCTTATTTGTAAAATGGACAGCCTAACAGCTGTACCACTCATCTTAAAGGTTTATTGTAAGAAACATTCTTTGCAAACCTTAAAATGCTATATAAAAGTGAATTCTTATATCCTTTGCAGAGCATAAAATACTACCAGACATATGGTAATATAGTAAAGTGACAGTTTTAGAACTAGAACTGGCTATAGAACTCTTAGTCCAGTCACTTAACCTTTTAAATGAAGAAACTGAGTCTTAAGAAGTTAAGGGTCTTACTCAAAATCATGCAGACTATATATGTTCAGTAAATATCATTGATCTGGAAGCACAGAATAGTAGATACAGACCTGGATTTGGAGTCAGTGAGATCTGGGTTGGATTTTCATTTCAAATATTTATTATGTGTGTGTGACCTTGGGCAAGTCACTTACCTTCTCTGGGTCTCAACTTCCTTATCTGCAAAATGAAGGTATTGTACCTTTAAGGTTCCTTCTACCTCTTAATCTATACACCTTGCAAGTTTTGCAAAGCTCATTTTCTGCAATTAGTCTAACACTTATGTTCTGAGATGGTATGGAATAAGGCAAAAATGGGCCTTGGGATTTCAATTAAATTGGTCATATCAGGTAGCAATATCTGGCCACTCTGGATTATCAACTTTCTATAGGTCAGCCCAGGTTCTCCATGCACCCTGATTTATATCCTCACTTAATCCTTAGAAACAAAACTCACCCTTTTGAAATATAGTTCATAATTAAACCCCACACAGATCCAAGCTCTATAGGAAAAATTGTTCTTCTAAACCATATACATGTACTTTTAATTAAATAGCTTCACTTGCATACTAAAGGATTGACTTTGATAATTTTTTTTCTGTAATAGTTGAAAGTATAATATTCTGGGAAAGTAGGACTAGGAAGAAGAAAAAGAAATATAGCTTATTCCAGAAGTCAGGGAGGATTTGAGGTTTTGTTGCTTCTATGTTTAATGTAACAGAAATTCAGGCCAATTTTCTAGGAGTTCTTTATCTTTGCATATGTGCATGTGTGTACATGTATGTTTTATATATATATAGAACATATATGTAATATACACATTTTTAAGTAGGGGAAATGTACACTTTTTGCCAATGCATAATGTAGTTCTGGAGAAAGTTCCCTTTAAAAACATATGTCAGTGAATGCTCCACAGAGCAATAACTTCTTTTATAGATTTTATTTCTTTTTGCCCTAGTACTAGTGTAGATAAAAAGAACTGACCCTGACCAAAAGCTGTGAAGTCCACTAAGCTCCTCTCCATTGTCCCTCTCTTCTCTGACCTTTTTCCTCACTCACTCCCCTGACTTCCCCCATCTTTAGGTACCCAGTGTTAGAACTATCCTTCCCCCTTTCAAATAGGTTGTGAGTTACTGATTTCTATCAATGCTGGGGTTCTTAACCCCTTTTGTGTCAATGACTTCTTAGATGGGCTGGTGAACCCTGTGGGCTCCCATCTTAGAATATTTTTAATTATATAAAATAAAATACATGGGCTTATAAAGAAAATTAATCCCAGCTCTGAGGGATGGGCTGAGGTCTAAGAATCCAGGAAACTCTAGATATTGGGATGTTGAATCCAGGTTAGGTCTAAATATAATATTCTAGGAAAAATGATGGTTCTGGTAAAATAAAAAATCAAAAATAAAATTCTGATAAGCTTGAAAGGACATTACATGACAGCATTTATCCAAACTTATTAGCATGGAAGCCAGTTATGAAGAATTACATAGCATTGCTTACATGTCCTTCTATGTGCTTACATAGAGTAAATGTTTGATGAATATTATATTTACAAACAATCACAAATTAGTGAGCCAGGGGATGCTGTACAAGGGGAGATATTTTGCCAGTTACAAAGCATCTGTGCCTGACAGAGCAAAAACTACACCTGGATTTACCTTGTCAAGTATAATTGCATTTGAATGGAATATAAAATCTTTAATAAAATCTGAGAGATATTCCAAAACATGTCATATCTATGAAGGAGAGGTTGATAAATGGGGATTTATTGATGTTCAAATGAAGGGGGCTGTAGATGAGAGTAGCTAGCTTTAAATCTCTGAATGGCAATCATGAATACCAGGGACAGGATGAGAATCCTGAACTGAGACACTTGAGGACATGCTGGATTTTGAGGATTTGGGCTAGATTTGGACAATATTGGCTTAGAATAACTGAATCTTCCAGTATTTTGTATTTTCTAGAGTAGTAGTATCAAACTCAAATAAAAATGTGAACCTTTAAGCTATATAAAGGATATATATAAAGGCAACACATAAACATAGAAAGCACATATTAATGTTATTTCCCCCATTATATTTAATTTATTTTGATAATTATTTTCCAATTACATTTTAATCTGTTGTCTGTCACACTGGATTACAGGCCCCAGGTGTGCAGATGTTTAACCCACTGCTCTAGGAGAAAGAGTTCTTAGTTTTTCTTGGGTTTTGGATCCTCTAGGCAGCCTGGTGAAGTCTATGGATCTCTTCTCAGTATGATGTCTTTAAAATGTATAATACAAAATATGTAGGATTACAAAGGAAACCAAATTACACTGAATATGGCTATTAAAATATGTGTAATAATAAAAATCAACTTCAATTTAAATAATGATTTAAGGTTTGCAAAATGCTTTACAAATATGATCTCATTTCATCCTCACAATAACCCTTGGAGGTAGATGCTATGATGCCCACACAGGATCCAGGCTAAGAATACCTGCTCTAAGGTCTATGCCATCCTACCTAGAGTCTTGAACATGATAGGGGCTTCATAAATGCTTGATGAACCGTTAGCTCCTACAAAGTAGAAAGTGTTCCACTGTATTTGTCTCCTCAGCACCTGGCACATAATAGATGCTTAATAAATACAGGTTGATTAATTGATTCTACACGAATTCATCTCTGAAAGCACACACAATTTGAGGGGTGGGGCAGGACAGTAAGGCAGAAATCAGACAGGCAGATGTAAGAATCAGGAGTACCCAGGGACCAAAGGCCAAAGCAGACATTCAAAGACTGAGCAAGCAGCCAGAAACCAAAAAGAACCACAGGCTCCAAAAGAGCAGGACAAACGCAATCAAGACAACAGAGCAAGGGGGGGGGCACTGGCACCAAGGAGACCTTAGATCTGAAGCAGTCTTCTATCCCAGGGAGGAAGCTTCTTGTGCACATTCTGCCGGGGCAGGAACCAGTCCCAGGGCTCTGGCAGACTAAAGCCTGCAGGAGAAAGCAGGGAAGTGGGCATACCTGACTGCAGTGACAAATGGAGAGATAGGGACTGGACTGTTATTTCACTGGTATAGGGAGCTATCCAAAGTGAGTGAGGGAGGCTCCCTCCATCAATACAGGGCCATATCTTCTCTGACTCATATTCCCAGGAAGTTGTTTAGAGTACTAAGAGGTTAAGTGACTTGTCCAGGGTCACACAGCCAATATGTGTCAGAGGTGAGACTTGATCCCAGGTCCTCCTAGATTTAGGGCCGGCTCTCTATACGCTACACCACATCACCTCCCATCAAATATAAGATCATTCAAAATAATTTGAAGAAGCAGAGGTGAATCTTAACTTGTGTCAAGGGAGTGGAGGGAAGAAAAGATTGTAATCCAGATGAAATGAAGATGAAGGACCCCTAAATATTTGGAGGTACCTTAATAGACATTTAACTCTGTCCACATTGGTAAAGCTAAACCCTCTGAAAGTTAAATACTTCCAAAGAATAATAATATCTGCAGGATAAAAATTATCTGCTATCTGCCTAGGAGATATATAGAGATAAAGATATACAGATATAGACAGTGAAAGAAACTTATCAAAACTAAAAAGCATTGCCCATTATTGATGATACAGGGCAAATTAGGCTGCCAAAAAAGAATCTAGAAAGCATTGCAAGGATTTATGAAATCCTGGCCATTGTTGAAATTTTTCACCACTGTTGATTGAAGGTAGATAAGTGAAGAGAAAATCCTATCTATCAGACTACCTGTCTGATGTGTGCAAGTCATTTACCTTCATTTGGTCTCAGTTTTCTCAATAAAATAAATAGTCTCCAAGTTCCCTTTCAGCTGAAAATCTACAGTCCATTATGAATCTACAGTCTCTGGTAAAGAAAAACAATCATATGTGTGTATACATATCTTTCTGATATAATAAAAAGTCAATGCACAATAAAGTCTGTTTCATAAATGATTATCTTTTTCTCATATTCTTTGCATATGGAAATGTTCATATTTGTGGAAATTTTCAAATTCACAATAGAAAAAGAAAATTTTGGAAATAAATTTTCTTGGAATCTTATAAATTTGTTTAAGAAGGCTTTAGAATCAAAAAAGTAAGCAAGGAAGAAAACTACATATATACATATATATGTCTGTACATATATACAGATACTATACAGATAAATTATGTAAAACCAATCACATGGATTATCAGATGCAAAATAGGAAGAGTATTTTTTAAAACCCAGTAATTTACCAGAGCCAATATTCAAGAATATGGCCCAAAATAAAGAAAAGACATAAATCCACAGCTTTCAATATACTCATGTATAATATATGAGTAATAAACAAGGCAGAAGATCAAATTTCAATTTATTGGTATTAATGAAATTTGGTAGGATATGATTCATGACTGGAGAAGTACTCTGGAAGGATTTCCTTTCATTTAAAAGGAAAGTAATAGAAGTATAGTTGTATAGCATTGTATATATAGTCAGAAGATAAAATCATTTCAGGAAACTCATGAACTAGAGGAAATAATAATGGAAAATACTGAGTGATTTATCAACAGAAAGAAAAACAAAAGCAATATTTAATGAGTGTGTACTACAGACCACCTGGGCAGAAGAAGGAAATAAATATATAAGGATACAGATCATAAATTTCTTTTATTTCATCCTTGAGTGATGAACCAGAAGTAATGAGAAAGTAGCAGAAAAGGGGACTCAGGCTCAGTTCAAAAGCAGGACTGATTGAGGCATTATATCTTCACTGGAGGTCTTTAGGTAGAGGCTGGATACCACTTGTTGGAAATATTGTGAAAGACATTCTTGTTCAGGATGGACTGAACTAGATGGTCTCTGAGATTTCTTAAATCTCTGAGATTCTCTGTGAAGAATGATGGCTTTTGACAATAGGGCTCTAGGCAAACTACAGAAGAGATTTCAGGTATCATTTACAGCAAGAATCACTGAAAACCACTGTGAGCTTCTAGTTAACCATTTTCAGTAAGTGAACATAATACCTTTATCTCCAAAACAATATAAAGGACTGAAGCAAGATAAAAATGGGCAGAAATATCTGTGCCTTGGGAATGAAGCACATTTTTAAAAACCTCATTGTCTGTGACCCACTTTTGATTGAATATTTTAAGTCAAATCCAAAGTGAAATAAAATATGCATTTTTGAAAGAATTTAAATGTGCATGTGGAAAATCAAAACTAAACACAGCAATAACCCTGTCCAGAAGAATGCTCAGAATATTCAGACGCTGACCTGGACCTGGTGAGATTGATAGCTTGCCAATTTTGTCTTAAGTGGTACCAACAATCACATCAATGGTACAACAAAGTTGCCTAAATCAATGTCCGAATGTTTCTGATCTGAAGTCAAGGGATCTGGGTTGCATTCCCAGATATGGCATTTATTGGTCATGTGGTTACAAGCAAATCATTTAACCTCACTACTAGGTGGCAGAGAGAGTGCTTGAGTAGAGCACTGAGGCTGGAGTCAAGAGGGAGTTCAAATCTCACCTCAGAAACTTATCAGTTATGTGACCCTGAGCAAGTCACTTAACCTCTATCTGCCTCAGTTTCCTCAAATATAAAATGGGCATAATAATACCTACCTCCCATTGTTGGTGTGAGAATAAGTGAGATAATATTTGCAACTGACATGTAATAGGCTCTTAATTAGTCCTTCCTTCTTTCCTTTCTGAAGCTCAAGTTTCTTATCACCAAAATGGGGACAACATTTGCACTACCCACATCATGGGGCTGCTGCAAGAATCAGTACGATCAAATATGATAAGATGGGTAAAACTCTTTTTTGAAACTATTATTAATATAACTATTATGATTAGCAGGATAACGCTGACATTTCTTTTGAAGTATAGTACTATATGTGTATTCCTAATTTTAAACTACTATCCTTTTAAAAATTCAACATTTTTAAATAGCAGAGAAAAATGTGCCATCCCAGAGTCCTGACATTTATATTTTCTTCACTGTGAAAGGATTTATTTTTATGGTGAATCTATTTCTCAGCAGCTATAAAACTGAACCAAAAAACTGCCACCTTGCTTAAACAAAGCCTTGTTTTTCTCATGTGTCTCACATAGATGCTTAAAAGTCAACTTGCTTGAATTATTCCTTTATTGATTAAGAAAGCATTAACACTACTATTTGGCATGCAAATAACCAAATGGAGCACTTAATCTGCATTCAATTAACCCTAAAGGATGCACAGCAATTTAATGAGGGCGCAGCAACTCCATGATGAACTTCAATAGTTTATACAATTAAGCAATATCCACTTAGGATTGAGCTGTACATTTGCTGGGAATGGTCCTACATCTCTGATTTCATTAAGCTTAGGGAAGATTAAGTTGTGAGGAAGAAGCTCCCCACCTTTTCATAACTTCGTAACTAACAGCCGATTTCCCTTTCTTGACCACTCTCTCTTCTATCCAGCCACCGATCCCACCCATCTCTGAACCTTGTCCCACTAAATCTTTTTATTTGCTTAACTTCTTTCTTTTCCACTTACCAGATCCTACGCTTACTTGCATAAGGATATATTTTAGGGGACTGGTCTGTACATGTGGATCTATATACCTCCTTTAAAAGTCTTCATGTCAGAGTGGAAATAATACAATTATCCAATTTAGAAAAACCTTTGGCTTTACTCTTTTTCTTTCATTCCAACAAAGGGGGAGAAACTGGGGATAAAAACATAGGACAGCTACATCAGACAAGTCAGTCCAGTAGCATTTAAGCATCTACTATGGGCCAGACATTAAATTAAACACTAAGGATACATAGGAAGAGGGGTGGGGGAAAGCAACCATGTTCACAATGAATTATTTGTGTGAGGAGGGGAAGGTGGCATAAGAAAGTTTAGGGATTCAATTCAACCTAACAATATTTATAAATATGACATATAATGGGCAGCTAGGTGTAATGAATACAAAGTTGACTTTGGGAGTCAGGAAGACCAGAATTCAAGTCCTGACATATAATGGTTGTATGATTGTGGCTGTTAGTTTTTAGTCATTTTTTTAAGTCATGTCCAATTCTTTAAAACCCCATTTGAGGTTTCCTTGGCAAAGATACTTGAATGGTTTGCCACTTCCTTCTCCAGCTCATTTTACAGATGAGGAAACTGAATGAAGCAGGGTTAAGTGACTTTCCCAGGGTCACACAGCTAGTAAGTGTCTGAGGTCAGGTTTAAATTCAGGAAGATAAGTCTTCCTGACTCCAGGTTTGGCACTCTATCCATTGCACCATCTACTTGCCCCTTGAGACTCTGAGCAAGTCACTTAATCTCTCAGTGTCCCAAAAACTCTCTAGAATTATTAGTTCCAGAGTGGACAGAGGGAGTTCAGAGCCCTGTGATAGATGCTGGGGATAAAATAACCACATTAAAATAGTTCTCACCATTGAAAAATATGCATTAGGCCATGGAGGAGGAGGAAGCTTGGAGTGGCATGGTGGTCCTCAGATTAAGTATTGGACAGATAAGAAAAGGATCATGGAATAACATAACTTGGGGCATTATAAGGAACAGTTCATCTCTATTGTTCAGACAGCTTTTTCTACAAGGGAGGCAATCACAAATAATAGGAATAGAACTTCCTTCCCTTTTAATAACTGCCTTGGACATACCAAAGGATCCTGGACCTGGTTACATCTTGCTTTAAGTGTTTATCCTGGCTACTCCTGAAAGCCTCCTGCTACCCAAAAGAAAAGCCCTCTCTAAAGTTCTTAGCTCCCTAGATTTCAAGACCATCATTGCCTGGCCTCTTCCATTATCTATCTTTCCAGTCTTCTTACATCTTATTCAATCCCAAATATTCAGTCACCCAATGACACTGGCCTCCTTGCAAGTCCTCAGATAAGACTCTCCATCCATTTTGTGACTCCTGAGTTTTCACTGATTATCACCACTTTCCCCAGAACTTTCCGCCCTCCCTCTCCTTCCTCATCTGCACCTTCTCACTTTTCCCTAGTTTCCTGTAAGTCTAAGATAAAATCTCACCTTTTACAAGAAGTCTTTGCCAAGTCACCTTAGTACCTTCCCTCTAAGATTACTACTTAGCCAGGATAGGGTGTGTGTGTGTGTGTGTGTGTGTGTGTGTGTGTAGACTGGGGGAGTCAACACCATCTTCCACCTTTCTTTATATCCCCAGCATTTAGCACAGTGCCTCATATACAGTAGTTGCTTAATTAATGTTTAACGGATTGACTTCTAGTTAACTTTCCTCATATTACAGATGAGCCTCTCAGTCAGTTGGCCTGTTCATTCTTAAGTTGCTTAAGTTATTTAAAGGGATGGTCTTAGTATGAATTTCCAGGAAGCATTCTGAAACAGCTAATAAGCCCATGTTGCTATATCTATCTCATTGCATCTTTTCTCCCATTTGTGTGAATCACAGAACGTGGCTTTTGAGGAGTGTCTTCTCTCACACTAAGGAAATAGAATTTCTTTTTGAGGACTGCAGTGTTTTTTCACTAGAGCTTTTACTGTGTGGAGCCTTTCCTTGGATGCATTCAAAACACATCATATCCCTCATTTACCTGGACAATAGAGCAGCAAGGCAGCTGGGATATAATGTAGATAGTATTTAACAGAGAACAAAACTGAGACACAAAGAGGATAATTGAACCCAGGTTTTCTTTTACCTAATTCATTGCTTTCATCATTAATTAGGATACTTTTTAAAGTACCAGACATGAGATCCTCCATTGTCATCCCTGGGTACTGTGAGTATTCTTTCATTTTTGCAGAAATGGTATGGCTTTTATTGGAGAGGGTATGAGTCAGGGCAAGGAAGGATAAGGGATGTGAGAAGAGTTTTTAAAAATGACTTTATTGACACATCTCTTGTGTAAATGAAATGACATTAGATGAAATCAACATGTATAAGGAATTAGCAGAGTAAAGGAATAAGCTCCAATAAGACATTTGAAGTTTTTAGAAATCCTAGGCAGCCCACTCATTTGTAGCTGGGGATACTGGTTGACTCTTTCTAGGTCCAGATCGAACTCAAGAGGAACACACAGCATTTAGATGGGTCTACAAGTGCCCAAGACACCTTATTAGTGAGTTCTACAGCAGGTTCTATGCACTGAAGCTATTTTTTGCTTCTGTTTCTCCCCTTTCATAATTCATGGTAGAATGTCAACAAAGTATTAAAGCTAGCAGAATGACACCTCACATTAAACTAACAAGGCACTGGGGGGACATGCAGGAATTTGCTGGGTATTTATAGCCTGCTGAAAACTCCTACCTGTAAAATCACAGAAGACCAAACACAAAGGCAGTCTTCCATCAAAATGACACATCAAGTAGTTAGTGTATACCTGGTGAGTTCAAGACTGCAAATTCTGATGCCTGTATAGCTCTTGAAATGACCACTGTACTCTGTAGATAAAATTAGCACCTAGAAGGGGTGTAGTGTTCCCTATCTCAACTGGCAAAGAGGTTTCCCCAAGGGAAGTGGTCACATACTGGGGAGGGAAAGGGGGATGTTAGGCTGGAGGAGGTAATGCCTTCTCCTTCACAGAGCTCATTGATGTTTGTCATTTTCTTAAGAACTTCCATTTTGTGTGGTTATTGGACATAGAATACATTTCAATAATGACTTTAGCCCTGAGGATCACCAGTGGGTCCCTGAAGGTAGGAGAAAAAGGAGGACAAAGAGGGAGAAAAAGAGGAGAAAGGAAAGAGTAAAAGAAGGAATAGGAGAACAGGAGTTAAAAAAAGAGGCCCTGATGATGAAATGTGCTGAAGAGAGGACCACGGTAACTGTCTCATATAACTTTCAGTGCCTCTACTGGGGCCATAGGTTGCACAGATCTACTCTAGAAAATGTATTAGGGCAATTCTTACATGCACAATGACCAGTGTACTATTTTTAATTTTATTATGCCCTAAAAGAAAAGAAAGATAATTAACCATACTTCTAGGAAAGAGTTATAGAAAAAAATAGAGAAGACAAGGATCCTTTAAGGATGAAGAGAATGCGAATAGATTGGAAATTTCATTGGTGTCTGAAGTATTCAAACATGAGACAGCAGATCCATTAAAACTGTGAAGCAATGTCTGAGGTGGGTGACACAGAATTGTCCTTTTCTCCACTTCCCCACTGCAAATCCTCCTCTATTCTAACTAAAACCTTCCTTTATCCTCAGTTTCTACCTCTCTCGCTGCCACCACATCTTTGCTCCCCCTCCCCAGCAAACAAACAACACATTTTCTTATATTATCTGTTATTGTGAGGATCAAATTAGGTAACGGTTGTAAGTACTTAGTAGAGTACCTGGCACATAGTAGGTGCTATATAAATGCTTATTCCTGCCTTTCTTCATATCTGTCATAGAATACAACATTAACAACTCCAGTCTTCAAGGCTATCATCAATTTCCCCTCCTTTGACATCTTCATTGCAATAGTTACCTAGACAAAATCTGAAGAATAATTTTTCAGATGAATTAATAACTAAATCAGAAAGATTAAGCTTGGCCAAACACCATAATTCAAGGTATAATATTCTGAGAAAATAGCCCTATCTAGTTTTGCAAAATGAGGCAGAAAATATATTTTTTCAATACCAACCAAACAGAAAAAGTGACCTGCACTGACCCTAATCTGTTCTAATACCAATGTCTCATGTGTCCTCAGAACATTAATTCACTGAGACATTGGCTATTGGTAAATAATTTTTTTCTATGTATTTCCTGACTGCTCTCATGTTCAAAACAGCTACAGGAAAATTTCCCAATCAGTTACTAAGGTCAAAAAGAAAATATGATATAGTAGAAAGAGCTCCCAAGTAGGAGCTAGGGGAAGATAGATGTTAATCCCAATTCCACAACTAATTTTGCACATATCTAGCAAAATATTTGTTGGATTTTGTGAGATAGGGAAGTCACTTAACTTCAGTTTCCTTATCTGATGGATAAAGTTGCAAGACTGCCAAGTTCCTTCCATTTCTATAATTCAGCAGTGGAAAGTGACATACTACTCTGTTATCATTCCTCTATCTCCCCAGGGACTCTAACATACCTAGCTCCTTCTACATACAGACATGTCATCCTTTATGTGATAGCTCTGACCTTGGAAAGCTATTTATGAATCAAGGTTTTGTAACCTAAACATATTTTAAAGGAGTTGGACTTTTAAAAGGAATTCTGTAATGAATCCATTTGCAAAGTACCTACTAGGAATCAGTGGCACATGGATGCTAAGTTCAGCTTTGTTCCTTATTAGCTGTGTGATCTTGGTCAAATAACTTAACCTCAAACTTAACAATCTTATCTGTAATAGAGGAGGGAAGTCATAATATTTCATTACACATCTCATAAGGTTGTTGTTAGGAAGGTGATTTGCAATGAGGTACAGTCAAAAGAACATTGATTCTGGAGTCAGAAGAACTGGATTCAAATCCTGTCTCTGACTTTTCCAAAGTCCAGTTTCCTTATTCAGAAAATGAAAAGATTGAACTAGATTGTCTCTGAGGTCCCTCTGGTTCTAGAGCTAAGATATAAATGTGAGTTATTATTATAAAGTGAAAAATTATTCTAAAATGCCAGTAGTCACTCTCTGAGTTTGTATTCATATAGATTCTTCAAACAAGCACATCTGTATTCTCCTATAAAAAAATAACTCAGCATATAATTATACTTCTACATGTTTTTCATATGCAAAGGTGATATCTTCTCAGAAGGGTTTTACATGCAGCTATTTCTCCAGGTGAAGGTATTTATTATAATGAGTTCTATCCAGTGGTTCATTCTGTGACTAATGAAATACATTTGGAAAAAGTTTGGCTGGGATCATGGAAGCAATTGGAAGCTCGGGAACCAAGAATCAAACATATGTCACAGGTTTTGCTAATTGCACGTTATAATCAACAGAGCTCAAAGCCTGACATAAGAATGATGAGCTGAAACTCTACACTGTGAAGAAACTGCATACCCTAAATGTCCTGGGGAGAAAATCAATTATCCAAGGTTTCCTAGACTAATGACTATTCCAATAAAATCAAGATATTTCAAAGAATAAAAATAAGTAGAAGTTTTTCTTAAAGGATAATCTAGTGGAAAGAAGAGGGATTTTTTTAGCCAGAAGATATATAGTCCATCTCTGACATTTCTAGCTGTGTGACCATCAGGAAATCACTTTACATCTCTGAGCCTCAGTTTTCAAATCTATAAAGTGGGAATAGCAATTGTACTTACACGGCCTCCTCTACAGGCTTGTAAGGAAAGTCTTTTTCTAAAACTTTAAAGTTCTCTATAAGTGAATAATTACAATTACCTTAGCATAAATATGACTTTTTAAAATGACATTAATAAAAAGATGAATTTCTGTTAACCTGAAAGTAAGAAAGAAGAATTCATCATAAATTACCTGGTAATGAACTCTCTGCGAACTAGCAGGAACTGACTGAAGATCCTAGTGGGAAAAATGAAAGAAATATTCATGGCTTCAAAAGAATTTCAACAAAGTTAAGCATAAGAATGTATTTATTCCAATCTAAAAAACTAAACCAAATACAATGACAATTTCAAATAAACATAAACAAATGATAGGAGCAAAAAAAAAAATCATTGCCAAGCATAGCAAAAACTACTCATTTTCAGTTCATTGGGGAAAGTTCAACTTGAACTACTGAAAAGTCAAAGTCAAAGAACATATTTTAAAGGAATGTATTTCATTAGTTTCAAATGCATATATAACTCACACTAATGGCTAGGGGTCCTCCCCCACCAACTTTAATTAACAGATAAGGATCATGTAATTAACACATTCATTGCTGCTATGTTAATGATACTACTAAAGTATCTTAAAATAATGAATTCTTAGAAGGTTAAAATGTCTTTCCTATCCTTATCCTGAAAATAAATAATTTGCTTAGGAAGCAAATTGCTTTTTCATAGACAGCAAAAAAAATGTAACTTTTGACATTCAATGTCTAACGGACCACAAATCACAAATCCATGGAGTTATAATGAATGAGGACTTACTGAGCTGCTGAAAACTTGACCCACTTTTAAAAAAAGTTTTTATGGCTGAAATAGTTATATTTGTCACATTCTGTAACTCTGAGAACAATTAGCATAGTGTATTATTCACAAATGTCAGCAATTCTTCAGACTTTTGTTCTTATAGTCTCATACCTCCTTCCTACAGGGATTTTTTTCCCTCTAAGTTTGCTTCCTGTGGCCAACGAAACTGACTTTCTTCACAAATCAATATTTGGAAGTTATCTTTCCTTCCTCTCCTTCTTCCCACCCCTAGAATTCTTATCTGTACTATTTAGTTTTGTTAGAGTTGCTTCCTATCTTAGACTACCTCCTAACTCCAGCCCCATTTCCCCAAACCTCTCTATTTACTCCACCAGAAAACTAGACTCCTGTTATGGTGTCACATCCAATAGATGTTCAGATAGTTATATCCCCAAATATTGATGATTTATGTGCCTTGCAGCACTGGTAAGTGACTCAGAGGTTATGGAACTTTTCTTCTTTTAATTAGGAGGCTTATAATAAAATCAGATTAAATTCCTATTTTCACTTCTTCCTCTCTAGCCCATAGGCTACTTTTTGTTCCGGAGGAAAACATCTGAGTTATATCTAATGTCCAAACTCTGGGTGATATCAGAGATGAGGAAAATTCACAAAATCTTGAAGCTGGAAGAAACCTTAGAGGTCATTTCATTCAATCTCCCACGCACTGCAAGAATCACTTTTGACAGATTATTACAAGATTGAACTGAGATTTTATGACTGAGAGCCCACTGTTTCATGAGGCAGCTGTTCCCATTGTTGGACAGCTCTTATTGTTACACAGTATTTCCCTACACAGAGCCAGAATCTGTCTCTCTCTAACTTCCTCCTATTCATTCCAGTATGCCCTTTGGATCAACTTAGAATCAATCTGCTTCAAATATTTGACAATTATCATGTCTCCCTCAAGATTTGTTATCTCTGCTATAATCATCCTCAATTATTTTAACTATCTGTCATACAACAGAGTCTCCTGACACCTCTCCATGCTCCTTTCCTACCTCTGGATGCTCCCAAATCAGAGATCAAGATAAGGTTCCAGATGAAGTCTGATCAGTTTAAAGTATAATATCACTTCCAACGCTTGGAGCACTGTATTTTTATTAATGCATATTGAGCTTCTTACTAGCCAATACACTCACATTTTCTGCTACCAAGTAAGGTCTCCTCAATTCAGTACTTAGGCAATTTTAAAACCTAATTGCAACATTTTTTTTCAAAAAAAATTAAATTTAGAACTTTACACTTACTCCTTTTTATATTTCATCGTGTTAGTTTTGATTCAACATTATTAACTATTAGGATCATTTAAATTTGTTATCCTGTCACCCTTCAAATTGGCTCTTCCTTACAAGTTTGCACTTTCTGCGTATTTAATTAAAAGGTCTTCTGTGTCTTTAAATAAGTTCCAAATTAAAAAAAAAAAATCCAGGCATGGATTTGTGTTTCAGCATAGACTTCTGTTCTGAAACAAAATTGAATTTGTTTAAATAAGGTCTTATGTCTTCTGTTCAGATTTTAAGTGTTAAAAAAAGATTCCTAGGTTGTGTTAACACATTCGTAGATGGTCAGAAATGGAAGGCACCTTTGAATCCTTCAATAATGTTCAGTTCCTTAAAAAAGGTATTCTTTACATACATATCACACATTATTGTTTACAAAAATGCTCCCCTCTTTGGGAGGGGGCCTGATATTTTCTGTTTTAAGTGTAAACAGATATAAAAAGGACAAAATCCTCACAACCCAGGATAGATGGTTAAATATTATCATTCCCATTGTATAGTTAAGGTTGTGGATTGGAAAAGTTATTATTTGCCCAGAGTCAGTGAAAAATGAATATACATCCATATGTCACAGCCCTCATAAAGGCAGGAATTCTTAAACACTTAATCGTACCAATAATTTTTTCAAATGATTACCCATGGATTTACTAATTATTCTTCATTCACCTCTGACAATAAGTATTGTGCATGATAATCATCTTTTCTTCTACATAATTCTCCCCAAACAAGCTGCCATTGCTGAGTCATAGGCATCCACCTCTAAAAACTAATGGCTTCAGTTTGAAAGCACTTTTACCACAATGTGGAGCAGAGTCTAGCAATGTCTGTCTACTTGTATTACTGAGAGCAGGGATTCTTAGTTCTTTATTCTATTTGTGGGAAATATAAATTAGACATCTCCCTCACAAAACTTTTTTGAAATGACCAATGTATTTTCACTAGAGTTAGCATGGAAAGATATGGTACTGTTAGCTTTAATGATACAATCTGAATTCATGGCAATGATATGATTTTTTTCTGTGATTCTGTAGTTTTATCATATTGGGAATATCAAAAGTTGGGCATTCTTTACTCTTTTTGCAAGAAGAAAACATGGGTTTTTCCCTTTTCTGCAAGGATTCAAATAAAATCTAAAAATCCAGATTTGCTCTGAAATAAGTTTGGTCTGATTACTAGAGGCATGATTAACCCAAACACTTATTTATTTTCATTGATATTCAATACCTTTTGAATTCCTAATTAGTCAGGGAAACAGTGACAGATGACTGGCTATCAGTGCCAGGGAGGTAATTAAGCTCTAACCAGAGTAGAAATGAGAGCAATATCTCTATTCACCATGCCCTTCTCTTTGTCTATAAACATGCTCACTGCTTTTCTTTTCTTTAAAAAAAAATTCCCTCCAACATGTCACTAATGCAAGGTGCTATCCTATAATGCTTCATCCTTTGCCTTATCAAACTTTTTGAAAGACTAATCTACTACATTTTCCTTCCATCTACCTCCTCGTAACTCTACTGAGGTAAGACTTCTACCTTCATCACTTAAATGCTCTCTCAGTGACTTCATAATTGACAAATCTAGGTGGTTCTTTCTATGCTGTCACTCACCTTGACTACTCTGCAGAACTGAAACTACTGACTCACTTGACTCTCTATTCTTAAAATTCTTTGTTCCTACTCCTCTGACCAATTCTTTGTCTGATTTAATGACTTTTCTTCCTCCTCCAACTCCCTTCATGTAAGGATCAGCCCTTAACTCATTTCTCTTTTTTCTGTACACCCCTCAGCAAAAGTATCCACTCTCCTGGCTTTCATCATCATCCCTATGTAGATGATTCATGAATTTGCAGCTCTAGCTTTGACCCATCTCTCTAGGCCACAGAACAGGATTACCAATTATTTCCTAAATTTCTCTATTGAGATGCCCACTAGCATCTCAAACTCAGCATGTCCCAAACTGAATTCATCATCTCCCTATCCTCAAACCAAGTGATTGAAGTTCCTGGTCTCTCCATTTCTGTTTAGTACCACACCAAGTACTCAGGATTGGGAAAAAACTTGAAGCCATATTTTTCCTTCTTCTGCCTTAAAGCCCAGAAGATTTTACTAAAAGCGTTGAAGTTTTTACTAAGCATTTACTAAGTCCTGTTGATTTTACCTATGAAATATATCTAATATCTCCCATGAACCCTTGTAAATCCCAATACCACTGCCATAATTTAGGCCCTCCCTATGGCTTGACTTGACTTGGGCAGCTAGATAGTTTGGTATATAGAGCCCTAAGACAAGAACACCTGAACTAAAATCCTGCCTTTAGACATTTAATAGCTGTGAGACTAAAGAAAATCATTTAATCTCGTTAAGTCGAAATCTTCTCATCTGTAAAATTGGAGTAATAATACTCCAAATAATACCTAGCTCATAGGATTCTTATGAAAACGTCAAAGTGTCGTCAAAATGCTTTACAAACCTTGAAGCCCTAAATAAATGTTATTAGACTGTTACAACAATCTCCTAACTAGTCTTCCAGTCTTGACATTTCACCTTCATCTATCTCATACATTACTGCCATTTTAATCTTTAATCATTGTATTAATTGCATGCCCCAAACCCTTCAATGATTTTTGATTGACTATCAAATAAAATAGAAACTCATTATTAGATTTGCCTTCAGGCTCCCTTTAATCAACTTTTCTAGGCTTTTCTTCCACTACTAACTCATGCATACACTATACAATAGCCACTTTAGATCACTCAAAGTTTTCACACACCTCATATTTTCTTTCCCTTTGTTTATTCTATTCCTTCTTCTTGTAATATACTTCTGATCAGTTTTTTCTTGTCAAAATTATGTCCATCCTTCAAGGTCAACTTTAGCTGTCAACTCTTTCAAAATGCCTTCACTAACTTTTCCCAAATGTAGGGAATTATGAAAGGCTGTCATGTGAAAGAAACATTAGATTTGTACTCAAAGGGCAGAATTAGGTATAAATAAGTAGAAATTAAAAAGGAAAAAAATTGGCTTGGTATAAGAAAAAAAAATTTCCTGTCCATTAACGCTATCTCAAACTGGGATGGGCTACCATACATTCCTATACAGATATATTATGCTCTCCTCCAAAATCAGAGATTCTGCCATCTCTTCAGAGTTTAAAATCTGACAGCATGCTGTTTATACCTGTCTTAATAGCATTTATTGTATTCTACAATGTATTATTGCTGTCTGTATATCTGTCTTACCTGCAAGACTGTAAACTTGTTGAGAACAAAGACAATGAATATTTTACTCAACTTTGCATCACCCGGTAACGCCAAACACAAGGCTTTGTATTTAATGAGCATGCATTAAATATTTTTTAAAAATTTCACTGAATTGATTAATGCATCGTTCTTCCCTACTTTAAAATCCCATTTCATCTTAGCAGTAAAGCACTAAAACTGAGGGAATTTTCTTAACAATTATATACTTTGAGGCAGTGCCATAGACTAGTTTTCCTCTTGTTAATCTTTCCTTAACTGAATTCACATAGTCAGGAATTAGTTATGAACCCCATAACCTTATCAAGCAGTCATTATGAACAAACAATTGTCCAAATCAACTCACCTCCTGTAGGCGGTCAATGTACATACGGCAAGTTTCCAAATCACAGTCTCCTCGTACAACTAGAATACCCAGAGGAATAGCTGAGGGTTGGGGAAAAAGAAAGAGCTAAAATAACTTATTTGACATTTCCATGTAGGCATGAATGTGTTTTTATTGTTCAGAATATTGCAAAATATTTCATGCCATTTTTAAAATACTATTTTTTTAATAAAAATTTTAATTCCTCCACACTCCTCATCCATTTGGTCCTTGCATGATTTGATATAGCATTTATTTTCTTGCATAATCAGTACTATCTTGTATAGCAAAGTTTTTATTTTCAAATATTTTTGTGCAGGTGGATCATATCTGCCATCATTTCTGGATATTAGATTTGAGAGACATGTATATCTCCCTCTATGAGATTAATAATCCCTCACACCATTATCCTTGCATTTCCCACAGCTGCCAACAGTGGGCCTAGATAGACTAACCTTTCTCAATGAGCTTTCTCCAAGTATTAACAATGAGTCTTAGAGAATAATATATACAAACAATAGCAACAAAAATCCATTTCCCCTCAGTAGTCCTCTCCTTTCTAATGAATATTTAATAGACATAAAGTTCTTGCTTCTCTAAGGTCCTTCAGGTTTAAGCATTGCACAATCTGCTATCGTCCTATTTATAGGACCTTACCTACCCAAGATACAATTATCTATCTACTGTTGTGATTGACTTGTTTGATAGTTTCCATATGATTTCCCCAAAACTAGTTATTGAAAACTGATAAATTAACCAAACTGTGTGCTTGCACGTGTGAGCACACTGGACAGAGGAGCAGTTTCATAAAGTCAAAAGTTAGTTTAACACAATTTCACAGAAATTTTTTTTAATATTTGGATTAAATGAAACATGGTCACATTGTTTTCATAAACATTTTTCTTGTTTTGTCAGTTTTGTCACTTTAAACATGATATATGATGGAGGAGCCATGATTCATTCTTCTGGCACAGATTGGACCAGACGACCTCAGAGATCCTACTCTCAGGGAATTCTATGATTTTGTAAGATATTCTTAACTTCTCAGAAGTTTGAATCTTTTATTCTCCCTGTTTTAACTATCATGTATCCTAAAAACACCAAGCGCAAACTCTGTTCTGAAATCCCTTTCAACATCACCAAAATTAAGAGCCAACTTGTGGAGCTAACCCAATGGTCAACGTGATTTGTTCATCATCTTGTCTAAAAGACATCAGTCCTAAACTGTGCACCTTTCCTTGCTTAGCGCACTGAAAGGATAATTTTTTTTAAATACGGTAGGAGACACAAATAGAGCAAGTGTGTTACCACCATATTAAATTTAATACATATACATATAATAATAATTTGTGGTTGCTGTTCAGTCATTTTCAATTGTGGCTGACTTTTTGTGACCCCATTTGGGGTTTTCCTGGCAAAGACACTAGAATGGTTTGACTATTTCCTTGGTGTTTTTTAAATTTAGATCTGTTTTTATTTCTTTTTTTATTTCTTTTTTTTCTTTTCTTTTTTGTACATTTTAGGTTCCTGTCTCTCTCTTCCTCCCCACCTCACACTAAAGAAGGCCACTATTTGTCGGAGATATATAAGTATAAATGTGCAGTAACTTTCATTGAATGTTCAATGTTTGTTTTTGTGCCATAGCCAAGGGACTATTATTTTTATTCCAAGTGGGAGCTGATCCGACAGTTTTCCACATTAAAAGTTGTTAGGAAGAATAAGCATTCCTGAAGCGGTTTTAATGGAAAAGGAAGAATTCTGAGGTTGAGGAGGCAAGAATGAACCCTTGTCAGATGATGGAAAATGCTACACAACTAGAATTTAAAAACAGATGCGGGGCTGCTTCTGAAGAGTAAAGTTAGATGTTCTTAAGAAAGAAGTTGCTTTTTCTCTCACGAAAGATATAGTAGAGGTACAGAAGCTATCAATTGAGAGATCACCACTAAGGGACAAAGGGAGAAAAGAGGAGCTTTGTGGTTGTTGGTTCCCTGTTTAAGTTATTTATCTACTCCCTAACAACTGAAAGGTCTTTTATTTTCCTGGATCATGTATCTTAGACACAATAGAAAACCTCTCAAAACTTATCAAAAGGGATTACAACTAATCACCTCCAGTAATTCACATGTATGCAAATGACACTGATAGAAAAAAAATAAATATTTTTTTAGGATTTATCCTCATTCCATTTCAGTCCCTCGTATTGCCTATGACTACGAAGTCGGCCAAGAAATTAAAGCCCACTGAGATAGAAATTGGTTCTTCCTCAGTGCTGCACATTGAAGGTAATTAATTACAAAGAATAAAATTAATTTGGGAAGTGAGTAGTTGGCTAAGATGGTGTCTGAGAATGGAATTGGGATTCTGGATCATGATTTATCATAGAGACTTGACAGAGTCCTAGTCGAAGTTGAAATTTTTATAAGCTAGCTTAGTGCCTGGCAGGTAGTGGACAATTCATAAATGCTTATTTACTTGACTTGACATAAAAAGGTCTAATAAAAGACTGGAGTTCAACTGGAATAGATGACTTGAATTCCTCAAAGGCAGGTAGATTTTCCATAACTCTCTTTATTTATGGTATTTGCCAAGCACTTTGCAAATCTAATCCAAAGGGTTTAAAACTAAAATGCCAGGAGAGTTTTTCTTATGTATGTCAGAGAACAGCCAAAGGAAAGAAGTATAACCGCTGAAATACCCAAAAATATGCAAGAGACAAAAATCTAAGAAAGGAGCTCAAAGTAGAACACATGGTATCAAATGTCTACTCGTAAGTGCCTAAAGTGTTGGCACAAACAAAATTAATTAGAGGTTTTAATACAAAAGAATCAAGTTAGATTTCATAGGTATCACTGAGATTTGATAGGATAAAATTTATGACTGGATTATAGTTCTAGATGGGTATATTCAAAAGAAAGAAAAACAGAGAATTCATATTGTTTATGAGGAAGGTATGAGAAAGTTTTGGAACTAGAGAGTGGAAGAATAACAGAGAAAATCAGGATAAATGTTGAATGAAGAATGATTTTATCACTGGGGTATATTATAATGCACTTGGATAGAAAGAGAAAATAGATAAGGAGTATGTAAAACAGATTAGAAGTCTGGGACAGAGTCATGAGATAGTAATAATGGAAGACTTCAATTATCCAAACATCTGCTGGAGCTCTCACTGCCAAAATCATGACAGCTAATCATTTCTTCATTTGTCTTAGTGATAATTTCACTGTTCAAAAGGTGGTGGAGACTACAAGGGGAAATTTTATTCTGATTCTCACCAATGGGGAAGATCTGGGTGGTGGAGAAGAAATGACTGGAACTTTGGCAGGAAGAAAACACTCCATACTAGAGTTTACAGAAGAGGCTATCTGGAAAGTGTCTAACATTTTCTAGATTCTGGGAAAGCACATTTAAAAATATTTAGATGAAAAACAGGGTAGAATCCCAAGGACTAAAATGTTGCAACCCCTTACAATTTGGCTTCTGATCTTATGATCAGAATCAATGATCTTTTCATTGAAACTGCTGTCTACAAAGCTATTAATTATCTTTTAGTTGCCATATTCAATGACCTTTTCTCAGTCTTCATTTTCTTTGACCTTTCTGCATCCTTTGCTTTTTGATCATTCTCCCTTCCTTGATGTTCTCTAGGTTTTCAGGGCACTACTCTCTTCTACTAATCTACTTTTCTACTATCTTATCTAACAACTCCCCTGTCTCCTTTGTCATATCTTCTTCTAGGTCATGCTGTATGACCATAGATATTGGACAGGTTTCTGTCCTGTGGCCTCTTCTCTTTATAGCCTACTTTACTTGGTAATGTCATAAGCTCCAGTGGATTTAATTACCATCCTCATGTTTCTGTGATCCTCAAATCTACCTATCCTGCCCCAGACTCTCTGCTGACATCTAATCTCACACCTCCAACTGTCTTTTAGGCATTTCAAACTGGATGTTTAGTAGATATATTAAGCTCAGTATTTCCAAAACAGAGCTCATATTTCCCCCCAGACTACTCCCCAATCCTACTCTTACCTTCTCCATTAATATAGAAATTAACACCATTTTCCTAGTCCCTCAAGATCAAAATCTAGGAGTGATCCTGAATTCCTCACTATCTCTCTCTCCCTCATAGCAAATCTGTTGCCAAGGTATATTGGTTTCACCTTTGCAACATCTCCCTTCTTTCCTCTAACATTGTCACCACCCTAGTGCAGGCCCTCATCACCTCATACCTGGATTATTGCAATGGCCTGTTGCCTGCTTTAAATCTCTTCCAAATCCAACCCACCCTACATTTAACCACTAAAGAGATATTCCTCAAATGCAAGTTCAATCATGCCACTTCCTACTCATAAAAAAAAACAAACAACTGACCTTGAAAACAGATTGAGAAGCAATTTTAAGCATCACTAAACTATCTGAATTTCAGCCCAGACATCATATTTCAAGAAATCTTAAAATGAAACTTCCTAGATCTCTTAGAATCACAAAATAAAACCACAAAACAGATGACCATCAGTTACCTCCTGAATGAAATACCCAAATTAAAACTCCCAGGAAAATCATAACCAAATTCCAGGTCAAAGGAGAAAAAACACTATGAGCAGCCAGAAAGAAAGAATTCAAGTACTGAGGAGTCACAGTCAGGATCACAAGATTTAGCAGCCATCACTACAAAGGAGTGGAAAACTTGGAATATGACATTCAAGAAGGCAAAGGATATGAGTTTATAGCCAAGAATAACTCATCAAAACTGAATATAATGTTACAGGGGGAAATAGACATTCAACGAAATTATTACTTCTAAGCATTCCTGGTGAAAAGACCAAAGCT
Organism: Bettongia penicillata ogilbyi; assembly: GCA_023548195.1. NCBI lineage: Eukaryota > Metazoa > Chordata > Mammalia > Diprotodontia > Potoroidae > Bettongia > Bettongia penicillata. The sequence goes on from JAJHZJ010000229.1 coordinate 1,286,597, forward strand.
GTAGAGAAATTTTGATATACAAACACAGGAATGAAGAGAAACGTGAAAAGGTAAACATTAATGAACAATGATAAAACATTAAACAAAGACAAACTGATTATATTCAAATATGAGAGATGACACATGTGTCTTCTCTGATCAACAGGGTTCATAGAGGGAGTCCAATTAGACAAGACCTAAGAATGGTTCTAGTTATGTCCTGATGATTTTAAGAAATGAAAGAAACTAGGTATAGAAATGCATTTTACTCAATAGTGAAACCGAAAAGGGAGAAGGGGGAGAGAAAATGAAAGGGACTATAGTTTAAGGGAGAGATTAGTCCTTAGAAAAACAAATACTAAGGATATAAAAAAAAAATTATAACTCTTTTCAAGATGGCAAATCTCAAATATGAATCTGAAGAAATGTCCATAAACTTGGGTAATGAATGAACAATTTATGGTATATACATGTGATGGAATACTCTTGTGATGAATTCTTATCAGTGTCATGACCAACCAGAATTCCTGAGGTAAAGGATTCAAAATGCAGAACAAGACAATTTTTTTAGGACATTGACAAAACCAGGAGTAATAGGAAGAAATTATAAAGAAGTAAATTTAGACTTGATTTCAAGAAAACATTCCTAAAAATGGGATCTGTCCAAAAATGGACTGGACTATCTCAAGAAGATGTGCTTTGTCTCCTTGGAAATCTTAAAGCAGAGGCTAGATGATGACTCAGGAGGTATGATAGAGTCAGGATTCCTCTTGTATATGAGTTGGAACGGATGGCTACTGAGATTCTTTTTCAATTCTCGGATTCTATGACATCCAAGGTCATCTAGTTGAACCCCCTCATTGTATAGACGAAGATACTGAAGCTGAAGGAAGCAAAGTCATTTGCCCAGATGGCAATTATTCATTTGAATAAAGTTCTTAGTCACAGGCAGTGCTCTTGCTGCTGTGCCCCAGTGTTATTTTGATTTTCTTCATTATCGTATGGAAATTGATGTGTGACTGTAACTATAAATCATTCCCTCTTGCCCAACCTTCAATAACTACATCAATCTATTACTAAAAACTTTGAGAGAAGTGATTGCTTTGCCATTGTATTAATAACCAATCATTAAATTAGGATTGAGGTTTTTCTTTCTATTTCCTTATTCAGGAACCATTCCCTATCGATCAATCTCTGACGGACACTGCTGATAGATGAGATTGTCCAAATCCTCTAGGTATATGCTCTGCAATCTGGAGTGGGACCCCACCCAACTAGAAGACCTTATTTCTATTTAAAGGGTAAACAGTATCTAATCTAGGTGAATTCTTGCCCATAGGAAATAAACCCATGTCGCTGTACTCCCCTCATTGTGGTTTAGGGAAACCCAGTTTATGAAGGAGAAAAACAACCAGAGATGGATTCCTTTAGGTCAACATTGCTGGAGGCAACTGAGTTGAATGATCAAGTCATGTACTCACTGGGAAAAACTGAAGACTTTTATCCCACCTCCTCATTAATTTGTCTATTCCCTCATTAATTGTGCACCAATTGGGATTGATTTTTCACCTGTCAGAGGCACCTCCTTTTCTAAAGATATTTAAGCACAATTTCCATGGTTTTGTCATCAGTTACCAAGAGAAATCTGTGACCATCAATTTATTGATTATTTGCTAACCTAATTAATAAATTGATTGTTAATTACCCAGAAACTCTGTCTCTTGGGCTTTTCATTCATCTCAATTCCTTTTCTGTTCTGTAACATCAAGCACTATTCCCCACCCCAATTAAAAAGAGAGAGAGAAGAGGACCAACCAGTCTTGACAGTACAATCATGGGAAACAGAAGATCTAGTTTCCATTTAAGGATCTATGTAACCTTCAGGAAATCCCCAATTTTATGGTTATAGAATTTTTCATCTGTAAAATGAGGTGGGTGGACAAGATGGCCTTTTTGGTCCCTTCCAGGTTTAAAGAAATAGTCTCTGCTGTTCATAATTCTAAAACTGATTTTCCTCAACATTAGATGCCAACGCCTGGGAATATCAATATTTTGACAAAGTCCATGTGAAAGTAATAATGGAATTTAATATAAAGCATAATACTTCTGGCAGTACATTGCTACCCGCAGAATGCTGAAGCCCCTGAAGGTTCACCAATGTCTCACTGTGGAAGAAAAAAACGCTAAGAGTATGATGTATAACTTCAATTTAATTATCTTCAATTGACTATTGCTGTGTAAGTCCTGCTAAAATCAGTTTACAGCTAACCAGTGACATTTATTTCTTCAAATCCTAAACAAAATAACATGCAAAGAAATCATTAAGGAAGGTGTGAAGTCTTAGGGGGAAAGCCTCTCAGAAACTCAGGGGATTGCAGTGATTGTGATCTGAACTTCAAGTATTCACGGTTCATAATTTAAAAGGTTGTAGGATGGGGCTTTAATAAGGTTGCCACTTTTTTGGGGGAGAGGGTTTAATTAACAGGGAAGGGATAGGGTGTGGCTCAGCATAAATTAAATAGTTTATTTAAAAAAACAGACTTCCAGAAAGTGAGGTTGAAACACATATGCAAATCTCAGAGGAGAGGAGAAATCCTAAAGAAAATGATCACCTGTGAATCTTATTAAATTAATCAATCTTATGCTATTTATGTTCAGATAGTTCTTGAATAACTCTCCTATTTCTATCTGGTGAAAGCACAGAGGATTTCTGATCCTTCCCTTCCTCTTCTATAAAATGGTGGTGAACTCACATGATGAGCAAGAAAATGCTTTTAAGCTATCTGAAGCCTAGACTCACAGGACCCTCTAAATAATTAAGACAAATGACTACCATTTTAAGGATATAATTTGAAAAGGTGTGTTTTAGTTCTTTCCAATAAAAAAACTGACCTAACCTTTCACAATACATCTTTATCATCACCAGCATCCTTCTTCTCACAGTAGCAAAAATAAACTTCCACAAAAATGGTATAAGATATATCAATACATCCTCCACATATGGAATAGTTTTTCTTGCATTTAACAGCAGCTTGTGATCAAGTCTAAGTGAACTTGATTTCACTATTTCACTTTATACTATGAACACTAGATACAACTGCTTGCAATCAGAACTTGGCTGATAGGAGGAAATCTGTCAGGCAACTGCTTTCCCTGTAATTGCTTGAAATAACAATAAAAAGTGACTCTGACAGACTTTAAACAAAAAGTCCAGTGAAGCTTGTTTCTCTAACAACCATAAAGAGGCACATAAATGACAGACTGCATGGCACAGTGGACAGAGGGCTAGCCTCAGAGGAAGGAAGACCTACATACAAGGAAAGCCTGCCACTGATAGACTAGCTATATCACAATGGGCTAGCCACTTAACATCTCCATGACCCTTTCACCTCTTTAGACTATGAAAGTGGAAGGACTTTCTTCCAAAATAAGCTGCTCAGCCCCCAAAAATCTGAATTACTATTAATTACTACCCCTCTAGTACATCCTCCACCTAGTTTGCAAATCGATCTTCCCAAGTAAAGATGTCACTAACATGTCACCAACATCCACTCTTCATCATTCAGTCAATTCCAGTGGCTCCCTGTCACCTCTAGGGAACCTGTTTAGAATCTGGCCTCCTCCTATCTTTCCAGTTTTCTTATTTCTTTTCTCCCTTCCCCCAATAAACTCAGAGATCCAAAGTGTTCTTCACACAACAATCTCCATCTCTAGACTTTGAGTATTTTTTCCTAGTTGTTCCTCATTCCTGAGAACTCCTCCTCTTCCTCTCTACCTCCTGGTTTCCTTCAAGTCCCAACTAAAATCCCAAATTTTATGATATTTTTATGATATCTTTATGATATTTTTACGATATGTTTTTATGATATATTTATGATATATGATATATCTTTATGATATATTTTATGATATATGATATTTTTATGATACATTTAATGATATTTTTATGATATGATGTTTTGATCCCCCTTTAATAACAGTATCTTCACTCTTTTGCTTATTCCAATTTATCCTGAATATATGTATTTTGTATATAGTTGTTTGCATGTTGTCTCCCCCATTAAACTATTGACTTCTTGAAAAAATGGATTGTCTTTAGCTTTTCTTTGCCTCTCCAACACTTGGCACAGTACTTGGCACTTGACAGATGTTTACTGACTGGTGTGGATATTCTCATCTTGCACTTTGCAATAGCTTTTCAGTTGGTCTCCCTACCTCAAATTTCTCCCCACTCTGGTCTATCCTCCACTTTGCTAAAGCAATCTTCCTAAAGTGCAGATCTGGCCATGTCACTCCTCTACTCAAAAAACTACAGTGGCTTCCTACTAATTCAAAATCAAATGTCAAGTCTTCCATTTGGCTTTTAAAATCCTTCTCAACATGGCCCCTTCCCACCTCTCAAGTCTTCCTACACTTTTACTTTCCTCCATGTACTTTAGGATCCAATGACATGAGACTTTGTGATGCTCCTTACACATGAAATTCCACCTTCTGACTTTTCGGCTTTTCACCAGCTCTGTCCTCATTTCTTTCTCCCAGCTTCCTTCAAGTCTCTGATTAAAAGCCTACTTTTGACAAGAGACTTTCCAGGTCTCATTCAGTGCCCAGTTTTCCTTGAAGGCTGTCTCCAGTTTACCCTGTATATAACTTGTGTGTACTTAGTTCTGTGCAGGTTGCCTCCTCCATTCAAATGTGAGGTGCTTGAGGAGAGGGACTGTTGTTTTGCCTTTTTTGTAACCTTGGCTCTTAATAGAGTGCCTGGCACATAGTAAGCACTTAGCAAATGCTTGCCAACCGATTGACTGTTATCCTTATAGAGTAATTTCTAATAATTTAACAATATGGGAAGTAGAGAAAGTAAAGGAAGGAGAGAATGAAAAAAGGGGCATTGAAGGGGATAGAGATTCTTTCAATTTTAGCTCAATAATTTCAACCAGGTCAATGATGAATGAGAAACAAAAGTTCTTATCTGACTGCTGATAATAATGAGAAGAAATAGTTGTCAATTTTTCCCCATCAAATTCCTAGTGGACTACATACATGTCCACTTCACCCTAATCTGCCATCTTTAATTGCTCATTAGGAAACAACATACATGAATGAATGTGTATGTTCAAATTCTAAAGGAAATATCATGCCTACAAGGCATTCATTGCCCTTCATAAGGTTTGTCTAAAACTTCCCAAAGCACCAGGGTGAAATTTGAGGACAAATCCACAAAATTTCATCTTCTGACTCTGAAGGCCATAAAAATTAACATAAAGGAGATAAGATTAGCCAGGTGGAAGTAACTCACTGGAGAAATTTGAATAGATTCATGACAACATTGGATGTTTCTGTGTTTATAAAACATCAGAGCTTTTCAATTTAGAGGATAAGTAAAGAAAAATAAGTTATAACCTGTTCAACTACATCTACATGTCTAAGATAATGTTGTTAAAGCAGAAGAGTCTGCATGGAATTTAGAAAAAAGGAAAACCAGAGGAACAATCTGTCACTGTTTATCCAACACTGCCCAAGGCAAAAGATGCTTTGATTCTAATTGGTAGATAGATACGAATACCAAGAAACTGAAGAATGTAACCTATCAAGGTACCCTGACTTGGTAAAATCTTTTCAGGAAGCAGTATTCTGACTTTGGAACTAAACTACTGAGAGAACCTATCCCCCAGAAAAGGATATCTTGTATTATACAGGCTTTTTTTTTTTTTTCAAATTTAACTCCCATTGTATATTGGCAAACTAGCACTCCCTTGTGATGAGTCCATGTGACACAATGCTCCAAAGCCTGATCAACCCTGGTGAGCTGATAAACTGGAACCCAGAACTCAGGATCAAATTGTTCTGTTTCTCTCTAAGCTATCTCCATGGACAGGATCACACAAGGATTGATGAGCCTTAGTAAGGTCCATAGAGATGATCAAACCCTCTCTCCTCAGTTTAGTGAGCAGAGGAAAGGAATTTAAAAGGATGTGAACTCCTCAAGATCAAGGACTATTTCATTTTATCTTTGTATCTCTATTTACATGGCTAGTACCCTACTTCAAGACCTCATCACCTCTTGCTTGAACTATTTCAACAGCCATCTATTTGATCTCCTTGCCTCCTGTACCTCTTCTATCTAATCCATCTTTTATAAGCTGCCAAAGTAACATCCCTAAAGTGTAGATCTGACTCTATCATTCCTTTGCTCCATAAACTCTGTTAGGTTTCTATTACATGTAAGACCAAATGAAAATTTAAAGTCTTCTACAAACTAACTCTGATATATTATTCCAGCTCCATGATCTATCATTTCCCATGATGTCACATACTCTGATCTTTTTGTTGTTCTGAGATGAATGAAAACTCTAAAAGACAGAGTTTCTGGGTAATTAATAATCACTATATAAATTAGGCTAGCCAACAATCAATAAATCAATGGTGAGTGGTTTTTCTCAGTAACCAAAGACCCTAAGTGAGACCCTGAAATGCCAAAAATCCCTTCTGAAAGGGAATTCCCCTGTCAAGTGAAAATCAACCTTGACTGGTGGACATGTAATGAGATGGGCTTAAAGTCTCATCCTGCTGAGAATGTGGTTTAATATTGAGACTCAGTAGATTCAAGGTATCTGGGGAAGGGGAAGCCATTTCCATCCAGACCTCTCTAGCCAGTTTTCTCTTTCACAAGTTGAATTGCCCTAAACTCTAATGTAGGGAAACAAAGACAGTGGGTTCCTCCTCCAGGCAAAGGCTTTCCCAGACTGGATTCTATTTATACCCTAAGCAGAAATTAGTTCTCCTAGTTAAGGAGCATCCATTTTGGAGGCTAGGAGCAATTTCATTAGTCAGTCATGCCCTTCAGAGACTGATTCACCTTTTCAGGAGTTGAGTTTCAATGGAAATAAAAAGAAAGGAGTAGATCACAAATTAATAATTAGTTATTAATATAACAGTATAATAATTTTCTCAGTTCCTAATAAACAACATTTCATGTCTCACTTCTGTGCATTTGAACTCCTTATGCCTAGAGTTCTATGGCTTCTCATTGATTAGACTCCTCAAGCAGATTCAACATTCAGCTCAAGTGACCTAAAACCTTTGGGGATTCTCTAATGATGCCCTCATCCATCATTACTTTTTATTTACTTTGTATATACTTTTCATACACCCCATCTTTGGACTTACTCGCCCTAAAATAGCTTCTTTCTCAAGTTCTAGTATATATTAAGGGTAAACACTTGCAAAACAATAGGACATAAACCTGACACCAGGAAGCTCCCTCCCATCAATGGTGTAAAAGTCGATATAATTAGCTCAAAGCAGTGGAATTCACTAAGATGGCAGCCATCACTGCCCCCATAAACCTGGTACTCTCCCCTACAAATAAACACAGCATATATGGGAAGAGTGCCAACAGAGTACAGTGATAGTGAAGCCAATATATAAAGAACACATGTTGCCAAAGGAATTCATACTTCTAGTACTCTAGGGCCAAAATGTTCCTTGATCCTCTTGTGGAGGCCTCATGAAACTACTACCTACAGCAGCATCTCTGTTGGGCAGGCTGTTTAGCTGGCCTCCAAGGTTTGGTTTGTTCCATACAGCAACTCTAAAACACAGGGTTAGCTAACTCTTGAATCTATAGTGGGTTCCCTTCTCTGCTGCACTGAAGATGTTTCCAGACTCAAGGAATGTCTCTCTATGTCTCTGTCTGTCTATAGAGTGTATATCTTTGCCCCTTCAGCCGTGCCTCCTATGGGGTACAGAGCCCCACTTCAAAATCTATGGTGTACAACATTAATAGTTGGCACTTTGTAGAAGTATTTTAAGATTTTCAACAAAAGCCAACTCAGATGCTTCCTCTTAGTCTGTAAGCAACCCCAGGTTCTCTGAATAATAATAATGTTAACCATTAATATAATATCATGTAATTGTATTCATATTATAATCACATAATGTTAACAAATATCCTACATGACAAATATCATGTAGTACAATACTATATTTATATCACATTGTATACTAAGTATTACAAATTGTGTTCTATATTATTATAACCTTATAATAGTATGACAACATGAGCTAGGCATTTATATAGCACCTTAAGGTTTTCAGAATGCTTTACATTTTATCCTCACAACAACCCTGTAAGGTAGATGCTATTACTGTCCCCATTTTACAGTTGAGGAAACTGAGGCAGACAAGGGTCAAGTAACTTGCCCAGGGTCACCTAGCTAGTTAAGTGTCTGAGCCCTGATTTAAACTCAGTTCTTTCTGCATCCGGGTATAGCTGTCTGTCTACTGTAACTCTCTTAGACCGTTCCAACAGAATACTGTAGGTTGTTGCATTTCCTACTAAGCTGGAAAGGTTTCCAGTCAGAGGGTGGTAAAATCATAGCTTATTTGAATTACAGTTTCCCCCTTGAGATATAATAGAAAGAGAATGTGTCAAAGGAGATTTATAGAGTTTAGAGTTATCTGCAGAGAAACAATCCATAAAGAACTGAATGCAATAATACTGAAGGTGGAGGAAGGGAAAGCAGAATGCAGGATATCATGTGGTGAACAGATAGCAAAGCAACAGAAATCAGCATAACTGATTTTTGTGTAGACCTAGCATTCAGATTACACTTTAAGATTTAAAATATTTTGTAAATGTTATCTCATTGAGCCTTACACACAAAAAAAAGTTTGAAATGGGTGCTATTATTATCTTCATTTTACAGATGAGGAAACTGAGGCTAAAAGAGCTAAAATGACTTATCCTGGTTAGCAGTTGTGTAAGGCAGGATTTGAACTCAGGTTTTCCTTATTCTATGCCCCACAATCTATCCACTGTGCCATGTAGCCATACTATCCCACCCCAGTCCCTCAGAGGTGTAAAGAGGAGGTCATACTACAAAACTGCTACCAGTACAGACTCCCTCAGATCTAGGGACCTTAGACTTCCATGGCATTCAGGAGGCATAGTCAATCTTTAACTGTCCAAATCAATCAAGAAGAATCTTTTTCACATTTTGTAAGAAAATAAAAAGCATCTTTAGAGTTAATTTAAAATAATATCCAGCTTTTACTTCCCAACTTAATAAGCACTTATTGGCAGATCAATTAACACTATATTAAATGGCTGGAAAAGGGGGATGGGGTGGGAATCAACTGGTCAGAGACCAACTCTCTCCACACACACACACAGCACAAATTTTCATATTGTCTTATCTTTGTATATATTGCTTCTCCCAAGTAGAATATATTCTCCTTGAGGGTTTTCATATTACCATTTGTATCCCCAGTGCTTAGCAAAATGTTCACAGTAGGGCATTTAATAAATGCTCCTTATTGCAATTAACCTCCAGGTCACTCTTTCTCCTCCCTGACAAGTTCAGTGCTTGGTTTACAACCTTTTAAACCACCCCAGCCCTTGGATCCTTCAAACCATCTGGTCTTCTAAAACATGCTCCTGCCCAACTATCGTCTTTGACTCCAGTTTACAGAAAGGGTCATATCACAGACCCCTCCCCCATCACAGTTCTGCCATCTGGACAACCAGAAAAATCAACACGTTGGTAGGGTGATTTTTGTTGTTGTTTCTTTTATTTTCAAGAATATCTAGAGCCAGGGTGGTTAAATATGCACAATAATGGAGGAGTGCGGCTCTATCCCACCAAAGAAAATCTTCAAAAAAATCCAGATATAATCTAGATGATATGAGATAATACACCAGAAGGTCATACTAGGAAATGGAACTTGCAGACTGGGCCAGTGGGAATGAAGGAAAAATTATTTAATACTAGCTTACTATATTCTAGGTACTTTTTAAGCATATAAGACAGCCCCTGCCCTCAAGGAACTGATTTCTAATGGAGCCTGACAATACATAAAGATGACCTTAGTGCTGGAAAAGAGGCAAAGGCTGACTTAGGGTAGGTGTGTGGAAGAACAGTTTGGAGTTGGCTTGAAAGTGTAATGGTGGCCCGATTCCAGGCTAGATGAGGTGAAAGGTCATCTGCTAGACCCAAGGGACTCAGAAGTGGAAAACTGAACTCCAGTGGGAAGCTGGCCCTGACCTATTGAAGTCAATAAATTAAGGGCCTTTTTACATTTACATTGTCTGAATACATCACGTTATCTTGAAGTAATCATTCTCATATACCAAAGGACAGGACTTACCTCTATAACAATTAACTGTCTCACATACATATCCATGAGCACAATGCAATGCCATTCATGTTAAAATCTCTGAATAGAAATAATCCATGCTTATTGTAATTTCCTTGAGGGTGGAGATAATTCAATTATCCTTTTTTTGTCCTTTTTTTTCCCAGCACCCTAGTCCAGTACCATGTGCATTTTTGGGACCCTAAATAAATACTTAATGAATTCTAAATATTATCGTAGAGGTCCCTGAAGCAATCTATGGGAGGAGGACATGCTTCAGCATAAACCAAGTGAGTCCTTTGAATGATAAAAAAAAAAAAAAAAAAATTAGATAAAATAAAAGGAAAGGGGGAGATTTAGATTGAGGTTACTACCAACAGTCATCTCTGTATCTCAGTCGTTACCTTAAACTAGTCTTCTGCAACAAGAACAGCCAGCACATTTACATTAGAAAATCAATAACTTCTAGAAACTGACCATTCCTCCCCAATGAAAACAGCTGCACAAGTTTTTAAAAAGCCAATTGAATTCAATGACCCATATCTAAAATGAATTTATTAGTCTTGGACCAAGAACAAATGCTCTTCTAACCAAACATAGTGGGATACAGCATGGTATAAAGTCAATGTATGAGTTTAAAGGCACCAGAGGAGACAAGAAGAAAGGTGACAGGCTCTCTGTCTTTCCTTAAGGTCATTGTTATGTAAGAAAAATGTAAACTTAGCGTCTACACTTACAAGTAAAACCTTTAGTCAATCCAGACCCCTAGTCACTGAAATAAATACAAGAAGTGGGTAAATAAAAGTGATGGATGGAGAAGAGGTGAACAAAGCAAAAATTACCAACACAAAATCCTTATCCAATGTCTGTCAAAGAAAATAATGAAAATAAAAAGGGGGCAGGGAAGCTAGACTTCTGCAGGAATAGTCATTGCCCTTCAGAGAACAGACTGACATCATTTAACTGCCCCAAAAGACATCTAAAATGATGTGCCTACCTCCAGGAGAGCAAAGACTAATCTTCACTGAATGGTTCTGCATGTCAAGTTGTTAAATGAGGGGGGGAATTCAATTTTAGATGAAGCAACTGATAGAATGAAATTATCATTTTAAGCAAACAGAAAAAGAAAAATGCATTTATACAATTTTAGGATGACCCAGATTATCATACTTGATGTTAGAGCATTAGAAAATACATTACAAAGACATGTCAGGAATAAATATCTTAATAGTTTCCCTATGTCATTATTATAAAGATGATTTTTTAAAAATCAGTAGAAATGCAGAATTTTCCAACCGGAAACCATAGAAATGATTTAGGCTAAGCATCACATGAAAAAAATGTAGTTGAGAGAGGTTAAGGGTTTTGCCCTAAGTCACAGAGCTACTAGGTGACTAAATTTATTTTCCTAGTTTGCTCTTTTTGTCCAGAGGCTGTTTGCTTCTGCATAAATGAGTTTCTCAGTCAATAAACATTTATTAAGCACCTACTACATGCCAGATACTGTGTTAAGCACTGAGGATACATACACACACACACACACACACACACACACACACACACACGCACCCAAAGACAAAAGATAGTCCCTGCTCTGAAAGAGCTCATAGTAATGGGGGGAGACAATACGCGAACAAATAAGTAGAAACATATAGGATAAAACATATAGGATAAATTATGGACAAGTACTAGAATTATGGTGGATTGGGAAAGGCTTCTAGTAGAAGATGGGATTTTAGTTAATAACTTAATGGAAGTCAGGGAAGCCAGGAAGAGGAGATGAGGAGGGATAGTTTTCCAAGTATGGTGAACAGCCAAGGAAAATGTCCAGTCTAGAGATGGAGTATTTTGTATATAGCAGGGAGGCCAGTGTTACTGGATCTCAAAGTACATGGCAAGGAATAAGATATAAGGAGACTGGACATGTTGAAGAGACCAGGTTATACAGAGCTTTTCCTGCAAAACCACATAAAAGATTTTATATTTGATCCTAAAGGTGCTAGGGAGCCACTGGAGTTTATTCTCACCCCATGAACTCCAAATCCTTAGTATCTCAGTACTTACTCAGAACATCAACCCTGCACCAGCTAAACTAGCCTCCCTTCTCCATCTTGACCTCTGGTGAACTAGTTCAAGTCTATACTGTCTTCCTTTCTTGAGTTCCTTACTCCCTTTTACCTTCACCAATTTTGCATTGCCATGCCTCAGCCTTGAATTACTCATTGAATTATCTACTGCCTTCACTTTTTACTAATGGGCTGCTCAGTTGGAGAGAATCATGGCGCCGGGCTAACTAGGTTCACTGCAATATGTGTTATGCAATCTCAACTGGGCCCTCTATGGTAAGGCAATCCTTTTATATTTCCCTATTTAATTCACCATCCCACTCATCACATCAGCTCTTCCAAACATTTTTAATCCTTCCTCAAATACCCCATGGCTTCCTCCACCTCCCACCCCACTTCTAAGATCCTTGCCTCATAATGAGTCAATGAAAAAATTGAGGCCATTCACTAAGAGGCCCCTCTTCTTCCCTTCTTTTCAACTGATATTGCTTAGATGGCTTCCCCCACTATCTTCTCCTTCACCTTCATCTCATATGAAATGGTGGCCCTTTTCCTTACCAGGTCAAACCCCTCTCTACATGCACCAGGGATTCCGCTACAATCTCATCTTGTCCAGCAGATTGTCCCTGCTGTCATCCGCACTCTCTCACTTATCTTCAGTCACCCTTTGTCTATTGATTGCTTCCCTGCTGCAAGCAAACATGCCCATGTCCACCCCTCCTCCAAAAACCCTCCCTTGATCCTTCCACTAGCTATCACCCCACATTCCTTGTCCTCTTTGTGGCTGGCCATCTGCAGGTCACTGTCTCCATTCCTCTCATATTTTCTCTTAACTCTTTACAATCTGGCTTCTGACCATTCAACTGCTCTCTCCAAAGTTACCAATGATCTTTTAATTACAACACACACACGCACGCACGCACATGCACACACATGCACGCAAATGCATACCACACACAAAAAAGCACACATGGGTACACACACCCACACACACCCACATGCACACATACATGCACACACACACACATACAGGCTCCACTTCTTTTTCCAATCCCCATTATTCTTTCCCTCTCTCCAGCCTTTGACCCGAGAAGCTCTCTTCTCCTTGATGCTCCCTTCTCGGTTTCTGGGACACTACTCTCTCCTGGTTCTCCCCCTTCTTATCTAACTGCTCCTTCTCAGTCTCCTCTGCTTGACTTTCATCTAGGTGAGGTTATGATCGCTAAAGTGGGTATCCTTTAAGGCTATGTCCTGGACACTCTTCTCCCTCTATGCAGTTTCACTGGGTGATCTCATCATCTCTCATGGTTTCAATTATTATGTCTATGCTGGTGATTCTCAGATCTACTTATCCAGCCCTGACCTCTCTCCTGACCTCCAGACTCCCACTTCCAAATGTCCCATAGATATCTTAAATTCAATATATTCAAAACAGCACTCATCTTTCCTTCCCAAATCCTTCCCCCTTCTGAACTTCCCTATTACTACTGATGGCACCAACATCCCCTCCATCACCCAGGTTTGGAACCTAGATGTTATCCTCCTCACCTCATTCTCCTCTCAACCCCATATCCAATCTGCTGCCAAGGCCTGATGATTTTACCTTCATAGCATCTCATGCATATATCTTCTCTCTTTTAACATTGCTGCCACCCTGGTACATGCATGCTCTTATCACCTCATACCTGGACCTCATTCCCGGTTGGCCTCCCTGCTTCAAGTCTCTTTCCACTCCAGGTCATCCTCCACTCAGCTGCCAAATTAATATTCCTAAAAGTGAAGATCTTCCCACATCATCTCCACAAAAATGGAGCTGAAAATAGTCACAGGAGTGGTTTATGGGAAATCTGATTAATGGTTGAAAAAGCTTGGTAATATGATATGAAACGTATGTCTAGCAAATCAGACGGTCAGAAGTGAACAGACAGCAGCTCCATTTGCCAAACTAATTGGCCATCAGCAAATCTCTTTTCTCAAATCCTAACTTTTCCAGTTTTATTCTATCATGCCAAACAGTGTCATTGTTGTCACTCTCTAGGCTTATCTTCAAGGAGACTAGAAAAATATAAATGCAAGCCCAAGGGGAGAGAGGGAGAGAGGGAGGGAGAGAGAGAGAGAGAGAGAGAGAGAGAGAGAGAGAGAGAGAGAGAGAGAGAAAGAGAGAGATGCCCTATTTTTCTTTGCTTTGTATCATTAAATGAAGGAATAGATGGAAAAGATAAGTAACAGTTTGAAACCTAAGGAATTAATATAAAATGTGATTAATCTTCATTCCACTAAATCGGAATGTGGGATAATTAAAGGTGGGATGAGCTAAAGATTTCTTGCATCCCACGAGTTTGTTAAGAAAACTCTGAGGACAAATATTTGCATGACTTATTTAAACCACTAGAACTCTTTTTTAAAGGAACCTGTCTTATTAATGGTGATATTAATTATAATGGATGTTTATCTACTCATTAAAATAGACCCAGCAGGACCTCTCTTTAGGGACATTTAGTTAGCAATCAATCAAAATTTATTTAAGTTTGTGAAAGTAATTTTTTTTCCCCTTTGGAAGGAGGTGGAAGGGTTCAGACATGTAATTTTAGCTATCTAAGGAATTCACAGGTGTGGAAATTCTCTTCACCTGTGCAAAATAGTACTACTGCTGAGTTCTGGCTGGGAGTTAATTGTTTTGTGCACACAGCTAATATATGTTAACGACAGGGCCTTCCCTTATTCTGGATGGATGGCCAGCCCTCTGTCCAAAAGTTACAGCATGGATGGCTCCCTGGATGAAATGTTGGGACCTAAACTATTCAAACATTCAGAATCTCACTCATTCCCCTGCAGTTCATTCCAGGTGGTAACATTAAGCTGTAATTACATTGGTTTTTTTCCCTTTCACAATACAAAGGAGATCTAGAAGCTTGAGCATCAAAGGTCTTAGCAGAAAAAGGAAATCTGCCTCTACATGAAATGCTCACCACCCAAGTTATTAACAACAATTTCTTACTGAAAACAAGTCTTGGAAATAATTTAGGACAAGCCCTCAACTCTAGTGATGAGAAACTGAAGGCTAGACAAATATAAATGACTTGTCCAAGGTCATCCAGATAATTGAGAAACCAATAGCTGAGCCACCACAGCCACTTTTTCAGAGTAAAGTAGTACTCTCTTTAGAGTATACACATCTGGTCTGGAGGAAGAAAGGAACGGGGAAAGGGTAGTCCTAGGGAAGAAGCACATAGTACAACAGAAAGGCATCTTAATTCAGAATCAGAGTACTTGGGTCTGAATTGTGGACTCAGCTTCAAAATACCTGGAAAACTATGGGTAAGAAAGAAAACAGGTATTTATTAAGAGTAAGAGACAACCTTTCTGCACAGCAGTTTCATCATCTTTAAAATGAGAGGATGAGACTAAATAACTTCTGAGATCCTTTTCAGCTTTATGATGCTCAGAGCCTAAGAGGTAATTAGGTGTCACAGTGGATAGAGGTTAAACCTGGAGTTAGGAAGATCTGAGTTCAAGTTCTGCCAACCCCGGGCAAGTCACTTAATTCCTGTCAACTTTAGTTTCATCACCTATAAAATAGGAATAATAATAGCACTTATTTCCCAAGGCTATTGAGACGATCCAATGAAATTTGTAAAGTGCTTGGCACAATGCCTGGCACACAGTTGATGCTTAATAAATGCCTGTTTTCTTCCTTCTTTCCATTTCTGTCTTCTCTCTAGTCCTCCCTCCCTTTGTTTTTTCCTTCCCTTCCTCCTTCCTTCTTCCCTTTCTTCTCTGCCTCCTTCTTTCCTTTCTTCTTTTCTAAAGTGGAGAAAAAACAAAGAGCAAGAATTCCAAAGGAGGCCTTCAGACACTCCTATCTCACTTGGCTTGAGACAACGATGAAGGAATAGGGTGCCCTCTACCACGCTTGTCAAGCAGTACAGCATAGCTATTCACTCTCCTTGATGACATTTTAGCTCCATGCCAAAGACAACTGAGTCCTTTAAAATGCCTCACTGATCTGGGGCACTAGGGGTGCCCTTCTCTAAACCCTTTCTCGTAAGAGAAAGCTTTCCCCAGGCTCATGCTGGAAAAATCCTTCAGGCTGATTAGATTATAAGATTTCCTATGAATGGGCAGAGTATAGGTACTCTGAAAGTCAAAAAATAATTAATAAGCATTAGTAAAAAAAAAAAAAGCTACCATTTCTATAGTACCTACTATGTGCTAAATGTTTTAAAAATATTTCTTCATTTGATCCTGACAACAATCCTGCAAGGTAGGTGCTATTATTATCTGCATTTTACAGATGAAGGAAATGATGCAAACAGAAATTCAAATGGTTTACTCAGTATCTGAGGGTAGATTTGAACTAAGGCCTTCCTGACAAGACCCAGTGCTCTATGCCTTTTGCCATGTATGTATATATGTATGTATTTACATACGTACATAATAGAATGTGCCTATGTTCTTAATGATGAATTATACATTTGTATTGGGGGAAAGAAACATGTTATACCATTGTTTTTCTCACTTCTATCAGGGACTGGGCTTCTTTTAATAGGTATTCACCAGGTGGCACCTACACAAAGTAAAAGCTTAATGCCTAAAAGGAGTTAATTCACTTTCTCAGTTCAACTTTTGCACCTTTTAACCTAATTTACTCACAGAAACATTATCATACATTTTCCAAAATGAGACTCACTTGAACACTACAGCTGACTTAGGGTCTTAGCAACGTTGTCTTTCTCTGCTCTCAAAAGAACTTGGAAAGACTGCTTTTAGATAAAGCTAGCAGAACAGCTCATGTTTCACACCACGAAAGAGTACCAACACTCCTACAGCATATATGTTATCAGAAATAAAATAAAGACCAAACGAAGACAAATGTTTGTAGCAGAGAAGATAATTGCCAAATTTGCACATCAGAGTTCTGCCAAGAGATGAATTGTGAGGCTAATCATTTGTTAGCTAAGTTAAACCTTCATTACGGGTATAAAAATATTGACTAAGCCTGGAATCCCTACGTTGGAAATGCAAGCTGTGTGAAAGTCAAGCACATTATGGCAATAAAAGCTTATTTTCATTTACTGACAATAATGAAGTGAGAAAATCTAGATGATTAAGCTTAAAAATACAAGTATAAACAACCCTATTTTAGGGTAGCAAAATATAATAAATAAAACATTAAACTAGGAGAAAGGAAACCTATATTTTAATCCTCACTAACTCTTATTGTTTGTTTGAGCTTTGGAAAATTACAAATGGGGACAGTTGTTCTTTAGTCATTTCAGTCATGTTCATGATGCCATTTGGGGTTTTCTTGGCAAAGATATTGGAGTGGCTTGCCATTTCCTTCTTTATCTCATTTTACAGTTGAGGAAACCAAGGCAGACAGGGTTTAGTGACTTGCCCAGGGTCACATAGCTAGTAAGTGTCTGAGGCCATATTTAAACTCGGAAAGACGAGTCTTCCCGAATCCAAGGCTGGTGCTCTATCTATTGTGCCACCTAGCAGCCTGGGGACATCACTGCCTGCTCATCTTATGCTACAGTTATATTATGTCAGAAAGGCAAGCTATGCAAAAATTTTATAGTACAATTATAGCAGGAGCTTCTCCACCCAGGTTCCTCAAGAGTCTAGGAAGACTCTCACATCCCAGTAAGTCCACATGACTAGAGGTTAATTGAAAAGAAATTTATTGGTATACTAAGGCAAACTGCTCACTGGTAGCAGCTTCAGTTTCTTAGGGCATCGACTGGGGTTTTTATAATTTTCTAAATTTTCTTAAAGTATGCAGCCAATCAGTAACAGCCCATAACAGAAAAAAATGATGAAAAGTATGCAATCATTCGGGTCACAGGAGTTGGTAAAGGGCAGCTTTCTTCTGTGGGAAAATATTTTCTCTGTGGTTAGTCTTATCACAATTCTTTTTGTTGACAGGAAATGTCTGAAATGGTAGAGACATGTTTTGAAACCTAATTATTCTCCTTCTTCTTGTTTCCAAGAAAGAAATTGAAGGTCTTCTTTTACACAACCCTATAACTCCAGTTTTTTGACCCTGAAGACTACTTTTTCTGGAGAGTATTACAGATGTCAGAATTATAATTTATTAACAACAATAATGATGATAATTCTTTCTTATAATGTTAACACTTGCAATGTTTA
Organism: Bettongia penicillata ogilbyi; assembly: GCA_023548195.1. NCBI lineage: Eukaryota > Metazoa > Chordata > Mammalia > Diprotodontia > Potoroidae > Bettongia > Bettongia penicillata. Next base: position 1,304,932 of record JAJHZJ010000229.1, read on the forward strand.
ACTCAGAGTTGTAAAGAAAATAAATTGCAAAATGCTATTTGATCATTATCAGAATTATCATTATTATCACACAATCATTATGTTACACACTAAAGGCATTAACTTACTTTGGTCTTTTGGTGTGATATATGTAAAAAAAATATCTAGTTGGTATCTGAAACTAACAAAAACTATTCAGTTCCTCATGTGTTTAGGTGTAGTTGCTATACTAGCTTTGGTGTCAAAAGCCCTCATGTACAAATCCTGGTTCTGACACTTGATATCTGATAATAGAATAACCTATCTGGTCATCAATCTCTTCACCTGTAAAATGACTAGGTTAGACTAGAGCTTCTCTAACGTTGTTTCTAGTTCTGTATCTTGTGATCTCATGAATATAAATGCTATTTGTCTCAGCTTCGTATATGTCTATATGTGTCTAAGCACATAGTATGGAGATTGAAGAATTAAATCACAGGTATACTTCCTATCCTACCATAAGACAATCATTTTTCTGATACTAACAAACTAATTATTTTGTTCATTTCATCCTAGCACTAGAATTTTTTTAAAGGATAATATGACATTTACATCTTATCTCCGTTAGAAGAGATTCAAAAGATGCCAACTTTTATTCTCCTTATTCTCATAGCATTCTTTTGAACTAGGCAAATACAGGTCTTACCAATCAGCTTCATTTTATATACAGAGTTATAGAAGAATTAAGGTTAATCTTTCATAATTTCAAAAAGTTATTAACCTCTGAAAATAAAAAGAAATCAATAGGCTATACATAATAGGGATTCATAGCATCAAACACAGTCTTTTTTTTCTGTTCTTTTTGTTTAAGGAAATGTTCATGTTTATTAATGTTTTCAAGTTTATAATACTGAAAAAAGTTATTAGGCACATACAAAGAGTATCCTTCTTTATATTCCCTTATTTATATAGGGTATACACACCCAGTTTCTTTATACTTTTAACCACTTTCCACTTCAGTAACTTGAGAGAACACAGGCACAATCTTCTTTGGCACTGGTCACTGGCATAGGACAGGGTTGTTTTGTCCATGTCCCTTAAAAATTGTCCTACTGTGGAATTATATTGTTCTCCATTAAGTATAAATTGTCCTCACAAGGTGACTTAAGGGTGTGCGGATGTGACTAGCAGCTTCCAGTTTGTGAGGAGCCTCAGCTCACAGACTCTTGTTCTTTAGTGATCTAAGACCCCAACTGTATTGAGAAAAAGATGAGAAAGGACTAGAGGAACCAATCAACCGTGACATTTTGTCTAATTTTCATTAGAACCAAAAAGATTAAGTCTATTAGACTCTACATTAAAGGTACCTGTCACGGTTATTCAATGTCACAGAGTAATCCAGTGGCAGAACTGAAAACTGAGCACAGCTTTCAAACACTATTGTAAAAAACATCAATCGACAAAATAAAGAATTTTCATAAGAAGTACTTCATGTATCAATAAATCTTTTTAGAAAGAGTTAAAAAATGAAATCAGATTTACCCAAAGAATGATTACCTTTTTGCCCAGAATATATGATTTCAAGCTGGGTCAGCAGAGACACACTGAGAAACATAATTCAGCTGAAGGGAACAATTTTCTACTGTCATTGTTACAGCTTTTGCTTAAAAAAAAATCGGTCCCTCTTTGTTTATGCTCCACTGCTTAAGTTTAATAGACTTTCCTCTCCTGCAATTTGCAACCATCATCTTGTGGTTATTCTCATCAGCCTAGTGATGAAGACTCTAATTGTTTTAATTAAGTCTGAAATTTACCAGCAGGAGCCAAAGAGGGGAATGTCAAGGCCTAGCCATCTCAATTCTATTGTTTTGAGAGGAAAACCAGAGTGAAAAGGGACTGGAAGGAAGGAGGGGTGGGGAGGAATTGACATGGTATCCACATCTCCCTTTACAGTAAAATAGGCAAAGTAATTAAAAGGCCTGCCGTCCTGTAATTACCAGGGAGACCAGCATTACAGAGGGAACAGGGCCTTTGTTACACAACAAACATTCATGCCTGTAATTTAATATGAATAATGGTCCAGACACAAGAACAAGCCTCTGTTAGACTGATATCACAAACAGCCTGTATGCTGCATTCACTGGGTCATCATCAAGGGCATTTCTTTTTTAACCACAGAAAACTAGATTGAAACTCTTACATGCAAGGATTAAATGACAGCCTCCATCCAAACCCACTCCCCTGCCATTATGGATGCATTTTTCTTCTGATTTGTACCTTGGAAAAAAGATTTACTAGTAGGCTTTTTCTCTCTGCCTTCCCCTTCCACAAAAGATGCATGCACGCACACACGCACACACACACACACACACACACACAATCTGAAACAATGGATACTTGGTGAACTTGTACCATTCCTTAACTCTTAAGCCTAACACTTATTAACTACCTCTCAAATAGTCAGCTGGATTGTCCACCCACCCATCTCTCACTCTCTTTTACTTCTTGAAGAGATAAGAATTCTTTGAACTGCCAGGTCAAGGAGGGACAACTGATAGCATTCCCTATCTGGTTGCCATGTGCCCATAAACACATGACAATTTGTGTTTATTCTTTTCTTAGGAAAATGGGTATTCCAGGATGAAAATTCCCAGGCAACCTTCTGGTTTCAGGAGATCCAGAAGAAGATACCTTCAGGCATCCTGCCACTGACTAGGGTGGTAGCCATTGCTACTTGATCAATAGTGGCCAATGGCAGAGGAAGCACCTGCAGACATATATATATATAAGAACAGCCTTACTACAGTGGTGGGAAGTGGTGACAGAGGAAATAACTGCAGAGAGATGTGGAAACATTATTCCACCTTTATCATTACCAAGGCTGTGAAATGAGAAATTTGAGGACATACAGGTAGTCTAAATTGGTTAGGAATTGGGAAGGGGAGACGCCTAAGTATACTTTGGTGGAAAGTGGACAACAAGAGGTACAGGCAGCAAGATCCCTTACAACAAAAAGAAATGCTCTCCATGGTATCGGGAAGGCACCAATGCTCAGAGCACAGCAAAGAGCAATATTTCAATGAAACTTAACAAGAAACATACAAAGGGAGGCAGGGACTTTTAAGGGATCCCTTTGTCACAAGTGTTCCCTATACTTGGACCTCACCACCCTTATATTTTAATTTTCATCTGGTTGGTTGATAATTGAAAGCACATTAGAGGGATCTCAGAAGTTAGTGTATTAAAAGCAACAATCCCTCATGGTTACTCATAGAACACTGAGAAGAGAAGAAGGCAACTGACCCTATGAGAACCATCACCCTTGAGTAAAAGTGTACATTGAAAGAAATGAGTCTAGAGGAGCTACTACTTAGTTTAAGTCCTGGTTCTAATCTCATTAATCAGTCCTGTCAAATGCAAGTTTGACTCACCTGAAAATATGACAAATGGCACATAGAATCCATTCTACTACCCCAATACATTGGACCTTCAGCATAATGGATCTCACTGTAGCACAGAATTCAAGATAAAGTGGGCATATTTTAGATCCTCTCCGAGGTGGCTTAATTAAAAGAAGTACTAGAATGTCTAGATCATATACAGCTTCATTTCCAGTAACTGGATGATGACAGCACATGATTGTTAGATTTTATTATACATAACAATATCTGCAGACATCAGGGCTGAAGTCACAGGAATGAGGATAAGGAGGTGGGTTGTAGTAGGAGAGGGTTTCTTGTATCTTGCTATGCTTTATATTATAATGAATCGTTTGTTTTTTTCATTCATGGGGGAGCCTAAGAGAGACTAAAGCTATAATTAAACCAACAGATTCTATTGTCATATCTATGGAAAACCGATTTCATCCTGATGATTTACTTCTCTGGTTTGCCTTTAAATATGTATATACAGGCAGATGTGTTTGTGTGTATGTGTGTGTGTATACATACTGTTCCTTCGCTCCCTCATTGTTAAAATTTTGATATATAAGGAATAATGAACCTAACCACAAAATGAAGGAGAGTGAAGAAAGCTTTAAGTCAGTTGTATGAAACTCAGTGACATACTCTTAACTTACAAGCTTCCCGGAGCTTTTCTTTGTCATAGTGCAAGCCTTCATAGTCTTGTAAACTAATTCTGTTCACTCGGATCCGCAGGCGGTCTGGGACAGAATGGGGACTGCAAAACAAGAAAGGAAATTAGATAGAAGTAAATGATTATTTTGAATTGGGGGCTCATGGGCCTCAAGATATCCAGAAAATGTTAGTTTTCTCTCAATGACTGGGGGAGAAAGTTTTTGCAAGAATTATTACTGTTATAACACTTCATTTAGGTGGAGTAGGGTGGGGGAGTCCCATATCTAGCAACCTCAGGTATCTGGGACATAGTTGATAACCAGGAATTATACATAAAAGATTTCTGATCAATCAAAATGAAGTCAGAGCCTGTTTATTCTGGCTTTTCATATAATTCCAACAGTGTAACCTGTTTTGACAACCCACTGTGGAAAGAGACCATAGTTGACCGCAGGACAATGAAAGAAGAGAGAAAAAAAAAAACTACCAAAACAAGATGTAAGAACTTCCAAAGTACAGTCCTCTGCTGACATTTAATGTAGGAGAAACCAGATCTAAATCACTAGCTCCTGAGAACATAATAATCCTGGGTCACAAAGAAAAGATTAGGTTATGTTGGTTATATTCCATTTGAGAAAGTAGGAAAGTGTATAATAAAACAGGTTCAAAAGATTGCCCAACATAGTTTTTTAAAAGGTTTGATAATTATGGGCACATATTTCAGTTATTTGGAAAATTCACTTTAATCTCCAAGGAGGTCTGTTAAATTACAGAGGGATTACTGTACTTTCTGGAATATCCAATTCATCACAATATATCTGGACCCACTCTTTTTAGATTTTTCTGGACTTCATCTCCAAAATACTTATTACATCATTGTATGGATAAGAGATACAGCTTAGGTTTCATGACTAACACCATAAATCTATATATTTTCTAATATGTTCTACTTTCCCACTTATACTTTTCCCCCAAGGTTCAGGAATAACATTTATGATGATATTCCTCTAAAAAAAATTTTACTGGTATTTTTATTGTTCTATTACCTTTATTTCCAAATATTTCTCTCCATGAAGCTACCCTTTCAAATAATTTTTGAAAGGAAAAAAAGCAATTCAGCACAAGCTGTGACCAATGTCAGCCAATCAACAACTACTTATTAAGTGCCTTCTGTATTCCAGCCATTACACTAAGAGCTGGGGAATAACAGTCAAGAAAAAATCCCTGCTTTCAGAGTCTGAGTCCAAAGCAGGAGACAACATGAAAACAAGTATATACAAACCAGAAACATACTGGATAAATTAGAGATGATCACAGAGGGAATGCACTAGCATTATGGAGGATCAGGCAAAGTGAAAAGGTCCGATTTCAGCTGAGACTTAAAGAAAGCTAGGAAAGTTGAGAAGTAGAGACTGGAAGGGAGGACATTCCAGGCATAGGAGACAGCTAGTGAAACTACGTGGAGTTACGAGTTGGGGTATGACATACAAAGAATAACAAAGAGGCCAGTGTCATTGAATTGTAGAATAAATGTAGATGAATAAAATATTGGAAGCTGGAAAATGTATGAAGGGGCTAGGTTATGAAGGACTTTAAAAGCAAAAAAATATATGTTTTTATATTTGGCTCTGGAGATTATAGAGCATTGAAGTTTATAAATAAGGAGTCTGAAAGGCAGTAGATTAAGTACGTGAAAGTAAAAGATGATGACACCTAGGTTTTACAGATTGGGTGAGTTGGAGGATAGGAGAAGATCATGGTGCCTTCAACATGAGTAGGGAAGTTAGGGAGAGTGGAGGGCTTGGGGGCAGGGTGAAGGAAGATAATGCATTCAATTTTGTACTATTAATATCAGATGTCCAATAGGCGACTGAAGATGTGAGACCAGATGTCTCATCCCAGAGTGTGAGTGGGGAGAAAGAGATCTTAGAATCATCCCAATAAAAAGATTACTGAATCCACGGAAGTTGATGCAATCACTAAATGAAATATAAATAGGAGAAAAGGGGGCCTTGACAGAACTCTGAGAAGCCCACTTGAATTCTCCCCTTTGGTTGAAAAGGGAATGATCTGGATGAAATCCAGCAAGGTAAGCTGAGAAGAAGCAATGACATAAACTGGAAGAAAAGCAGGAGAAAGCGGTGTTGTAAAATTGTAGAGAGAAAGGAGTATTGAGGAGAAAGTGATGGACAGTGGCAAAGGCTATAGAGAGAGGTCACGAAGGATAAAGACTGAGAAAAGGACATTAGATTTGACTATTAAGAGATCATTACTAACTTTGAAGAGGAAATTTTTAGGTGAATGATGAGGTCAGAAGCCAGAGAGCAGTGGTAAGAAGAGAATGTGAAGAAAAGGAGTGGAGGCAGTAATTATAGATGGATTTCCCTTCTTGCATGAAAAGCAGGAACTAAGAAAGTAAGATAAGCTGATACGGATGGATCAAGTGAGGGGGTTTTTGAGGATGGAGAAGACATAGGCAAGTTTGTAGGCAGTAGGGAGAAGCACTTAGTTGTCAGGGATAGAGATTTAAGCTAAGTGAGAGAATGGAAATAACAGAAGGGACAACCTGTAGAATAAAAGATAGAGTGGGATCACTTGTACATGTCAGAGGGGTTGGCCTTGCTACAAAGAGTGAGGGAGAATGCATCTGCACTGTTTAAGGAGGGAGAAAGAAGAGGCAGCTCTCAGTGAATGGCTTGATCTGACGACTGACTATGAGGCAAATCTTTGAGCTGAGAGGGTGGGGGATGAAGGAAAATTTGAGAAGGGTTAGAAAAGCTTTGGTGGTGAATGGGATAATGAACTGATTAGAAGATGAAGAAGGATTGCCTTGATGCAATGAGAGCTGATTTGGGATGATATGAAATAAATTTGGAATGGACCAAGTAAGCATAATTTCCTGATTTTTCTCTAGCTTTGCACTTTGTTCAGCAACATATGAACAGAGCAAATGGAGGAAATAATCAAAGGTTGGAGTTTGGTAAAAATGTGAGAGGAGGGGTCAGGGGACTCAAGAGTGTAGAGTTAAACTAGTTTGCCAAGAATTCAAGATGGAGAAGGGAGGAGACTATAACCAAGATTGGCAATATTACACATCCATAATCTCCCCCCAGCACAATGAAGACAGCAAAGAGTTATTGCTTCAACTTTTCTATCGGGCTTAACTTCTTGGTCATTATAATTATGTAGTGTTAAATTTCATTATTGTTATTCTTTCCCTTTACATTGTTTCAAGTCAGTGTTTTCCAGTTCCATTCCACTCTGTACTAGTTCATATAAATCTCTCCATAATTCTCTGAATTCTTCATATTCATTTATGACAGTCCTTCTGTCAAGGCTTGGATTGGCTGCCTTGTGAGGTCAGTCACCAAGGACCCTGGGAAGAAGTTTCTCTAGAGGACTATTATAGATTATTTTCTACCACTGCAATAATATTCTATCACATTCACGCACCACAGTTTGTTTGGCCATTCCCCAGTACAGAAGAGCCATAGATGTTATTTCTAGTTCATTGCTAACACAAAAATTATGCTGAGATTTTATTGGCTCAGTGACTTTTACCCAATAAATAATTGCCCTCACACTTCCTAGGTTGTGGAAGAAAAACTAAGATTGTTCATGGGAAGTAGAGGGTGGTATATTAGAAGTGTAAACAGCGTAATCATTGCCTAATTCCCTCTTAATCTCCCACAAACAAAAAATGAGAACTTTAAAAATCCTTTCCAAGGCAGGTTCCTTTTTAAAAGAGAAGTGTTTCAGAGAATTGTACATCTCTGTATAGAGAGAGTTAAATTTTCCACATTCTCTAATTTTAGAACAACTGAGAGAGGTACAGCATTCCCTCTAACCCACAGGCACATTTGTGTGCATGAACACACACACACACACACACACACACACAGAGGATAACTATATTCAGATTAATTTCCCTGATAATACAAACCCCAATACCAAAGCATACATCCAGATGCACATTCCAAAGATCAATGAGCTAAGAGGTGAGAGGGTGGGGAAATAGAGGAATAAACAGGTATGTGAGGACCTGGTTTTAATGGAGTGAGTAGGTAGGAGAGAGAAGATTATTGGGAAAAAGGGCGTAGAATGTGGGTGAGTAGTAAGGAATCTGAAGATCAATAAAATGACTGCAGGATGTTAACACAAAATAGCAATTCCTGAGGTATCAAAGTCTGGTTTCCTCCTTCATCTCATTGCCCAGTAGTTTTACAAAGACTGAAAATAACTAGTATTTCTACCTGAGCTGATCAAATCTTTTAGCTCCATCTTCATAGACATTCCTATCCCCTCTTCGGGCACAGGTAAAAAAAAAAAAAAAGAAGAACCATAGCAAAATAAGCTACTTAAAGTACAACCTGGGGTGACCTTGTCATTAGCCTGGCAAGGCACAAACTGTTTCAGCTATTTATGCTAGGCTATAACGAGGGTGGGATTTCGCTCAGGCATACCAGATTCACAGAACACTGACAACACTTGAAGTCCTTCTGTATCTTAGAAATAAATTGGCTTATTTGTCTGGTTAGCAAGAATAATTAATTTAGATAGGAAGCTTCCAGATTGGTGAGCTGAGATGAACTTCCTCACCCCATGCTCCCCAGTTGAGGACATATTTCACACTGTTTACCCCAGAAATGATATGTAATACTTGTATTACAAGGTATGAAAAATTTCTAGTTATGGTTTTGGCTTCATGAGCTAATTTTAACATTGAATATGTCAAAAGAACTCAAAATTACTCTGTGTATGTGTATTTGTGTGTGTGTGTATATATATATATATATATACATATACATATACAAAGTATATGTATTTACATGTTATATATACATATTTTATATATTTATTATATCCTGAATATTATGATTTAATATAGAATATACTTGTAGATTATATACTTTATATATTTAAACACATAGTTCGCATATTTTTACATATGTTTGTGTTCTCTTATGGAAGTGCAAGCTCCTTATAAAGACAGGGACAATCTCATTTTTGTACATATAATCCCAGTAACTAGCACACCGTCCACACCCATTAGACACTTATAAATGCTAGATGCTGATTGGTTGATTCAGGAATAGACGGCCTTCTCCCTAAGGTTTGTGAGGTTATGATAGCTGAAGGGGATATAGATCTCTCACTGGGCAATGAATAGGCTGTTGCTTATATGAAGAGTAGGAATCGGGGGAGGAGCCAAGATGGCAGAGTAGAAAGACTCATGTATGCTAGATCCGAACCCACAGCCCATAAATTTCCTGTAAAAAGAACTCCCCACAAATTCTGGAGCAGTGGAAGCCACACAGCAACACAGTGGAGGAGATTTCCGTTCCAGAGAGCCCTGGAAAACCAACCCCAAAGGTCCATCGCACACCGGACAGCAGAGCTCACCCCTGGTCACAAGGCCCCAGAGGAGCAGATCCAAGCAGGCTTCAGGGACGGAACCTCCAGCAGCCATGAAGGTCCCTCCACCCAGAGGTGCTCCAGGTCAGTGAGAGAGACTTCTGGGCCGGCTGAGAGGGGAGCGGGGTGTCTCCATAACTCAGGCCCCCTCGGGAGGCAGCGGCAGAGGCAGTGGCGGCCTGGAATTCCTGGAGCGGACAGGAGCTCCACTCCATTACTGAAGATCTCCACATAAACCCCCAGAGGGAACTGAGCCTGGGAGGCAGCCCTGCCCCCACCTGAGCACCAGAACTTAAGCTCACATTGAATAGCAGCCATGCCCGCCGTGGCAAGCCCTGAGGCTGGGGAGCAGCATTTGAATCTCAGACCCCAAGCACTAGCTGGGGTGATCTAGGCAGGGGTGGAGAGGAATCTCAGAAGTCAAGTAACTGGCTGGGAAAATGCCCAGAAAAGGGAGGAAAAATAAGACCATAGAAAGCTACTTTCTTGGGGAACAGATGTTCCCGCCTTTCATTTCTGATGACAAGGAACAATTCTTACCATCAGGGAAAGACATAGAAGTCAAGGCCTCTCTACCCCAAACATCTGAAATAGATATCCAATGGGCTCAGGCCATAGAAGAGCTCAAAAAGGATTTTTAAAATCCAAGTTAGACAGGTGGAGGAAAAACTGGGGAGAGAAATGAGAGAGATGCAAGAAAAGCATGAAAAAGGGTCAATACCCTGCTAAAGGAGACCCAAAAAAATGCTGAAGAAAATAACACCTTGAAAAATAGGCTCACTCAATTGGCAAAAGAGGTTCAAAAAGCCAATGAGGAGAAGAATGCTTTCAAAAGCAAAATTACTCACTCAAATGGAAAAAGAGGTTCAAAAGCTCACTGAAGAAAATAGTTCTCTCAAAATTAGAATGGAACAGATGGAGGCTAATGACTTTATGAGAAACCAAGAAATCACAAAACAAAACCAAAAGAATGAAAAAATGGAAGAGAATGTGAAATCTCATGGGAAAAACAATTGACCTGGAAAATAGATCCAGGAGAGACAATTTAAAAATTATGGGACTACCTGAAAGCCATGATCAAGAAAAAGAGCCTAGACATCATCTTTCATGAAATTATCAAGGAAAACTGCCCTGAGATTCTAGAAGCAGAGGGCAAAATAAGTATTGAAGGAATCCACTGATCACTCCCTGAAAGAGATCCAAAAAGAGAAACTCCTAGGAACATTGTGGCCAAATTCCAGAATTCCCAGGTCAAGGAGAAAATATTGCAAGCAGCTAGAAAGGAACAATTCCAGTATTGTGGAAATACAATCAGGATAACACAAGATCTAGCAACTTCTACATTAAGGGACCAAAGGGAGTGGAATAGGATATTCTAGAAGTCAAAGGAACTAGGACTGAAACCAAAAATCACCTACCCAGCAAAACTGAGTATAGTACTTCAGGGGAAAAACTGGTCTTTCAATGAAATAGAGGACTTTCAAGCATTCTTAATGAAAAGACCAGAGCTGAAAAGAAAATTTGACTTTCAAACACAAGAATGAGAAGAAGCATGAAAAAGTAAACAGCAAAGAGAAGTCACAAGGGACTTACCAATGGTGAACTGTTTACATCCCTACATGGAAAGACAATATTTGTGACTCTTAAAACTTTTCAATATCTGGGTAATTGGTGGGACCACACACACGCGTACACATGTGCATGCACACACATACACACATGCACACACAGACAGAGACAGAGAGCACAGAGTGAATTGAATAGGATGGGACCATATCTTAAAAGAAATTAAGGTAAACAGTGAGAGAATGTAGTGGGAGGAGAGAGGGTGAAATGGAATAGGGTAAATTATCTCTCATTCAAGAGGTAAGCAGGAGACTTTTTAGTGGAGGGAAAAAGCGGAGAGCTGAGAAAAAACATGAAGTTTACCCTCATCACAATCAACTAAAGGAAGGAATAAAATGCACACTCATTTTGATATGAAAACCTATCTTACAATACAGGAAAGTAGGGGAGAAGGAGATAAGCAAGGTGTGGGGGATGATGGAAGGGAGGGCAATGGGAGGAGGGAGCAATTTGAAGTCAACACTCAGGGAGGGACAGGATCAAAAGACAGAATAGAAACAATGGGGGGCAGGACAGGATGGAGGGAAATACAGTTAGTCTTACACAACATGACTATTATCAAAGTCATTTGCAAAACTACACAGATATGGCCTATATTGAATTGCATGCCTTCCCAAAGGGAATGGGTGGGGAGGGAGGGATGGGGAGAATTTGGAACTCAAAGTTTTAGGAACAACTGTTTAGTATTGTTCTTGCTACTAGGAAATAAGAAATACAGTTAGTGGGGAATACAAAGTCATCTGGCCCTGCAGGGCAAAAGAGAAGATGGGGACAAGAGAAGTGGGTGATGATAGAAGAGAGGGCAGATTGGTGATAGGGAAAATTAGAATGCTCGATGTATTGGGGTGGGGGAGGGGAGAAATGGGGAGAAAATTTGGAACCCAAAATTTTGTGAAAATGAATGTAAAAAGTTAAATAAATAAATTTATATTAAAACAAAACCAAAAAACAAAAAACAAAAAAAAATGAAGAGTAGGAATCATAGGCTATCATGGGCTCCTTGCCAAACCCCCTTCATTTTACAGATGAGGAAGTTGAGGTCCAGTGAGAAATCAGTTGCCCAAGATTACATGGGCAGCAAGTGCATTATAACATATGATGGGCTCGGAAGACAATTAGCTGATTATCACGGAAGGGCACTAATCCTGCTGACTGACCCAGAAAGTGCCATCCAGTTGGCCTCCTTGACTCAGGGCTGAATAATACGCCACCCCTTCTTTTAGACTATACCTCTGGGTGGTGGTCCCTGGGTTCAGAATGAGACATAGATTTTCAAACACAATCTGTTAATGTTTTGTTCTATGTGTTTTATTTAACTATACTTTTTGGTGCAAAGGAACACTCTGCTAAGAGGATGGGATATTGGAAAGTGCCGTAAATATAAAAATAAATAAAACAAGATGCATAGAAAAAGAGAGTATAAGAGAGAGAGGGAGATGAGATCAGTTTTTGTAAGTTTTTTTTGTTATCGTTTTTAATGTAGCTATTTGTCTGGCTCCCAGCGTGCACACCTCTCATCCTTCTTACACTCAGGGCTGCCTGCTTCTATATCTAATCCAATCACTTGCGCATTTGGATCCCAACCACCTCACTTTCTCCCAGTTTCTTGCCTCATAAGCAGTATATTAGGGATAAATGAAGAGCCTAGAGGAACTGGAAAGCTGGTTTTTAATCATGAAGCTTGTTGGCAAGGCTTATCTTCCTTTGAATATTTCTGAAAAGGGGCAATATTCTCAACCTCCATTTAAAATCCATGAGCTATATCTCTGTGAATGTCCAGCCTTTGGAGATGATGCCTATGACACCTACTGGTACCACAGGAAATTTGAAGTTATGAGCACACACAGTAAACTACCCGGGCTAATTTGAGAATCAACTAGATAAGCAGTAACAGTTAAATCCTAGAAGTCCAGAAATTAAGAGCTAGAAATTAAGGCAGGTCATCCCAGGATGAGATGATTGGGTAGTAAAGGCTCCTACACATCTAGTCCAACTCTCCCATTTACAGATGAAGAGAATGAGCCCCACGAAAGGAAAGTAATTTGCCCCAGGTCATACAGTTAGCAAGGAGCAGTGTGAAAATATGAACCAGCTCTTCTAAGACTAAACTTGGTGCTCTCTTAACCATCCAGCTGTCATTCATCCAACAAGCAATTATTAGGCACCTATATATATAAGGTACTAGGGTTGCAATGAGAAAAAGGAAAGTCTCTGTGCTTGGAAAGCATATGTTCTACTAGCAGAAACAACTTTGTACCCAGACAAATCGATACAAAATATATAAAAGTAAATAGAAAGTTATTGTGGAGGAGGGTGAGGAGAGGATGCATTGAATGGATCTTGAGATCCTAAAAGGTGGTGAGGAGGAGGTAACACTGCAAGAATGGAGAGCAACCACTGCAAAGGTAGAGAGGCAAGATACAGAATGTTACATACAGGAAAGCAAAAGTAGAAAGCTGAGGAAACAAAGCATTTTTAAGCACCCACTAAGGGCTAAGCATTGTGCTAAAAAGCATACAAATGTGTCTTTTGATTCTCAGAACAACCTTGGAGATAGGTGCTATTATGAACTCAATTTTATAGTTGAGGAAACTGAGGCAAACTTAGGTGTTAGGTGACTTGCCCAGTTACTGAGCCAGGAAAGGTCTGAGTTCAAATCTGAACTCAGGTTTTCCTGATTCCAGACCCAGTACTGAGCTACCTGCCTGCTTCAACTGCACAGTGGTATATGCCAGTGGTGGCAAACTCAAAGATGGGCTGCATATTGACCTGTTGTTCAGTCATTTCCAGTCCAATCTTTGTGACTCCATTTGGAGTTTTCTTGGCAAAGATACTGAAGTGGTTTGCCATTTCCTTCTCATTTTACAACTGAGAAAACTGAGGCAAACAGTATTAAATAAATGACTTACTTCAGGGTCACACAGCTAGTAAATGTTTGAGGTCAGATTTGAATTCAGAAAGATGAGTCTTCCTTACTCCAGAGCTGGTGCTCTATCACTGTGCCACCAAGCTGCCCCCACATGTTGATTTAGAAAGCTATAAATTAACATTATCTATGTTGTATTATATTTTTGATTTTTGCTTAAACATTTCCCTCTGATTTGGTCCCATAGGGGAGTTTTTGATACCTTTGGTGCAGGCCACACAAGAGTATATGAAGGGAAGTAATATAAAATCAATCAAGAATGTGAACTCAGTTCAGTTAACCCTCTGATTTTACAGATGAGGAAACTGAGCCCAGAAAAGTTGTCATACATTCACCTAGTGAACATATGACAGACTCCATCCCTGCTCTTCTCGTCTCCTATCCCTTAGAAAACTACTTTTTTAACAGGGAGCTTCCTTCCCAGAACAGTATTTTGTCTCAACTGACATGATAACCCTCTTCAAATCAAGATCACCCTCTGTATCATTTCACAAGCTAAGTAATAAGAGGATGGATAACTGATAAAGAGAAGATGGAAGGAAGAAGACACACACAGAAGAGGTGAAATCCACATAATTCAATTCTGTCCCTTAATGTCAAAGTGTGTTAGTGTCAGAACAATTGCTGGCTGGCTGAGCACTCAGGATGAAAGACAAAGCTGTTTCTTCTTGGGGTTCAAGGAAGAGCATTGCCAAGTCAAGAGTAGACAACAGAGTTTTCTGAAATTAAATTTTTACCAAGGAAGTTAGCAGAGCAGAGAAGATTGAGGGATGAATGTGTGGGATGAATATACTTTGCCATATAGCACAAGCTATTTCTGCACTGATTAGATCTCAGAAGCAAAGGCTGGTTGATTTCCTCCTCCATCCCATTGCTGAACTTCCAGGGTGGGGAGCAATTGAAATAGCAGCCAATCTATACCCCAACTTGTAATCTGACCAAGAACATTGGGCCCTCATCTGCACATGGGTGAATCTTTGCTAAACCCCAGTTCTCTCTTTCGACTTCCCAAATGAAGCTTATCTCTCTCCAAACCTTCTGCTTTATTCTCCTGTTATTGACGTTTGCTGATCATGGGTACCTTCTTCCAATCCTCCTTTCTATGCATGTCAGCCCCAACATTGCTCACCAGAAAGTCTTCCCTGGCCAAACACTACGAGCCCTTTGCAAAGTGTTATTGGAATTACTCATGGAGAAAATTTTGTTTACTCCCAGTCCCAAACCCAACCTCTCCCCTGAGCACTATATTTGGAGTTCGACAATCTAGGTTTGAACCTCAACTCTGTGGCTTGCTGTCCAACACTGGGCAAATAATTTCTCTCTATGGCCCTCAATTCTGTACTCTGTAAAATGAGGCAACTAGTCTATAAGGCTCCCTTGAGCTCTAAATGCTATGATCTTGTCCTACGGCCGATTTCCTACTACTTACAGAACAACATTTCCTTGATAATTCACTGGAATATTAACATGACCAAATTAAATGCATCATCTTCCCAATAAATCTGTGTGTCCTCTCCAATTCCCTATTTCTGCTCACGGTGTTTCATCCTGGCTCAAAACATGAGAGTCATTTTTTACTTTTCCTCCTCCCCCTTTTCCTCCTTGTCCTCTTCTTGCCTCTCTCTGCCTTCTTTCTTTCCTTCTTACCTTTCCTTTTCACCTCCTCCCAGTTTTCCCTTTCTGCTCAAGTAAGAAAAATTTTTTGAACTCATGAAAACCTTCTTGATCATACCCTAGAGACTGTCCTAAGTCTCTCTACTTTTACTTCTAAAATTCCAAAATTAGTCTTCTATAACCACCTCTCCTATTTAATGACCACCCATTCCGTCCCACTCTGTCTTGTGTGGTTTGTCCTTCATTCTTGAAGAGATCCAATGACATCATAGGGTGATGTCTTGACTCAGGGGTGAACTGGATTTAAGTGAGGCAGAGTTGCACAGTCCTTAGCCTCACTCTTTCTTCCAGTCAACAAAGTCCAATGGCAAGATAAAAGTTAGGATGACTGATGATGACCCAAGATGTAGTGGATGACCTTGGCCTCCTTGATGTCTGACTAAGCTCTCCACAGCACCTACTTTAGCCACCTTCCTGGCTGTTGGGATGAATTTTTCTCATCTGTCCCTGTTGCCATGGGGAGTCACACATACCCACCCCAACTCTGTTGGAGGCTATCACTGATAATTTCACTCATGAAGTTACCAGTTATCTCCCAACTGACAAATCAAATGAACGTTTTCTAAGTATTCACCCTCTTGACCTCTCAGTATCTACTTACACTCTTACCTATTCCTTTCTTCTTGGAACTTTCTTGACACTGTATTATCCTGATTCTCCTTTATCTCCAAACTATCCCTTCCCTGCCTCCATGGACTGTGGGTCTATATGCCTTAATCTTCTATCTTTTGCACTGAGAGATATAGAATAAATAAGATAGCCCTTATTTACAATGACCTTACAATCTCCATTTAGTCCCCAAAGTGATGAAGGCAGAATCAGAGAAACTCACAAGCAGAGGTCATCTACTCTACCCTAAAATGGTATTGAGTGCTTACGTGTAAAGTTATTGCTAAACTATGGTTGTCGTTCAATCAAACATTCATAATGGAAAAATGCATTTGCCTTGAGTCAGAGGAGCTTGGTTCAAACCCTACTTTGGACTCCCAGACATTTACTATCCATATTACCTTTGGCAAGTCACTTAACCTCCCTAGGCCTCAGGTCTCAGAAATAAGAGGGGATTTTGACTAGATGGTTCTGGAATTCACTCCCAGTCTCAAACAATGACTCTATGAACACATAGTTACTTCTAGCTGACATACGCAGAGCATCATGGTAAATGCTGGGCAATGTAAAAGAGATCATTTCTGCTACTTCCATATCTCTTTTATCAATGTGGACCTGCAAAGATAGTTAGCATATGTTATTTTTGTTCGTTAAAAAGTAAAGAGAAGGAAAGGGTTAACTCTAGATCTTTCACCGAGGGCAACAATAGAAGACAAGACCGTTTTCAGTTGAGAGGAATATTCAAATCCTCCTCTTTGAGATTGACTCAGAAGGAGATTACCATGAGACAATCTGTGCAAAATAGGATTTCTGTGAAAGAAAAACTGTCCTGAAGGCAATTATTAGGACAAATGGAGAGAAAGGCCAGTCTATGCTGTTTGAGAGGAAGGCGAGGGAAGTTAGACTGTTTCACAGAACAATATAGAGAAATACCTATTTAAGGCTGCATTTTCCATTTGCTTTTCTTCTGCACATGTCATCTCCTGAATTGCCGATTTGCTGCACTTAATAATCAAGTTTCCACAGTTTTTTTGGTTTAGTTTTTTAAATGTGATGTAATTGACAAAGCACTTACCTGGCGAGTCCCTTGTCATCATGTTTCACTACCACCATCTAGTGGCAGTGAAAAATATTACAGGGGAGAGTAGAGGATGAAATGTACCTTTGAAGAGCATTTTTTTAAATAAAGTGTTATAATATGCATAATCTTATTTAAGTACTTAACCTGGGAGACAGGGGAGGCATTATAATATTATCATCATCCTCTATTTGGCAGATAAAGAAACTGAGTTTCAGAAAATCTAGATGATTTGCCCAATTTTTCAGGTGGGATTTAAAGTCAAATATTCTGGTCCCAGTCCACCGTAGAACTCTGCTATTAAACCATACAATAGTTTAAAATCCTTCATTTCATTCAAACTGTATCCCAGGGCTGTAAGTGAGGGTTATTAATTAGGAAACTGTGACATGAGGTTTATGTTAAAAAGAGACTAAGTGAATCTCTGCCATGTGGAATTTTAGCGTCATAAAGATGATGGGGCTACATGGACTACAGGATTGATGATATAGATTTGGAGGGGTCATTGGGAGGTCACCTAGTCTCATCATCTCATTTTATAGATATGGAAAGTGAGGATCAAACGGGTGCAGTCATTTGCCCAAGGTCACATAAATAGGTAGGCCAAGTAAGATGTGAACTCAGATGCTCTTAGAAATAATTTAGTTCAACCACTCTATAACTCTTCCAGATTTTCTGCTCTAAAACTTTCATTCTCTACTGAACAATAAAATTATAAGTCTCTTGTCTGGGATTCAAAGTTGTGAACAACTAAATACCACCCTGTACTTGACATTTGATAGTGTTCAGTGGTTCCCTGACATGGGACATAACTAGTCTAAGATCTTTGGCAGCTGTGAATATCTAAATCACAGAAAGTAGTAATTCACTGTTGGTGGAATTGTGAACTAATCCAACCATTTTGCAGAGCAATCTGGAATTAAGCTCAAAGCGTTATTAAACAATCCATACCCTCTTCCCCAATAACACTACTTGGTTTATTGTTGAATATAATTAAGGATAAAGGAAAATAAGTTCTAAAATATTTATAGCCACTATCTTTGCTGGAACTTTGCTAGAACTTGAAATTGCCCATCAATTGGGGAATGACTGAACAAGTTGTGGTATATGATTGTGATGGAATATTTCTGTAATAGAAGAAATTATGAGTTGACTGATTTTAGAAAAACATGGAAAGACTTGCACAAAATAATGAAGAGCAAAGGGAGCAGAAAAAAGAACATTGTACACAGTGACAGCAACCATGTTTTAAGAATGCTTTTGATGCAAGGTTCTAAGACAACTCCAAAAGACTCATCATGGAAAATGCTATCCACATTCAGAGAAACAATTAAGGAGTTTGAATGCAGATCTAAGCATTACTATTTGCTCTTTCTCCTTTTTGTTTTGTTTTGTTTCTTTTTTCTCATGATTCATTCCATTGGTTATAATTCTTTACACCATGATTAGTGAGATAATATGTTTAATAGGAATGTATATGTAATGTAGCACCTATATCAGATTATATGCTGTTGGAGGGAAGGAAAGGGGAGGGAGAAAATTTAAAACTCAAAACCTTGTGGAACTGAATGTTTTAAACTAAAGATAGTTAACTAAATTTCAAATTTGAAAAAAATGAAATTGGAAATTTGGAAATTTGAAAAATTTGAAAAAAAAAGAATGCCTCTGAGTAAATAAGTTTTATCTATTATAAATACACAAATAAACTGTAAAGGATATATGAAAAAAGATACTACCTGCATCCAAAGAAAAAACTAATAAACAGAAGTATGTATAGAATAAGTACATATATGTATATATACCTATTTGTGTCTAATGGCATCTCTAGGGTGGAAGGGGAAGGAAGGAAAAAAAAGAAATTTACATGCTAATTTTGTTATATATTTAAAAGCAAGAGCAAGTTGTACATAGCAGATTTATAGTTTCATATGCAATCATCTCTTTTATTGTACTGTTATGGAAATGCTTGTTTTATTCCATAAATTAAAAATAAAATTTAAAAGAGAAAGTACTGCACAATATCTTGATTCAGGTACAGGTACAGTTCACATTTGATTTTACGCCACTAGACCAATGACATGGGTTGTGTATCCAACTATATTCTGGCCGAAAAAGAGGAGCTGGAGGAAATGTTTCTTTCATCCTCATTCTAGTTAAATGTGTCTCTGGACATAAAAATTTTGTGTAGATGAAAATAACAGTACTAACCCAGCATCAATAACACACATACTCTGAACTGATTTTTCAGTAACATAGATTTACACTAATGATAATTAATAATTTACACTAATGATGAGTTTGATCACATTCAAAATGCCTTGTGTATTCCCAATGTGACCAATAATACAAGTTTTGAAAACAATTAGACAAGAATTAGGTACTGCCTGAAACCATGGAATTAAATTTATTTCATCTCAAAAAAAATTAATTAAAAACGTACAATATGCATGGCACTGGGGATACAAAGATGCCCTTATTCCTAGGGACAGCTGGATGGTGCAGTGGATAGAGTGCCAGGCTTGGAGTCAGGAAGATTCAATCCTGAGTTCAGACTCAGACATTAAATAGCTCTATGACCCTGAGCAAGTCAAAGCTGTTTGCCTCAGTTTCCTCATTTGTAAAATCAGTGAGAAAAGAAATGATAAACTACTCCAGTATCTCTGCCAAGAAAACCCCAAATGAGATCACGAAAAGGTGAACCCAACTGAAAATGACTGAACACCAGCAACACTATTTCTCACTTCTCAATGCATCAAATTTATCCCAAAATCTCCATTTAAGGAAGATGCCCAGGTCAGCCATCTCTTTATTTCTTACCTGGCTGAACTCCTTTGGACTTCTCCATCATGTTCCTATGCCCTCCCTGCCCTCCTCTCTTCCCACTCCAAACTTTTCAGTTTCTTTTTGTGTGTTCCCTCATTGAATTGTGAACTCCTTGGGTGCAGGGGCTCTTTCTTTCTTTGTATCCTTAGCACAGAGCCTAAAACGTAGTGGGTGTTTAATAAATGTTTACTGACTGATCCAGGACTCATCTATATATAAGGGGTAACTAAAGTTGAGGATTTCCAAGGATGTTCCAAATGTTCCAAAGATGAAATCTCAGGGGAAGCAAGAAGGAGCCATAAAGGAGACCAAGTAATGGTGAAATAGGTAGGAGGAGAGCAAGAGAAAATGTTATGGAAGTCAAGGCAAGAGAGAGAACTAAAAACACAAAACTGCAAAGTCTGAGGTTGAAAACTGAGAAATGCCATTCAATTCCGTTACTTAAATGGGGTCACTGGTGACCTCAGAAAGGGGAAATTAGCAGAGCAGTTGGGATTTGAAAGTGAATTACAGGAATTTGAGGAGTAAATGATAATAACAGCATTTAGATACTCTATAAGTTTTGCAAAACTCTTCATATGTTATCTCATTTGATGTGCAGAACAATTCCATCTTACATAAAAGGAAATGGAGAAAGGTTAAATGACTTGCCTTGGATTTTCTGGTTACTAAGTAGCTGTGTGGGATCTGAACTAAGTTATTCCTGACTCTGAGTCCAAGGTTCTGTCCACTAAACCACAGTAACAGAATAGACAAGAAAGGAGTAGGGATAATGAATAAAGGTTACCTTTTCAAAAAAATTTGTCAGTGAAAAGGAAAATGTGTGTGTGTATGTGTGTACATATATATGCATATGTACACATACATACATATATGTGTGTGAATATATGTATATGTATATATGTGTATATATATCTGTGTGTATATGTGTATACCTATATATGCATATACACGTGTGTGCATGTGTGTATATACATATATACACATATATGTGTGCATGTGTATGTGTGTGTGTATGTGAAGGGCCTAGCAGGGACAGGTTTACAGGCCAAATGGAAGAGGCCAGTGGCTAGGTAGGGTGAAGATAAGAAATGGAAAAAGAAGGATGGGTGGGAAATGGAGGACAGCAGAGAAGACGGGAGAGAGGGCAAGAGATGAAGTATACATATGGAATGTTATTTTTGACAAAGAGAAATACCAGTTCACCCTCCACATTGGAGGGTGGAAGGAAAAGAAAAGAGAAGCAGCTTAAAAACTCTGAAAAGTTTTGAAGTAAGGAGAAGAAGGGTGGAGGGAAATTGCATCAGATAACCTCCATCTTTCTAAAAAAAAAAATCAGGAGGCAATCCCATCGTTTGAGAGCGAGTGGTGTCAAAGTGAAGCCAGGCCAGTGACGATGAGAAATGCTGGGCACAATGGAGCTGACTGGACCACAGAAGAATTGAATTTATGTTTATCGTGTCATGAGCACTGTGATCTAGCAGCTGCAAAATTCCCCTCTGCAAATCCCAAATGGGGCCAAACCTGATTAAAATGTAATTGGGAAACATTTAACAAAACAAAAATACAATACAGCACAGAATATTAATTTGGGATTTCCTAAGTCAATATGCTGCCACAGATCTGTTTCTATTTGAGTTTTACACCCCTTCAATAGTCAACCAGCAAAGCTGTTTTTGTCCCATATGTGAGGAGGTTGGATCCCTATCAAAAAAATCTATGGACTAATAAATTAAAATTGGTTCTAAGTACCCAGAATCAAAAGGGACAACTACATGGCACAGTGGGGTAGAGTGCTGGGCTGGAGGTAGGAAGACTATACAGAGTTCAAATTCAGCCTTAGGTACTTACTAGACATGTGACCCTGGGCAAGTCACTCAGCCTTGTTTGCCTCAGTTTCCTCATCTGTATAATGAGATGGAGAAGGAAATGGCAAACCATTCCATTATCCTTGCCAAGAAAACCACAAATAGGGTCCCAAAGAGTTAGATACGATTGAAAAACAACTCAAAAACCTAGAATCAATGAATATTTAAGAATCTTGCAGAAAGGGTATTTGAAGTTTTTTTTTCCTTTTTCTCAGTTATATATTGAAAGTTGTCAGGTAGTAAATGCTACCAAATATAAAAAATAAAGAAAAATATATAAAATATAGCAATATATCATATATGTATATACATTATATATATAAATATATATATATATATATATATATATATAAATTTTTTAAAAGAAGGTTGAACTCTGCAAGTCTGTTAGCTCCTGTATTTAGATTCTCTCATGTTCCTGGACTGAGCAAGTCTGAATAGTCAAAAGGAGAGAGCAGATGGCAAACAAAGAGGGTTTCAGGGATAGTGAAATGCCATGCACTGTCCTCAGAACCCAAATGCCTATATTTGACTCCCATTTCTACTCAAACTTTAGTGTGAGAGTCATTTCCTTATCTCATCAAGAATCTGAATTTGAAATGTATGCAACAACTCTTTCATTTGAATGGAGTTGTAAAATATAACACAGAGACCTACTGGCTGCTTGGTGGTATCATTAATTCATTTCCCTTTCTAAGTGCTCACAAACTGTTCCTTTAATTGGTGAGAACTAGAAACAACCTTAGCCATGATTTAGCTATTTCATTTTACAGACTGAGAAACTAAGGTTCACAGACACGAAGTGATTTGCCCAAGACCGCAAAGAAATTTGGTAGCAGAGCCAGGTCTCCAGATATCTACTGCTGGTTCCACCATATAATACTACTTCAAAGTAATATAGCTCTGTTCTTAATAGCTAGCTGCATGACCATGGTTAAGTCACCTTACGTCTTAGAACAAAAGTTCTTAACCTTTTTGTATCATGTACTCTTCTGGCTGTATACTGAAACCTACAAACCAGTTATATAGAAGTAAAAAATATAATTTTTCCATCCAAGTTCAAGGACCATAAGATCAAGGCATGAATTCCTTGTGGGGAAAGGGGGGCAGTCCATGGATGTCAAGCTAAGAACCGTATCTTAGATTATGTCTTTGTCACTAAATTACTCTGTGACCTTATTTTCCAAATGAAGAAACTGAGACCCTGATCTTCTGGGTCATGTGAACAACAAAATGGCAGACTACACATTTTCTCTGTTCCCTACAACTTCTGAAATCTCTCCAAAACAGATTGTGCACCAAATATAAAACAACTCCAACTGTTTCCATGATCTAGGACATTCAGAATCCAAAAGAAGGTTTAAAAAAATATCCCAAAACTCAGGAACTCACGCTCACCATCCCTGAGCTTATTACACTGTCCCATTTCCCACTAGCAGACCTAGGGGCTTACTTCCTTATCCAGTGCTACACCCCAATGCCTCTTCCCTCTTTCCAGTACCATGCAAACCCTGGCTCTGGGCTGCAGAAATTTGCTCATGCCTCAATAGCCAAATGGATTACAGCTCTCCAAGAGCAAAAGACTGCAGCCCAAATGCTGGAGAAAAGAGGCTCTGAACTGCTCTGAACAGGTCAAAAAACTGAGGAATGGAGGTCAACAGGGGATCAGAGTACTGAGCTTATGGCAGGCTGTTCAACAGTCTACCAAGTCTGAGGGAAAGAGCTCAGAAAGTACCTGGGGCCAGTTCTGACAACCCAAAGGTGATTTGGGGCAGACACCTGGGCTGGTGAACTATGAACTGCTTAGTATTGGAGGAAGCTGAGACATTTTGACATCTAGCCCTTAAAGAAACCACAACCAAAATTCCAGGAAGAAGAAAACTCAAAGTCCTTGAATATAAACAGATAAATCAACAAGAAAAACAGTAATAACAGAAGGAAATATTGCCTCCAGATCTAGTAAACAAGTTCAGACATGTATGAATAAATACTGCCAAAAAAAGGGAAAATGATCCCACAGTTGATGAGACAGAGGAACCTGTGGAATTTGAGTGCATGGAAGAAAAACATATTGTTCCTTGGTGGTTTAAAAGAGCAATGAGAATTATGAAAGTAGAATCTATGTCCTTTAAAGCAAAAATTATGAGAACAGAAGCAAAAAAAAATCACTCTTTAAAAAGAACATGTTCACGATGCAAGCAAAACATTGGAGACTGGATATTGAAGATAATATACATAAAGACAACCTAAGGATTATAGGCCTCCCAGAAGAGCATGACAGGTCAAAAAAAAAAAAAAAACAAACTTAACATCATAATGAAGGAAATAATAGAAGAGTACTGGTCAGAACTTTTAAACATAGAAAATGAAATTCCAATTGAAAAAAATTCCAGATCACCTCCAGAAAAAAAAACCAAACCAAATCATGACTGCAAACTCCAAGGCACATAGTGTTTACGTTTAATAATTCAATTCAGAATCTACAAGTTACATAAGCTATCAGAAGAAAGATTTCCAAATACAAAAGGGAAGGATATACAAATAATGCAAGACTATTCTGCACTCACTAAATATGGGAGGAAGGCATGGAATAATGTGTTCTGAACAGCAGCAGGGCTCTGGATACAGTCCAGGGTGACCTATCATGCCAACTGCAGTGGAACCATACAGGACAAAAGATGGATATTTAATTATAAAGGAGAGATTTTTAGCAAGAAAAACAGAAATGAAAAATTATTTGCCTTTGAAACACCTCAAACAACAGAAATGTAGGAAGAATGAAAAAAGGGCAGCAGGTGATGATAACAATCGAGAGACCTGAGAGAGACCAGAAAGAGACTTCTTTTAAATGTACACAAGAAGCTGGGGTAAAGGGAGAAATCTAGTAGAGGAAAAAGTGAAGAGGTGGGCAGGATGTATTAGGAACAGAATTTGCTAACACCTTCTCAATAGGCGAATGTTTCCTTAGCAGGATTATATTGCAACATGGGAAGAAACATAAAAGAGGGCTGGAGGGGAACGGTGGGATAGAGATGAGTGAGTGGGGGCGGGGGTCAAATTCTGGGCTAAAAGGAAGGGAAGGTGACCTCCGTGGTCTCAGAAAGAGAAGAATCCACAGGGTAGTGGGTGAGGAGGAGAGGAGAAACATTGAAGTGGAGCAACGTCTTGCTATGGAGTTTCAGGAGTTCCACTGATGAGTTCTGCTATGAGTGATGAGAAATGGGTAGTGAAAAGAGATGATCACCTTACACTGGAGGAGGCCTCTGAGATTTCCCACTTGAAAGTCTACTTGTCCTGGGAGGGTGCAGTTAGAACACCCTGGGGCAGTTGGCACCTGAAGGAGTAGTTCAACACAGACACAGGAAGGAGATTTCCAAGGTCAAAAAGGTCCACAAGATAGAAATGGAAGAGGCTTCAGAAGTCATCTATCTCTTTAGGAATTATTAACCTGGAGTCTGTGAACTTATTTTTAAAAGACAGACAGATACCTGTATTTCAATGTAATTGGTTTCCTTCATAATCTTATGTATTTTATTTTATGCATTTAAAAACATTCTTTAAAAATTCACATTATTCTGAAAAACAACAAATATAGGTTTTAGATTATAATTATATAGTATCAGGTTGAATAATCAGGGATAAGTAGGGGAGGGGCCCTCCCATGGAGTAGTGCTAGATGGTACAGTGTTTGGAGTGCTAGGTCTGGAGTCAGGAAGACTTGAGTTCAAATTTGGCCTCAGACACTTGCTAACTGTGTGACTCTGGGCACAGGGTCTGTTTTGCCTCAGTTTCTTCATTTGTAAAATATAGAAAATAATGGCATCTGTTTCCCAGGGTTGAATGTAAGGATTGAATGAGATAATAATTACAAAGTGCTGAGCACAAGGCCTGGCACAGAGTCAGTGCTACATAAATGTTGTTGCAGTTGCGTCTATTGTAAATTGGCCATACAAGGCAGTGGCAGAAAGTGCCTACAAGGGACAGCCTAGAACGGATCCCTTCGAAGCTTTGATAGCACGAAGAACACAGAGAAAAGAGAGAGACCAGATAATGATAGGACTCATGAATCAGAAAATGAAGTCTAGGGTAAACAGAAGGAGATGAATAATGAAGAAAGGGAGACAAATCCTTTTTGAAAGGATGAAATCTAAAAACCAAAGGAGGAGAAGCTAAAGGAGAGAAGAAGGGGAAATATCAAATGAGAAGAGAGATCAGAAATGAGAGGATGAGAGGTACTAGGAACAGGGCCATTTTCAAAAAAAGATGGAAGTCGCTAAAGGGACATAATACTGTGTTTACAGCAGAATAGGGAACTTGACACTGAAAAGCTTCTACATAGACAACATTAATGCACCTAGGACAAGAAGGGAAGGGGTGAAATGGGCAAAAAATATCAAATTTCTCTAATAAAGTCTTGGTATCCAAGATATATAAGTAATATATGTATTATAATATATAATAATATTATATATAATATATTATATAAGTACACATGTATATGTGCACATATGCATTTATGTTATATGTAATGAATATGTATATATGTATAACTAATAGCTATTTTCCAATAAGGATACAAATAAACAGTTCTCTAAAGAACTGCAAAGTATTCACAATCACATGGAAAAAATGCTCCAAATCACTAACAATAAGAGAAATTGAAATCAAAACAACCCAGAGGTTCCACCTTACACCATGCCAAATGGCAAAGATAACAAAAATCCAAAAAATAAAATAAAATAAAATAAAATAATACTCTATGTTGAAGGGGTTAGGGAAGGATAGGTGCACTAACGCATTGTTAGTGGAGTTGCAAAATGGTACAATGACTTTGGAAAGCATTTTGTAATTATGTAAATAAAATGTCTATATCCTTTGAATCAAAAAGTTCATTACTGAATTTATACCCCAAGGGAGAAAATATATTCCAAAATATTCATTGCAGTGTTTTTTGTGATAGCTAATAACTGGAAACAAATTAGATGCACATCAATTTGGGAATGGCTAAAAAAACTGTAATACATGAATATAACAGAATACCACTATGATGTTAGAAATGTTTTGTGTGATGAATACATAAGAAAAGAACTGTAATACATGAATATAACAGAATACCACTATGATGTTAGAAATGTTTTGTGTGATGAATACATAAGAAACATGGAAAGATTTATATGAATTAATGCAGAATGAAGGAAGCAGAACCAAGAAAACAATAGACAACATAATCACTACAACAATGTAAATAAAAAAAACAATAACAGATGGTACAACACATTAGACAATATTTTAATTTTATTCCTGGCACCTAAAGGCATTTTCGAAAAAGAAAATCATTTCCAAAGTGTAACAAAGAAAGAGAGACCATTTGGAACTGGGAATTTGAAAGCAAGATTCACCAACCAAAACACTGGCCAAAATGTATAAAGAAAGAATGAGCTGAAAAAGAATATAATTTGCAGGGATTATAATGGAAAACCAAATGGGATCTCCATTAAGAAGAAAGAAGGGATGAATGAACACTCAGGTAACGCTGCTCTGGCCTGCCATAATAAATGTTCTGTTGGGGCTGATGGCATTTCTAAGAAACAATAACTACAAAGAAAAGGGTTGAGGCATTTGTTTTTTATCAAGAAAATGGAAATCAAATTTATTTTTTCTACAGGTGTCTATGAAACATTTGCACAAGTGTGTTTAACTTTTCTCTCAGTGGTATAGTTCACAACATGAATTGTTAATGTTTTCAAGGTCTGGGGAATGAATGAGTGAAACACTACCTGTGAGATCCCTTCTAAGGGCCCATACATTGGAGGGAAGTGTAATTTTGGCTTGCTCTGTTGCAGGGTCGCAGGTCTTACCTAAGCCTCAAACATTCAGTGGCTTGCCAAGGTCTGGAAGAGTCAGTAATGAGGAACATTTGACTCTGGGGAAGATATGGTATGAGTTCTATCCTGTTAATCACCCAACAGCTGGTGAAAGTCAGACTCTCTTGCAAGGAGCACAGCTGTGTTCCTTCTATCCTGTATTCCTCATTAGTTATCTGGGGGGAAAAGATAACCAGAGTGCTCTGAAGCTCACTCTCCAACATGGCTCAACCTAGCCAATGCAGCCTGCTGGAGGAAAACTTGTCATTATCCCTGCCCTAATTCTCGTTCCAATTATTAAGGGATTTCATGAACCGTTCTTCAAGTTCTTTTGTCTGTGTAGGGAGAACTGTCAGAATCAAGACACATTTCTTTGCCAGATCCTTTAAACTTCAGCCTACAATCACATCATACCAATGAATAATTCTATTAAAGTGATTTGTCTAAAAAAATTAATAATAAGTGTATGCAAGTGGGGGAAAATGCTTCTTCAGGGCATGTTTGCAGCGGCAGATTAATGAATTACCTGTCTCCTGGAGAAGAAAGGAACGAGACATACACACACACCTAATAATATGCTTTGGTGCTTAGAAATACTAGAAGGAAAACAGTAACGGAGCAAAAGAAATTAACCCTGCTGTTGAAACTGGAGCAGCAGAGTTTGGAAATTACATCCAAATATATTGTCATTGTTGGGGAGAAGAGGGCAATAAGAGAGGTGATAATATAATTGATTTATTCCTAACCTCACAATTGTCACATGAAAATAGATCAGTTAAGTTCAACCTACTAAATAAATTTAGTCAAGAGAAATGTGTTTAATTACCATACTACCCCAAATCTATTGCAATACAGCTGCTGATCCTGCCACCCAAGCTAAGACCTCTCTCCCCAGGGTTAACAACGATCTCTTCAGGAGCATTTGGCATTGTTGACCACATTGTCTTTTCTGGATACTCTTGCCTCCTTCAGCCTTCATGATCCTGCTCTCATCAACCACTACGACTGCAATGATTATTTCTAGGTAGATGAGTTCCAGATCTATATGTTAAGCTCTTGACTTTCTCCTGACCTGCAGTAAAGTATCTTCAATAAGATACCTCCACCTATATACCCCATGGGCATGTCAAAGTCAACATTTCCAAAATGTAACTAATTCCCTCTCTACCCTCCCCTATACCAGCTCCTTCTTCCAGTCATACAGATGCACAGTCTTGGAGTAGTGGATATCCCACTTTTCACATGCCCTCCTCTCCTCCCTAGACCAAATTCAATTATCTGATGGATCCTGTCATTTCTAACCCCACAATATCTCCACCTTCTATCTCCTCATCAGTCAAGTGGCCGCTGGCCAACATCAAACCCAACACCTCTCTCTTAGACAACGGCAAAAGCCTCTAAATTGGTCTCCCTGCTTCCAGACCCTCTCCAATCTATCCTTCACATTGCAGTCATAAAAACCCCTTTTCCATCCTTCTCAGGAACTTCCTGCCAGCTTTCTGCTGATAAAATACCATCTCTTCAGTTAGGCATTTAGAATCCCTCACAGTGTGGCTCCCACCCACCTTTCCAAACTTACTTCATGTTCCTATCCTTCGCATTTTCTACGTCTAACATAATGGGGTTTCTTACTATTCTGTTTCCTATTTCTTTGCCTTTGATATTCTTTCCTTACCTCCTACCTACCCATATTGCTTCCTTCAAAACTACCTTCATGTTTCACTTCTTTCCCTAAGAGGAACTTGTTTTTTTTTCATCCCCTGCCTAGCACAGGTAAGTAAATGTAGACTGAACTGAACATTTTAAATGGAAATGTTGTTCTTTTATTCAGTGATGTCCAACTCTTCATGATCCCATAGACAATAAATAGTACACCAGTGCTGTCCAAGGGGTTTCTTGGCAAAGATACTGGAGTTGTTTGCCATTTGCTTCTCCAGCGAATAAAAGCAAACAGAGGTTAAGTGCCCAGGTTCACAGTTAGTAAGTGTCTAAGGCTGGATTTGAACTCAGATCTTCCTGACTCCAGGTCTAGTCCACTAGTCAGGTCCACTAAGGCACCTAGAAATTTATGGAGGCCTTTATAATTTTCACTGCATTGGATCCTCGCAGTAACCTATGGGATAGGTAGGTCATGTAAGAGGATAATCCATTTTTTCAGATAGGGAAGTTCCAAGTCAAAAAGATTCAACAAAGATCTCAAGAACATAAAACTAGTAGATGGTGGCAAAGGAAATCCAGCGATCTTTGCACACATGATGTAACCTCCCCGCTTGGCAAACCTGGATCACCAGACTTAAGACTGCCTCACTTCCTAAGCAGAGGTCAGTCCAAGCCCCAGGCCATCATAGTGAAAAGTGTGGGCCTACAGCAATGCCACTCCAGATGCTAGTCTCATGCCAGGCAAATATTTAGTGTGGGGCTTTAAACCTACACCATTCTTCTTGTAAATTCTGTACCATGAGGATGTGTCCTCTAGATTAATTTTATCCTAGCTAAATAAGATTTCCCTTTTATTCTTTCTAAAATGTTCTCCCTTTTCATCTCATTTCATCTGAGCATTACAGGATATTGTGACAGGCCAGGAGGGCCCAATTGTGCCTGGATACTTAAATTAAGAACGGAGTACAGATGAAAGGAACATTACAGTCTGCTACGCCCACAGTAAAGGAAACACAAAATAGACAACTTACACCACACAAGCTTCCAAACTGCCCCTCCTCGTTTCTTTATTATGAAAACACTCTTCTTTTCTCACAAGATCTCTTGCTGCCTTTTAATTCAATATTTGCTGTAGCTCAAACTCCACTGACTGGCATTTCTTCTTATTATAACAATCATAATAAAAACTGTCACTTATCCAACACTTTTAGGTTTGTGAAGTGCTTTGGAAATGTCCTGGCATTTTGTCCTCACAACTCTGGGAAATAGGTGCTATCATTCCCATTTTACAGATAAGGAAACTGAGGAAGACGTAACCTTCCTGATTTGCCCAGGGTCGCACAGCTAGTAAATATCTGAGACCAAATATGAGCTCTGGTCATCCTGACTCTCGGCATAGTATTCTGTCCACTAGACTAGCTAGCTGCCTCTCTGGATATCAGGCAATTAGAAAATACCAGCTGACTGACTAGCAGCTGGTTGGTACAGTGGATAGAGCACTGGACCTGGAGTCAGGAAGACTCCTTTGCCTGCCTTCATATCAAGACACTTACTAGCTGTGCAAACTTAGCAAGTCACTTAACCCTGTTTGCCTCAGTTGTCTCATCTGTAAAATGAGCTGGAGAAGGAAATGGCAAATCACTGCAGTATCTCTGCCAAGAAAATCCCAAATGGGGTCATGAAGAGTTGGACATGACTGAAAAACTGAAGTTGACTAATATCACAAAAATTGGTTGATCTTCAGTTTCTCATCTGTAGAATGGGGAAAATAACTCTTATCCTAGAAATGTCAAATAACTTCTTTAGGGTCAGTAGCAAAGAAATGATAGATCCCATATGAAAACAATTCCAATTCTGTTTCATCATGACACAGCTGAATACTGCCCCACATCTAGCCTCCTCCCATTTTTAAATTCTTTTCCACCTACATGACCTACTTCTGATGAACGTGAACGTGTCCGTAATTTCTCCCTATGGCCTTGTCTGATTCTGGAAGTGCTATTTGCATTTTAGAGCTTTGAAAAGTTTTTTGTACCCCCCTTTACTTCTTATACTCTGAATTGGATTGTAGTGACTTTTCTATCTTTCCTGTCTTCCTCATGGGACTATACACCTACACACACACATATATATATATACACCTACACCATATATATATATATATATATATATACATACTCAATACTGTCTCAGTCAATAACTAGCATTTATTAAGTACTTACTAAGTTCCAGGTATGGTGCTAAGTGCTAGAGATAGGAAGAAAAACCAAAATCACACCACTTGCACACATGGGACTTAATCCATATTTGTTCAATTGCTTGTACAGGTGGAAGAGAAAAAACTGGGAATTTATATTCCCTATAAAAATTGACAACCAAGGAGTTCTGAGTGCTGAGCAATGTATCTATTTCCTATACCTTGACTATTTGTCTTTAAAGAAGGAGCAAGGGGCAGCTAAGTGAGGAAGACCCTGGAGTCAGGAGGACCTGAGTTCAAATCCGTCCTCAGACATTTAATTAGCTAATCACTTAACCCCGACTGCCTCCAAAAAAATAGAGAAGAATCAAAAGTTTAAGGCAAAATACAGAAGTAATTTCCATGCTTCTTCAGTAAGCCCTAGGCTAGGAGTCAAGAGACTGAATTCTTGTCTCAGCTCTACCACTAACAATCTGTGTAGGTGAGATTCAGTTTGTGTGGATCCTATTAGTGTCTATGGTTTCATCATTTTCTTTTTTATTTAAACACTGAGGGAATTGGAATGACTGAGCTATAGTATTCCTTTTATTTCAAGACTGAGTTTATACAAATAAGATTATTTTCTTAATCTCTCTGAACCTGTGTTTCTTCTTCTGTGAAAAGAGATTTATGGACAGAGTGATGTCCAAGATTCTTTCAGAGCTAACATTCTCTGAGAATATTTATTTAGTACAGATCCATGATTTCTTGGAAGGAAAATTATCTTTGTAAAGATCAGCAACTTGAAAATTTTATAGTGTTAGTTGCATGTGGCACAAAAAAAGGTTAAGTTACTTGACCATGGTCACAGCTGATATGGATCAAAAACTGGAATTGAAGCTAGGTCTTCCAAAGTCAAAGGCCAGTTATCTAGCCACCATCCTAGCCTGCCTCTTTATTATACAGAAAAAAATTCCTGAGTTGAAAACAGAGCAGAAAGGAAAAAATAAAGAAGCAATTCCAGTTTTCCTGAGTAGAAAAAGGTATTATCCTTGGAGTATTTTAATAGCGCTTTATGCCATTTTATGTTTTTGTATTCATTGACGTCAATCCTTCCAAAGACACAAAATTTCCTCTGTATAGCTGGATACTCTCTCCACTGTGTACCAATACAAATAGCAACTCTTTAATGCCTGATTAAACAAATTTTTGTGATCGAACTGGTGAAAAGCCTCAACAAATCTAGCTTGGTTGGCCCTTGGATAAATAGATTTAGAATATTCCTTTGGTGCTCTCATTCTTCAAACTTTTCTAGATTGGTGTAGGATCTTACAGATGTTGTTCTCCATTTGAACAGACAACATGAACCCAAGGTCATCTCCATAGCATCAAAGGAGGACTGAAGTGAAGGTTCTTATCAACCATGGTACAGTGGAAAGAGCACTGACTCCAATGGCTAAGGGAGCAGAGTTCAAGTTCTGACTCTGGTGCTTAGGTACCTGAGTGACCTTAGGTAAGTCATTTAACTTCCCGTAGTTTCCTTATTGTGAAATGAAGGGGAGAAATTAGATGGTCTCTGAAGATCAGCTCCAGGCTTGGGATCCTATGACCTACTATCAAATTCATTTGTTTTCACTAAAAGTAATGCTATAAACCAAGATAAACCAACTATCAAGCTAAGATAGAACAGTATAACTATTGTATTATTAAGAAGTTATACTCCAAGTAAGGCAGTTAGGTATCATAGTGGATCTTCTGTTCAAATCCACACTCAGACACAAATTGCCTAAACACTTAACCCAATCTTGCTTCTTATTTACATTATTTATATTTTTAATATTTTAAAATTTTTAATTATTTACTAATTGCCCAATCAGTTAACCTCTCCAGAGTTGTTGGGAAGATCAAAAGGGATAAAGTCTGTAAAGCACAGTAGGTGCTTAATGAATATGTTTCACTTAACAAGTGCTCATTTCTGCCCTAGGTACTGGATGGGTCTAAGATTTGGTAAGAGAGACAGATTTGACCCTCGGTTTCTTGAATTAAGCTCAATATTCCTTGCACTATGCCATATTTCTGGCACAAAAGTTACAAGTAAATAATCACCCTATTGTCTAGTAATCTCTTGATATATGGAACATATGATACCTGAAATTGTTTCTCAGCCTACACAGACATGATTAATCTTTTAAAATAACAATTTTAGAAGACAACTTGAGATATCTTTTTATGTCAAAGGTAGGACACTTATTTTGTTTTATGTACCTGCATATATCATATTACACAATTTTATAACAATCTCAAAATATGAAATTTTGAAATTATGAAAAATAGAAAATATTGAGTTTCATATTGCTCTTGAGAGAATAAAGCAATCAGAAAAGCTGGAAGCAACATAAATGCAAGCACACCCACCTCTGAGAAAACTTATTACAGGTTAAATCTTAATGCCATCCCAAGGGACTTTATGAAATCTTTAGTTGAATAAACATTTTTTTAAAGAAATATTATCCCCATTAACTGGGAATGTGATGCAGAGGATTTATTAGTAAAGATTTTTGAATACTAAAGCCTCTTACATTTGGAACACTAACTCTAAAACTTAAATTCAAGTCATCTTTCATTTCCAAAGTTACTTTCAAAAAGATATGAGGGGGAAGTAGGGAGCTGGGAATAATATATGGTATCTCAAAAGTCTTAGTGAAGTTTTAAGCTTTAATCACTTAAAACTGCACTAAGAACTTTGGGACACCCTGTGTGCGTACATGGGTCTACAACCTTGAGAGCCACAGGAATCAAGCCCTTGCCTACTCCTCAGCAGTCCTTAGCACCTCCCTAAAGAGGCTTTAGGGTCATTGATATGACCTTGTTGCTAACTTCTAGGGACACAATGGGAGTTGAAAGGAATTTAATCACCCTAGTCTATATATCAAGCCAACCAATGGTAAATTCCTGCTTGGATTGGGAGCAGAGGAATGACAGGAGTGTCTGATGAAAAAAAAAATCTTGACCTGAAGAGCTCTTTTTTGTAGCAGCCAAATGCTACTGCGGGTCCAACGACAACCGCAACAATTCGGAAGTGAATTGTGTTTTGGCCAGTCTTACAAAGGCTGACAACTTCCCTTCCAAAGCCCCAGTCATTGAAGACAACTCCAGAAGATGGGAGCTGCTCAGGAAAAGAGGAAGCCCCATTATCAGGTGATAGCAGTCCAGCACCAGCCAGCTGTTACGTCAGAGGCAGAGAAGAATAGCAGCTAGGGAGGTGCAATGGACTTGTAATAAAGCCCAACTGGGAGATGGAGCCATGAGAGCTCTTGTGACCACTGTGCCTCTTCAAGATCATGTACTATTCTAAGGAGCTTCCTGTTCCTACCAGGGATGAGGGACTCTTGGGGAGATTATTCCCCCTTTAAGGATGGCAGGCTTTTCTCCCAATATTTTTTTCTCTTTTTCCTAATTAAAAGATTTTTGTATTTAATGTATCGTTCTTGATCTGCTGGTGAAGATTGTACTAAATGTGAGCTTGAGCCCTGTTTCTATAACCTTGATCGACCAAAACACCCCCCACTGAACCTGGAGGGGCGAGGGATCCCAGCTGCTTCTCTGTAACTTTCGCACTTGGCTACCTTCTCCACTGAAATGCTTCAGTCAGTGCTTCAGCAGCTTGGACTGCTACTTCCCTGTGGAATGTCCTCAACTTCACTTTACTTAATTTTGGTTCATAGTTACTTGACTAATATGTTTTGATATTCTATATCATGTAAACAGAAAGTGTCATTCTTCTATTGGGTTTTAAGTTTTCTGACCCTAAAGTTGCCCAGGCCTAATCTGCTTTACTGACCAATCAAACAAATGAACAAAATCATGTTCGTTTATTAGCAACAAAGAGGGATAAAAAATACTCCATCTTACTGGAAAAAGGAGTGACCCCCAAACTATAGCCAGTAGCAGGAATATCAGTAATATGGTCTACAAAGGTGATAAGGAAACTATCCATTCTTTTTCAATGTCAATGGAGATTCGGAACATGATGAACTCTAGCAATCATGTTGGACTTTTATTACTGATAGAAAATACCCATGCCCAGATGGAAATTAATATGAACACCTACATTTGGATGTCACTTCACAGTTTCAAAATACTTTCATGTATTTTATATCACTCAACCTTTACAATACCGCATATACTAAGTATCATTATTCCCCTTATACATGACAACAACCAAGGCTCAGAGAAATTAAATTATTTACCCATCATTCAAACCAGGACTCAACCACAGATCTTTGGACTCCAAAGCTAATGTTAATTCCCTGGAATTCGATTGCTTCTCTCATAATCTTTCACTAGCCTTAGGTTGGGGGATAAGGATAAATAAGCATAGATTTTTAATCTGGAGATTAATTTGGTATATCATCAAGATGCAGATTTGAAAATTATTTCACTGAGAAGAAATAGAATTAAGGACACTAGGGAATGTATTCTTGGGCCGCATGGTTGGAAAGAAAAAAACACACAGTCCCCTCTCCTGTTCACATGGTCTTTCTCTTGTGATGCCCTTTCCACTCCTCTCCATTTTCAGAAAGGAAGGAAATAATCATTTATTTAGCATCTACTAAGTACCAGGCACTGATTCTCACAACCGTAGGAAGTAGATGCCATTATTATCCCCATTTTACAGATGAGGAAACTGAGACAGACAGCGGTTAAGTGATATGCCCAGGGTCACACAAGTAATAACTGTCTGAGGTTGGATTTGAGTTCTGGGCTTCCTGAGGACCATGGTTCTATGCACTGTACCACTTAGCTGCCTCTGTCTTTCCACCAAAGAATAAAGCTACACCATAACCTAAGCAGATCTGAAAGTTAAGTGTAAAGGAAGTTTACTGGTTCAATGAGCTTTAAGGGCATATGATCTTCTGACAATGTCAAGGTCTTTATTCCATGAGAAATGAGCATTCCATGAGAAAGGGCCAATCCAGAGTAGGAATCTTTACCTAGGGCTGATGAACTTATTTGTTTGCAATATATTGAGATTTTTATATTATTGATATTTGATGTTTTTGATATATTTCTATTTTATGTGATGGGCTTTCTTTGTAATCCTACGTATTTGGTTGTATGCATTTAAAAATATGCTTTTGAAAAGAGGTCCATGGACTTCACCAGACTGCCCAAGGGGTTGATGACACATAAAAAGTTAAGAGCTCTTGGTCTAGAGTTATTATTATACACCTTCCCCAAAATGTCCATTCATAGCATGAATATTTAAAGAAGAACCCCTCCCTTCCAACCCCTCCAAAAGTATAAATACAACATTAAACTGTTAACTTTGAAAAGAGGAAGCAAGAAGAAAAAGGGTAGGGTTATTGTAGATCA
Organism: Bettongia penicillata ogilbyi; assembly: GCA_023548195.1. Taxonomy (NCBI): domain Eukaryota; kingdom Metazoa; phylum Chordata; class Mammalia; order Diprotodontia; family Potoroidae; genus Bettongia; species Bettongia penicillata. The sequence goes on from JAJHZJ010000229.1 coordinate 1,342,060, forward strand.
ACCTAAAGCAGAAGAGGAAAAACATTCAATTACATTTCATGGGGTCACAAAATCTCAGCAGTCATCTGGTCCAACCAAACCTGAATTGAAATTTCATCTACAAAATCCCTAACAAGCAATCACTCAGCCCAGTGCCATAACTTGGAAAGGGAGGCTGGAGCTTTTTTCCCCAGAGTGATGAAATTCAGAGTATGGACTTGCTCCCTCCAGTGGCCACACCAAATGCCAGTCCTCCAGCAGCACAGAATACCAGTGGTCACCCAAGACACAATGGTGTGCCCACAAACAGCACCTCAAGTTAGTTCCTCCCTTTACACCAGGTGCAAAAATCCTTAATTATGACTCCAATACAACCTCTTCTTGAAGACCACCAGTGATTACAAACTTTTTCCTTCCCAAGGTAGCCCCTTCTACTTCGGAATAACACTAACGGTCAGAAAGTTTATCTGAATTTTGAAAGAAATATGTCTCTGCAACTTCCAGCCAGTGCTGACACAGCTGTTCTCTTGAGCCAAATAAAATGAGTTGAACCCCCTTTTATAGGCTAGCCTTTCAAATCCTTGAAGAAAGTTGTCATGTCCCCATAAGTCTTCTATTCTCCAAACATGTTCAGTGCAGCAGTCCTGGAAGGGTGGAAGAAAAATCCAAGGATGCAGGTAGCAGATCATTAGGGAATGGAAGAAAATTTAAAACTAAACAACCTTATACTCACATGGTGAAGGAGCCAGGGGGAGCAGAAACTCTCCTCAGGTCAGTGGTTTGCACCTTATGGATACTAGAGGCAGCAGGGAATGAGCAGCGAAGACAGAGTCAGCACAACAGCGTGGACAGACAAGGAACAAGCCAGGAGAGAGAGAGAAAGACACACAAAATTTAAACAGAACTTAAATGAGTGTCTCACCAAAAGGTGAACGAAAAGAAAATGAAAATAATGCCAAGCATGGAAGGCATCCAAGAAGCAGGTGATAGAGATAAAGCCAGCAAAACAAATGGAAGGGGCTGTCTCCAAGACCCATGAGCATCTGAGCACTGGGAGAATTAATGGTGATGGGTCAAATGGAAGGGATGGTACCATGAGACCATCCATGCTAGGATGAAGGTGAGGTCTGGGAGAAAAATATGGTTACCACTTCTTCCTCTTAGGGTTTCCAGGATACCAATAGAGGGATAGATACATTATACACTGGTCGGTTTGTCTAGTCAGTACCCCAAATCCCAAGAGAGTCTCTGGGGTCGCAAGGCATGTTCTAGATGAAGGTTACCCTTGGACACAGCCCCCTTAAATTCTTGGATCATACAAGAGCAGGTAATCTTCCAAGCCCAGCCTATATAAGAGGCAGTCCATCGATGCTGCAAAAATACTTTAAATGCCTATAGGTCCATACAGAAGTCATTACCACAATTTCAGAGCAAACACCAGACAAATCTAGGCATTCCCATATTTATATGCCAAATACTTCAAGGGACAGACTATTTTCATATGATCAAAGATAAGGAGATTGCAGGGACTTTGAATGTCATCTGGTCCAACCCCTTCACTTTACAGAAGAAGCATACGATACCCAGCAAAGGTAAGCTACTTTCCTCTTGAATAGAAGTGCTCTGAGAGGAAGGCTTGGGTTCAAATCCTGACTCTGACACATACAGTTTGTGTGTCCTTGCCCAAATAACTTAAGATCCCAGGGCTCTGGGCTACTCTCTGAGACTATTAATTTCAGAGAAGGTACTGAGTTGCATTGGTAGAAGGAGTTTCCTCACCTGGGAGTTCTATGTACCAATGAAATCACAGGCCCTGTCCCCATCCCCATCGCTAATGCATATATTCTAGAAGGAAAAGGAGAAAGAGGAAGAAGAGGAGGAGGAGAAAGAGGGAGAGGAAATGGAGACAGAGAAGAAAAAATGGAGAGAGGAGAAAGAGACAGAAAGCCAAAGGGAGGAGAGAGACAGACACAGACAGACAGAGACAGAGACACAGAGAGACAGAAAGATCTGGGATATGAGGTCCAAAGTCCAAAGAAAACACCTCTCCTTTCATCACAACTGTTTATTCTGTTCTATTCCTAAAAGTCACTTCAGCTTGTCCTAGACAGATAATGCTACCTAATACTACCCTATCTAATATCTACAACTACTAGACTTGATAAGGATCCTAATGGTTTCGCCAGTTTATTTGAAATCTCTAATTATCCTGAACAGTAGTTTAGCCACTCCAAAATAGATATCTTGGGGAAAAATAATAATTCACATTTATTTAGTGTTTTAAATGTTGCAAAGTCCTTTATTGTAATCTCATTTGTGCCTCAGAAAAGTCCAGGGAGACAAGAATGACAAGGATTATCATTACTCCCATTTTACAGTGAAGGAAACTGAATTTAGGTTGAAACTTTAGCTGAGACTTGAAATGATTCTGACCAAGGTGAAAAAATTAAGTACAAGATCTGCATTATTTTTGAGTTCAGGAATAACTGATATATTTATGTAGCATTTTTGAAGGTTTGCAACTTGCTTTACATGAATTATATTATCTGCTCCTCAAAATGGTCATGTGACGTAGGTACCAATATAAGTCCCATTTTATAGAAAAGGAAATTAAAGTTGAGGGAGGTTAAGTGACTTGTCCAGGATCACAAACCGTTTATGTCTGAGGCAGAATTTAAACCCCACTCTGGATCCCAGATTCCTCATCTGTAAAATGAGTGAGTTGAACTAAATGACCTCTCAGATCCCTTCTAAGGCTAAATCTATAATTCTCTAATCAGGTCTTCCTGGCTTCAAATTTCGTACGCCATTCATTATGTCACTCTCTGACCCCAACTCTTATTCTCTATGGGATAGGGAGAAGGGAGTTAAGGGAGAAGGAGGTGAAAAGGGAGAAAGGGAGAGAAAGGAATAGAAAGAAGGAAAAGGAGAAAGGAAGATGGGGAGGAGGAGAAGGAGAAAGAAGGGGGGAATTGAGGGGGAAAGGTATGGGGAGAGAGAAAAATGAGGACTATTGAGAATCCCAACGTGTTATGTCCCTGGGCTTTGTGATCTGCCATTCCTACAGCAGGCCAGGTTTAAATCCATTTCACATCTCTCTGTCCTTGGCCATTAGAATAAGGCTGCCTATTCCAACTAATAGCATTTTGTGCACTCAAGGAGGATGGAAACCAGGTGCTCAGTTCAAAGTTCCTATTTACAAACCACACCACAGGATAATAGAAACAATCAATCTTTGGAAAGAGTAAGTGTGGAAGAAGGAGGAGAAGTCAGCACTTCTTGTTCTCCTTCCTAACGACTGTTCTATGACTGATTACAAATTGGCTCAAGATTACAAATAGGCTATTTGTTCTACAAAGAAGACTGAACCCTTATGGCTTCCTATCTCCTTACCAGCTGCCTTTCAGAGAAAGCTCTGTAATCATAACTTATCCAGCCATTAATAATAGTACAGGAAAGACAACCTGGATAATGTTCTTCTTTCACTTTTGTATGATAGGTATTTATGATAGCTGGACAAAAGAATTCCATGTACTGTGATAATGTGCAGTATGGCACTGCACATGTATACATTGAAGTAGACAGTACACAGTTTACATGCATAGGACTATTCAAGTCAGAAAGTAGTTGGCTTATCTCCTTTTCCTCTCCAAGAACACTGAAAGTCATCATCGAGATCCAAAAAGATGTCAAAATGCTGCCACAAGATGCTGAATGTAAGCTATTCTGATTCTTTGATGGACCCATGAGATCATCAAAGAAGGAATTGCCTCCTTCAGAGTAGATCTAAATCTCTCCATGACATATGGTTTAAAAAATTAACTACTTAAGTACAAACAGAGACATGGCTTAAAACCATGAAAGAAATCAAAGGGTTAGGTAAGCTCAGAGCCAGGCAACAATGTGATATTGCTGCCCAAAAAGTTAATATTATTTGGAGCTATGGCTTTAGGACAATGCTCATAACAAGAGAGATGACAGACTCCATATGATCTGTGTTGGCCAAATTATACGTGAAACGCTGTACATACTTTTTGGCACCACATTTTAAGGATGTTGACAAACTGGTGCATGTTTAGGAGAGGGTCAAAATGTTAGAGGGATTTGAAATCATACCATGTGAGGAGAATTTAAGGGTGGAAGGGCATTTCAGGGAGGTAAAAAGAATGTATTGGTCAACTGCATTGCCATGTTCCAACACCGGAAGAACTGTCTTCCAAAAGAAAGAAGAGGCTTTCTCTATGGATCCAGAGGGCTAATCTCAGCTTAATGGATGAAAGCTATACAGAGGCAGGTTTTGGAAGTTTAAGAAAGAGTCTTCTAACAAAGCCATCCAAAAATTGGATGGAACACTTTTTGAGGCAGTGACTTTTTTATCACTAGAAGTACTCCAGCAAGAAGTGTCTGTACAAGTGACTCAACTAAATGTCTTCTAATCCATGATGTTATGATTCAGTAATTCTTTTTTGTTGTCATTAACTTTCCTCAGCAGCCTCAGGTTTAGTATGGTACTTCTTTGTGTCTTCAGAATCTCATTCTCAAACTCTTGCCATTGCTACTGGATGACTTCCACTGATGAATGAAATCCTATCATTGGTCTGAAATCTGCTATGTCTAAAACTAAGGTGAACATAAAACTATGCCTGGCTTTCTTTTTCTTTGATACAAAGAGGGAATCATTTCTTCTCCTGACATTCCCCCCTCCCCAAACCCACCTAGTACTCATCTTTTCCATGCTAGGAAATAGTTTGTGTGCTGGTAAGAATGAGATGTAGAAGAGAATTCCCCATGAGGTTCCTCCACCTTATCAAAGATGAAATTATCTTTAAAGCAAGTTTTAAAAAAATGGCTTCTTGCCTTATGGCTCCAGTTGATATCTAGATAACTCTCCCCTCGCTACTATATCACACTTTGGTCCTCAGCTTCGGATGTATTTCTCAATATATTTTGTGATATATTTCTCATTTATTTTGCCCATGCAGCCCATCATTATATTCCAATGAAAAATTGTGTCTGCTTCTGCTCCCATGGATCTTCATCCAAATTCTCTCTGCCATGTTTCACTCTTGTGGTTTCTGGATTTCCTCATATGAGCATATCTTCTTGAATATATCTTCATAATATGCAATGCTAATAAATGTTTGTTGGATTATTGAATTGAATTCTAGAGCCACCCTGAGATGGATTTGATTCAAAAATAAGAATTTAAAGTGAATTAGACGAAAGAATTCTAATTAGCTGGTGGATAAAAGCAGGGGTAGAGTAAGCAATGAGTGAGAACGGTAAAATATATAGCATCTTTTAAAGATAGTCTTTAGTAATAATATCTGTTTAGTTATTTTAGTAAGGAATCTTATTCCATTTAACTTTTGAAAGGGAAATCATATTATAATCTCCAACTGGCTATGATGTGAAACTATTTTTCCAATCATTTGGCTAGAATGGAAAAAGCACTATGAAATGTTAGCAGGTTACTCTAACTTCAGATCCAGCTCCTTTGAATTCAGTTTTATGAGTGCAAAATTTGCAAACTTAGCAGAAATTCTTAATCTTTTTTTGTCATGGACACCTTTGGCTGTCGAGTGACTCCCTTCTCAGAATAACGTATTTTAAATAATTAAAGGCAATGCCATATTTCAGGTAGAGGTTAGTAAAAGTGAAGTAATAATTTTTCCACCCAAGTTAACAAAGCCCCTGAAATGCCCCTATATTCCCCTAGGAATTTCATGAATCCCATGTTAAGAACTCTAAAGTTACAGCAATGTCACATTTACGATCACTAGGAATAAAGGACAGTTTATTAATTTCCTCTTCCTGGTAATGTTTTATGTAGTTAAAGAAAACTGGAGGAGAAGAAGGACTAGGGATGGGAAAGCACACCAGATTTAATCAGAGAATCTAAGTTTAAATCTCAGCTCTTCTACCTGGCACTTGTGTTTGACTTTGGCAAAGTTACTTGACTTTACTAGGTATCAGGCTCTTATTCTATAAACTGAATATATTGATATTAAAATCCCTTATACCTTTACCCCTAATGATTCTTTTTCCTGTGAACTCTCCAATCCAATCCAATCCAACGATCATTTATTAGGTGCCTACCATGTGCAAAGCACTGTGCTAGGGTTCTGGGGATACAAAGACAAAACAAAAACAACACCACAATATTGAGTATTAGATAATGCGAATTGTATTTCAGAAAATGGGCAGTCTATCCTGGTTATTTAGAAAGAGTTTCTTGATTGTAAAAGTTACTAATTTGTGAGGTAGGCAGTGATCTTCTACCTAGAAATCTTTTTTTCCCTAAAGAATAGCAGTGTATTTCATTATTGTGCTCAGTTGTCTGTCACATACATAAGATCCCCCACTGGGTAAGGTGACTTTCATTCATTCCAGTATTGTTCTGGAACCAGTCATGGCTTCTCCCAACTGATAATACTGGGGAGAAGTGAGCAGCAGATGTGATTTCACAATAGAAGGGGGAAGTAATTGGAACTAAGCATTTATATCTCCCATAACAGAAGCACAAAGGCAGAAAGAATGCTAAATAACCTCTCCAAACAGGACCATCTTACATGAGATGAGTGCCAGGGAATTTAGGATGAATTCTGAGAAGAGAGGAAACAGAAGGGAGACCCCCCCACACACCTCATTTTCAGAAGTACTGACAGAGGACGCACGTTCATTTCCATTCCAAGAATACTCTGTTCTAACAATGAACTTAGCCTACTAGTATAAAAAAAAGAATGTGCCATGACAGAGAGATGGGTTAAATGGATCTCTTTGAATATTGGCTTTGACTTCAATTTCAGAATTCTTCAGGATGACCTTAAGATAGGTGCACTCACAGAGATATTCTGGGCTAGGAGGGAAACACCTTGATGTAAACTCAAAGCAAGCAGATTATTTCTTTTGCTAAGGCACTGATGACTATCATTAAGATAAAATGTTAGCTGGACTGAACACCACATTATTAGCCACAAAACTTTATTTCAATTCTTTTCCTCCTTCAGATTAGCAATTCAGTCAGCTGACACAGCCTCAAGGTTACTAAATATATGGAGGACAAGTTATGTTACCGGGGTATAAGGGGTCAGCAATTGTTTCAAATGTGAGGCAACATCATCCAGGGAAACCATTGATGGGTCATAAAACTGGGAAGCATGAGGAAACTGTTTACCTACCAAGGGTGGGGGTGGGGTGGGGGGAACATAGTGAAAGACAGGAGAAGATTGTACAAAATAGACAACGAACTTCTTTTACTTCGTGTCTTTACAGATGAGGAAGCTGAACTTGCCTAGGATCAGTTCTGGATAAGACTACCTCTCTCTAAATAATCTAAAATTAATCAGAACAAAGGGCATCTCTTTGGTGAAATGGGTAGAGATTCATCTAGACTGTTCCCTTAAGGATGAATAATTTGAAATTACTCTGCCCCCAAACCAAACACACTTGAACACCGAGCAAAAACACCTGTCATGCACAAGATAGTACTTTGTACAAAAAAAGGGGCACAGGATTCTGCACAATAAAACACAAAGATGATGCGTTTTCCCATAAATTGTAAAGCAAGGAACCCCTGGGGCACCTGAGATTTTCTTTTCTTCTTATATTATACATACACAGACGAGGAGGCCACCAGTCAGTCCATGCACATGCTATGAATTTTCCTTTTTCTAAGCTGTCTCACAGAAATAATTTAAAACAAGATTATGACTCACTCATTAAGTAAAGGCATGGACGTTCTCCTCTTGCTCTTCTGCACCATGTTGGCCTGATTTCTCAGGGATATCCGAATCAGAGCAGGGGCCAACTTACAGGGCTCTCCATCCACTTGCATGGGGATGGATTTGTATGTAAGGAGCATTACCTCCCGGCACTGATGCAGTCTTTCTCCATGGCCTCCAACTTGCAGGGCAGCCTACAGAAATGAAAGAATGAAAGGAGGGTGGAAATGCCTTCCATGTTTTATCAGTTACTCAAAACAGCTGGAATCTCAAAGTCCATTATTTAACCAACAACTTTCTGACAAAACATGTTTGAATTAAGTGTCCCCAGTGTAAGTACACCAATTTTATAAATGAACTGTATTCTTAGCCATGAGACCTTAAAATATTAACTTATCCTTTCTGGGTTTCAGCTTCCTCATCTGTAAAAAGAAGGCTACATAAACTCTGACTTTTTACAACTCTAGGTTAAAACAAATCTGCCAGTTCATAAATATATCTGTAGGATTGCCTATAACCTCTCCTGTCCACTTTTTACTCCATCCTATTTCTAATCACATATCACTAGGCTAAGTTTAACAAGAACCTGACCATCAGTACAAATTCCCATCAAAAATCATGGAAAGGAAATGTAGATGAGATGAAAGAAACGAAGCAAATGACATAAATCCAGTTCTAAATTTTTTGATTAAATGATAAAATTTTAACTCTCAAAAATCCACCAGATGATCATAAATGGCCAGTTTTTAACCACTGATTACCCCTTTGCTTTTCCCTTGGATGTATACCCATGCTGTTTACCCTTTGCCAGTTAAGTGGTTAGTACTATGGAGTGACAATGTCAAAACCAGCCTATACCAGAAATAATCAGGAGAGGAAAGCTATTGCACGGACATGGATATCACCTGGTACGCTGGAAAACAAATTTAGTAAAATAACCTCAACAGTAGAAGAGAGCGTTCCAGTTAAATGGGGGCTTTATTTTAAAGGCTTTTATCTTCTAAACTTTCTTTTGAAAATCCTTTTTAAAAATCCATGGCTTTACACTCCTCCCTCAGTCATCACCATATAGTGAATACAATGAAGACTTTCTTGGGTGACAGTGGATATTGAAATAGCGATATAGTAGAAAAAAGCAAGATGGGAATATCCATGGCATTAGCCCATGAGGGCGATCATCCTCCTGCCTTCACAGAGCTTAGAGAGAGAAGAACTCAGAGCCTGTGCATGGACTGGGGGCTTTATACATATATGTAGGTACTGAAATAGCTATATGTTATGCTAATATTAGAGACACCACTTATTATTTTACAGTACTTTCAGATGCATGAGGTTGTCCTGGGCTTATACTGAACCCAAGGAACATCTGGAAAAGATTATTATCTGTGTGTGCCTCTATAAAAATAAATCCCTGATATCAGCTTGTTTTCTTTTTACACTCCTTTTACTCCTAAAAATGGAGTACCAGAAGAATAATCTGATTAACTAGGGTTTTGACTATATGAGTTCCATAAATTAGTATTGTCCTTGCCACAGCCCCCTTCTGTTATCATAGACAATTGCTAAGTGACTATATTTGGATGCAAAGGATAAGGAATAGAATAAAAAATTTCAAAAATGTAAAATATGAAAGTTAAAGAAAATAAGACCTGAGAAGAATGGTAGAAATCCAAATTTTGAGGGAAAAGAGAACTCAATAATTCTTAACTCTTCAGACTACTGTGATAAATAATTCCTTACTTATAAATTTCTGGGTCTATTTAAAATACCTATTGTAGTTGCCATTTAATTGAATGAAAATGAATTCATTTTAAGATCTGTTATACAGAAGGCATTAAAGAAGATACGGGGAATATAATGATTAAAAAATACCAGTTCATTTTATAAAGGAGTTTCTCTTCCATTGCAATAGGAGGGAGAATCTCACATATACTCAGAGAAGGATAATACAAGATAGTGAATGAGAGGGGCAAAGGAGAAATCCAGAGTATTCTAGGAACATTAGATGAGTGAAGATACTTGCAGGTGAGTGTACCAGTAAAGACTTCAAAAGGGAAGTGGCACCTCATCTAAGGGGGCACAAGAGAAGGCTAGACACAGGGCCAAGAAGAACTGAGTCTGACCACAACCTCACATACTAGACAAGTAACTCTAAAAATGTCATCCATTCTTTCCTTCCCTGATCTTCCCATCAGAAACATGATGCTGATAATAGCACAGAGATTTCGTAAGGAACAAATGAAATAACACAAGTAAAGCATTTTCCAAACCCTAAAGTGCTACATGAATGCTATTTTTTATTGTTATTATCAATGTCTTAAAAAAAGATAGGGTTCTGAAAAGTAGAAATTAGCAAGGAGTACATTCCCAGCAGAGGATGGCCAGTAAGAATGGAGAGAGGGAGACAGAAGAGGAGACAGGATGCTAAGTTTGGGCATGGCTTAGTAGTCCAATTTTGAGTGCACTTTAGTACGTACAAAAGGGGAGCAAGGTGGATCAATTCTGGAAAGGTAGGCTGAAGTCACTGGGTGGCTTTGAATACCAATTCCTATGTGTAAGAGGGAGTTACTGCAAATGTCCATTCAAGGAACTGACATGATCAGACTTGTTTCTCATGAAGATTATTTTGGCAGTTTTATGGAGGCAGTGTGGATTACTGGACAGAGCACTGGACGTAGAAAGACCTTGGTTTAAATCCTTCTTCAGATACATGCTGTAAGGCCTGAAGAAGTCACCTAACATTCTGGTCTCAGTTTCCTCATGTATGAAATGAAGGAGACGGGCTTGCTTATTTCTAAAGCCCCCACCAGATCTAATCTTAGTAGCTCAGTAAAGGAAGAGAAAATGAAGTCTGGGAACATGGTTAGAACCTATTATAATAGTCCAGTTGAGAGTTTTAAAAATTAAAGGCCTAAAATAGGATGGTGATGGTATGAATGGGGAAAGGGAATGGGTATGATGGATGTTAAAATTACTTCCTTTGTTCAACCCACTCCCTTTGATTGAAATTTGCATCTGAATCTCCAAACTCCATCTATCAAAATCCTAGTTATCCTCAAGAGACAAAATCAAAAATCAAATATCATCTCCTTCGTGAGGCTATCGCCTATCATCCTGGCTAAAAGTAATCTTTCCTCCAAACTCTCTACAGAGTGATTGATCGATCTGGACTGGTGGCATCAATGTATGAATGTGCATAGATAGTTATATCCATATTTATGCATATATATAGACTTGAGACCCCAGTCCACGCACATGCTCTAAGTTCTTTTTTCTTGAAGTTCTGTCTCATATTAGAAAATGAAGGTGGGAGTATGATTCACTCATTGACTAAAGTAACAGATGTTCTTCCCTTCCCATTCTGTCCTATATTGACCTGACTGCTCAAGGATATTCAGATCAGAATAAGTGCCAACCTAGAGGAATCCCTGTCTACTGATATGGAGATATATTTGTATGTGAGGAGCATGGAGAATACCTTCCATCCTATATACCACTAACTTCCTGATATCCATATATATGTATGTACAAATATATATATATACATACATAGGTATATACGTATATATACATATACATATATACATAAATATATATACATATACATATGTATATATACACACATATATATGTATATATACACATATGTATATATACATATATATACATATATACCTACACATACCCACAAATTACATATAATATGCATGTGTGTATACATGTGTATATGCACACATATGTAGGTACATACATATGCATACATTGTATATACGTGTATATATAAATACAAAGTAAATATGATATTGACAGACATATATATACATGTCTGTATCTATAATTTTATTTACTGTTTTCTATTTTATATGCATGTGTTTTATTTCTTTATAGTATGCTCTCAGAGCATAAAGATGAAGTGTTCAATCCAAAAACATTTATTAAGCACCTACTATATGCCAGGTGCTGTGCTAAACCTCTAAAAATTAATTTTTCTTTCTATGTTCTTTTGTATTCAAGATATGCCAAGAGCTAGCATACATCAATTTTTTTTTCACCAGGAAAGAAAACATTGAACAAAAGAAAAATATAAAGGGTTACTGTCTCAATTCTTTAGTGTCCTCTTCATATATAAAAACTAGCTCACTGCAGCTAGGCAGGCAACTGATTTTATTAATATTTCTTTTATAATCATGGATAAGCCCAAAGAATGTGCAAAAAATCAACATCCTTTGACTCAGACTGTAAGCTGTGTGAGTCTCTGGTTCTAGGCTGATTCAGAGGATATTTTTTAAAATTACATCTTACTTCTTGGTGTTTAAATGAATGAAGCAAATGTATAATGAATTCAAGAAATATTAAGCCATTTCATCAGCCACTGAAATGGAACAGTATGTAATTATTCCAGCATACATGAGACATAACAGAGGGAACTAAAAAACAAAACAAAAAAATCTCTGCTAATTAGTCGAGGGGATTTCACAGAACCCGCAAGAAGATTTGTTTTTCATTTTCATCACAGTATTTTATTGCTCAGATCTGTCTGAACATTTAGCAAGAGCCCTAATAGCCAAGAATCTCATAATTGTCTGTGTAATTATTATCCCAGGATTTATAGTATTTTGAGCTAAAAAGATTGTAGAATCATAGATTTAAAGCTAGAAGGGCCTAGGAAAGGGGTAGGAAACCTGTGGCCTTGAGGCCACATGTGGCCTTCTAGGTCCTTGGATTTGACTTTTTGACTGAGTCCAAGTTTTACAGAACAAATCATTTTATTAAGGAGATTTGTGAAGTTTGGATTCAGTCAAAGGGTCACACTTGAGGACCTAGAAGATCACATGAGACCTCAAGGCCATAGATTCCCCTCCCCTAGCCTAGGAAATCATTTAGTCCACATTTTTCATTTCATAAATTTGGAAACTGAGGCTCAGAAAAGTGAAGTAATTTATCCAAGGTCATGGAGGTAATAATAGCAGAGCTAGCATTCAAGTCCAGGTTCTCTGATGCCATAGCTAGTGCTCTTGCCACTCTCCATCCCTGCCTGGTGCTATTTAATATTAACAATGTTGCAAGTGAGAGGCATCATGGTATGGTGGAAAACATGGTAGAATTAGATTCTGGAGATCTGGTTTCAAATCCTAGCTCTGCCAGCTATTACTTGTGTGAATGCAGGCATTTTAAATCAAAACTATGAATTTCCCACATCAACATCATTTCATAGCACAGTTAAAGTCTACAATGTTGTTTGGACATGTAAGGGAAGATTCACACACACACACACACACTGAATCTGAGAAAGTTTCTCTCTTATGGGGTGTGGACATGCCCATTGGTGCCCACTGCCTCCTAAGACAGCCCATCCCACTTCTACTCAGCTTGACATATTGGGAAGTTCTTCCTTATCTCAGGCCTAAATTTTCCTCATTATCGTTTCTACACATTGCTCCTGATTCTACCCTGTGCAGCCAAGAAGAAAACGTTTAAGCTTTTTTCTACAACAGCCCTTAAAATATCTGAAGCAGCAGATATCACATACTCCTTGAGTCTTCTCTCCAGGCTAACCACCCCTGTTTTCTTCAGTGGATTCTCACATGGCAGGAACTCAAGTCCCCTCAGCTTCCTGGCTTCCCTTTTCTGGATATTCTCCAATTAATCAGTGTCTTTCCTAAAACCCGGTGCCTGGATCTGAACACGACAATTGAGATGTGGTCTGGCAAAAGCAGAATGGATTGTAATTGCCTTTTCCTTATTTCTGGAAGCCATGCCTCTTTTAATGAAACCCATGATTACATTAACCTTCTTGACTAATCTATTACAGACCATTGACTCTATTAAGCTAACATTCCATAAAAATCCCCAAGTTTTAAAAAAAAAACTATCCATGCCTCCTCCATCTTGTATTTGTGATATTTTTTAACCCACATGTAATATTCTCCATTTATGGATAGGGACTAGACCTGTGATTTCACTGATCCAGGGAACTCTTGGGTGGGGAAACTCCCTCCACCAAAGCAGGTTAGCATCTTCTCTGTAACTTATAAATATAAGAGTATAAGAGAGTTCCCTAGTACAACGAGAAGTTAAGTGATGCATTCAGGGTCACACACTCATTATTTATCAGAGGTGACATTCAAACTCAGATTTTCCTGACTTTAAATCTGGCTTTCAGTTACACCATACTGTCTTTCTATTCAAGTTCATCCCAAGAGATCTGGTCCTATATTCTGGCCTGCCAAGATATATTTTTGAACACGATGGTTGACCATTATTTAAATTAGTCCCTTCATCATAAAATAGGATAAGGATGCTATCTCTCCTTTTATCCAAATCAATGATAGTCCAATCACCTCATTTGAAAGAGAAGATAGAACTTGCCCAACAGCTGACAGGTAGTAAATAGTGGAGCTAGAAGAAGGCCCTCTGACTTCAAATTCAGCTTTCTCTCTACCATACCAAATGCTATAATACTGTGAGTTTAGAACAGTGGGGAAGAGGAATTTATTTGACTTAATGGCATGTTATTTGCTATCCTATACTCTATGCATTTGTAAATCCAGAGAAAATATTAAATACTGATGGTAATCCCCACAGGCAAAATGAGGACTGATCCTGATGTGAATTAGATGTACTCAGAAGTTTTACAGAGACAATTATATAAAGTAATTTAACACTAAGCTTTCCCAAGATTAGAAAGGTAGAAAGTACTTGTCCATTGATTTTGCACAGAAATTAATGAACACTTTTACTGTGAGAGTGTTTTTCTGACTACTCATCTTCCCTCTGATTTATACAAGAAACTCTGTCTTTACAGATTCACTGACTTTCTCCCTTTTGAGCCTGCATTCATTCCTTCCAAACATCTACTAATCCTATCTTTTAACCTATCCCATCTCCTCTATCCATCACATACTGTTATACTTAAAATACTGCATACTTATCTCCATGCTATTTTTGTCTACTTTCTCACATAGATCTAAATATGAGTTCATACAGAGAAATGCTTGCTGATTAATTATGTAGCCACTAAAATTAGTAATAGCCTGTGTTTCTTTTACACTTTAAGATTTACAAAGAGTTTTTTTCATTTGATCCGCACAAAAAACCTAGGAAATAGTTATTACAGGTAGTGTCCATTTAATAGATGAAGAAACTGAGGCCCAGAGAGGTTAATGAACTTGCCTATGGTCACAATGCAAAATTGTATCAGAGGCAGTATACAAACATCCTTCTCTACTGACTCACTTCTTTGCCAGTACTTAGTCTTTTAGTTTCATTTTCTTGCTTTATTGCAACACTGTTATTTTTCTAAAACTGTGTCATATAGTAACAGTAACAATGTTAGTGATAATGTTTATTTCTCCATTGAAGAACATTCTAGCTAAGGAACAATCATTCCATTCTTATGTTTTAACAAAAATAGATGTCTGTCTATGTATGTCTACTGAAATGTGTATAGCATCTGTAAAAAAAAATTACCTAAAAAAGTTGCAGCAACTTTTTAAAACTTATCATCTTCCCCTTGACTTGACCTCCAGTTGCCAATGGATCGTAATACTTTAGCTTTAAGATTTTCCTGTCATTTGCTCTAGTAAGCATAGCAAACACCCAGATAAGTCTATCACATGGTTAACAACTATTTAGTCATATTCATTGTGGAAAGGAATCCTTTGTTGAAACTTTTGGTGAAAACCTGGCTTTTTATATCTAAATTCATGTATATGTATATGTAGTTATATTTACATATAAATGTCTATGTAATTTTGAAATTTCAGACAGCTTTTTTTAAAAGCAGGGAGTATCTATAGTAACTCTGTAGTAGACATGATTTTAGATCCTTATGAGTTTAGTTAAAGAGAGGAAGTGGCATGTGAGTGCCTTTCAATGTAGCAGAAGTAGCAGTTTATATCTTCATCGTACCCTTCCTCACCAGAAGGTTATTTAATCTGATTAGCTGAGCAGTGATATCACTTCGATAACTGAAGTGCAATATAACAGGGGTAAGTCTAACTGACTAGTTAACAGTCCCCGTCCTACCTAATGTGGATGAATGAATAGATATAAGTATCCTCACAAGTAGGGACAAAAAAAATGGAACTGAACCTAATCAAATATAAAATTGATTATCAGATACTTTGTTAGAGTTAGCAAACAAGAAAACTGTACTGAGTCTCTTTTCAGAGTTAAAGAGTTCTAGAATCAGCTACCAACTGCTCAGTGGACAAGGACAAGGGCTTCTCAGAGAACACCACCACCAGGGTGAAACCTTAGGGGAAGAACTAATGAAAGACAAAATCAAGCCAAGCCCTGGCTATCCAGGAGATCTGGATCTTGTGATTTGCTCAGACATGAAGGCCTTAAATGAATTTGAATTATCATAAATATCTATTCAGCAGTTCCACAAAGTTGTCTACCTCCCCTGAGAGCATAATGTGAATGACGGATTACAGTTCTGTTTCTCACTTTATGAATGCCTACTTCTCTATGTTTTTTGGATAAAGCATTTTCTGTGGTGGAATAAATAAGTGCTATCCTTACCTAATATTTACCTATATTGCACATTAAGTACCCTTTCAAGAAGAAGCCAGAACGCTAGGAAGCCTCAATCTCACCAGCTGGACACAGACTCAATCTTCGCTTCTGCATGGGGCCTCAATTTTGCAGTCTTCACTACATGTACTAGCTGAGGGTTCATCTGTGGGAGCATGCTGAACCCTCTGAGGATATGTACTCAAAGGCCCCCAGTGTACCTCAACTCTACAGCCCTCCTTAGTCACACTGACTTACACCCCTCTGGTAACCATGACTCACTCTCCTAATACTCTCCACAGACTCTGGCCTCTCCTCTCCTCTACCACAAATACCCCAGCAGGCAGCTTCAAAACAATTCAGAATCCTGATTAGCAGCTTCCTGTAGCTTCCTTACAACCCAGGGGGCACTGGCATTATAAACAACAGTGAGGTCAATGACTCTTGCTTTTCACAAACAACTGGTTGCTTCCAAATGGGAAGGCCCAAGAGTCTAATACTGGGGGGCAACCATCTGTTTCCCCTGCCTTATACCTCACCTACTAACCAGGTGCCTAGGGATCTTACCAGAATTCCTATTCCCTGATTCTTTTAGGACTGGAATGCTATCTCCTTCAACCAAAACATTACAAAACGTTGAAGTATTATTCCTGATTCTCCAGTTCAGGAACCCAACCCTCATTGCTGCCAAGCAACTGCCTAGACTTCTACCTGCAGCATACCACCAGAATAGCATGATGCTAGATATCCATTTCATCAGCACCTCATACTTAACACACCCAAATGTGGACTCATCATCTACCCCTAAAAACCATCCGTAGCCTTAACTTTTTCATTTCTATTAATGTTTCCACCATCTTCTTGATTGCCTTTAGAAGGCTTGTAATCGTGAATTATCTTGACTTGTTTTTCTTCCCTCTTCCTCTACTCATACAGTTGTCAAATTCACCATCTTCTACCTTTACAACACTTCTCTCTGTTCCCTCTCTTCCATGCCCACTGCTATCACTCTCCTTTAGGCTCTCAAATTTTCTTGTCTAGACAGTTAGAATTGCCGCCTAATTGTTCTTCCTGCCTCCCATATGTTCCCTCTTCAATCTGTTCTCTTTCAGGATAGAAGCTTAAGCAACCTTCCCAATGCCCAGCTATGATCACTATTATTTTACTCAAAAATCTCAAATGATTCCCCACTATCTACTAAATATAACTGCCATTGACTCTAGCACTCAGGGTTCCACAATATGGATGCAACCTACGCATACAATCTTATTTCATATTACTTCCATTTATGCAGTCTATATTCCTATCAAAATGTATATTCTACATCCCTTGTTGTCTTCTACCCCCTCTCATCTCTGTGCCTTTACTGAAACCATTCCCCTCCATGCCCAAAACAGTTTTTCTCACTGAATCTCCATGTATTGAAGTCCCTTCATCTAAGGCCCAACTCAGATTCCACTTCCATCACTGTAGCCTTCTCTGTTTTCCCTGGCTCAGGTGAAATGCTCTCTCTCAATGAAAATGACATAATTACTTGCTCTGTTTCACTCCTATCCACTTATTTCACTCTCCCTCGCATCACAGCAATCTCTGCACTTGTCCTTCTTCCTTTCTGCCCTTTGCCCTCATTGGACTGTAATCTCCTGGAAAGGAGGCTATGTAGAATAAGTAGTAGGACATGGATAGAACATTGACTCAGAATCTGAAAGACCTGGTTTCAAATCCAGCTTCTGACACTTGCCATGCTATTTAACCTCTTCGAGCCTCAGTTTTTATTTCATCCTTTTATCCTTTATAAAAGGATTTGTGAGGATTATAGGATACTCATAGGACAATGTGGACCAAATGACAGAAAGAAATTGAAAAATTTTAAAGCATCATAAAAATGTCAGTGATTGTTAATACCTACGTTTATATCCACAGGACATGGCAAAATATATGCTTAATAAATACTTGTTGCATTGAATCGAATTCCACCTATCATCTGGGAAAGCAACTTGTACCCTCTGATGGGCTTCCTTAGCAATGACCAGAGTCCCCAAACATCACGTACCTTCACTGTCTACCGCCAAGGCCCCCCACACCCACTTCCTGGCTGCCTGGACTGCCTCCTGTTGTCTACTGCTGAGACCTGCCTCACCTGTCAGATCCATTCCAGTGAGCCTGTCTCATTTCCATATTCCGGGCATCTCTGACAAGTAGACAGTTTTTACTGCTGCTGACCAGACTCCATTTCACTCTTGTTCATTTTTAAAAAAATCAAATAACAAGATACCCAGATTGTTGGCTGGAATTTGTTGACATTTTTGCAGCTTTACTTCAGTCTGTATTGTAGTGAGTTGAAGACAGATATAGTAAGATTTTTTTTCTAAGGGCTCAAAGGACATGAACCAAGGTCATAGAGAATTAGAGGGCATGGATGGACCGAGTCGACATTACTGGAGGGAGTAACCATATCAGTGAAGTTGCAGATTGACTGAAGTGTCAAAATATACAACATTTTTTATTACTCTTTAAATATTAACAAAATACATTATAGCTAGTAAACAATTACATATTTTAACCTCATGAAACTCTTGATTCTTATTCTCCCTCCTGTTGCCTATGGGCGTACTCTTTAGTTGGCAGAAATGATAAAGCTAGTCCCAACAATGGAGAGGGCAAGAACAGAGCTGAAGACAGAGCAGCTCTGCTTGAAAGAGTGACCTGGTCTGACCACATCCAGAGGACTGGATTCATTTACAGGTGTCCTCCTTTAGGAAGGATGCTATCAATATGGATGGCATCCAGGGAAGGGTAACCAAGATGGTGAAGTGAATCAAAATCATCTTATAGGAGGAATGACTAGTCAAAGGAACTGGGGATATTTAGCTTGGAGATGAGAAAATCTCTCTGTTTTTAAATATTTGAAGGCAATCATGTGGAAGAGAAATTAGATTTTTTTTTCTGTTTTGTCCCAAAGAGAAAAATAAAAGACCAAAAAACAGAAGTTTCAGGGAGGCAAAAACTTTCTCATTGGAAAGAAGTTCCTAAAAATTGGGGTTTTCTTTTTATAAAAAGGAATTTATTGCCTCAAAGGAGAGTAAATTCCCTATCAATGGAAGTATTCAAGCCACGGCATCATTTCTTGGGAACTTATTCTTCAACAAGGCGTTGGTCTAGATGACCCATAAGGAGCCTTCCAAACCTCTTATAATAGATGTTTCATCTATTCCTACCTTATTTCTATAAAGAAGTGAAGATGTGTAAGAGAGTCAAACACACCCATATGTGGAGGGAGAAATTTGGAACAGAGGGGAAAGAGTCCCCATTTCTTTATTTCTTTCCTTAAGGAGGACTCATTTTAATTCGGAAGGATCATGGTCTCATATACCTTAATCTTTCAATGGGTATAAGATTGAATTGATGCAGGGGTTCCTCTACAGAGGCAGAGTCCTACCCATAACACCTTTTAATGCTATGTAATTCTTATCCATATTTTTTTCAGAAGACCCTTCATAAAGAGTCTACCCACCATGCTAGAGGCTCTCCTCTAGGTATTTTTATATTTTGTGGGCATCAATCTAATCCCCAAGCTGTCCCCCTCACCCCCTACCCCTGAGGACTCCATGAGAGTTACTTTCTGTTACATAATTACCACAAGATCAGGCTACTTCCTTTACTTATCAGAGGGTGTTTAGAGAGAAATCGGGATGATCTGGCTTCAAGTCTTGCCCCTGATACATGTTAGCTTGTGAGGCTGAGCAAGTCACTTAATCTCTCAGTCAGGCTTCCAGATAAATGTCTAAGACTAAGCGGCAGAACTATAGTAGGATGGGTTCTCTCACTGGATTTTCCCTATCTCAGACAAATCAAAGTTTGGACCAAATCAAAAAGATCCTTTAAAAGAGTTCATCATTAGAAAACTTCTACAGTCTACTCATGTACACTGTGTCCATGTCTACTGACTTTTAAGTCACATACAACTGATTCTTTGGAAATTATGATATTGCAAGATTCACAACCACATAGCATCACCTAAAAACACAGAAAATAAAATGATTCATTTTTGCTTTTTTTAAATTGGATTTTTTTTCTGGTAGCAGATTGGGAACTTTGAAAGGATTGCATAATGTCCCATATATAAATCAGCCCACTTTTTTTCCTGCTATTCAATTCTAGGCCTAGCTCACTGTCCATTATCCAACTGGATGTTCAATACTAATATACTAATTTAACAGACTGTTCTACCAACCCCGTGCTTCTATTTGGACAACAGGTATTTTTAATTCCTTTGGTTTTTCCCAAACCCTTTTGCATTTAGCCCCGTTTATAGGCCTGGCTCCCAACAGTAACCAGAGCCTTAGGCTACACAAGTCTATATCTTCCAGTTCTATGCTTCCTTAACATAGATAACCAAAAGGCATAATTATCTCTATAGCTATATTTATCAAGAAACTTGCATTATCTAAACATATGTATAAGATAGACTTCTTGTCAGAGGAAAGCCTTTGAGACTGTATTAAAAATTCTTTTTTATATATTTCTATATCTTTCAGTCAATTGTTTACCTCTTAAGATGAGGTCTATGATAATTTTATTTTGGAAAGTTTGCTTTAAAATTTAAAAATTCTATTTCCTTCTTATATTTTCATCAAGGACACTCTCATTGTGTGTGTAGATCAAGAGTTCATAAACCTTTTGTATCATGGAACCCTTTAGCAGTCTGACAAATCCTATGGAACCCTTCTTAGAATAATGTTTTTAAATGTATAAAATGAAATATATAAGATTCCAAAGGAGACATTTACTAGCTGTATGACCTTGGACAAGTCAATTAACACATTTGCCTCATTTTCCTCACCTGTAAAGTGGGGATAATAATAGCACCTATCTCGCAGGGTTATTGTGAGGATTGAATGAGATAATAGTTGTATAGTGCTTAGTACGGTGTTTGGCACAGAGTAAGTGCTATATAAATATTTATTATTATTATATTGAAAAAACTACTGTAAAGCATTCTCGTGGAGATTTTATAAAAATAAGAAAGTAGGTTCATGGAGTAGGTGGTTAATCACATCCTTTTGGTTGCCTTTGTGGGTGGCGGGAAAGGTAATATTTTACACACAAAAACAACATGATATAACTGGGTAGAGAGGCAACCATGAAGTGAGAAAGATCTTGGTTCAAATCTCATCTCTGATATGTACTGGATGGGTGACCCTGACCAAGTCACTAAAACCCCTCTGTGCCCTCAGGTGATTCTCTAAATCTCTAAATTCCCATTCAGGTGCTGATAATTACACTAATAGTATTTATATAGTGCTTTGTGGTTTGCCAAGAGCTTTAGATGTGTTTTCTCAACTGATCCTTAAAACTACTCAGCCAGGTAGGTGCTAGTATCATCCCATTTGACAAATAAAAAAACAGAGGCTGAAAGAAGCTAAGTGGATTGCCCAGAATCACAGAGCTGTTTTCTATCTTCCTGACTTCCAGTCAAGCACCCTATTCACTGAGACCTAGATGCCTGATCTTCATTGGTAAAGAAAATTCTCCTCATACCAATGAAGTCATAGGTTGAAACCAAGAAATAAATAGATTAGAAGATAGACAGACAGACAGACAGACAGACAGACAGACAGACAGACAGATAGATAGATAGATAGATAGATAGATAGATAGATGATAGAGAGACAGAGAGGGAGACAGACACACAGAGAGGTGATCGGAAACCATCTCCCTCTTTCTCACCATTTCTTTGCTTCCCTATGCTCCTCCAAGTCTTAGGAGTAAAGTCTCATCTTATGTAAGAAGCTCAGGGCTCCTGAATCTCAGTGGTTTCCCTCTGAGCTGATCCTGTTTGCTTATGGTTGTTTGCACATCGTATTCTCCCATTAGAATTTCAGCTCCCTCTGAGCAGAACCTGCTTTTGTTCTTTGTATCCCTAGTCTGTATCCAAGTATGTGCCCAATGCTTGGCACATGATAAGTGCTTAATCGATTGCTAGCTGATTGATTGAGAAAGATTTCCTCTGTATTTAGGCTTGCCCAACCAGTACATTTTCTAGTTTTTCTCTAGCACATTTTCTCCTTCCTCATATAGCCCATTTGGAGTCAGAGGATCGGATTCAAATCCTGATTCTCCTACTTATCACTTCTGTGACCATGGACAAGCTATTTAACATGTTTAGGCCTTTGGGTTCCTCATATATAAAATGAGGAGACTACCAAATGATCTCTAAGGTCAATTGCAGTTTTAAATTCTGACCAGATAAGCCTGCAAACAATGTAGAGTTAGAGAGAAGAATGTCTCAGTGAGTTTAGGGACCATTATACTACCTCCAGGAAAAGGCTGGGGGAGATCGAGAGGAAAGGAAATGCACAAGACCCCCAAGGGGGATAGGCATGTAAAACTACCAGAAAGTGCTTTCTGACCCACGTTCCTGCTCACCCTCACCTTCCAATGTATATTTGACATTTTTCCTATTGTACTTAAGAAAACTGGGCTAACTCTTCCAGGACATATAACCATGAGACAGCCATTGTACATTAGCATAATTACAACTGCTAAGGAGACTTACATCTAAACAGCTTATCTTCTGCAAGTGGAAAATTTCAGTCCCGTGATGTCTTCAATTTCATTATTGCCCATTTTATAACCTGTCTTTTAAAACTAATTCACAAATACATAAAGACCTCAGTCGTATATTAGAATTTCGAATGGCCAAAAAAGTGAGCATTTTCCTTAAATTTTTCATAAAACAGAAGGAAAAATCTTTGATTTTGTTGCTGGGGAATTTTAAAAGCAGGAGGGTAGGAAGGGAGAAGTGACAAGACATCAAATCCTCAGGCTGGATCTCACGCTGAGCTGTCTGTCTCAAAAAAGTTTCAGATCATATCACCAAAGAAAGAGACCTCAACGGTAGTGATGGGGATCAGAGAAGAAAATTCTGGCAAGAAGAAATGCAGATCTTAGGGTCTGATTATCTGATTAGGGACCTAATAGAGAGTTAACCAGGTGAATAAACATTCAAGAAGGATAATCTTAATTTGTAAGGAATTCATTTCAATTAGGAAAAAAAAGCCGAGGACATTTCCTTTGAAAATTCTGGAAAGTAAGCAATTATTTGAAAAGGAAGATTCTTTCCCCAAAAGACTAATCCTGTTAAACTATCTCATAAGGAACAATCCTGGATTGTCCTGGTCTTTGTCCTTTGCTTTACTCAGCAGGGACAGTACAAAGCATCCTTGGTATTCTAGATCCATAGCCTTAAACGGTTTTTACTTATTTTAAGTCTTTTCCATTTCCACACTGAAATACTGTGAAATAAATTCATTTATGAAGGGTATTAAACTACTAGGTATGTTTGGGGTGGTGGGGAAAGAAGAAAATTGTACAGCAGCTATTTTTAAAAGCAAAAGCATGTATTAGGATACTTCTGTGCTTAAATATTATCAACAGATGTTTTAGTTTTAAAAGAAATGTTACCATCTCAAAAAATCATTTGAAATTTCCAGAGCATCTAATCATTTTTAAGAAACTCAGAGAAAGGAGAGATTGAGGTTAGGGAGGTTCTTTCAGTCTGAATGAAGGGAAGAAAAATATGAGGACATTATATAACTAATGGGATGTGACACACATCTGGTCTGAGTATATAGAAATATGAAAGATTATACTTACACATGATAGGTTATACTTAACTGTACAACATAAGCCATATTTTTAACTTTGTTATTTTAGAGGTAGGTTTTTAAAGCCTGAAAGCAAATCCTGAGTCATCAGAATTGGAGCTGAAACCAGAGCATTAGATGCTGGCTATTTTGTATGCATTTCATTATTCATAATAGGCAAGTCGGAAAAAATGATTGCTATCATTTAAACTTTGAATTTCCTCTTCACAAACTCATATCTACTGATATATCTCTTCTTCTGATGACATAAATTAGGGGTAGAACAGAAAAAAAAGTTCTAGCCAGTAATAATAGTATCACCTAGAATGTATGAAATGCCCAGAAGGCATTATGATTCCCTTCTCCCTCCCTATATTAAAGATAATAGAAACTGAGGTTATAGCTAAAAGCACAAGATTGCTAAGAATCTTAAGATTTTATCTTGTCAATTTGCCTGTTCCAAGAGGAGAATGAGCCAATATTCCAATATTCAGATATGGAAATTTCCAAATTTTCCTAGACTACCTATATACCATTGTTTATGCCCCTTTTTGCAAGAACTTTTGGAGGTACTAGTTTAACTTTCCTTTTTGCAAATAAATCCTTCAACAAGTTGGAATTGTCTCATGTTATAATATGTCCATTTTCTCATGAAAATTATTATCAATGTACCCTTCTGCCTTTAAGAAAAGTAAAACTTTTCATATGTATATATGTATATACATATACACATATATGTGTGTATGTGTGTGTATCCATCTATCTATCCATCTATCTATATATCTATCTAATCTATCTACTTTCCCCAAAAGACTAGTCCTGTTAAACTATCTCATAAGGAATAAACTTTTCTAAACTGGTTATTTTTTTGTACACAATTTTTTTCTCTCATCAAGATTCTCTCCAAGGTCTCCTCATCCTCCTTCATTTATAGAGCCCAGAACAGACACACGAATTTAACAAGGATCGAATCAATGTTAACTTTAATAAAAGGGTGAGTTCACAACTCCCACATGTCATTCTACTGGTCCATCCCATTATTGTGCTTGTGCTACTAAGTAGAACATTACATTGAAGTTGAATACATGTGTCCCAGACACATGTTTTGTGATAGCTTGTTTACACTCCTCTGTACTTGCTCTAAACGAATTTCACACTTTGTTAATTCTTTAACACTCTTTCAACCCAAAGTAGTTTTTCTCTAAGTCACCTTGAAGAGAAAGAATCTCAGAGCTCAGTTTAGCCTGAGGTCCTTAGAAAGACACAAGCACATAGTTACAGAATCCCAGATGTTGAAGGATGCTAAGAAATTATGCTGACTAGTGATGACAGAGGGAAATATAAGAAGCAGCCCTCGGAGGGCATTTTCCCCTTGACAGTAGGGCAGTGAGAAGGGGGAGTGTCCAAGGAATGCAGTGATGATCTACAGTCACATGACACAGTCAGGACTAGAATCCAGGTCTCACAACTCTGGACTTAGCACTTTCCCCAGTGCACCAAAGTGCTCTGAACTATGTCATATGTACATAAAGTAAGCATGTTAAAATGTCAAAAAAAAAACACAGAAAGAGGAGTAAAATTAGATCTCTATTCTCAAAATGAGCTGATGATCTGGTTGAAATGATGGAGGGAATGGGGTGGGGGAGAGAAACAATAAGTTCCTTGCTCTGTGATATTTTTTGTTTTACAAATTCTTGGAATAATTATAAACTCCAAAATATAACTTTTTCATCTAATAGTAAGATCAACATTCCCAAATAACTCACCTTCTTTAAAAAAGGAGGGAGGGGATCAACCTCATCATCCCCTTAACTTACTGTCCTACATCCCTTTTCATTTTCACAGCAGAATTCCTAGAATAATTCATTTTCATTGCTGAAGGCATTTAAGTCCACCAATCCACTCTCTCTAAGATTAACAATAGTCTAAATCAATGACCTTTCCCTTCTTTTCTCATCTTTCTATTTAATGCCTCTGCAGCTTCTGACATTGTCACTGCCTCATCCCAGATCAGGGGCTCTTAACCTGGGGTTCCTGAACTATTTTAAAAAGCACTTTGGCCACTGAATTTCTACATAATTGGCATCCTTTGTAATCCTTATTTTAAGCATTTACAAACATTTTTCTAAAAGGGGGTTGATAAGCTTCAGCAGAATATCAATCATTTCCATGACATAAAGATAAGTTCCACTATGGTAGATGCTCTCTCCTCCATTTGGTTTCTATTACATTGCTTTAATCTGAAACTCTCTCTGCCTGTCTCTTTTTTAAGTGCTTTTGCTGGATCTCCATGCTGTTCATTCTCAAAACTCCATAACTACTACTAAAGTGTTTTTATTTTTTTAACTGAATTCTAGTTCCACATGTTGCTGGACATTTCTGCCTAAAAGTACCATCATCATTTCAAACTCAATGTGACCAAAAGAGAACTCATTCACTTTCCTCTTAAACCCATTCCCTCTCCACACTGCCCATTTTCTAAAGAGGGTATCATCCTTCTGGGCACCAATATCCAAAGTCTCAGTGCCATCATCATCCTTGATGCTTCTTTCAATCAACTGTCAAATATTGTCAATTTTACCTTCACAATATTTCTCTCTTCTGTCCCCTTCCAGTGTGTTCAAGTTCTCTTTACTTCTTACCTGTATTATCTAAAAAGTTTCCTAGCAGGTTTTTAGCCTCTTATCTCATCATACTTTGTCATTCATTCTTCCACATGGCTGCCAAAATTAGCTCTGATCATTTCCTGACCAATGATTCTCTTTAGGATTTAATGTAAATTCCTTAGCCTAGCATGTAAGATCCTCCAAAATCTGGCTTTAATATTCCTTTCCAGACTCAGTTGATATTTTTGAGTCATTTACCTCCTTTTAAACACTCTATATTACATGTAAAATGAATTATTGGTTGTTCTTCAAATTCACAATTCTATTTCCCATCACCATGTCTTCACACAGGTTGTTCCTGAAGGGACCTCTGCTCAGGTCCCACTTTCTAAGCTTATCCTTTCCTGATGTTCTCCTTTATTAATGTTCCCTTCCTCCTCAAAATATCTTGCATTTATTTTATTTCATAGAAACCGTATGCTCTCAGTACAACATAAGCTCTGTGAGTACACGGGTTCTTTTGTTCTTGTCTTTATATACCCAGTTTCCCATATTTAATAGGCACTTAGATGTTTTGTGTGTTCAGTGGAAGAGCTCAACTGGAATTAGCAAGGTATTAGCTGAATATTGTTTTTGCTTTCTAAATATGAAATTTTTATTTTATTACTTGTGTGTACAGTACTAGAAATGAAAGGCCAATAAAGTATTACCAAGTAGAATTCTGGTCTGAGGGGCTTTAATGGCCATTTCAGCAATTATGTGCTATCACATGGGCCTGATTTCTTGGAAAACATATTTTAAGTGGATTAAATAGTCCATTTGTTTAACAACAAGCATCTTACCCCGTCAGATAAATTTCTCCTCTATCCAAATTAACATGAATTCCAAATTAGTGGGGCCTGAATGATTTTCTATATTGTTTTCTTTGGGAAAGAAGAGAAAGATGGGACATACCAAAACTTAATGCCCAAGGAAATGTGAGTGTCAATAATCAACTATTTTTTACCTAAATCATTCAAATCATTTGGCTACCCTTTAATGGGTAAGAGTGTAGAATGCCAATATAGTTTCCTTACGTAAAATGCTGTGATAAGAGTATGGTTAAATTTACATGACATTCAGCTAGGGAAGGGGAAGGAACATTGAATTTCTACATGAAATTTATAAGGAGAATTAGTAAGCCTCCCTAGATAATGAATTTCTTTTCAAGTTAAGATATATGGTTTCACCCTCAAAAAAAAATTTCTATGTTTTATACTGAATAATGTATGCGGTATTCTTAACTAGGTATCTGAATAGAAATAAAATTATACTAAAAGCTTTGTGACACAGATATAATTCAAACAACAAAATAATATTTCATATCCATTAAGTAGTCTGAATACTTACCAAAGAAGCCATGGTGAATCCAATGACCTCAATATAGCCATCATCATGGCGCTGAGGTTCAAAATCTAGATGATCTCCTGGATTTCCCCAAGGCATTGTGCCTGCACAGTACCTGCAGGGTAAAAATGGAAATTACAGGAAACTTAATATAACAGATATCACCATCAAAACAAACCAAAAAAAAAAAATTAGTAACAGCAACATCTCCCTCTGGTCTTGGTGTTCATTTCCTGAGGGTTTGGAGGCAATGGGAAGGTGAATATTTTCAGCAAGAATTTATTTTTTAGCAATCAGACTGAGAAAACTGGACATATCATTATCCTCTAAGTGGATCATGTTAGCCAATTCCTTTTGGATCAAGTTCGGCATTCTGTGACTCACCTACAGCTCTCTACGTATACTGCGACACTGGGAGGACTCATCTTTAAGGCAGGGATATGTGTATAAGCTAGTGAAGATAGAAAGTAAAGCTGAAGGGAAGCACTAGGAGAAGCACTTACTCTTTAAGAACAGGAACTTAATAAATTCTTGTGCACGGATGACTTAATGAAGACATACAGGGGAAGAGAACAGAATAAGGAGAAGAAAAGGAGCAGGAGCAGGAAGAGAAAAAAAAAGAGTGGAACAGAAAAAAAGGGAATAAAATGTAGAAGAACCTAAACAATTTTTTCAAATATCTAACTCTCTGAGTCTTCAGGCTAATAGCATCAATGACAATTCTAAGCCTAAGTAGCCACAAAAGAAATTCAAGAGAGACCTCATAGGTTCTACAAATACTGTTTCTATTCAACAAACACTTTAATTAAACACTACTTAAGTTTCCCAGACAAAAACGGAGTTTAGATATGGATTTGATGTGTTCCTTTTTGAAATTTTAGGTTAAGAACCTAGAGGTCTAATATTAAACATTATTTTTGTCCTACTTTGTGGGTATTTAAGCTTTGGTTCTTAATTAGCTCCTCTGAAGTCTTCAGGAAGCACAAATGTGTTTCAACACTCACTGAGAGGGAAAAAAAGACTGTCTAATTCCTTTCCCCTACAAAAATAACCAAAAAACAAATCCCAAAATGACAACAATAAAAATTGGTCAGGGAACTCACATAAATGCGTTGAAAATCCAAATCTAGACCATAGAGTTTCCTGGTGTAATTCACGGTAAATAGGAAATTTATGACAGTTTCCCTTGCCCTTCTTTCACTTAAAACAAAGAAACAAGCAATGAATTATCTAATACAGCCTTTCATAGGGATACCCTTGGACTCCAGGGTGGCTTCCAACTCTGAAATGTGGTCCTATGATTGTGAAGGGTCCACAAATGAGAATGGGGAGTCAAATGGAATAAACTAAGTTGAAAAGGCTGTGAATGCAAAAAGGCATTTTAAGCCAAATAATCTGACCTATCATTGCATTCTCTTGGAATATACTATTGGAATTTATTCTCCCAAACTCATGTTCTAGAGGAGCTCATCATCTTCATTTTTAGGAGGGAGCAATTATGCCAGACAGGCAAACTATCAAGAAAACTTCTGATACAGAACCTTAGATTTAGCACTGGAAGGGACCTTAGTGGTCATCTAGTCAACCTCCTCATGTTACAAATGAGTAATTAAGGCCTCGGAGAGTTAACTAATGTACTCAAAGTCACATGGGTAGTAAAAAGTAGAACCAGGATTTGAACTTACATTTACTGACTCCAAACCCAGAATTCTTTCCATGGTACCAACAGAACAAGTTTTAAGATACCATTATGATTTTCATCTAAGCAGCTCTGTTACGGCAGGGGTAGGAGCAGAATGACAAAAATGAGGTTCATTTGTAATAAATGAATAAATGAACCCTTATTTTGCAATTAGTGATGGATGGGAGAGAACTATTTAAATGGTGTGTGTTTGTTGTTGTTTGGGAACCCTGAACTCAAAGCTAAATCAGGGCCTTACGAGATGAAATAAATGTATCGTCTTTCTGTACGTTTCTACCAAGAATGGTAGAGAACACTTGGTAGAAAACAATGTCTAGTAGGGAAGCAAAAAAGCAGTGAGAGTGCAGGATACTTGGCTTCTCCTATTATTTCTGCTACAAATGCATGGCATGATCTTAGGATGGTAATTGAACTTCTCTGTACTTCAATGATTGCATCTGGCAAAAAGGATAACTCATGACCCAGCTATCCCCAAGGGATACTATTGAAACTGAAGTAACATAATAAATGTCCATGTGCTTTGAAAAACTATTAGGTTCTAGGCTAATATAAAATATTACCAAGTCCCCTGATCTCTCTTGTTTGAAAATAATACACAGTGTACTTCACTTGAGAAACTTAATATGAGAGCAAAATGGTCTCATAACTCTTAACTATGGAAATAAATGATTCCTTGCATCTGTAACTGGAGGATTCCTGACATGAGAATAAAACAAAACAAAAACAGTACATACTTACCTGGGTATATTTAAAAACACTATACATTGGAACTTCAGCTCCTGAATCTTTGGGGTGAGGTCTGTTCCATCACACTGCAACAACCAAAACAATAAAGGAAGGTCTTTGAAGTGGCCTAAATATTTCAGAAGAAAACATATGCTACCCTCTTCTTCTTTCTAACTTTGTCTTTGAGGAACAAGAGTACCAGTTATTCTAATGAGTATGTGCTATGGTTCTAGCTGAATTAAAATTAAAAATGTTAATTTTTTTAAATGATAAAAATAACCACAATTTCTACTACATTTTCACCATTAGCTATTGTTACCATAAAGATGATTATTGCTATTTTAAAAACCTCACATTTATATAGCACTTTGCTGTTTAAAAAGTGCTTTCCTTATAACAATCCTGTAAAACTGGTATGGTAAATACTATAAATTCTGTTTTACTGATGGGAAAACTGAAGTTCAGATAATAAAGTGTTACAGGCTGGACTTAAACTTAGGTCTTCTTATTGCAAAATCAGCTTTCTTTCCATCATGTATACTTCACAGTGAGTTGCTCTCATATGTACCATGATCATATTTTAGGTTTTGCTTTGTTGTTCTATTTCCAAGAGGTTTCCACCATTCAAAAGAATTGAATTTGTTGCTAAGGTAAGCTCTCTACAGGATTTAGTGATGCATCCATATAGCTACATAATTTAAACAGTAGGCGTATGTCATGAACATACTGCATCTGAGATAGTGAGAAGCTTTATGTAGCAACACAGGATTTAATCTGTTGCTAGAGGCAAGTGGTACAAATGCCATTGCTAATATTCTTCAAGTCTTCTCCAACTAGCTCAATCCTTTCAGTTTTCACAGAACAAAGAAGCATGGTAGGAAAAGTTTGAAAACTGTTCCTCATCACAGTTTTACTCAATTCCTTCTCTGTCTGAGGAAATAGTCTTTGAAATATTTTACCCAATCAGGGACATATGGTAAGAGATGAAAACAATGGGTTTCTGACCATATGTCAGATAACAGTTGAATTGAAGAAGTCAGAAGAGATAATAGAGAAGACAGGAGTTCAAAGAAAACATATAACCTGAGTCTGGGCTTCTACCTTCTAGTATAGCCTGGCTGAGGGTTAGTGCTTCATAAATATAGGCTGATAAAGCTATAGTTCTCACCTTTCAGAGTAAGATTTACTAACCACAGAATACCTTAGCAGATGGTGGCCAGAGCAGCAGGGAGCCCCAAGAATATCATCAAAACTGAAAACTCTAGCTGAAGCTCACATGAGGGTGAAAGGGCCGGCTGAAACAACCGTAGCCTTTCTCTGCAGAAGAGAGGCTTACAAACTACAACATCTCCAGTAGATGATGGCAATGAAGATAACTGAACACCAGTTAGAATAGAGAGCACAGAACTTGACAAGAAGAAGCAGAACTGTGATACCCAGCAGGAAATAAATCCAGCAGATAATAATTCTGTGAGATCATCAGAAGACACTGGCAACTCTATAGAATCAGATGCAATAGCAGCCACCAAGCCTTCCCCATGCTGACTAAATATATACCCATCCATCTCTGATTTTCCCCACATATGTATGCTCCACATGCATTCACTATGTCTGTGTACTCTTCTCACTGAGAGCATGATATAGGATTAAGGGAGAGGGGAAGGGGTGATGTTAAGTAGATACTTCCAAACAATGACGATTGGACTCCAGTTATCTTCCTCATCCTCCTTATCTTCAATGTATAGTCTTACAGAGTTGAAGCACCGGTATATTAAGTGACCCATCCATGGTTAATAAGGTGTATGTTCAAAGGTACAACTTGAATACAATCCTTCCTCACTACAAAGCTAACTCCCTATTCACTAACAACATGCTGCCTCCATACTGTATTTAAACATAAAAGAGTATAAATTATATGCCACATGTAAAAAGCAATACTGATAAACTTTTTAAACCACAAAATACAAAAGTAACATGATAATATTTAGCTAACCTTAATTTTACAATCAGACCTTGATTAGTCTTTTATAATTCATTCCGCATTTCTTAAATTAGAGTCAAAATTCCTTGCCCATATCCTTACAGAAATTTAGAGCTCTACAACACTAGGCCAATTTGGGACAGCAAATCTTTTTTCATCTACTGGATTTTTACCTCCTCTAATAAGAACATCCTTCCCTGATTGCTGCTAACTAATCAAAAACTTTAATTTGTCTTTGCAGCTTTCCTTCCTCCCTTTTGCTTCTCTTCCCAACTTGCATCAAAAGTTAAATACACTGCAGATACATTAATATATGAATCTCAACATCAGCCACATAAAATTTATATGATTACCTTTCCTTAGTCTCTGATTTAACTGTGGAAAATGAATGAAATAGTATTTTATTCTTAGTTTCTGGGATATATGTATAAATCAGTGAAAGAGATAAAGAAACACAGAGAAAGAAAATGTGTGTGGCAATTTTTAAAAATTATCTCAATAAAAAATATCATGTGAGTTTTTAGAGAGTTTGTTAGAAGGTACAGGACAAGATCTGAATGGGACAAAAAGAAGGTGACAATGTCAATGGAACATTATTGGTCTCAAAGAAATTCAGAATACAGGAAATTCAGGCAAACATGAGAAGACTTGTATAAACTAAAGAAGAGTAAAGGAGAAACAAGAAAGTGACATATATAAGAAATACACTTGTGCAAATTTAAAACACACACACATACACACACACAGAGTCATGTGAACTCTGATGAAATATGACCAATAATTATTCCAGAGGAGAGACAATGAAACACTTCCCTTCTTTCAGTGCTGAGGTTGGAGGCTATGGGTGCAGAATATTTTATGTGCTGTCAGATATGGTTACTGTCACTTTGATTTGCTTAATGTTGTTACTATTAAAAATGTCCTATGGGAAGGGTTGTATATTACTTAGTGGCTGTGGTATAAAGTACAAAAGGCAGCAATGCAACTTTCAAAAAATTCCCTCTACATATGAAAGAAGAGGAAGGGCAATATGAAGAGAGCCAAATACAAATTCTATAGTTAATCAAGTGAATCTGAATCTTAAATTACACTGTGGAAAGATGTATGTCCTAGATCAATGAAAGCAAGATGCAAAAAAAGCCTAGCTTTAGAAGCAGTTTGCCATGATACAGTAGGATGTTATCATTAGGTAGAGGGTTAGCATGAAAAAGTATCTGTGTATTCTATTTGGGATGTAAGCATTTTGGGAAGTGGAACTTTGCCTTTCTAAGCTATGTAAAAGAAGCTTCACATGCATTGTTTTTTTCTTTAGAATTATGATAAAAGCTACAAATGTGACAAGATACTTGAGAAAGTCAAGTATTTGTCATTTCATCATGGAAGGTGCTCCCTCTTTATCACTTACAGGAGTAGATGCTCTTTGACTGATGCTATGAATGAAAAGTTCACCATGCTGCGGACAAGCCAATGAATGAGCTCTCCCCCAGAGATTCATACCTAACATCTTTACAACTTGAGAAGACCTACTGGACTTTGCATTTCACAGGTATAACCTTTGAGCACCATCCAGGATCACTTAGTCACCATGAAGATGCATGAAAGATATTATTAAAGGTTCATGATCAAATAACCAGATGTGAAATTTCATCACTAATTCATGGTGTAATCTTGGACTGTAAACAAAGAACTGTGGTATAAACTTGGATAAGTTGCTTCACAGAATCACAGAATTAAAAGGCACCTCAATGATTACTTTTTCCACCTCCCTCATTTTACAGATGAGGATACTGTGGCCCTGAGAGTTTAAGTGACCTGCCTAAAGTCACCTTTCTGATCCTGGATTTCTTTATGGCAGGTAGGTAGTACAGTGGACGGAGCAATGGGCTTGGAATCAGGAAGACCTGAGTTCAAATCCAGTCTCAGACATTTACTAGCTGTGCAAAACCTTGAGCAAGTCACTTAATACCTGTTTGCCTTAGCTTCCTCATCTGTAAAATGAGGATGATAATCAAAGGGTTCTTGTAAGGCTTAAAAGAGAATAACTGTAAAGAGATTAGTGTAGTGTCTGATACATAGTAAGTGCCATATAAACGTTAGCTATTATCTATATCTGTAACATGATGGGGGAGGACTAGATTAGCTCCTCAATTCCTTTCTAGCACTAGTATTCTGCAAGTTCAATTCTACATACATGGGTAGAGTTAATATTTCACTTTATGAAATGCACCCATCCTTAGAGTGAAAAGGGACTGTTCTATATCCCCATGTTCTATACTTACCACAACCTTGACATGTTTGGATAAATCCCTGGAGCTTCTCTGCAGGAAGTCAGAAAAGGCTGCCTATACCACAAAGAAAGCAAAGTGAAAAGAAAAAACACATATACTACATTATATATATATAAGCTAAACATATGTGTGTGTCACTAAGTAAACCACTAACACTGTTCCCAGCTCTGTGACTTAATATTCATCTCGCATTCCTTGCACTATTCACTAAATATGAAGTCATCTTCTGGAACACCTGTATGAAGTTGCTTATTAGCTCTAAGTGGGTACATTTCTCTTTGGGACTATAGATAAAACACATGAATGGTACTAGCTAGGGTCAAGTTACCAAGTTTTCCTCCTATTAGGACTAAAGACAGCTAAAGGAAGGAAGTGACTAGACCTCCATATTTTGCAGATTTCAAGGACTTAACTCTAAAATTCACTTATATCTTTTTTGTTTTGCTTCCTGGTCTTCTCACTTCTCTGTTGTTGGGCAAATAATATTTATTTTGTCACTATTATTCAGGTTCCAGTTTTTCTATCCAATGATGTAAGTTTAAGTTCCAGGCTCCCCAAAATATAATTTTAGATTTTTTTCCTTCTCTCTCCCCCCTCAGAAATGCCCCCATCATGTCTCTTATGGGGAGGGACCACATAACTCCATATAAAACTCTGAAGGTCTCATTTATTCCTGACTCAACTGTGATTTCCCCATGTCAGTACATAAGACTCACTAATCAGCTGATCCCTCCCAAGAACACTTTGTTCAGAAACCCTGTGGACAGATCCCTGAGCTAACAGCAGATCATATTAGTTCAGCCGTCACTTAAATCTCCCTCCTCCCCTCCCAGCCACGTCCCATCTACTGCTTCACGCACTCATTCTGTCTCTCACATCCCTCCTCGAATCTTCCCTCTTCTCTGAAGCAATTCCAAAGCCAACATAGGGCTTTCCAAGGTTTTAAAACTTAAAAGGAAGAAAAAAGTAGAAAAAACCAAATAGGACAAGTCCTGTGTCCACCTACCTAGCTAAGCACCTATTTCCCAGCCCTTTATTCTCAGACCAAAAAGATGCACTTTGATATTCTGAAGGAACTCAGATCTCTTGTTGAGGCCACTTTTACCAGCACAGACAGCAACACCTCCACACCCTTTCATCCAGAAAGTGTTCTTGCCTGTGCTTTTTCATAGCAGATGCAGTCAGTGTGGATCTAAGTGTCTGCTGTTGATATTGATACTCCATGTACTGGAGACTTTGATCTCATTATTCTAGCATCTAAAATAAGGATAACAGCTGACATTTGGATAGCACTTAGGCTTTTCAATGCTATTATCATCTTCATCTTAGGGAAAAGGAAACTGAGTCTTGGAAAGTATAAATGATTTTTCCCATGGTCACATATCAGTAAACATCAGAGGCAGGATTTGAATCTCATTTAATTTGATCTGTACGACAACCCTAGGAAGGAAGTGCTATTATCGCCATTTTACAGATGAGGAAACTAAGGGAAGTTAAGTGACTTGCTCGGGATCACACAGCTAGGAAATGTCTGAGGTGGGATTCAAACTCAGGTCTTCATGACTCCAAATCTAGCATTCTACACACCATGCCACCCCCAATGAAGAGGTATAAGAAACGGCTTCCTTCCTTCCATTCCTTTGCAGAGATGGAGAACTCTGGACATGACATACTGCCTATAATGTCAAACATTTCTGATATGTTGGTTAGTTGTGTTGAACTTTTTATTTTCTTTGCTATAAGTGGTGGTTCTCTGGGAGGAAAGGAGGCTGGGATATACCAGGAAATACAGGTGACATAAAAACAAAAGACAGCAATATAGATAAATGTTTGAAAAACATTGTATGTTCGTTGTCCATCACCATCCCAACTACATTTGAAGAGTATCATTGTAAAGAGTTTACCATTAAATGATCAAAAGTTGTAGAATTGATTATTCACCAAAGAAATCAAGAATCCTTAAAGTATTGAAACATATATATATGTATATATATATACATATATGTATGTATGTTTGTATTGTAGGTAGGTTTATGTTGCATGTATGTGTGTATGTACCTTAATAATGGCAGTGACTTTTTTCCCAGTCAAGCTATAAGATCTCTAATTTACATTTGAATCCTTAAGTCTTTGTACTCAATGTCCTCTATACCCCAGCAAAGGTGTTCTCTTTTATCTCCATTCCTCCTGTCCGACATGCTTGATCATCCACAGGAATAGAACTTCCTCCGTGGAGTAAGAAGCATTCTGTTACTGAAGCTAAACTAACTTTAAAAAGAAGAAAGGCCCATACTCACCCCTGCATAAAACATTTTATTTCTAAAGCGACTGTTGAATTTCTCTGGATTTGCTTCTGTAAAGAAGGAAAAGTAAGATTGTTATAATAGTCTCGTTAAAGACGGCTATCCAAGTAGCATTGCTTATATAGTTCCAGGAGTTTCACTGCCATTTTTCCCTTAGGCAGGAGGCCAGCTGTGTATTCAACCTAGGCATTCTGGTAGTTATCAATCCAGGGAAGGAATAAGGGGAGAAAGGATGGAGAAATAAAAACTGCTCCCAGGGATGTTCTCCCTATGACACGGATATATCCTCCAAATGGAATGAAATGTGACAAATCCCAGGCAAGATAATAATGAGAAATTTGTAATGTACCATCTGCTCCCTTGCTTGTGACAGAATTTGTAGCATTCTTTGGTTTAGTGCACACATCAAAGGCAAATGGTCTGATAAACAGATCTCTGGATTCATAGTATAGTTAAAGTACTACTGGAAAAGTTTCCATCTAATCTTGGCCATGGAGAAGAAATAATGAAATATAACTACCTCTTCTTGGCAAAGAGGTGGGGACCATAGGGATAGAGTGTGGCATATACTGTCAAATAATATCACTATATCAGTATTTTGTTTGTTTGCATAACTGATTTTTCTTTATTGTAAGAAATGCTAGAGGTGGAGAGATTTCAAAATGACTGTGGAAAACAAAAGCATTGATAACATTAGCTTTTAAGAAAAAAATCACATTAGGATTTAAGAAAGAATAGCTGTCAACCCAATATATTCTGAGCTTTGAGACTTCCTCATATTCTCTGCTAGAAGCACCAGAAAGAGACAAAGTTTGTATCAGGCATAAAAGAATGTTCCCATGAACTGAGAGTATCATAAAATGGCTAAATGAAATGTTACAGAGCTTTCTCCCAGTAACTGAAACTCTAAGACATTCCCAAAGAAGCATCTACCAGCTGTTTGTCTCTCCCTGTTTTGGCTCATACTCTCCCTAATCCAATCTGAGAGCAAGGTCTTTTCTCCAGATCAGTTCCCATTAGTAACCTGACTGGCTGAACACAATTGGAGGCTTGTTGCTATTCTGAATGTTTATTTCCTCTTAATGGCAGATAAATGAAGAGAAATACCCAGGTGTCAGTTCACTAGGTCTTGGCAGGAACTCAACTACAGGGCCTCAGGAAATCTTCCTGGCAATAGCTATTCAAAACCATTAGGATAGAAATACTATCCCATGAACTGGAAACTGACAAAGGACATCAAATTGTCAGAGGGAGCATTATCTGGCATTTATAGTGCAGTTTACAGTTACCGCTGAATGATCTCCATTATTTGTCCTTTCCACAGAAGAGATGGAGCTGGGTAACCTCTGATAAAGTAAGAAGTCACAGAAAGGCCAGGGACTACAACTTTTTAAAAACTCTCCATATATTACTTCTCCAATAATTGGTGGAGATAAAAATAATTACATCTGCCTGGGACCAAATGGTGCAAGGCTTGGATCTCATTGTCTCTGATACCCTGACCTAATAGCTACTTTCAGTCACAACAAAATGCTATTATTTCAGGCTCCACCATTTCAAAATGTGTGATAATTCAGTGTGAATGGGCTGAAGTTAAATTGTGTACTGTTCAGGAAAAAAGGGTTCCCTAAGCAAATTAATAATGTAAAGAAGCTTGCAGGGGGAATGTTGAACCTAAGAGAATAAACTCTGAGTATATAACAGTAACCATTTATATATGCAAATGAAAATATGAATAATAAAGTCTTTATTTGTTCACTTAATTCAGGTCGAGCAGGAATTTGACTTGGTAATATATTATGATACATACTTGAAATTTCAAATACATCTATCTATACACACACACACACACACACACACACATATATGTATTTGTGTATATGTGTATTCTTTAAGTCAGAATGGCCTTTCCAACTCGTTCATATTAATGAGGTATTGATTAATAGATAAGATGTTGTCCATTCCATGTCTGTTATCCATTTCAATTCAATTAAAAAATTCAGCCAGAATTTATTAAGTCCTTACTAGGGTCTAGGCACTATGCTAGACACTGAGGATACAAAGTCAAAAATGAAACAATGCCTGCCCTCAAGGAGCTTATATTTTACTAGGGGGAAATGATGTGTTCCCAGTCAAGTGAATGCAAATAATAATAATGCATAATTTAAAAGCAAAGGAATCTTGAGGACGTTTATGTAAATCAGAAAAAGTTTTTGTAAGAGATGGAAACTACGAGGGATTCCCAAAGTTACAGGAGAAGAGGAAGGGCCTTCCATGCATCAGGAACACATTCTATGCTAGGGTATGAAGGCACATGTTGGAGCACCGTCTTTAGGGAACAGCAATAAGTCAGTTTGGCTAGAACATGGAATACAGGAGCCACTTAATACTTGAGTGATCTAAATCATTAAAACTTTCTGGTCCCCAGTTCCTAAACTATAAAATGGTTTGACTCTAAGGTTCAATGTCTAAGTTCCCACCTAAATCTATGATCCTGAGGGGTTTTTTGTCTTATGAATTATGTGAAATCAGTCTAGAAAGACAAACCAGAGTCAATCTGTGAAGGGATTTTGATGTCTAACAGAGGAATTCACTATTTTATCCTAGAGGCTATAAGAAACAACAGATGCTCCTTGTGTAGAGGAGAGGCACGGTCAAAAGACAGACTGGAGATGGGAGAAACTGGAGGCAAAGAGACCAATGAGGAAAATAGTACAAGTAGGAGACAATGACGAGAAATGTAATTTACATTATAGCAGGAGTTTAAATTTATTGTATTGTGTTATGGAAAGGCTTGTTTTATTCCCTAAATTAAAAATAAAATAAATTTTAAAAAATTAAA
Source organism: Bettongia penicillata ogilbyi (assembly GCA_023548195.1). Taxonomy (NCBI): domain Eukaryota; kingdom Metazoa; phylum Chordata; class Mammalia; order Diprotodontia; family Potoroidae; genus Bettongia; species Bettongia penicillata. The sequence continues at coordinate 1,381,766 of JAJHZJ010000229.1, forward strand.
TTTAAAAAAGATTTTAAATTTAGTTCTAAGACTACTCTGCATTTGAAATCTATGACTCAGGCAGAGGAGACATCTCCAAGACTGGGGTCAAGGCTATTGATATTTTTTAGCAATAAGGCCCCAACAATAATTTCGGGGAATTAAAATGTAAGGAACTGGGGGAGGACTCAGCCAAGAAGGCGATGCCCCAGCATCATTAAAGTCCTAAAGAGTGTAAAAATATTTCTTTCTGATGCTTTACAGACAGCCTGAAGCAAAATCTAAAATAAGTCATTTCTTTAGTCCCTTCCTGCCATAGGATTCTCCGCTTCTTAGATTTTCTTAATTAGAGACCAGAACAGGTCTGCTTATAAGACAATAGCCCAATCCTGTAAGGAACTAAGAATATGCCAGGAGTTTACGATTAGACTCTGGCTAGAATTTCATGGAAGCTTCCTTTAAATGCCCTTCCATAATCAGAAAATAAGCAGATCTTCACCTTTACTTTTCTGCCTAACCATGTCTGTCTGGAATGAAAGGGCTACTTGAGTAGTATCTGCATTAAAGCCAATGTCCCAAGGGAGGCTTTCACTTTTCTAGAACAGAATGGAGAAAACTTCATCCACTTCTATGGCATCATTAGCATATGGCAGATCTAATTGAACAGAAATAATATGATTGGGCAAAAGCTGAGATTTATAGAACAGAAATTTGAGATACAGAAACAGCAGAGAGGGCAAAGTAGGGTGCTTTGGAGACAGCACTGGACTTAAGAATCAGAAGTCCTGGGTTCCATTTCCTGTGCTGATATTTACCACTTGGATGATCCTGAACAAGTCATTTTCCATTCTAGGCCTCAGTTTTCTCGTCTATAATATAAGTAGGTTGGGTCCTGCAGCCTTAGATATTCAAGGAGTCTAAGAATCTATTATTTGATGAAGAATATGAAAATCTCATTGTGAATTCCTGGTACTCACTAGGAATGAAACAGAGTCAGGAATAAGAGAGTCATTGGTTACTGATAATAAAAATGCCTCTGAGTGCACAGATAATCAGCCTAGGACAGTTGGGAGGTCACTGTAAGAGAAAATATACCCTAGGCTAAATCAAGCAATGTAACGACATAACTTCAAATGGGGAAAAGGTACAGCCATGGGAACATCCTGCTGCTCCCAGCCTCACTCCTCACCTCCAGGAAATGCTTTTCCAACCTTCAGGTCAGAGCCAAACAATGACACCAGTTATCTACCTTGCTCACAAAATGCAGGAGCTCAGATGAAGGAGAGATCTGTCTTCCCAATCTCCTCTCCACTAGTCTGGCTAGGCAATCTCTATTGAGGCCCACCCACTAATCACTGCACTTTTTTCCTACATTTTTCTCTGGATCACAGAAAGCCTAAAGTCTAATCCCCTCAGATGGCCTACTCCTAGAACTCGTCCAGAAGCGAAGGTTTGATAACTGATCTCCCTTAGCTTCCAATTCTTTACCACCACAAAAAGAGCTGCTATAAATAAAAATGAATGTCTGATAGACTAAAGAACTCTTATCAATGCAGTTATTCAAGAGAACTGATAAGGATGTCTGCATCTCACAGTCTGGCAAAGAGGTAATAAACTAAATATGCAGAATGAGACCAACATTTTTATCATAGCCAGGGTGGCAACCTGTTTACCCTGACAATTCTTATTTGTTACAAAGGTTTTCTTTTATTTTTTAGTTGTAGGGGAGGATGAGAAGGGGAGAAAATAAATGCTAAATAATTTAAATAATAGATTTTTAAAATAAGCAAAAGATGTGCTTCTAAAACCCCTGTACAAAAGCCTAAATGGGCAGGTGCCATAAACATAAATGTGCAGAGGTATTATATCATGTTCCTGACAGTCTCACTGACCAAAGAATTATTTGGCCACTGTTTAGAAACCAACTTCCCGAACAGGATGGTTCCAATACCAAACTCACTTCTTAAATTGTATTCTAGGATAGCCATGGGAACAATGAGAATTCAGAGACTGCAAGAAATTAGTCCCAGGCTTGGGAAAGGCAGGAATCACAAAAAAGTCATAACACTATATAAAAGAACTTATTTCGGCTACTAATGCCCATTGACTTTACTATGCAATTTCTTGTGCTTTATGGATTGAGAAAGATTTTACATTATTATCGAGGCTGCTAAAAAGGACCCTGAAAAGATCATACATTTCCCAAAAAGAACAATTTTCTTCTACTTCTTCATCACTACCTGCCTTTGGACACCTCAAACTGGATGCCCCGTAAGTAACTTAAAGTCAACATGTCTAAAATAGAACTTGTCCCCCACCAAGCCCCTCATTGCCACACTCGAATCCTTCGCTCTTCTGAACTTGCCTATTTCTGTCAAGGACACCACTATCCTACCGGTGACCTAGGCTCACAACCTCAGTATCATCCTTGACTCCTGCCTCTCACTCATCCCACATCTCCAGTCAAAAATTTTCCAGTGTCTCTTACATGTCTTATTCTCTCCATTCGCATTGCTATGACTTTAGTTTAGTGGTGTCAAACTCAACTAGAAATAGGGGCCACTAAACCACACATAAATGTCACCATAGGTTGCAAACTGACACAGAAAACCACATGTTAACATTTTTCTGTGTTGTTTTAATCTGGTTCTACCACATTAGGGAGGTATTGCCCACCATGTCTGATACCTTTGTTCTAATTCAGTCCCTCATCCCCTCTTATCTGAATTAATGAAATATCCTTCTAATTGTTCTCCCTCCCATGAGTCTCTGCTCACTCCAATTCATCCTCCACTCTTCTGCCAAAGTGATTTTTTTAAAGCTCAGGTCTTACAATGACCCCCACCCTGCTTTTCTTCTCAATTACTCAATAAACATCAGTGGCTCTCTATTACCTCTAGGATCAAATATAAGTCCTTAATTTGGGATTTAAAGCTTTTGAGAGCCTGGCCCCTTCCTATTTTTCCAAGCTTCCTACACTTTATTCCCTTCCATCCATCATTTAATATAGAAATACTGGCCTATTTGCTGTGGCAAATTCCATTTCTCATGTCCCTGCCTTTCCATTAGCTGCTCCCCCATTTCTGTTATGGTCTCCCCCTTCATTTCTGGCTCTAAGTTTGCCTGGCTCACTCAAAGCTCACCTTCAACATGAAGTCTATCTCAGTTCCTCCAGCTAGTAGTACCTTCCTCCCCTCTGAGATTAGCTGTAATCTCCTCTGTACACATCATGTATGTACCTAGTTTTTATATGTTGGATCCCCCCACAATCCCATTAGAAAGTAGCTCCTTGAAGGCAGGGGCTATCTTGTTTTCCTTGGTATCCCCCATGGTTAACAAAGTGATGGCACAAGGCAAGTTCTTAATAAAAGCTTATTGATATTACTTCACTGGGTTCCAAGAAACCCATGGGGGAAGGGGTAGAATTTAAACAAGAAGAAATAAATGAAGGCTGCATTGGAAAATGAAAGCTTCTGGCAAGAAGTCATCCCCAGCCTGGATGACATTTCAGTGAAATGAAAAAACTTGATGAGTAGGAGTATTTCAGGAGAACTCAGAAATGTTGTCGTTGCTGTTCAGCCGTGTCTGATTTTTCATGACCTCATTTGGGATTTTCTTGGCAAAGATATTGGAGTGGTTTGCCTTTTCCTTCTCCAGCTCATTTTACAGATAAAGAAAGTGAAACAAACAGGGTTACATGACTCACCCAGGGTCATATAGCTAGTAAGTATGTGAGGGTAGATTTGAACTCAGATATTCCTGACTCCAGGCCCATGCTCTATCCACTAAGCCATCTAGCTTCCCCTAACCTCAAATACGACTGACATAAACATAAGTGACTCCCTTCCTTGATCTAGGGTTTAAAGAAGGGGCTGAATGCATGCAGAGTTCTAGCAAGCTCCCTAACTCAGCCTCAAAGAATTCTGCTGTTGACTTACTGATCTGAGTTTAACTCAGACTTTCAGCATCACCCACTAACCCCTGGGCTCAGGCACAATATAGAATTAAAAGCAAAAGCCAAATGGGACTCCAGGGGCAGGAAAGATATTGAATGATGTGAGATGTGGAAAATGGAAAAGTAAATGAGGAATGGTTGGCTTACTAGGGGTCTGCCAGACCCCTGGGAAATAGTTACAGAGTAACTAAGGCATGCACACACATATAGCATATACCTATCACCAATGGTGGGAATATTCACTGTCTATCAAAATGTTGTTAGGGGGCCTCAAGTGCAACTGACTTCCCTTTTCTGGTCTATACCTCAAGTAGCTGCTCCATTCCTTTATAACTGGATCCCTAACAAAGAAGAGGGGACAAAAGGGTGCTGGACAATTGGGAGAGGGGGTTTCACGGCTTATTTCTGCCTTCTGCATTCCCATTCCCACAATCCAGAGCCCCAGGGTATGCATAACTAACACCCTATGCAGTACAGGCTTCTCAGCCTTAAACATGTATGAAATATGTATTGCTTCAATCTCGCAGACATTTTTTTGGAGCTTTGTTTCTCAGCACTTTTAGTCAACATTGTTATAGTATAAAAATCAGGACAAAGGAGGCCTGTTGGCCAAAATTCACAAAGCAGCTAATGTACTGCAGGATGAGCCAGGAAAATAAACAGACTGTACCCTGGAACCACGTGTATCAAGTACATCACTCAAATATATACACAGAGAAGAGTGCAAGCCAGAATATTCTTGGAAATTTAATGACACACACAGCTTAATGCACTTCATAAGGAACTTGGGAATAGAACATTTCCTATGTACATGAAGGGCAACAGGATATAACGTAGTAAAGTGCTGGAGGCAGAGTCACAAAGGCTTGGGTTCAAAATCCATCTCAGACACTAACTGGATAAATATGGGCAAGTTCTTACTCCTTCTGTGCCTCAATTTCCTAATCTGTAAAATGAGGGGATTAAACTAGATGATGCCTAAAGTCCTTTCTCGAGCTATGATCTTGTAGAACTGGGATACAAATTCTACCCCTGAGGCTTGACAGCTGTGCATCCATGGGCAAATCACTTAATCTCTCTGAAACTCTGGCAACTGTTTAAGATTTATCTATAAAACTACAAAAATTCTGTGATTTGCCTCAGTGAATGGATTTCCCTATCACCTACAAATATATCATCTATCTGTCTCAGGCTAATAACCTTTTTGTACCAAAGATTTAAATTACATCAAAGATGTAGAATTAATAATCTACAAAGAAACACATATAGAATTCCCATTCACATAACTGATTATAGATAATTTAATATAACTGATCATAAAGGCATAAATGAAACCTTTCCCTTGTACACTATTAAACCATAGAAGTTAAAATGGACTTCTGTAGCTACAATTTCCTTTCTTTGAAGTTTGCTCCTTATCTCAATCCCCAGAGTAACTTCGAAATCTCTCTCTTCAAGTTCCTAGCCACACCCCTATTTGCCCTCCAACTTTGTTGAGAAGGTTAAGGCCATCTGATGGGAAATTCTTCAACTCTATTCTCAATTATCATTGGCCATCCTCTCCTTTCCTTTGGTTTCAGATACACATACCCTACTCTTCGATAAAGTTAATCCTTCTACACACACCCTTTATCTTATCCTCTCCCACTTCACCCAGGACTCTGGTCTACCAATCACACCCTCTATCTCATGTACACATAACTCCAGTATAAATTATTATATTCCTCCCTTCCCACTGAAGCTTTCCCAACTGCTCTCAGACATGCTCAGGTCTTCCACAATCCTCTCCCTTGTCTTTTTACTCCATGTAGAGTTTATTCCATCTTCCTTCTTTACTGTAAAATGATGCATCTCCTGGGGCCTCATCACCTACTTTCCCCTCATACCCTTGCAATCTGGCTTCTGGAACAGATCTCTCCAGCTTTTAACAGTGATTCCATAATTGCTCTATCAAATAACCTTTCTTGGTCACCTACCTCCCTTAAGTATGCTGCATATAACCTTTGACACTGGTGACTACCTCTACTTTGGGACTCTCGATCTTTCCTTTCCCTTGGAGACATCCTTCACATTCTCCTTGTTCTCATGCCACTTTGTCAATCATTCTGTCTCCTTCATTGCTTCATCATCCTCTTCCTGATGGTAATGGATGTTTTGTAAGTTTCTAATCCCGCTGCTCTTTTCATCTTTCTCTACACTTTATTCCTGGGGCAGCTAGGTGGTGCAGTGGATAGAGTACCAGTGCAGGAGTCAGGAGGATCTGAGTTCAAATCTCACCTCAGACACTTGACACTCACTAGCTGTGTGACCTTGGGCAAGTCACTTAACCCCAATTGCCTCATCTGAGGTTATCTCCAGTCATCCTGATGAATATCTGGTCACTGGATTCAGATGGCTCTGGAGGAGAAAGAAGTGAGGCTGGTGACCTGCATAGCCCTCCCTCACGCAAAACAAAGTCAAGTACAAGTCATGTCATTATTTCTCTGATGGCATGGTCTTCTTTGGCAACGAAGGATGAACACACACACTTTATTCCTAGGCCATCCAAACTAGTATGATAGTTCAGTTATCACCTCCATGTCTAAGACGCCCAAGTCTAGGTATGACTATGTCATTCTTCTTGCTCAGGAAGTTCTAGTGGTTTCCTCTTGCCTGTAGGACAAAATACAAACCCCTCTGGCTATCAAAACCCATTGCACTCTGGCTCCAGTCTACAATTCCATGCTTACTGACTGCACAATACTCCCCATATAAGAGTATTGTGCAGGAAGCATGGAAATGTAGACTGGATGTTCTTGATATACACTAGAAGTTTTAGTCAACCTGGACTGTTTGCTGTTCCTGACACATAATCATCTATCTATAGTTTCTATGCCCTTAAAAGTATGTCCCCCATTTTTGGAATATGCTTCCTCCTCCAAAAATCCCTGGATTCCCTCAAGCTCAGTTCAAATGTCTATAAGAAGCTTACCCTTATTTCCATCCCACTCCTCATCCCAGTTACTAAGCACTTAATAGTTTATCATTCATTCAGTCAGTCAGTCCTTCTATGTGCCTTCTACCTCCTGGCTTCCTTTCCTTTACTGATGTAATTTTTTTATACATCAAATAGGTGTGGCCTTCTCTTTGTCCCCCAGCTATTAAATATCTCCATCCTTCAAGCCCAACTCTTTTGCAAATGAAATTTTCTCTTTTTCAATTAATAAGCAGTTTCTCTCTCTCCTAGAGTTTCACCACACTGAGAAAGGTAAAAAGAAAAGGAAAATCTTTGTATGCAGAGTCAAGCAAAACAAATCCCCACATTGATCACATCCAAAAATGCCCCTTTAAAGTATCAGAGAACTAAAGGGTGCCCATCAATTGTGAAATGACAAATTATAGTACATGAATGCAATCGAATACTACTGGGTCATACAAATTATAAAATGAACAGTCTCAAAGAAACCTGGAAAGACTTTTATAAGCTGATACTGAGTGAATTAAGTAGAACTAAAAGAACAGTTCATAAATAACATCAATATTCTTAAATCCAACGCTTAATTCCTGGATCTTAGTAACAATGCTTCTCCCTCTTGTCACTTTACTTAACCCTCTTTTATGTTTCTATTGTCTACTATTTTGCATCACAGTTATTTGTGCTTGTGCCATATTTCTTAATGGATTCTAATTTCCATGACAGCAATGACTATCTTAACTAAACTTTCCCACAATGCCTAGCGCAGTGTTTTAAAAAGAGAGAAGGGGGTAAGGGGAAGGAGGGAGAGAAAGAGAGGGTGCTTCACAAGGATTTGCTGAATGAAATAGAATTAACTTGCCAAGTTCTATTTCATGCCAGCTTTCAGATGGCCTTTTTTTCAGTTGTGCATGTAAATTTTCTTGTGTGGGATTAAAGTGAATTTAAAAAGGATCTTACATACAAGTTGGGCCCCAAACTGAAGCTACAGGCCAGCAAACATTCTGCATGATGGTATGTGTGATGGCAGCTTGCAGAATGAGATTATCCACAGCCTCCAATTTCTTCACATCAGCAGTCCTGCCTCAAGCAACAAATTCTGAATCAGAATTCAGCTTAATGAATTTTTCCACCCAGGTATCTGACTGCTTGGAATCTGTTATTTCTATTTCCAATTCACTGTTCCTCAACAGTCATTACAGAGACAAATTTTCAGCAGGCACTATGGAAACGAATCTTCAACTTAAATAGAACATCATATTGGCTCCAGTTGGCAAAATGAGATTTGAATGACATTAGCAGCTCCGATTTTCCCCTTTGGCATTCTCAGCCACTCCTGGCTTCAACTCTAACCCCAACACAAATGACTACCCAGACTGTATGTCTAGCCCTTATGACATTCTGGAGCTCCAATCCCACATTTCTAACTTCCAAATGTCCAACTGGATACTTTGTCATCATCTCAAATGCAGTACCTCTCAAACTAATCATTTTTATTCCCTTTCCAGCTTTGGGATTTCACTATTTCTGACAATGGCACATCCCTCCAACGCTCAAATTTAAAATCCAAAGCCTAAGCTGATAGCTCTCTCCCCCATATCACCAACATAGAGCCAGTTGATGCTTCCTTCAAAATGTCTTTCACACTTATCCTTTTCTATTACCGACGCCACCGCCTTAGTCCAGATCTTCATCATCTTGTACCTATATTACTGCTATTCAGCCTCCTAAGGAACCTCCTTAGCTCCACTTTCACCTCCTTCAAATCTGCCTTAATTATAACTATCAAATTGATATCCTTAAAATACATGAAGTTTCAATCAATAACATTTATTAAGCACATATTATGTGCCAGGGGATACTAAGCACTTGGGATATAAATGCAAAAAAGAAAGGCAAGTCCCTGCCCACAAGGAGTTACAATCTAATGGAGGGGGGACAGAGAAAAGAAAACTGAAAAGCGGGGAGGGGAAGGTACCTGGCTCAGGAGCATGATGGAAAAGTCCAAAAGGACATATAGGAAATGAAGAAGTTACTAGCCTGAGCTCCCTTCGTAAATGGAGGCTGGAGTTCATAGATCTACCCTCCAAATCAGAGGGGCTAAGGTTCCTGTCAAAACCCAACTAAAAATTGTTCATATCTCCCTCACACCTACAAAATAAAGTCCAAACTCCTTATCTTGGCATTCAAAGGTCTTTAACAGTATAAACTCTCCTTACATCTCCAATAAACTTTCCTACAGTAGACAATATGATGTAGTAGAAAGTATAGTAGACTTTAAGTAAGAAGAGAACTAGATTCAAATCCTGACTCTACTTGTCTAAAAATAAACACAAATAAAAACTCACGTGGCACTTACGACATGAAATCTGTTGTTTTTATTACGTTGTTTTCAGTCATGTCTGACTCTTTGTGATTCCATTTAGGGTTGTCTTGGCAAAGATACTGAAGTGGTTGGCCATTTGCTTCTCCAGTTCATTTTACAGATGAGGAAATTGAGGCAAACAAGCTAAGTGATTTGTCTAGGATTACACAGGGTCCACTGTTATTCATCTTTTAGTGCTCATGTTGTATCATCTTCAATAGCTTGAGATCAGGAATTGGATTACCCCCAACTTTTAGCATGCCACTTTACACAGAGCACAAAGGAAATTGTTCAGAAAAAGAATGAAGAGTGATCATCAAATTATATGACAATACTTAACCCACAGCAATATTATTCTATGGATTTTTTTTCTTCAATATATATATATACATGTATATGTATATGAATAAGTAATTGCTATCCCCCTTTTAGACTCTAAGCTCTTTTCAAGTAAGATTGGCTTTCTTTGTTATTTCTATCCCCAGTGCCCAGTACAGTACCCGACAAGTAGTGGGTACTTAATGATACTTACTGATTGATCAAGGAGCCTAAAAACTGAATTGACAAATCTTTTATCCCTGATCCCTCCCATTGAACTTGTTCCCTCCTGTCAAATTTTCCCACAACATTTTGTTTGAATTTTTTGCCTTTGCCACCATTACACTCCACCTTGCATTATACTTAAATATGTATAATATCCTTGTACTGTACAGCAAATTCCTTTGGGGGCATGAGCTGTGTGTAATTTTGTATCTCTGTATCAGACTCCTAGCACACAAGAGTTATTTTATATGTGTGTGTATATTTGTGTGTATGTATGTATGTATGAAGTGAAATTCACCAGTCTGTTCATTTCAATACCTTTATCAAAAATGGTGAATTTTAACACAAATTCAAAGCCTGCTGGCTCTAGATATACCCTGTCTATCTCAAATACTTCCTATCCCTGTGACTGAGCAAGTCACTTAACTTCTGCCTGCTTCTGTTTCCTCAAAATGGGGATGGAATCATAACAACACCTACCTCCAAGAGCGAATGAAATAACCTCCATAAAGGGCTCAGTACAGTGGCTGGCACACAGTAGGTGCTTAATAAATACTAATTCTCTTCCCCTCCATCTATAGACCAAGTTCTATTTCTGTACTCTTGTAATTTAAGCTAAAATTAATCTAAAGGACCAGTAATGTGATAAGATGTATACAACAGTGACAGTCTGAAATATCAGGATGTTTAATATCCTTTATATTCCAAACTGATTTAATCTTATTTATTCTGGAAGCAAAATGAGATAACAATTCTGCTTTAAGATAAGCAGAAACGCTCTTGGACACAAAGATGGATAAATTGTGGATGCATAAAGAAGCAGTCACAGAAACTGATGATGATTAAGGTCTTGGGCAGGAACATAACTGGCAAAATGATGGTAACCAAGTCCATTATCTATGTACCCAAGCTCACTGCCATATCAAGGACAATAAAAGAACAATCCACAAGTGAGTGGTTTAACGATAAAGACAAGCAAAGGAATGATGGGATATGATGGAAAAAGCAGTGAACCAAGAGTCAGTAGACCTGGATTTGGTACTGGTAGATTTCAGCTTTATATGGAGAATAACTTCTTAAAAAATAAAGCTGGAAATTAAGTGAAAACATCTTTAAAAATTAAAGTGCATAGTAGATTTGCAGTTTCATGTGCAATCATCTTTTCTGTTGTACTGTTATGGAAGAAAAAGCCATAATGGACATATGAAGAACAACTCTATCTCTATCCAAAGAAAGAACTGATATAGAGAAGTACATTTGGAATAATTTCACACACACACACACACACACATACACACACACACACACATATATATATATATATATGTAAAGGTGTGTGTATTTTGATATGTGTATGTGTGTATATATATGTGTGTGTATGTATATCTATCTCTCTACCTAGAGATGTATGTTTTGTTTATCTATATCTATTTCTCTCTCTCTAGTCTGAGAGACAATATAAAATTTGTGCCTAATGGCAACCATCTCTGGGGAAGACAGGAGAAGGAAAAACTGAAATTTCATGATAATTTTGTTGTATATTTGAATGGAATAACAAGTTGTGCATAGTAGATTGCAGTTTCATTACAATTATCTTTTTTTATTTTACTATGCTATTGAAATGCTTGTTTTATTTCATAAATTAAAAACAAAATTAAAAAATTAAAGCTATTCCCAAGAAGAATATGCTTAGGAAGAAGAGGAGTCCCCATAGTTACAAAACTTCCATCTAATGGGATTGAGAGAGATTCTCTCAGGGGAATAGGGAAGAGAAGAAAAAAGAAAACAAGAAATCTACACAATAACCGTATTATGTATTTAAAGGAAATAGCAAGTTGTACATAATAGATTTGCAGCTTCATGTACAATCATCTTTTTAACTGTACTATGTTATTAGAAATCCTTATTTTAATCAATAAATTTAAAATGAAATAATTTTTAAAAATAAGACAAGACATTCCCACTCAGACATGGATTAGACCAAACAATCTCTGAGTTCTGTTGTGCCACTGAGAGTTGACCATTCCAAGACTTAACAGGGTACCAGTATCCTCATTTATTAAAACACTGTTTTGAATTAAATGATCTCTAAGGTCTTCTGACAGTTTATGATTCTAGAAAATTCCTCAGTTGGATGGTGTGGGCATAATACTTTCAAAGAGAAATAGGATTATCTGTATATAACACTTATATAAATCAATTTTGTTTTAAGAATGTTTTCTATCTCTTGCTTAAACTTTTACTCATAATATTGAAAACATTTCTTCATACAGCATTGCTAAAAAAAATATTGTGAAGGCTGATAACATTGCCTAAATCAAATGTTTTCTCCAAAGGGAAGCAAGAAGAAATAGCCAGAAAGCTTGCATTTGTTCCTTATCATTAGGTTGGGTTATTTTCACAGTCCTGATGTGCTATTTTAGCTGACAGTTCATTTTCCGGAGGATTGTGCTCTTGCAGAACTCATCATCTATCATAGGATTTAGACCTGGAAAAGCCATTTGCTCATTTTCCCAATATATAACTGATGAATAATCTCCAGAGGTGAAGGGGGAAGGGAATAAACATTTATATAGCACCTACTATATACCAGGTACTGTGCTAAACATTTTTACAAATGTAATCTCATTTGATCCTCTCTTCAAAACAGTCTTGTTGGGTAGGTGCTATTATCATTCCTATTTTACAGATGAGGAAACCGCAGGAAAACAGAAGTTAAATAACTTGCCCAGAGTCACACAGCTAGGTAGCATCTGAGATCAAATTCAAACTCTGGTTTTCCTGACTGTACACTGCGGTGCCCCTTAGCAGCCTAGAGAAGTGAAAGGCTTCCTCTTACAAACGAGGCTATTTGAGTCTATCTACTTCTTGAGCTTTCTCTTTCAGTAATGTTTACCATATAAGCAGGCAATTTTGTCCAATGTGAATTTTTTTTTTTTTGCTATGATTCTCAAAGGCACTTCCCCCTCTGTGTGTCACCCTGAGACTGTTCTGTTAAAAAAAATGCTCCATATTTTCTCATAAAATGCCATTCTAAATTTGACTTTTATGTTGTCAGTCTTTCACCATATGTTAGACACTGTAGAAACCCCACCCCATCCGTGCACACAAAAAGGCTTCCCATTGGTTAAGAAAGGAAGTAAGTCCATCTTTGACATTTTTTACCACAGAGGAAAAGGAGAGGCAGTTACAAAGTCCTCCCTCAAGTATGATGATGTAAAAATTTCTTGACCAATTAAATAAACAAGGGGAATGTGAATAACCCACATAAATAGAAAGAATGAGAGGATGCTAAAATAAAGTTAAAAGTGAAACAAGGGGGAAATTTTAACATTAGAAATTATGTTTTTCAAATTTCACATTCATTTTTCACTTTTTTAATGTCTATCATAGCAATCATGAAAGTGCTATGCTGAGAAAGTATGATGTATGAAGTAATTAGCTAGCATAGTGGATAGAGCACTGGACCGGGAGTCAAGAAGACCTATGTTCAAATCTGGCCTAAAATACTTCCCACCTGGGTGACTCTGTCTGCCTCAGTTTCCCCATCTGTAAAATGAGGATACTAATGATACTTACCTTCTAGGGCTATCCTTAGGATAAAATGGGATAATAATTGTAAGTTACTTTTCACATTAAATCATCATATAAATTCTAGATATTATCATCATCATTATTATTAGAGGCATAACCTTAGAGTCAGGATTCAACAGTCATTTATTAACTGCATGCTGTGTGCCAGGCATTGAGCTAGTGTCTGAGAACAGAAAGACAAAAGTGAGACCCTCCCTGCTTCCAAGGAGTCTGCATCGTACCAGAAAGAAAAATAGTACGTCGTGACATATACGTAATAAAGAAGAGATACACAATAAATGCAAAGTAATTTGGGAGCGTATTAATAACAGGGAATCAGGAAAGTCTCCTAAAGGGATGACCGCTGAACTGAGCCTTGAAGGGGTCAGGAATGCAAAGAGACAGTCTTGGTTTCATGCACTGGAGGCAGCCTGTGGAAAGGCATAAACGTGGAAGATGGGGTGTCATGAACAGACAAGAGCAAACGGACACATGGGGCTGGAACGTAGAATGGCCAGTTAATGTGTAAATCCGTCTAGAGAGATCAGATAAAACCACACTATTAAACTGCACTAAATACTAAAGAGAGAAGCTTTGTTTTGTTTTTTTTCCTAGAGACAATTATAATGAAGCACTGAAACATCTTCATTAGAAGAATGAATCAATCTGTTCCCATATTTTCTAATGCAGAAGACAAATTTCATATATATATATATACATATATATACACATACACATATATATACATATGTATGTATATAATTGTTAATATAGTTATAAATACTTGTAAATATATTTATATGCTTGTAAATAAATTTACATATAAATATAGAAGCATTTATATACTTATATATGTAATATTTATATAATATATATTATATGAATATATAGCATACAAATACATATGCATATTTATACATATATATAAAGTATTTAAATACAGGCTCATTTGGGAAGGGAGATACAATTAGTTGGAGGGATCAGAGATGGTTTCATGTAGAAGACGTTGTCTGACCTACATGTTAAAGAAAAACAAGATTCTTTGAACTGAGGAGGAAGTAAATTTCAGGCATAAGTGATGACCAATAGAAAAACAAGGAGATGAGAGATGGCACATTGTGCTTGACAAACTGGATCAAAACATCCAAGGCAGGAGTAATATCCAAAGAAGCTAGAAAAATAGCTTAGGACTAGATTAATTAGGGCTTTACTGGATGATTTTCCAGGGAATCTGAAAGTGGAATTGATGGAGTCTCCATCCCACCAACTCTTTTCAAGTACTAACTTCAGCCTTCTGAGTCCAAAAGAAGAGTTTGTTTCTATTTTATTCAGAGGCAATAAGAAACCTTTGGAGTTGGGTGAGTAGGATAGACATACGGTCAGATTTGGACCTAAGGAATATCACCTTGGCAGTGCTGTATATAACGTACTGGAGGGGTGAGAGATGGGACCATTAACTAACTAGGAGGCTGTTTCAATAATTCTGGCAAGAGGGGACAAAGTTCCACACTAAGGTTCTAGTTATGTGATAATCACTGAGATGCAAGTCACGATGATAATGACAAATCTAGCTCTGGGACTTTCCCTCTGTAAACTTAAAAAAATTAAAAAATACAAATATCCAATAACTCTGGGACTAAGCCACAGTGCAAACTTAACTTCTCCAGAATTGAGGGTCTTCATTTGTGAAATAAAGGTAATACTGGAATTGCTGCAAAGATCAAATGAGATAAAATGTACATGAAGTACTTCCCCTACTGAAAATGCCTCCTCCTCTGCCATTTCTGATCAGCAATTCTTTTCTTTAGATGTTTGCCTCCTCAGATCCTCCCTTTGATAAAACCGGGGTCAGCTAATTCAGTGGCCAGAAACAAAGTTTATTCTATTCTGGTCTTTCTGAAACTGTCTGATTTTTCAGGGTATCTGAAAGTGGAATTGATGGAGTCTTCATTCTGCCAACTTCTTTCGAGTATTAACTTCAGCCTTCTGGGTCCAATTATTAAAAGAGAAACCTGGACTCAGGCTGAAGTTCTTATAAAGCGTATTTTTACACTCTAAATACATTGTCAAACCACCTTGGGGCTTTTGGTTACAGATGCCAAGGAGACCTGCCAACACTCCGGTCAGCAAGGTAGGCAAAGATTTCATATTCTCATCTTCTGCCAAATCCCACTGCCTTGTGGTTTTCTCAAAGGAGATCAAAATGTGTAGGTCTCCTCGAGCCACAAATAGGAAGGTATTTGGGGGTAGGTCACTTTAATCTTGACCTTTCTTCAGAGCTGTTCAAACAATTTTTTTCCAATCTCCTCAATACTTATCTGCATTTAAAATTTTTGTTCAAAGGCCAAAGTCTTTATACTCTTTGGGTCAATACCCCTTACTGTCATCTCATTCTCCAAAAGGTATTATAACTCAGTTCAAACCTTCTGTTCAGGTTCATGATTAAAAATGCTGAAAGCTGAACATTGGCTTCATGTAACTCAAGTTTAAGTAAAACTTTTAGCATCTTTGAATCCATTCTTCTTTTCATATAAGATAATATTCCCTTTACTTGTCTTCTACTCAAATTGTTACAAAGTCTGAGAAAAAAAGGGGCCCTAAGTGATACAGTGGATAGAGCACTGGCCCTGAAATCAAGAGGATCTGAATTCAAATCTAACCTCAGACATTTAATAATTATGTGAGACTGTACAAGTCACTTAACTCTGATTGCCTCAAAAGAAGGAAGGAAGGAAGGAAGGAAGGAAGGAAGGAAGGAAGGAAGGAAGGAAGGAAGGAAGGAAGGAAGGAAGGAAGGAAGGAAGGAAGGAAGGAAGGAAGGAAGGAAGGAAGGAAGGAAGGAAAGAAGGAAGGGGAAAAAATCTTTTAAAGATGTGGATTCAAGCTTAATTCTGATTGGTTTTGAATTTTAAAAAACAATTTCCTCATTACCAGAAGTAAACTGAATAGCCCTATTTCTGCTGCTGCAAAATAAGATAATTCTCAAATTACACTGTCCACTGTGGGCTAAACTTTTTCATGCTATCAAAATTAGAGCAAAAAAACAAAACCCAACTATAGCTTAAAATTGTCAGTCTCTATACCTGCCTCCTCAGCAGTGTTTTCTAGTCATTTCCTGTGATCCATAGCCATCTAGCACACCTAGAACAAAATGAACTTTATTACCACCTTAGGGAATACTGGGATATAAATCATATATTGGAAAATATCATCAGTATAGTTTCATATTACATGAATTGTAAAGCACCTTTTGGGGAATGCCCAATGTGAGAGGAGAGCTCCATCCAGAGACACAGATCCAATAAGTCCTAGGGGATTGCCAGAGATCCACAGAGGTTCAGTGACTTGCTTAAGGTTACATAACTAGTAAGTGTTGGAGGTAAGATTTGAATTCAGGTATTCCTGGATTCCTAAACCAGCCAGCTCATATTTCTTAGCAATAAATAGTCTTACAGAGGTACCATTTGGCATTCATTTGCATTTTAATTCATTCTTTTCCTGGGTTTCTTCCAGTCTTATAACAAAGTCCTTTTGTCAGACTTTTCCCAGGCTTTGGCATTCCAGGATCTCTACCTTGATGCTTCCAAATACTAGTAAAAATCATGGTATCTGAAAGCTGTTGTGAGAGATCTGGAACTTTCATTAAGAATATCAGGAAATCAGAGGCTTCTGAGGAGAGGGGCAATCTGGTGAATAAGAAAGAGTACTGAATGTGCAGTCATGGGGTTCAGATCTGTCACTTGTCAAATATGAGCTAGACAAATCACTTCATTTCCCTGAATTTTAATTTTCCCATCTGTAAAATGGGGGTGCAGTGAGGGAGGGGGCCTCTAAGACTTCTTCCAGCTCTATAATCACAAAAAGGTGATCAAAAAGGAGTTTAGAAGCCCTAAGTTCATGCCTACCTTTGACATACCTGGGCAAATCAGCCTTTCAGTACCCCTAGTAAAGTCTCTAAAACTATCAGGTACAGAATAATTGCTGAACTGTACTGGGAAAGGGAGTTACCTTACTAGGTGTTTCTAAAACCAATGAAATCACAAGTCTGGATAGAAAAAAAATACCTGGCACCTCTTAAGAAAGGAACAAGGTATTAGCCAGCTTGGAATGGAATGTCTCCACCCCACCCCCCACTCTCTTGGGCTTACAGTTGTCAGGAAGCTGGAACTAGATGAGCCTCCCATTTGCACCAACTTGCTTTCCTAACATATCTTAGCCTTCCTTCCAGTTAACAGATTCCTTGCAAATGCTACTTTGGGACTTCATGATGCCTGTCTCAGCTTCCAGCCTCATGTGCTGTGCTCACAACAGATTTGTTTACCTCAGTAATAGGACCTTAGAGTTTGATTTCAAACATGTGGTGCATTCTAACAAAGTTTGATGTTAGATCTCACTTTATTCCTGCTTTAGAGAGAGGTCTCTTCAGAGCTCAAGATCTTTGAACTCTAATATTGCCACTTGCTCTGAGATGTTTTCTTTGCAGACTGCTTGTATTTGGAACAACTGATCCTTGAACTCAAGTTTTTGATAATCAAATCCTTTAGCTGTCTATATAGCCAAATGCATCTATGCTTTTACTTACTGGGTCATATTAACTTGGAGTAAAGAGTCAAGGGACTTGAGCGTCTTCCACACCACTGATTTTGCTTCAGAGCTATCCTTAGTAGGACCACATTATAGACTTGGACAGACATACATACAAAGCAATCAGGATGAAGAAATACTAACACAATAACACATCTTGTTATTCAGTTGCTTTCAGTTGTATTCGATTCTTCATTGACCCCATTTGGGGTTTTCTTGGCAGAGATACTAGAATGGTTTGCCATTTCCTTCTCCAGCTCATTTTGCAGATGAGGAAACTGAGGCAAACTGGGTTAAGTGACTTGCCCAGGATCACACAGCTAGTAAGTGTCTGAGGCCATATTTGAACTCAGGAAGAAGAGTCTTCCTGACTCCAGGCCCAGCGCTCTAAGCACCATGGCACCACGAAGCTGCTAAATAAAATAAATGAAGACATCATTAAAGGTAACAAAATTCTGAGTAAATACAATGGGAAAATGTTGATTCCATTTTCTTCTTTTCTGTTAAGAAATAGTAAATATAATATACAGCTAATCTAGGTGTCCCAAAGATCTACAATCAAGTCTGCATTCTGACAAGCTGACTATTTGATGAAGGACAAATCCTTTAACAATGCAATGCCCTTGGTGGCTCATAGTGTCAATCTGTGTTGATAACATTTCCTCACGAAGAGTTCCCTATATGGTGCACAGGTGGCACAGTAGATAGAGCACCAGGTCAGAAATCAGGGAGACCAGAGTTCAAATCCAGCTTCAGATTTCTGCTTACCAAAAGTAGAACCCTGGACAAGTCATTTAACCTGTTTGTCTCAGTTTCCTCTTCCATAAAATGAGGATAATAACAGCACCTCCCTCCCAGGGTTATTGTGAAAATCAAATGAGATAACAACTGTAATGCAATTAATACAATGCTTGGCACATAATTAATTACATATAAATATTAGTTATTACTATGTCAATGGAATAACTTTTACTGTTTCAAAAATAAAACAAAAACACAAACTTATAACAGTACATAAGAAATGATAAACTGCATGAGGGCTAGCATAGACCATAATGATTTTTTCAAGTACGGAAGCAGGTATTTTTATCATACCATTGCAAGGTCATTACATGTTCTACATCAGCTAGGATAACATAGTACTGTAGTACTTCTTCATTTACAGTTATCATAATTATATGCTGCAATGATTTTACTATAGTTTATAAAAATTTTTCTTCAATGATACATCCTTATCTTGCTATGTAAATCATTTTCTACTATAAAACTTCTAATAGAGCGATTGTAATTGACAGTACATGTAACTTGAATCAACAAGCATTATTAAGTACTTGTTTATACATACATATATATGTATATACTATTTCTATAATAATAAGGATGTCCTTGTCGATTTAAGCATTATTCTGCTCTCCAAATGTTTTGAATCTTGAATTATAAGCAATCAGTGCCTCAATGTCATCTGATACTTTGAATTTAAGCAGAATTCCAGCCCATAAGCTGTAGTACTGTTTTTATAAAAATGTTTTATGTTCATCTTAACACACTATTCATAAATTGTTTAGCATTCTGGAAAGTTCTTGCTGCTAAGTTTAAGATAAAAAAAATTCTTTCTTTCAAATAAATAATCAAGTAGCTCAGAATGGCTGCCTTTTATGGAAGAAAGCTATGATAAAAATTGAGTAGACCCTGAAAGGTTTCAAGCTTTTGCTTTGTCTAAATAGCCCAAATATAAGCCACTAGAAATTCCAAATCCACAGTTCCTTTTTTTCACTCAGACTCAGAATCAATTGAAACCACACAGAACTTCCTCAAGTTTTTCCATAAATTCAATTTTAGCTGATATCATAACCAGGATACCACTGAAACAAGGTGCCTCTCACTTTACACATACTTACCTGATGAGAATTCTACAAAAGAGAGGCTCCAAGAAGCACAGAAGGATTGCCCTGGAAAGGCCCTTTAATGTGGCTGGGCATCCACAGTTAAACTGCATCCGTGATCATCAGCTGTTGATGAGTTTGGATGAAGTCAAGTACAAATAAAGTATTTCTACCCCAAACATGAAACATCTACTACGTGATATGCATGCTGCTCTAGTCCCTCCACAAGGTTCTATATTACCATTAGACTATTTCTTTAACATGCAGGGAAGCAGATGATGCTGTAAAATACATGAAAAATAAAGCAAAGGAAATCACTGAATCTAAATGCTGTCTCCTCCCCCACAGAATTCTGCCCCAGGGATGTGGTGGGCAGGAGAAGTAATTACTCCTAGAGTGTTTTATTCCCAAGTAGTATGAAAGGATTTCAGATTAAAATACATTAAACATGTTGCCTATAGACAAATCTGGGGATAAAATGTTTCAGAGGGATTTTTTCCTAGCAATCACCATCTGATTCTGATCACACTGATTCTCAGAGCCCCAGATAGACATAACTTGTGGACCTCTCAAAATTACTCCCACAAAGAAAATTAAACACAAAAATACACCAAGATGTCTGGTTGAGAAGATAAATATCCAGCGAGTCAAAAAACATTCATATCCAAAGGTGGAATTATGATGCATTAGTAGGTCAACTAGAAGACCACTCTCCAAACTCTGCCATATTCAGACTGCTCTGCTCCATAACATCCTCTGCAGAAAACGATGAAAGGCTAGTTTCAAGTTATCAGAACTCCAAAGTTGACCATCTTGCTGCTCAGTGCTTTTTTTCAGTCGTGTGTGACTCTTCATGACCCCATTTGAGGTTTTCTTATCAAAGATACTGGAGTAGTTTGCCATTTTCTTCTCCAGCTCATTTTACAGATGAGAAAATGGAGGGAAACAGGGTTAAGTGACTTATCCAGGGTCACACAACTAGTGTCTGAGGTCAGATTTGAACTCAGGAAGATGAGTCTTCCTGACTTCAGTCTTGGCACTCTATTTACTGAACCACTATCCACTGCCCCATCTCCCTACTGGGGTCCATATAAAACACCCTGGGAGTAATTACCCTCCCCTCTGGAACAAAATTCACAATAAGTGTTTTTTTATCTAAAGACTCCTTCCAATATTATGCATCATCATGATATAATTGAAAGGCATATCTGTCTACTGCTAACAACTAGACTATTTAGGCTATTGATTCTAAATGTCACTTTAAATATCTGAACCACAAGCAGCAAAGTTGGTAAATGACATATTTCCAATAATGACCATAGATCACCAAATATCTTATCTTATATAAATCAATGTAGTTGTGATCTCATTATAAAAAACATATAGGTCCCAGAATATCAGAAGTGTAACATACTTCTATTTAAAGAAATTTTTTTTTTGCTTATTTAAAGATGGGTCATTCTCTGTATGAAACTTAGGAGTCAGGTAGAAATTAAATTCTTCAGTGTGCTGGTAGGTGGTGCAATAAATAGAATACTGGGCTTGGATTCAGGAAGACCTGAGTTCAAATCCAGCTTCAGATACTTACTAGCTGGGTGATCCTGGGGAAGTCACTTAACCCTGTTTGCTTCAGTTTTCTCATCTGTAAAATGAGCTGGAGAAGGAAATGATAAATTATCTTTGCTAAGAAAACCCTAAATGGGGTCATGAAGAGTTGAATATGACTGAACAACAAAATATTTGGACTCCAAAATGAAAGCTACACTCAATTACTTATCAGAAATATTTGAGAGTAATGTTGCAATGCCTGTGGCTACTCATCTTTAACAGAGCTCATCTTTGATGACAGAAAAGATGAGGTGGCTATCAGCAACAAGCAAATCTTCAATATTACTGAATTTATTGTTGCAAAATGACTCTACACAAAACAACTTCCTAGAAATCATTTTAGAATACAATCAAAAAAATTCAAATGGAACAAGATCTGACGGAATTCAAAGAAGCAAAAACTAAGCTCACACCACAGTATTCCCAAAATACGTACAGGACGCAACATGTCCCAAAAGTCTTAGTGAAGTTTTGAGCTTTAACAGCAACAAAGGAAATATTTTGCTTATGGTCTATTTTTGTTTTTGATGTTGGTTCTCAAATCAGAAACATGTAGAGGTTAGAACAACGTCACCCTTCGCATCGTAAACCATCATCCTAATCCATCTGATTGGTTATGTTGTAAATAATGAGGAAAGAAATATTGTAGTTAAATGTGTTCACTTCATAGCATTCTGGGCATTTTTAAACCATCCTCCTTTCTTCAAACTCTTTCTTCCTTCTTATTTCAGTGTCTGGTCTGTTTTATATTGCCCACTATAAGAGAGAGGTCTAAAGAGAGATCTGGGGAGAAGGAAGGAAGCATTCCAATGTTCTCGTGAATGTTCTATTATAAATATGGGATATCAATATCTGTCCCTATCTGCTGTGTACTTATATTTCACCTCAGATCTCCAACAAGAGAATGGCAATAATAGTAAGTTTAATGCCAGTTCATTCTATCCTAGTATAAGTGCAAAAGATGTTTCTCACCTCGAGATTCATGGAATTCCAGTGTTACATGAGCATCAAATCCAAGGCTGAAGTAATTATTGAAAACATTGAGGGGAAGCTGTAATGACAAACAGAGATCCATGTAAAGTTGACTGATAAAGGTGAAAAGGCAAAGACACTCTATGATGCCAGGTGTGACCAGTCATTGGCTTATCCCTCCCAACTGAAATCCCAAAAATGAGGGAAAAGGGCAATGAATTTAAGACCAGAAACTCCTCTGGAAAAGTTCAAGGAAAGGAATTACAGCTAAAAAAAAGAAGAAGAAGTGCAACCAAATCAATAACAAAATGCAAATACCAAATGCATAATTCACTGGTCTCGATTTTGTGATGATAGGATCCGAAATAGTACACTACTTGGACTGAATTTGTCTAGCAAATATATACGTATCTATGTGTCAGTCAGTCTATAAGTATTTGTTATATGCCTACTATGTGCCAGGCAGTGTGCTAAGCACTGGGGACATGTGTACGCACATATGCATAAAATATTTCCTTAAGAGAAAGAAAGCATTAGAACGTTTGGCAGGCAGAAATAGCTCATTTAAAATGAACTATATCTCTTCAGTAAGTACTTATGGTGGGGCTTCTACTTGGAAACACATTTAAACTGTTGATCCAAAGTCACTACACTTGAAAGTAATGATAATTTAAATTTTCAAAAAGAAAAATTCTAATTTGAACATTTCACTAATTCAAACTGTGTCCCATAGCCCAAATTACCACATCATTAACCCATGAAAAAAAAAACTTCCCTACTTCATGTGGGTTCTCTCTCATAGCTACCCCTGATGATTGATTGATCAACTGCCAAAAGTGTGGCAGAATGAAAAGAGCATCGGTCATTTTACCCGCCTGAGCCTTAGCCTGATAAATCAGGGAATTGGACTAAATTATAATGGCTATGGCCTTTCCAGCTCTAACATCCTAAGCCTTTTTGTCCTGGATAAAGCAGAAGGAAAACATCCAGTCATGCTGCACTGAAACAAGCTTCACATTGCTCAGAGCAAAATGCAACCGCTGGGATAATCTTTCTCTTGTCACTAAAGCGAAGGAAAATTAGAAAAGTACATGGCGAATGGCTAATGGGTAACAGATCTCTCATGGACTCAACCTTTTGATCACAACCCCAGCATGAAAGCATGTTAAATGACAACTGAATGAACCAATTCATCTTCACTGGGGGGACAGGTTAATCGTTATCATCTCTCGGCTGAAGCAGGATTGTGCCTCATTCTTATCAATTCAACAAACATGCACAAGACACATAGTAGGCCATTTGATGTCAGAAATACCATATCTAGGAAATTATCGCAATGTCTCACTTTCCCCATAACTACTAAAATTTTCCATCTGGTTGAGGATCAAAGAGGGAGAACCTTTTACTACAGAAGAAATCTTCCTTTTTGACTCAAACGTAGGGACTCATTGGGTGACCAAAGATGGACTATATATTAGAAATAACCTGAAGTAGAATATAAACTCCTTGAGGGCAAGAACTACCCTATGGTAGAATATCTTGATTATAGTGAACATTTAAAATATGGTTACTGAATTGGACTGAAACAGGATAGATTGATAGATGAGGACCAACTCTCACTCAACAGGATCCTTGGGAATGGTCGAAAGAGAAATGTGAAAGGCTGTCACAGAGGAGAATGATAGAAACTCAGAAACTGCTGAGCTGAAATAGAAACTGAAATTGCTGCTCAATTTGTATCTGAAAAATTAGTGTTTCCCCAGACTTTCACAAAATACCAAAACTGTGTAAAAACAACATAGTATAGCTAACCTACCTGTGGCAAAAACATTATCCTTCTGAACCACTTAAGTTCATTAAGCTATGACTTCCTTTTCTTAATATTACTGAGAATAAGCTAAAGAGAAAACCCAGCCACCATTTCTAAATTCCTTAGGCTTGAGGAACATTTATTAAATTACTCTGTAGCTTCTCCAAGCTAAAAAAATCCAAATCCCTTTCAATATTTTTCCAAAAATTTCATTTTTAAAAAATTCTCTGACTTGTGTTTCTCTTGCCATTAAGGGGGCTTCCAATTCTTCACACTGTAAAAACCAGAAGTGAATGGGATAGTCTAAGAATAGTCTGACCAACACCATGTGTAGGAGACAGGCTGCCTCATGGTGACCACATGGGTTACTTATTTTAGTTTGGGTCCTGCTCTTTCTAGTCACATGCTTTATAATTAGCACTAATTTCATGGTGTCCTAAGAGATGTTTCCTATTTTAACAGCACCATTCTACTACTGCTGACTGTTCAGATGGTCTACTGTGAAACAGAGGAAGTCTTTCAACTTCTAGTTCATGGAATAAGTAAATAAATGAAGAAGACAAGGCAAAAAAAATATCTCCTTGATTTCTCTAGACAAAAGAAAATGGGTGCTTTTGACTAGGAATCTAGACCAGATTTATAGATCAAGTTTGGGAGCAACTAAGTGGAACAGTAAATAGAGTGCTGGCCTGGAAACAGAAGGACCTGAGTTCAAATCCAGTCTCAGACACTTACTAACTGTTTGATCCTGAGAAATTAGCTAAACCCCTGTCTACATCAGTTTCCTCAAATGTAAAATAAGTGATGACAACATCACCTTATTTTGCAAAACACTTATCACAATGCTTGATAAAATCGGTCCTATATACTTATTCCTTCTCCACCCACCCAATGTGGACAAGTTAGTTATTCCGTGACTACAAACAACATCTCTAACCACAATCTCTTACGTAATAAATGCATCCTACAAATAAAGGCATACCACAGGCAATGGTGGTGGTGAAAAAAGATAACGTAAGAGAATATAGATGTATCCTTTCCATCTCTATCTCTACTACTAAAGAAATAAGTCACAATGTACAGCTCAGTGATGGTGAGTGAACTGCATTATGTATAACATATATGTGTGTACAGACATTCTTAGGTATATGTGTGTATATATACATGTAACTACATAAACATGTGTCTGTTTATATATGTGTATATATTACTAGACATTGAAGGGGGCCAGGAGGAAAACAACATTGAGTATTTATACATTCAGAATAGTCTATTGTGTAGATTTGAAATTAAGGCTAAAACTTAGAAGTAATTCACTTATTGTTTAAGGCTTAATTCTGCCAGATTTTGGAAAATGTACCTTGGTTCCTAAAACATCAGCTCAAAAGTTAAGGCTGAAGAAAGATTGTGACTAGGTATCCTGTATTTCCAGTGAAGATAATGCAGGTGGTGAAAATGGACAAAATCTGATGTGGGTCGTATTCAATCTGGTCATGAGGAAGACCACATGACCAAGATATTGGATGAGGTAAAAGTAGTTGCCTTTCTTGCTACAGATCACAAATCGAAATATCAATATCCTGGATATGGGGATAAGAATAACCTTAAGGGATCAGAAATTTGAGAAACACATCTCTCATAATATTATTACACAGTTCTGCCTAGAAGGGAAAGAGGATGAATTGGCTGACCTTTGGAAGAGACTATGGGATTGAATCATTTCTAAGTCTAAGAGGAACAAGTATTTGATAAGGCTATGCTGAGCCCTTAACTAAGATGGCGCTCCTTAATCCCACAAAAAGGAAATCACAGTGAGATTCCCCTACCAGGAAATGAAGGACCTGTTTCCTATAAATCAGGTTGATATTTTAAGGTCCTCTACTGAAAAAATGTCCTCCTAACCTTGCATACACCATCTTCAAGTTCTTCAGGGGGTAAATCAGGGTTTCTTTCTACATGGAGATTCCATCGATCTAGCTGCACAATAGTTCCATCTTCCACATGGCACAATATCTTGGAGACAGGTTCATCTGTGTAACCCTGGGGGATCAGAAAACACACACATTACTTACTACCTACCTTCCTGGGCACCAAGTTTTTATTCCTTAAACAGGCAAGGCTGAAATTGCAAAAAATAAAAATGAAAACAAAAACTCTTCCTTTTGAAGATATTCATGAAAGGAGGAACCTCTCTCCTATGGAGAACTGTTTATTTTACAGATAACAAATTCTAAGTGAAACTTTTTCTCACATACATACTTGTGTTCCTAGAATTTAGCTCAAAAGGACATGCAGAAAAACCACCCAAGGCTAGACAGCTGTGAATCAAGAGAGCCCTTCTCCTGAAGCTGGTAACTTTATCTGTCATATAGTCATTTATGATCATAAAGGCATAACAGCAGCTGGTTTATAGAGTTCACTACAGCCTCTCCTATCCTTTCTTAATTCTAGTGCCCTCCTTCTGTTACTTCCTACTTATCCCTTATATAGCTTGATTGTACCTATTTGTTTTTTTTTTTCTTGTTGTCACCGCAGTTAGATTATGAACTCCTTACGAACAGAGACTCTTTTGCCTTTCTTTATCCCCAGTGTGTATCAGAGTGCCTGGCACGTAGTAGGTACTTAATAAATGCTCACTGACTGACTGACTATGGGACACCACTCTTTCCTGCTCCTAGAAATCTCACATTAAGAATATAAGGTACAAAATTTAAGTTTGGGTAAGGCAGAATTTGGCAAAGAGTCAGGCTAAGGATGTAGAAGATACGGAAAGTAATACCTAGCAGGGAACTTTGTTCTCTTCAGTCCCCCCTCCTCATCTTTCTAGCAGCCCTATTCTTCGTGCTACTGGAGCAGAAGTCAACTAAAATACAGTACAACCAAAAACCTCAATGACCTAATCACCCTGACTGCAAACTTGGAACAAGTTTTGGAAAAGGACAAAGAGTTGTTATAGATGACAGAAGTCCAGCTCCTCTCCCCGCTCCCCAGGAAAGGAAAAATTATTTCCTGTGAAAGTTAACTGAATTGCAACCTATGACATCAGGCTCCCTCTCCATGACACCAGAAGTTTTAGCTTCTAAGGAAGCTACTCATGTGCAATGTCATTAGAGACAGAACTATTCCTGTGATGATGATAAATATCAAAGCTGCTACTCAACAGTGCCTCCTCACCATCTGCATTCTGGAAGAAAAAAAAAAGGGAAGATAGCTTGCAAATCAATAGCTTTCACTTCTTCCTGCTGAGCTAGCTTGTAACTGGCTCATGATACAAACTTAGTTGGTTGCTCCCATTACTAGCTATGGTCATTCTTCTATCAGGAGCACCATTTTAAAAATAATAGCTTGTAATACAGAGAAGTATATCAGCACAAAGGAAGGAATTACCTCCACTGGGTGGGGAAAACGTGTAACTGTGACCTGGATTTGGTCCTTCAATTATTGCTCAACATAGGATGGAATGATAAAATATAACATCCCACTTCTTTTCACTGCCTATTGAGAAGTCTTGATTAAGATAGGATTTATGTGAAAAAGTCCTGTCACATACTTCTTTGTTCCACATCAAGCACTTTCATGACTTATACCTAATTATAAGAGAATCTGAAAAATCAATTGGATTAGATCATCGTTCCTGGACATTCATCATGTCCCTTTGACCCCTAAACTTAAATTATTATTTTAGATGAAGATACATCCTGATCTCATGTTAAAACATCTGCTTGTTACAGAAAAATGATTTCTTGGCAAAATGACCTGTCTTGTATCACTACAGGCCTTTAAGAGCTAGTCCTTACCCCTCCCCAGTTGAGAGTTCGAGCCAGGTCATTCCCAGTACCCAGAGGAAGAACCCCAACAGGAGGCTGGGGACTGAGTTGAAGTTCATCGAGGATGGAAAGGATCCAACCGACCTACAGACAGAGTGGGAACCAAAAAAGGAGAGAGAAAAAAAGTATATGAGAGAGGAGCATTTCCCAGGGGACTGAATAGAGGTAAGGAAAGGAAAAAGCAGCTTTTAATAATAATCATATGGAAGAGTTTGGCTTATTTTTTTTTTTGGTTTGGGTTTTTTTTTTTTTTGTAAAAACAAAAACCGTCTTTGGAAGAGAATGTTCTTTATTTTAAACTTTTAAACTCACTCCAGAATGGTAATCATCTTGAAATGAAAATCAACATTTAGAGCATGTCCTACATAAACAAAACTAGATGCAATCATCCATTCATTTACTTCTTAACTGACTTCAAGAGGTAACATTTTTAAAGAAAATTTCAGGTCTGAAATAATTCAATGCAAACCTTTCCACCTATTCTTTCCATCTATAGACATATTATACATTTAGTCCAAGAGCAAAGAGCCCTTTGAAAGAATATAGCTGAAGGGTTTATCCATTCTGTCTATAATTTACCATTTTTGTCACAGACTTGGCTAAAAGTATAGATGACATATTTATCAAATTTGCAGACAACACAAATTTGGGAAGGAGGGCTAACACCCTAGATGATAGAATCAGGATTCAAAAGTTATATTGACAAGCTTGAACACTGAACTGAATTTATGAAGATGAAATTAAATACGAACAAATAGAACATTTTATAATTGACTTTAAAAATCAATTTCACAAGTATGAATTTTAGGGAGGTATTGCTAGATGACAAGTTGGTTCAAAAAATCTGGAGGTTAGAAATTGAAAATCAGCTGAATAGGAGCAGACAGAAAAATATGGTGACCAAAAAAAGCAAACTTGGGCCAAATTAAGAAAGGCACAGTCTAGTATTAAGGACATGACGATCCCAAGTTGAAGTAAACATATATGACCCTTTACCCCCAAGGAAGTAGTAAGGTCTGAAAATGAAAATAGGGTCAAGGAATTAAACAATTATTGAGTGCCTATGATGTGGACAGTACTGTTACCCATATTAGTCTACAAAAAAGATACATGACTCACCCACTTCCCTCAAGAAATGTATAATTTAATTTGAAAAATGGGGAATTGGACAAAATATTGAAGATGTAATTTGATCAATAAAGAATATAGCGTCATAGAATTTGAAATCCGGAAGGGACTAATTCAACCCCAGTCTCCCACTTATGCAGTTAAGGAGACTGAACTACAGAAAGAAAAAAACTACTTGCCCAAAGTCATGGCAATGGCAGAGCTGGGACTAAACCTTAGGTCTTTTGACTATTGTCTAGTGTTCTTTGCATGAGATGAAAATTACTGCATAGAATCATAAATATAGGATAGGAAAGTGCTTTAGACATGATCTAATACCTTTAATTTTACAGACAGGGAAACCAAGGCCCAGAGAGGTTAAGTGACTTCTGAAGGTCACAAAAGTAATAAGGGGCTCCTATGATTAATTCTTCTATTGATTCACTCAGTATAAAATAGATTTCATTTCTTTGGAGGCCATCCTGTGGTGCCAGTTTATGTTAAGTCTGTAATCAACTCAAACCATAGGTCTTCTGAAAATGAACTGATGCTGAAATGTCAGAAACTATATATCCTAGGTGAGACTCATCCATTCAGTTTAAACCTGCTGCTAACAAATTTGCTTGACTGGTTATACATCCACCTCACATTAAATGAGCAATTGGTGTCAACTACACCACCTGGTAACTCCAATGGGAAAAAAGAATTCACAGATTGGCACTGATGGAAGAGAAAGAAAATCAGAATATGAATTCATGAGAACTGAAAAAAAAAAACAAACAAAAGTTGACATCTGGTACCAATCAAAGTGAGGGGAAGGAGCCCTACATAAAATAATCCATGAAGTATTACTAGATGTTCAAATCAACAAATCTCCTGGTTAGAAGGAACCTTAGAAACCATTCAGTCAAACCTCCTTCCCAAAGAATACAATCCTTTCTCCAGCATCCCTGAGAGATGTCTATCCCTTCCATGCTTTAACACCTCCAGCCAGGGGAAGTTGATTCTCTCCCATGGGAGTCCATTCGATTATTAAAAAGCTCTTGTTAGAATGTTAGTTCTTGTAGTGACCCAAAATCAGCTTGTCCGTAACATCTACTTTTTGATGCAGCTTCCTCTAAGGTCTCACAGGACATTGTGAGGATCACTGGAATTATCATCCCCTGGACTTTTACCAGACTCTACCAATGAGAGAGGTAAGAAGATTAAAACTGCTCAGCAAGTGTAAAGTATGGATGTTCCACGAAGGACGCTGACTGTGAATTGTCTCCCTGATCCCCTGGCACATCTCCTCTCAGCTAAAAATGGAGGAAGACTTTGGTTGGAATAAAAAAGACATTCCCTATTCATACCAAGGGATTCGCTTTCTTAACTAGCTACAGATGCTCTGAAATCTCATCATTTCAGTGACCATGAGGCAAAGTCTGAAATGACTCTGAAAGCATGAAGTTAAGCCTATATCTTTTGCACAAGAAAACCTTCAGAGGCATCTATAACCTGCCCTCCTGACTCACAGTACAATTAATGTTGAGGTCCTGAAACCTCTTCTGTTGTATGACTGACAACTCAGAGCTAGCCATCCTCTAGTCAAGGTGAGCGGGTCCCTGATTTTCTCTAGTAATTCTTTAATAATGTCCTTGTTCAACAGCCATTCTGACCACAGCTACAAGACTGACCACAACTTTCCTTCCTTCTTTCCTTCCCATTACAATCACTAAGGCCCTGTGCTGCGTTCTTCCCTTAAAGGCCTTAGGAGTGGAGTGTCCCACCCCCAGATTTGCAAAGCAGTCCTGAACAAACAAGAGGCCTTTAAAGATTCTTTTCCTCAGAGTAGCAGGAGAAGGCATAAACAAGCCAGCACTGCAGCAGCAGGAAAACAAAAAAAGGAGTAAAGGATCGGATGAAAACAAACTCCAGCTAAAATATCAGGAGACACAAAGCATCTTGTATCCGAGTCCCTGAAATTTTTCCTGGTAACTGCAAAAACAAGATAAAATGAGGTCAGACTACAGTGCTGTCCCAGAACCAACAAAAAGATTATAAATATAAAGCTAGAAAAAACCTTCAAGGTCTACCAAACTAATGCTCTCATTTTACAGATGAGGAAACTGAGAATCAGAAAAGTTAAGCAGCTTGCCCAGGATCATACAGATGGTAAGTTCTCAAAGGAAAGACTGGAACCCTTCTATTCTCCAAGTCCAGTACTCAATCTAGGATGTCACACTTCCTTTCTAAGTCTTCCTTACCAGGTACCAGTTAAGCAGCAAGTTCCTCAGGGGAAAGGGGCTACATTTTAGGATGTCTTCACTTCCTTTTACCCCAACTTACCCAAAATGTCGCTGAGCACATATAAGAGACAAAAGAGCCTGCTCAGTTAATTAATTTGCCTGAGAAACGATAACCCAAAGATAAGGACTTTTTTTTGGCACAAGAGATGAGAAAATGTAGGCTGACTGTTCTCATCCTTTCCCAGTTTGGAGAATCTTTTTCTTCTCCTTGCATAGCAAGGAGTTGGATCCTGAACACCAAGCCCTCCCTTTTGTCAGAGGCGAGACAGCCATGGTGGCGGCAGCCATCGGGTATCCGGCTGCTGGCTTTGTTTCTAGCACAGGCTGATGCATTTTGAGTAAGATTTTCATTCTGAAACATAATGGCTTTAGGGTAGACAATGAAGCATTAATTTTCATCAAATATAAGAGCCTGGAGTTCTTTACACAACCGCAAATGCGCCGCCTTCTGCTGTGTATGCTGGAAAGTGGAGGGAAATCATATAGGGAAATGAAGGAAAAACAAGGGCTGGTGAATCTGTGCTCAGGAAGATAACAGAGCCAGAGAAGTTTGGGATAATACCCCCAGTCATTTGCAAGCTAAGGAATATGTTTTTTGTGTATACATTGTGATACTTTTATCTGCCACTTTAATCCATTTTTGTAAATATCACTGATAAACAAAATTATTAGATTTAGAATATGGTCATGTTAAAAATGTTAAAAGAAATTTCTTAAGTTTAACATGAAAAAAATCTAGGTTAGTATTAATATTTACAGCTTTAACCATCTTTTTAACAAATAAAAGTGTACTTTTTATATGCGAAGTGAGCTCCTTGAGGCCAAGGGCCATATTTTTACCTTACTTTATATCTCTAGCTTCTTGGCACAGTGCCTGGCAAACAAAAGTGCTTAACAAATTCTTGTTGAATGATTGCTGAGAATTGTAAGAGAATACTAAGACACGTAATACATCCATGGTTCAGGCCCTCACAAAGTTTCCATGCTGGATAAAGAGGCATGAGACTACAGTAGTAAAATAATGATGAATGAATTATCATTAACATAAAGTAATAGTATCCAAAGGCAGTGTCTGTGCCAAAAGAATGGTATAGATAGTATGGATGAGGAACATCACAGGAATACAGAAGAGGACAAGAAACCTCTGAGTTCTAGAGTGCTCAGGGAAGGAAGCATGGGCCTTGAAGGGTGGGCAAAGTTTCAGGACTCCTACAATGAAGAAACAGGAGCAGAGGTAGAGACACGAGAATAAAGGTGGTGCACTCGGGAGATGCTAACTGCAATCTGCTTAAAGAAGTGGACAATAACAACAGACCAGACCCCCATTTCAGGGTGCTTTGAATGCCAGACTAAGGATTTGGAACTTATAATAGGGAGCCACAGAAGACTTGGGTGGACAGGAAGAAAGAATTTGATGCAGATTAATGGCAAGAGTACGTAGAACCCTATAAACAACTTGAGGTCAGGGATTGCTTCTTCTTTTGTCCTTGTATCCCCAGTACCCAGTAAATTGCATTTGCACAAAATAGGCACTTTGTAAATGTTTGAATGGAAGAATGAATGGAAAGATTCTCTTCCTACTTTAGGTTTAAAAGCTACTAAAATAGTACAGATATTTAAAGAAGCTTTGGAATTGGGTAGTTGCAGTTGGGAGAGAAAGGAATGACCAGAACATGCATTCTCTGTCACCGGATTCCCGATAGTAATTCTACCAAGCTCTGTTAGTTGTTCTCACTGACCACATATTTTTTAAACCTGGTTAATGTCCCATTAGATTAACTAGATATAGGAGAGATGGAGGAAAAAATCACCACTTGATAAGCAAAATCCCAAGATGAGAGGGGAGGGCAAAGAAAGGCAGGAATAAAGAAGTCTTGTTACTCTATGGAAACCAAAGGAAAATAGCAACAGAAATTAAAATGGGGAACATTTCATGTACCTACCGTTCCATCCCCGCCGCAGGCCAGGATTCGAAGATTCGGCACTTTTCTATAAAGCTCAAGCCTTGCAGAAAAAAGAAAAAAAGTCCACATTAACCAAAGAAAAATCACACAATACGTTGGCACTGTCAAACCAGAGTTTGAGTCCCATACAACAGTGGCATCAGGGAGCTCCCACTGGCATGACAACGGGAAGCAGAAACACCAATATTAGCATCAAAGATGGGAAAGGAACAAAGGTCTCCAATTATCAACTCGATGTCTGGAACTTTAAAAGGTACAAAATTTCTACCCCTTCTCATCATGACTATTGCATTCAACAATTCATTCTTCTTTCAGCCCTGTTTAACCCTCACTTAATCTTGATCCTCTCTAAAAAAACCTTTCCAACCTTTCTTTCCTCTCTTTTTTCCACTTCTTTCTTCCTGTCTCAGTAAGAACTATATTTACTTATGAGAAAATAGCCTTTATATTGCTTCTACTTCTACTTTTCAGGGAAATGCCATGGTTGACACTAGCTGCCTCCCCACCACTTGTCATCCATTCTGACCAAAGAATCAGGAATTTAGAGCTGAAGGGAGCTGAGACGATCTAGCTGATCCAATGATAAGCATACATTAAGTGCCTACAATATTCCAGGCACTGTGCTAGACATCGAGGACATAAAAAAAAATGAAATAAATGATCCCTACTTGAAAAAAATTTGCATTTTAATGGGATAGACAACTATATATGAGAATATAGATGCATATGTATATATATATACATACACATATATTTGGCATGAATATAACTTTAATAAATCCAAATATATACAAAGTAGTTAAAAACAAAGCTATTTATTAGGAAAAGAGGCCATTAATAATTGGGGGGGGAGGAATCAAGAAAGGCTTCTGTAGAAGGTAATGTTTCGAGATGCCCTGGTCCCTCCACTTTCTAGGAGGCCTTGCAGACAGAAGTGAGGAGAGAGTACCTTTAGGCATGGTTAATGGCCAGTGCAAAGACACAGACATAGAGAGTCATGTAGGAAGAACGGAAGGCCAGTTGGGCTGGATCACAGAGTGGGGAAGGGTGCATGGTATGTAATGGATACAGGCCAGGGCCATGTGGTGAGGAGCCTTAAAAGCTCAAAGTAGTTTATATTTTATCCTACAGGTAACAAGTAGATAAGTCATATGATCACATCTATGTTTAAGGAAAATTAATTTGGTAGTAGTAAGAGATTTGAAACAAGGAGACTAATTGAGAGATTATTGAAATAATCCAGCAAAAAGGTGGGAGCCTGAACTAAGATGGCAGCTGTGGGAGCTGACAGCCAAGGCCAGAGAGAAGAGACATTTCAGAGGAAGAAGTGGCAAGATGTGGCAATGCATTAGCTATGTGGGGTGAGGGAGAGAAGTAGCTGAAGCCTGAAGTTCATTATTTGTGCGAAGTCACATAGGCAGGAGGATGCAGAGCAAAGATGTAAAACTTCAGGTGTCTGACTCAGATCTAGGGGTCTTTCTTCCCAGCTCACATACTTTTTCTAGGCTAGATTCTTCACCATCAAATTTATGAAGTTAACCAGAGAAAGTAGGTGGGAAGAAAACACACAGACACACAGACACACACAGACACACACATGCACGCACACACACAAAAACACACAGATACAACAGAATATATTGATTTGGGTTGGGTTTTTCCTGATTGTTCTTGACATCTGTCAGAATCTGAAATCAGGTCTTTTGGTTTTTTTTTAACATCCTGAAATTCTCTTGCCAGGTATACAAAAAGGGCATGCTGCTGTATACCTTGGAGAAGGTGAGTGATCCAACCCCTCAGAAATTATGTTATCAAATCATTTTTCATACATGCTGATCCTCAAGCATTAACTAAACAACTTCCCCCAAATAAACTTTTTTTATTGACATTTTTCTCAGTGTTCTCTGCAAGGTATACAATTGCATTAAAACTAGTCAGGAAAGAGAACAGACAAATGACAAGCCAGCTGAGTCAAGGAGCCTTAAGGAGACTGAGCCCGGAGAAGAAAGGGCTTTTCGAAATCCTGCAGCAAACCCTAGTGGCACAGAATGTAATAGAATCTGAGCAGGAATGATCTTACAAATGCTGTATTCTCTAGTGACCTCCTAATATGTTGGTTTTTCCATTACACAAAAAGCTTGTTTTCAACGGGTTTAAAAACAATCTGAGTGACAGTAACAGCAATGACCCGTCTCCATTCTAGTGCCTTCGCTCTGCTAATTATTTCCTATTTATCCTGTTATATAGCTTGTTTGTACAGTTCTTTACACAATGTCACTCTATTAGACTGTGAGCTCTGTTAGAGCAATGACTTGCTTTTACCTTTTTCTGTATTCCTGGGGCTTGGCACACTGCCTGGCACATGGTAGGCATTTCATATTTATTGACTAACTCATAATGAAGATGATGAGGCATGGTAGAGCAGAAAGTACCAGATTAGAGAAGGGAAGGGAAATCAGCAAGCATTTTTAAAGCATTTACTATGTGTCAGGTACTGTGCTATGTCTTTTACAAAAATCAAGTCCTTAGATCTCATTGGATTGGGACTTAAAAAGCATGGTCTAGTTTCAATTCACCCACTCACTAGCAAACCAGTTAAAATCAATTACCCTCAGCTTCTTCATGTACATATTGGCAGACTAGATAATAATAATTAATATTCACATATTCCTTTAGGGTTTGTAAGGTACTTTCCATACATTATCTCACTTGAACTTCACAATAACCCTCAGAGCTAATCAATTCTTCCTCATTTTATAGACAGAGAAGTCAAATGACCCACTCTAAGTCATAAAGTAAGTGGCACAGTGGAAACTTGAATTCAGGTCTTGACTCCAAATCCTCCCTTTTGTACCACACCATACAGTCTCTGAAATATTTTTTCCCTTTTTTTTTTTCAGGTAAAGAAGCTAGGGCTGAAGGCAGGTTATGTAACAAGCCCAGAACCACACAATTACTAAATGGTTGAGAGGGCATTCTATTCTAGGTCTTCCCGATTCCAAGTTCTGTATCTTTTAGAAGTTAGGTGGTGTAATGGATGGAGCACTGGGCCTCGAATCAAGAAGACTGAATGCAATTCCTGCCTCAGACACTTACCAGCTAATTGGCCCTGGAGGCAAATCACTAGTTTCCTCCTCTATAAACTGGAAGTAATAATAGCACCTATCTCCCAAGGTTGTTGTAAGGATAAAAACGAGACAGTGGTTTGCAAACCTAAGATGTTCTATAAATGCTAGTATTACTATAACATGCTGCCTCCCTGCTCCAATGTTATGCTAAAAATAAGAATTCACATTAATATGGTTATTTGAAGCATATAAAGTATTTTAGAGTTTACCAAGCTTTATTTTGACTATTATTAAACCAATATTTGCCATGTTCCAACCCTATGCACACTCAATATCAGCGGGGAGAGGTCAACATTATCTGGGGAGAGGGGTGAGAAACAGCTGGATGGTGGCAAAGGACTCACTCTTTTCCTTTACCTTTTCTCCCTAACTTCCTGCCCCTAAAAATATAAAGAATCAGGATTAAACTTTTCCTCGTAGAAAGTCACTTTTATACATAAACAGTCCAAAGGAACTCAGGAGTAGTTGTGGAAAGATTATGAATTTCCCACACATCAAAAGAGCACACATACGGTCCCTCTCATCCATGAACATGCATGTGCCCAGAAATAACCACACACATATTCAAGCATTTTCCACATCCAGACATACTAACAGATACATACACTCACTCACATAATTGAACAACTCACTCCTGCTGTACATGCAAAGATGCCTACCCAAAAAACACACCCAAAGACGCATGCATACCAAGGATACAAACACACAAACACACCCTCAGAGCTACTAACAACTGCATACTCGACGACATTCGGGTACAATCAAAGGAGTCGGCCAATAAAGAGATAAATTTGTTAGGAAGTGATCAGAGAAATAAATAGGACAAATAAATAGGCTAAAGAGAGAAATAAATAGGCCAAAAAAGAAAGCGGGTGAATAAGTAGATTGGTGGCTGAGAGAAACAATGACAGTTAAGAGATAGGGGAAATGGTCAGTGAAGTGACCACAAGATTTTGAGGGTCTGGATCTTTAACTTCACTGATGTAGGGAGCTACCAAAATGTATACTATCAACCTAGCTTAAAGTCTCAGAGACTTAAAAGACTGGAGCGCTGATAGTTTAAATGACTTGTTGATGGTCATGCAGTCAACATGTTTCAGGGCAAGGATTTACTACTGTCATCATTGTCATTATCATCACCATCTAGCATTGATATAATATCTACTGCTGTGCTAAGCACTTTACATATATTATCCCATATGATCCTCATAATTTTTGAGGTGGGTGCAATTATTATCATCATTTCAGAAACCGAGGGAAACAGAGGTTAAGTGACTTATTCAAGGTCATATAACTAGTAAATGTCTGAGGCTGGATCTGAACTCGGGTCTTTCTGACTCTAGGTCCAGCTCTCTATCCACTGTGCACAAATCTCAAACAACTATAAGGCCAGTACTCTATCTACTGATAGAAGAGGCCTCACTCTTTCCAATAAGCTATTACAGAACCATTATTTTCTATGTCAATCTAAGATTGAAGACTGTTACAAAACAAAGTACATGTATGTGTGTGTGAGTAAGTGGGAGTGTGTGAGGGTGAGTGTGTCCTTCCCACCTACATCTTCTAGGTTCTTCTCACCAGCCCAAAACAATAAAGGAAAGTTTTGACCAGTGAGTATCCTGGTGAGTATTTCAGAACTTACGCATCTCTCGGCCCTTCCTGAGAAAGATCAAAGACCTGCCGTGGATTCAGATACCACATGAACATCTGGAGAATTTTGGTCCCCTGTAATGGAAAACAAAAGGGGGGGAGGATACATAGATATTTTTTAAAATCACATAAATTATACATGATTTGAAATACTGTGTCTAAGATTTTGGGATAGTTAGAAAATATAATACTGAAGGGTTGAATGTTTCTGGTGGAAAAGTTACCTTGATATTATCAATTTTCTTTTTATTATTCAGATTGATCTCATTTCAAACAACCTCACATTAAACCATAGGTGTCCTAATAGCCAAAGAGAAATTTTTGTTTGGGTAAGTTATCTTCTAAATTAATACCTAGGTAGGATAAAATTCCTAGTTTCTCAAGATACACTAAAAAAATATTTAACATAAAATCATATCACTGAAAGGAATCTTAGAGATCACATCACTATAAAAAGGGATAGTCTATACTGACTACATAAGCTGCCACCTTCATCTGTTTGGGTACTGGTAGAAAATATCACATGTATAGATATAAGCAGCGGGAAGTCAAGTTTAACAATGGCTAATCTTGGGACCAGAGAGATAATGAAAGAAGATACACAATTCCCCATCTGAGTGATTTCCTGGACTTGATCTCTAAGAACTCATATCTTACAAGATGGCATCAAATCTGAAACTCATACTTCCTCAGTAACCCCTGCCTCGAAAATCTTTCCCTTTCTCTTAGTGGAGATGGAGGAAGGTAGACCTCAGAAAGCTCCTCCTAGATCATTTAAGGAAGGTGCCTAGGGTAATCATCTCATCATTTCCCACCCAGATATAGACTTCATCATGCCACTATTGTGGGTATCCTTCTAACACCACCCCCTTTTAAGCATATGTGCTGTTTTCTCCTATTAAATTATGAGCTTCTTGAGGGCAGGAACTATCTTTTGTCTTTGTCTGTATTCCTGATAAATGATTACTGACTGACTGACAAGTCCCTCATCCTGGTAAAGAAGTGGTAGATTACAAATGACAACTGTGACATGGGATCATATTTTGCTTGATTATTATTTTTTTTGCTACAGGAAAGGGTTTTATGACAGACTTGGGGAGTGGAGGTGACATTGGGAAATGTCAGGTGTACCAAAAAAGCATCAAAATATTTTTTAATATTTAAGATTTGCTTAAGAAGCAAACCACAGGTCTTTATTAGGTAATACTAAAGAAAAGAACAATGAAATGTGGAGGGATAGAAAGTAGACACTCTCTAGATTAATAAATTTTCCTGCATTAGATCAGAGGACTTGGTTCAAATCTGACCTCTGCTAAGATCTACCTATGGGTTCTTGAGTTAGTACTCTTGGCCTCAGTTTCCTTACTCACAAAATGAAGGAGTTGGACTAGATGACCTGCAAGATCCTTTCTATCTACTACAGTAAAGAGCCAACATTTGATCTATTGGCCAGGATGGCTTCAGTGTCATTATGGGCCCATCTCGGCATATCTTAGAGCTGTTATTTTCTAAAACACCCTTTGTTATGTTGTTCTGTGATTTCATTACTGCAAGAAATTCCTTGTGTGGAAACTCCCTCTGTCAGTATAGATCAGTCATTCCATACTCATACATAGTCCTAGAGATTTGCTGGGGGCATTGAATGGTTAAATGACTTGCTTCTTAGTCTCATAGCCACTATAGCATATACAAGTGGCAAGACTTGAACACAAGTCTTCCATCTTGTTCTAGCTTTCTTTCTATTATGCTAGAGTACTTTCTTTTTCTCAAGAATAATGCCTCAGGCTTAAGTTTGTCCATTTAGTATTTTTGTTAGTCCTTTTACAGATTTTTATTTCCAGGCTTATAATTAAGTGGAGTTTGAGAGATGAATGGTACCTTGGGATTTGTAGTTCACATGGACAAGAGTTTCACTGTCAACCCTGAAAAGTGATTTGGGACTAACCCTTTAGATATTTGAACTGATAGACAGAATGGAGTCACAGCTGAAGTTCTTAAAGAAACATCCATGGCATGGAGAAGAGATGGAGAGGAAGTAGGAGGTTACTCAATAGCTCAGTAGTGGTGGTAGTAATGGGATCAGCCGCCCCAACCTAACACGATGAACGGAGCTCACAGGAACAGCTAGATGGCACAGTAAACAGAGTGCTGGGTCTGAAGCCAGGAAGACTCATCTTCTGAATTAAAATCTGGCCTCCCTTAGAAGTTGTGTGACGTTGGACAAGTCACTTAACCCTGTTTGCCTCAGTTTCTCTTCTGCACAAATGAGCTGGTGAAGGAAATGGCAAACCACTTGAGTGCCTTTGCCAAGAAAACCCCAAAATGGGGTCACAAAGAGTCAAATTTGACTGAAATGATTGAGCAACAACCAAAATATGCAGTATGTTTGCATGCAAATGTACATATGACAGATACAAATAATATATACATACACCTATGTATATACGTACATTGTGTATCTATAATGTTATGTATTATATTTTCCAGAAGCCAAAGTACTTCTATTGTTTCCATACTTTGCAACAACCAAAGTTCCCTCTTCTGTGCCTTTATAACAATATTGAGCTGCCATCACCACTCTCTGGATGGCATCCAACTAACTGTTCCACCTCATCAAACAACATGTTTTGCTTCAGCCCTTTCCAGACAGTTTTATCTACACAACTACGGCTAAGTCGATGACTGGAGGAGGGGGAGTGTGGTTATTAGGCCATCACTGTCCATTTGCATATTGACTATTGGATCATTTGGAGATTGTCTGGCTCACTCCTAATCTGCTTTGTTAAGTTTTCATGGGGTTACACTATAGTCATTTCAATGACTGATTTATATACATATCCATCTGACTTCCTGTAGAAGCAGTCCAGTTTTGCAGTGTGGGAGCAGTATTAATTATTGATCCAAATTACTCCTTTCTACCTTTTGCCATGGTACAGTGAGCCTCAAAATTGCAGTTTTTTTCTGGTGTGAGTCATTAACATTCTGGTTCTTCATGCCTCCAGGGTCACCTTATAAAAAAGGCGCTGAGGAAAAAAACTGGAAATCACTGAAGAATTATGCTCATAAACCCACAAACTCTCTAGTAGGTTATAATGACAATAGTTCTCATTTATATAGTCTTTCAAGGTTTACAAAGCATTTTATAAGACATCTCATTTGACCCTGTGAATAATCTTCCGAGGTAGGTATTAGCTCTCGTTATCCCTACTTTATAGATGAGGAGAGACAGTGGTTAGTGTATTTCAAGGGACAGACTTGGTTTTCTGGAACCAGGTCTTGTCACTGAAATACACTAGTTGTACAACGAGGGATATAACTTCTCAGAGTCTCTAGTCAATTGTATGATAGAGAAATTAGCTATCTGTATAGGTGGAGGGAATTTCCTCTAGCAGGAATTCTCTACATGGATGAAATAACAGGTCTGGATCAAATGAAAGAAAAATGAGGAGTGGGGAAGCCCAGGGAGATTAAAGGACTTCTCAACACCACACAATCAGCATCTGAACCAGAGTTGGAACCCAATTGGAACCACAAGGTCACATTGACTTTAGGGACTGTAATGAGCCATACTGAGATTTTAGATCACCAAATTAATTGGCTCAGCTTTGCATGACCAGTTCTTTATATTTCAGTCATGATCTAATTACTTTTTTTCTACAATGTGACTAAATCTTTCCAAACTAATATGTTCATTAACAAAAGCAATCAATACCAGAATGAAACTACTGGACTATGTTAAATCGATGGAAGATAGAGTTCTAACTCACATCTAAACGATTTCTATTAATTGTTCCCTCATCTCCAAGGTCTCCAATTCTAATACTTTGTCAGATGCAACTGATTCTTCTCAGAAAGAGAAGATACTTTTTTCTCCCTGAAAGCACTTAACTGAATGCCTCAGCCACTTACATGGCTGCTATTCATTGTGAAATTTCCAAGAACCACAAACTACATGAAATATGCACAAATAGCACCCATGATACAATACTATCTTTTTATGATCAAAAGGTTAGAGCTGAAAGAGACCTTAGCAATCACCTAATCCAGGTGTCAAACACCTGTCCTCAAGCCACATGGCCCTAAACACTCTGGAGTGCCCAAACCAGATTAAACTATACCTGGGAAATATTGAACAAAATAAATAAAAATGCAATTAAAATAGATAATAATATATTTTAAAACTAGGTCAACATGGGGTTGACAGGGACCCTTATGGATTAATGGCCCCATTTCCATTTGAGTTTTAACACTCCTGATTCAAGTCCAATTCCCTTCATTTTACAGATGAGTAAACTGAAGCCCCCTGTTCAGTGACTTGCCCATGATTACAAAGCTAGCAGAGTGACAGATAATGGAATTTAATTCCAAATCTTCCCATTCCAAATTCACTCTTTCCCAAACACCCCCCCACTCCCACACACTGAGAATGGGAAAAGCACCCAAGAGTCCACTGGAGTTTGAAGAGGTATGTATGGTTCTCATTCCTATAAATACAAACTACTGGCCACTGCAAGGAAATGGCAGGAAAGTATATGAAATGTTTCCTCCCTCTCTTTCCTACTGGGGTGAACAAGCAATGCTAAATTGTTAAGGATCATATTAGAAAGGCCTACCCAGTAAAAGGGTAGCTAAATGGCACAGTGGACAGGGTGCCAGGTCTAGAGTCAGGAAGCCCATCTTCCTGAGTTTAAATCTGGCCTCAGACTCTTAGTAGCTGTGGGAATTAAGTGATGTCACTTAACCATATTTGCCTCAGTTTCCTCATCTGTAAAATAAGCTGGAGAAAGAAATGGCAAACCCTGCAATATCTTTGCCAAGAAAACCTCAAATAGGGTCAATGAAGAGTTGGACAGAACTGAAAAATGACTGAACTGAAGCCAGTAAATGTGTGCATTGAATCCTAAACCACTAGGGATGGAAAAGGACCTTAGCAACCATTAGTCCAACTCCCTCAATTTGACAGATGAAGAGAAACTGGGAACTAAAGAGGAAAACTAACTTTAAGCCCACAGCAGTGTAGGAGACTAGTGGAGCCTATGTTTTCTATCTCTCATTGTTCTGGAAGTTTCAAATTGTATTTAGGGCCAAAGAGAGAAACAGAAGTGGAAACATTTGTGAAACTTGACTGAATGTGGTTCAGAAAGCATCTATTAGACTTATACAACAACTGGAATTATCAAGAGTTCTAAGTACACACTTCAATACTTCACGGAAACTATGTTTTAATCTGTGTTCATACTCCCTCTACTGACAAGGACTGAAATTCTCATACACATATATAAGTTACTATATAGTTCTTCAAGAGCTGCTGATTCTATATGCATACGTGTGTGTGTTTATTTGTGGGTACCATCACCCAGAGGACAATGTAAAAATACAGGATGTGTAGCAGTAAACTACAACAGATCACAAAACAGGAAGAGTAAAAGCTATTAGCAAAGAAATGTATACTTTTGTATGTACATACAAAAACAGAGCTGGTCATTTGACAAGAGTGAAGGTTACCCAAAGGACAGTCCCTGTGCTCCACTAGTACCTTCACATGTTGGGTTAGGGTTTCATGGTAAATTTATGATAGAACATGGACAAAAGATTCACAAGATGAGCAGGCAGAGATATCTTGTGATCTGTATCACTGGAAGTAATCAATAAGATCCATTGGAGTGAATATATGCATGTATGTCTACATGCATGCATACTTATACATGTGTTATATATATATATGCCTCTGCAAAACATATGTGTAGATACAATGTATACAATGAGATCTGTGATCTCATTGATGTGAATATTGCCTCCAACGAAACAGATCAAAGCACATCTCTACCTAAATATATATATATATATATACACACACATATATATATGCACATACATACACACACACACATATATATATATACACCATATTGTATATAAATATGTGCTATACACATATACGCATGCATATTTATATGTGTGTATAAATAAATATATATCATTCTGGGGTCGTAATCCAGAGGCAATATCCAATATAAAGACTCACAAAATTCTACAAAGTGCTAAGAGCTACATCTACTATGAGAAGAAAACTTAAAGGGTGTAATGGCAAGTAAAATAGGATCTCTTGCCGCTTAATGCCTTTATTTGAATCTGACTAAGCAGGATCTTTCCCACACATTGTCCAGCCTGGGAAGATTTGTAAGAAGGTCCATGCCTTTTGTTTATGAAACTCTAGTTCTCTAGGGATGTTATGCCCTCTGGTTCGAAAAAGTATATAAAGACTTTGAGGGGCAGTTTTATTTTAGGGCTTACTGACTGGAAGTTTTGGCCACAGAAGGACTCTGGAAGGCGCTAAGGAGCCCCCCAGTTCTCTCTCCGGTAAAGATGTATGTATGTTAATGGCCAGACATTTTGGAAGCATGTCTGTTGACTTTTGATTTCTTTGCATTTTCTTTGAAGTTT
The DNA here is from genome assembly GCA_023548195.1 of Bettongia penicillata ogilbyi. NCBI lineage: Eukaryota > Metazoa > Chordata > Mammalia > Diprotodontia > Potoroidae > Bettongia > Bettongia penicillata. The sequence continues at coordinate 1,426,399 of JAJHZJ010000229.1, forward strand.
AGGGTGATGACTCCCTTGAACTAGGTGAATGAAATATGTGCTTGGCTAAAGGAATGTGCTTGATTAAAGCGATTGTTAACCCTTCAAAAGTTACTTCTCCTTTTATGAATGCAGATCTAAGAACCTGTGATAGCAGGCCCCCCTGCGTATGTTGGGGTGCTTACTAATACAAAGGGCCTGCCATATAAGGTCCTTTTATCCCTAAAAAGGCAACGAAAGCATCCTTGAGACTTAATTGGCCCAACCAACCAAGACTCTGACTACTGACATAAATTCCTGATTGTCCAAGACATAGCATTTTCATAGTTAGGATTCCAAAGGCTTGATGGATGTCTGTTCCACTGACCTTCAATTTCACAAAGCCTTCTGATCAGGCATCAAGGAAAATGAAGACATGAGGGTAGTTCCATCCGACTCATACCCAACAATGTATGTTTGCTAGATATCCTTTCTATGCTATTGTTAAGTAAACTTCTTTTGTTAGAAGTTATGTGATATGCAAATGTTTAATTTCATTTCAATCCTACATGTGAACTAGCAGATAGACAAAACTGAGTCAGGCCTGGCCCTGAACAGTGAACAGGCGATAAGACATAGCTTGGCATAGACTACAGTGAAAAGAATTCTCCCAATATAGCCACCATCACAATAATGAATGTAAACCTGATCCCTTCAACTATTTCAACATGTAAGGGTACAGGTACTCAAGGTAGTGAATATAATGAGCCTCTACATTAAAAGGTGGAGTGGATCTTGAAAAACCAATCAACAGCACTGTGTAGGCAGTTAGACTGAAGGAGTGTTCAGTAGAGAAAGAAAGCCAAAAGCCATTTTGCCTGAGTGCTTAGGATCAAGAATACAGAAATCATGGGGAGAACTAGGAAGGAAGGAAAGTTATTAATAGGCTGGAAGTACTTAGCAAAAATAAAAATAAAAGACAGAAATTACTCCATGAACAATGAAAATTTAATTAGGAACCAAGGAGAAAAACAATGCAAAGAGGGGAAAGATAAAGGAGCTTAGAATTGGAAAATATTGCACTAGGACAGGAAATGAAAAAAAAAAGGTAGAAAGGGAAAGAGCACATACTACAAGGCCATGGCATGTTAGCTTCTTCCTTAGTATTTCACACGTCTGTGAGTGATTTATACAATCAGTGGGAGGAAATTATAGCCCTGTCCCTTTAACCAAAAGAAAAATACTTTGTCTCTAGCCAGACTCTGAGTACATAAGATGACATTCAGAACTCCAAACCCAGCTGCCAAGCAGGAAAACTTAAATATGGGGGGCAAGGCTCAGGTTATGACTGTGCTTGGTAGACATTTAATAATAAGTTTTACAAAAAAAAAAAGAAAAGAAAATGGACTTCCAAAATGCTTTTCAGATTAATCTGCATTTTCTCTATCTTTTTTTTTAAGTCTAGACTATTAACCAAAAAAAAAAAAAAAAAGGCAAGCCTTGATTTGTAACTTTGCTGATTTCCAAAAATGCAAAAGCTCAAAATGAAAATTTATTAATCGGTTTAAGAGGACAGAGCTGGTTTCCACACACTCCTGGAGCCTTGACTTTTCTAGCTTCATTGGTAATAAAGAAAAAGCTAAGCAAATCCTATAAAGAGCTAGGTCTGTGCCCTCAAAGTGGTACCATTTCCTAATATGACTGATGAAAAAGGTATTTCCATCAAGAGTCTAGTATGGAAACAACATCTTCACTAAAGTCCAACAGAATACAGGCGAAGGCTTTTGGAAGGTCATGTGTGACTGTTATCCAAGGACCTGAGTAGCCCTGGACAAATCACTTAACCTCTCTGTCTATTTACTGATCTATAAAATGTGTGTATCCATATATGCAGTGTGCATATTTACATACATACACATGTATATACATGAAAACATATGTATATATACACATATATGTATGCTTCAAAAGTCTTAGTATAGTTTTAAACTTCATACATACATACACACACTTTTCATGTTTACCCTACTGCGCTATAATAAGGATCAACTGCTACGTTGTATACAGAAGTGCTCTGAAATTATGAGGCATTATACAAACATAGAAAATTTTAAAACATGTCTGCCAACTGCTACGGGAGGATAGAGACATAACAGAGGCCTGAATATTACATCAGGAAACAGAACAAGATCGCCTGAGAGACACTGTGTTAATAAGAATAACAAGCAAATTGATAAATTAAAATTAATTGGGAGGGCAGGAAAATGATGCTCTTGCAATAACAGGGAACAGATGAGTAGATGAGACTATTAAACAATACCCAAATAGAGTACTGGGAAACACCTACTAGCGATATTTTTCAGAGAATACTTTTGCATGAGAGCTCTGTGTTATAAATACTTCTGTTTCTTGTTTTGTTTTGTTCTTTGTTTCATTTTTCTTTTTTTTCTTTATGGAGAGGATGAAGTGAGTGGTCTAGCAAATAGATTTCATCAAATAGGGAAACGATTATCAGCACTGTCCACCCCATCATAGGGTCAAGGACTCAGTCTTCTTGGATTCTACAAGAGCCATTGTAGGGTTAGACATCAGCCTCCAGAGTTCTCAATTACTATGTAAGGCATCATGGCACTGATTTGGTAGTTGGGAAGGCCTAGGTTCAAATCTCACCTCTGACACTAGCTATGTGAGTATGAATAAGCCATTTAGCCTCTGGATCAAGGTTTCTGTGTCTGTAACACAAGGATAATAATGCCCATAGGACCTACCTCACAGGGTATCATGAGGTTCATAGGGGGTAAAAAGCTTTGAAAATTTGAAAATTCCATATAAATATCAGTAGTGATTATTATTTCTGTTACATTTATCAGTGCTCAGGAGCAGGTCAATCAAAATTCGACATTGGATTAGGTCATCCCCATGAGATCTACCCCTAGAGGATGATCTCTTGAGTAAATTAAGCTGTAGGAAACTTCCAGCTAGAGGAGATATCAAGTCAACATGAAGTCAACAGGGTCTAGGGGTCCTTAATTAATAAAACTATGAGACCAAAAAACAAAAACTATAACACTGAGGGAGAAAGAGAGAAAAGGAAGGAAGGAAGGAAGGAAGGAAGGAAGGAAGGAAGGAAGGAAGGAAGGAAGGAAGGAAGGAAGGAAGGAAGGAAGGAAGGAAGGAAGGAAGGAAGGAAGGAAGGAAGGAAGGAAGGAAGGAAGGAAGGAAGGAAAAAACTGTGACAGGAAGAAACTGTGAGGCAAAAATTATAAGAATCAGAAATAAAATGAAAGAGAAATGCTGATTTGGTGATTGAGGAAATGAAAAGCTGTTAAGTTTAAAGTTTAAAGACTTTACTAGATTTCAGTTTCATCATTTGTATACTGAGACTGGTTGGACTTGATTAGGTTGGGCCATGTCAGCTTTCTCCTTAGAATAAGCATCAGACATTGACCAGGGCTGAGAGTAATGGTTTTAACAGCTAGTGCTCCTCCCAAGCTTCATTTCAGGAATGTTACACCAAAGGCTATGCCAGGAACTCTCCATGGCCTCCTTTCTATTTGCTGACATTTGGGCTGTGAGTAGGGTATGCCCCTCCAGTTTTCACTTGGCTCCATAAGTGGCATATAAGGAAGACTGATACCTTTCTTTGTTCTAAATTTCAGCATCTCAAACTTTATTAAACCAGGGGAGATTAGAATTACCAACTAAATAAGCCTATGTGGTAACAGGAACCAAAATTACCTGGAAAGATGGCCCACCCTGCAGATTTATTCTTATATGGAAGGGGGGAAAATGGTTGTTGAAAATGCCAGGGAAACAAGTCTGGAAACAAAATCACACTTGAGATTTAAATTGGCACCAAGAGATTAACTGACAATATTGGGAGACATTTTATGATGTGGGATAGCAAGTCTTAGCGTGAATGAATATTTTCAGGTATCTTGGGCTCTTTGAGGTCATTTGGATGTTCCATTTAAGTATATGTCTTCATATTCTGATTGGACAACAGGTCCCTGCCCACCTATCACAGAGTGAACGTAAATACTAAATAGTAACTGTTTCTCTTTTACCCAGGAAGCCTTGGGGAGGTTGGCGGTTTGCCCCTCCCAATTTTGATTTTTTTTTTTATTATAAGGGGCCATCCCTTGAGTAACTACTCAAAGAGGTCTACTCATTGAATGGGTGTGTCTCACTCAAAGTGAGAATCTGATAAGACTTTAGCCTAAAATGGCCAAAGTCTCCCATTACATCCTGGGCCGCCTCCAGTGTCCTGAAGAATATCAGGTCACTGCACCCAGATGGCCCTGGAGGACAAAGTGAAACTGGTGACCTTGCACAGACCTCCCTCACTCAAATCAAAGTCAACTGCAAGTCATGTCATCATCTGGATTTCATAGTCCTCTTCAAGAACAAAGCACAAACACAACAGCTAGAGAGGTGATTATAAGTAAGGCTAGAATGATACAAATGGGTATCACCAGACTTAACTGGACAGTGTTTCCTCAAATACAGTTCGTTCAGTGTAAGCTCAAATTACAAGGGCAGACTCTATGGTGCATGCAGAGATACAGAGCTATTGAAAAACTTTCTCATTCAAATTCTATTTAGAATATTAAGCCAAGGAGTTCTGGGGCACCCAAATTATAATCACAGAGAGAAGCCAGCAAATGCATATGCTATGGAAATTTCCAATTACATACAGGACAAGAGGAAAGAAGGAGTAGTGATTGCTTTTGAGAGACCTGAGTAAAGGAAGTGAAGAAAAAGTCATCTAACAAATGACCCGAGGGTAAACACACTTACCATCAAGATTTAAAGGGAATATTCTACCTGTCCTACTAATTAGGCAATTGTTCAAAGACTAGAGAAAGAATATTCTAGATTTAGAAAATGCTGGTAGGATAGCCAACAATGGAAAAGGGGGAAATGATAATAACGGATCAATCAAGGAGAATGTTAACAGCAGCCATATATTAGGTATGAACTGATTTTTGTTTGTGGTATCATAGTGAAAAGAAACAGTAGGGAAAAGCAGAAGCAACACTAGACTTGAAGTCAGGAGACCAGGGTTTTAATTTCAGTTCCAATATGTACGAGCCATAGAATCCTAAGGAAGTCACTTAACTGAGCCTCAGTTTCCTCATCTGTAAAATATGGACAACAATAACATCTACATTATTAATAGAGATATAATAATAGCACCCAATGCAGTTAATGGCACAGTGCTGGGCCTGGAGTCAGACAAACCTGAGTTTAAATGCGAATTCAGTGGAATATTATTGTGTTATAAGAAATGACAAGCAGGATGAGTTCAGAAAAACCCGGAAAGGCTTCCATTAACTGATGCATAGTGAAGAGAAGAGAACCAGAAAAATGTTGTACACAGTAACAGCAATATTTGTCCAATGAAGAACTGGGAATGACTTAGCTATTCTCATCAATACAATGATCCAAGACAATTCCAAAGGAATGATGATGAAGCATACTATCCATCTCCACAGAAAGAACTGATATTTATTGAATACAGACTGAAGCATACTCTTTTTCACTTTCTTTTTCTTTTATTCAAGTCTTCTCGTACAAAATGACTAATATGGAAACGTTTTATATAAAAAGGGAACTCAAACGCCTACTAGTTGTATGACCTTGAGCATGTCACTTAACTTCTGATTGCCTCAGTTTTGTCATTGGTGGATAATAATTTCTCTTGAGGGGTTGTTATGAGGATCAAATGAGATAACAGTTGTAAAAAGCACTTAGCGAAGTATCTGGCACATAGTACGTGCTGTATAAATTCTTATTCCCTTCCCTTGTCTTCTCTGGCTTCAGAGGGTTGTTGTGAGATTCAAATGAGGTACTGCATATAAGGCGCTTTGCAAACCTAACAGCATCAGTCCTGTGATGGGTCACTATCCTATTATTATTCTTTAAAATTTAATATTCTACAGATTTTTGTGTAGGTAGATAAAATGACAACTTTTGCCATTAAATAAAATTTTTATCCTCATCAATATCCTTGAGTCCTAGTTCCTCACCTACAAAATGGAGACAACAGTATTTTCACCGGCAGCATGGTGTAAAGGCTAGAACATTGGTCTTAGGGTTAGAGAGAAAGCTGTGTGGTACAGTGGGTAAACTATGAGAGCTGGAGTCAGGGAAATTCATCTTCCTGAACCCAGATGTGGCCTCAGACACCAGCTGTGTGACCCTGGACAAGTCATTTAACCCTCAGTTTCTTCATCTGTAAAATAAGCTGGAGATAGAAATGGCAAAGTTACTCCAGTATCTTTGCTCCCCACAAAAAACTAAACCTAAAATGGGGTCACAAAGAGGCAGACATGACTGAATAGCAACTTAGGATTAGAAGACTTGGAGACAAGTTCTGAATTGGATACTAACTAGGCAGGAGACCCTAGGCAAGTCCTTTCATCTCTCTGAGTTTAAGTTTTCTCATTAATAAAATGCATATAATACTTGAACCATCTACCTCTGATTAGAGTGCTATATAAACACCCTACCTCCCGGTGAGGACCAAATAAAATTCTAAAGGTATGGTCTACTGACAGTGAATCCTGACTATTTTTGTTCACAAAAGATGACATGCCTCACTGATTATTTTTACCAGTTTCACAGAAATGCTATAAGAAGCAATACAAAGCAGGAGTCAGGACACATGGGTTCTAGTCCAGATTATGCCATTAAACAGCTGTGGGAACCTGGGCAAGTAACTTGACTAACCTGGACCTCAGTTTTCTCAAAAGTCAAATGAGAAAGTTGGCCTCCACGATCTGAGGTACCGTCTAGTGCTAGAACTATTCACTTTCCAAGCGAGCCTTGGTTTGCCCATTTACACAACAAGAGGATGAAATTAGATGATCTTCGGGGTTCCTTTGGACTCCAAAATTCTGTTTTCCTGTGTTTAAGAAGCAAAGCATACGGACAATCCCTATCTATTTCTCATCACCACGCATTCCGATAAACTGAGTCCAAAAGTATAAAAGTATTATTTTTGCATTATTTTTAGCTTCCTATAAAATCTGGGTTCATAGCAAATTATTGATTACTCCCACTCACCACCAGATGGCAACCGAGAGTCAGTTAGGACAAAAACACCGTCTCCAACAGTGCAGGGTTATGCAGCATCACAGTAGATTGGAGACCCTCCAATCCAAGGCCCTCGTTTTACACAAGAGTGTATTTCAATGACTTTCAGATTCCAGGGGAAATGCTGAAGCTCACGAAGGTAGCTCGAAACGAAGCCCCGGCAGCGCCACCCCAGGAGTCGTGGCTCTAGAGCCGGCTCTCTGTCTGGTGACTCCTTTCACGTGTACGGTTCTATCAGTTAATCATGAGGGGTCAGGAGCGTCAAAAACGGAAAAAGGAGTGAGATGGGGAGCATCGGAGAGCTGAGACTGCCAGGACACGGTCCAGCACTCTGTAAGCAGATACAAAACCCCTTCCTCCTTTGTGCTGAGTTCATGTCACAACTGACATTAGGAAAAGTGAACATGAAGGGGACTTCTCTGCCCTCCTCTCCCATCCCTCTCCTATTCCTATGGTCAACAGCTAAAATAGTGCAAGGTTCTTAGAGGTGCTTAGAAATGCTTGATTCCTCAATAGATAAATGGTCAAAAGACATGAACAGGCAATATTCAGAGAAATAAATTAAAGCTATCTATGGTCATATGAAAAAATGCTTTAAATCACTACTGATCAGAGAGATGCAAATCAAAACAGCTCTGAGGTATCATATTACATCTATCAGATTGGCTAACATGATGAAACAGGAAGATGATAAATGTTGGAGAAGATGTGGGAGAGTGGGAACGCTAATTCATTGTTGGTGGAGCTGTGAGCTGATCCAACCATTCTGGAGAGCAATTTGGAACTATGCCCAAATGGCTACAAAAATGTTCATATCCTTTGACCCAGCAATGTTGCATCTAGGGCTGTATCCCAAAGAGATCATAAAAATAGAAAAAGGTCCCACATGTACAAAAATATTTATACAGGCTCCCTTTGTAAGGGCCAAGAACTGGAAATCGAGGGGATGCCCACCAATTGGGGAATAGCTGAACAAGTTGTGGTATATGAATGTAATGGAATACTATTGTGCTATAAGAAATGATGAACAGGAGGACTTCAGAGAGGCCTGGAACTGATAAACTGATGCTGAGTGAAAGGAGCAGAACCAGGAGAACATTATACACAGTAAAAGCCACAGTGTGTGAGGACTAAGCCTTTCACAGCAATGCAAGGACCTAAAACGTTCCCAAAGGACTCTTGAAGCAAAATGCCATCCACACTGAGAGAAAAAAATTATGGAATAAGAATGCAAAATGAAGCAGAATATTTTCTCCTGTGTTATGTTTTGTTTTGGTTTGGTTTTTATCACGGTTTCTCCAATTCATTTTAACTCTTCTTTGCAACATGACTAATGTGAAAATGTGGTTAATAAGAATGTATGTGTAGAACCCATGTAAGACTGCATGCTGTCTCAGGGAGGGAGGGGAAGAAAATCTAAGATTTATGGAGGTGACTGTAGAAAACTGAAAACAAATAAGTTAACTTATAAAATAAAAATGCTTGATTCCCTCTGCTCTGGCTACTACTCCCAGAATTAATATCTGAGCTCAAAGAATCAGAGGGCACTAGGGATAAGTCCAACAGATACTCATGTGATTCCAAGCTCTGGGGCACAGCAGGGCACACTGGGTATCTGTGGCCAAGTCACTTAACCTTCTAGTAACTCACTGAGCTTTCTAAAGCCATAAGCTGTACAGCTAGAGCTGATATGCGCTGATAGAGAGAATTCTCTACACTAATGAAATCACAAGTCCAGTCCAATCCGAGCTCTATTTTAACACAATGGCTAAGTAACCCTTACATGAAGTTGCAATCCATAGAAAGAACCAGGAAGAAACTGCTTGTTCCCTAAATAGTTCTTTCTAAAAAAAAAAAAATTTGAGGCAATCAAGTTTAAGTGACTTGCCCAGGATCACGTAGCTAACACATGTCTGAGAACAGATAGGAATTCAAGTCCTTCTGACTTCAGGGCTGGTTGCTTTACCTACTATGCCACCTAGCTACCCTGAGTCCTTCTCTTCTAGTGGACCATCCGCCTAAAAACACAGCTAAGATCACCTAATACAGGCTTTCAAATCAGAATGTGGACATGAAGAAATGTGATCAAGCATTTATTGAATTTCTAGTGACATATGCAGTACTGTTAAGGAGAATTGAGGAAAATTATTAGACATGGTCCCTGTCCTCAAGAAGTTTACAGTCTGCTGAGGAGATGAGAATTGGGCAGAAGAAATCAAAAGGTATCTAAAAACTCTATGCTATCAAGGACTGAAACATTAGGTAACTTAGACTTCAAGAACTGGAGAAATTCAGAAATGGAGAGAATATGGTCTGGAGTGCTCATGGATTTGGTGGGGAGGCTGTTGATATGAAAGGAGTAGACTTAGCCAAGCAAATATGAAGAGAGAGGACATTGTCATTCTAGCGGTGGAAGTTGCAGGATCAAAGCGTATATGCAACAGCAAAGAAATCAACTCAAATGGAATGAAAACCCTACATGGGTGAATAGTAGGAAATTAGAGGAGTCACGTAGAGCCACAGCCAGATTATGGAAATGTCTTGAATGTTTAGTAGAAGAGTATCTTCTTTCCTCCTCTGGGGTCTTCCATCTGTCCCTCTCTAATGGTGCTCTAACTCAATTTAAACACAATCAAAAGGCCTCCATTGAAATACCTGTTTTTGATTTTATTAAGCTGGATAAGTCATCAAATTTCTCTGAGCTTCGGTTGTCTCATCTGTGAAATGGAGGTAAGCCTTCTACAGAATACTTAGGAGGAAAATGCTGTGGAAACTCTAGTCCTATAAAGTGAATGTGAGCCATAAGGATAATAATGACAATGAACGTCACAAATCTCCTATTACTTGAAAAAACCTCTGACCCCATTGTCCTTTCTTAACTGCCTTCCTTAGAATCCCAGAATTTTAATGACTAATGTGGAAATGTATTTAATATGATTGTACGTATATAACCTATATCGACTGCACACCATCTTGGGGAAGGGGGAGTTGAGAGAGGGGAAGAAAATTTAAAACTCAAAATCTTATAACAGTAAATGCTGAAAGCTAAAGATAAATAAATAAATTTTTAAAAATCAGTTAAGTAGAGGAGGAAAGAATCCCAGAAGTTTAGAACTAGAAGTGTTTTTTTCCCGTTCCTTTCAGGGCCAAACTTTTTAAACAAATCACTGATTCCACCTGTGCTAAGTCCTGGCTTTATAAACGAGGGCGTAGAGGCTCAAGTGGGTGATTGATCAATCACCCCATCCTTCCTGAAACTCTTCTCCAAGCCTCCCATGGCACAGCATCATTCTCGTTCTCTTCTTGATTCTGTTTCTTCTCTGCTGGCTCCTCCTCCTCTTCTTGCCTCTAAGCAAAGATATTCTCCCAGATTCCTTCCTTTCCCTTTGTACCTCTTGCTATTCTCACCCTGAGATCTCATGGCTTAAACTCCCACATCTACACTAATGAAGTCATGAGGGAAAATAAACTTCTATTTCTGCTAAAAAAATAAAATAAAAGCTTACTGTGTGTGTATGTGTGCTCTTACTGAAATGTTTTAATGTCTTATTTGTTATGGAAAAGGGCACGCTCCTTTCAAAAGTGTTTTTGTCAATTACGGCACAGGCTAGGCTAAAAAAAGTTTTGGAGGTGCCTGTCTGTATGGTGTTTAATGAGTAAACTGAAGAATTGGTTCTAAATTTAGATATATCACAGCTACTGCTTCAAAGTTCAAAGAACTTATAAATGCTTAATAAATGTTTGCTGAATTACATGGGAAGGGGAAGGGGAGAAGTTCTCCCAAATCACAACACAGAGCAATGCTGATTTTTATAACAGGCATTTAATATATACTTTTGATTAATGTTATGATTTAGTATATGCGCTATATCATGTTGACTGGCCCTGACAGCTCCTTATACGAATCAGGATGAGGGACAATCTGGCATGAATTGGAAAAAAATGGACCTCAAGAGGTCATGGTTATGAATTTAATTCCAGCTATTTTTACTCTGCTTTATGATCACCAACTGTACACCTAACTCCAGCCAAGTCATCAGTTTTATTGGTCACAAGATAGACCAGACAAGACATCTGAGATGACAGTACATATTTATCCTCATTTCTGGGGAAAACATCACAATTGCATGCTTTATTCTTGGTTCATCAACAGGATAGTAATCATTTAAATATGAAAAACAGAAATTGCCAATATAGATGAGAGACTGCCATTTTTATTCCCTGAGAAATCATTTTAAAAGAAGAGAAGTTAAAATAGAATAAATTGTGTCACTGAATGGACTGACAAAATGGTTATCCTAGCAGTTATTGATTATTACATGAGCAACATTAATCTTATGCTACCTTCAATACAGAGTCGTCCTCAGTCTCCTCATCCCTTTCTCACTGGAATCTTTGCTTCTGACCCTGGACTCTGAAACAAGAACTTTTGCCTTATCTTGCCCAGAATCAGAATTCTCCATCACTTCCCAGTCATTTCCAAACCATGCTGCCTCTTGCTTAACCCCTACCGGACTTCCATCTCCCTCTTACATGTCGTTTTCCTCCATTAAAATGCAAGACTATCGGAGGCAATAATTGTCTTGTTTCCCTGTATTTGTAGTAAATGTTTCACCTTTTGTTCATTCTTAGCCTATTACCCCAAAGGACTCACTTTCTGGATTCTGTATCCTGCTTAGCACAGCATCTTAGTAAACAATTAATACACGTTTTCTCGTTTGCTCATTCTTAACAGTTTTGCCTTTTTGGCTAATTCTCCTGCTTCTATCTGGAGACTGAAGTCTCTCAAATTCCATTGTTACAACTTGAGCCTGGAAAACCCTTTAAATATTGAGATTAAAAAATGTGCACCTGAATTAACAGAAAGGGAGAATATTTTGACATCCTCAATTACCTGGAAATATGTCATTCAAGTAGAGAAAAAAACAAGTTCACTGAAGGCTCTTCATAAAAAGTATGAGATACTGGAAGGAAAATCTGGGTGTTAAACTTGGTCTAGGAGCTTGGATGCCTGGGTTCTGGTCTGGGCTCTGTCATTCAATGGTCATGACATCTTGGATAAGCTACAACTGAGTCAATTTCCTCATCTTGAAATGGGGACAATACCTTTTCAACTGTCTAACATTACTGAAAGAATCAAATGAGATTTACAGAGCCGTATTATCCTAAACCTCAGAGAGGTGACTAAATACGATTTGTAAGAATTACAGCTGAGATTTGGGCCTAGGTTTTCTGTTATTAAGTAGAACGTTCTTTTCACTACGCGTTAGTCCATCTCAGTAATTCACCAATTATAACGATAACAGTGTCTTATAATTATATTCTATACTGGAATGGTGCTAGATCTCTGATTTCATGGGCGTAGGGTACTTCCAATGAGGAACATCCTCTTCCCAAAGCAAATGGGTACCATCTCTGAAATTCAGTTTTGAAGTTATCTAAGTCATTGAGAAGCTAGGCAACTGGCTCAGAGACATACAGTCAATATATATTAAAGGAAAGGCTTAAAAAGCCAGGTCTTCCGGACTCTAAGACCAATTGGCTATTTACTATACCACACTGTCTTTACATACCATATTATACTTTATCATTACAGGCAACTCAGAGAATCTAGTTTCAAATCCTGGCTCAGACACTTACTAATTATGTGACCTCTGGTATGTTAATTCATCTTCATCCTCCTTAATGTCCTCATTTACAAAACTGGGATAATAAAACTGCCCTATCCATCCCACAGGGCTATTAGGAGACTCAAGTGAGATAATGGTTGTAAAAGTATTTTATAACAGTAAAGTGCAATAAAAATGGATAGGGATGTGTGAATACACACCCTGTTTCCTTTTTTGAGGGCAAAATAAAGGAAAGCAGGGGGAAATTTGGGCCAGGTAATAAGAAGAACCTTGTAACAATAACGGTTATAAGAGTTTGAAAGAAATTAACCAAAGGAGATTAAGGGACTGCCTTTCTTAGGGTTAGAGGATCATATATTTGGAGGTAGAAGATCCCTTAGAGGTCATCTCATTTAGCCCTCCCTTCATTTTACTAATGAGGAAAACAAGGCCTGACCAGTGACATGATATGTCACACAGGTACTAAGTAGAAGAGTTATGATTTACCTAGGTCTTCTGTTTCTAAAACTACAGCACACTCCACATTACCATAATCTGGAAGATTTATCAGGAGAAAGACAACTGAAAACTGTGGAATGGTTTAGGTGTAATCTTTCCTGGAAGCAAGTTGTTAGTCAGTCATTGCAGTTATGAATGACTCTTCATGACCCTATTTGGAGTTTTCTTAGTAAAGATACTGGAGTGGTTTGCTATTTCCTTCCCCAGATCATTTCACAGATAAGGAAACTGAGGCAAACAAGGTTATGAGACTTGCCCAGGGACCCCAGCTAATAAGTGTCTGAAGGGAGATTTGAACTCAGGAAGTTGTCTTCCTGACTCCAGGCCTAGCACTCTATCCACTGTGTCATCCAGCTGCCCCTAGAAACATCCTAGTGCCATGCATCTAGTAGGTTATTAAAGAATTTTTGTTGAATTGAAATAAATTTAATTCTAAACAATAGAACAGACAAAATTTGCTTCTCAATCCAAAAACACTGAAGACACAATAAAATATATGAATCTTTCACTAAGGATCACTCCGCTACCCTCCACAGCCTCAGCACAAAGACTGGGCATTCCAGGAAGTATAAAGAAGGGGCCAGGATCTAAAAGGAGGACACATGGGAAAGATGAGCAGTCTTCTGGGTTTTTGATATTACTGTTACTGTTTCGTTTTTAAATCTGTCTTGAGAAGTGTGGACTTTAGGTAGTAAAAGTTTTAGAGACCAACAAAAATGTGCCATAAACATACTGCCCTCAAGAATGACCTTTTTTTTTATGTTGTTGGGGTCAGTTTGTTTTAACTAGCTAAAGGTCTCTGGGATTCTATTCCTCACCAGAACAATAACTTGATTCAGTCACCTGTGGATTTTCCTCTGATGCTCTAAGGTCTCATGGTGTTATTTTGGTTGAAGGGGAGAATTTTGCTTTTGAAAACTCATTGAAGCCTCTGAGCTAGGTTCAGGAAGATGTTCTCACCTGGTTGCCTCCACTCTTGGGATTCACAAATATGAGCAGTGGCTTCATGAGTGGAGAGGAGATGGGTTTTATCACAAATGGTCGGCCTTTATTTTCTGGCTGAAATAAGAAAGCACCAGTAATTAAGGTCATAAAACTTTAAAAGTTTCATTTTACCTTAAATGGTATATACACAACATCAAAGAAAATTAAGGAAATCTCTCTCTCTCTCTCTCTCTCTCTCTCTCTCTCTCTCTCTCTCTCTCTCTCTCTCTCTCTCTCTCTCTCTCTCTCTCTTTTCCTCTCTCTCTCCCTCTCTGTTTCCCCTGTCTCCCTCTATTTCTGTCTCTCTCTGTTTCTGTGTCTCTCTGTCTCTCTCTTTTTTCCTCCCCACCTCCCTGTCTGAGTAAACAAGCTCACCAATGACAGGGAATTTTGGATTTAAAGCAATTGGAGAGATCACAGAGAAATGAATTATCTCCTCAGCCTGAATCCTACGAGAGGCTCTCAGTCAGGCCCTCACACTGAACTGCCCCCTTGAACATTTCATAACCTCACTTACTTCAGCTCCTCTTTTGCTGGCTTTCCTTTTAAAACTTGTCCTCTTCTTCTTCCGATTTGAAGCCTTTAATGAATTCTGTAGGGAAAAAAACACATTGCTGGCTTCAGAGGTTGGCTCCATGCAGATGTTCCCCCATGCATGTTCCTGTGGAGGACGGTAAGCAGCACATGCTTTTCAATTGCATGCTACTCATGCTTTGACATTTCCAAGCCACTGTTCATGGATAAGCCACAGACAGAAACCAGTAAAGTGCTTTGGAGTCAAAGACTTCCCCTGCCACACTGAAAGGCAGGGAAATAGAAACCCCAGATGCTCTCATGGACTCACATGACAACACATGTTATACCTGCCAACCCTCCCAGTACAGGTGAGAGACTCCCATATTCTCTGTGGGGCTCCAGTCTCCCGCCCAACCAAAGTCGTCTCCTGGTATGGAGACCTCCTGTGTGAAAAATGTAAAAAAAAAACATGATAAAAGGTGACATTTTTCATGTTTTTTTTTTTCTAAGACCTGCTGTAGTGCTGGTGATAATGTGACTCAGTTAGAGGATCCTGGAGCCATGCTGGAGATTTTTGCCCAAATATGTAAGAAAGGATTCATATTCTTTCTCTCTCTCTCTCTCTCTCTCTCTCTCTCTCTCTCTCTCTCTCTCTCTCTCTCGTCTCTCTCTCTCTCTCCTCTCTCTCTCTCTCTTCTCTCTCTCTCTTCTCTCTTCTCTCTCTCCTCTCTCTCTCTCCTCTCCCCTCTCCCTCTCCCTCTCCCTCTCCTTCTCTCCGTCTCTCCCTCTCTCCTTCTCTCTCTCTCCTTTTCTCTGTTCACAGAATAGAAGCAAGTAGCCTGGCGTCTGTAATGGTTTCCTTTGCAATGACCAAGAAACTCACCTTGAGTTCATAAGCTTGGCAATTTACACCTACAAGTTACCTTAGGAGGTCATCTAGTCCTAATCCCTCATTTTACAGATGAAGAAACTGAGGTGCAATAAGGTTAAGTAACTCACCCAAGGTCACACAAGCAGAGCCAGTTATTTATTCCAGGAGGACAAGAAGTACTGAGTATGATTCCTGTGCCTCTAGAACTGTTGGTCTGAAGCCTATTTAGTTTTTCTGAATTTTTGGCTTTTCCATAGCAACTAGCCTACAGGTTCCCTAAGCCTCCTGAAATGTATTTTCACAGAGTCCATCTGGTTTGATTGTTTAAAAATCTCTTTGCTTTCTGTCTTTTCCTAAGAATCACTTAGACTGACATTCAGTGATCACTTGAATTTTCTTCTACTCTTAAATTTTCATGCAAGTAACAAAATGGAATTTCAGAGAGCTTTGAGAATTTTTCAAAATATAATTAAGCCTCAATAATTCAGAATAATTCAAATGGAATTAGTGCAATGTCTATAACTGAAAAAACTGTTAAGTCCCCTAAAGTCAGGGACCAAACGATGTATTTCTTTTGTACTTTCACAAGGTCTTGTATAATTCATATTTTTATTTACATCTGAATGCCAAGTTCAACAAATGAAATTGAAAGTCTCAATGACAGACTCTTTTAAAACATGATAGAGTTAATGCTTTTAAATATATACAATCACATGACCCAAGCTAAAGAAGTGTTGCTAAATAGGTTCTGCCTTATTGAGTAAATAAAAAAAAAACCTTGTAAATAGGATCTCAGTTCACATGTATGCAAATGGAACTCCTAATATGTTTACTCTTACATTCTTACTTACAAAATTCATGTTTTTAAAAAAAATTTTTTTCAAGGAGAAGACAAATCACCTTTCTTCCAAATAATCACAAATTTCAAATCAGTAGTTCTGAATTAATGAAGTTTTAATGGACTTGACTTACTTCTTCAAAAAATGTCTTGGTTTATCTAAATTTTCCTGAGTCAAAATTCTGATTCTAAGAAAACTCTTACTAGTTCTTCAAATGTTCTAAAATTCTCTATTCTCAGCAGACTAAAAGAAAGTGGCAGTGTGGCAGAGTGGCAGTGCTTCCTTCTGACAATACTGGCACAACTGTATTTGGATATGTGTGTCCTCTGATGCTCCCCCTTTTTCCATCCTGGACTGTGTCTTCTTGGGGAACTAGATCCCCCATACGTCCCCTATACTTCTTCACTACAGTATATCCCTGAGTGGTACAAGCATATCACTATGGCTCTCTGTAGCGAACCTTCTGGCTCATTTCTATTCCTCCTATATGTTTTAAAAATGGCTTGCCATATTTTGTCCTCTTTCTGTTCTGTTTAAAACACATGTGAAGAGGTTTAGCCCACCTAAAAGTCTTGTCTGCAAAGGGGCCCAAGCTGGAAACATGCTAAATCTATGAGGCTAGCAGAAATAATCCCCACCAACTTGAGCACAAAAAGCCACATACCAACCACAAGTGGAAATGCATAGTAATCACTGAGAGGTAGTTTAAGTCAAAAGGAAAGACCATTGGACTTGGGGAAAAGATGACTTTGATTCTTAGAAGTTTTGCAAGCTTATGTAACCCTCACTAAGTCACAGTTTGTTCATCTGTAAAATGGGGATAGTAATACTTACAATACTTACCTCACAAGGCTGTTGCAAGAAGTGCTTTGAAAACCTTTAAGTGCAATGTAAGTGTGAATTATTACCGTTATTTCCTAACTACAGAAAGACTCATCACTAGCAGGGAAACAAAAGTAATAACCATCTTCCTTCTTCCGGGTTATCAACGGATTCAGAATGAGCATAAGAAAAAGCAGGGCGTACTAAAGTGCTGAGGGAAAGTACATCTCTCCAGGTACTATGGAATCCAGGTCCAAAAAAGAGTCATGGCTAAAGGATGGGGGGCAAACAGACACATAGGCTTCATGTATGTAAGGAAAAGGAACAAGATAAGAATTAAACTTCATCCTTTTCTGATGAAAACTCACAGAAGAATGCTTTGTTTTGTTTTTAGGAGAGATGAGAAAAAAAAAAAAGGATCTCTTGCAGGGCCAATTGCACAAAGGTAAATACCAGGCATTGATTCCTGGAAGGTAACTGGATGCTTGGATGTGAATTCCAAAAGAGTCAAAATGGTTCATAGACTAATGCAAAAGAGCCCAGGATTTCTAATTCTTCAAATCTTGTTCATGAGCTTTTTTTATCCATATATCTTATATTCTTCCATAATGATATTTTAATAGTTTCCTTTAAAAGAATTTCATCTCTATCAATTACCTGAAGAGGACTTTATTACTTGGTCCACATTCTATAACAATTGCTCTTAGATGAGAGCTATTCGAATTTCACGTCATCAGGAACTTATAATCATTCTCAAGAGGGCATACTTCAACAACCTTACTCTAACACATGACAAAAGGGTCACTCACTGCTCAATTGCTTCTAATATTCAGCTCATTTCCACTCCTCCTTGTCAAGAAACTGAAGGAAAGTACAATTTTCCCTCATCCTTCATTCTTTTTCCACACTAAATAAATGAACTAAGAAGCTCTCCAAAGCACTAATTCCATTTAAGCCAACTCTCCTTACGTGGGTAATATCATCAACCTTTCTACACTGGGACATATCTAGCATTCATCTGTTACACCTAATATATACCACTGCCAAAAGCCAGAGAGAGGCTCTAACATCACTTTTTGGAGCTCTGGGCGAGTGCTAACTGGGCTTGTTACATCATCTCACAACTCTACTTTAACATGTTCCCTGAGAGCAGGTATATCTATCTATCTCTCCATATGTATGTGCATATGTATATATGTATGTATACACACATACACATGGTAATGTATCCAGCAGACCAGCAGATCACTAAAACTTGAGTATTAAGATCAAGCAATTAAGAAATTCTTGACAAATATCATGCCTATGTTTTTATATGTTTAGGACAAAGAAAAGTAAATTTCAATGGCTGGAGAGTTGGCTCAGGAGTTGAGAAGTCCTCCCTCTGACAAACCCTGGCTGTGTGACTTAGGCATATTGTTAACCTTCCAACTCTCTAGGGAAATCTTTAAGACTATAAATTGCAGGTGCCAACCTGCAGTGATAGAGGGAGTTTCCTCCCCTAGGAGGTCCCTATACTAATTAAATTATAGGTGCAGTTCCTATGCCCTACACCTACAATGATAAAACAATTTAATTTATTAACCATAAATCAAACAGTACAAATTATAAGGCAAAGTGGCAGGGGCAGGGTGGGAATGTCAAATAAGAAGTGTGCCATTTCTTCCTTTTTGTTATTCTGTTTTATTGATTTTTTTTTATAGTTTCATTTATTTTCAGATTTCAACATTCATTTCCACTAAATTTTGAGTTCCAATTTTTCTTCCCCTTTCTCCCCTCCCCCACCCCATAACACCTTGCATTCTGATTATCCCTTCCCTCATTGTGCCCTCCCTCCTATCACACCCCACCCTTCCCTTATCCCTATCTTCTCTATTTCCTTGAAGGGCAAGATAGATTTCTATACCCCATTACCTATATTTCTTATTTCCCGGTTATCTGCAATAACAATTCTCAACATTTGTTTCTAATACTTTGAGTTCCAACTTCTCTCCCTTCCTCCCTCCCCACCCCCACTGAGAAGGCAAAATTCCATATAGGCTATATATGTGTTATTTTGCACAAGACTTCCATAATAGCCATGTTGTATAAGACTAACTATATTTCCCTCCATTCTACCCTGTCCCCCATTTATTCTATTCTCTCATTTGACCTTGACCCTTCCCCAAAGTGTTTACTTCTAATTACTCCCTTCTCTCATTTGCCATCCTTTCTGTCATCCCCCCTCACCTCACTTGTCCCATTCTCCCCTACTTTCCTGTAGTGTAAGCTAGATTTTCATACCAAATTGAGTGAGCATGTTATTCCCTCCTTAAGCCATATGTGATGAGAGTAAGTTTTACTTTTCCCTTCTCACCTCCTCCCTTTTCTTCTCCATTAAAAAAGATTTTTATCTCTTTTATGAGTGATAGTGTGCCCCATTCCATTTCTCCCTTTCTCCTCCCAATATATTCCTCTCACCCCTTAATTTTATTTTTTATAGATATCATTTCTTCTGATTCAACTCAACCTGTGCTCTCTGTCCATACGTGTGTGTGTGTGTGTGTGTGTGTGTGTGTGTGTGTGTAATCCCTTCACCTACCCAAATACTGAGAAAAGTCTCAAGAGTTACACATATTCTCTTTCCATGTAGGAATGTAAACAGTTCACCTTTAGAAATTCCTTTATGATTTCTCTTTCCTGTTTACCTTTTCATGCTTCTCTTGAACCTTGTGTTTGAAAGTCAGATTTTCTCTTCAGTTCCGGTCTTTTCATCAAGAATGCTTGACAGTCCTCTATATCATTGAATGATCATTTTTTTCCCCTGAAGTATTATACTCAGTTTTGCTGGGTGATTCTTGGTTTTAATCCCAGTTCCTTTGACTTCTGGAATATTCTAATTCCAAGTCCTTGGATCCCTTAATGTTGAAGCTACCAGATCCTGTGTTATGCTGACTGTATTTCCACAATACTTGAATTGTTTCTTTCTAACTGCTTGCAATATTTTCCCCTTGACCTGGAAACTGAAATTTGGCCACAATATTCCTAGGAGTTTCTCTTTTTGGGTCTCTCTCAGGAGGTGATTGGTGGATTCTTTCAATATTTATTTTACCATCTGGTTCTAGAATATCAGGGCACTTTTCCTTGATAGTTTCATGAAATATAATGTCTAGGTTCTTTTTTGATCATGGCTTTCACCGGTCCCATAATTTTTAAATTGTCTCTCCTGGATCTATTTTCCAGTTCAATTGTTTTTCCAATGAGATATTTCACATTATCTTCTATTTTTTCATTTCTTTGGTTTTGTTTTGCATCTTTTTGGTTTACCACATAGTCATTAGCTTCCCTGATCTCCACTCTCATTTTTAAAGAACTATTTTCTTCAGTGAGCTTTTGAACCTCCTTTTCCATAGGCTTATTCTGCTTTCTAAAGTCTTCTTCTCCTCATTGCCTTTTTGGACTTCTTTTTCCAGTTGAGTTAAGCCTGTTTTTATAGGTGTTATTTTCCTCAGCATTTTTTGGGTCTCCTTTAGCAAGCTGCTGACTCATTCTTCAAGCTCTTCTATGGCCTAAGCCCATTATGTATTCATTTTGGAGGTACTGGATACTGAAGTCTTGACTTCCTCTGATAGTATGCTTTGTTCTTCCTCATCCAAAAGGATGGAAGGAAAAATCTGTTCACGAAGAAAGTAACTTTCTATGGTCTTTTCTCTCTAGAACAGTCTAAGATTGTTTTTAGCATAAAGTAAAATCTCAATTTTAGAGCAAAACTTCCTTACTGTTTCTTCCTTCTGAAGTAGGTCTCTCTCTCTGAGCTTCTCTATGGATCAAGTATCATCCTGAGCTGAAAAAAAAATATTTCCCCCCTCTTCTGAGCTATCTGTTTTATCCCAGAAGTCTTTGCAGATATTATTGTGTCTCAACTTATTTTACCTAAACCTTGAAATCTAAGGCTGAGAGCCATGGATCAAAAACTAAGTGTCAACCAATACCCAAGGCTCTGAGTAAAAGAAGTCCAGTGCAAGGTCTGGTGCCCCTGCCCCCCCAGATATGTGTGTATGCACACATTATGTATGTGTATATATACATGTGTATTATATATACACATGTATATATATGTATATATACACGTGTATATATGTGTGTATATATGTATATGTATATGTGTGTGTATGTATGTCTTACGTACATATATACATATATATACATATACACACAAATATAGATATATTTTCTGTCTGTTCTATTGGAGCATAAAGGAACTTTATGTAATTATGAAGCTTAGCTATCAGTCTCCCAGTCATCTCTATTTACAGCTGTAAGTTAAATGATTGAATTTTATTTAAATCATTGTTAATGAAATCCATATTGTTTTCTTTTAGGGAATAAATGACAAAATTATTTCTTCCAAGATACATTTCTGATCGCACTACTCCTTTAGGACTTTCAGGGACTTCCTATTGCTTCTAGGATAAAAAAATGAATTCTTCAGGTTGGTATTAAATATTCTACCTCCGCCAGCCTCCACAGGCTTATTTCGCATTATTTTTTCGGATGCTTTGTGTTCCAGCCAAATTGGTCTACTCTCTGTTCTCCACATCGGTTGTTGCCCATGCCAGGAATGCACTTCCTTCTCGGCCTTCACCCCTCAATCCCTCCCTTCGTAGAAAGTTCCGTTCAGGTGCCGCTGCACGCTGGAAGCTTACAAGTCTCCTAGTTTCTGCTGTCCCCCAGACTGGGAGAGTTTTGATAGGGGCTGTTTGTCTTTATATCCCTAAAGGTCTGCACATCATACACGCTTTATAAACATTTGTTGCCTAATTGATGGTTTAGCAAAGGAGGCTGAGAAGGAACAGTCAAATTGGAATGCCGGAAGATAACAATGTGGTGCAAATCCAGGACTGACAGACTCTCCGGGATGAAAGCACAGTCAACAGTGTCAAAGAATGCAGAGACATCAACAAGGACAAGGACTGAAAAATGCTCATGGGATCTAGTAGTTAACAAATCTCTGGCAAGAGACACCGCATAGACACCACTGAGCACGGGTACTACCCAGGAATTGGCTATCTCTAGATCTCACTATATCACCAGTCTGCCTTCTTTTGAAGCCAAACATCTATTGGATGACATCCTTCACACTGTTTTACCTGAATAATTCTTAACTGGAAATACACCGTGGCCTTTTCCTATCTATCATATTCCTCTCTATTAACCTTCGGATCATCTGAAACGTGCTTTTATATATCATTCATAGATATCATCTACCATCATGAAACACTCTTCTTAAAATATATAACTATATAATATATATAGTTATATAATACATAACTATAGTATCCTGTCATCCTAGGAGAAGTTTAAGAGGATGCACAACCTCTTTTGCTCAAACACAATCAGTTGACTGTCTGATTTTTGAGAATATGAAGCTAGCTGCCTAAGACTGGACATTGAGGAAGAAAGAGTCCACCCAACGGCTATGTCTGTTCAAAGATACAGTACACACAACTAGCCAGCATAGGCAGGCATGCGTAACAGAACTCAGACAACAATGCTCTGGGATAAGGACTCTACACAGCATTTATGGCAGAGAGGGTCTGGAGTCACAAGTTCAAATCTGGCCTCAGACACTAGGGAAGTCACTTAATCCCATCTGCCTCAGTTTCCTCATCTGAAAAATGAGCTCCAGAAGAAAATGGTAAACCTTATCAGACTTTTGCCACATGGGGTCACAAAGATGCAACTAAAATGACTGAACAAAAACAAGCCAGTATTGAAAACTACCATCCAACCTGGATCCCCATTTGCTTCACGTAAACCTAAACATAATAAAACGTCCTCTTCCCACAAAAGACCACTGCTAAGTCGAAGCCTCCACATGACACCTAACAGGGCTGTGATGCAGAAAGCTTTCCTTTCACATCCTACAGCATAGGGTTAGAACCACAACATTCCATTCCTTATGACACAAATACAATGGAGATACGTACAATGAAGAAATGCTTTGGCAATGATCAAGTCTATTTGACTATGAATGGAATTTTGCCCTGAGTAGGCTTTACATCCTAAGAAGCAGCAAATTCAAATCCATCCCTCCAGATAGGGAAGGAAGTTCAGAAATAGAGACCACCTTAACCATGCAGTGGGATCTCAACATATACCCTCATTCTTACTCCTTACAGCCAAGAATTGAGAACAAGGGATATTATACAATTGCACCAGCACTCACAAGTTCTGACTTACCTGTACCCATCATTGACTCTCAGTGAGATCTAGAACTGAATCCCATCCACCTAGAGAGGTACAGCCAGTATATAATCAGGGAAGAGATTCCCCTAATTTGGTTTCTTGATTTTATTAGAATGGTGTGTTGGGTTTTTCTCCATGACAGAGTCCTCCAAAGCATAGTGATGAAAGAGTGGAATGTGGCCATGGCAGCCAAGCATGGGGGAATGTGGATACATAAGCATAGGGCATTGGAATCCAAAGGCTAATTGAGAAAAGCAGCAAAAAGTAGCAGTTATTATGTTCATAGTTTGCCTGGAAGCATTAGTAACTAATGGTGACTAGGCAGTTACCTGAGGTTTCTTCACCTTAATGATCCAAGTAGGTGGGACAATGACAGCAGCATGAGCCCCGAGGGAGCATGGCTCCTCAATGTGGTGCATCATGAAGCAGGTAACCTTGTTGTGAAACTGGGAAGAGAAAACAGAGTTGCAAATGACACAAGAACAGATGGAGAAGGGCAACAACTTGGAGCAAAAAGACCAGGTCATATTTGGGAGTGGCTACCTCTAAGTAAGCTAATCCCTGCTGAAGACAGGATGTTCTTAACCTCAGAGTCATGGAATCCATGAGTCCATGGATACATTTTTTGGGGGGCGGAGGGGAGGCAGGGCAGAAACTTTTAAAGAACATACTTTGATAATTGTATTTCAAAATATTTGTTTTCCTTTATAATCCTATATACGAGCTAGCTAGGCGGTATAGTAGATAGATTACTGAATCTGTAGTCAGAAGTTGTTCTTTACCCGTGTTTCACTTTTCTTGGGGGTTTTCTTGGCAGACATACTGGAGTGATTTGCCATTTCCTTTTCTGGTTCATTTTACAGCTGAGGAAACTGAGGCAAACAGGGTTAAGTGACTTGCCCAGGGTCACACAGCTAAGAGGTATCTGAGGTGAGTCAGGAGGATAATAGTAGTCAGGAAGAGCTGAGTTCAAATCTGACCTCAGACACTAACTCGTTGTAAAGTCTGTCTGCTTCAGTATCCTCATTCTTAATAGGGAGAATAACAGCCTCTTTGTCCCAGGATTATTGTGAGGATAAAATGAGACCATATTTGTAAAGCACCTTGCAAACCTTAAAGCTTTATATAAGTGCTAGCTCTTACTATTTTAAGCATTTAAAAACATTATTCTGAGAAGAGGTTCATAGGCTTCATCAGACTGTTAAAGGGGTTCATGACATAAGAAAGTTGAAGAACCCCTGGATGAGGAGAACTAGGGAACTTACAGGACCAGTTCAGAAGTCACAGTCATAGGACTGCAAGCAATCTGATCATAATGGAGTTTGTCCTATTTCAACCAGAGTGATTTAAATTAAGCTATCAAGTATACATGGATGGGCTATTTGTCCTGGATACTACAGTAAAGGTCCATCAAGGGGTAGGGAGTTGATTGAATTATAAATTTAGAGCTTAAAAGTACCTTAGAGATCCATAATAATTATAGAATTTTAGATTTTGGGGTATGACGGACCTTAGGAGTCTCATAGTCCAGTCTTCCTTGTACAGATGAGGAAATCAAGCCCCAAAGAAGGAAAGTGACCTGCTCAGTTAGGCAGGCATCTGGAAACAGAGCTTGGATCCAAAACCAAGTCCTCTAGAAGCCAGTTCTCATTCCACTACACCAGAGGGGTCAAACTCACTGCCCCTAAGTGACAGCATGAACCAGATCAAAATGGAATTGGGAAATATTTAACAAAATAGACTTTAAAAAGTAATGCAACATAGATAATGTTAATTTATGATTTTCTAAGTCAGAGTGCAATGTATAATCCATATCAAATTGCTTTCCTTTTCAAAGGTGGGGGAAGGGAGAAAAAGAGGGAGAAAATTTGGAACTCAAAATTTTAAAAAGAAAATGTTTTTACTTGTGATCGAAAAAAATAAATAAATAAATGCAAATTAAATCATTATGCAGCCTATGGGGATCTGTTTTCTATTTGAATTTGACACCACTGTTCTACAATACACTGTCTCTTAGGGTGCTCTTTAAGGCATCTTCCAACTCTAATATTTTATGATTTTGGCCACTAGGTAGCATAATGGAGTGCTAGACAGATTCTGAAAGAATTTAGACGACTTCCTAGATATGTGACCCTGGACAAGTCATTTAATCTATTCAGTTTCCTTATCTGTAAAATAGGTTAAATAAAATATCAACCTGGCAAATTGATATGAAGGTCATATAAAGCACTTTACAGAACTTAAAGTAATATTTAAATGGTAGGTAGAAGCAGCAGTAACAGTGTCCATGGCAATAACAACAGCAACAGCAGTAGCAGTAGCAGTAGTGGTAGTAGAGTAATACTAGCAGTAGTAGTAATAGTATACTCTAGGAGTCTATCCAGTAGTGAATTTACCATACAACTATTGCCTATTCAGCTAAACCATCTAATTTTGCTATGGTTATTCATTTGTCAAAAATTAGTTACACCTTTTGGGGCTGGGAAAGGTGTGAAAGGCAAGACAACAAGCTAGAATCGGAGCAAGAGAACTCTTTCCCAGAAATGTTAATCACATCCAAGCAGCCCCCTGAATTCTAGGGGTCAAAAGAGTACAAAATGACTAGGGTTCCTCTCCTTGTAGAGGGATTCTTTTACCAGGAAAGAGAATAAGGACAATTTTGCTGCCTTCTTTTTGCTGGAAGGCAATAAACTTGAACTTTTAGAGGGGAACAGTGATACTCTATAAACACAGTACTTGGCATTTCTAAATGGAAGGAAGGAAGCTTGTTTTTAATAATTATAATGACAGACTAGAGGGAGGAGACCCGGTGTCCATGTCCAATGCTGCCACTGATTCACCGTATGAACTTCCAGGCAAGTTATACAATCGGCTTTTCCTTGTGCATCCTCATAAAATGGGGGTGATCCTTTGCAGCCAATTTGGAGTTTGTGCAAGTGAACTTCACTTTACATAGCCATTTTACATTTTCACAGAATCATAGACTGAGAATTAGAAGGAACCTAAGAGATCAGATATCAAACCTCCCACATTTTATAGGTGAGAAAACTGAAGCCCAGGAACATGGAGGTAGTAAGCGGCAAGTTTAGGACTCACATCCAGGTCCACTGATTCGAAATTCAGTGCTCCTTCTATGGGGCCACATTGGAAAGTTAATGGATTTGATCCTATTTACCAGCTGTTCTGCATCATAATGGTGGTATATATTAGGCCCTAGCCCTAAGGACCCTGGCCCTAGCACCAGGAAGTTGATGGTATTCAGCGGATTCAGTTGTGTAGGCTCTTCATGATCCCATTTGGGGTTCTCTTGGCAAATGTACTCATTTCCTTCTCTAGCTCATTTTACAGATGCGGAAATTGAGGCGAACAGCTAAGCGACTTCCCAGGGTCAAATAGTTAGAAAGCATTTGAGGCCAAATTTGAACTCAGGTCTTCCTCCCTTCATGTCCAATGTCTATCCACTATCCCACCCAGCTACCCAAAATCAGGAAGACATAGGTTGAAATCCCATCCTATGTACTTACTAGCTATGTGACTTTCAGCAAGTCATTTAAACTCTTTTTTTATTTCAATTTTTTTTTATTTTATATAATTTTATATTTTTGGAAGGGGGAGCAAGGCAATTGGAGTTGACTTGCCCAGGGTCAGTCAGTAAGTGTCAAGTGTCGGAGGCCAAATTTGAACTCAGGTCCTCCTGATTCCAGGGCTGATGATCTATTCACTGCTCCACCCAGCTGCCCCTAAACTTTTTTTTAAAAAATTCAGTTTTCTCATCTGTAAAATGAAGTGGTTGGCTCCCATAGCTTCTAAGATTTATTCCAGCTATGATCCCATATGATATTTTCATGAAAGCTTTGTATGGGCCACAGATTCCTCATAGGTAAAATGACTGGACGACCCCTAAGGTCCCTTTCAACTCTAAATTGTTGATGTTGAAAGTGACAATGATTTTAATTTCTGATTGATCTTTAATGGATAGTGGATATTTAACATTTAACATGTAATTTTGTCTTCAAGTTGTTTAAGCAGCTGGTTAGGTCAGTGGCTCAGATCTTATTGATACTAATAACAGACTTGGGAGTTGATCCTCACGAGAAATTATTACAATCAGTATGAGGATTCAGGTGCTTAATAAATGTTTTTGGAATGAATAATACAGAAGTAGAAGAAAAGAATGTTTTCCACTATATCAAATAATACCTGAAGACAAAGGACATAAGCACTAGGGAGAGAGAACAACAGTATACATGCCGTTGCTCTTGGTACAACCTGGAAGGAGTGATCAGAAGCTATCTATTTGGTTACATGTCAGTAAAGGAGAAACAGGAAGGGTAAAGAGGATAATCATTGGAAGAAGTAATCACCCTCAGTGGATTAGGACTGGGGCATGAGGGCAACATGGGACAATGAAAAGAACACAGAAAGACGTGAAATCATAGGACCTGAGTTCAAATACTATCAGTGAAACTTTGGGCATGTCACTTAACCCTCTGGGCCTGTTTTCTCATCTGTAATATAAGGAGGTTGGATTAGGTGACTTTTTAGGTTCCTTTTAGTTCTAAATCAATGCTGATCCTAAAGTGAACCGTGAAATGAGAAAGTGCTATCATGTCCCCCACTCCCCTTGAATCCCTGGCACTTACCGCCTGCTTACACCAAGAACAGCTGATGGCCACAATCTCTTTACTGTGAAAGGAGAATTTCTGTTGGAACCCCTAGGAAGTCAGAAATAAAATGAGATTTCTATAAATGGCACTTTTTTTTCCCTTTGTCTTTGTGTAATTCATTAATTCATTCAATAAGTATTTATTAATCACTAATTGATGCTAGTTGATGAGAATGTAAAGATATAGATGACACATTTTCTGTCCTCTGGGAACTTGTATTCTTTGTGTACACAGAAAAATCTATATAAATTATATGCAACTTAAATGCAAAATAAGTGAGGGATGGAAAGTAGCACAGCAAGGCAGCTAGGCAGTACACTGAATAAGACCGCTGGGCCTGGAGTCAGGAATAACAGAGTTCAGATCCAGTTTCACATACTTACTAGCTGGGTGACAGTGGGCAAGCATCTCAACTTCTGTTTGCCTCAGTTTCCTTTCAATGGTGTAACAGTGATAATAATAGCACCCTCCTCACAGAGTTGCTGTGAAAATCAAGCACTTAGCACAATGTCTAGGATAGAACAGGAGCTATATAAATACTTATGCCCTTCTCGTTTTCCCTTAAAAAAGAGTAGGAAGGATCAGGAATGGCCCATAGCAGGAGGCAACACTTGAGTTAGGCCCTGAAGGACACAAGATCTTTACTGCTACATTTCACCATGTAGCTAAGCCAACATAGACTAGGGATCATGCACCACACGCATCACCCCTCTTTCACCTCTTTCATGGATTTATTCAATGATATATGTCTCCATGGAACAAAGTAGTAGAAGGGTGGCTGATAACCAAATCATTTATATCACGAACAACTCTTCAAATCCCTATCACTATGATATATTTTCAATTAAATCAAGTTCCACGGTGGTGATTTTATAGAATTTTGCATGCAAATGAACATTAGCTCTGGGGTCATGGAGTTTTTAATTAGATACATAATAATGGCTTTCAACATAACCTCAAAAATATCTGAAGTCCCAGAGACAGAGAAATCAAAGAGCAAGAGAAACAATTCGACTTTGAAGAATGCAGTAGGAGCATGGCAGTCAGGTCAAAGACTCTTAGCTCCCTCTGAGGTCTTCACTCTAAATGATGCCTTTTTAATTATTTATTTTGCATCTGCAGGCAACAGATGACCTTGATGAGAGAGTCACAGGCTTGTTAAGTAAAAATATCCCTCTGGAGAGGATGGAGGAGGTGATTGGCTTCTTTGGTTTCCTCTGCCAAACACACACTAGAGGGAGAAACAATGAAGGAAAAGATTTCTTTCCTTCCTTACTCTTCCTCTCCTTATCCTATTGCCCAGGCTGACTAAGAAAACAAAACACAAAACCAAAGCAGGGCCTTGAAAGGCACTCAGAAGGAAGCAATGGGGCCAAGAGGTATGGACCAGAACCACTACATGGGTGACTTCTTGATGGGAGAAACTATTTCAGAGCCTGTAGTCCAGGCATGAAAAACTGAGACATAACACAACGGACCTTTTTAAACCTTTTTTATTTTACTTCTCAGCAACATTTGACTCTACGGACAACATTCCCCTTCTCTGAATTTTTTCATAGTATGATTCTTAAGCTGATGCATTATCTTGGTTCTTCTTCTACTTCTATAACTTCATATCTTCCTTCCTGTTTCTCTCCTCCCTCCACTCCCATTTTTCTCCCTTAGAGATTTAATGCACTTCCATATCTTCAGCTGTAATTTTCATATAGATTACTACTTAGTTCACATCTCCAGACCCCAGCGCCTGCTTGGTATTTCCACTCAGCTGTCCCATCATCAAACTAAACTTATTATCTCATAAAAACAGACACATCATTTTTCCCTCAAAACTGGTTTTTCCCCCTCTTTCTCTTATTTCATCAATCATTTCCCTTGACTTCTGGGCTTAAAATTTTCAGGCTTAAATGCCTCCCTACCCTTGGCTTCCAATATCCAATCAGCTGTGATAATCCGTCTCTACTACGTCACTCCTCCATTTTTCACTGCTCCCACTCTCGTTCAGGCTACCATTACCTACCACTTCATTGGATGTAGTAATTTCCCATTCCTCCAGCCTCTAGTCTCCCTTCTCTTCCCCTAATCCATTTTACCATAACTATGTCAGGTTAAGTGACTTTTATCATGCCACTCCTCTACTTAAAACATTTAATGGATCCCCATTTACTAAGGATAAAGTCCAAACTCCATGAGCTCTGGCTTTCTGTAACCTGGCTCTTCTTACCATCTTCCTATCTTTTCCCTCCCCCACATTCTCCAACATGAGTCCTCTGCTGCAGCCAAATAGATCTCTCACTCTTAACATCTTTTTTATTTTCCTTCCTCTCATACCTTTGAGGAAACTAAGGTTTCCCCATTGCCACTACTCCAGGCCCTACTCATGATTCACTCGGCTTCTCTTCACCTGTCTGAATCCTAGCTATCCCTTAAGATCTAGCTCAAGTCTCACCTATTTTGCAAAGTCTTACATAATCACCATTGCCAGCTGTGTTCTCTCCCTCCTCTGAAATGAGCACATCTTGCCAGCACTTATCACATACTTCCCAGTGTTAGTTATATTTATGTTTTACTCCTCAACTAGATTTGAAGCTCTTTGAGTGCTCTTTTCTTACCCTTTTTTCAACCCTACATGGAGACAGCATAGTATTTTACACATGGTATGTGAAATGACAGCTGCAGAGAGATAGTGGAGAGTGACAAAGGAATATTTAGAGGAGGAAGAAACCACCCAATAAAGAAGTTTCTGGCCCCAGATTTTTAAAGATAACCTGGAGAAGCAACGAGGAATAGAGACAATATTAGGAGGAATAAACCTAGACCTTGGCCTCCATTGATATTATTGAGTTTTACTTTAATCCAATGGGAAGATTGATTGTCTAGAAATCCCAGATGCAATTTCCCTTTGGGGATCCTCAACCATAGAATGGTATTATAAATCTGGAGGACCTAGGGGGAGGTGGGAGTGGCCAGAGGATGAGAGATGCAACACTATATTAATTTTGAGTTCATTTTCCTTCCAAAAAAAATCATCAAAGGAAGGAGGCTTATTAAAAGGAGGACAGTTGTTGGCATAATGGATGAGGTGCAATTTTTCTTTGTTTTTCTTTTTTTGTTATATGAAATATAAAGGTAGTTCTATAGTCTGAAATACATAGTTTCCCTGAGTATTTGTATAGGAAAATGAGGCCAGTTTATATTTTCTTCAGAGACCTAGACATGAACAAAATTCTGATAATTCTTAAAAAAATTTATTTGGGAGCACAAATCAAGGAGTGACTTATGAGAAGCCCCACCCCACCCAAGACTAACCTTGCTCTGTGTAGACCCTGAGCCTGGTGTTTGGGACCACAGGTTATACAATTAAGAGATATTTGTTGCTAATCTAAAAAGTATGGTCAATATCATCACTTACTGCTCTCGTTACAAGTTCTGGCTCTTAAATCCAGAGTCCTTAGTCAAGTCACCTGAAAATTTGTCTGATTTTCTTCAAGAAGATAGACTGATAGGACAGAGCCAAGATGGCAGAGTAGAAAAAGAATTCAACCACACTTTCCAACATTGTCTTCTGAACAACTTTAAAATAATGCCTCAAATTGAATTCTGGCATGGCAGAGACAACAAAAGCTAAGAGCTAGGCATTTTTCCAGCTCAAGACAACTTAAGAGGTTGGAAAGAGAAATCTATACCACAGGGATGGAAGCTGGCCCAGAGTTTACTTGGATGAAATAGGAGTGGTGGGACTAGGTGATGACAACAGAAGTAGTAGCAGGTTCAGGAGCTCTCAAGACAGAAATGGTAAGGGAACTTAGCAAGTAATAAGAAAGAGATTACAAGGGAACCTGTACCAGCATTGGACACAGGACCAGAGGCTTTTTGGTTAATCCATTGCTTATACCCACTTGTGGATCATAGTTCAAGCATAGAAAGGAGTACTTTCAGTTAAGTGGGAGCCCTGAGGAGCACCATCTATTTTGGTCACAAGGAATCAGGAACCCTGAAGAACAGTATCCATTCCAGTCCCAAAGCACCAAATCCAAAACCCCAGAACTACATCTGAAAAGAGCAGTGTGAAAAAACCTAAAGCATGAGACAGTTTCCCCCCACATCCCATATCAAGGACAAAGGATAACTTTAGCATAAAGTCCAAAATTAAGAAACAGCATGGGGAAAATGAACAAACAATAAAAAAAAAAAGAACCTGATCATAAAAATCTATTATGGTGACAGGGAAGTTCAAGACAAACCCAGAAGAAGACAATGATGTAAAAACAGGTACAAGCAAAGACTCAAACAAAAAACATGAAATGGAAACAAGTTCAACAAGAATTCCTGGGAGAAGTAAAAAAAATTTGAAATTAAATAAATGCTAAAGTAAAAAATAGAATAAGAAATGAGAACAAAGGAAGAAAATTATAAAAAGAAAATGAACAGCTTGGTAAAAGAAGCACAAAAAATGCTGAAGAAAATAGTACCTTAAAAAAACAGAATTGGCCATGTGGGAAAAAAAGGCACGACAATTCACTCAAG
This sequence comes from Bettongia penicillata ogilbyi, assembly GCA_023548195.1. Lineage (NCBI taxonomy): Eukaryota > Metazoa > Chordata > Mammalia > Diprotodontia > Potoroidae > Bettongia > Bettongia penicillata. The sequence continues at coordinate 1,459,037 of JAJHZJ010000229.1, forward strand.
AAAAACTCCTTAAAAAGCATAATTGGCCAAATGGAAAAAGAGGTACAAAACCTCACTGAAGAAATTAATTCTCTTAAAATGCTCTAAATCATTACTGATTAAAGAAATGCAAAATAAAGATAACACACGTATCAGACTGGCTAATATGGAAGAAAAGGAAAATTTTAAATAATGGAGAGAATGTGGGAAAATTGAGACAACAGAATCGTAAACTGATTCAATTATTCTGTAGAGCACTTTGGAACTAAGCACAAAGGGTTATAAAACCATGACATACCATTTAATCCAGCAATGTCACTACTAGGTCTGTACCCAAAAGAGAAAAAGAAAAAAAAAACAGGAAAAAGAATTTCTATGTACTAAAATATTCATAGAAGATCTTTTAGTGGTAGCAAAGAACTGGAAATTGAGGGGATGCCCATCAATTGGGGAATGGTTGATGAAGTCATGGTATATGATTCTGATGGAATGCTATTGTGCTATTATTGTTACAAGAAATAATGAGCAGAATGCTCTCAGAGAAACCTGGAAAGACTTACATGAACTTACGCAAAGTGAAGTGAGCAGAACTAGAAAAAGAGTGTGTATAGTAACATCAATATTATACTATGATCAACTGTGAATGACTTAACTATTCTCAGCAATGCAATGATCCAGGACAATTCTGAAGGACTTATGAGGAAAAGTGCTATCCAACTCCAGAGAAAGAACAGATGGAGTATAAATACAGATCAAAGCATATTTTTAACTTACTTTATTTTTCTTGTTTTTTATCTGTTTTCCTTCACAATATGACAAATATGGAAATACATTTTGCATGATTTCACATATATAATCTATATCAAATTAGTTGCCTTCTCAATGAGGGAGAAGAAAAGGGAGAGAGGAAGGGAGAGATAATTTGGAACTCAAGTTTTAAAAAAAATGAATGTTAAAAATTGCTTTTATGTGTAATTGAGGAAAAATTAAATATCAAATAAATATTTTTTTAGAAAAGAAAATAATTCCTTAACTATTTATAGAATATTATTTACAAACTGAGGCAAATGGAAAATTATAACTCCATGAAACATCAAAAAACAAGAAAACAAAGTCAAAAAAATATAATGCGAAATATCTCACCAGAAAAACAATTGACCTAGAAAATAGACTAAGGAGAGATAATTTAACTTATTGATCTACCCAAAAGCTGTGATCAATAAAAAAAAAGGCAAAACATATTTCAAAAAATTGTCAAGGAAAACTGGCCCAATGTCCTATAACCAGAGGGTAAACTAGAAATCAAAAGAATCTGTGGATCATCTCCTGAAAAAGATCCCAAAAATGAAAACTCCCAGGAATACGATAGCTAAATTTGAGAGCCTCCAAGTCAAAGGGAAAATACTTTCAGTAGCCAGAAATTAGCCATTAAAATACTGTGGAGCCACAGTAAGGATCCACAAGATCTGGCAGCTTTCACATTAAAGGAGTAGAGAACTTGGAATATGATAATTCAAAAGGTAAAAGAGTTGGAATTATAATAAAAATTAATCTACCCAGCAAAAGTGAAATCCTTCAAGGAAAAAAATGGGTATTTAATAAAATTAAGGACTTTCTAGCATTCTTGATGAAGAAGACCAGAGCTGAGCAGAAATCTGACTTTCAAATACAAGATTCAAGAGAAGCATAAAAAAGTAAACATGAAAAAGAAATTGTAAGAGATGCAATAAGGTTAAACTGTATAACTGTCTATATGGCAAAATGATATATGCAACCTCTAAGAACTTTATCATCATCAGAGCAGCTAAGAGTCTTCTACATAGAAATAGAATACAAGAGTAAGTCAATTATGTAGGGATCATATAAAAAAAATTGATAAGTGAGAAAGAGGAATGCTCTGGGGAAAGGAAAAATGGGGAAAATTAGCCCACATAAAAGAGGTACACAAAAGAAAGCTTTTTCAGTGGAGGTGTGAATGGGGAGGGCAACATTACAACCTCACTTCTAAGTTGGTTCAAAGAAGGAAGAAAAATACACACACACACACATATAGAAATCCATCTTACCCTACATGGAAGTAGGAGGGGACTGCACTCTTTGAAGATGATATGGTGGTATATATAATAGAACCATAGAGAATCAACAGCAAAAAAAAGCAAGTTGAAACAATGAAAAACTTTAAATCCACATAAATCTTCAACATTTCTTTATACTAGAAACAAAATCCAGTAGAAAGAGGCAGAAAGAGAAATTCCATTTAAAATAGCTGCAAACAACATAAAATACTTGGGAGTCTACCAGCCAAGACAAACCCAGGGACTATATGAATACAATCACAAAACAATTCACACAAATGGAGACAGATCTAAACAACTGGAGGAATATTAATTGTTCATGGGTAGACCAAGCTAATATAATAAAAATAACAATTCTACCTAAGTTTATTTATTTAATGCCATACCAATCAAACTACCAAAGAATTATCTTATAGAGCTAGAAAAATAATAACAAAATTCATCTGGAAGAACAAAAGGTCAAAAATATCAAGGGAATCAATGAGAAAAATATGAAAGAAGGCAGCCTAGCAGTACCAGATTTCAAACTATATTACAAAGTAGCAATCATAAAAACAACCTGGTACTATCTAAGAAATGGAGTGATGGATTAGTGGAATACATTAGGTATGCAATACACCATAGCAATCTAGTGTTTGATAAACCCAAAGATTCAAGCATTGTGAATAAGAATTCACCAAATGAGAAAAATTGCTGGAAAAACTGGAAAGCAGTTGGGCAGAAACAAGGCATAGACCAACATCTCACACCACATTGCCAAGATAAGGTCAGAATAGATAAACTGACTTATGATATTATAAGTCAATTAGGGGAACATGAGAAAATGTACCTTTTAGAGCTATGGATAAGGGAATAGTTTATGATCAAATAACAGAGACGATCACAGGAAGTAAAATGGAAAATTTTGATTACATGATATTAAAAAGCTTTTTCACAAGCAAAACTAATGCAGTCAAAATTAGAAAGAAAACAGGACACTGGAGGATAAGAGGAGAAATTTTTATATGCTGTGATAAACATCTCATTTCTCAAATATGTAAGACATGGAGTCAAATCTGTAAAAATTAGAGCCATTCCTCGTTGATAAATGGACAAAGGATATGAATAGGCAGTTTTCAGAAGAAGAAATCAAAGCTATGTATAGTTGCATAAAAATGCTATAGATCACTATTGATTAGAGAAATGCAAATTAAAATAACCTTGAGATACAACCTCATACCTGTCAGATCAGATAATATGACAAAAAAAGGAAAATTACAAATGTTGGAGAGGATGTGGAAAAATGTGGACATTAATGCACTGCTGGTGGAGTTATGAACTAGCCCAACCATTCTGGAGAACAATTTGGAAGTACACACACAGATCTGTAAAACTATGCATACCCTATGACCCAGCAATACCATATTAGGTCTGTAATGGCTAAACAAGCTATGATACATGATATGAAATACTATTGTGCTGTGAGAAATGATTAGAAGGATGGTTTCAGAAAAACCTGGGAAGACTTACATGAGCTGATACAAATTGAAGTGAGCAGAACCAGGGAGAACAGTGTACACAGTAACAGCAATATTGTGAAGATTATGAACTGTGAATGACTTACTCTGATCAAGACAATAATACAAAACAATTCCAAAGGACCCATGATGAAAAATGCTGTTTACCTCCAGAGAGAGAACTAATGAACTCTGAATGCTGATCAAAGCATACTTTTTAAACTTTCTTTATTTTTCTCCCTTTTCTGTTTGCTTTTTCTTTCTGTTTGCTTTTTCTTTTTCAACACAGCTAATATGGAAACATGTTTTATATGACTTCACAAGTATGATCGATACCAAATTACTTGTCTTCTCAAGGGTAGGGGGGCTAGGAAGGAGGGAGAAAATTGGAACTCAACTTTTAAAAAGAATTGCTAAAATTGTTTTTACAAGTAAGTGATTATATGGCTCTGATTTAAATTTTCAATTCATTTCAAATTCAGTAAGACTGAACTTATCAAGCACTTTCTATGTATGGAGCATTTTTACAAGATATTGAGAACACATGCAAAGACAAAAGAGTCCATGCCCTGAAGAATTTTCTGTTCTATTTGGGGAATACAGAATATACATAGATATAAAAAAACATACAAGATAATTTGAGGAGGGAGGTGGCACTAACTAGTGTGGTCAGGGAAGACTTTTAAGTAAAAGGTCAAAACCAACTGGAGCCTTGAAGGAGTATGATGTTCAAAGAGGCAGAGGAGAGAATCTAAGCATAAGTGATAGCCTATGGGAAAACAAAGAGATGGGGAAAGGAACAGTTAATTTCAGGGGACAGAGAGTAGGCCAGTTTGAAGAATTTGTAAAGTAATTTTATAATATGAAATTAGTCAAGAGAGATAGGTGGGAGCCAGACCGTGGGAGGCTTTAAATACCCAGCTGGGATGAGTTTACATTTCATCTTATAGATAATAAAGAAGCACTGAGTATTTTTAGCTAGAGAATGATACAGTCAGATCTGTGTATTATAAATATTAATTTGACAGCTGTGTGGAAGAGAATTGGAAAAGGGAGAGCCTGGAATCAAGGAAATGGATATGAAGTCTATTTGAAATAGTACGAGTGAGGTAATAAATAACTAAACTAGAGCAGTGGGCATGTGAGCAAAGAGAAGGAGATGAATGTGACAGATTTTATACAGATAGAGTTGAAAAAACTCTGGAATTGATTGGATAGGGAGGTGTGGAGGAAAAGGAAGCATCAAGGTTGACTCTAAGGTTATGAACCTTGATGACTAGAAGGCTGAAAATGCTCTCTACATAAATAGGTAGGTGGTGGAGAAATGGTAGGTTTAATGAACTCAATCAATAAATATTTATTAAGCACTTACTATGTGCCAAGCAGTATGCTAAACAGTGGGGACACAAAAACAGACTAAAGACTATTCCCTGCCCTCAAGGAGCTGACAATCTAATGGGGGAGAGCACAAATATATACAAACAAGCTATAAAAAGAATAAATACGAAATATTTAAATAACGAAGGAAACTGAATTAAGACAGGTTAAGAAAAAAGTTCAAGTAGAAGATAGGATTTTAGTTGGGACTTAAAAGGAAGCCAGAGAAGCCAGGTGGAGAGAGAAGTTTCCAGGTGGACGGATAACAATCAGAGAAAACACTACAATCCAAGAGATGGAATGTCTTCTTTGTGGAACAACAAGGAGAATATTTAATTCCATTCAGCACTACGTTAATTTTGAAATGGGACACTAGGATGGAGATGCCTGACAGGCAGTTGGCAATACAACACTAGAGATATGGGAAAGAACCTTATACATATTGAAAGTGGGGGGAGGTTAGATAATGCTTGGACAAAGGAAACTGATAAACATCAGAGAACCAGGAAAAAGCAATGTCACAGAAAGGAAGCGAGGAAAGAGTGTCAAAAAGGACAGGATATTTAACAGCATCGAAAGCAATGGGAGGGTCAAGTAAGATAAGACCTACAAGAAGACAATCAGGCTTGGCATTTAGATTATTTATATATAACCTTGAAGAAAGCAGTTTCAGTCCAGTGGTGCAAACAGTTCAAAAGTGAATAGAAAGATGAGGAAATGGAGCCAGTGAGTATAGATGGCCCTTTTGTGTAGATGAAAAGGAAAAGGGTGGAAAGATTGCAACTTAAGGCAATGACACCATCTGCCACCTCATACCTATCAGATTGGTTAATATGATGAAAAAGGAAAATGATAAATGTCAGAGAACATATGGGAAAACATATTGGAACACTAATGCATTGTTGGTGGAGCTGTGAACTGATCCAACCATTCTGGAGAACAGTTTGGAACTGTGCCCAAAGGGCTACAAAAATGTGCATACCCTTTGATCCAGCAATACCACTACTAAGTCGGTTTCCCAAAGAGATCATAAAAAAGGGAAAAGAACCCACATGTACGAAAATATCAGTTCCTTTTGTAGTGGCAAAGAATTGGAAATTGAGGTGATGCCCATCAACTGGAAAATGGCTGAACAAATTGTGGTAGATGGTTGTAATAGAATACTGTACTTCCATAAGAAATGAGGAGCATGCAGACTTCAGGAAAACCTGGAAAGATTAACATGAACTGATGCTAAGTGAAGTGAGCAAAACCAGAAGAACATTGTACACAGTAACAGCAACACTGCGCAATGACCAACTTTGATAGACTTAGTTCTTCGCAGGAATACAATGATCTAAGGAAGTTCCACAAGACCCATGATAGAAAATTTTATCCACATCCAGAGAAAGAACTATAGAGTGTAAATGCAGATTGAAACATGCTATTTTCTCTTTTGTTTTTTTCTTTCTCATGGTTTTTCCCTTTTGGTCTGCTTCTTCATTCACAACATGACTAATGTGGAAATACGTTTACTATGACTGCAGATGTATAGCCTATATAAGATTGCATGCCATCTTGGAGAGGGGAGAATGGAGGGAAGGAAAAAAAATTTAGAATTCAAAATCTTATAGAAGTTGATGATGAAAACTCTCTTTACATATACTTGAAAAAAATAAAATACTATAAGGAGATGACACCATCAAGTGAAGGATTCTTACAGATAGGAGAAACACAAGTACGTTTGTAGGCGGCAGGGAAAATTCCTCAAATGCTGGGACTGAAATTGATATCACATATTAAGAATCAATTAATTGTAACTAAAAATGAATCACTCATTTAGACTAGTAAGGTTGACGAAGTGCTTGCACAAAATGGTCCAGTTACATAGGGCAAACATTAATATCTCTGTTCTACAATTTTGGAACATAAAGCCCTGAGAGGTTAATTAATTTTGTCAGGGTCATAAAAGCTAGCAAGTGATAGAGCTAGAACCCTTAGATCTAGCTTTAACTAGTTCTCTCAGACCATATCATGCTTCTCCCTCCCTGATAGGATAGGACAGACAACCATCCTTATGATTTCAAATGCAAAAAACAAGTCACCAGCCTGTGACTAACAAGGAGCCTTTTTTAACTCCCTTAAGAATGGTTATATAAATATTAGAGTAGGCAAATAGGAATGGTACACATGATGGGAAGGGCTCTAGACTTGTAGTCTGAGAATGTGGGTTTAAATCCAGTTTAGTAACTTAGGCAAGTCTCTCAAACTTTCTGAACCTGTCATCATCTTCCTCATTCTCTCCATCATCATCATGATAATCAATAATTCTTTTTTTTATGCAATGACCAACTTTGATAGATTTAGCTCTTCTAAACAATACAATAACTTAAGACAACTCCAAGACTCATAATGGAAAATGCTATCCACAACCAGAGAAAGAACTATGGAGTCTGAATCTAGAACAAAGCATGCTATTTTTTCTTTCTCATGATTTTTCCCTTTTGATCTGATTCTTCTTTCACAGCAGGACTAAGGTGGAAATATTTTTAATATGATTGCATACATATAACCTATGTCAGATTGCATGCTGTCTTGGGGAAGGAGAAGAGTAGGGACAGAGAAAAATTTTGTCATTCAAAATCTATAAAAGTGAATGTATAAAACTAAAAATTAATAAATAATTTTATAACAATAAATAATTCATGTTTTAGAGTCCATTTAGGTTTACAAAGCACTTTATATATGGTAGTTGATTTGATTTTCATGCCAACCTTGTGAGGTATTATTATTATCCATATTTTATAGATAAGGACAATAAGATCTGAAGAGATTAATAATGGTCTGGGGCAAAATTCACACTCAAGTCTTCCTAACTTCAGTTCCAGCTTTCTTTCCATTATGATCACAGCCTCTCATCTGCAAATGGACAGGTTCAACTGGTCCACTTCTGTGATTACACCAGTGGGGGCACTGGGTGACATGTTTATTCTGAAAATGTAGTGACTTTCTGAGTCATGTATTTTCAGGTCTGTGCTTCTTGGGATTCCGGCCTAGTGGAGTTTCAAGCAAGGATGATTTTGGTGTCACTGTCTAACATGTTAACATAAACAGAGTCATATCACAGTCTCTATAGCTGTGGTTCTCACATACCACCTGCTGTAGAGGAATTATCTTGGCTAGGTTCTCAGTGCTGTAAAGAGATCCAGATTCTTAATTACTCAATTTTAAGAGTCTGTCTAAAAAAATCTGCCACTGTGGGCGTTGGCAGATGCCATGGCTGTTTGAACACTGAATATTCAATTGTTAAGATTTCATTATGCACTATCAAATCAAATTTTTAAAAATATGAACATGGAGGGAAAGTTTAGAATTAGATGACTTAGGCACTACAAATACCAATGCCCTTCTGTAAGAGATACAGGAAGGAAGGATAAAGGATGAAGGATTCCTTCAGACCACTATAGCACTGAAAGTCTTTTTTAAAAAAATCTCCATATTGAATATACTTGAGCTTCTGTTGACTGTCTCCCTTTTTCTAGCAACCTGAAATAGGTGGCTAATAATATCATAGAGCAGCTCTGTGTAAAAAGGGAATAAACTCTAATGATATTGCTTACTTTCTACAGGAAAATGCTGGGATTTGGCTTATTGGTGATCATTTGATTTTTAAATTAGCTAACTATTAATATAAAGTTTTCTGACAATTTAAAATAGGCATGGAAAGTTATCCAGACATGGCCTGATTTATACAGTTACTCTGATTTTATTCAATTCATAAGGGTTCCCCACAAAATCTTTCCTATTCATGTCCTGCTCTCCATTCACATCATGTATATTGCAGTTTAGGCCCTCCTCACCTGTCACCAGGACTATGGTAACAGCCTCCTCATTGGTCTCCATGACTCAGGTCTCCCCGAAACTTCTTTAATCTACTCTCTACACACTTGAAGCCTACAGGAACTATAATGGCCCCTATCATTCACATGATTCCTTCCTCTGAACCTCTGGGAGCTTATTTTAAGTGAAAAGTTATAAGGTCAACCATAATTGATCCCAATATTGAGAAAGAAGTTGAGCTCCCAGTCTTAATCCACATTTCTATCTACTCTTATTAGTCCCTGGCTTTGTAGTTTAAGCATAATTCAGATTATAGAAGGGGAAAACGAGTAATCAAACTGCACATTATTGGGTCTATGAATAGAAAAGCACTGGAAGGGAAAATCAGGCGGAAAGCAAAACTTTTCTTGGTACTTCCCTTAGTCTTTGAATCAATGGGTATTGGTGGTATCAGCCTGAGTCTTCTGCTCTGAGATTCCTACTGAGCTAATGGCTCCCCTGCACCTTTCTCTCCATATACATATGTGTGTGTATACATATATATGTACAGCCATATACATATATAGATGTATACATATGTGTGTATGCATATATATGTGTGTACATATATATCTATATAAACACATAATATAGATATATCTTCCTTCTCTGATACAACTTAACCCAATCTTCTCCTTCTTTTGCTGACTGCCTATGGGCTTCTAAATCTTTTTGTTTTGGGTCTGTATGTCCCTACTCCATCCCCTCTATGGTTAGACTTTCAGAATTTCATCTGGTTCTAACATTACTCTTCCTTTTTATAGAAGTTCCTTAAGATGTGGAACATGTAGTAAACTTAATGACAAAGATTCTCAAGAAATGTCTTTGGTTAATACAGGCATGCATACACGCCCTGTTCACACTCTACATTGGATTATGACTTAGAAATTCAATCAAGAAATGTTCTTACCTAACAAAGGCAATTCATTTTAAGTGGGGTAGGGTAGTCAACACATTCATATTGAGACTCCTAAAGCGCAATTCTGATCATGCCACTCCTTCAAACAAGAAGCTTCTCTTGTTTCTAGGATCAAATCCAAGCTCCTCACTTTTGGAGCATAAAGTCATTCACAATAAAACTTCAGCTTACTTTTCCAGATTACTCCCCTTCACATTCTTACAGTCTACTCAAACTGCCTCGTTTTGCTCCTCACATACAGGACTCCATTTTCCATCTTTATGACTTCACTTTCTGCTCTAGCCAGACTGGCCTTCTTTCTTCTATTCCCTATAATGACATATAATGTACCTACTCTATTTCTTTGCCTAATCTATGTCTACAATGCTCTCTCTCTTTACCTTAGATCCTAGGAGCCCAGAGTGCTCTTCAAAGGTAAAAGTCAAGCCCCACAACCTAAAGAAGGCCTTTCTTATGTTCCTTGTTTGTTACTGTTTTCATCCCCATGTGAAGCTTTGAATTTACTTTTTGTTTCATTTTGATTTGCCTATCTGTGTATGCTTGTTCTCCTTCCTCCATCTCCTATAAATTGTAAGCTCTTTGAGGCAGAGACTATTTTGTTTTTTTCTTCATATAGTCAACACCTAACACATTTCCTTGGAAGTAGATTTAACCAACTCCTGAGAAGCTGAGGCCTGAATAGTAGACATGGGCAGAATCTGGAGGAAGCCCCACTCATCACTGCAGCCAGGGCTGTCTGAGTAGGTTGTTGCATGATGGCTGCTGACTGAGGTCATGATACCCATCTCATGTAAAAGAGCAGTAGAAGACAAGCTGAACGGAACAAGGTGATGATTATACATTAGACAGGAAGAGTGACATAATAAAGCATATGTCCTAAGGTCAGTAAGTAACACCAATTCAGTTAATAATATCTTTCTTTTAGGTGACAGTCAGTGGTCATCACTCAGTTCTCTGTCTGGACAGTCTCAGATGTAGTCCTGGTTGGTTCTCCCCTTTGTCCTCCAATTTCTTCAGCATGGCTGCCCTTTTTTCCTCCTATAAATTCCCAATTTTTCTCAAAAGTCCATTCAAGTCAAAAGCAAAACCACAGGAACCAGAAGAACTCTAGATAACTTTACTAACTTAGAATTTGGCCTACCAAATTTTCAAGGTAACATTTTGAAGGTAAGGGATCCCAAGTTACATTCATTACAACCTCTAGGACCACCAAAATAAAAACTCTTCAAAAATTCTTAATAAAAGTGCCACCAGCTTTTTAAAATAAAATAATAAATACCGACCACTTGAAAACTCTATCTACAGGTGAAGTGATTAGAATATAATCTATTTTACAACCTAATAAGCCATTCCTGTCACTTCCTTCTCTATTTTACTTCTACCTCTTATCTTTTTTCTTTCCTTTTATTTTTTACTCCTTTTTCACTCTATATCATTCTCTCCATTCTTTAGTCTTTTTCTTTTTTTCTTGCATCTTTCTCCCTCTGTTTCTTTCCTTATAATACTGCCCCCTCTTCACTTTCTCTCATTCTGTCCTTCCCTTTCTTTTCATTTTAATTGTACTGAGCCTATACAGAGAAAAATTCTATATATAAATGGAAAAACAAAGTAAACAAATAACTTATATTGCCCAGGTTATGATATCCAGCATATCCATATATGGATAGGCAGACCAGTGATTTAGTATATTAATATATCTGTTTCAAACAACCACTGTAGATTGATGATAGTTAAACCTTGGGTGAGCAGGAGGAAGAGATATGTTAATGCTTGTACAAAACTCTGTGGTGTTTTCAATGATCCTAAACTATTTATATCTGTAAAGGGCCAATAACTTAACAATAGTAGTCTACCAGTGATATTATGTGGCTGTGGCTCCTTGACTACCATAATCTTAAAAGAATTAAAATGACAAAAAGCCAAAAGGATAATAAAATTTCATGGCAGACCTAAGCAGGCTTAAGAATTTTACTCAGAATAGCTTTTGTTCAAGGTGTCACGTATGACATTACAAGTGACAGAACCAGAAGACAAGGCAGATCTTTCCTGTGGTGAGACTATAAGATAACAGATGGCTAGCCCGGGTGGTACTCTGATACATCTGGGATATTAAAAGGACAAAAGGAAATCTTTCATGCAAGGGGTAGATCTTCTTGGGATGATTTGATAGAATGAAAATAGGCATAAGACTCCCACTTGGTGAGAAGGTAGGAAGGACTTGCCACACCAGTCTGTTACTATCAATGAACCCTAAAATATGAGTAATTGATATATTTAAACATTGCAGTATCCTCAAAAGATTTTCATTTTAAAAATGAATCTCCAATTACAAATACTGAAAAAAGTCTGTCCTGTGCCTGATCCCCTGCCCAACCAGTGCTCTAAAAAGGAAAATACCTTGAAACAACTCTGTTTAAGAGTACCATACGCCTTTCCTTTCTTGCCTTTGCAAGTGGCTCCGGACTCTTTCCCCAACACTGCCCCCCAGCCCCACCATGGGTTCAATAAAAACAAGAAATATGCATAGCACATACTGGAAACCCACTAGGAGAAAGGTCTCATACAGAGTTGTTGTGAAAAAAGCCCTCTATATTTCCACCACTGGATAAGGTCCTAGCAAAACACTGCATTCAGAACTTCTGGCTGGGTTTCCCTTCAGCTCAATTCATTTCAGACCTTCATTGACAAGCATTGTTGCTCAGCAACCTAATAGTCAGTTGTTGAGCAAATAAATGTTACAAGCTAGCAGTTCTCATTTAGTAAGATTTAACCATGAAAGAGTCATTTTTCCTACTGAACATCAGGCTTAAAGGAAGAAGCCAATTTATCACTTCTTAAATGTAATAATAACCTCTAATGAGGTTAACGGATTCTCACTGACTATGTTGGGGAACAAATTGAACACCATAAAGCAGTTTTGAGAAATGTGTTCTCTCTGAAAGGAATAGAATGGAATGGAAACATACATAAAGTGCTTACTATGTGTTCTAGCACTGTGCTAAGGGCTAGAAAGGAGCACACACAGATGCTGCCCTCAGGAAACAGATTCTAACAGGGGAAGACAATATATAAAATAGATGAGTATATAATGAAGATAGCTAGAAAGTAATAAAGTGAGTCTGGTCAAGGCTATATATGGGTGAATGCTTACTGATCTTAAGCCTCTTATCCTAGGGAAAGGGCTTGGAGTTTCATGACAGAGGTGGAATAGACCCACTGTTTATTTAATACAGGAGATAATACTCATGTACCCCAGAGTACTTGATTATGCCAGAGGGAATCCTGGTGCAAGGATCACGAGGATAGCTGAACCCCTTACCTTACCACACTGCTTACATTTTCCTTCCTGGCGCCGTCTGTGTACCCAGTGATGACGGACAAAATTCTGGAGGGGGAGAAAGTAAAATGAGTATCTTTTGGAAGAAAAATAGCAATTAGTTTTCACTATACTTCTAGAAAATAATTTCTCTCAAAGCATTTTCCAAATCTGTATAAATGAAGGAAAGAATCCCACCTCCATTTCCACACATATACACAGGTAAACAGTTCAAAACCAGACCTAAAGTTTAATTGCTAAATTCATTCCCCAGTGATTATCAGCATTAGGATTGACCTATGCATGTGAGAGACAATGCTTCATATCAGGAAAGTTGTTAACGAATTCAGGATTCAATGAGTTTTGTCTTTGTTTTTGGTTTTTGGTTTTTTGAGATTAGGTTTCCTTATCTCACATGCAGGCTACAAGTACAGAGGACACTCATGAGCTTATTGCAATACTGACCAAAAAGGAAACTGACCTGCTCTACTTTTCTGACCTGAGCCAGTTTAGCTCACCCTAGGCAGCCTAGTGGTTTGTCCTCCACTACCTGGGGCTGATCCTTGATCGGTTTAAGCCCTACAGTAACTCATGAATTCCCAAGCCCACGTGATCTGCCGCCCATTTTCTAATCCCCCAGTAGTGGGAAATTATAGGCATATGCCACTACACTGGACCAGAGCTCATTGTTATTGTTAGACTGCATGAGCACTGAGGTCCCTCCTGGGTCCTTCTGGCGAGGATGGAGGAGAGAGTATCCTTTAGCAGATGGTGGCTTCCCAACTTTCTTCACTGCAGATCTGTGAATATGCCAGTGAGACATTGGGTTGGAATCCTGGGGATCTCACAGCCTTTAAGGTAAACTGAGAATTTTTCTCTGGTGGTGGCAAGAGAACATGTTAAGAGAAGGAAAAATCAAGAAAAAAGAAAAGATAAAGGACAGAGAAGAAAGAATAAGCTAAACACATTTGTTTATTCAGATCAGTTATATCCCGCTCTTCATGACCCCATTTGGGGTTTTCTTGGCAAAGATACTGGAGTGGTCATAAATAGGGGCAAATTAGGGGGATTTGTAATCCCTGAAAATCCAATCCAATAAATGTTTATTAAGTCCTTATTATGTGCCAGGCACAGAGCTAAGTACTGGGGACACAATTAAGAAAAGGAAAAACAATTTACAAAAGTTTACAATCTAATAGAGCGAGACAACACAGAAGAAGGAGAGAGGGGAAGGGGGAAGAGAGCAGAAATTAAAAACGCCTTATTGGTTACTATTCCTCATAGATGGCATTCCAGATCTAGCTTTGTGCCTTGGTACTGGCTATACCTCATGCTTTCATGTACTCCTTCTGTGAGAACCATGCTTGGGGGATCACAGGACTTCCTGGGCAGTCTGGGAGTAAGTCAGGGCAAGCTGCCACTGCCCACTGCTTCCCTGGTTGTGTGCCGTCAGGAAGATCTACGTGATAAATCTATTCTCACTGAAAGAACTCAGAAACAGAGTGGACAGAAGAAAGCATTTGATACACTTCTCACGAGAAAGCAGGTGTGGTGCTCATTAGGAACACCCACACTGTAACAGAAGCAGGAGGGAGCTTAAATAGCCACATCCTTCCCATCAGAGTCAGGATTGGTCCAGACTCCTCAGGGTTGCCCTCTTCATTATCCTCCTACCACATCCCTTCCTTATCCATGAGTTTAATTACACAGGTGTAGTAGTGAGGACACTTGTGACCCGGGCATGACCCCCAGGGTCTGAGCCATTTGTCATGTCCCCACCTTTCAATTTTCCCCAGAGCCAGGAAGTGCTAGACCATCAGTCTTGTCAAACAGATTGTACATGCTTATCACAAGCTCCCATCAGTCTGGGAGCGCTATTATTCCTCAAGAACATTTGTGGGAGCAAAACAAAATACAATAATATTCATTCTTACACTTGCTTACCTCCTACTCTCAGAATCTCTAGTTTCCTTAAAGATTCACATCAAGAGTCACCTTCTACAAGAGGACTTTCCTGATCCCCTTCTAGCTTCAAGTGTCCTCGCTGCCACCAAACACCTAGTGTCTATTTAGTTTATACTTCGTACATAAGTGTATGTGTGTGTCTCTGTGTGTGTGTATATATATATATACATACACATATATACACATATGTATATGTATGTATATATATGTATATGTATGTATGTATATATACAACTTCCCCCAAGGAAATAAAGGCTCTTTGGGGGTAGGAAGGTCATTCTTATCTTTGTATCCCCAGTGTCTAGCACAGTGCCTGGCATATAGTGGGTACTCAATAAATGCCTGTGAAAAGGCTATCAGTCACAAGTAGCATGACTTTTTCATATTACTAAAAGGAAAAGGAAGAATCAGTAAAGAAAATGAAAAGAAAAAGCTCTACAGGTCAAAGTTTCTGTGATACAGTAGGGGAGGTGGGGCTCAGCCTACCACTTGAAAAACACTTACCTAGATGATATTTAAGTTTTTCTAATCCTAGCATTTGGTGATCCAGAATAAAGAAGTTGCTTGACTCACCTTAGATAGAAATCTACTTATGTAATAGACAGCTAAATGGCATGAATTTATACCAGCCTTTAGGATAAAGTATGAAAAGGAAACCAATCCTTGGCGCTACAAATCTTCATGTAAAATTTAATAGCCATATGAAACTGAACAGAGAAACCTAGACTGTTTTTCCAATTAAAATAACATTGGGGGAGAGGGGAAGGAAAATCTCTGAAGAGTTGGAGTAAAGTATAATTTTTATCCTGTGCCATTTGCTGAGCAAACACACCCCAAACTAATGTTTCTGATAAGCTCTCACCCAAACCACCTTCTTCGCCTTACTAGATTAAGTAAGCAAAAACATTATAGAATCATCTGGTTCTAACCCCACCCTGACCTACCCCATTTTACAAATGAGGAACCTCAGCTTGGCAAAGTAAAATTACTGGAGCAAGAGAAAGACACAGACAGTAATCATAACTATGAATGTGAATGGGAAGAACTCTCCCATAAAATGGAGGTAGATAGCAGAATGGATTAAAAACCACAATCCCACAATATGCTGTCTACAAGAAACACATTTGAAACAAGGGCATATACACAGTGTAAAGGTAAAAGGCTGGAGTAGAACATATTATGCTTCAGCGGAAGTAAAAAAAAAGCAGGGGTAGCAATCCTAATCTCAGCAAAGCAAAAGCAAAAATAGATCGAATTGAAGGAGACAAAGAAGGAAACTATATTCTAGAATTATTGGAGCAATGTCATAAAGATCAGAAGAACAAGTATTCTAATTCAGACTGTTTGACTCCAAATCCAGCACATTTTCAGTTTGACCCTCTCTCCAGAAATTAAATGGGATTTTTATACCATTATGTGAGATGTACTTGGTGATAAGGATAACTCTAATAAGAATGGACACCTTCAGTGGAAAAATTTTACATCTCCTGCAGTACTCAACAAACCACTCACTGATCAAAAGCCCATGGATTTTAATGTCTATGAAAAATAAACGGTGGTAAATGAGGATAATGTTCCCTAAAATCAGTTTGATTTTCTTCTTGATAGAATTTTACTACAGAAAGCTCCATTCCTGCCCTGTGCCTCAAAGTAAGGATGTAGGCAAAATTTTTAAGATGACATCTAGAGAGGAAGGGATCATAGAATTGAGCTCTTAAAGAGACTTCAAAAATTATCTAATTCAATGCACTTCATTTTTTCACAGAGGAAACTAATGCTTAGTTGAAATGATTTTCCTTTGGTCATATAATAATGATAGCTAGCTAGCATTCACGAAGTGCTTTATGATTTGCAAAACACTTTACAAACATTATTTCAGTTTGTCCTCACAATAACCATAAGAGGTAGGTGCTATTGTAATTCTCATTTTACATATGAGGAAACCAAGGCAGAAGTTAAGTGACTAGCCCAGGGTCCTACAGCTACTAAGTGAGGCCGGATCTTCCTGAATTCACTGCACTGTATCCATCTAGTGGCCTCTTCCACTATTTAGTGGATTTTACCATATTGCTATTTAATGGATACATGAGATTGTTATTGTTCTGTTGTTCCAGTCGTGACTGACTTCTTGACACCTCATTTGGGATTTTCTTGGCAAAGATACTGGAGTAAATTGCCATTTCCTTCTCCAGTTCATTTTACAGATGAGAAAACTGAGGCAAACAGGGTTAAGTGAGTTGCCCAGGATCACATAGCTAGTAAATGTCTGAAGTCATATTTGAACTCAGGTCTTCCTGACACCAGACCCAATGATCTATCCAATGAGCCACCTAGCTGTGCTAGATGATATATAGAATAAGTCATATAACTCTCAGAGGGAAAAGACCATCCACCTACCCATGCCCCAGAGAGGTTTGTGGTTTTTACTGAGCTATTTTTCAATCATGTCTGACTCTTTGTTACCCCATTTGGTGTTTTCTTGGCAAAGATACTTGACTGGTTTGTCATTTCCTTCTCCAGTTCATATGACAGATGAGGAAACTAAGGCAAACAGGGTTAAGTAACTTGCCCAGGGTCACACAACTAGTAAGTGTCTGAGGCCATATTTGAACTCAGGAAGATGAGTTTTCTTGATTCCAAGTCCCCCCAAAGAAGTTACAGGGAAAATGAATTTTAAATTTTAAATTAACTAAAAATTAATATTGATACTGGGGGCAACTCAAGCAATGATTGAGTGCATCCCCTACCTATCCAGAATATAGGAACCTGTTCTCTTGCTAAAAATTTCAGGAAAAAATTCAAGATGTGCAAATATGGCCAGAGGCTTATGTGCAATAGGGTGACAGGATTATTATATGATAGTATGCCATGAGAACATGAAGTACAGAAACCCAAAAATGACAATTAATACTACAAATGAATATGTTGATTTCCTAAAATTCCAAATAATTTGACTAGAAAATAATAAGTGTGGGAATCAATGAAAAGGGACCACTGAAGTCTGAAAGGCTACCAAGGGTGGGGAACCTGCTGCCTCAAGGCCACATGTGGCTCTCTAAGTCCTCAAGTGTGGTCCTGAGAAAGGTCACCCCTGATAGACACATACGGATGAAAGTATCTCTGTTTCCTAGAATCCCTAGGAAGGGACACTTAGAGAAAACTGGAACTCGGTGACTCTAGAGAGCTGGAAAGGGATCTCAGAGCTCACTGAATCTAACCCCTTCCTTTCACAGATCAAGAAACAGCAGCTCATTGAAGTCACTGCCTAGAGATCCAAGATTTTAATTCAGGGTTCATGACTCCAAGTGCTCCAAGTTCAGCCCTTCTATTTTTCCCCATTATTAATCATCCTGTCTCTTTTTAAGGGCCAAATAAGAGGGGAGAAATCATTCTGATAAGCAGAATCAGCATGACAGAGTAGATAACCAGGGGACTTTGAAGTTAGGAAAATCTGGTTTAAAGTCCTGTCTCCATCATTGGCTATAGCAGCAGCACTTAACCTCTCCGTGACTATTATACATTGCCTTGATAGAGAAATCACCCTCTGAGAGTTCCTGGGCAGCTAGGCAGCTCACTAGATAGAGCACTGGGCCAGGAGTCAGTAGGACCCAAGTTAAAATATGACCTCAGACACTTAGTCAGTTGACCTCTATTTGCTCAATTTCCTCATCTGTGAAATGGGGATAATGATACCCATCTCGGAATAGTTGTAAGAAGCCAATGAGATAATAATTGTAAAGCTCTTAGAAAATCCGATAGAAATGTTAGCTACAGTCTGGTTCACAGCAATGTATCCAGAGGGGCTGTACATTTCTGACACTGAACATCTGTGCCCAGAGGCATAAGAAGCAGTATTCCTACCCAGAACAAACATCTCAAAAAAGCTTCCTCAGATCAAGTTTTAAAGAGAAATTCAGTTGGAAATGGAGAAAAAGAAATCTTGAGATACCAGCCACCAGTGGTGAAGACCCTAGAAGAGGTAAAACCTTTCCATTAGGGGCAAGGTGAAGTTCATTTCCAGTGCAGCAGTCAGGAAGAGGAACTCTTCTTACTTGTTCATAAAGTGCTAACCTTAGTTATTCTATGCTGCTAAAGGAGAATCAAGGTTATTAGCTCCCTTTAAATGGATGCCCAAGATCCAGGTGCTCCACCTTACTGAGGACTCTCCTTAGGTCAGACTCACAGAACTCTGTTCTTAGCTGAATCTATTTTAAATTTCAATCTTTTGGAGATTTCAGAACAGTCGTACCATTCTAGAGGGCAACAGCTTCTCCTGTCAATGTGAAAACAGCAGCTATCATAATCTCTTTCTTCTTACGTCCCATTTTTCTCTCCTGGATCTATTTTCCAGGTCAGTTGTTTCTCCAATGAGATATTTCACATTATCTCCCATTTTTTCATTCTTTTGGTTTTGTTTGGTGATTTCTTGGTTTCTCAGAAAGTCATTAGCCTCCATCTGTTCCATTCTAATTTTGAGAGAACTATTTTCTTCCGTGAGCTTTTGAACCTCTTTTTCCTCTTTTTCCTCTTTTGAAAGCATTCTTCTCCTCATTGGCTTTTTGAACCTCTTTTGCCAATTGAGTGAGCCTATTTTTCAAGGTGTTATTTTCTTCAGCATTTTTTTGGGTCTCCTTTAGTAAGGTATTGACCCATTTTTCATGCTTTTCTTGCATCTCTCTCATTTCTCTTCCCAGTTTTTCCTCCACCTCTCTGACTTGATTTTCAAAACCTATTTGAGCTCTTCCATGGCCTGAGCCCATTGGATATCTATTTCAGATGTTTGGGATACAGAGGCCTTGACTTCTATGTCTTTCCATGATGGTAAGCATTGTTCTTCCTCATCAGAAAGGAAATGAGGAAACATCTGTTCACCAATAAAGTAACCTTCTATGGTCTTATTTTTTTTTTCCCTTTTCTGGGCATTTTTCTTATGTCCCATTTTTCAAGCATGTTCATTCTCTCATCACTCTCTTCTGAATTTTATCCATATCTCTCAAGTTTTAAGGACAAATTAGCCCCTCACCAACAAAGAGAAGTTTAACTGACAATTCCTAGTCAATATGTTTCATTTAAGATACTACTGTTCTGATCTAATAATTCCAACATTGGGGAATGCTTATCTGTTTAAGATTTTCATAGTGGCATTATAAAGAATTGGAAAAAAAAGCAAAGTAAATGTTCAAACATAAAACAATAATTAAATAAATCATAGTACATTAATGTAACAGACTACTACAGTGCAATTGAATTCAGCAAGGAGGAGGAGTACAAAAAAGCTGGAAAACTTTTTGAAAGAATACAAAGTGGAGGAAAAGGAACATAACAAAATATACATTAAATATAAGGACAATATAAATAGAAAAATGAAGGACTGAAGAATTCTATAGGGACCTAGAGGTCATTACTGGAAAAGTATGATGATACTTTATGTGCTGATATTAATTTACATTTGAATAATTACTAAGCTGGCTATATTTGTGTGTATATATTTGTGGTTATATTTGTGGTTATATATGAATGTGCAAATGTGTGTATATGTATGGGTGCATATGTGTATGTATTGAGTTTCACTTTTTTTAGTCTGGTCTGATTATTTTGTTAATGTGGGGCACTTCTACCATGGAAATTCTGGCTACCAATGTAGATCAGCAATTTGTAATTTGTTACTTTTGAGAACTGCTTTAAGCACTAAGAGGATCAGTGATTTAATTTCTGGTGTCATAGTCAATAAATATCAGAAAGAAGACTTGAAACTAGGTCTTCCTTACTTTGAGCCCAGCCCTAACTCCTCTACATCTTGATGTCTCTATTGGATGTATTAATGATAAACATTAATGTTTTAATGCAACATTTTTAATGGTAGCATTTTGGTCTATGTAAAGCAACCACCCTGCTATACTGCTAGTAAATCCTTTGGAGGCTGAGAGTACATCTAGGAAAGACTATTACTGTAACAGGGTAGAATAATTACCAAATATATCATATTTCAGGTGCCTAGTGAATGGGAACACAGGAATCATTTCCAGATTCTGTTAGTAGCCAAACACTGTAAATCTACTGTTCCCTCATTTAAACAAAATTATTTAATTTCATCTTTTATCTTTAAACAACCCAAATAACACAAACTACACTGTAACATTCAAATACCAGTTGTCCTCTTGTATTGTGAAATATACTGATGTACTGTATCAAATGTACTGATAGATTCCCTCAGCCCACTCAACATTCTGGAACTGATTTCCTTCTATTTTAGATTTTTATCTGTCCCTTGTATGAAACAAAACTCACTCTTTCCATCCCTTTTCAATCAACTTTTCTTGATTTCCTGGAGTTAGAACCTTCTCTCCTATGCATATGGTCAGATTCATGTCTCTGCATTTTTCTGGATTTGCTGCCTTTTCATGCAACTCAGGCCTTCTCTTCCTCTTGCTACTACTGATACATAACTGCATGGGATAGCAGGGAAAAGAATACAGACCAGCAGGCCTCCAAATAATTTCTTGATTGCTGTAAAATCTAATCTAGGCAAATTTCATGCCATCAATCCCTAAAGTATACATTAGAAATATTTTTTAATGCTAAAGGAAACTCAAAAGGAAAGCAAATATGAACATTACACCAAAGCATTTCCTGGAGCACATGACACTTTTTCTCTCTAAAGTAATAATTATTTTTTCATAATTAAGGTTTTATTTTTTAATGAACAGATCTATTTTGTCATCCTCTCACCCCACACCCCATGGGCGGAGGGGAAATAAATAAAAACAAATTCCCTGCAACAAATGTGTATAGTCAAGCAAAACAAATTCCCTTATTGGCCATGTTCAAAATAATTTATAGATACACTCACAGTCACCCACATATATACACAGACACATACATAAACACACACAGACACAGACACATATACACACACACGTGGGGGGGGGGTATAAACATCTTATTCTGTACCCTGAATTCATCACTTTTCCATCAAAAGGGGACTAGTATGCTTTATTATCAGTCCTTGGGAATCATGGATTATCACTGTGTTGACCACAGTTCTTATAGTTTTTAAAGTTGGCTGTCTTTACAATGTTGTTTTCATTGCATAACTTATTTTCCTGGTTGTACTCATTGCATTCTTTATTGTTTTTTCTAGTCTTCAGTACTGTTCACTTTTATACTATTTTGATGTTCTAAAATAAATTGTTATTCTGGTTCTGCTTACTTTACTCTGCATCAGTTCATCCAAGATTTTCCATGTCTCTTTGAAATCATGTCTTTGCTCATTTCTTAAACCACATTTCTTACAGCATTCCATCACATTCCGTCACTGTCTCTTCAGCCAGTCCCCAGCTGATGAGCATTTCCTTAGCTTTTAGGTTTGGTTGTTGTTGGGGTTTTTTGCCACTACAAAAAAAAAACTGCTAAAAATATTTTGTGTGTGTATAGGACCTTTCTCTCTTTCTTTAATCTATTTTGATTCTAGGCCTACCAATGGTATAGCAGGAGGAAAGACCATAAACCGCCTGGTAACATTTTGTGTATAATTGCTTTCCAGAATGTCTATATCCTTTCACAGGTTCACTAACAATGTATCACTATGCCTGTTTTCCCACAGTCCCTCCAACATTTGTCATTTTCCCTTTCTGTTATCTCTACCAAACTTGTAAGTATAAGGTGAATCCTCAGAATTGTTTTAATTTACAATTTTAAAGGTTTTTTTGTTGTTGAAACATATCCAATAAAACTGAGACTAAAAAGGAAATAATTGGTTGAGGAAAATCTTCACAATTTTCTCTGATAAAGCATCATTTCCAAGATATGTAAGAAATAGATTCAAATTTATAAGAATAAGAGCCATTCCCCAATTGAGAGATGGTTTAAAGATATAAACAGGCATTTCTCAAAGAGAAGAAACCCAGGCCATCTGCATTTAACAATCTTTTACCGGAAAAACTTGTTAGAATAAGTATTACTACCACCAGGGTGCTCTTTAGGAAAGCTTTCTCTGTACACTGCAGACTATAAGAATAGAAATGCCAGGTTCACAAATCTTAAGTATAGAAATCTTGAGGTTATCCAGTTAAACACCCTCATTTTACACATGAAGAAACAGAGTCAGAAACATAAAAAGCCTAGTCTATAGTCATAGGCAGTAAATGGCAGAGCCAAAATTTTAACCTAGGTCCTCTGACTCCAAATTCAAGAATCTTTCCAGTTCATCATTTCTATACCTGGGATGGCCAAAAGAGAATTATCTGATTTTACTCTGGGCTTTTACTTTTACTCTGATGAGCTTTTGAAAAAGATAGCCAAAAAAAATCAACCCAAGGTAGCACTGAAGGAAAGGATTCTAATACTTCTTCTGTTTTCAAGGACCGTGGAAAGAATATTTTTGCAGTTTAATCATATGATAATGCCAAAAGTAGGTCTTGTAGTTTAAAATGGAAGAATAGATATAGATGGAACAGCAAAAAAACAAAATATGCAATAAAACAAAAAATGCAAAATATGCAAACTCCAGATAAGTCTGAATGGTAGCAATTGAGGCAAAGCTTGAAATTAATAATTTATTAGGATTCATACCTATTGCTGAACAAGAAGTGAAACTTTGATAAGGAGTCTGATTTTGATGGCCAGCCTCCGCTCAAAATTGTTTTTAAGGCATTCTTAGTAGTATGTACCACTCTTTTAGGTTTTTCAATTATGCATAATAGAGATAACTCAGATGAGGTACCTGCATGCAAATTCCTTAAATTCAACCTTGGTTAATTCATCCATTTAACAAATAGTTATTGAATATCCACTATACAAAGAAAGGCAACATCACACAGATTCTAGAGAGTTGACCTCAGACCAAGGAAGACCTGGGATCAAGTCCTATCTTGGATACAACATGGCTACATCATTTTACTTCTTATCACTCTAGGGCACCTTTTAAGACTCTATAAGTTGGGGAGGAGATGCTAATGTATATTGCTAGGGGATGTTTCCTTACCAGGGAGTTTTCTATAGCAGAGTCTATCCCTACTATCTGAAGGTCCAGGTCCAGTGTCTACTTCTATTACATAAAAGGTGCTTAAAGATGCATAAGGTAAGGTTGTTGCTATTTTTTCCCAACACCAAACTAACAGTTTCTGGTAAGGAAGAAAATACAAGTAAACAAATAATTATGATACAAAAAAGAATTTGAGGTTTATTTAACTTCGTTGGTCTCAGTTTTCTCAATGGTAAAATAAGGAAATTAGACTAAAGATCCCTTCCAGCTTTCTATGGTAAAGACATAAAATGCTATCATGTTTAGAGGTGGAAGACCTTAAATGCAAATTTGTTGTTGGAAATAATAGTATCCCTTACTGAAATGAACACAACTGACAATAAGCTTAGATTGTTGCAGCAAAGTTTTGTGATGGAACTAGGAATAAAATGAGTCACTTTGAAGAGTTGACCACAATCACTGATAAACTGGAAAGAACACTGAATTTGGAGGCATAGAACTTGGAATCAAGTCCTGGCTCCATCATTTATTAGCTGAGTGATCTTGGAAAAGCCCTGAGCCTCAGTTTCCTAATCTATAAAAAGATCAGAATAGCGATTGCACTATACACCTAATAGGATTGTTGTAAGTAGCAAATGAAATAATAAACATAATCCTAAAGCACCTTTTAAGTGTAAACTGTCATCATCAACATCATCAAGAAGCTCTACTCCTGGAACAATCCTGGAAAATCAACATGGAATCATTACCAAAGTTTCTTGGTCACTTCCCACAGAAAATCAGGTGCCCCTTGTGAGCTCTGCCAAACTGTCTGGTATGTGCTACACTTCATTTTAGACTTTGAAATATCTGAATAAATTCCAAGACATTAGACACAGAACTTGTATCCAATGTTTTCATCAGAACAATTCCCAGATGTGTTGCATTTTACGTAGCCAAGATAATGTGATGGCTGTCTTCTGAAATAAAAACAATATTTCTTTTCTTGGAAGATGACTCATGTTGATGGCTTTTACATGGATCACATTCCTTAGATAATTTCCCCGCTGGATGCCCCATACAAGTACAATTCAAGGAATGAACCAACCTAGTATCCCAATTCAGCTAATGATCTAATGAGAATGGCCAGAAGAAACAGATCAACGAAGTCATTTAACATCAAAATTTTCAGCCGATGTGGCAAAGTGTCATATTGGATCTATAGTAGTACATGACTCATGGCATCCTCATTTCTATATACTTCATATTATTTCCATATTGTTCATAAGATTTCCATATTATTCTTCCATACTGGTAATCAAGCATGTAATCATAAGCATTAAGCAGTTTAATTCAATAAACATTTATTAGGTAGCTACTACATTTGAGGCACTGTATATTTGAGGATACACTTAAGGGACAGATTATTTTCTTAAGTTCTACAAAAGCTTACAATCTACATAGATTATTAGAACTAAGACATCAAGGCAGATGAGGGTCTTAATGATTTCACTAATAAGATAATAAGGTCAAATATCAATGAAATTAAGCATTTTATGCTCACCATAATGTATTAACCTGCTCAGAAGGTAATAAAGGCAATTACAGAAAATAGATATCTTTTTAAATCCAATGTCATTTTTAACAAGTGATAAAGAGGCTCAGGAATAGTTGCCTTTTATGGAAGAATATGTGGTAGAATATTGTATAATCTCAATAAATCCTTACATTATTTTTAGAGCAGGCTCATCATGAATTGCAAATAGGTTAACCTGAGGATAGAATAAAGTGGATATCTGCATTATCCTAAGAAGGTAAGACTTAAGCCTTCAATTTCACATTGCTTTTATTTCCACTTAGATATCTGACACATCAGAAAGATGTGGACTTCCTCCGGTCTTACTCTGTTGATCCCGTGTTCAGGATATCATGGAAGTATGATAGTGGACCTAAAATACGGTAACATACTTGAAATCCTAGGAAGCAGACTCTCCACTAGCAATGGAAAATAGTAGGAACAAGAGAAGTGCTCAACAGAGAATGTCTCCCAAAGTATGATGATAGCATAGATGTTTGCATCAACAAGCAGTTGTTGAGGAGTTTGGCGAAGGTCAGCTTTCGAAAAGACAGGCTGCAAGAATTTGACTGACTCTAGACACCAAAATTCATTGCCAGTAAGTACCTTATCACTGTAGTATTTAACTAAAAATTAAACTAAATTATTATTATTCTAGTGGGAAAATACTATTGGAAGAAACTTAGGAAGTATTTATAGGAATTATGAATGTCTGTGCAATACATTTAAGACATCAAAGGCACACAAAAGTATTTTCATTTCTACCACCATTGAAGGTAATCAACTCAAAAAAGAAAGGAGCTTTTAGGAAACAAAAATCTAGTTAAGAAGATGGTGTTGGAAAAAAATGATTTACATAATGTAGGAATATTGGACTCTTGGTCAGTGATGGAGCGCATCCAATAAGGAGCAACTGCAAATATATTTGCCTGCAGAGTAGGAACTCTGATCAAGGAAGCTTTCTACCAAAAACGGAAGGGGAAGAAAATTACCCACATAATCTCCAAGATGAATATCAGTGAAAAGAATCAAAACTCACAACAGACTATCCTCCTAACAGGACAATAGTAAAATCCATGGTCTCAAATATACATGTGTCTGCATTCACACGTACCTGTGTGTGTGTATGTGTATTAGTCAATCAGCTGATGAACCTATTAAGTACCTATTATATGCCATGCACTATGCTAAATTCTGGGGGCACGTAGAAAGGCAAAAAATATTCCTTGCCCTGAAGAACCTCAGTCTACTGGGGACAACATGTAAAAAACTATGCACAAACAAGGTATATACAGGATAAATAGGAAATGGTCAATAGAAGAAAATTCTTAGCATGAAGGGGAATTCCCATAGAAAATGGCATTTCAACTGGACTTGAAGGAAGCCAGGGAAACCAGGAAGCAGAAATAAAGGGGGAAAACATTGCAGACATAGAGGAACTGACAATGAAAATTCCTGGAGTCGGAAGATGGAGTGTCTTGTTTGAGAAGCAACATGGAAGCCAGTGTCACTGGATCAAAGTGTATGTGGAGGGGTATAAGGTGTAAGAAGACTAGAAATGTGGGGAGGGAACAAGCTATTAAAGGCTTTCAAAGATAAACACATATATTTTATCCTGGAGTTGCAGGATGATATGGTCAGATATGTACTTTAAGAAGACCACTTTGACAGCTTAGCGGTAGTGTGTAGATTTGAGTCAAGAGAGATTTCTAGGAGGGAAATTAACTAGCAGGCTATTTTAATAGTCTAGATTTGGAGGTGACGAAATTGTGGTGTGTCAAAGGAGAGAAAGAACTATATGCAAGAGATGTTACAAATGTAAAGTCAACAGGCCCTCACAAGAGATTGCCTATGGTAACGGGTAAGAGAAAGAGAGGAATTAGGATGATGTGTAGGTTGTGAGCCTGGATGACTAGGAGGAGGAGGATGCTCTTGATATAGTAATGGAAAATCTAAGAAGAAAGAAAAGTTTGGCAGGAAAGAAAATGAGTTCAGTTTTGTACATGTTGAGTTTAAGTTGTGAATCAAGCATCAAGCTCTAGCATAGAATGTGAATAATAAATATAATCAAATAAAGATGGTAAAGTAAATCAGTAAATTCAAAATCTTGGCATCACAGTAACATCAATAGGCACCAACGGGAAGAGAGCAGAATTGAAAAACTATGCCAGTTAGTAAGAGATTTCAATTTCTCACAAGGATCTAGAACACATAAAAGGCATGATAAGTGACCCATAGAAAGGAAAGTAGCATTCACTAAAAGCCAGCATGTAATCAAGAACGAATTAATGAAAACAATTGTTAAATGTTTTTCATATGCAAAATATTGTGCTAAGCCCTGGAGATATATAGAAAAATCAGACAGTTCTTGCTCTTAAGGAGTTTCCATTCCAAAGGGGGAGCCAATATATATGGAAGGCTTCAGCTGTATCAGATGGAAAGGTCTCATGGTCCTCTTTAAAGTCATTTCTAAATCATAGACTTTCTAATGTTGAATCATTTGACAGTGCCAAGGACTTTGGTGGCAAGACCTTTTCTAGTGGTAAAGCAGCTGAGGCTGTTGCACCTGCAGGAACAGGTACCAGGTTGCATCTCCACAGAGATCTTCACATTTCCGGAATGATGGCTATGGACCCTGGGTAGGAAACATTGCTGCTTCCAAAGCTCTCTGACTCAGGATCCTGCTCCTTCTCTATTGAGCTATGAGGACAGATGGTGGTGGAAAGGGTGGTGGTGGTTGGACCTGCCTGACATGTGCTGCCTTTTGTTTCCCCCTCAGGGCTTCTTGCTGCTTCAGCCAGGCTGGCCTACCTGCCCAGGAGGTGGCAGTTGGTGGGGATGGCTGGTCCTTTCTCAACAGTCACTGCTTCCCTGGAGAATGGCTGTGAGGATTGGGCTGCAAGCAGGACCAGTAGAACAGGAAGAACGTCTACACTAACTTCATTCCTTTTTGTCCAGTTAATATATTGATAGATCAGGGGAATAATGAAGGCATGGTATATTCTTAGATATTATTTGATTTTATTTTAAATAATTTTTAAATTCCTTTGGAAAGCACATATATTCAAACTGCAAATAAGAACAAAAGAAAACAAGGAAATCAAAAAAGACAACAAAAGTGATGTAAGCAGCTTCTTTTGTACTCTTCCATGATTCTGAGGATCACCAGTTAAAAAGTTAAAGGGACCTCAGAGGCTATATAAGTCCCCCCTTTTACAGATGAGGGCACTGAAGCCCAGAGAAAACAGGAGGCTAGACCTAATAGGAAGTAAACGACCTAGGATTTGAACCCTGAACCTGACTCCAAATCCAATAATCATTCCACTGTATTATTCTGTCTCTTGGTTCTGTAAGTTTTTGGCATTAGACAGTCTCTGCTTGCTATAGGTGTGTGGGATAAGATGTCCTTCTGAGCATACGTGTTTGAAAAAGAGGATACTAGCATTTGGGAAAAGAAGATTATGGCCATTTCTAGTCCATGTGGAGCCAAACTGACCAACAGAAGAAGAAGCAGCAATAAGACAGAGATGCAGCTACATGGAAACAGGGAGCTCACCATTTAAGCCAGTCATGGAAAACGGTCCAAGCTCCTACCATCATGCACAGTATGTGCTGAGATGACTGGTGCTTCCCCAGACTATCTGAGTTTGTTACAACCCCCTGAGGTGCCACTGGTCCAGGACGATAGGCACTCTAGATCCCAGGTGGTGAGACTTCAGCATTCATCCTCCAGACAAGTCCTTACACACAAGGGACCTTTCTGGTCCCTTGGTAGTAATGCAGAGCCAATACAAAGAGCACTCATAATGCAGAGTGGCTCATTAGAGGAGGAACATATAAGGCATTTCCCCTCCCAACTCACTCGCACAAACATGGTGGTGGAAGGCTTTATTTTGGAATATCATTGGTAGGAGTTGTTTCGCTCGAGTTTTATCCTTTAGGCACCTTATATTTCTGTAGTAAAGGAACTATTTTCACTATCACTGTTGTTATTGTGTTTGTCCTTTGTTCTCAAAGAGGACCATGACATCAAGGTGATGACATGACTTGCAGTTGACTTTGATTTGAGTGAGGGAGGGCTGTGCAAGGTCACCAGCCTCACTTTCTTCTCCTGAGCCATCTGGGTCCAGTGACCTGATATTCATCAGGACGACTTGAGATGGCCCAGGATGCAATGTGAGACCCCGGCCCTTTCAGGCTTAGGTCTTATCACAATGCCACTCTGAGTGAGATACACCCATTCAATGAATAGGCTTCTTTAAGTAGTTGCTCAAGGGATGGCCCCTTTAATAAAAAAAAAAATAAAAAAAAAAAACTGAGAGAAGACCCTCAGGGTTCCTATGTAAGAGACACAATTACTATTTAGTATTTAAATCCACTCTGTGCTAATATGAAGTCATGTAACTAGTAACAAAATTGAATGATGTTTTCATAAAGAAATTCAGAGGGTGGGGTGATGAAAGTTTGCATAGCTAGCATCAGGATTTCAAATCCATATGTTCAGTTTGGCTTCTGGGATTTTTTTTTTTTTTGCTTGTGTGAAAGATTTTTTTTTTCTTCTTACAGTGACCCCAGAAATTTAAAATGTAACCATAAATGTAATTTCCCTTTTTCATACACTGATAAAAACAAAAGATGTACACATTTAACTCTAATTCAGAAGCGACAAAATTGCTCCATTTATTCCTGTGACCTCTCCTAAACTCCTTTTCTCTGTATCTATCTGGGTTTTGTTGCTACTGTTGTTGCCTGGGAGATTAATTGATAGTTCTACCAAAATATCATTCTTTTTATTTACAAACTTGTATTTATTGTGCATGGGCATAATAACCTTACTTCTCTTCCCATTACTTCAGTTACTTATATTTATATTTTAAAGCCTTGATTCTCAAAGTATGACCTTCAAACAGCATGATTTACGGAGTTGAGTGACGGAGAATATTATAGCATTCTCAGCCTAGAATTTGCCTCAGGTGAAACCAGGGATTGGGATAAAAAGAGAAGTCTCTTCCTCCTGGTTTTCTTCTTCTTGCTTTTCTCTTTCTCCTTCCTCTTTTCTCTCTCTCTCCTTCCTCTGCTCTCTCTCTCTTCCTCTTCCTCCTCCTCTTGCCCTCCCTCCTTCCTTCCCTCTCTTTTCCTGTCCTCTCTTCTTTTTTAACGAAGGGGGAGTGTGGAAGGAGTTACACTGCCAAATCTTGTACAACTTCTCCCAATTTTATTTTATGAAGTTACAGAAATTTATAACCTTAATAAATCAGTTCATAAAATGTGTCTCCAATACTATCATACAGGTTTTAGACTTTACCCAAAGCCAACTTTCACAGCAACTGTAAAGGGAAAGGGTCATCTCAGTCCCATATTATCATAAATGATTATCCTTTGAGAAACAAAAGCAACACATCAAATCTTTATTCCTTCAAAATAGTAGATTCTACTTCCCACAGGACAAAGTCTAGATTTAGAAGACTTTGTCTTACTTTGAAGTTCCCAACACCAAACGTTTGGCTAGATTTGAACACTTATTCTCACTTCCTCTTTCACTTACATGCTCCAGCTTTTGCCATAAAGTACTAAAAACCTCATCTAGTTCTTTCCAACTGTGATAAAATAACTTTATGTTTTAAAACCTTATTACATTTCATTTTAAAATATTAATTTTAAAATATAATGTTCTGGAGACATTCTTTCAGAAAGCATTTGGATCAGAAACAAGTTTATATTTGATACCATATTGGAGTTAAGAGAATTAGCACAAAAGCATCTATTTTGCAAACCCTAGTATAGCATCTTAATTCAAGGTCAACAACCTACTAGGAAGTAGCTATGGAGTAGAAGTGGTTTTCTTTCTTAGGAAGAAAGTGAAAATGACTATTTTTTGATGGGGAAAGGCTTAGAATTTTAGAGCTACAAATGACTAGAAATGAAGGAATGAGAGCTAGGAGAGGTATATATAAGGTCTTGGTTCATAGATCCAGGGTGGTAAAGAACCTCAGAGGTAAACTAGCCCAACTCCCTCATTTTACACATCAGGAAACAGAAGTTTGTAGGCATTTAATAACTTGCAAAAGGTCATACAGGGGTTAGGTGTCAGATGTATGACTTAGGTCAGGCCTGGTAGAGCCAAAGCTGTTTCCATTGTAAGCATGCTGCCTTCTTTGCAGCAGGTCAATGGAGAAGTCTCTCTCTACTTCTGCTCGTGTGAAGGAGAAGAAAGAGCAGTGCTTCAGTGAGTGGCCTGGGAGGCCTCCCTAAACTAGGTAAGAGACTGGGGAACTAAGACACAAGTCATAGACTCCAGTTGTGAAAATCTCTGGGAACTTTGAAGCCAAGTGAAATCTCATCCATGAGCAATGAATGAGTTGAAGAATTTCAAGGTCAAACTGAATATGACAAGAGGAGTTAAGGATCTTTCTTTTATAAAATGCAAGGCTTAAATAAAATAAAAAACTTTTTTATTTAAACATTAGTGATAGAAGAACCAAATTGTATAAAGGATTTGGGTTTGGTTTGTTTTGCTTTGCTTAATCCCAATCTATAAGACAATTTCTCTAAAATGTCTTACTCTTGCCTCACCATAGCATGGAGGTGACCCTGTGTTCTCCAAGATTATAGCATCAGAATCCCTGCCCTGGGAGATTTTACCTTTCTGCAAAGACCAGCAACAGATGCATTTACTTTACACAGAACACTCTGAGTATGGCAAACAGATTCACTGCCTAGTCAGTTGAAGGATGGTAAACCGAAAACCAAAGACAAACATAAAATGATCCTCTGTCCTGAGTAGCTTCCTAGTGCTGTAGGGATGGGGGAAAGGTTGCAGAAAAACTTCAGAAGATAATATAAATCATGCAATTTTTGATTAACTTAACTGTGGGTACTCTAAATGGTGACCAATGAGTAGAACAACCTATGGAGAAAAATATCATGGGAGAGACAAACAATGGATAGCCTGTGTACTCCACTGGAGCCTCCAGTGCAGATGAAGAGGAAGACCCAAGGCACTCAGAAGGCTGGGTGACAAACAAGCATCCCACAGGGTGAGAAAGCATGGAAGGGTTGTGATCCTAAGATGAAAGCAAGTATCCACATTGAGGAGATCACAGGCAAATGCAGAGTCTTCTAAAGAAAATCTCTGCCCTGGCTCAATGCTATTTTTGCTTGTTTGAATGAAGAGGTTAAACAATGAAAATAATAAAAATAATATGGATTTCCATCTTAGATAAACCACACTTGTAGAATAAGCTTAATATCCTTAAGACTGTAGATTTAGAGCTCTAACGTATTTTATAAATGACAAAAGGAGAATGAGAGAGAAGTGAATGGCCTAAAGTCACACAGCTAGGCAGAATTTGAACTCAGGTCTTCTTGACTCCGAACCAGTAATCTATCTTCTATGTTGCGTAAACCTCAGCTAGGCAACTGAGGCCCTGAGAAATCATGTGAATTGCCCAAAGTAATACAGTTAGGAAATCTCTGAAGGATGATTTGTATTTGTCTACCTGACACTAAGCATTCTATTCACATCATTATCTAGCCACTTCTGGGAAATTGTGTCCCAGAGAGGTTAAGTTATGAGATTTGCCCAAGGTCATGGAGGTATTAATGATAGGGCCAGTATTTTGAACCCAGGCTCCCTGACTCCAAAGCTACTGTACTATATGGCCAAAGTCAAAATATCACAGGCACTCTGATGACCGGATAGTCTGTCTGCTGGGAAAGTACATCTAAGAGGAGATAGCTACCAGGGGCTAAATTTGCAAACTTCAAGCTACTGAGGCAGCACAGGTGAAAAATATAATGATAACGGTGATAATGCAAA
Source organism: Bettongia penicillata ogilbyi (assembly GCA_023548195.1). Taxonomy (NCBI): domain Eukaryota; kingdom Metazoa; phylum Chordata; class Mammalia; order Diprotodontia; family Potoroidae; genus Bettongia; species Bettongia penicillata. The sequence continues at coordinate 1,492,379 of JAJHZJ010000229.1, forward strand.
TTAGCATTTATTTAGTTCCTGTGATTAAATCAACATTTGTTTTTAATTCATTCTGTAATTGGTGAGAAATCCTTATTTTCTTTCTCCTTGAACTTGAGTTGTTTGGTGGGGAAGGAGCAAGAAAAGAAGGTGCTCCTTACTCTAGTGAAATCCATCCACCACTTTGAGATGAAGAAGGGAAAAGAGAGAGATAATAAAGGCAGGAAGAAAGGGAGAGCTGGGGGAGAGAGAGCATCTTGCACCTTCTCCAAAGTGAGAATGGAATTAAAATCACCTGATGTCCTGAACTACTGCTTGGCTTCCTCTCCCTCCACCCTACTTGGATGTTCAGTAAGAACTGACCCACCCCATAATGGCCTTCAGGGAGAACACTGACATGCTGAGGCACCATGCGCCAGATGGCATGCCAGGCAAACTAGCAAGAGGTGATGAATTCCACTGAGGATAATGAACAGAAAGAGAACGAATCTGTTCATCCAGTGGTGAGGAGCATCAGAGACGCATTTACCTCTAAAGCAAGTGAATCATCAAGGGGTGGGAAGCAGGGCTTGGGACTATACTCAGGCTACTCACTTCTCGAGGAGATCTTGAGCCTCCTTCTCGGAAAGTTGGTTTGCATCTGAAGTTAATCTGCCGATCAAAAGACACATAGAAAGAAATATTAGGGAGAAGCATAGGCAAGTCTAAATATAGAACTGAAAAGGAAGCAACATTGGTCAGTATTGAGAATGCACAGTAAATGAGACCATTAGAATCAATCAAAGGGTTTTAGAGAGATGTTGGAGATCACCTAGGCCTGGGTTCTTAACCTGTGTTCTGCAGGGTCTATAGATAGATTGTAGGGAATTCAGGAACTTGGATGGGAAAACAATTACATTTTTATTTCCACTAACCTCTACCTGAAACTTAGCATTCTATTCAATTATGAATGTAGGCAATAAAACATGATTCTGAGAAGTGGGGCCGTAAGCTTTGTCAGACTGCCTGTGACCCAAAAAGAGTAAGAACCCTGATTCTGATCCAACCCTCTCCTCTTCTAGGTGAGTAAACGGAAGTGGTGTGAGAGCTGAAGCGTTTTGTGCTAGTTATTAAGCCCTAAGGGAGTAACTGTTTTGTCATTATGATGCCCATATCAGAGGGTAAGTGTGCTAACTGGATATCTCAAATGAGTCATTTTCCTGAAAGTTGACACTATTCTGTCCTATCCTCCCTGAAAATAGTCACAATAATAGCAACATGACTACATAAAGCATTCCCAAGTCCATCATCTGAGTTGATCCTTATCACAAGTTTATGAAATGGGCAGAGCAGGTATTATTCCCATTTTACAGAGGAGGAAACTGAGGCTCGATGAGTCATTTGTCCAACATCACACAGCTAGCAAGTGGCAGAGGAAAGAGATAATTAATTAGAGGTGATTAAGAGGTAGAGGAGTGACCTTTCAGGGACTGAAATGACTCAAAGCTATGTTCTAGTTTTAACAAACTGGAAGTTGGAAATTAGGAAGCTGAAAATTTAGGATGCAATGAATCACAATGAAAAAGGCTCCTAGAATCAGAGATTTAGAGCTGGAAGAAATGCTATAGACCACCTAGCCCATTTTACAGATGAGGTAAGTGAGGCTCAGAAAAGTGAAATCTTCCTTTATAAAAGGATTCACCACAACGTTTCTTTAAATATGTCGAGTGGTTTAAAGTGTTTGTTCATTGGTATGTGAGAGGAAGGTAAAGGAGGATGGGGATGGTATCGAGGCAACAGAGAATGAAGGAGGCAGAAAATCATAGGGCATATGCACAGAATGTATGCATTGAACACTAGAAGGGATTTTACAAATTATCTAGTCTAATCCCTTCATTTTAAAAATGAGGAAACTGAGAGAGGTTGTCACTGGCCCAAGATCACACAATCGTAAGTAGCAAAGCCAGGATTTGAACCCAGTTACTCTGACTCTGAATCCAATGCCCTTTTCACTGTCCCATGCTGAAACTTGAAGTGTTAGGAGCCGTTGCCAAGTAAAGCCCAATTAAAATCATACAAAGCATCACTGAAATGAAAATGGAAGCCAATGAAAAGAATCTAGATTGAGGCTTGCAAAAATTCAGTCTACACTTAGTGTTTTAGGAAAATACCTACCATCTAAAGGAAGGTGTACCTGGATTAGAAGAATAGGTAGAGATGGGGAAGGAGGAATGAAATGAGAGATAACATGGACAACGAGAAGGATGGTGATTTCAGGGTGGGGAACAGGGTACAAAGAAATATTACAGATATGCTCCTTCTTTGCAGAGTAGTAAAGACAGCAAGGTAGAATCCAGATTCTCCCAGGTAAGCATTTGGGATGCCATCTCCACCCCCAAGTGTGCTGTTGATGTTCAGTCATGTCTGACTCTTTGTGACCCCATCTGGGGTTTTCTTTGTAAAGATACTACAGTGTTTGCCATTTCTTTCCCCAGCTCATTTTACTGATAGGGAAAATGAGGCAAACTGGATTAAGTGATTTGCCTAGGGTCACACAGCTAGGAAGTACCTGAGGCCACATTTGAACTCAGGTCATTCTGACTGCAGGGCCAGTGCCCTTATCCACTGAACCACCTAGCTACCCCAACCTCAAGTTTATGCGGTAGTCATCTAAACAAAGTGCAAAGGGAGGTCTTAGACCTAATAACTGGCTCTGTGTGTGTTTTTCCTTCTTCTACCCTTCTCCCCTCCTTCTCCCTCCCTAAGAAAATCCAAGTACTCCAAAGAGGAGCCTGATTAGAAAGATCTGGATTCTAGTTATGAAAGGGCTTGGTTTTTTCTCCTATTTTTCTGTGTTTCACAGAAAAACTCAAAGGGAAATGAAAATAGGTGCAAGGAAAAGTGTAAGGAAAGGAAAAGAGCTAGTGATCATAAGACCTATTTCTGTTCTTATTGGCCACCTCTAGTGAGGGTTGTATGTAGAGTCATTGGATTAATGAGGTTGCAGAAATACTTACAAGGTGCATAAAAATGTGAGGAACTAGAGGCCTCTCTGTCTCTCTATGTCTCTGTCTCTGTCTCTCTCTCTCTGTCTCTCTCTCTCTCTCTCTCTCTCTCCCTCTTTCTTTCTCTCTCTATCTCTTAAAGCCTCCCAAATAGTTTTAAGCAATTCAGAACCACAGTAGTTTCTTTCAGCAGCACAAAAACAGCTCTCCGCAGCCACATGTAGAGCACAAAAGCAGTATGGGTGCGTGAATTACCTTTTTTTTCTTTTCACAGTAGATCTACAGACCAAATGAATAGAATGTTATTAACTCTGCACCAATGGCTGTCGATCAAAGTGAACCCAAGTGGAAGGTTTTCCACAACCAGCAGTTAACTAAAGAATATGGTAGATAAAATTAAAGGTGTACATGTTTGGGGTTGTTTTTATAGTTTCAGCATAATAGAGATTCTTTCCCCCTTGGTTTTATACTTGGCAGGTACCTTTGGAACTCCTTGAAAAGGGATGAGATACATAAAAGGCACAAAGAACTGGCTTCTGAAGTGGGGGTGCATGCACTACAGGAGGCTGTGCAGCAGGGGGCGCTCTCTTACCTTTTCTAGCTGCTCCATGCAGGCAGTGTGGACCACAATTTTACAGACGGCACACTTCCTCCTGAGAGCTGATTTCTACAACATTTAATTTAAAAGAAAAGTTAGTAAAAGTCCGTGATTCAAGTTTCTATGGGCTAAAGAATGTTTATACCAACGAGAACAACCATTAAATTCCCTAATAACCCAACTACTTATATTGATAAAAATAAATGGTTTATCAACAATCATGTTACACACTAGGACAGCACGTAAGAAATTCCTTACATTTATGAACCACTCCACCAAAGGTCAAAGTCCTTAGGCCTGCTGGACCTGTGAGCTCCAAGCAATGAGTGCGGCATCTGTGAAATGCCTCCGCTGCTCTACGCTTCAACATTCCGTGGTCACACACTAAAAAATCACTGAGCACCCCAAGGAGATTTTTTTTTATATTACTTATGTCTATTGATATTTACTAGACACTACAAGAAATTACTAGAAATTAAAAGTGATGAAATTTTAAAATATTTATTAATCTATTTAAAAATAACAAAAACATTTAATATCAACATAAGTAATATGTTTATGAAAAGTAACTATTTTCCAAAATCAATGAATATTTATCAAACACCTACTATGTTCCAAACACTGTTCTAAGTGTTAGGTTTCTAAAAAAGAAGCAAAAGACAGTCCTTGCTCTCAAGAAGGCATTGCTTTCTGTGTTTTTGTAAATTCCTTTGCAGCCTAACTTAATAGAAGTCAGCTGGAAATCTTATCTACTTTTGCATTCAATCTGTTATAATATTTTGTTTTGGTTGGAGTATAAGAAGAAAATCTGGCCTCACACAGGTAGTTGGAAAAGGAAGTGGTATTTAATAGCCAAATAATATTTTATTATTATTGTTAAGAAAATAGTTTTGAACTCAAGTACCCCCTGAAAACGTCCTGGGCATCCTCATTACCCTAGGTGCCAGTTATAATAGGAATTAATTTCCACGTAGGTCACACAAATAAGCTCCTGAGTCAGGAAGACTACAGGAACTTGTTTATAGACTCTGGAATAAAGAAGTCTTGTCATGACCAGGAATCAAACCAAGAAAGTAATTAAAGAGGGGAGGAAAAGGAGGGGTTATTTAAATTTTTTAAAACAGCCTAAAATTCACTGCCTAAAGCTGTTTCATTAATAGCAGCAACAAGCAAGGAGAGCAAAGCCAATGAAACACTAAATATGAGTCAAGTACAGCATCTTAGTCCCCTCCATGCTTGGAAAGCCACTGAGAGTCATAGGATCAGCATATAAAGGGAGAGTTTCTCTAAGGTGGAAAAATACGACCCCAGTAAGCATTTGGTCTAACAAGAGGAACTAAAACTAAATACTCCCAAAACCCTAGCTTTCTTTAATTCATTCTGTTTTTACTGAAACTCCTAAAGGAAGAGCCAATTCAAGGCGAGGCCAAGGATCAGGTATAATATACACTTACTATTAAGAATGGCCTTTAATAGCCTAAGAGCTAAGAATGGAATTGCTTTTTTTAAAAAGATAAAACTGTAAAGGAAATTGAGGTCAACATGTATTTCTTATAGATAGATAAGCCTTTTAAAAAAATGTAATAATGATACTTTTTCCCCTTCACAGTCACTTCCAATAATGTGTCCCCCCATCTTTACCTCTGCATAGAACACCACCTAGTAACAAAGAACTACAGTATAGCAAAACAAACCATCCCAGTGACTGTATTTAGCAATGTATGCAATATTCCACACCTGTAGTCCATCACCTTTTTAAAGGAAGGAAGGAAGGAAGGAAGGAAGGAAGGAAGGAAGGAAGGAAGGAAGGAAGGAAGGAAGGAAGGAAGGAAGGAAGGAGAGAGGTAAGGAGAGAGGAAGGAAGAGGAAAGGAAAGGAAGAGGAAAGGAAGAGGAGAGGAGAGGAGAGGAGAGGAGAGGAGGGGAGAGGAGAGGAGAGGAGAAAGGAGAAAGGAAAAATAAGATAAGCTAAGAAAAGAAAGATCAGACTTTGGGAACCCAGACTAGTCTTTATTTATTCTAAATTCGGATGATGTGCTTTTACACAAAAATTTAAGTTTTGGGGTTTTCCCCCCACTATTAACAGTAGGTCTCTATTATTTATTGCATTTCTAGCATGTGCAAAGTCCTAGTAATAGTTATTTTCAAGGCAGTAATTTTCTCCCAGGATAAATTTCCAGTGGTCACATCTTTCATACCTTTTTCTCCATTGTACAACAATTCTAAGCCAGGATAACAAGTGGATGGGAAGGAATAGTGTCGCACACACCCTTTCTCAGCTCCTTTTTGTGTGCTTTCTCCCTTCACTAAACTGTAAGTTCTTAGAGTGAACTTTCTTTTTTCATATTTGTATCCCCAGGGTTTAGCTTGGTTGCTGGTACATAGTAAGCACTTAATAAATGTTGACTGACTGATGGACTGAATCAAGCAGGCACAGCTGAGCCAGGAAATCTAGGGCCTTGAAGGAAGGTAAGACAACAACTTAGAAACTGTATCAGAAATGGGATGGTATTCTCTCCTTTAAAGGTTCTATGGATTCATCTAAAAGGGGCACCTGAAGAGTATTATCATTGAGATGACACCAGGCTCCACAAAACACTGCATTCACTTAAACATTGCTTCAATTAGGCCCTTCAGACTTTCAGAAGTATCTCTTTCCTAAATTTTGGTTACTCAGAACAATGAGATTCAATTACCCTTGTGACATGAGGAAAGTACATTGTTAATTATTAGAGATTCATTTATTCTTGCTATTTACAAAAGACAAAGCTACTCTTTCTCAAATTTTTCCTTAGGACCCTGGATTTCTAGGAATGTGCTAAATAGAGAGAAGAAAAAAAACATATAAATGACATAAAATTTTCATTTGGAAATGACTTGCAAAGGGAGCCCATAATATGTATGAATATATAGAAATTATTTTAATTAGTCCTCCAAATTATCAGCATACCTAATTCTACCACTGGGTAGAGCCCCACTATGCCATTTTCCCACTTTGTACAAGGTTTGAAAAGATGCGCTACTGGTCTACCAAGCCTTTGAGGCTTTGTTGTACCATATAACTTAACACAAGTGAGATCATGAAATAAATGCCTAACTGCAAGCTATGGGAAATGGATTTTTATTTTACACACTTATAAAAAGTAATAGAAAAATGTACTTTTCATTTTGCCCTCATGTCTTATATTTTAGGAAGCTATTCACCTTGTCTTAGCTTACTCCTGCCTTAGTAACAGGATGGGGGTGGGGGGAGAAGAGGAGACTTCCTAACAGTGTTACAATGGGAGATAGTAGGTGGCATTCCCCCTTCAATGTACTCCTCCCCCCAGACACACACACACACACACACACACACACACACACACACACACCATGAAAAGTCTTCAAGGGAAAGCTGGAGACATTGGAAATGTTCCATCTGAAATAGGGAGTTCCTCATAGACTGGAAGAGGTAGTTTCTAAGACTGCTTCCAAATCTGAAATTCAGTGAAATTCTAATGGAGCCCATTTCTTTAACACCAAAAGCACAGTATGTAATTAGCAAGTCCCTTCTTTAGAGAGAAGGATAGCTAAACAGAAACCCTGAAGTCATCCTTTCCTGTGACTGTTTTGGCAGAACTCAGCAAACCAGACTAGATTTTAGTCAGTTCCTCATAATTTGCAGGGCATCTAGGCAGCATAGTGTGCAAAGCATTCGGAATACAGATCTGAGTTCAAATCCTGCCTTAGACCTTAGTTGTGTGACCCTGAGCAAGTAACTGGACCTTTGTCTGACTTGGTTTCCTCATCTATAACATGGAGACAAAAGGAATGCCTTCCTCTCAGCTACTGTGAGGGTCAAAAAACGTATTTGTAAAGCCCTCTGAAAACTTTAAAATGCTATGTGAATGACAGCTATCATCATCGTCATGGCAAATTAACACCGAAGGCCTGACAAAAATGGCAAGCATTAGAGAAAGTTCTTTTTTAAAAGCTCAGTACGCATAATTCAATTCAACAATTAATTAGAAGGCGCCTACTGTATTCCAGATGAGTGGCACCAGGGGCATAGCAGCTCCAGAGCTGGCATCTAAGGCAAAAAAGACCATGACTCAAGGAGCTCTTCTGCTCATACGAGCTATGAAAAAGGATTCATCCCTTAACCTTGCAGGGCTTCTAAGTAACATTTTTAAAAATAAGTTTTATTGATATCTTCTGTTTCTCATATCACCATAGTTACCCCAAACATCCCTCTCACTCTCCCTCCCAGAGAGCCATACCATTTTTTTAAATTGTAGTTTTCAGAGAGGAAAAAAAATGCACAACTGATAAATACACCGACAAAGTCCAAAAGTGCAATATTTAACAGCTGTGGACCTTTTACCTTCCATAAAGGGGTGAATCAGAGGTATCCTCTCACATCTCTTCATTCTAATCTTGCTTGATCTTTATAAATCTGTTGCATTTACTGTTGGTTTGGTGTATATACTTGTTTATTGCATTCCTTTTGTTGTGGCTGCACTGCCACCCCTACCCCCAAGTAACTGAACTACTGTGCTACAATTTGCAGCATAGTTACTGATCTGTATTGTAACAGGTTGTTTCCACACTGGAAGGTCCACGTGTAAGGTGGGATAGGGACTGACCAAAGAGAGGTCCATCATGTGAGCATCAGCCCAGTGTTCTCGATGCTGTAGCCCCAGAGGGGAGGCTCAGTGAGCCTGCTCCAAAGCGCTCCTACTAAAGGAGCCTGATCCCTACGTTAGAGGATGTCCGGACAGTCCATGGCCCTTGTTAACTCACTGATTGGCTGCTCCATCAAAATTGGGTGTGCATTCAGAAAGTGCTAACTTGCCAAAAAAGCCTCTCTCCTGCCTAGCTGGGGATGCGGCCTCCCGTTGGGCCTCCCATTGGCCAGCTTCCCCCCCACACACACACACATACACCAATAAAATCACAAGTATGGACCCCAAAAAATGTTCCAGTAGTACTAGGAGCACCTATACAACAAAAATGAAATAAGCCCTGCCTTTAAGAAGCTTACAATCTATTGTAATGTGGGTACACTGGTCTCAGAGTTTCACATGGGTATCCCCAAAATTCCATGAGGTCCCCTAAAACTAGGCAGAGAATATCTGCCTGTGCTCCAAAGAGTGACTCCTATAGGTCCAATTCACTCATATGTACTATTTTATAATAATGCTTCTATGGCAAAATGTACTATTTCCATTTGAGCTGCTACCTCCTTACCCCTATACCTGCTAGGTAGTGGGACCAGATCCCCTCCATTCCCAACCCACAGGATGTCTCTCCTGTGACCTCCAGCACAGTGGGAGGTGGGGGGGGGGAGAATTCTATTGTCTATCTATCAGGGGCCTCAGGGACAGTGGGCTGGGCAGGGCAGGTACTCTGAGAAGTGGGGCTGAGGGGAGAGCTAGAGAGTACAGATGAGGAGGACATGAAATAAGGAGCAAATTCTGGAAGAATAATGAAAATTTCCATCAATGTCAAGTTTGTTTTTCCTGATTTCTTCTTTCTCCTCTTCTCCAGCCCATCTGCCTTCCCTTCCCTGAGGACTGAAATGGGGAAGGAATGGGGAGCGGGAGGGGATAGTCAGTGGTAGAAGTTTACTGATGTTCCCAGGAATTCTGCTACCAGGGAATGCTGGAACAAGGTGAGAGCTGAGGACTGCCAGTACAGTTAGTGCAGACTTCTCAAACTCAACCTGTCCAGAACAGAAATCATGATCTTTTCCCCTAAACCCACTCTTGTCAGCTCTCCTACTTCTGTCAAAGGCACTATCATTTTTTTCCACTCCTCTAGATTCTTCACCTTGGTTTCTGTTCCACTCTCCATTCTTCCATTCTCCATCCATCCAATCAAGTACCGACTCTTCGCTTTTCTATATCCTCCTCTCTTACATCCACCACTTTTTGTCTATTTCCATAGCTACCACTCTAGCCCAGGCCCTCATCATTGTTCTCCTAGATTACTGCAAAGGCTTCCCAATTGACCTCCCTGCTTCAAGTCCCTCCCCACTTGTCCATCCTCCACATAATTGCCAGAATGATTTTTCTGAAGGGCAGATCCAATCATGTCACTTGCTAATCAGTACACTCCAGGAGCTCCCTATTGCCTGAAGCATAAACTGTGAAGCCCTTCACAAATGGTGCCCAACCCATCTTTCCAGTCTTCTTGTACATTACTCGCCTCCTGCACTTTGCAGTCCAACCAAACTAATCTTCTCTCTGTTCCTTATACATAATATTCCATCTCTCATCTCCATGCTTTGTAATGGCCATCCCTCACACCTGGAATGCATGCATTCCTCACTCCAGCCTGGAGAACCCCTCTCTTCTCTTAAGATTCAGCTCAAGCACCATCTTCTACATGAAGTCTTTCTTATGCCTGTAATTTAATGTGCCTTCCTTGCCTGACTACCTTGTATTTATTCCCTTTATATTCATTTGTATTTATTTCCTTTATGTTTTTTCCACACCTAAGTACGTGTCTTCCTGATTCTAATCACTTCATCGTGAGCTCTTTAAAAATGCAGACTCTTTCAGTCCTTATATTTTTATTCCCTGCTGCACTGTATCTGGCACAGAGTAGGCATTTAATAAATGCTTTTTGTTTGATGAACTGACTGATTGATGATGGAGAGGGAGAGGGAACATTTCCAGACAAGGAAAGGGAGTTCCTGCACCGGCTCAGTCATTTCCATGTAAGAGACATAAGGAAGTGGGTTGTCTTTAACACCAGGACTGCCTGTACTTTGAGCTCTGATGTGATGAGTACAATATACACATGAGACATTGCTCTTGCTCCTACACTCCAGGGCAAATGAGACCAAGGAACCCTTACTTTATCAAAAAAAAAAAAAAATACCATCCAAGAAGATGCTGAGCATCCTCTAGCATGTTCTGAAGCCTTGGGGAAATTTAGAATGTGATCTATAAACTAATACTGAAGAAAATGAAAAATAAAATCAGCTGAAGCTGACATTAATATGTTCTCAGAGCTGACAAGCAGTCATAGGTTGCTTACATCATCTATTTTCTTTGGATAAAATGTAACCCCTATTGTTCAAGAGCATAGATAAATGATGTCCTTGTGTACCTATATTATCCTCTTTCTAATATATCATTTTCTCTACCTACAATATTCTGAATGCCTACTGACCCAGGAGAATTTCTAAGATAACATATTATAACTCCTGAGATTATTCCCAAATACAAGATTACTACTCATATCAACCTGTCCTCCGTGCCTTCCTTTCACATTCTTTGAGTGAAAAAAAAATTTGTGAAAAATATCCAGAGGGATATTTGGGAACTGTCACTCACCCAAACACCAAAAAGGGAAGACAATCAAAAGCCTACTGTGTATAGGAGTAATGCTGACAAACCTCGGAGCAATTTCAGGAAGGAAAAAGTCAGGAGTTACAGATGACCCTATGTGAAAAAAGGGTCCTCTTCTGAGATGCAACTTAGGTAGATAACCTCTGAGCTCCCTTCCATTTCTAGGGCTATGACTATAGATATGTCATTTTGAGCTGTATATATGGTATATTTGGAGCTGTATATATGGTATATTTGAGTATTATATAATGGTAGTTTTAAGATTCTGAAACAATCATTACCTTAGACACCTGAATGATGAGTTATTAAAGAAACCACAGAAAGTGAGTCAATCTGATAGCCTCCATCAAAAAAAGGCTTTTGTGCTCAAGGCATATCAATCATTTTTGTACTGCAAACAAATTGGCAACTAGGTATTTTTCACACAGGAGAAAGGAACCTAGTGAATGGTTCAAAAAGTATAGATCTTGAAATTGGAAGGCAAATTCCTTCCACCCTCCCAACTACTCTTCCTACATTTAGTACCTCTGCCTCTCTAATCTACCCTACGCACCATCATCATCATCATCGAATTAGTCTTTCTAGAGTGCTGTTTTTACAATATGCATCTCAGTATTAACATATGCTGTGTAAGTAACAGGCAAATCGCAAAATCTCAGAGCGAAACAGAACTTCAAAGGTCATGTAGTTCTACCCATACCCAAATGGTTGGTTGTTGTCCTTAGTTTTTAAAGAGGACCAAAATGACATCACCATGCTAGAGTCAAGTTACAGTGTGTCTCACTCTGGCTGATCAGACCAATATGAGCTCAGAATGCTCTACCACAGATCAGTCACAGATAGTCCATGTGAATATTTGGGGGGACAGGGAAATTTCTAAATTTCCCTATCTCACATTATTTTCAACTGTTTCAATTGTGCTTTACTCATAGAGCACAGCACCTTCTTTGATGTGTTCATGCCACGCTGAATGATCCTGTGCCAGTGTCTCCCATGTCACACAAGCAATTCCAAAGTTCTAAATAGAGACCCTGAGAGTGTTTTTGTATGAGACAATTTTTAGGGCACTTTTTCTAGTCCCTTTCTCTGCCCTAGGAGGTGGGCAGTGCCATCCTTACAATAACTCCCCTCAACAACAAATACAACAGAGTCATAAAGTTTACTTCACTTGTTGTTTGTGTTCTTCCTGTTTGTCCTTCTTTTTAGAAGAGGACCATGACTTGGGGAAGGTGATGGGAATTAGATTTAAGTGGGGGCAGTCACCAGCTTTACTCTCTCCCTCCTCTCCCTTTGTTTACTTAAGAAAACATACCCTTACTTGCAAATACTCTACCCAAAAGAATATACATTTTGGTCACTAAAACTATGCAAGACATTTTGGGGTTTACAGGCTAGATTTATTTTTTAAGGACCATGCCTTAAACCTTTAATCACTCTGACTCTCACTGACTGGCCAACAACAGGACCCAGCCCAAGCCTACCAGGTCATTGTTTGGGTTCTGAAGGTTTGCAGTGAGTGTAATTAGCAATTGTTGCTGGTTTTGGTCAGAAATTCTGAGGATCTTCCCCTCTCAGATTGATTTTTTTTTGTCATTTTCTGCTTCATATCTTACCTAGTCTTAATCACTGAATGGGCATTGCCTCAGATAAATTAAAACCTGGGAAAGACCTTAGCTTAAAAAGGCCAAGGTCTCCCAATTTACTTGAATGCCTTCAGGAAAGGACAGCTCCAGACTTCCCCAGAGGCAGCCATTTCATTTCAGGATGGCTCTAATTGTTAGGTTTTCCTTATTCTAACCAAAATTTGTCTCTTTGCAACTTCTTCCCAGTGTTCCTAGTTTTTTCCTCTGGGATCAAGCAAAGTGAATCTAATTTGTTTCAATGCTAACTCCTCAAATACCTAAAGCTAGCAATCATGCACATCTTCAGTCTTGCCTTGCATGCAGGCTAAACAATACCATGTCCTTCAACTTGATTGTTATATGACACAATCTCAAGGACCTTCATCATCCTGGTCACCCTCTCCTGGGTATTCCCCAGCCTACTGGTGTCCTTACTACTAGAAAAAAAAATAGCTAGCATTTATATAACTTTAAGTTTTGCAAAATGCTTTACCAATGCCATCTCATTTTATCCTCATAACCACTGGGAGATGGGTGCTATTTATTATCCCCATTTTATGGATGAGGAAACTGAGATAAAGAGAGGTTTAAGTGACTTGCCATTTTATACAGCTACTAAGTGTCTGAGGTTGGATTTAAACTCAGGTTTTTCTGACTTCATATCTAAGATCTGCCATCCAGCTGCTGGCACACAGAACTAAGCACAATATTCCAAATGTTGACAAGAGCAGAGTACAAAAGAATGATCATCTCTTCTTTAAGCACTAACCTCTTCATGCAGCCTAAGATTTCACTAACTTTCTGGGCTGTTGTGTCACGGTCAACACTAAGACATGCCAGCACAAAGAATGGAGCACCAGATGCAGAATTAGGAGGAAATGAGTTCAAATCCAGCCTCGGGCACTCACTAACTGTGTGACCTTGGACAAATCACTTAACCCTGTTTGCCTTGATTTCCTCATCTGTCCAATGAGCTAGAAAAGGAAATGGCAAACCACTCCAGGACTGTTGTCAAGAAAACCTCAAACAGGATCATGAAATCATTCATGACTGAACTGACTAAACAACCACAACAAAAAACTCACCAGATCTTTTCAAGATGAACTCTTCTTTAGCCATTCCTCCCTACTCTTGTCATTGGGAAGTTGATTTTTTTTTTTACCTCAGTGTAAAACTTTGCATTAATGTTCATTAAAGGTCATCTTATTCAGTTCAGCTGAAAGCGCAATTATCAAAGCATTTTTAATTCCTAAGTGTCGGGGGCGGAGTCAAGATGGCGGAGTAGAAAGACTCACGTATGCTAGCTCCGAACCCACAGCCCATGGATTTAATGTAAGAAGAGTTCCCCACAAGTTCTGGATCACTGCAAGGTGTGCAGAAACACAGTGGAAGAGATTTCCGTTCCAGAGAGCCCTGGAGAGCCGTCCCCAGGGTCCATTGCACCCTGGAAAGCGGAGTCCACCCCAGCGCTGCCCTGGCCACACGGCCGAGAGGAGCAGATCCGAGCAGGCTTCAGGGACGGAACCTCCGGCGGCTGGGAAGGTCCCTCCACCCACAGACACTCCAGGTCAGTGAGAGAGACGGCTGGGCTGGCCGAGAGGGGAGCGGGGTGTCTCCATGACTCGGGCCCCCTCGGAAGGAAGTGGCGGAGGCAGAGGCGGAGGCAGGAAGCGGTGGAGGCAGAGGCAGGGGCAGGAAGCGGCAGAGGCAGAGGCGGGGGCAGCAGCGGTGGCGGCCTGGGACTCCCGGAGCAGCAGGCAGGCAGAACTTCAGGTCTCTGCATAAACCCCCTGAGGGAGCTGAGCCTGGGAGACAGCCCTGCCCACCCGCTCCATCACTGAAGGACTCTGCATAAAGCCCCTGAGGGAACTGAGCCTGGGAGGTGACCCTGCCCCCACCCCAGCACCAGAACTAAAGCTCACATTGATTAGCAGCCATGCCTGCCACGGAAAGCCCATTTGAATCTCAGACCCCAAGCACTAGCTGGGCGGATCTAGGCAGGGGTGGACAGGAATCTCAGAAGTCAAGTAACTGGCTGGGAAAATGCCCAGAAAAGGGAAGAAAAATAAGACTATAGAGAGCTTTTTTGAGCAGGTGCAAATGTTCCCGCCATTTGGTTCGGACGACAAGGAAATATTCTTGCCATTAGGGAAAGACGTGGAGGGCGGGGCCTTGGTACCCCAGATATCCCAGGGGGATGTTGGGTGGGCTCAGGCCTTGGAAGAGCTCAAAAAGGATTTTGAAAAGCAAGTTAGACAGGTGGAGGAAAAACTGGGAAGACAAATGAGAGAGATGCAAGAAAAGTATGAAAAAAGGGTCAATACCTTGGTAAAGGAGACCCAAAAAAATGCTGAAGAAAATCACACCTTGAAAAATAGTCTCACTCAATTGGCAAAAGAGGTTCAAAAAGCCAATTAGGACAAGAATGCTTTCAAAAGCAGAATTAGCCAAATGGAAAAAGAGGTTCAAAAGCTTACTGAAGAGAATAGTTCTCCCAAAATTAGAATGGAACAAATGGAGTCTAATGACTTTCTGAGAAACCAAGAAATCACCAAACAAAACCAAAAGAATGAAAAAATGGAAGAGAATGTGAAATATCTCATGGGAAAAACAACTGACCTGGAAAATAGATCCAGGAGAGACAATTTAGAAATTATGGGACTACCTGAAAGCCATGATCAAAAAAAGAGCCTAGACATCATCTTTCATGAAATTATCAAGGAAAACTGCCCTGAGATTCTAGAACCAGAGGGCAAAATAAGTATTGAAAGAATCCATCGATCACCACCTAACAGAGATCCAAAAAGAGAAACTCCTAGGAACATTGTGGCCAAATTCCAGAATTCCCAGCTTAAGGAGAAAATCTTGCAAGCAGCTAGAAAGAAACAATTCTAGTATTGTGGGAATAAAATCAGGATAACTCAAGATCTAGCAGCTTCTACATTAAGGGATCGAAGGGTATGGAATAGGATATTCCAGAAGTCAAAGGAACTAGGACTCAAACCAAGAATCACCTACCCAGCAAAACTGAGTATAATACTTCAGGGGAAAATATGGTCTTTCAATGAAACAGAGGACTTTCAAGCATTCTTGATGAAAAGACCAGAGCTGAAAAGAAAATTTGACTTTCAAACACAAGAATGAGAAGAAGCATGAAAAAGTAAACAGCAAAGAGAAGTCATAAGGGACTTACCAAAAGTGAACTGTTTACATTCCTACATGGAAAGACAATATTTGTAACTCTTAAAACTTTTCAGTATGTGGGTAGGTGGTGGGATCACACACACATGTACACACATGCATGCACACACACATACACATAGGCACACACATACAGAAAGAGAGAGCACAGAGTGAATTGAATAGGATGGGACCATATCTTAAAAGAAATTAAGGTAAATGGTGAGAGAGAAAGGTAGGGGGAGGAAAGAGGGTGAAAGGGAATGGGGTAAATTATATCTCATTCAAGAGGTAAGCAGGAGACCTTTTAGTGGAGGGAAAAAGAGGAGAGCTGAGAAAAAGAACAAGAAGTTTACCCTCATCACATTTGACTAAAGGAAGCAATAAAATGCACACTCATTTTGGTATGAAAACCTATCTTACAGTACAGGAAAGTGGGGGAGAAGGAGGTAAGCAAGGGGGGAGGGATGATGGAAGGGAGGGAAATGGGAGGAGGGAGCAATTTGAAGTCAACACTCAGGGAGGGACAGGATCAAAAGACAGAATAGAAACAATGAGGGGCAGGATAGGATGGAAGGTAATTCAGTTAGTCTTACACAACACGACTATTATGGAAGTCATTTGCAAAACTACAGAGATAGGGCCTATATTGAATTTCCTGCCTTCCCAAAGGGAATGGGTGGGGAGGGAGGGATGGGGAGAATTTGGAACTCAAGTTTTAGGAACAACTGTTTAGTATTGCTGTTGCTACTAGGAAATAAGACATACAGTTAATGAGGAATAGAAAGTCATCTCGCCCTACAGGACAAAAGAGAAGATGGGGACAAGAGAAGGGAGGGATGACAGAAGAGAGGGCAGATTGGAGACAGGGAAAATTAGATTGCTCGGTGTATTGGGGTGGGGGGAGGGGATAAAAGGGGAGAAAAAACTGAAACCCAAAATTTTGTGAAAATGAATGTAAAAAGTTAAATAAAAAAAAAAATCCTAAGTGTCACTCACTTGTAAACTATCCCTCTCATCTTTGTATCCTATACAAACTTCCTAAATTCACAATCTATAATACATGGATACACAATCTATAATTATGACACTTTGAATGTGTGTGGTATTCTTCTCTAAAACAATTAAAATTTCTAGTTACTAAACATTTTCTCTCATGGGAGCTAGCTGCCTTAACATTTCAAGAATCATCAAACTGTCCTTATTCTCTTTAAACTTAATTGGTGCCATTTATTGGGGGAAAGTTGGAAAACACTTCAAAAATAGATCAGTTTCACTGTCAATAAAATTGTTCATGGATAGACTATACTTAGAATTGAGTTCTATTTTTAAAAATAACATTTCTCTGCAGTGTCATGGTACATTGTTTTTAGGCAGATTCACTTTGCTTTGTATCACTCTGGAATGACAATACCAAAGACTCCATCAATTACATTTCCTCTTTAAAATTTTTATTATTATTTTTATCATCATTAAGCATTGGATCAGACATATGGGAATACATTGATTTTTTCATTGGGAACCACTACTATAGAATATGGTTCAAACAGTATTATTTAGCCATCTGCAAGGAATGGGGAAATATCAATTTATCACTGCAAATAATGTTATCAGCTCCCCATACTATGAATGAACTCGTGCTGATTATTTTCTTAATTCCCTGTTCCCTTTTCAAGTCACATATTAGTCACTAATTTTCTCATACTCTTCTACTTTGCCGTTGACTATAGCAACAATTCTCAAATTTTTTTTATCTCAGGATTCCTTTGTACTATTAAAAATTATTGAACACTCCAAAGAAATTCCATTTATATGAGTTTCTACTTATTGATATTTACCATACTAGAAATTTAAAATAAGCTTTTAAAATATTTATTGACTCACAATAGTAATAACAAACCCATTATATGTTAACATTAATAACATTGTATGAAAACAACTATTTTCCAAAACAAAAATGTTTAGAGAGAAGAGTGGCACTGTTTCCATATTTGTGCAAATCTCTTTAATGTCTGATTCAACAGAAGGCAACTGGATTCTCCTGTCTCCTTCTGCATTCAATCTGTTGTCATGTGTTGCTTTAGTTGAAGTATATGAAGAAAATCTGGCATTGCGCAGATATATGTAATTGGAAAAGCAAGGAGGGCTTTAATAAGCAAATAATATCTTAGTAATATTACAAAAATAATTTTCTCCTTTTGGGCTCCTGAAAAGGTCTCAGGGAACCACAGATGCTCTTGGAACACATTCTGAGAACCACCTTATTAAGATTCCATCTTTTTTCAATTTAATTTTTTTTGTTACATTTTAGATTCCAAGTTGTCTCCTCCCCTCCCTCCCTACACTGCACTAAAGAAAACCACCACTTTTCTCTCTTCTCCCCCCACACACATACACACATACACGCACACACGCACATATACACATAAATATTTGTACACACATATATACAGACATAGTATAATATATGTGAAGTCATACTATGCATAGTTCTATTTATCAGTTCTTTCTCTGGAGGTGGATAGCATTTTCCTTCATAGATCCTTTGTAGTTTATTTGAATATTTATAATATTCAGAATAGCTTAGTCATTCAGTAATTCTTTAAACAACATTGTGGATACTATATCCAATGTGCTCTTGGTTTTACTCCTTTCATTCTTCATTATTTCATGCAAGTCTTTTCCTAAAATCAGCTTGCTCATGATTTCTTACAGCACAGCGGTACCTCATCACAATCACATGCCACAACTTATTTAGCCATTCTCCAGTTGATGGGCATCCTCTCAATTTCCAGTTCTTTGTCACCAAAAAGAAAGCTATTATAAATATTTTAGAACCTGTAGGTTCTTTTCCTTTTCCCTTGATCACTTTGGGAAACAGACCCAATAGTGGCATTGCTGGGTCAAAAGGCATTAACGGTTTTATAATTCTTTGGGCATCATTACAGATTGCTGTCCAAGATGGGTGAATTCAGTTCACCATTTTCCCAACAGTGTGTTACTGTCCCAATTTTTCCACATCACTTCCAACATTTTTCATTTTCCTTTTCTATCATTTTAGCCAATGTGATGGTGTGAAATGATCTCTCAAAGCTGTTTTAGTCTGCATTTCTCTAATCAATAATGATTTAGAGCATTTTTCCTATGACTACATATAGCTTTGTTTTCTTTATCCAAAAACTGCCATTTCATATCCTTTGATCATTTATCAATTGGGGAATGATTCACATTCTTATAAATTTGACAAAATTCTCTATATATTTGAAATATGAGACCTTTATCTGAGAAACTGTCTATAAAATTTTTCCCCAGTTTTCCATCTTTAGACATACCGACTCAACCCATGTGACTGTTTGTGTACAGACTACAGTCCTGAACTTTAGCATGGTTTGACTTGATTCTCTACTACCATAATGATATCTATTTGATATGTAACCCAAATGGTAAGTTTTATTCTGTTCTGAGGGGCCCTTGACCTAAACCTGGGTAAAAGAATAAGTATTAAAGAGAGAGTTGGAAAAATGGAGAAGCCCCGCTCTGCCACTTATGAACTATATGATTTGGGACAAGTTGTTAACTTCAATGAGGCCCAGTCTTCTCATGGGTAAAATGGAAAGGCAGGACTAGATGATCTCTAGGGTATATTACAGCACTAATTATTTTAATACTTTGACTTTCTGAGTCAATTTATAAATGAAGCCAAAGCAAATAAAAATACTGGCTCACATTTATATAATCATTTACATAGTTTTCCAAGTGCTTTCCACACCATGAGATGGTTAAGTAACCTCAGCATCAGGTATCAATTATGAAATCTACTCCTTTAAGAGGAAATAATGAAATTAAAAAATAACTTTCTAATAAGTGGTCAGAGAAACATGGGATTTTACACTTCACAAAAAGGGGGGGCCTTCAGAACCCTTCCTTAAAAATAGAGAAAGATAATATCAAAGAGCAGAGTATGAAAGGAGGAGGCAAGGACTTTCCTAGTTAAAAGGGAATACTGGAAAAATAAACTAAAACCTTCCTCTGAATGTCTAGGAAACAGCCCATTTGAACTGAATACAAAAAGAGCTTAGCATGGTTTAGACAGCAATAAGACTGGTTAACACAACAGTCCTGAGAGCAAATGAAAATTTAGGATGAGTTACAAAGGTGGGCATGTTTACTGAGGTTGTTTTGTTTTGTTTTTTTGTTAAATAAGAGCAGGGTTAAAATCAGTTAAACATGTATGTTAGTTACCATCACTTTTTCTGGGAAAGCACACATCATGGTGTTGGGACACGTGATTCCTGCAAACTACTGTCACCTGACAGAAGTACATCAACATTGTAGGCATAGCTTCATAAAGCTGGATAGATCTCCTAAGGGGGAGGAATTAAAAAATAAGTGATTTGATGGCAGCTTTGTGAGAAAGCAGCAAATGCACCTATTCATTGTTGTACCATATAGGATGTCATGCCTTCATCATGGCATTGCCAGAAGGCAGAGAAGATCTATCAAGCTATTGAAAGAAGCATAGCTAGCTTGCCTTCCAACACATTGCTGTTCTATAGACTGGTACATTCCTTCACTATGGTACTACCAAAATAGAGTGATGTTCTTTAGGGGACACTGAGCATTTCCAAGGCAGACTGGTGATGTAGTAGATAGCACATTGGACCTTAGAAGGGAAGAACCTAGTCCAAATCTAGCCTTACTTATTAGCTGTATGGAGTCAGTTAACCTCTGAATGCCTCAATTTCCTTATCTGTAAAATGGAGATCATAATAATACTTATCTCTTACGGTTGTTGTAAAGAAGAAATAAGATAACATTTATAAAATACTTTTGAAGTGCTATATAAACACTAGCTATTTTCTCACCCCTTCAATGCCACAAGTAGGACTGATCTAATTGGCTTTCTATGGTCTTCTCCCTCAGGGTTACCTTTGAGCTCTGATGTCACTCCCTGTCAATGTCAGTAGGTTGACTTCATACTGTAGCCATCACTACAACCAATTCTGTCTTTAGCCATTCATTATCTCTGCTTCACATTGTATTTTTTTCCTTCTTGTCTCATCTCTCTATTTCCTTTGTCACTTTTTCCAATAAGTTAACATATAAAGTACTTTTCAAGCCTTAAAGTCCCATATAATTGCCAGTCATTAAATTTGGAAGCAGTGGGACTTGGTTTTCATAGTTGCAGGTAGCCAATGAGTACACTCATCTAATACAGTGCCCTGGGTAATGTCTTAGCTTTTTCTCAGCTATTTCAGTCACTGTGGACACTCAAAATTTTTTTTGCAAACTTATGGATTCACAGCTGTTCCAGTAGGTTGCGCCTGCCAGACAGCTGAGAATCAGCTCACTGAGACATTGTGCATGTACACAAGTAGATCTGCACACTGAAATAAACACAGAGATTTGCACAAAAATATGTACGCACAAACACACTAAGATGTAGGCTTTTCTGGATCCCACCTAAATGCTAATGCCTGTTTACATGCACATTTTCACAGGATCATAGCACTGAAGGTGGAAGGAAACTTAAAGACAATTTAGCTCAACCCACCTGTGTTACAGTAAGGAAACTGGGACCAAGGGAAGATAATGTAAAACATGACAAACCTAAGCAACAAGTTTTCTAGTTTACCATGATCAAAATGATCCTCCAGCCTGAGGGATATCAATGATAGTGAAGAAGTATATGTGTATCTGGAATTAGATTCTATAACATGCAAATTCATTCATGAATATGTAATATAATACCTTTTTGGTAAATGAATTATTATATAACATGAAATATAAAATTAGCTCTCATTATGGAAACTCCTTCCAGTAATACAGACTCAAAGTTCATCTATAACAAACTCTTAGAGCTAGGATTCTTAACCTTAGATCCACTGACTTAAAAAAATTCTTTTTAATATTTTTAATTTTAACATTTAAAAAATTTCAATATATTTGGTTTCCTTAGTAATCCTACATATTTTATTTTATGCATTTAATAACATAATTCTGAGAAGGGGTCCATGGACTAAATCAGACTGACAAAGGCATTCAAGACCCCCATACAGAAAAAGTTAAGAATCTCAGGCTTGAGGTTGCCTTGGCACAGAGAGGCTAAGTGACTCACTTATCTTAGAGGGAGGATGAGAGAACAAATATTCCTGAATTTGAGATTGCCCCTCTATTCTAGTCACCATGTATCTCTCTGCAGCAACATTAACTCCTATCAATTATGCTTCTCTGGTACACATATAGAATAGACCTGCGCACACACACACTCTACAAAACAATACAATTTCATCCTAAAGCTGAAAAAATTTCCCAGGATGAAAAGAAAAAAAAAAAAACCCAAACCCTAATACTTTCCTCTCTCTTCCCCTTCCTAACTCAGAGTCAGTTAAAGAAAATGAACAGAACTGGTCCTTCAGCACAATGCAATGCCTGGGTTCCCCAAATCAATCAATAAAAATCAACCAGCACTTATTAAATATCTATTATATGTCGTGCACCATGTAGATGTCAGGTATACATTTTTTTAAATAATCATTAATCTCAAAAAGTTTATATTCTGGGACAGGTAGGTGGTGCAGTGGATGGAGCATCAGCCCTGGAGTTAGGAGGACCTATATTCAAATGTGACCTCAGACCCTTACTATTTGTGACCCTGAGCAAGTCATTTAACCCCAATTGCCTCAAAAAAAAAAGTTTACATTCTATCATTACTGTCAGGAAACAGTGGCACCAAAACTGTACCTTCTACTGAACCTAACATTTTCTATTTTTTTCCTGGACACATGCAGGAAGCACAGCCATTGCTTCTGCTCACAAGAACAATCTATCCCCTCTTCACTCCTGGTCACCAACCAAGCAGCCAGAGGTTAGGACTGAAATTGTGCCACTTGGTCTTATTGTAGACTGTGTTTGTTATCAGTTTTTAAAGGTTATCATTTCCCCAAGTCATTGTCTAGCTTCATTAATCTCCCTGATGACTCCCATCAGGGAAGAGTCCACTGGCAGTGGGAAGGCTTTGGCAGATCCCAGAGGCTACAGCTCTGAGTTGGCACCCAAACAGCTCAGAAAGCTGGCTTTGCCTCCTGGACTTCACTGCCATACACGTTGTTACCTCTGACAATTAGCACCCAAGCCTAGCAAAGCTGCCATCTGGGTGTGTTGATCATCAGTCTGCTATGCTGGACAATTGGCATTCAAGGCTGACAGAATGGGAGTTCACACATGGGTCTTGTTTTGGTATGTTCTGGGGCCTGGGTCCAATGTTGGTGCTCTGTGGTATCCAACTGCCAGGACTAAACACAGAGACTGGCAGTAAGCCACCAACGAGCTTTCAAAGCAGTGCATACTGGGAAATTATTCTCTCCCTCACACACACCCCAGGATCTGCACATGCAACTGCCTAGTGTTCAGATCCCAGGGAAGGAAACCAATGCACTATACAAACCAGGCTTTGAAATTTGTTTATTTTCAGAAACTGCAGGTGGTTGAGAGTTTTCTTCAAATAGAACAGAAATCTGTCCCAGCACAGTTCCTAGAAGCCACTTCTAAGAGCTCAAAAACACATGGCCAAGATCCCTAAGAGCAGACAATATCCTGTTCTTCCTATGTACAGATGTGATCATTGTCACATCACTAATAAGGCATGCATATGGACAATCTGCTCAGATAGTGGAGATAGAGTGCATGGTGCTACAGACAGAATACTAGGCTGCAAGTCAGGAAGATTTGGGTTTGAATTCTTCTTTAAATACTTCCTATCCATGGTACTAAACAAGTCACTTAACCTGGGACTCCATTTCTTCATCTATAAAATAGGGATGATAAGAACATCTCCCTTATACAATTGTTATGACACTCAAATGAGATCATGTATGTAAAGGGGATAGAGACCACATCTCTCATGTCATTGCTATAGAGAACTCCCGGGAGGAGAAACTCCTTCTAACAATGCAAGTGAGTATCTGCACCACACCTTATAGTCACAGAGAATGGCCCAGAGCATTCAGAGGTTAAGTGACCTGCACAGGGTCACACAGTCAGAATGTGTCAGAAGAAGAACTTAAATTTGAAATCCACTATAATGCGCTGTCACCTGCTAATCCAAAGCACTTTGCAAACCCCAAAGATTTCTATAAATGTCAGTCATTACTATTATCTTCACACTCACAGGGTTATTCTTTTGATCAGAGATACAGATCTAGACTAATAGGCACAGATCTAGAAAGAACTTCAGAAGTCATTTAGTTCAACCCCAATCTCATGGGTCTCATGGATCCCCTTTAGAACAGACTCAAAATATGGCTATGCAGTCTAACTTGAAGGATTCCAGGAAAGGGGCCTGAGTACTCAGCTTGGCCATTTGATTGATTTTAAACCTGCTTCTTTCTTTGGGGCTAGTTCTTTTCTCTGGAGTCAAGCCAAACAAACCTAATCTCCTTTTCACATGACAACCCTTAAAATATTTAAAGATGGAGATCGCATCTCCCTTCAAATCTTTTTAAGACTAAAGATCATTCATCCATTCCTTAACCTTTCATGACTGAAGTTCTCAGAGCTACCAGAGTTGGCAGGTTGGTCAAGTTCATGAAATAAAGCAAGAAAAATGCAGGCCCTGGTACCTCATTAGCACCACCATCTAAATAACTGATTAACCAAATAAGGAAAATGCTGTTTTATTGAAATGTGAAGAAGGCACTTTATAGGAAACCCTTCAGAATCAAGGGGGACAGGTAAGGTTAAAAATCTCCTCCCAAATTTTGGATACAACCTACACAATCAAATTTACTCTGAAAAAATAAGCAAAGCAAAACACATGAATGAAACAATGATGAAGCCAAAATAGCACCTAAAATTCTGCCCACACAACGTAGGCAATGTAAGCCTATTAATAGAAGGAACATAGCTGGTACTAGCATTCTGGCATCTGGCTGCGCCCCGTACTTCATTCCCACCTACTCTTTCCCTCTTCTTCTCACGCCCATCTTCTCCCTCCCTTCCCCCCTATATATTCACCCCCTCTCCTGCCCAGCAAGCCACAGATCCCCACATTACCACATGTTATTCATCTACCCACTGCTCTTGTAGATGCTATCTGTGTATATATTTGTATTTAATATTGTTTATCTGTAGGGGTAGCTGGGCATGTGTACTCAGATGATGCACATCTAGGGCTACAGCTGTGAGGCCATTATGAGTGTTTTATGTGAGGTTGTGTTTCTTTCAAGGGTGAGAATAGGCATGAGGATGTGTATGTGTTTATCCACATATGCTATAAAAGGAATGAAGAGCTTGTCTGTGTGTAATTATGAAAGCATAAGAGGAGATATTCATGAGGTATTCAATAAGATTGGTGAAGATTTTTAAGCAATCTCAAACTGGGCATGAGACTTACCTTCTACCCTGAACCCTTCATCCCTACAGCCACTTTGAAGCTCCATTGCCCTGATGCCACATATAGGGGCCCCAGCTAGAAAGCTTTGTTTTTTCTATTTCTTCTTCCTTTGTAGACTGTGTCATGGTGGTTCTTCTGCCCCCAACTTGCTATCCCTAATTCCTTTTTCCACCCCCTGCCAGGGAAACAAGGGAGGTGGAGAATAGGAACCATTGGTTGGGAACATTCTCTAAACCAACAGAATATCAGCTCACAGACTGTCTCCAGGCCAGTGGGAATCCTGTGTCAGGAATGGGCAATTAAACATATTAGATAAATATAATAAAAATAATACATTCCTTGAGGAAAGGATTCAATAACCTTTTGCACTAAAGCAGACTTAAAAATGGAATGAGAACAAAGGAACTTGGAAATACCGCAGACCCTACATACTAGCAGGGAGGAGGAAAAGAAATAATTATCAGATGACAGAAAGACGAGGAATCAATGTTGCTTTCTACTTGACGCAAGGCATGTGTGGCAACAGCAGCAGGAAGTCAAGAGGGAAGGATGGAAGGTGGCGGCTACAGTGCCATGAAAGCACAGAGTTTAGGATTCCCTGGGGAGGTGAGCAGGTAGATTTAGACGAGATAGTATTAGTAGGATACTGTGCTTTGTGTGAGCTGTCTTTTGCAATTTTCTTCAGCTCTCAAGAACAGCTGGAAATAAATGACCTAAAGAAAGAGGTAGATTCTACAGGACCACAAGTTGGTGAAAGTCTTACTGAATGAAAGATAAAATTGGGCAGAGGGGAGAAATTTGTTTTGCTCAGTCCCCCTCACTCAGAATCCCTACAGTTACACTACTGAAATTGCTTAAAAACAGGAAATATGTCCTGTCTTTTCTTTGTGACCCCCTTGAGTCCTGAATGCAAGAGGTAAATATGGTGGCTCTTGGAAAGTGTAATCATTTTAGTCTATCAATGTAAGATGGTATGTTTACAGGAAACCATTACTCCTACGAGAGGTACTAGTCCTTCCCCTACAGTGGTCTGAGATTACAATATCAGAAGCAATGCAGCATTGTAGAAAAATGGAATCATAGGTCCTAGGTTTGAGTCTTACTTCTGTTCCTTACTACATGCATGACTTTGGGAAAATCAACCTTACCAAGCCTGTTCCCTCATCTGCAAAATTAGAAGTGAAGAGCCTAGACTAGATGACAAAATTATCAATGGCAAAATTGCTTGTTCGGATTTCTAACTTAAATCCAATGATCCTATAAACACTGATGCAGGGAAGAGACAAACAGAAGATCAATTACTTGAGCATACCTTCTGGATGTAGCCCTTTCAAACAGATTGTATATATGTGTATGAGGGTACTCTGTGTCTGTCTGCAGGAGAAATGAGAGAGAACTGAAGGGGCTAGTTGGTAGAACAGAAAGAAGCAAAGGGTTCACTTAGGGGACTAGAGGAAAATAGGAAATGATGTCTAGACATGTAGATCGTGACATAAACAGACACAGAGGCTATGACTCATTCTGTCCATCAATTCAATCCTTCCTTCAGCATTATTGCCATCCACTGTTCTGGGCACAAATCTCTCATCTCTGTTGGGTCTAACCTAAACCAATAGTTCTTTACCCTCTTTGTGTACTCCTCCTCCTTTGGCAACCTGGTGTCAAATGTATAAGATTATAACAGAAACTGATTATGATGAAATCATTTTTATTTTTATATTTTATTTTATTTTTTTAAAAAGTTGATAGATCTAGGTTAAGAATCCCAGATGTTGCTCAGTCATTTCAGTATATCCAACTTTACAAGACCTCATTTGGGGTTTTCTTGGCAAAGACACTGGAATGGCTTGCCATTTCCTTCTCCAGTTCATTTTACAGGTGAGAAACTGAGGCAAACAAGGTCAAGTGACTTACCCAGGGTAACACAGGAGGGTCTTCCTAATTTCAGGTCCAATACTCTATCCACTTACCACCTAGCTATCCCATCTCAGACTTAGATCCACCCAATATTATCCCAGTATCTCCTTCCCTTTCAACCTATTAAATCCTTCTGCTCTACCCAGTGTAACTCCTACTCCCTCTTTTATTCTAAAACTATTTCCCTTCACTTCCTTATTATAAATAAAGCCTGGTTTTCCCCAGAAAACATCACATCCTTGCCTCATCCATGGAAACTGACTTGCCTTTCCTCTGATCTTAGTGGAACAATGGTAAGGGAGTTGGTCTTGTCATTACTCATTCACTAAACCAAGACCTTATCTACTTCTCGTCATAAGAAATTTAAGTCCTCTTTGTATACCTCACTCTCCTTAAATCCTCACTAATAAGGTCTGTCCCTACCCATCTCCCAAACCTACCCCTGAAACACACAAACACAACCTCAGCAGAGTCATCTCCCACCATATTAGAATACCAGTCCCTGGCGCATTCTCCCCCATCCTCCACTATTATCCTTAAAAATTCCATAATTCTTAGTGACCAGCCCCCAGACAGTCAGTCTCCTTGACTGTCCACACCTCCATATGGGCAATGTGCCAACCAAGCAATACTCTAAACTTGAGCATCACAAAATATGCCTCTACCTCTGAGACTTCTAATTTGGACCTTCTCTGACCATAATCTCCCTCCCTTCTATATCTCCTAGTCTCCAACCAAACCTACCAAACTAGCTTGCACTATTCCCAGTCCATTATTTACTATCTAGTTATGTCCAATTAACCTTGGGCACTAAGATGATGTGATAAAATTCAACAATACCCCTGCTTCCCTAACTTTTTACCATGTTTCCCTCAACAATCACCAGTCCTTATAACCACCTTACTGTCCCTTCCATCCATTCTTTCCACTGGATTACAGAGAGAAAAGGAAAGCCATGAAGACTGAACACACTAAGGATTCCACGCTCTGCAACTTCCACAGGACTATGTAAATACCACTCACAATGTCAAAACACTAATTTTAGCACCCCTAATCTTAATACTAGTGTCTTTCCTCAGTTGATTATCTCTGATTTATCCTATCTCTAATTTATCCTGTCTCTGCCTTAAGATCAGTCTCTTTGAGGTTGGCTTCTTCCTCAAGTAACTATCCTTTTACATCTGTGTTTGTTCTTAGTACTTGTGATCTTTGGTTAAATGAGCTATTTCCTAATAGTCAAGTATCTCCAGTGAAATGGTAAATAGGTGGAAAGGGAGGAAAACATTCCCTTCCCCTCCCAAAAAGTAATGTTCCTCTCAGGAATCTTTTTATTCTTCTACTTTCAGCTCCAATTCTAAAACCTTGAATCCTTAACATCCAAGCTGCAATCCTCCCGTGCTAAAGTAGAGAACTCTTGAACTGACCTGTTTTTATAAGACTATGACTGATTCTCTCAGCTAATCACAAATTTCTTGAGTCATGTCAGTAATCTTTATACCATGGCTAAGTCCTATAATGTTCTTAAACTGATTAAGAATTGTTAATTCATTGTCTTTAGAGTTGTAGGAAAATACCTTAATATCTACTTTGGTCTCCCCAGTCAATGATTGATTGATTGATTGTGCAACTGTGTCAGTTGAGGTGGGGAAGGAATTCCCTGTTCTGAGCCTTCTGAAATTACATTATGTGAGGCACAGAGTGGAATCCTATTCCTTAGGTAAGTAAGGAAACTGAGCTCAGAGAAGGTTAAGTGTTTTGCTAAAAGTCACAAAAATAGAGAACCACCAGACCCCCTGGGATCTCCTGATTCCTAATTCAGTGTTCTTTCCACTTTATCATGTGATCTCCTATTTCCACTCAAACAATTGCTAAATTATGAAAAAGAACAATGTGACTATTTTTCTTTAATTGTTTTATTTATGTGAAAATGAAGTAGATGCTGTTTCATTTATCAAATTTATTATTTTTCTTTTAAATTTGAAATGGATGATTTGAATGCTTCATATTCCCTTCCAAGAAAAGAACTAAATTAAATTACTTTTTACTTGTGTATGGCTCCTGATTTCTTTTGTATGTAGAACAGTGGTCCTCACCAGAAATAAGCGCTGTCACTCCTCATCTAGCTTATAGGCATGAAATCTCTTCTTTCAACCTATTTTATGCTACCTCTTGAACTATTATTTTTGAATTACAAACATTACTCAATTACCTTCTTTTTTTCTTCCATTTAATCTTGGATAAAATAATAGTAGAGCAATAACAGGCAGGGAGATAGGATCTTAAAGTTTACGAACTGCTTTACATATATTCTCTTTTTAAAATTTCACACCTCTGTGAAGCAGGACCTACATTTATTATTATCTTAGGTTTAAATATGAAGAAACTGAGACTCATAGAGGCTTAGTAATCTGCCTGCAATCAATCACATGACTAGTGGGAAAAAGTAGAATTTGAACTGTGGATTTCCTGACTCCACCTCTAACACTGTATGGGTCAAATAAGAACACAATCATTTTTAAAATCAGTTAACAAGGAAGAAACTTTCTTACTATTATTCTTCTCAACTCTCAAGTGTTTTAAATTTAATTTTATCTGGGAAAACTGGGCAGAAATCGAGAGGCATCACTCAGAAGAGAAAGGGATCCAGTATAAAGGGGTTCAAGAAACATTTCCTATAGAAACCAGGGTGAATTTGGTCTCCAACTACAGAACTCAATGGAGCACAACTTGCAAAATCATATGTCCGTCCCTCTTTTAAACACTTCCTTTGTTTAAGCCCTGCAAAAGAAAAGACATAGAAGGAAGATGTTCAGAGGATGCCCTACCTACCCCAGCTCAAGGAGTTTGGAATAGATTGTGCAGGGTTATGTTAATGCAATATTGAAAATAATTGAAATTTAATTCTCTCCCCCTCTCTCTCTCTCTCCGCCCCAGTCCTTTCCGTAAATGTTTGAGAAATGGTTACTATGGAAATGTGTCTTGCATGATTTCACATGTATAATGATATCATTTATAGCTAAGTGGCATAGCAGACAGAGCACAGAGCACTAGGCTTGGAGTTAGGAAGACTCATCTTCCTAAGTTCAAATCCAGACTCAGACACTTACTAGCTATGTGACCCCGGGAAAGTCACTTCACCTTACTTGCTTTGGTTCTTCATCTGTAAAATGAGCTGGAGAAGAAAATGGAAAAACCCCTCCAGTTACCTTTGTCAAACCTCAAAATAGGGTCACAAAGAGTCA
Source organism: Bettongia penicillata ogilbyi (assembly GCA_023548195.1). NCBI lineage: Eukaryota > Metazoa > Chordata > Mammalia > Diprotodontia > Potoroidae > Bettongia > Bettongia penicillata. Next base: position 1,522,634 of record JAJHZJ010000229.1, read on the forward strand.
GACGTGACTGAATAACTACAAATTACTCTTTCATGCTTATCTTTTTTATGCCTCTCTCGAGTCTTATGTTTTTTATGTCAAATTTTCTATTAGCTCTGCTCTTTTCATCAGGAATTTCACTTAATGTTCATTTTTTTTCCCCTGAAGGATTAAACTGTTTTGCTAGGCAGGTTATTTTTGATTATTAATCCTAGCTCCCTTGATTTCCAGAATATCAAAACACCAGCTCTTCACTTCTTTGACATGGAAGTTGCTAAATCTTTCATGATTCTGATATCCTTCCACAATATTTGAACTTTTTGCAATATTTTCTTTTTGACATGGGAGTTCTAGAATTTGGCTATAATGTTACTGGGAGTTTTCATTTTAGGATCTTTAGGAGATGATCAATGGACTCTTAAAATTTCTATTTTACCCTCTGGTTCTAGCACATCAAGACAGTTTTCCTTGAGAATTTCTTGAAATTAAGCTTTTTTATCATGGTTTCTAGGTAGTCCAATAATTCTTAAATTATTTCTCTCAATTTATTTTCTAGGTCAGTTGTTTTTCCAATGAAATATTTCAGATTTTCTTCTATTTTTGCATTCTTTTGACTTTTGTTTTAATTTTTCTTGATGTCTCATAAAGCCATTAGATTCCACTTGCCCAATTCTGATTTTTAAGAAATGATTTTCTTGAGTGAGCATTTGCACCTCTTTTTCCATTTGGCCAGTTCTACTTTTTAAGGAATTCTTTACTTCAGTGAGTTTTTTTACTTTCTTTTCCATTTGGGTTATTCTTTCTGATGAGTGTTCTTCTTCAATGATTTGTGTACCTCTTTTACCATCAGACCAATTCTGGTTTTTAAGGTATTTTCTTCAGTATTATTTTTGTTCCTCTTTTAAGAGGTGTGAATTCTCTTCATAATTTTCTTGCATTACTCATTTCTTTTCCCAGTTTCTTCTCTGCCAGTCATCTCTTTTTTTTTTAACTCTCCCAGGAATTTGTGTTGAATTTGACCCAATTAGCATTTTTCTTTGAGGCACTGCCTGTAGCTTTGAGGCATCCCTTGCTGTCCTCTTATAAACTGTGCCTTGGGATTCCCTGCCCTATGGTATCCTTTTATGGTCAAGTTCTTTGTTGTTGTTGCTTGATAATTTTTCCATCCCTTGAACTTTAAGTTGCACTCTGATCACCCTGGGGTGGGGAGGCTCTGTCTCCAACTTCAGGCTTTTCTGTGCTTCTATTTTAAGACCTCGTTCCAGGGGTCTGCAAGTTTTTGGTGCTTTCAAGGCAGTATGATCTTGGGAGAGGTTGGATCACTGCTCTCCTGGTCTGTGCTCTGGTCTTTAATCAGGAAAGGTCACTGTTCCCCTCCAGCCATAAGCATTAGTACTCCTTTCTGCTTTGGAACTGTGACCAGGACTCCTGCTCCCTTATAGCAGACCACAAGCAATCCTCACCGCCCTGGAACTTGACCCAGAATTGCTTATAGGAAATAGAGTTGCCAATCAACACCAGTGGCACCCAGTGCCAGGAGCCTATAATCTCTTTCTGATTAGCTGTCTGACCCCATGACCATCTCTAGGCTGAGAGCTCCTGAAGCTATTGCTGTTGCTGCTCTCATAGCTGCTTCCAAGGCCCCTTTTCCCACTCCCAGCTTGTGCTGCTTCCCCCAATGTGCAGGTTGCTCCCAGCCCAATCCCAGAGACCTCTTTTGCTGACCTCCCAAACTGTCTTAAACTGGAAAAATGCCTCACTTTGAGTCTTTATTGGCTCTGCCACTCCAAATTTGATTTGAGGAGTTATTTTAAAGTTTTTTGGAGTCAAATTCTGAAATAGCTTGGCTGGATTGCTGTCTTTAATACATCATCTTGGCTCTACCTCTCCTTCCCCATTCTATCTTCTGAAGTAAATATTTCTGTGAAAGAGCTAATCTAACTTCTAGTGGCTAAATGGAACTGGGCTGCAGAAGATCAACCCCTGTATATGTGTATGAGAGAAGGATATTTATGAAACTCTTTACTAAAGTATGGAGGGATGGTGATCCACATCAGTGCATACAGTACCTAGATCCCATAGGTGTGTGTGTGTGTGTGTGTGTGTGTGTGTGTTCATTCTTCACTGCCAAAGAAGACCATGCCATCAGAGAAATAATGACATGACTTGCACTTGACTTTGTTTTGACTGAGGGAGGGCTGTGTAGGTCACCAGTCTCACTTCTCCTCCAGAGCCATCTGAGTCCAGTGACCAGATATTCATCAGGATGACTGGAGATGACCCAGAATGAGGCAATTGGGGTTAAGTGACTTGCCCAAGGTCATACAGCTAGTGAGTGTCAAGTGTCTGAGATGAGATATGAACTCAGGTCCTCCTGACTCCTACACTGGTACTCTATCCACTGCACCACCTAGCTGCCCATTTCCCATATAAATGAAAGATGGGACCACTGAAATATTTCTATTGAATACATGTTTAGATTCCAAATTCCTCAAGAGAAGGGAGAATTGCTCATTTCAATAGCTACACCAAGGCTGAGTTCAATACTCTGCATTTCATGACCACTTTATAAGTACTTGTTGACTAAGCAAAGTTGACAAATGATGAAAAAAAACCTTTTTTTAATATTTTATGAATCCTGAAATACAACCAGAAGTCAATTAGAAGTGAAATCTGTTCACTCCTTCCAACTGATTCTTCTTTTTTCCTTTCTTTCTTGCCATTCTCACCTGCCAATTATTCCCTCACTTGAGTCCTTGACCTCCCTTCATCACCTATCCTTTCTCTCCAGGGCCCTCTCGGACTAATACTAACTATTATGTCCCAGAGACTACTTCCCTTAATGACTTTTAAGCTTCCTTCAGTCAATAAAACTCCCCCCAAAACCACAACTGCTATGCTCTGAACACTCCTTGAATCCCATTTGCCAAGGGAAAAGAGTTAAATGCTTTTGATTGCTGGGAAAGTTTTAAAATGGATCATTAAAGAGATGGTTAGTAAACATGTAGAAAAGAAATTGACGATTAGAAAGAGCCAGCACAGTTTCATCAATAACAAGTCATGTCAAACTAACCTTTTCTTTTCTTTGCTTTTGACAAAGTTACTCAAGTGATAGATCAAGGAGATGTCACAGAAATAATTTACTTAGATTTCACCACTGCATTTGATAAAGTTATCTCATCCTGTTTTGTGGTTTGAAAAAAATGAAGAGAGATGGATAGATAATAATACAATTTATACTCTATAACTGCAACTGGGATCTTACAATGCTGCTCCTCCCTAAATGATTTTCCATCTCACTGTTCCAAACTTTTTTTTCTCTCCACAAGCCTCTCAGGGAGTCTCTCTCTCCCCATCTTTTCTGCTTAGGAGCTAATTCATACTTTATTGATAAAATTTAGGTTCCCTCTTCTCCCCACCTCCTCATCTTACAGCCCTTTGAAATCATCCCCCACTATCTCATCCCTGAAAGTTTCTAGTAATGAGAAATCCTTCTGCTCCTATCAACCTCTACAAGTACTGTTGATCTCATCCCCACCCATCTTCTCCAGCAGATTACTCCCATCACCATCAATACCCCTCTCTAATCTTCAGTGTCTCCCTGTCTCTCTACTGATCTGTTCCCTGTGGTCTAAAACATGCCCAAATCTCCCCTACCTTTAAAAATCTCTTCCTAGAGCCCTTCACATCCTCCAGATATCATCCTATATTTCTTGTCTGCTTCTCAGCTAAATGCCTTGGAAATGATGTCTACAAGCAAAGCCTTCACTTTTTTTCTCCTCTCCCTGGGTGCTAAAACCTCTGAAATCTGGCTTCTGGAATCATTATTCCATTGAAACTGATCTCTCCAAAGTCATCTTTAGGTTTTCAGATCCAATGGCTTCTCACAGAACCTCATCCTTCTTGACCTCTCTTCCATATTTGACACTGGTGACCACCTTGTCCTCTGAGATGCTCTTTCCTTTTGAATGTTTTTTCTACCCTGGGTGACTTGGCTTGCTCTTGGTCCCACTCCTACATGCCTGACTAATCTTTTTCAGTTTCCCTTTCTGGCTTATCATCCATATCATGTCCCCTAAATGTGGATTTTTCCCAACACTCTGTCCTTGTTCTTTTTTTCTCTCACTCTTTCTGTCAGTGATCACATCAATTCCAATAGCTTTAGTTTTCAGATTTATACAGGTGATTTTCAACCATTTTTCAGTCACATCTAACTCTTCACGGTCCCATTTGGGGTTATCTTGGCAAAGATACTGGAATGGTTTGCCATTTCCTTCTTCAGTTCATTTTATAAATGAGGAAACAGGCAAATAGAATTAAACTACTTACCCATGGTTACATAGATCAGAAGTGTTTGAGACCAGATTTCAACTCAGGAAGATGAATCTTTCTGACTCTAAATCCAGCACTCTATCTACCATGCCACTTAGCTGCCCCAAGCAAGTGATAGCCAGATCTATAAACTCAATCCTATTCTTTCTCCTTGAGCTCTACTGCTGAATCACTAAGTGCCTGTTGGACATTTCAAATCAGAAAGCCAATAGACATGGCAAACTCAATTTGTTCAAGACAGAACTCTTCATCTTTTCTCTCAAACTTGCCCCTCTCTTAACCTCCCTATTACTGTCATAGGGACTACCATCATTCCAGTGACCCAGGGTTGCAAACTCACTGTCATCATTCTCAACTCTTATTTCTTGTTTATCTTACATATCCAAGCAGTTGCCAAATATTGGGATTTCTTTCTCCACAACAACATTCACATACATTCTTATTCCACACAACACTCTTTCCCATCCCTTCAATTTGGTACTGTATATTCCCAATGTCTGGGATGTTCTTGCTCCCACCTTCTGATTCTTGGAATCCCTGTTCTCTTTTAAAACTTAGATAGAAAAAAAAATACTTAACTCAAGTAATACTTCCTCCAGGAAACCTTTCCTGGCTAACTCCCAGATACTACTGCCATTCCCTCCATGTGCTCTCCCTTTCTTGTATGTTCTGATTCATAAATGTTGTCTACCTCTTAAAATATAAACTCCTTCAGGGCAAGGGCTAATTTAATTTTTATTTTTATCCTCAGCACTCAGCACCCTACCTGGCATATAGAAAGCACCTAATAAATGCTTCCTGGTTGACTGAATGATTAATGTAACTAAATGAATTTAGAAATGGTTGAATATCCAGGCTCAAAGAATAGTTGTTGCTACATCAACATCACCATGGTAGAAGGTCTTCAATGGATCTGTGCTAGGTCCTGAAATATTTAACATTTTTACCAATGATTTAGATAGTGGTAGTATGTTCATGAAAGTTGCAGATGACATACAGCTGGAAGGGATAACCAACACACTGGATAAGAGTCAGGATCCAAAAAGATCTTGAAATGCTGAATCTAATAAGATGAATTCATTATAGTGAATCCCACACTTAAGTTCAAACAATCAGCTTCACAAGTGAAGGTTATATATAGTAGTTCTGAAAAAAGATCAGGGATTTTGGGGTGTTAAAAGAGAGATACAAGCCAGGTAATGATGATTAGCCAAAAAAGTGGATGTTATCTGCAACTTCGGTAAGAGTGGCATAGTTTTCAGGAATACTGTGATCATCCCACTGTACTCTGCCCTCGTTAGAATACATCTGGGATGTTTGTAAGGACACAAGGTTTGTAGGGGAGGAAACTAACTTGCCAGCTAGGCCAACTGTAAGGTTGTTCTGTTGTAATCTGTTCTGCCCTAATATGCCAATTGTAGGGATGAAAACCCTCTAAGAGACTACTGAGGTACCCCTTAAGAGGGGCCCATGCCAACTTAATAGCAAATAGGTCTTATTGGGATTTATTGGCTTAACTGGGCTGCTTAAGGTAGTTTATTATCTAGATATTATGTAATCTATATAATATAGATCAGATATTATCTAGAAATAAAATAAAGAAGGCATGGTGCCAGTGATGACTCAGGGTCATATACAGATGCTCCCATAAGATAGTTGGAGCTTTTTTTGCTGTTTACATTTACTCAAGGTAGTCAACATTCTCTGTGAAGTCATGGGTCATGCTCTCACTCTGACTACCACTGCACAGTGCTGTACTCAGTTATGGGAAATACAATTAAAGAAGGACATTAACAAGCTGAAGAATCTTCACAGGAGAGCAGTTAAAACAATGAAAGAGCTTGAGATCATGCCATATGGGAACTGCCTGGAGGAACTCAGCATGTTTGGAACAGGAGAAGGAAAGGCTCACACACTTTTCTGACAACTGCCTTCAAGTATCTAAAGAACTATCATTCAGAAGAGGAATCAGATTTATTCTATTTGACCCTTAAGAACAGAACTAGGAGCAATAGGTTGAAGATGCAATGGGGCAAATGCAGGCTTCCCTTTAGGAAAAAGCACAAATCATGGAAACAGCAGAAGTTATTCCTTTTTCTCTTGCTGGGTCAGCAACATCAATGATCCATAAAGAGAACCTACAGAACAAAGAATTGGCTGGAAGTAGAATGAATAGAAGAGGGAGGGCCAACATTGCTTTATGTCCTTTGGTCTTATCCATCTGGGTCATTTTAGTTATGAGGAATACCTTTTATAAACAAATGGGCAAATGGTGGTCAACTGTGTTAAAATAGAACTACTTAGGGTAGCTAAGTGGTGTAGTTGATAGAGCACCAACCATGGAGACAGGAGGACCTTAATTTAAATTTAGCCTTAGGGGGAGGAGCCAAGATGGAGGAGTAGAAAGATTCACATCTGCTAGCTCCGAACCCACAGCCCATAATTACCTGTAAAGAGGAACTCCCAACAAATTCTGCAGCAGTGGAAGGCACGCAGCAACAGAGTGGAGGAGACTTCTGTTCCAGAGAGCCCTGAAAAACCTACACCAAAGGTCCATCACGCACAGGACCCAGAGTAGAGCCCAACCCTGCCTTGGCCGCGTGGCACCGAGAGGAACAGATCCGAGCAGGCTTCAGGGACGGAATCTCTGGCGGCCTCAAAGGTCCCTCAACCCACAGGTGCACAGGTCAGTGAGAGAGACTTCTGGGCTGGCCAAGAGGGGAAGGGGGTATCTCCATAACTCAGGTCCCCTCAAGAGGCAGCAGTGGGGGGAAAGCAGCGGACAGGAGCTTCCGGGGCAGACAGGTCTCCACATAAACCTCCTGAGGGAACTGAGCCTGGGAGGCGGCCCTGCCCCCACCTGAGAACCCGAATTTAATCTTACCCAGAATAGCAGCTGGGCCCACCCCTGAAAGCCCTGAGGCTGGGGAGCAGCATTTGAATCTCAGACCCCAAGCACTAGCCAGGCGGATCTAGAGGTGAGGCAGGGGTGGAGAAGAATCTCAGAAGTCAAGTAACTGGCTGGGAAAATGCCCAGAAAAGGGAAAAAATATAAGACCATAGAAGGTTACTTTCTTGGTGAACAGATGTTTCCTCCTTTCCTTTCTGATGAGGAAGAACAATGCTTACCATCAGGTAAAGACATAGAAATCAAGGCCTCTGTATCCCAAAAATCCAAAATAGAGATCCAATGGGCTCAGGCCATGGAAGAGCTCAAAAAGGATTTTGAAAATCAAGTTAGACAGGTGGAGGAAAAACTGGGAAGAGAAATGAGATGCAAGAAAAACATGAAAAACAGGTCAATACCTTGCTAAAGGAGACCCAAAAAAATGCTGAAGAAAATCACACCTTGAAAAATAGGCTAACTCAATTGGCAAAAGAGGTTCAAAAAGCCAATGAGGACAAGAATGCTTTCAAAAGCAGAATTAGCCAAGTGGAAAAAGAGGTTTAAAAGCTCACTGAAGAAAATAGTTCTCTCAAAATTAGAATGGAACAGATGGAGGCTAATGACTTTCTGAGAAACCAAGAAATCACAAAACAAAACCAAAAGAATGAAAAAATGGAAGAGAATGTGAAATATCTCATTGGAAAAACAACTGACCTGGAAAATAGATCCAGGAGAGACAATTTAAAAATTATGGGAATACCTGAAAGCCATGATCAAAAAAAAAAGCCTAGACATCATCTTTCATGAAATTATCAAGGAAAACTGCCCTGATATTCTAGATCCAGAGGGCAAAATAAGTATTCAAGGAATCCATCAATCACCACCTGAAACAGACCCAAAAAGAGAAACTCCTAGGAACATTGTGGCCAAATTCCAGAATTCCCAGCTCAAGGAGAAAATACTGCAAGCAGCTAGAAAGAAACAATTCCAGTATTGTGGAAATACAATCAGGATAACACAAAGATCTAGCAGCTTCTACATTAAGGGATCGAAGGGCATGGAATAGGATATTCCAGAAGTCAAAGGAACTAGGACTCAAACCAAGAATCACCTACCCAGCAAAACTGAGTATAATACTTCAGGGGAAAACATGGTTTTTCAATGAAACAGAGGACTTTCAAGCATTCTTGATGAAAAGACCAGAGCTGAAAAGAAAATTTGACTTTTAAACACAAGAATGAGAAGAAGCATGAAAAAGTAAACAGCAAAGAGAAGTCATAAGGGACTTACCAAAGGTGAACTGTTTACATTCCTACATGGAAAGACAATATTTGTAACTCTTGAAACTTTTCAGTATCTGGGTAGTTGGTGGGATTACACACACATGCATATGCACACACATGTACACACGTGTGCGCACACACACATACACACATGCACGCACACACAGAGACAGAGAGCACAGAGTGAACTGAATAGGATGGGATCATATCTTAAAAAAATTAAGGTAAATGTATAAGAGAAATGTATTGAGAGGAGAGAGGGTGAAATGGAATGCGGCAAATTATCTCTCATACAAGAGGCAAGCAGGAGACTTTTTAGTGGAGGGAAAAAGAGGAGAGCTGAGAGAAAAACATGAAGTTTACTCTCATCACATTCGACTAAAGGAAGGAATAAAATGCACACTCTTTTTGGTATGAAAACCTATCTTACAATACAGGAAAGTGGGGGAGAAGGAGATAAGCAGGGTGGGGGGGGGGATGATGGAACGAGGGCAATGGGAGGAGGGAGCAATTTGAAGTCAACACTCTTGGGGAGGGACAGGATCAAAAGAGAGAATAGAAACAATGGGGGGCAGGATAGGCTGGAGAGAAACATGACTATTATCGAAGTCATTTGCAAAACTACACACATATGGCCTATATTGAATTGCCTGCCTTCCCAAAGGGAATGGGTGGGGAGGGAGGGATGGGGAGGAGTTGGAACTCAAAGTTTTAGGAACAACTGTTGAGTATTGTTCTTGCTATTAGGAAATAAGAAATACAGGTAATGGGGAATAGAAAGTCATCTGGCCCTACAGGACAAAAGAGAAGATGGGGACAAGGGAAGGGAGGGATGATAGAAGAGAGGGCAGATTGGTGATAGGGGAAATTAGAATGTTTGGTGTATGGGGGTGGGGGAGGGGACAAATGGGGAGAAAATTTGGAACCCAAAATTTTGTGAAAATGAATGTAAAAAGTTAAATAAATAAATTTATATTAAAAAAAAATTTGGCCTTAGATATTTACTAGCTGTGTGACCCTGGGCAAGTCACTTAACCTCAATTGCCTCCAAAAAAAACCCAAAATAAACCTACTTGATTTAGACAAACTAAACTAGACTATCCACTGTTATGGGCTGTGAAATAAATTTTCTGAGATAATATTAAGTATCAATTCAAGTTTAATATTTGGGTTTTAGCAGAAGGTAAGTTTGGCTGGGACTGGTTTTTGGTTTTAATTTTGTATTCTCAGGGTCTTGAGTACAAAAGGTGCTTAATCAATGCCTGTCGACTTTGGTTGGACTGAGAGCTTCATTTTGCCCCAAGGCCAAAACTGTAATGCTAATCAAGAAGTCCTTTGGTTGTAATCAATCTACAGTTGGAAGTTGTCAGATATGGAAATCTGAGAAACAAAGCCTTGGACAGAGAGGCAAAGACTGCGGAAAAAATGGCATGATACAACTATGTATCCAACAATCAATCATTTACCTCCCCTAAACCAACACAACCCAGTGAACTCTCATCCCCTACTCTGATACTGCGACAGAGGAGAGAAATGAGTGGGGGGAGGGGAAAGCTCACAGTCTGGTATCTCTTTCTCCCACCACCTGAGTAGTCATCTCCTCCCCATTCCAGATGACAAAAAGCACCCAACCCTATCTTGAGATCACAGTGCATGATACTCTACTTGTGGCAGCTTTTAATTTTTACTGCACCTCTAGCATTGAACACTACAATGTTTATCAATCATTCGCTCAACAAATATTTTACGTTAAGTGCTTTAGGAACCAGGAATAGGGATAAGGACTAGACTTGTGATTTCTCCTAGATGAAGAAACTTCCTCTGCCAACACAGGCTGCACCTTCTCTGCCTTTTATATTCTTAGAGCAGCGTCCAGTGCACTGAGAGTTGAAGTCACTTGCCCAGGGTATCAAAATATGTGTCAAAAGCAGAGCATGAATCCAGGTCTTCCTGGCTTTAAGGCTTGTTCTGTATCCACTAAACCCCAGTTTCTATTCTCATGGAACTTGTAGTACCTATAATGTAAGGAATCTTGGCATATATACAAATACACTAGGTGGTGGGGTTCAGATCTGTGATTTCATCTGTGTTGGTAACTCCCAGTATGCGAATTTTCTCTACCAATTCAGATTGGTAACTCCTCTGTAACTTAGGGCTCTTGGAGAGTTGTCTGAGAGGTTAAACAATTTTTGTATACATCTAAGGCAGGACTTGAGCCAGGCCTTCCTGATTCCAGGGTTGGCCACGCAAATAATTACAATACAACGTAACATACTATAAGTACATAAGAGAGATACAAGATACATGGGGAAAACACCATTACCACTAAAAGATTCCAGGAGGAAATGACATCTAGAGTTGGGTTTTAAAGGATGAGCAGGAATTCAATTGGTGGAATAGTAAGGGTAAAGGAATTGAGGCATAGGGAATAATATAAGCAAAGCAGTTTGGAACCAGTGCCTGAGCATCCATTCCTGGGTCTTATTGGGATAGTTATATAAACAACTGCATTATTACTACTTTGTCCAAAAGTGGTTTGTTTACTTGTTACCATGGGTAACTACCTGGTATTCTAAAAAAAAACCCACCCAAATGGAGATGAAGGCATTACTCTGGTAAATCAGGAGAGAGAAGGCTTTTACAATACTAAAAGCAAAAAGGAAGCCAACCAGGGCCAATAAATGTTAGCAAACAGAGCCAAGTCTGGTGGCTTTTTGGATATGAGTAAATAGCTGCTGTACCAAGGCTTGGGATCTTTCCTTAGGAGAGGCCTGAGCCCCAGTTTAGGTATCCTGTTGGGATACAACCCAACAATTTGTCCTAGGAACAATAATAATTTGGAGCCATGTCCCAGTTCCCAAAGGGCCAGACCTAATGCAGTTCCTATCAATCCAGATATATAGCAGGAAGCTGATCAGACAAACTCCTAATCCACTTAGCACCCTCAATCTACTTTCTGAAATTCTAAGACATACACAACTCACCTCCTATGGAGCTGGGCATGGACTCCAGATCCTTACCAAAAAGAGGTGAAATGTTCTCTAAAGACACCACAAAACCTGTTCTTTTCTGAGACAACACAATTTTACTTGACTGGACCCTATAAGATCTTGTGTCAAAGATAATTGGCACAGAACGTCAAGGTAGGACATGCCTATGAATCAGAAGGATGTACTTACTCTCCATGTGAGCTATGGAAATAGCACTCTTTCTTCTGAGTCTTCTCATTTGGGACTCTTTGCCAGAACTTTCTAGTCCTTGGCATTCTAGCAAGGGTACATGGAGGGAGGGGATTTTTTTCTCTCCTTTTCCCCATCCTCAACAGGAAGAGCAATCTGTGACTACAAGTACATGGGTGGAAGAATGTGCTGAATCTTGTTCTCTCTTTCTGTTTCCTTCCCTGATCATAGGTCAATGACCATTGTTTCTGGAAAGATGACATTTCCAGCCTTGAAAAGAAAAGTTCAGAAGTCCCTGTCAGGTGCCAACTACTCAACAGAAGGTGTCTTAAGAAGAGTAAAAGGAGAGAAAGAAAGAGGAAAAACAGGGGGAAGGAGAATGACAGGAGATGAAAGAGAGAGAGAAGGGGAAGGGGAGGAGAGCTAGGCTAAGAGGAAGATCACTCCTAAGAAAACCATACCTAAGTTTTATTTCAGAGATTTTACAAGAATTACTCAAGGGTAAAAGCAAAAAGCCCAGAAAGAGAGACAGAAATCCTAACTGCATTCTTTATGGTCCATTTCCCTAGGAATAATCCTGTTTTGTGTGAACCCACAATTAGATTCCCTTATGGGAACATGTTACCTGGGCACCTGGATCATGAAAAAAGCAATGAAAAAGGACATAAGATAGTGTCATCACAACACTGTCAATGTATGTATTACATATAAATGAACTTGCAGCTCTAAGCCTATTAAGTACTACATGTATCTAACTGTGGAAAGAACAGTGACTAATCTAAGATACCATCTGTTGCCAAACTAATATGTCAATAAACATTCATTAGGCACTTATTATGTGTCAGGTACCATGCTAAAGTGCCAGGGACATAAAGAAAGAAAAAAATGGTCCCTGTCCTCAAGGAGATTACACTCTAATGGAACATAAGCAGGTTACCATACCTTCTCCAGTAGATGGATGGATGGATGCCATGGGAGACCATAAACTAAGTAGTGAGTTAAGTCCTGATTCTAGAGCTGAATCAGTTCACCAGTCAGGCATTCCACAGGAAACCTTTACAGACTGACTGCCCTATTTGTTATTTCTTCAAATATTAGGTATTTATCTGCTTATATATTGTAACTGTCAGAACATAAGCTCCCTGTGGACAAAATGATGGCATTAGACTACAGGGCCTCTGAAGCCCCTTCCAGCTCTAAATCTATTATCTCACTGTCTTTATATCTCTGGTGCTTACCCTGCAGTAGAATGCACTTAAATGCTTGTTAAATTGAAAGTTACTAAGTGATGTCCAGTGCTGAGCTCCTTCTCCTCCTCACCCTAGGGACCTAGAGTCTCTGTCTCCTTCCCCATCATTAACCTTCTTGCCTCTTCACTCTGGTAAAAAAAAACTCCTATTTCTGGGTGCACCATTCATAACAAATCTGTAATGTTTAAGGAATAAGCATCAAGTTATTAAGTTATTTTTTTCCAGAAAAATGAAGGTATTAATCCTCTACATCCAAAGACTATTCTTGTTAAACCATATCTTTCTACTAAAGTTATACTTCACACAGTGGAAGCAAGATGGTACAGTGGCTGAGGTGATGGCTATGGATTCAGGAAGACTTAAGTTTATGTCCTGCTTCAGGCACTTACTACCTGTGTGATCCTGAACAAGTGAATTAACCTCCCTACCCCTCAGTATCCTTATCTGTAAGATGGGGCAGTTATATTCAGTGGTCTCTGTGGTCCATTTCAGCTCTAAATGTATGATCTTATTAAACAGTCAAGAAAAAGAAAGGAAGACATAAACATGTAACTGACTCAAATGAACTTGATTAGGAAAAATAGTCTCCTTTAATAAGTTTATTAAACATCTGTCTTTTAAGAAAGAGATCATAGGGGAGGAGCCAAGATGGCGGAGTAGAAAGACTCACATATGCTAGCTCCAAACCCACAGCCCATAAATTTCCTGTAAGAAGAACTTCCCACAAATTCTGGATCACTGCAAGGCACACAGAAACACAGTGGAAGAGATTTCAGTTCCAGAGAGCCCTGGAGAGCCGTCCCCAGGGTCTGTCGCGCCCCGGAAAGTGGAGCCCACCCCAGCGCTGCCCTGGCCGCGGCCCCAGAGGAGCAGATCCGAGCAGGCTTCAGGGACGGAACCTCCGGCTGCCGGGAAGGTCCCTCCGCCCACAGACACTATAGGTCAGTGAGAGAGACGTCTGGGCTGGCCAAGAGGGGAGCAGGGAGTCTCCGTGACTCAGGCCCCCTCAGGAGGCAGTGGCGGAGGGAGCAGCAGAGGGAGCGGCAGAGACAGCAGCAGTAGCCCAGGACTCCCTGAGCTGGCAGGCAGAAGTTCAGGTCTCTGCATAAACCACCTGAGGGAACTGAGCCTGGAAGGCGGCCCTGCCCCCACCCGCTCCATTACTGAAGGTCTCTGCATAAAACCCCTGAGGGAACTGAGCCTGGGAGGCGGCCTTGCCCCCACTGAGCACCAGAACTTAAGCTCACATTGAATAGCAGCTGCTCCCGCCACTGAAAGCCCTGAGGCTGGGAAGCAGCATTTGAATCTCAGACCCCAAGCACTAGCTGGGCAGATCTAGGCAGGGGTGGACAGGAATCTCAGAAGTCAAGTAACTGGCTGGGAAAATGCCCAGAAAAAGGAAGCAGAATAAGACCATAGAGAGCTACTTTATTGGGGAAAAGGTGTTCCTTCCCCCCTTCATTTCTGATGACGAAATACAATGCCTGCCATTGGAGAAAGACATGGAGGTTGGGGCCTCTCTATCCCAGACATCTGAGGTGGATGTCCAGTGGGCTCAGGCCATGGAAGAGCTAAAAAAGGATTTTGAAAGTCGAGTTAGACAGGTGGAGGAAAAACTGGGAAGAGAAATGAGAGAGATGCAAGAAAAGCATGAAAAAAGGGTCAATACCTTGCTAAAGGAGACCCAAAAAAATGCTGAAGAAAATAACACCTTGAAAAATAGGCTCACTCAATTGGCAAAAGAAGTTCAAAAAGCCAATGAGGAGAAGAATGCTTTCAAAAGCAAAATTAGCCAAATGGAAAAAGAGGTTCAAAAGCTCACTGAAGAAAATAGTTCTCTCAAGATTAGAATGGAACAGATGGAGTCTAATGACTTTCTGAGAAACCAAGAAATCACCAAACAAAACCAAAAGAATGAAAAAATGGAAGAGAATGTGAAATATCTCATTGGAAAAACAACTGACCTGGAAAATAGATCCAGGAGAGACAATTTAAAAATTATGGGACTACCTGAAAGCCATGATCAAAACAAGAGCCTAGACATCATCTTTCATGAAATTATCAAGGAAAAGAAAGAGATCATAGAACCAGAAAGGACTTTAGAGATAACTTGGGCAAATCCTCCTCATTTGAGAGAGAAATAAGGATCTATGAGGTTGAAGTGGTTTTCAAAAAGTCTCCTAGTTAGTGGTAAAGATGGAAATAGAAATCAGTGTAATTTCCTGAGCTGACTAGTATTCTTGCCACTAGATCATATTGACCATTTTCTTTTTGAAGCAAATCTAAAATGGGTAGATTGTAATATGGAATTTAGAGAAAGTGAAGCTAATAAGACTTTCTTTTTTCTATTTCTGAACTTTATCACAACTTCAGAGAAACTTTAGTCTACAAATTGTAGGTGGGATTTGTTAGGGCACAAGAAAGGATAAAAAGGGTGCACATGTATTGAAAGGGCTCTCTTGCCCAAGAAGCTATCTACAAAGGAACTTTAGCAGAAGGAATAAGAGTTCAATGCAAAAATGGGACAGAACCAAATCAAACATGTCCCTGTGTGGCATTTGTTGGCCCTTGACAGGATTAGATTTATGATGATGCTAACATGAATGATAATGATAAGAGAATCAAGATCTTGGAATTAGAAGGGACCACCAAAGCCATCTAATTCAAGAATCTTCTCTATAACACATCCGAGAAACATCTTCCAGTCTTTTATTGAAGGCCTCTAGTTAGGAGGAACCCACTCCCTCTGGAGGCACCCTCTATCACTTATGGGTAGCTTAGCAAGTTCTTAGCAAGCTTTTTCTTACTTCAAGTTGATATTTACCATTTTGCATTCTACCTGTTGCTCCTAATCCAGCCCTCAGGGTCCAAGTTAAGATAGTTGAGAGCTTTTTACTCATAACAATTCTTCAATAACAACATTTGACCCATAAGTTTTGGTTGTTCCTTCTTTTTTCTCAAAGTGATCTGTGATATAGCTGATATGGGAAATGTCCAGTGAGAAAATTCTCTTTCCAAATGCATATTGGTACCTGTTTTGCAACTGTCTGGGACTCTAAGATAATTTAGATAATTAAATAAATTGATTAGATAAATCAGATAATGTACCTGGAGTTATAAACCAATATGTGTCAGAGGTAGGAGTTGAACCCAGGTCTTCCTGACTGCAAGGCCAACATGCTATCCCCTTATGCCACACTATTTCTCATAGCACTCTATGTTTTATAAACTATTGTCATACTATCTAATTTACAAAGCCAAGGCAAATGAAGTTATTTAATTCCTCCTATGTACCTATCTTACAGTCAAGTCAGGGTAAACTGTTGCCAGGTGGTAGTTGATGTTTTGAAGGTTGTCCAAATAACTAGGCTTCCCAAAAAATTGATTAACTGAAAATAACACTTTTCCCCAATTACATGTGCTTCTTAAAGTTTAAAAAAATGTGTGTACTAGAATTAAAAACATGAAAGAACACTGTAATTAAATAGAATGCATCACATAAAGCAAGATTTGAAGAAGTACAAAACTCTAGGTAAAATAGAAACTTTATTTACTAGCCTTTAAACAGAAAGATGGAAGGAAGGAAGGAAGGAAGGAAGGAAGGAAGGAAGGAAGGAAGGAAGGAAGGAAGGAAGGAAGGAAGGAAGGAAGGAAGGAAGGAAGGAAGGAAGGAAGGAAGAAACCTTGGAAAATAGGTGCTTAATTATTATTCCCATTTTACAGATGAGAGAACTGAAACAAACAAAAGGTAAGTGACTTGCTCAGGGTCACATAGCTAGTAAGTGTCTCAATTTGGATTTGAACTCAGATCTTCCTGACTGCAGGCCTGGTACTCTATCCATTCAACCACCTAGCTGACCTTCTTAAGCTTAACAAAGTAAGTCTACACTAATTCTGATTGCTCCCCAGATTTGAGTAGATCTAACCTCCCCACAAATCTATTACCTCAAAATCAGTCTTTACTAGATGTATACAGTTTATACTTTTCAACTTTTTGGAGCTTCTGAGTATCCAGACATCAAAAACACTTGCAGATTTTCTTCTGCTCTGAAGTCTTTAACACCTCCAGGACAGAAGGACTTGGCCTCCTCTTACAAATTAGTAGAAAAATGAGCTCTTCCTCTCTTCCCTTCCTTCGCCACTTTTTCTCCTATTCTTTGTTGCCAAGAAGAAAGGGAGAAATTATGTCATGTGTTCTTCAATACCGGACATCCTGGTATTGTCTTTTCCCCATACAGAAAGGAATGGTGCCCTCTCTTCCTCTGAGTAACTTAGTCTAAGCTTTCTCCACATCTTTTCCTGATCAATAATTTGAATATGCATAATTCTATTTATTATTAATTAGACATTAAGGGCTACAGCTCCCATGGGATATTTTTGAGTTGGCCTCCAATAAAGAGTATTTGCTTTTAAAGGAATCATGTCCTTTTCCATGGAATGTAATAACAATTAAAACACATTTAAGCAGAGGCATCTGCATAGCCTATCATTCCCCTCATTTGTATCCTAATGTCACCATGTATGTCTGTGCCTATCAGAAGTTACAAAGTTTCTGGTAAACGGTACTCCTCCTCGGTTCTGTTGGGCCATGTTCTGCCCTTCGCCCCACCATATAGCACATATACTGTGTATAGCACAGACGCATACTCACATCCCACCCTACCGTGGACCCAGCCACAGAAAAATTCTGCTTGTTTTTCCTGTAGTGGAGCGTGTAAGCTGGTCTCTCATCAGATGATTCCACTCTGCTCTGTTCCCTCCCCACACATCATCCCACTTAAGTGATTTAGTCAAGAAAAGTAAAGGTAGAAAACAAAGTGCTACATAATCAAATCATAAATGTTGACCTCAACTCTTGAATACTATGGCGTCACATTGACTGGGGGAACTGTATCCTCATCCTTTGCACTCCAGGAGACAACCAAGGGCCTCCCTTTTTCAAGACAGGGTTGCTAATTTACTGCTTGGAGTATAAGAAAAGAAAGCCCTTCCTGTCTACTCGATCAAACAGTCTCACAACTCTTCTTGCAGAAAAAAATTACAAAGTCATCAGGAAAGTATGAGGCTAACACTCACTGCAAACTTGACTTGACAGTTTTCCTCCCCGAGGTAACACAGGTCTCCTGAGACATTGGTCTCCAGCCACAGGTGTTCTCCATTCACAGCATTCTCCTAGAGAGAAAAGACCAGCTTTATTTTGGTTTTTCCTTTCAGGGGATGAGGGGAGATGCACGCATGAGAACTAAGAGTAAAAAATGCAAATCTAACATGGATTTTAAAAGAAAAAAAGTTAAATGAGAATTCATTCTTCCAAAATTCTGTTGGGTTGGAGGGCTGTGTTTGATGTGGGACAGAGATAGCCCCAGGATCCTGAGATGTTTTCTCTTTAGGAACAGTGGTATTTTTAGCCACATGTGCTAAGGATTAATGGATTCTGTCATTAGCACATTCATGTGGGCCTCAGTAATTCGGAATCTGTCACAATTCAAAAGGTGAATAGATTTATTTGCCTTCGCCTAGCGAATTCTTGTTGATACTGCATAATGTAAAATATCTTACAGGAAGGATGTTTTTATTACTTAAAGAGAAAGAGACTTTTCAAGCACTTAGATAATATCTAAATTTTAAGACATAATTGGTTATTCACCAAGCTTTCTTACCTGTCCATTAAAGCAAGCCCCCTAAGACAAAGGTTCTTACCTTGAGACGCTAGATCCCTCTTTAAACATTATTTTGACAATGGTATTTCAATATCAATGGTTTTTTTATAATCCTACATAGTTTATTTTATGCATTTAAAAACGTTATTCTGAGAAGCATCCTATAGGCTTCACCAGACTGACATCAAAAAGAACCCTTGCCCTAAGGAGAAAGATAACATTTACTTGACAAAACTATTTTGAACCACTAGATTAACCAAATGGTGTTTAATTTAAAACAGAAACAACTCTATATTTCCTTAGAAATGATCAGCAGTTACTAAGTCAAATGGATATTTCTTTAATTCATCCTAAATCGTGAGCTTTCACTGTAACATCAAAATACTTGGATCTGCTCCAACCAGAAGGGAAGGGTAGCTATTAGAACTGTGAGGTTCTATTGTCCAGAACATACATGAAGGGCCTTTGAAGTGCCACCTGGGCTGTTTTAAAGCATTGGAGTTCCACTGAAGTAAATTCCTTCTTACATCTTGCTAAATGGAAACTTGGGACCATGAAAAAGTTGGTCACAGTTACTAAACATCAACAACTTATATACTCCCACTCAAAAGCTGAATCAGACCTGCTGCCTGAAAAAAAAATAAGCTTCTAAGACAAAAAAAAACTTCTATAAAATATCCTGTAAAATTATGAGAATTCTATAAACCATGCAAGAAAATCAGTTTCAGTTCTTTCTGATGACATGTCATAGGATCATGGATTCAAAGCCCTGAGATATTAAATAGTCTAAACTCTTCTTTTTCAAAAACTGAGGAACAGAAAGTTTGTCTAAGATATCAGGATACCAAGTCACAAGTCAGAATTTGAACTCAAATCCACATTCTCCAAATTCAACATTTTTTCTCATGCTGTTCACCATACCACTGCTATTGTGTCAACTCTTTGTGGCCCCATTTGGGGTTTTGCGGCAAGGATAATGGAGTGGTTTGCCATTTCCTTTTCTAGTTCATTTTACATATGAATGTATGATGAACTAATGAATGCATTAGTTCATGCAAACAGGGTTAAGTGTCTTGTCCAGCATCACACAGTTAGGAAGTGTCTGAGGCTGGATTTGAACTCATGAAAATGAATCTTCTATACACTGTACCACCTAGTTGCCCCCAGAATGGCTATTACTCTTTTCCTCTCACATGACTGTAACATAGGCTTGAATGTGTATTGTATAGGTTTGAATGAAGTCATATAGTCAACTTTATCTGAGCCACCTAAAATCTAACACACCCATAAAACGTACATGAAATAACACTATGGCTTTCCTAGCAGAACCCATTCTCATTCAGGTTCCAGAAGTTTAGTCAAGGGTGAAACATTTTCTCACTTTAAAGAAGTGAAAACATAACTTAAATTCATATTTGTAAAAACATATCTCTATTTTTTTAAAGCAAACTTATTTTCTAGGTTTAAGATTCTAGAAAACTAGAATCTTACTGTAGGGCCATTAGCCTCACTCTCCTGTAATTATCAAGCTGTCAAAATCTTATTCATTTGGATTGTGGAAGCAATGTGTAGGAAGGAAGACAGTCTCTGGAGTTTGTACACCTGGGTTCATCCCCTCTGATGATAACTATGTGGTGGTGGACAAGTCACTTAATTTGCCTGAGCCTCAGTTTTCTCATCTATAAAATGAGGAGATTGAACTTCAGCTAGGGGCAGTTGGGTGGCGAAATGTATAGAGTGTCAGGCCTAAAATCAGAAATGTTCATCTTCCTGAGTTCAAATGTAACCTCAGACACTAAACAGGTGTGTGACTCTGGGCAAGTCACTTAACCTCATTTGCCTCAGTTTCCCCATCTTTAAAATAGGCTAGAAAAGGAAATGGCAAACCACTCCAGTATCTCTGCCAAGAAAACACGCAAATGGGGTCACAAAGAGACATGATTGAACATCAGAATGATATATTAATGCTTAACAAACATTTGTTGAAGAATTTCACAGAATTGTAAAATCTCAAAGTTTGAAAGGACCTCAAAGATCATCTAGTGAAACCTCAGACCCCCTATAATAACTGCAGAGCAGGGGTCTTCATGCCTCTACTTGAACAGCTATGGTGATGAGGAGCTCATTTCTTCCTAAGGTGGCCCAATCTGCATCTGGATAACCCTGATTTCCGAGTTCTTCCTTGTATTGAACTGACATCTGATTTTCTACAACTTCCATTCTGTCAGCTCTGAAACCAAGCAGAACATGTCTCATCTTTCCTCTATCTGACAGCCCTTCAAACAATTAAAGACAACAATTATGTGTTTCCCCCAAGTTTCTCTTCTCTAGATGAAAAATCTCCTACTTCTTCCATCAATCCTCATACAATTTGGTTTCAATTTCCTTCATCATCCCAGTCAGACTTCTCTGAATGAATTCATTTGTCTTTGTTCTTAAAATATGGTGACTAGAATTGTATACAATGCTACAAATTGACCTGGAGTTGAATTTGTGGGTACTATATTCTACTGTGCACGTAGTCTAAGGTTGCCTTAGCTTTGGGTGTCTGACACATGATACTGCTGGCTCATATTGAGCTTACAATACATTAAAACCCAGAAATAATTTTCTCAACAACTGATATCCAACCATTACCCTCCAATCCTGGACTTAAAGTTTTTTTCTTGAACTCAAGAACAATTTACATTTAATCCTATTATAATGAGTGTTAGTAGAGATGTCATCTATATTCTAGTCTTTTAAGATCTTTTTGTATCTAAATTCTGTTATCAATCCTTTAGCTACCCCTGTTTCATGTCACCTCCAAGTTTCATAAAAAGCCATATATACCTTCAAGCAATATGAATTTAGAAATCAAACTGGTTACAGCAAGTGACTTGCATTTGAAAGGACTTTAGATTATTCCTTCATTTAAAAGAAGTCTCCTCTCCTACAACTGGATGTGTTTAGCCTCGAAAAGAGAAAGCTTAGCAGGGTTATGTTTACTATCTTCAAATAAGTGAAAGGTTGTCATATAAAAGTCCAATGAGACTTTTTGCTGCTTGGTCATAAAGGAGATAAGGAAGGAAGGAAGGAAGGAAGAAGAGAGAGATTTGAGTTCAAGCCTTAACAATAAAATCTGTCCCAAAATTGAAAAGGTCACCTTAAAGAATAATCAGTGCCCTGTCACTGGAGATCTTCAAGTACAGCAAACAGAAGCTGGATGACCACTTGTTACAGATATTGTAGCCAAGACAAAGTACGCATTGAACTAGACAATCTCTAACGTCCCTTCAGCTCTATGATTCCAGGTTTCCTATCGATCTATATTTCTAAGAGTCTCACCCAAAGTTGATTGGGTGAGATTATATTCGTATAAGAATGTTATCTAAGGCAGAGAGGAACCAATAAATATCCTAAGTCTAGATCCACCTCCATTCCACATTTTCCGGATTTCTTCACTTCCCTCCAATAGCAATACCAAGCTGGAGATGCCTCCACCCAGCAGCCTTCTCTTCTGATCAGTGGGTCTCTGGCCAGGGGACCAGGAATTCATCCTTCCAAATAAGCAGCATTGCAGGAGGCCCTCAGACCAAGCTCACTTCACTGTGGCTTCAATCTTCAGGCTTCCCTCACCTCCTAGTCAGCAGCCATGCCCCAGAATAGGTATTTATCACCACACCCTTTCCAGCTCCCCTTTATATACTATCTTCCCTCATTAGAATGTAAGCTCCTTCGATAGGGATTGGGTTTGTTTGTATTTGTAACCAAGAATTGAGCAGTACTTGCCATTATAGTAAGCATTTAAAGGAAAATATATAATGCCTACTATGTGCCGAGCACCCTAAAAACCTTACAAATAGTGTCTCATTTGATCCTCATAACAACTATAAAATTCCCATTTTATAGTTGAGGAAATTGAGACAGAGGCAAAGTGATTTACCCAGGATCACATAGCTGGTAAGAACCTGAAGTCACATTTGAACCTGGTTCTTCTTGATTTCAGGTCAATTGCTGTAGCACTGAACCACGTAGCTGCTTAAATGCATTATCTGTCAATTACGTTTACAAAATGACACACCTGTGAACCAAGCACCATTCAATGAGAAGGGCAGGGGAGGCAAAGAAAAAGAGCTGTCATCTTGGACATGATTGCTCTATGACTGACTTACCATTAAAGTTCTAGGAAATAGAGCTAATAAGCTAGATGACTTGTCTGCATCAACACAAGAAGCACAGAATACATACAGAATAATTACTAATAATGCTACCAAGTCATCGCTTCCGTCATCACCATCATTATCACTATCACCACTGCCACCACATTAGCATTTACAACATTATCTACAAAGATTCACAGGTACACTGTCAGAAGGATCCCTCCTATTGACCTTCCAAAATGAAGGCCAAGATCTGATTAACCAGTTGGAAGATGGGAAGACAGGTTGCATCCAATTCTCACTAGTTGTGACAGCCAATCCAAGAAGTTGTTTCCAACACAACCCCACCCACTCTTATCCTCTAACAATCCACCCGCCTTTCTCTCCCTCTGCTGTATCAGATTCCTGGTTCCCTCCTTCTGAGCCTCTTAGGATGTTTGTAACCTAAGCTAATTGCCATCAACAGCAGCTGTGAAAGCATCACTGGGATCTGACCATGTCATTTCCCTACTCCATTAACTCTAGCAGATCCCTATTGCCTCCCGGGTAAAATATAAGGTCCTCTGTTTAACTTTTAAAGCCCTTCACAGCTTGTCCTCGATCGACCTTCCCCCTATCAGCCACAGCCCTTCACTCTGTGATCCAGCAGAACTGGACTTCTCTCTCTGTTCCTCAAACACAAAACTCCATCTCCCACCTGTATACATTTATATTACCCATTCCCCATGGAATGGCGCCTAGAATAAACTCTCTCCACCTCCATCTTACAAAATCACTCTTCCTTCAAATAGTTCCCAACATTTTAACTTTAAAAAGTGAATTCGACACAGTGATGTGGTGGTGGTGATAATGGAAGATAGCATTATTACTCATTTTTCTGGATATAATCTGTGTTGGTGCAGACAGATCATCTAGCTTATAAGTCCTCTCCTAAAATTTTAATAGATCCTCAGTCATAGAGCAAGCATGTTGAAGCTGTTTTCCCTTGCCCTTCCCTACCTTCCCACTGAATGGTACTTGGCTGACAGAAGTATTACTGCCTCCTTACCTCTTTTCTTTATCTCCACTAGTTAAATCAAACAACTGATGATTTATTTAAAAAAGAAAAACACTTAAAAGATCTAAGTCAGCTCCTTGGGGCTTGTCCTGATCCAGTCCTTCTGAAGCTCTTCCTTTTCTCCCCAACTGCAAATTCCCTAACTGTGCTGTTGCTCAGTTGTTTCAGTTATGCCCAACTCTTCATGACCCCATTTTTTTGACAGAGATACTGGAGTGGTTTGCCATTTTCTTCTCCAGCTCATTTGACAGATGAGGAAACTGAGTTAAGTGATTTGCCCAGGGTCACATAGCTACTAAGACTCTGGGGTTGGATTTGAACTCAGATCTTCCTGACTCCAGGTCTGGCACTCTATCCACTGTACTACCTAACTGCCCATACTTCCTGCCTAATTACCTTCTATTTAATTACTTTGTATTCATTGATATTTAATCACTTCTTATTTATTCTGTATATATTTGTATTTGTATTTACTGTCTTTGCCATAAGAATATAAATTTCCTGGGAGTAGAAATTGTTTCATTTTTTGTATTTACATCCTCCACACCTTGTATAGTGCCTGGTACAAAGAAGGTACTTAATAAATGCTTATTCGTTGGTTAAGGACAGCTATGTGGGGCAAGAGTTCCAGGCCTGGAGTCAGGAAGATCTGAGTTCAAATCCAATCTCAGACACTCCCTAGCTGTGTGACCCTGGGCAATTCACTTAACCCTGTTTGCCTCAGTTTCTTCATCCATAAAATGATCTGGAGAAAGAAATGGCAAACCACTTCAGTATTTTTTCCAAAAACACCCCAAATGGGGTCATGAAGAGTCAGACGTGACTGAAATGACTAAACAACAAAAATTCATTGGTTGACTCCCTGGGAAATTGTAGCCTCAGTCCTTCTCCCGACCTTGCCCTGAAGATCAATTCATGGTGTGAGAGGGGCCCCCCTGAAGGCTGGATTCTTGGCTTGGATAACAGTGACGGGTAAAGAAGAAGAATTAGCTTTTTTTTGCTTTGGGCGGGACAGAGTGAAGCATCTAGAATGAGCAAGTGTGGTGCATTATGATCTGCATCACAGATGACATGACTTTACACACTCCCCCATCTTCCAACCTCTTTTCACCTTTGCAGGCACCACTGTCCTTCCAATCACCCAAGTTTTCTCAGCTTCAATCCCACCTATGTAACTAATGAGTTGCCAAATTTTATCTGCTTTTCCTCTATTTCTTTCTTATCTGATTCCTTCTATTTACTCACCCAAATACTACCCTAGTTCAAACCCTCATCACCTCTCACCTTCAACTTCACTGTTGCCAAAACTTCCTAAATGGTCTCCCTGCCTCAAGTCCCTCCCCTCTCCAATTCATCTTCTTACATAGATGTCAGTGTGATTTGGCAAAGTGAGCAGATCTGACCATATCACTCCGTTATTCAATAAATACCACTGGCTTCTTACTAAACAGAGGATCAAGTATTATTTCATCTCTATCTCAGCCCTTTAAAACTTCTATTTGTGGTAAATTATGTAATCTGTATCAATGATGTCAAACTCAAATAGAAACAGGAATTACTAAACATTTTAGAAGGATCCTTGATGGTTGCATGTTGACTTAGACAACCACACGTTAACATTATCTATGTTCTATTGTATCTCATTTATTTCATTAAATATTTTTCAATTACATTTAATCTGATTAGACCATCACTAGGGGGTGTTGTAGTCACAGTGCATCTGTCACCTCTGTTCTACATAATTATTAGTACAGAAATACATGCAAATACTTTACATGTACATGCATACATACTGGGGGGAGACTCAAAAAATGTTTTATTGATAGGGTTGTATAATCCAGGTAGGATGGATACCCCTGGTCTATAGAATAGATGTGGAAGAAAGACAAAGACAACTACAGAGAGGAAGAAAAGAAGGAAAGAAAAGAAGACAGAAGGGAGTAAAGAAAGGACAAATAAAAAGAAGAGGAAGGAAATGAATACAGTTGAACCTAGCTTCAGGCAAGAGAGATTCTCGGGAAAGGCTGCAAGTAAAGTTGTATCTTTGTAACTAAATTATGATTCCCCTTGGGATTACTCGAGGAGCTCACATCAGAGGTGCCTTATCTTCATTTCCAGTCTAACTTTCAATTAGAAATAGTTCCTAACCTTTTAAACTTTAAAAACCTTTGCCTCCTTGCTTTCTCTTCTCCTCTAGTATTTTGGTCAAGCAATTGATGATTTATTAAGATATCCTTAAAAAATGTAGGCCAGCTTATGGGGACCTTATCCTGAATCCTTTTTTTTTTTAATAAAAAAAAAATCATCTTTCTCTAATGTATCTATTTGTGATACTTGTACACAGGCAGTCATAGACTTATCCATATAAATCCACATATGCAGAAACATCCATGCCCTTCCCCTTATGCCATCAAACATACACATGTAACACTGCCCCTACCATCACTGATACAGGAGTCACTATGAACAACGATTGCATTTTCTAGATATTATGTGGATCCACAAGTAGATGAAGAGCAGCTAGGTGGCACAATGGAGAGAGCACCAAGTCTAGAATCAGTAAGACCTAAGTTCAAATCTGGCCGCAGACACTTACTAGCTGTGTGACCCTGGGCAAGTCACTTAACTCTGTTTGCCTTAGTTTACTCATCTGTAAAATGAGCTGTGATAGTGAATTCATTCCTCCCTATGTGGTTGTAGTGGTAGTGTGATGGTGGCAGCAGCAGCAGCTGTAAGAATTTATATAGCACTTCAAGGATTTCAAAGCACTTTATGTATATTATTTCCTTTGATGTTCACAACAACCCCTGTGGAGTAGATTCTATCATTGTTCCCATTTTACAGATAAGGAAACTGAGGCTAGGAGAGGTTAAATGACATATTCAGGGTTATACAGCTAGAGTTTGAGGCAAGATTCAAACTAAGGTCTTTCAAGTTCCAGACCCAATACTGTCTATTGTGCCAACTAATTGCTTATAAAAATACCCTAAAAAAAAACCAGAAATAGAAGAAAAGAGACTGAAATTTGGCTTTATGATGATCATAAGAAATGTATATGACTAATTAAAAGCTTCGGGAAATAGTTTTTATTTGTTTCCTGATGGAAAAAGAATTACAAAATGAATCCTTGGCAATAACTTTTATTAAGACATGGAATTTTTGACTTGAGAGAACAAACATGGAATCATGGAAAGAGCAGGACATTTGGTGTCTGAGGGCCTTGTCTGAAGGCCAGCCCTGCTTATTATTCACTATCCCATGATAAACACATCCCTTCACTCTGCTGGGCTTCAGTTTCCTCATTTATAAAGTGGGAATGTTGAAACAGCCGATCTCTACTTTCTTTTCTAGCTCAAAAGCCTCTGGATATATTCTAAATGAATTAATAATAATATTTGACTTTTATTTGACACTGTCCTGTTTGAACCATTTAAAACACTTTCTACATGTAGTAGGTTTCAAGCTCTTATGCATCAAATTGTAGCTCCCTTTCAGGCACATTATATCAGATACAGAAGAAGGCTTGATTCAAACCCCAATCTCTCTGGACTCTAAGCCCCTTTCCCCTATATGATCACATCTGCTCTCTAGTTTTCCTTCACTAGGCCATGTTTATTTTCTAAACACAGAAATCCTACTTAAGAATTCTTTTTTATTTTCATTGCAAAAGATAACTACAGAGTTTCCTAAAATATTCTGACAGAAAACTCCCTGAGGGCAGAGAGTGTTTTTGTCTTTTCATCCCAGTGTGATTAATAAATGCTTACTGATTGGTTGACTGATTCAATTTATATATAATGCAAATGCTTAGGAATTTCTGCCTGAAAAGCAGGAAACTGGACCCAGTGAAATGTTTGAGGGACTTTGCAGCTTTAGGATCTAGTTGTTTAGTTTGGTCTGACTCTCCATGACCCCATTTAGGGTTTTCTTGGCAAAGATAATGGAGTGGTTTGCCATTTCTTTCTCTAGCTCATTTTATAGATGAGGAAACTGAGGCAAACTAACTTGCCTAGTGTCACACAGCTAATAAGTGTCTGAGGTTAGATTTGAACTTAAGAAGATGAGTCTTCCTGACTTCAGGCCTAGGATTTTATCCACTGCTCCACCTTGCTGCCCCTCAAGATTTAGATATTTTCTTTAGCCTGTGGCGATGAATGAGTGGAAGAGTGACCAAGATAAGGGTGTGTATGGGTGTGTGCGTGTGTGTGTGTGTGTGTGTGTGTGACTGCTCACTCATTCTTATGCCTCACATGCAGACATTGCATCTGGGCCATCTCCAGTCATCCTAAAGATGACTCTGGAGGAGTAAATGAGACTGGTGACCTTGCACAGCCCTCCCTCACTCAAATCAAAGTCAACTGTAAGTCACATCATCATCTTGACGTCATGGTCCTCTATGAGAAAGAAAAGCAAACACAACCACAGCAATGCCTCACCTCTCATCCTCTCATCCTTTTTCATCTTCCCTTCCCCCCAATATGGTAGCTCAGTTCATTTTGTTCACAAAGGGCACACCAATCTGTAGAAGCTCTATCATCAGCGCTCTACCCAAGGGCCTAGTATCACAGGAATTTGCTTGGCTGGCCTTATAATCCATTCTGACGTCAAAAGTGCTAGTGACAGAAAAGTCAGGGCCCAAAGCCTGAAAAGCAAGCTCAGGTCTCCTTGGACTTGCCACCTGAAAGACGGCTGAAATGAGAACACACACGTTTTAAAAAAAACCCTTCCTCCTCCTGACTTTTCATTCAAGGTTTCTAAAGATAAGATGCCCTAGTTTCATAACCCACTTTAAGCCAATCCCAGCACTGAGACTCTGTTTCCCCAATCTTGTTCCTGAACTAACCTGAGTAGCAGCTTCCAAATTATGTTATCTCCCTACCTGTCAGGAAGAGGTCCCTTTTTTTAGAAACAGCAACAGGAGGGAGAGGAGGCAAAGGAAAAGGAGTCTGTATTTAGAATCTGGGTTTTTTGTTTGGTGTTGATGTATTTCTCCTAATTCTCTGGGTTGGAGGAGGCTTTCTGATATGGAAGAGTAGGTAGATAGCGTAACAGTGGAGGAAGTTGGGATTAAAGCTCTTTGGTAGATGCTGCCATGGTCTGGTCCACTTTAGGCCAGCTAAAGAGCAATCACAATGGGACAGGAGTCAAAAGCTACACTTGAAACAATACCCAAATAGCAAACAAAAAACAGGCAGTTCAAATTTCATTCCCAACATGAAGGAAGCACATCAAGTTTACTAAAACACACAATATCAGCTGAGCAGGCATAATTATAAATGTGTAACTCCCTCGAAACCTGGAACATGGATTCAAAACTAGGCGGTAATCCTTTTTATTTCCCTTCTGAGCACTGCTTTTTTTGGCCTTTTTCCCCTGGAGCTTCACGGTTTAACTTCTTCAGACAAAAGTCAATGTCACAATCAAGACGACCAGAGACAAAGAGTTTTGTCAACCTGGAATGCCAATCTGTCACCAGTTTTTTCTTAATGATTGTTTTTCTTTAGATGAATATAACACATTGTCAAAAGGGAAATGTGTAAGTACCATTTCAAAAAGAAAAACTTGCCTGTGAATTCAAATAGCAAAGAGGGGTTAGAAGGGACTTCAGAAATCATCTAGTCCATACATACATGAACAAGAGTTCTTTCTTCAACACTGGACAAGCCATTAATTGATGACCTCCAGCGATGGGGAATTTACAACAAAAATAATCCATTTTCCTTTTAGACAGTTCTAGTTGTTAAGATCGTGTATGTGTATGTGTGTGTGTGTGTGTGTGTGTGTGTGTGTGTGTGTGTGTGTGAACAAAGCTCACTGAGGCATCAAGATGGTTCAGTGCTGGACTTGGAGTCAGAAAGAGTTCACATCTAACTTCAGACTTACTAGTATGTCACATAACCTGTCTACTTCAGGTTCCTTATCTGTAAAATCAGAATAATAGCAGCACCTCATTCCCATGGCTATGGTGAAGATAAAATGAAAACATCTGAAGAGATCTCAGAAAACCTTAAAACAGTATACAAATGCTACTGATATTGTTGCTGTTATCTCAAGTGCTTAAAACTATGCCTCTCTTAACAAAGCCTGTGATCACATTAAATTACATGGTGGCTTTAAGATCCTTTAGATTCATATTGAACTTACCATCCATTTAACACATAGGCCCCCCCAGTCTTTTTTGTTTGTTTCAGATGAACTGCCGTCTCTTTCATCTTGTGCTAAAATCCAAGCATAAATGTTTATCATTATCATTATTAAATTTCATTATATTTAATTCTAACCTGTCAAGATCTTTGCTAATCCTGAGTGTCATTGGGTGTGTCAGCTATTCCTTCCATTTACATATCTTTTATCTAAGACCCTGACAATGTAAACAAGCACCAGACAAGCACTCCAACTGAGGAGTTCCACTGTGGACCTCAATCCAAATTGAAATTGAACCATTAATGACTATTCTTTGGGTTCACCATTCAACCAATTCTATACAAACCTAACTATATTATATCTTCATCTTTTTCCATAATATAGCTTAAGAAAATCTGTCAACTCTTGGTTAAAATCTACATAAACTTTATCTTTGGGGAGAAAGAACTGTGTCTGAATTCTAGTTCTGCTGTTTAACACCTGTGTGACCTTAGTGTGAATTCACTTCATTTCTATAAGCCTCAGTTTACTCATTAACAAAATAAGTGGGCTGAACCCACTTGTCTGGGTTGAACCCTAAAGTTCCTTCAAGCTGTAAATTTATGATCCTATGATTTACAGCATTTCCTTGATCTATCTGTCTAGTAATCCTGTTCAAAAAGAAAAAAAAATAAAGTATGGCATGACTCAATCTTGGTGAAGCCATACCGGTTCTTGATGATCATTGCTTCCTTTGCTAGATGTTCATTAAGCATACCTTTAACAATACATCCTAAAGTTCATCCAGGAATCAAAGTCAAGCTTACTAGTGCATAGTTTGTAGATTTCATTCTCTTCCTCTAAACCCTTTTTAAATCAGGACATCTGTCTCAGTCCTGAGGTAGGCCTTCTGTTCTCTATGATCTTTCAAAGATCACAGCTGTGTCAGTTCTGGGAGAACCCAAGGACACAATTCATCTGAACCTACTGAGCTGAAAGAGAAGATGGGCACTCTCCTCTCTCCATACTTATCTCAGCAATCAAACTCATATTAGTCATTTTCAGCCTATTTTTTCCAAGCCAAAGATCAGTCTCTGTGGCAGAGAAAACAGAAGCAAAATGAAAGATGAAGATTCTTGTCTTCTCTTCATTATGCTATCATAAGACCATTTACACTAATTATTTGTGTTATCTCTTCTTTGATCCTCTTTTTTCCCCAATATAACTTTTGTAAAAAGCCTTTTTGTTGTCCTTAGCTTTTCTCACCAGCTCATTCTGTGCATCAGTACCATCCAAACTTCTGCTATAGGACCATGCCATGTAAACTTCACTCTTAATAGTTTTCCATCCTTCCTGGAGTAACTTCCTCTGTAGAATTTTTAATCCATAGACCTAAACCAGAGTTCATGTTTGAATGGTCCCCAGTTTCCTTACCTCTCCTAACACAAACTCTAAGATAGAGTGGTTACTTCTCCCCAAGTTTGTAATAATGCCAACCCAACAATCAGCTCTTTCTTCTTCATGAGATTCATATGCAGAATAAAATTTGCTTTTATTATCTTCTCCACTTTCAGAAGAATGAAATTCTCAGAAAACCAAGTCATGAATGAAAGATGCTGAAAGATGAAAGATGCCCATCCACCAACCTTCCAAGGGATTTCCATCTTGCACAATTCAGTGGTATGGATTTCATTGGTGTATCAATATGATTACTGAGAATCAGTTAAGGCCACAGCACTCTACTGTGACCTATGGGAAAGTAAAAAAGAAGCATAAGACATAATTCCTAACTGCAAGTAGTTTATAATATAGGTGAGGAAAGGGAACAAAAACAGAAAAACAATTCAGCAAGGTATCTATGCTAGATGATGAGGATACAAATGCAAAACCCAAACAAATTCCTGCTCTTAGTGAGCCCACATTTTACAAAGTTGTGAGCTGAAGCATGTGACATGAATGCAGGAAAGTAAATCCATGCTCATTTGAGAAAGGAGTAAATAAGGACAATTAAGAAGATGAAGAAAAATCTCCTCTAATAAGTCACAGCTGATTGATGATGGTGGTGGCCCTTCGTTCTTGAAGAGGACCAGTGACATCATGGGGTGATGTCTTGACTTGCAAGGGAATTGGATGTGAGGCAAAATTGTGTAGACTCATCAGTCTCAGTCTCTCCTCCAGAGTCATCAGAGTCCAGTGGCAAGTCGAGTCAAGAAGACTGGCGATGACCCTTGATGTAGTGGAAGGCCTTGGCCTTTTTATGCTAAGGTTTCCCCAGGTCTCAGCTTTTCAGCAGCAGAGCTGGACCTCAGAAGAAGTTCAGGTTTCTAAGAGGTGGATGGAAGTGAGTCAGAATTTCATTCCAGGCATGATAGTCTATGACAAATGCAGAAATTTGGGGTAGATACAGAGTCTGGAGATCAGCTTCTGGGGAGATGTCATTTGGAGTAATACTATGAAATGAGTCTGTAAAAATAAATTTGAGCCAGACTATGACAGCTTTAAATGTCAAGGAAAAGAGTTTCTATTTTATACTAGATATGATAAGGAGACATGGAAGTTTCTTGAGCTGTTTAGGACTATGGTCATTCCATTACTTCAGGAAGATAAAAAGGAAAGTCAAGACAGAGGGACCTAAGAAAACTTGAGGAGGAAGAGCTGGGGGAATGGGGTAAGGCTTCATTAGTCAATCATTCAGTCAGTAAGTATCTATTAAACGCTTATTATGTGCCAGGCTTGTGCTAAGTGCTAGAAGAGAAAATTGCTGCTGGTAAATAAAAGATACATTTAGAATTGATGTAAGGTATCTGGAGAGGAGAGGGCTCTAACAGATGGGGGTGGGAGTGGAGAGAACTGGGGAAAAGTCTCGCACAGAAGATAACATTTGTCTGTTTCATGGAGGAAAGGGCACATGAGCTGGAGCTTCATAAAACAAGATGAGGAAGAAATGGCATGACAAGCAAAGAGATGGCACATAGATTCAAGGAGGCTGAACAGTACAAGAGATTGATTTATATATCTAGCTTGAAGCCAAGTCTGGCTAGAACACAGATTACCCTGAGGGGTAAGGCCTCCAGCAATATCCCACCACCCAGACCCCTCACAACCAATAGGTCACAGTCAAAAGGCCTTGCAAAGGCCCTTTGTAGAATCAGAACTTCATCGTTCTTCTTCAATGCCATGGCATTGGCATCCTTCTGATTTTTGACATCCCTTGTTCCCTCAGCCCTGAGAGGGCTTTGCATCCCAACCCTTGAGCAATACGGAAATGTGTCTCAAAGCATGACACATGAGTCACATCTCATAACAGTAAATATTATAACAGTAAAAATATCTGTCTAGCCAAAAGCTTTTCAAATACAGGGTACAAGTTTACCTAATGGAACAATATTCAGTACACCAATGCACCAAACATTCTGCACAGGACCTGGAAATTTATCATAATTAATAGATAAATTATACATTGATCATAAAGAGAAATAGTGTAATGAAATGGAAATAGGATTAGACAGAGTCAGAAGGCTGAGGTCCAAATCCTAGGCATGGTACTTCTCAGTCATCTGAACCACCATTTGCTTACCTGCAAAATAATAATTACAGTATACTACCTACCTCGGAGCATTGCTCTGAGAGTAGTGGGAGGCTCAAAGAAGATAATATTTATGAAATAGTCTGCAACCCTAGCTGGCTAATCTTATGGGATTCAGCAAGTCCTCTTTCTGGTGATATAAGCATTCATGTTTCAGCAAGCATACACACATGGGTTTAGGAACCACAAGTTAATTCTCACATTCTCCCTGCCCCCCTGAGTCTAAAGAATCAAGATTTTCCTTCCATCCTCATTCTGGATTTCCCAAGACAAGCTAACAATCCAATTCTACATTCAAGTCATTGGGGAAGATCATGCCCTCAAAATAACCTTTTGTATTTTTTTTTTATTTTAGTTTTAACTTATGGACAAAAACAAACACTTGCACAACACAGTACGATAAAAAAAAAATGACTGTACATGAAACTGCAACAGCTATACGTAACTAGCTATTCCTTTCAAATATACAAAAAATAATTGTTTTTTTTTTCTAAAATAACCTCTTAAAGAGAAACAATAACTCACACGTATATAGTACTTTAAAGAAGCAATGGCAAATTCAGACAGAAACAGGAGCCACTAAACCATATGCGAGGATCCCTATGTGCTACATACTGACTTAGAAAACC
The DNA here is from genome assembly GCA_023548195.1 of Bettongia penicillata ogilbyi. Taxonomy (NCBI): domain Eukaryota; kingdom Metazoa; phylum Chordata; class Mammalia; order Diprotodontia; family Potoroidae; genus Bettongia; species Bettongia penicillata. The sequence goes on from JAJHZJ010000229.1 coordinate 1,556,741, forward strand.
ACATGTTAATATTATCATTATTTCACTGTATTGTTATTTATTTTGTTACATATTTCCCAACTGTATTTTAATCTGGTTCAAGTCACACTTGTGAGTGTTGACACTTATGCATTAAATTAGTTTCAAAATTGCTCTTCACATTGACCTCTGGGGTGGGTAGTGCCATGCCAGTATTAACCCATATGACACATAAGAAAGAGCAGACTCATAGAGCTTCTCCCCATAGTCACACAGCTAGTAAATGTTAGAGCCAGGACTTGAATTCAGATCCCCCTGACTTTAAGTCTAATTCTCTTTCCATTATTGGGAGTCAAAAAGTTCTTATTTCATGTCAACCTGATTTACCCTGAAATCTTAGACGTGTCCCAGAAATTCTCCATAACTTTTAAAAATTACTACTGACCATTTACTAAGGATAGTATTGGACCCCCTAAAGGAGGACCTTCCAGCTACAGTCATACCTGTGGTCAGACAGACTGAACACACCTCAGAAGTCATCTAGTCATCCAGGCTAGCCCCCTTAGTTTTTCAAATAAGAAAACTGAGGCCCAGAAAGGTTCAATAACTTGCCTAAAGTCACACTAGTAGTAAGTGACAGAGGGAGGGTTTTAACCCAAGGTCCTCTGGCTCCAGTGCCAAGGTGCTGCTGAACAATGTTTCATAGAGAGTCATGACAACCCCCAACAAGGGCCTAATGGTGGCAGCGGAACAAACCAGTCTTTGGTTCAGCCCCACTTTATTTCTGCTACCGTAACTCAAGGAATCGGACAAAAACTGTGTTTCTGAAACAGCAGGTTTTTGTCTTTCATTGGTCTGGCAGCCTTCCTCTATCGTGAATTCCCAGCAAAGCACCTGGCTTTGTTGTTTACAGTATATATACAACTAATTTCACTGAGGTGTGAGGATGGCTCAGAAAGCAAACCACATACAGATTAGGTTAAGTCATAGGTACTACGGTTTAGACTATAAATAATAGCTAGTATTTATGTTATGCTTTGAGGTTTGCAAAGTTTTTTAAATATTTTATTTTTACAACAAACTGTGAGGTTCCCATTTTTACAGATTACAAGACTGAGGCTGAGACTTGCCCACCTGGCTATTAAGTGTCCAAGGCAAAATTCAAAATCTGGTTTTCTTGATTGCAGGTCAAGCCTACTCTCTACAATGCCACCTAGCTGCCTCTGTAAGTCCTTGTCCTCACTAAGATTAATGACTATCATTTGGTGTTATTTAATAAAGTTGTAGGCATGTTTCCCGAAGTCAGACACTGACCATTTCTTCTCTTTCCTTGGTATTTTCATTCCAACTCCTGTCCATTCCTTTCTCATTGCAAGGATATTCCCAGAGTAGGTACATCTGGGGATTGAGCAATTTTAATTTAGTCAGGATAGAGCTGGAGGTGCTAGGGTGATGTGGGAGGGAGGAGTCATTGATTTTCTATGGATTAGCCATGTACATTTGGAGAACAAAGGGAGGGCCTGACAGTGGACACCAGAATACATTTCTTGGCCTCTACAATTATTTTCCCTCAGTTTATAGTTGTTAGGATTTGGGGATTTCACTATCTTGGACTGGTTTTCCTAGTCTCAATCTTGGAAAGCAGTAGTGAAAATAATGCTGGACATGGAATCGAAGTATCTTGATCTGAATCTCAGATCTACCATTTTCTTCTCAAATGTTGCTGTAGTTCAATCATGTTTGACTCTTCATGACCCCATTTGGGGTTGTCCTGACAAAGATATTAGAGTGGTTTGTTATTTCCTTCTTCATCTCATTTTACATAAGAGGAACTGAGGTAAATAGGGTTGAGTGACTTGCCCAGGGTCACATAGCTACTACCTGTCTAGGGTTGGATTTGAACTCATGAAGATGAGTCTTCCTGAATTTAAGCCCGGTGCTCTATCCACTGTAGCATCCATTCTACCTGAATGACATTGAGCAAATTGGTTAAGTTCATTGAGTCTCAGTTTCTCAATTATAAAATTAAGCAGTTTCACTAGATGACCAGTAAGGTTATATCAGCTCTAAATCTATGCTCCTATGCTCCAGAAAAAGAGAGATAAATATAGATACCCGCCAGTAGCATCCACTGTACTTTCCAAGAATAATATACATGCTTGCAAATAACTTTAATTCAAGGAATGGGGGAGAACAAGTACTTTTTTAAGGATCCACTCTATGCTAGGCACTATGCTAAGCACTTTACAAATATTATCTCATTTAATGATCACAACAATCCTAGGAGGTAGGTGGTAGTCATAGTAGTAGTAACAGTAGTAGTAGTAGTAACATTTTATAGTTAATGGAAACTAGGCAGATAAAGTAACTTGCCCAGTGTCACAAAGTGAGGAAGTCCATGAGGTCACATTTGAACTTGGTTCTTCCTTGCTCTGAGTCTAGCACTATATCCACTGTACTATCTAGCCGCCTAATGGTCAGAAATACAGTTTTTCAGGATCCAAATATTCCAAATTTCTATTCACCAAAAAACTATTAGGCAGTGTAGTATCCTGGAAAGATTCCTAGATCAGAGGAGGTGGAGCTAAGCTTAATTGAAACATTTTTCGTAGATTCATCTATCGATCTATGGAGAAATTTATCACTCACAGCATGCAAACCACAGCAACCCCTGTAGGATCTGGGGCAAACTTCCTACTTGATCTTGGTAATTTTACCCAATCATTTACTAATACCTATATGCATAAAGTTATAGAACTGTGGAGTATTAACACTGTAAATATCTTCAAAGATCATCTGTTCCAAGCATTTTGTTTCACAGATGAGGAAAATGAGGCCTAAAGAGGTCCCATGTCTAAACCAGAGAAACCCAGCTAGTTGATGATGATAGAGCTAAGACTTGAGCCCAGGTTTCCTGACTCTCCTCATACAAAAACAACCAAGTTAAGGTAAGCCTGCCCTCAGGCAGCTTACGTTCCAATAAAAGAAAACATATGTAGAGGGCTTGGTGTTGGTGGGGAGACACACAGTGCTTTGACATGAACATGACCCAAAAATAACATGGTAGGTGTGCCTTAGGGCTAGATATGGGAAATGCTCACTCTTCCACTTTCCCTCTGCCCCTTAGTTTGGCTTGAATATGATTCCCCACCCTGGAGAAGCTGATCCCTTGAAATCTCATCATTATGCTCCTTAACAATGTTTTAGACACTTAGCACTTTGCCAGCTTCCCCAGCACCCCTCCTCCTTCATAGCTTCTTTCTGTGGGCTATCTTCCCCATTAGATTGGAAGCTCCTTCAAGGACTGCCTTTCTTTTTCTTAATTGTATCCCTCAATACTTCATATAATAATACCTGGCCCATAGTAAGTGCTTAATCCATGATCAATGAATTGAATTGAAATGCTCCCCAGTCAAAATGCAGGCTGTTCTGATCTAAGTTTTTATTAAATAAGTATCCTGAAATACTGGAAAACTCCAGGAGGGAGGGTTGTATTTCTGAAAAAGCCACCCAGCATCGAGACTCGCTATGAGTAACTCCATTAACAAAGAGCAAGTATTTCCATAACATGCTTTTCCCTTCACCAGAAACTCTGTAACTGTGGGCAATACTAAAAGAAAATGTTGCATCTAAGATATCAGCAAAGCATGGATTACAATATAAAAAAATCACTGAGGGGAGCTAGGTGGTGCTGTGTATAGAGCATAGGCCCTGGAATCAGGAGAACCTGAGTTCAAATCCAGTCTCAGACACTTACTAGCTGGGTGACCCTGGGCAAATCATTTAGCCCCAGTTGCCTCTCAAAAAAAAAACAAAACCAAAAAACCAGTGAACAACCAACTAAAAAGATATGAAAAGCTCCTGGGAACAATGCGTGTGTGTGTGTGTGTGTGTGTGTGTGTGTGTGTGTGTGTGTGTGTGTGTGTGTGTGTGTGTAGGTGGGTATATATGTGTATATGTAAGCATACATACATCTGAAAGTTTTGATGGGCAAAGAAAGGAAAGGACAGGGACTGGGTTAGGGATAGAGAAGGATGGGGGATGGGGAAAGGGAGAATTTGAAGGTGGGTCAGCCTAGACTAGGGCGAATATGCAGAGAGATATTCAAAACATTACAGGTCTTGGAAGAAAACTTTGCTGTCCCCCAGTCAGCCATGAGACTACATTTCCAGCAGCCTTAGTGCGCTAACTTCCAATTTTGTGTCCCCAAAGAAGAAGGGAAGTTTCTGTAGGGGAAGAGTTGAGGTGCCATCCCTTCTGGCAATCTCTTACCTCTAGCCAAATGGGTTAAATCAGGCTTACGTTCGGTACTAGCTGAGACCTAGAAGGATTTCGATTTTCCCTGGCTCCATTTCCCCCTCCAAAAAATTTTTTTTCCAATTATTTTTGATGTTGCCTAAAATTCCTTTATGGAGGCTGTGTTCACTCAATGATCAGTCAGTTTATCAGTCACCAAATATCAATGATCATTTCGCCAGAAAAGACAGAGAAGTACTTGGGGAAAACGAGACCAACAAAGAGGGAAAATTAAGCAAAAAAAAAAGAATAGGAAGAAGACATACATTGCAATTTTGCCCTGGTGGGTACTATTTCCATTCCACTTGGTGGGAATAAACACATTTCACCCAGTTATAGTCTGAGCAACAGCTGCAAACCCATACAAACCTACTTCCAAAGAGGCAGCCTAGTACAATGCAGAAAGTGCCGACTCTGTGGTCAGAAGATTTGTTCAAGTCTTATCTATGCTCCTTACCACCTGTGTGACGTATGGGGGAAGGGGAGAAAAGGAAGCAGTTTTTACTAAGCACCTACTGTGTGCCAGGCACTGTGATAAATATTTTACAAATATTATCTCAGTTGGTCTTTACAACAACCCTGAGAGATAGGTGCTATTGTTATCCCCCTTGTACAGTTCAGGACACTGAGGTAGACAGAAATTAAGTGATTTGCCCAGAGTAACAAGCTAGTAAGTGTCTGAACCCACATTTGAACTCAGATCTTCCTGACTCCAGGCCTAATGCTCTGTCCACTGAACCACCCAAATGCCCCAAGATTGGGTTCCATGTCTACTGAAGCCCTTTCCCACTCTTGAATATTGTGATCCTATGATTTTGTGATTATTTTGGCTTCCGTTTCTTTGTTAGCAAAGTGATGGAGGGAAGCCTGGTCCTGATGATCTCGAAGACCGCTTCCAGCACTAAATTCTGTAATGCTATAATGATTTAGAAAGTTAGGATCACATTAGAGCTAGACATCATTTTGGTCTGCCTTTTTAAATAAGGATAAATTTATATAAATGATCTTTTCCAAAGGACTCATTAAGGAGGTAACACTGTACATAGATTTGAGGCAGGGAACATCAATCACTCTCATTACCACCTGAAAAATAAACAGTGGGTATGAGCCAGAGGTATCACAGTCTAGAGAATAGGAGAGCACTTAATTACAGTAAAATATATACACATATTTTTTTTTAAAAAGTCTAAACCAACACCTACACTCCAGTCTAGTGTTGCTCTGGGTTCCTTCGCTGGACCATTGGCAATAGGTAGGCTGAGGGAATGCACTGGAGCCAAATGCTGGAGGCCTGACCGAGAGATTGCCTTCCTGCAGCAAGAAGAGAAAACAGAGAGAGAAAAGAAAATCAGAAGACATTGCACAGCTTATGGGTTCCAGTGGGATGGGTAGTGTCAGAGGTCTGCTTGTTGGTTGGCTGGTTTGGTTTTGGGGGGTTTTGTTTGTTTTTGTTTTTTGGATGTGAATACCTAAGAAAGGAGATGAAATCAGCAGAAGCATACATGTACCTCATTCCCAGCTAAGCAACGTTGGCAGAGTGAACGGCCTGGGAAAGGAAAGACTGCTCCGACTTGCCCAGTGAAGACTCTATGCCCCATTGTTGGGCTGGAATTAGTGGTTACCAAATGGGAAGTGGGCAGAGTGGGGTGAATATGAACATAAGTCATTGGGCAGAAATGGGGAGAGGAATACACAGCTGCATGCCTGAAGACAGAGTTCCTAGGGAAATCACAATGTCATAGACAGCTCTAAGGTCTTCACAAGCATGGAAACAAGGGGAAGGAAATAGAAGGCAGATCACAGGTTCAAAGACTTAGAACTGGAAGGAAGCTCAGAGGTCATTTAGCATAGACAGATGAAGAAACCAAGGTGCAAAGAGGTCAAGTGACAACCAAGGTCACATAGGTAGGAAGTGTCAGAGACAGGATTTGAACCCAGGTCCTCTGATTCCAGAGTAAGTTGTGGGAATGGTCCTCCTTCACCTCCACCTATGAACAAAAACTACAAATCTGGCCTTAGTTCACTTTGAATCTTGCACATGAAGCCTCTGCTCCTAGCTTGAATAGAACTCACTCTTTGTAACAAAAAGCTCCTAAACCAAAGAGAGGCTTTAGAACAATTTGCTACCTCCAAGAAATGGCTGATGCTAGAATGCAGACACCTTTTCAAGGCTCTGTGCTATGCAATCACCTTAATATCAATTTTATTCCTAATAAATAACGTCTAACTTCCACAGCAGAAGATAAAATCCAGATAAACTAGCTTGGTTTCTGGTTCAGTGGGCAGAATCTAAGAGGAGATGGGTGAGAGGAGGGGCAATTTATCAGGAGAGGCACACAGGACCAAGATGAATTGCCCCTATAAAGTGGAAAGAAAATCAATACAAGGCTATAGTTTAGAAAGTAAACATGATGCGTGCTAAGGAAAATTAAACAGAGAAGAAAGAGAAAATGTAGACAGGAAAAAAAAAGAGAAAAAAGAAAGAAAGAAAAAAGTTAAAAGCACAGCCCCATCCAATAAGAAATGGGTCTTTCAGAGCAAACTTCAAGATAAACAGCAAGTTGAAATTCAGGACAATCTTGAATGCTATATATGCCAAGGGTGTCTAGTTTTAGTAACAAAAACATTATTTGGTTAACTAACTCACCATGGAAGACATAGAAAGCCTGGACTCAGTAGGATGAGATGCCAACAGTACAGGTGGGAGGAGGGGGAAAAGGTTATTGAGAGCTAAACAAGCATGGAAAGGAGTGAATGGGTGGATGACGTATTGATCCAGAAAGTCTGAGTCCCAAAGAAGGAGTTGGGGGCACTGAAAATAAACGCCACCCATTTTGCAGTCCTGCCTCAGCACAACATATTTGATCACTTTAGAAGTAAAGGTGAGGATGTTGATCTCTCAGAACCCTAAAAATCATAGGGTCATTAGCTATGACAGCGAACAGGGTTTGGGGATATGGGGTTAATTCCTTAGATCCCTCAGTAAGCAGAACACTGAGGAGAGCAAGGGAATTCCATTTTTCAGTGATTACAAGTGTGATGGGAAAGAGAAGGGCCCAGTGGTAAGAAGAATATGGGATATCGTCAGGTGTGAGGCTGTGAGGAGGAGGTAACAGATGGGAGTAGTGTAGGAGGGTGGTAGCCGAGAAAAAGGGCTGGCAGTTGCCAAGGGAAAGGGAATAAGAGAGGAAGGCTAGAGGCTTTTAAAGGGATTCAGAAAGAGAAATATCATAAAAGAAAGGTCTCATTGACCTCTTTAGAGGCCCTCAGTGCCCCTCACACATATGTCCTCAGCAAAGCAAATGGATTTAATGGAGCAGTCCTCCCCCAAACAGAGGCAGTTTAGATGAAAGCCAGATAGGAGGCAGGATGGATAAATTAAGCTATTGGTCTAACAAGTATTCCTTTAAAGCCTACTATGCACCCAGAACTGTGCAATTTGTCTACTGACAAATGTACTATTAGATTAGCTAACAGTCACCTCAGAAAGAACAGGAAGGCCCCAAGAGGACACAACAGCAACAGGAAAGCATTAAAGAGATAGGAAGAAAGGAGATTAGGGCCTTACTTTAGTCAGCCCTCAATAAGCATTAAGAGGAAATGGGAGGAAGACAAGGCATTGATCCAGAAGGGCTGAACCCAAAGGATGGCCTTGGGGTCACTGACAACAAACTTTGTCTACTTTGCAACTTTGTCTCTCTGTAACACATTTGGTCATTGTAAAACTGAAGAAGAGAACTCTGATTTCTGACAGCTCTCAAACCCCATGATATGTGGGGGTTGGAGATGGTTCCTTCCTCAGAAATTACAATCAGCACCAAGGACAGCAGAAGAGTTAAGAGTTATAAAAGCTGGGATGAAAACTCAGATCTTCCAACCTCAAAACTTCTACTCTACATTATATTAAGACTGGTTTTTGCATTTTAAAACAATCATCCAAGAAAGGTTTATCTCATTAAACACACACACACACACACACACACACACACACACACACACTTCCCTCTCACTGTAGAAAGCTGCACACTAACTTCAGTGAGGACAGGAACAACATTGTATAGCGGCACTAGTAATTGCCATGAAGTCAGTGCACCTCAGTTCAAATGACACCTCTGACACTTATCAACTACAAGATAGAGTGCTGGACCGGGCGTAAAGAAAACCTAAATTCAAATCTGGCCTCAGACTCTTCCTAGCTTTGGGATTCTGGGCAAGTCACTAATACTCTGTCTGTCTCAGTTTTCTCAACTGTAAAATGGAGATAACAGTACCTACCTCATAGAGTTGTTGTGGTGAAAATCAAATGACATAATACTTATAAAGCACTTAGCTTACTGCTTGGTATATAGTAGGCACTATATAAATGCTTATTCCCACTACTTCCCCTCCCTCTTACCTGTGTGACCATGGGTAAGTCATTTAACCTCTGCACCTCAGTTTCCTTGTATATGGAATAAAGAGAGGGAGCAAGCTGGTATCTAAGAGGATAGTGTGGTATAGCACAAAAGGTACAAGAGGATCTGTGTTCAAATCCTGTCCTTGTCCTATATTCCCTGTGACTTAGGGCAAGTCATTTCAACTCTCTGGGCCTCATTTTCCTCATCTATAAAATGAGAGTTGGATTAGGTGACCTCCAAGGCTGCTTCAACAAATAAATCAATGATCCCATGACTTCCCAACTATGGGGAATCTATGGACCATATGGTCTATGAACCATAGCCTATATTGTCATTGACAAAGCATTTTGGAATTGCCCTCAGGGCCTCCACTATATTCTCTACTATCTTCTTAGGGCTGGCCCATTTTTATCTTTTGAGAATGGATTTAATTTTTGAAATAGCCAGAAGTCATTTGGAACCACATCTGGTGAATAAGGCCAGCTATGAAGCTGGGTCAACACCATTTCATGGTTGGTTGTGAAGGGCAGTATAGGAAGCAACAGATAGGCTTATTACCAGAACGTGACTGGACCGAGTTTGCTAGCAGACTATAAGCTTCTATTGGACCTCTTCTATTAGCTTCGATTAGGCCAGAACTATTTCAGAGAGCCTGCTTTCTGTAATGACCCCAAACTGTTTTGAAATGGATGCTAGCCCTTAACAAAGATATTTCACAATAATATCCGTTACTTGGACGATAATCATTTCAGTCCCCTCTGGTGAAAGAGGGCTTCTGATGACTGAGCAATAAAAAAAGAGGAATGAAATTGTCTGGTCCCCCTCTCTCTTCTCTTTTGCCAGTATCTCACCAAGTTATTCCATTTGTCTTTTCTGTTACGCTGTGGAGCCTGCTCACTGGCATAAACTCTATATAATTACATTGTGCGCTGCCATCCATGGCAAGGGGCCACGTCTCCACAGGATCAGAATCTGGAGATATCAGGCTTAGCTGTACAGACTTCACTTCAACCTAAATTAGGGTGGCTGAACAGACAAAATTAAATATGATGTAACAGCTGCATTTGCAGATTTAGAAAGACTGGCCAAACTCTGATCTTAAGGTAAAATGGGCAGCAGAGATAAAAGAAAAAGGACAACTGATTTTTTTCTTTCTTATTTTTTTCTTAGGAATAAAAGGAGGCAGCATAGCATGGTTTGTTGAAAAGTATGCCAAATTTGGAGTCAGGGACCTGGGTTCAAATTCCAACTCTGCTATTTACTATAATCTGTGTGATTTGGGGCAAGTTACTCAATGTTCCCGTACCCCAGTCTCTTTATCTGAAAAATAAAGGCCTGAACTAAATGGCCTCTAAAGCTAGAAGTCAAGAGAAAAGAGTGTCTTCACTAAGCATCATAGGACAAATGAAGTTAATTCTCACACCATATGGGGCTCCTGCAACTGAAACTTGGCTATTTTTTTTTAATCCATAAGACTAGGATAGGATAAGAACATTTGTCCACCAAGTTCATTTTCTTCAGAATGTTGTATACCTAATCTGGTTCATTGAGTGACACCTTTATTTTTTAACTTGACCCAAATAATTTTAATAATTACTGCTTTTTGGTACAGTTTGAGATCTGGTATTTTGAAGTTCTCTTCCTATCTTAAATATGTATAATTGCCTTTAAGATTCTTGACCTTTTTTTTCCTCCAGAGGAATTTCATCATTTGTTTTGCTTTTCTGATAGAGCAATATGTGGGTACCTTAATTGGTATGGCATTGAATGAGTAAATTAATTGGCCTAGCATTGTCATTTTTATTATATTGGTTCAACTTACCCTTAAGTAATTAATATTTTAGCAATTATTTAGGTTTGTTTTTATTTCTGTAAAGGATTTTGAAATTATATTCATAAAGTTCATTTGCATATCTTGGTAAGGAGATTCTCAAATATTTTATATATTAGTAGCATAGTACTATAGTATACATTTCTGTCTCTTCTCACTGAGTTTTGTTGGTAATGTGTAGAAATGCTGGATTTTTATTATTTTCATGTCACGTATTATTTCAATTAATTTTAGTTGACTCTCAAGGGTTCTCTAAATAAACTATCATATTATCTGCAAAAGTAGACATTTTGCTTCCTTTTTGCATATACTTATTCCCTCAACTTCCTTTTACTATCTCAGCTTGTATTTCTAGCACTAAATCAAATAATAGTGGCAAAGAACTGGAAGGCAAGGAATTGGAGAATGACTGACTAAATTATGAGATATGATTATAATGAAATGATATTGTGTCATGAAAAATAATGAAAGCTATGGTTTCAGAGAAACCTAAGAAGACTTGTATAAACTGATCCAGTGTGGAGTGAGCAGAACCAGGAGAAAAATTTATACAATATCAAAAACATAATAAAAGCAAAGAACTTCAAAAGACCTAAAAACTCTTATCATTACAATGATGAATCACAGTTCCAGAGGAACAATGATGAAGAGGCCTACCCACTTCCTGGCAAAAAAAGTGGCGGACTCTAGATGAAGAATGAAACATACCTTTTTGTACACAGTTAATGCGGAATTTGTTTTGCTCGACTATGCATATTTTTATGAGTGCTTTCCCCACCTCAATTAAAGGGGGGAAAAATACTATTACAGGGAAATGCCTTAGGCTAGCACTGAAGCTCTACAATATGGTCCCAATTCAACCACTCAAATGTTACCTCTTACTACTACCAATGTCACTTCTTACCTATGGTCCTTCAAACATATCCTGACCTTTCTTTCCCATGTCTTTGCTCACACTGTCCTGCCTGCTTGCAATCTACGTATCCAAAGTCACAAGAATTAGGATAGTGAAGCTGGTTCAACGACCTCATTTTATAGATGAGAAAGCAAGCTGAGTGACTTGCCTTAGGTCAGCAAGTTTGGGGTAAAAATAGGACTAGAACCTAGGTGTTCTGCCCTTTCGTTCAATGCTGTTTCTGTTAAATCACAGCTAAAAGGAATGTCACCTACTCTTTGAAACCTTCCGTAATTGTCTCATTTGTCCCTCACCAAACCTCATAACACTCTGTATTGCTTTATACCCTTATCTCTAGTTTGGAATACATTTATATGTGCTGCTCAGTAGAGAAACCAAGCAGATGAAACCAGGGATTTTCTGAATTAGTGAATAAAGTTTTAGAGGAAATAAACAAGCAATTCTGAAGAAAGTGCTACTATTTATTTAAACAAAAGGATGGCTCACGAAAAGCATTATGCTGCAGAAGGAACAACTAAGAACTTAGGGGAGACTTCTGAGTAGTTAACTGCTAATCACAGCTTTCCATAAACTTGGCTACCTTCTTTCCAGTGACTATTAGAGAACTCAGTGCAGTAAACACCAAGAACACTTGTGCGGCACTTCATAGGGAGGTAATCTTAAGAAACTGCTTAACCACCTGGGGTCTCAGTTTCTTCATTTGTAAAATGAAGGGATTGGTCTAATTGATCTCTAAGGTCTCTTCCAGTTCTAACGTTTAGGATCTACATTGGTTTTTATAATAGTGTAAGCATATGTATATATTTATTTTCAATTCAAAAGTGTTTATGAATCTAAGCCAGAAATAAAATAAGTGCAAGGTGTTTAGCCCTGTATATGGAATACTGCGCCCAAGTGTCAAAGAGTAGTGAAAGTCTCTATGCTGCAATTTGCTTCAAAAGCAAAACAAACTAACACAAGAATATCCTCCTTATACTCCTGTTCTCTGACTTTGACTTCCTCTGATTCAAACAAAAAAATCATTAACTATACTCCTTACTCTCAATGAATTCAGTTACCTACGACTTTGCCATACATCTGTCTTCTGGGTTCAAGTAGAACAAATTTAAACCCTCTTTCAACTTGAGAGCCTATTACAACTTGAGGATAACTACCCTGTCCCTCCCAAGTCTTTGCCCAGGCTACAAAGCCCAATTACTTCCCCATGGATTCTAGACCCTGGGCAATCCTGATTGCCTTCCTCTTTCCTCTCTCCAGTTTGTCAATTTGTCTTGATCAATTTGTGGTTGTTGCCAACCTCACCAATGAAGCAATCTTGACTTGCATTTCCAAGTACTCTAGGCATTTTTAAATGTCATTCTAGTAATATTTCCTTTAGTTAGACCAGGCAGCTAGATGGTTCAGTGGATAAAGTGCCAGGCCTGAAGTCAAGAAGATGCATCTTCCTGAGTTCAAATTCAGCCTCAGACACTTACTAGTTGTGTGATGCTGGGCAAATCACTTGACCCTGCTTGTCTTAATTTTCTAATGAGTTGGAGAAGAAAATAGTAAACTACTCCAATATCTCTGCAAATAATACCTCAAATGGGGTCATGGTGAGACAGCCACAACTGAATAACAACAATCTCTTAACCTGGGGGGGGGGGGGGTGTGCAAGAATTTGGATGCAGGAAAAAATGACATCTTTATTTTACTAACCTCTAACTGAAAATTAGCCTCTCCTTCAACTCTTTAAAATATGATTCTGAGAATGAGTTCATAGGCTTAAGCAGACTTCCAAAGGAGTCTATGACATGAAAAAGCTTAAAGGCTCCCGAGTTGGACTGTAAGGGCAAGGTTCTTTCTATTTTCTCAAGTGTGTGGGTTGGTTTTTTTTCTTTTACACTAGGAGCAGGGTGACTGTCTGTGAGGATGCATGATGTTATAGTGACTATACAAAGGGAGCAAACCATGCCATAATGGAAAGAAATTGGAGCTAAGTTTTAATTCTGCTATTTACTCACTGGGTGACCTTGGGCACTTTACCCCTTCCGGCCTCAGTTTTCTCATCTTTAAAATGGAAATAGTATATCTATCTTGCATGATGATTAGAAGAAGAATTCTTTGAAAACTTTAAAAGGTGATATCAAGAAGAGCTATTATTTATAGCATAATTTTCCATAAGTTAGTTAGAATCTCTATTTCCCTAGGTGTCCACCAGACTACTACCTCCTCAGAATCTATGATTTTCTTGCTATTTCCCTTCTTACTTATAGACTTGAACAACTGAAAATGAGGGATGTAGATTTCATCCCAGAAGCAAGAATATCTTTCCAGAAAGAGATATATGCTCCATTTGTGGCTTGGCCACTGAAGTAGTCAATACATAGCACAATACCCAGCATATCATAAGTGCTTCATAAATGCATGTTAATTTACTGAATAAATGAAGTAGGCAGAAAAGTTTCCAGGGACAGGGCAAGGTTGGAGAACTAGAAGAGTAGCTCTTTTGCTTTAGAGCTTGAGACAGAAATTATGAATTAAAGAATGTTTTATTGTAACACAAATTTAGTGAATAATCTGGCAATATAGACATCAAAGATAAGAGAACTAATACAAAGCAATATGTAACACAAGATCTAAGGATCGGTGATTCAATGTCCTGCTCAGCAGACCAGCTTCTTGGCCCAAACAAACAGGAAGCAGATCTCACGTGTTTATTTTCCTAAATCTGATTTTCATTCTGACCCTCCCTTGACTCTGCAGAAATTTTTCCCAGTCCTACTAATCTTAGCACCTTCCTTCTGAGAGTAGCTACAACTTAACATAGATAGAGAGAGACAGAGAGAGACACAGAGACAGAGACAGACAGATCTATATATATATATATATATATATATATATATATATATATATATATATATATTATATATATATATATATGTATTGTGTTAGGACATAATGTTTGCATGTTGTCTCTCCACTGAACTCCTTGAGAGCAGGGACTATCTTTTGTTTTTGGTTTTTGACCTTCCTTGTTTCTCCAGGGCTTAGCACAGTGCCTGGCAGATAGTAGGTGCTTAATAAATGTTTGCTGATGACTTCTCTTTCCCTAAGCACCTTGTTGGGCACACAGAGGCATTCCATAAAAGCTTAGGGAATTCATGAATTAACTTCATCCAAGCAATAAAGACTTAATGATAACACCAAAAGAAGCAAAATTAAATAAGAGGATTTAAATTCTATCCCAGAATTGTTTCCATGACCTTCTCTCTTTCCATCAGATGCCCAGAAATCAATCTTCCAACAGAGCTGTTCAAAGAACAAAACTCCTACTAAATCCCCCACAGTAGAAAAAGACAAATACAGAGAAAGATCTGTTTTTAACCAGCTGGAAGAGGGCATTAAAACGACTACACTGTAGCCAACCCTCTTGAAAATAAAAGCCTATTGCTGCAGTGTCTAAAAAGGGTATTCTGTATCATTTATGGCTTATTGGTTTACATGAAACGAATGTTCATTGTACACTGTATTTATAAATAGCAACAAATTGGTGGGGGAGTAAAGGAAACGTTTTTCCTAGTTCCAAAAGCTGCTTCTATATTTATCCCTTCTGCTGTAACTGTATTTGAATCTATTATAAGATATTCTTAACATGGTGATTCTTAGAGTGGAGCATTTTTCTTTCTTTCTTTCTTTCTTTCTTTCTTTCTTTCTTTCTTTCTTTCTTTCTTTCTTTCTTTCTTTCTTTCTTTCTTTCTCTCTCTCTCTCTCTTTCTTTCTTTCTCTCTTTCTTTCTTTCTTTCTTTCTTCAGATTGGTTTTTGGCTCCAGAAATCAACTTATATTTTTACAATAGTATAGCAAGATGATAAGTACCTATAAAATATTATTTATTACCATTTCATCAACTTGGCTTAAACATTCACAAAGTTCCTCCCTCACCTTTCTGTCTGTCATTCACTTCCCATCTCCTCTCTATATTGGCTATGCTTTAGTGTTATGGGGACTACAAACCCTGGGAAAAGGTCTAAAAATGACCTGGGACTGTTTAAAGATGGTGTGCATGAATTCAAAAAGACCTGCTTTCCAAAGAACCTTAAGGTCTGATATCCAAGGCTGTGATAACAGACTCTATAGGCAAGTCAAGGCATCACCTTCCTGTCATGTCATGGTCCTCTCTGTGAATAAAGGACAAACATCCCTGCTTCTGTCCTCTTTGTTTCAGACTCCTTTATCTCGCTTGTATTTATAGGTCCTTCCAACTTTAAAATCCTCTGATTCACTTTCTTTTCTTCCTCTTCTCTCCTTGTTCAAAACCAGCTTTAATGCAACTGAGCAGGAAAAAGAGAGATGGAAACTACCAAGCCATCTTTCCTTTTTCTCTGAACACAACCTCTCCCCCATTCCTAATTTAACTCACCTGTGCCCAAGGTTCCTCATCTCAGATTAGGCCCACACTATTATCTTCAGCTACCTCCCCAAATCAAAAGACCATATTTCTGACCAAAAAGTCCATGAGGTCTATTGAATAGGGAGCCAGACTCAATGCTAGGAAGACCTGGGGTCAGACACACATGGACAATGTGGCCATAAGCAAGTCATTTAACATCTCAGTGCTCTACAGAAGTTACTGCCTCGGTAACTTTGAGACTCATGTTGAAAATGAGGTTCTGACCTGTATTTATAAAGGAACTTTCCTTTCCCAGTAGTTTCCAATATCAATGAAATCACAAGCCTACTGCCTGTCTCTATCCCTATTTCTGAACAATGTTAAAGAAGAGGTATGGGAATGAATGAGAGACTGGGGAGATGAGTGCTGAGACCAAAAAATAGTCAACCTACTGTCTAAAAAGCATAGCTATGATGACAAAAAGAAAGAGTTAGTAGACTTAACCTTTCATTTTCTATCATTATAAAACCAGTAAAGCTCAAGAAATAGGAGGTGGTAAGGTTGGAAGTTAACCAATTCCACACACTAGACAAGGGATAAAGACTACAAGACCCTTTTCTTCTCCTCTTTTCTTTCCTTCCACTGTGCCAAATGAATTCCCATTCCATTATAAGTCAATATTCCAATATCCTTCACCTTTCTCTGAATTGTCCTTAGGCACTCTGTACTCTGTAAGTACTTCCACTGCTAAGAATGAGCAGAACAGTCCGATTTTTGGCTAATGACAATACCACTTCTGCAACACTTAGCGATGGAGATTGTTCCTTCTCCCATGCCCCCGCCCCATTCATAGGTAGAGTAGGATGCGTTAGGTTGATATGTACTTTGAATTCTACTATTGTGCTACCACCAAGTCACAGAAGTCTTCACTTATATTGTGCTCCAAAGTTGGCAAAGTATTTCACCTGAACCTGGCTGTACACCCTTTGCCCATCCCTTGTGAATCTATGCATATGGAATTGGAATAAGAATTCCATCAAAGTCATTTCTGCTTCCTAAAGAACTCTACTTTGTGAAAACCTCCACCAGTCAAGTTATCAACACATCTTGAAAAATATGTCAAATTTTATTGTACAGTAAATATATCTACCATATATATATATACATATATGTATGATATTTAAATAGATTTTGTCTGGATCTGATTTCATTTGCATAGGGAACTGCTAGTATGGCAAATCCTTCTACCAATGCAAAAAAGCTGCCTTAAGCAACTTATATTTTGCAATAGTTGGCTGGGGCACTGAGATGTTTCTTGACTTGATCTCAGTCAGATAGTGATCATTTTGATACATAAATGACATTCACCAAAGTCAATACATTTGTTAAATTTGCTTACAATTAAACAGGGACTTGTAAATTCATCCATTAAACAACATTTATCCTTCAGCTATAACTCACTGGAAAAACATCATCAGAGGAATATTAGTTAGTATGAGATGGATGCTGGAATATGGAAAGATCTTTTCTATATGGGAGTGAATGGGAATCCTTATAAAGATATTCTGTGTGTAGTTTAAGAGGTATCATTTAACATAAAGGAATAGATACTCAGAAATAGGAAATAAAGCATTCACAATTTCAAGCTGAATCCATTGTGAAGTCAGTTTCGGTTCAGTGAAATTTACCTATCCAGAGAAATTTGCATTCATATTATCAGTTATCCTGTAAAACCCAAATTATCTTCCCACTTTTGTCTATCAATCAATTTCCTTATTCATCTATCCAGCTATCTAAAATTGTGATATAATTATAGAGATCTAGTAATAAAAAAATGCCCTCTAACAATGCAGATAGGCAGCTGCTCCTCAACTTTAAAGTGTCTTCTAGAATTGCCTGGAGGCATTGGGAGTTTAAGTAACTTGCCCAAAGTCATACTGTCAGTACATATCAGAGCTGAAATTTGAACCCTGACTCAAAAGCTGGCTCTCTATCCACAGGACCACCCTGCCTTTCTCCTTTTATGTTATCTTTCAAAAACTGATATTTTTAAAACAAGGAAAGCAATTCCCATAGACATACCCCAAATCAGCCAATGCTCAATTCATAGTTTTGGTATCATTTAAATATCTTATTGTGATATACTCAGCTTGATAGTTAGAATTTATATTGCCTCCAAGTGTAAGATTTATCTGGCTGGTCAAAAGGTTTCCAGTGTGAGTGATCTTACCCTTCTTTCATGGCTTTGCTACTTGGGAAGACTTAATAAAACGAAAACATACCCCTCAGAAACCTCACAAGAAGGCAACCTGCTATATGGCAAATTTAGGCCATAAGGAAGAATTTCTAGCCAGTAAGAGCTCTTCGGCTCTGAGGGAAAGATGTGAAATCTCCCTCTGCAGGATAGATCCTCATCTATCTGGGGTCAGCAACTTACATAAACTATTTGCATAGGGTTGTATCTAGAAAACTCACCAAATTCAGCCCTCGGGTATTGGCTTACTCTTGTTTTCTGATGTTTATCTGACCTCTGACTCAGGACTGCCTACACCTTTGCATTTCTTCCTAGTCCTGCTTGTCCACCCCAGGCATCTGGCCTGGCTACCTTGGCTTGGTGCCATCCACGACCCAGTGTAATGGCCAAGCTGAACACAAGCCTAAGTATACTCGCAATATCACCCCTGCAGTTCAGGAGGCATTCAAAAACACTTCCCTTTTCTTAAGGCAGGTAGTGTATAATTAAAAGCTGCAGGTATTGTAGGGATCACTGTCATTCTTTCTTACACACAATTAGTACTCCCAGTGGGGAATGTATGAGGGAGGGTGTTGAGACCACTGGGGAATTCTCTTGCTTGTTGCCAAGATCCTTTTCTTTTCTATAATTTTTAAACAATTTCAAATTGTATTAGAAAAGGTCCATGCCTGAAGGATTATTTCTGCTGCCCAAGGAAAATCTGGGACTTTGGCCTTCCTTTATACTAACATAAAATACACTGGAATCCCATTCACAATAGAGAAGCAATCACAAAAGGCTCATTGGGATTACATTTTTATCTTGGTGAATTTTGTTTTTAAAGTACCAAAAAAAGCTTTGTTCTAAGATGTTTTCACCTCAAATGCTAACCTGCAGAAAGGATTCCAAATAGTTAGATCTATTCAAGCTTCAGTGTCTAGAAATGATTAAGATAATAGGTCACATTTATAATCACTCACAAAAGTCTCAGTATAGCTTAGCTTAATGGATGAAGACTTTTGAGAAATCTTCTATAGTGCCTTGAGTTACAAAGTACTTTTCTCATAACCCTGTGAGGCAGGTAATATAAACATTATTTCATTTTACAGACAACTCACATTTACATAATTAAGGTCTACAAAGCACTTTCCTTCCATGGACTACTGTTAGGTTTGTATGTACATAATGTGAATGGAGGGCTCTTATGTATTTTATATTCTAAATATTTATTTCATGTGGTTGATTTAGCAAAGCATGCTAGGTTACCTGGATTTTGAAATTCACATTCTGTCATCCAAAAAAAAATTTGCTATCCAGCTAATTTAATAAATCATGTCTTTGTGTCTTTATCTAAGTCATAGATACAAATGTTGAAGAGGGCAGAACCTCTCTGGGCCTTTCTCCAAGTTGACATTTATCCATTAATCAACAATGCTTAGGTAATGTTTAATCAGCTATGAGTTCACTTAAGCATATTATCATCTAGCTCAAATTTGTCTATATAAATATCTTCTATGATAGTTTATCAAATATATTGTTGAAATCAAATACCATGCCACCTGAAGGTTTTTCTACTACCAAACAATCTAGTGATCGTTTTTTTTAACTCCTTGCCACTAGAAACTGTTATATTCATTGTAGCTAGCATAATGACAAGCATGTAGTCAATACTTTTAATAAATGTTGACCGATTTAGCTAAATCAATCCTGTGTTTCCAATGGCACAGGAAACCTCTGAGAAGACTTCCTCCACCCATGCGAGTCATGCTAGCTTTGAAAATTACATCTTTAAAAGACGTGGAAGGAAACTGAGAGTTTAAGTGAGTTATTCACCGTCACCTAGCGAGCTTGAGTTAGAAGCAGCGCTGGGACCCATATCTTTATGAATCTAAGTCTACTTTTTTTTAATTTATTAAACACTTTTTTTAAAAAAAGGAAATGAGGTTAACTTGACATAATTTGTTTCAAGGGAACTATTGTTGAGTTTAAGTGATCACTGCTTTCTTTTATAAGTATTCTCAGACCATCTCTTTAATAATCTACTTCACTGGGGCAGCCAGGTGGTACAGTGGATACAGTTCAAGCCCTAGAATCAGGAGGACCTGAGTTCAAATGTGAGCTTAGCCCGTTACTACCAAGTCACTTAACCCTGATTGCCTGAAAAAGAAAAATCTATTTTATGCTTGTATTAGAAAAAGCAAGAGACTAAGAGATGGGGTAAGCTGAATTGTAATCTCAGCTCTGCCACCCATTAGCTATGTCTACTCAGCTATGTTATTTCACCTTTCAAATTATTAGTATCCTATAAACCTAAAGAGTTCCAGCTCTCCTATTCTATGAATCTATGAATTTTACTGGGGATTGATATCATATTTACTGATTCATTTTTTTTTACCATCCCAATGAAGTATAACATCTGCCCTCATCTGGAAATTCTTCTACTCTACTGGGCAGCAAAATTTAAGATTTTCAGAATGTTCAATGCTGATCACTTACATTCTGCCACTTTTTTGCTTATCATATTAGAATATTCATCAGTGCCAATGGAAGAATTTCATCCAAGCATTTCTCACACACCAACACCTACCTGAATCCCAAACCCACTTGAAAGTTAAGGACCTAACACCAGGAGTTCACCAGGCTGACTTCTCAACCACTGGCATATTCTACAAGTTCAGGATGTTCATTAAGAGTCAATTACCATGTTTGAAAGGCCTAATTGGATGTTGTCATAGTCTGCAGCAGAACAATAAAAATTTCACTCCACTGGAACCAAGTGAAGCCACTCAGCCTGTGATCACTAATCTGTAGGATGCTTATTACCCTTGAATCCCAACAGATCCAAAGCTTTCTGAAGATTAGAGAGGGAAGCAGGAGTCCAGGATAGCTGCGCAGGAATTCTCCACCAAGAGTAAGAAAGTATTATTATAGACACAAGGGAACCCACTTTACAACCTAACTTATGTTGATATCCCTCCCATGCCACATGCTCTTCTATTACCACATTACTGTATTTCATCCTTGATATATTGATAGTTATCCAACAATAACCAAGAATCATTTATTAAGCACCTTGATGCCCCAGGGCTGTGCTGAATGCTGCAATACAAAAACAATAATGAAACAATGATTGCCCTCAAGAAGCCTATATTCTCTCAAGGGAAACAGTATGTCCATAGGCAAGTATATACAAAATAAATGCAATATAATTTCAGGGTGAAAGGAAAGCATAGGGGTCAGAGAAGCCAAAACTTCTCAATGTGTACCAAGAACAAGACTGGTCTGTGCGGGGTCTCAGGCATCAAGCCTGATGACACTTGGCCTAAAATTCAAAATCTGTCCAGGCTCTATTGCTGTAGAGGGAATGTCTTGACAATGAAGAATAAGGGAGAGATGATAACTTGAAACCACATAAGAAGAAATAGAAGGAGAGACAGTTGAACCACAACAAGAGACAGACTCCAGTATTATATAGATAAGCAGGCTGTCAACTAAGCTATAAGGGGGTGAGGTAGATGAGCAATAGACACTGTCAGGACCTGACAATAGCATTCAAAGATCACAGAGACAGAGAACCTTAAACATTCCAAACTCTGGGTTCTTTGGGCTCCATGTTTTCTGAAGTCTGACTAGCTCACATTTTTTACCTTGTCTGTGCATTCAGGCAATCTTTGGTGTCTCCATGACTTAGAAGCCTTCACTATCTCATCCACATGGCTCTAATCTTACTTCCTTACTATCATGCACTTCACAGTGATGACAATCCTTCACTATTGGCATAACATTTTATAGGAATCAAAGCCATAGTTCCTTGTCATTAAGCCCAGTGTTTGGTGACTTGAGCCTCATAATAAGTATATTTCCTAATTGAATGAATATAGCACATTGGAAAATGTAAACTTTTCTTTTTCTGGTCCCCATTTCATAAATATATGTATACATGTGTGTCCAGGTATGTATAAACAACTAATATGAATTTTGTTTCAAGTCCTTAATAAATGCTTTGGGGATTCAAAAGTACATTCCTTACTTTTCATACAATAAGCCTTAAAAAAAAAGAGTTAAGAAAATGAAATGTCCATTAGCTGCAATTTCTCAAAAATTAACAGTGCTTCTGGGGATCTGTAACAGATCTGTAACACTAGCATACATAGGGTGGCTGCTAGCACAGATTCTTAGATCTGCTTTACCAGGAAAGATAGCTCGTTAAGGGGTCAACAAACTTTTTTAATTACATTCACTAGTTCAGGGGAAAAGTCAGTACCCTGAACTTCAGAGAAAATACAAGCAGAGAAATAAAGATCAATAGACAGGGCTCTAGTACCTGAATCAAAACAATATTGCTATATACTTTACATACATCACTGGATCAAGAGAGCCTTTACACCTGAGCAGTTGGGGAGCTCTGAACATACAGCCCCTCAGAGTCTCAACAAGGGAATCACAAGATCCTTCTCAGAAGCAAACCCCCAAAGGAAAATACCAACCTCCCAGTATATATAACAAAGACTTGGCTTAGTCAGTAGGCATGAAACCTACATGACTCAGCACAGCTGTGAACTGTCAGGGTTCAAAGTGGATCAATCCTTCAGATGTTTTCAATGAGCCTGAGCCTGGGAAACTGAACTCCAAAAAGAAAACAACAAAAATCCCACTTTGCTTGCTTTTGCAGCATCTTATATTCAATTTTTTTTTTCCAGTACCCTGGGTTCTCAACTATTTGTGCTAGGAAACTTGATTTTAATTTGCTCTTATCAACCATTCCTCTTTCCAAATTTAAAGTAATTCTACTTGGTACAGAAAACAGAAACAAAACAGAAGTTGAATAATTCTGCAGTCCTTCTGTCACTTGTTACCAATAAAACATCTTCCCCAACGAATGAATCTATTACTGAATTCTAACCAGGTTTAAAACCCTTGGCAAACATTTCATCTTTCTGAGTCTCAGTTTTCTAGACTTATAAGAAAATTAGAAAATTGGGGGATGGTAATATTTACATTGCTATTTCAGAAGACATTATAAGCAAAGTATAACCTGAAAGTGTTCTATAAACCTATTATTGTTGGTATTTATGTAGATTTTTAAGTGTATAGAACTGCCCTATCACAGAATTTAGGGCTAAAAGGGATCTTAGAAGTCATCTAGCCCAATCCACTCATTTGACAAATGAAGAAACAGAGGCTCAAATGAATAAAATGATGTACTCAAAGAAACAAAAAGGAAAGCCAGCACAGCTGGGTTCTGATTAGTGCAAATAATGAATCCTAAGGAGTGTCTGTGTAATTTGAATTCACAAAGCATATTTCCATTTGACTGGAACCAATTATCCTATTTCACATATTAATTACAACTTTGAATAGTATATAAATCAATGTGACCACTTCAATGGATTCATTATTCGCATTAATGTGGACCTAGTTAAAGCCCAATTCCTCTGTCCCCAAATTTATATCCCTTATCAATCTGTCCTTCTTGTTGTTTTAATATTTTCATCCCAGTGATCAACTATGGTAGACTTAGTGCTTCTCAGCAATACGGTGATCCAAGACAATTCCAAAAGATTCATGATGGCAAATGCTAATGATATCCAGAGAAAGAACTATGGAGTCTGAACGCAGATCAAAGCATACTATTTTCACTTGTTTTTGTTTTTGGTAGTTTTCTCTTTTTGTTCTGTTTCTTCTTTCACAACATGACCAAGGTGGAAATATGTTTAACATGACTGTACATGTATAACCTTTATAAGATTACTTGCCATCCTGGGGAGAGAGGAAGAGGGGAGGTGGGATGGAGGGAGAAAAATTTAGAACTCAAAATCTTATAAAAAAATAAATATTGAAAACTACCTTTTAATTAGAAAATACATAATTAGAAAAAATAAAACACTATTTACATCCTAGTATGAAAGAGTTGGAAAGGACCTTAGAAGTACCTAGTCTAACTCCTCCATTTTGCAGATGAAGCTATTGAGCCTCTTCTCCCTCTGGGCTTTAACCTTTCTCACACAATGACCACTACTTGAGAGGTTAACATAGTGTCATGGAAATAACATAGGACTTTAACACAGTAAGATGTGGTTTTTGGTCCCCAATGTCTATGTTCTGTAATGCTTGTATAACCATATTGTTACTGAATAGTTACTTCTCAAGGGCCCTGGATCTGGATGATGTAGGTTCAAATCCTGACTTTGCAACTTACCACCTGAGTAAAATGATGGTTAAAAGGTCAACAATCTTTTTTCATCTTTTTTATACATCTCAGTTTCCCATGTTAAAAGCAAGGCTTACATAGTTAATTAAAAGCTATAAATAGACATAAGATACTAATAGAACATTTTAAACTTAAAGTAGCTTTCCATTCCACTTCCCTGAAAATGGAAATAAAAATAGAAAATGAAGAACAATATCTATTAATGATCTTGGGAAAGTTATAAAAGTGAGAAAAAACAGTTAAAACAAAAAAGTCAAAAAGGTTGTCATGGTTTCTAATAGTATTCATTACATATCTCCTGCCTAATGTTCTCCAGAAGAGTTTCTAAAGATGAGAACTTTATAGATTTTGAGTTTGAATATCCTATATAACTACCAGCTCAAAATAAAATGGAAAAGGGGAATGAGGCAACATAAAGGTGGCAGATAGAGAACTGACTGTGGAGTAAGGAAGATTCAGGTTCAAGTCTTGATTCTGACACCTAAGGGCTGTGTAACCAGGATCAAGTCATTTAATGTCTCTAGGTCTTCAAGCAACTTTTTAAGACTGTGGGTTGTAGACAAGTTACTGATTTGTATCATTGAAAGGGGTTTCCACACCATCATACATGCCATTCAGTAATGGAATCACAAGTCTAGTGCTTCCATTTTCTTGTTGCAGTTGTTTTTCAGTTGTGTCCAACTGTCTCTAACCCCATTTGTGGTTTTCTTGGCAAAAATCCAGTAGTGGTTTGCCATTTCCTTCTCCAGTTCATTTTATGGATGAGGAGACCAAGGCAAACAAGTCAAGTGACTTGCCTAGGGTCACACAGCTAGTAAGTGTCTGAGACCAGATTTGAACTCAGGAAGTCTTTCTAACTCCAGGATGGGCAGTATATCCACTGCATCACCTAGCTGCCCCATACCTCATCCCACCCCAAAAAAAGAAAGTTTAGAGAATCTGGCAGGCTATGTGGTACAATGGATAGTCATGGTCCTTAGTCTTTTTCATCTAATATATACTACTTTCACATTTTTGTCACAGTTATTTTTCAATTAAGCAAACTCTTCCTTGCACACTGATCCTGTTTTATCTGTTAAGAAAATAAAAACGTATGGAAATAGAGCTGGAAGGGACCCCAGAAGTCTTCTAATCTAATATTTACATTTTACAGAGAAGGATACTGAGACCCAGGGATGTTAAGTAATTTGCTCAAAGTAACACAGATACTGTCAAAAGTGAGATTTGAACATAGGTCCTGTGAATCCAAAGTCAAACCTCTTCATACTGTCTTGAAGTAACTACTACCTCTAAAAGAGTGGGGCACCATATCTTGTGGGGTTGCTACTTTCCTAATAAAATGAATACAATTTCCTGAGTCCTAACCAAGAAAAGGTGGAGAAAAGAAGAAAGGATAGGCCACTTAGAGTAGGGGATAAAGAGCTGAATTTGGAGTCAGGATAAACTGTGTCTGATTCCTGCCTTAGAGCTGTGGGGTTCTGAACAAGTCACCTCATTTTGCTCGGCCTCAATTTCCTCTTCTCTAAAACATGGATGATCATAATAGCCCCTAGGACTCACAGGGATTTTTGTCAAGATCAAAACAATAATATACACAAAGCATTCTGAAAACCCTAAAGCTTTAAGGCAAATATTATTTACCACTAAATATTACTAGGATTTGACCGGAAGACAAGGAAGGAGGAGAAGGGGCAAATCTCTAGAAATAAAAGCTGTGTTTTAAACATGGAAATAAGGGAGTGATTACACTCACACGGTAGCCCCACCCTAAATCTCCATTTGTTTAAGTTCCTCTTCACTTCCCTTCAAGGTCCAACTTAGATATCATTTCATCTTCATATCTTCTCACCAGATTCCCCATAATCCCTCTCTTCACCTTCCTTGAAAACAATTTCTCTCCTCAAGTTTCTCATGACACTTGGTGGAGCTCTCCTTTGTCCTTATTGCATTCTACTTTGCATTCTACTTATTTAAGCACAACATATCCTCAACAATCCATTAAATTGCAAGCTCCCTGAGGATAGGGACTACGACATTTTTCATCTTTATATACTCATCACATAGCAAAGAGCCTTGAATACAGTAGGTGCTTAATAATTATTTGTTGAATTTAGTTGAACCTCAAATACTATCCAAAGAACTAGGTACAATGCAATACCCAGGGTACCTCAATCTTTTATTTAGATAGTTTGATTCATTATCAACTCCTTTATTATGCACACCATCATGAACAGGGTAAGATGTAATCCTTGTCTTTCTGAAGATGAAATTCTAATAAAATAGTCTCTATCAAGATTTCCCCAAGAATACAGACTATCAAAAGGACTCAAAGTGCACTTGCATAAGACATAAGTAAACTGCTCTATCCACATGCTAGGGGCCTGTAGACCTTGTTATGTACAGATTTTCTTATCTCCATTTCTTCATGTCCACTTTCAATTACTGACACAAATTCCTTTTACCAGAAATATCCTACACGGATAACAGGGGAAGGGAAAAAGAATGTAACAAAGGTCACCTCACATCTATGCCAGGTCAATTTAGAGATCAAGATACAGAAAAGTAAGTTCTCTTTCCAAAGTATCTACCTAATCTCAGCCCTTATCACATCACTTCTGGGTTACTGGTATAGCCTCTGAGGAGGTGTCCCTGGTCATGGTCTTTTCTCAGTTGAACACATAATAGGAATCAACTTAAATAAGATTTTGACCCATCACCCTCTTGTTCAGAAACATAAGAGATTCTTGTTGTCTCTAATAGCAAATTCAAACACTTAAGTTTGGGCGTCAAGGTCCACTTGCCAAATGCCTCCCTTTATTCTTTCTTATATTTCCCAAAATCAAAGGAAACTAATTTGTTTCATATCTCCTGCAAAGCCTTGCTAGGGTTATACGGCACAGTGCAATGGGTTTTCTAACACAATTACCACTACTTGAGAGGTTAACTCAGTGTCATAGAAGCAATATAGGACTTTAAAACAGGAAGATGTAATTTTCAGTCCCAAATGTCTATGACTTTGTCTATGTGACCCCTCTGAGAATATTTCCTTATCCATAAAATTGTGGTAGTAATCTCTGCCCTGCTTATATTAAAGGGCTGCTTGTTATGAGGTTCAAACTAAGTAACATATATGAAACTTCTTTGCAAATAAAGCTTAGTATATAAATGTTAGCAGTAGAGACCTCAAAATATTTTGAGCAATGAATCTCTAGACTTCTAAGGTGATTCCTGTGAAAAGAAAAACATGCTTTTGGATATATTCTATTATACCTCTAAAACACTGAATAGTTTCATCTCAGACAACATGGGTTCAAATCTTGATTTTGCAACTTACTACCTTAGAGAGTGATGCTATGTGTATATATCAGTACATCTACACTGAGGCTAGAGTAGATAACCTCTAAGGTTGTTTTTGGCTGTCAGTTGGTAATCTGATAATAATATCATTTCTATTACTTTGCCAATACCCTCCTTCCAGCCAGAGCAATCTCTACCAAACAGTACCCACAAATGATGCCTGACTATTCCCCAAAAGTCTCTTCCCTTTGAAAACCTTACTCAAAGCCTATCTCTCCCATAAAGCCTTTTGGGTAATTCTACCAGGCTGTGCTCATTTTCCTTGATTATCTTTTTCCCCAGTACTTTGCTTCTGAGTGGAAAAAGGGAGCAAGAGAGGTCTCAGAGGTGCTTTTCTGATCCTTATTACAGCTCTGGATATAGGAGATATGATGTCATTCCAACTCAGATTATGTAAACTGCATACAGTTAGCTATTTTGTGTTTGGAACACAGAGGAAAGAATAAATATATGTAAGGAAATATATATGTGTATATACACACAGATACATATAAACATATATTGAGATTAAATATATATCTCTCATATATAAATATATTCTCTCTTGAATACATACGTATAACATATGCAAGCTTCTATATACTCATAGATATACATATCTGTAAAGGAGATATTCTCTATATATCTATACATATATATACATATATACATATATACACACACATATTATATTACCCAGATGTACTTCCATGAAAATGGACCCCATTTGAACTTTTTACTGGAGATGAATGGCTCAGATGCCATTAGCAAACTGTCCCCTAAACTTGCTCCAGAGTCTGGTTACCACAAACCTATTCTCCCTCCATTTCCCTGCCTGGCACAAAGTAAATGCCTGGAAAATTAGAAATGTTTGGAAAGGGAATGACCTGTAGAAAAAATTGTCTTCAACTTCTTGAAGGACTGTTATATGAAGAAAGGGGATTAGATGTGTTCTGGTTGGTTTGAGAAGAGTAACCAGAATTACATAGTATTTAGGAGAAACAGAAATTGCAGTGAGGACGATATAAGTTCAGTACAAAGGAAAACTTGTTAAGAATTAGAGCTCTCCATGGCCAATGAATGATTTGTTTTGTTTGACCTGTACATGCTTGTGACAGGGAGGGCTTCTATTTACAGGAGAGGAGTTGGGTAAGTTGGTAGTGATACATATGAGAGAGGGAAAGAGAATCTAATAAAGCAATTTTTAATGCACAAAAGAAAACAAAAAGTACAGAAGTTTATACAAATAAAGCAAAACTGATCACCTTGTTAAATTATGTGTTTTTAAAAATCTATTAAGAACCCATGCTAAGATCATAGATTTTTATACAATCTTCCTTTTTTATGAGATATTTTTGCTTGTTGATGATTAAGTTGGGAATAAAGAGAAAAAATAAAATATTCAGAGCTCTTCAAAAGTGAAATGGGCTGCATTAAGAGGCTGAGGTTTTCGTCATCATGGATTCTTTAGGCAAACACTACAGAAAGGGCTTCTTACTCTGAGACAGGTTGGATGAGATCATCTTCTAACCCTGAGATTCTGTGAGATACCTAGTCCAACCTCTGTCTTCAGAAGAATTCAAACTTAAATACCACTGCAAAAAAAAAAAATGAGTCAATATTGTTTCTCAAGAACTCAAAAGACAGCGTTTCTAAAACATCCTTTAGTAACACACAGGAGTTTTGGCATCCCTCACTCTAAGGAACACACTCATGGGTCCAACCCAAACGCTCCCTTAAGGAAGTTTTCATCCTATTTCTCTTGTTCTCATTAAGAGAGATGAAGAATAGCCGGTGTCCATGTTCTCACTAAAATTCCTTAATATACTTATTCATACAATGAAGTTAGAATGCAAGAGCCTTTGGAAATCTCTTGTTTTACAGATGAGAAAAATGATAAGTGACTTGTAACCATTCTCCTGGTATGTTGTGCACATGTGGATTGGGCTAGACAAGGAGGTAGGGATGGAGCTGATGACAGACCTAGAACCTGAACATGGGTCTTCTGACTCTCAGTCCAGTGTACTTTTCACTATATCACATGTTCTTCCTCTAGTCTTTCAAATTTCCCTAGTTTAGGCAATATGACAGTTTTTGCTCATGACCAGTTCCCACTGGTGACTGAGTGCTCTCCCCTCCGGAGTTCTAGCCACCTTATATGGGTTTGCCCAATACCCTTTGTTTAGCCATAGCCAGGTTAAAAAAAAAAAAGACACACAAAAGCTAGCTCAGCTATCACATGTCATATAAAAGATTCTAGATAAAATAAGATCTTGCTTTCTTCATTGCCCATTCCATACTAGTAGACACTGAGTTAAGGTTGGGAATGTGAGGAGAATGACAACTATATCACAGGCCTTATCTTTGTGTACACAGTAAAATCGATATGCAGGGAAAGCAACCCTTGTACTTTCATCATTTGGAGTGTCTCCTTCCACTGGTGCAGGTTCCAGTTTCCCTGCCTTAGTAGATATCTTCATGGGTTGCTATGACCTTGTGGTCATATGTGGTGCTGCCCTCACTAGGCATCCCTTTCACCTGTCAGGCCATTCTAAAAATCCACGCTTAACTGCAACTATTTTCTCCTTTTACTTAGTCTTTAACCTTACTGGAAACACACTCCCATTCTCATTCATAGTAACTACAGCCTGTTTCCACTCATCTTGTACAGTAAGGCTGAATGCACGATCAAAACAAACTCTCTACAACCACCTCTTTGCTTACAGTACTCGAGTTGACCAATAAATACTCAAAAAAAGCACATTCATCTGGCTGCTTCCTGATATCCCTAAGTGATCCTCAGCACAGAATTGCAATGTCCATCATTTCCTAGTCACCCCCATGTTATTAAGAAATGAAGAGGAAATATTCCCATGAAAGAAGCCCTGAGCCCTGCAGCACCCTGTGATGCTGACTGCCAGTCCTTCCACACACTCATCACTCTCTCTTACATTCTATGGCAGGGAAATTGGAATCTGCACCCAGTGGAAGGAGATACTCAAAATGACCAACGATGAGTATATCTGAAACAGGAAACATGGCTCCTTCCCTCTGTAAGTATTCTTAACCAAAGATAAACAGACATTCCTGGAGGATCTCTTCTTACTGTCTGTCCCAGTGCTTGGTAAGCTTTAAATAAAAACTTGTTGATTGAGTGACACACCTCCTCCATACTATCTACACTCCATGATGATCATTACAACAGTCTCAATTTTCTCAGCAGTCATACACCAAACCATGAAACATCAGTCTATATCACATTGTTCATATATACTCTCAGAGTAAATTAAATTCTGTCTTGGATTTTTGGTCCCATCATGTAATTCAATTCAACAAACATTAAATTCCTATTATTTGCAGGGCAATGTATTGGCCACTTTGAATATAAAGATGAAAAACCATAGTCTCTGCCATCAAAAAGTTGCCAGTCCAAGAATCACAAATTTCAGAGACAGAGGGATGGCAGAGACCATCTAGTTCAACCGATACCTGAAAAAGTCACCTTCATAATATAATCCAAAAGAGGTCATCCATTCTGCTCTTGAAGCCCTTCAGTACAGAATAACTTACTGCCCTCCATGGTAGTCCAATCCACTTTTGAATGGCCAGAAAGTGTTAAGAAATATTTTCTTGTGTAGGGTCTAAATATGTCTTTCTGTAACTTACATCCATTACTAGGTCTATGCTCTGGGACATACAATTAGACGCAAGTCTAATTACTCCACATGAAAGCTCTTCTCATACCTGAAGACAACTATCATCTTCCCTCTAAATATTTTCTTCTTTCTAAAATAGTCTTAGTATGAACTCGAGTTCTCTCATCACTCTGGTTCTTCTCCTCTAGTTATTCTCCAATTTATATCAGTATATCTATATGCCCCAAGAAACACTGAGAAGACATTTCAAAAATATCTTCATTTCATCTTCAAAAATACTCTAGACATGTTCTGATCAGGGCAGAGTACAGCAGAAATATCACCCCTCTCTTCCTAGATACTCTGCCTATCTTCATGATGCTTAAGATGAGTAGTCTTTATATTTACCCCTACTGAATTTAATATTGCTATATGTGGTTCAGTTTTGCAGATTATCAAGGTTTTCTTGGATCCTGGCCCTGGATTAATTATTATAATTAATTATTAATGCCCCCCCCCAGATTTTGTGTCACCTGGAAATTTGATAAGTATACAGTGTCATCATCCAAACCTTTGTGGAGGCAGATATTTAAAAGCATGGGATAATGGAAGTTTGTGCATTCCACTGGACATCTCCCTTTCTGAGTTGATGTCAGGCTATTAATGACTATTCTGTGATCCCACTTATTCAACTAATTCCAAATCCTCCTAACTATATTATCACCTATTTTGTAGATCTTGAACTGACCCCCAAAAGATGGCATGAGGCACATTTTCAAAGGTTTTGCTAAAATCTAGGTAACCCATCCCTACTGCATTCCTCTGTCTACTGGTCTAATGATAGATCACTCTGACATCAAAAAAGGAAATGAAGTTAGTCTAGGAAGACCTGTTCTTGAAGAAGTCATGCTGACTTTGTGATTGCCTACAATTTAGGGGTGGGGTGAGAAATATGCACAGCTCTCTCTTGGGCAAATTAAAAGGAGAAAAGTAAACTGAGACATTAAACAGAAAGCCTTTGTGATAGGAAGCAAAGGGATATCCTCTGGTTGAGGGCATCAGCGAAGGTCTCAAAATAGCTCCAGAGCTTAATTCAATTAAGCAAGAGTCAAAGTTCAGTGGCCTGCCCTTTGTACACGTCATCTGCCTGGATGGAGAGTAAAAGTGCTTTGGGCATGTGGTACTAAGCAATATTGTCGGAATGCAGTTTCGTCCCAGATACAAGTTGTAGCTTATCTCCACTCTTCGTAAATGTGATCCCACATTCTATCTTTGGTAAAATGGGGAATATCTGGGCTGACCTATTGGCCCCTGGAGAGTTATGCTCCTTTGAGTGACCAAACCTGTTTGAGCTATGGCTAAGGTGAGACATCAGTTATCTTACAAAGAATGAAGCTAAAGGCCATTGGTTTTCCAATGAGGTAGATCTTGAGGAAAGAAAAGTGCATTATAAAATCTCTTCTCTTTTAGATGCAGAATTATAATTTCACTGGTGCAGGGAGTACCCTTAAGGAAACTCCCTCTACTTGCACTGTAATTTATAGTTTTAGTAATCTGGGACACTGAGAAATGAATTGACTTGTACAGTGTCATACAAGACAAAACTTGTAGCCAGATCTCCCAAGATTAGCCCTCTATCAACTTCTATAACATGTTGCCTCTCATCATTAAAATCACACTGAAAAAGATCATATGGTTCAACTGTCTCATGCTAAAAGTAAGGGAAACTGAGTTTCAGAGTTTCAGAGCAAAAGTGCCCAAGTCCTCTGTGGTAAAGAAAGTGCTCCTGGCTGCCCCAAACATTTAGAGGCAATAGATATTCAACCATGCAGATCACCATCAAGAGAAGTGAGGCCTGTTTTGGCAACCTGATGTCAAGGGCAGAGGCTACATTAGAACAAAAGTTACTTTCTAGCTCATTCAGGATAGGGATTCTCATAAGTCTTTCTGTTACTATCAATGGTGTCCAGGAAATGCTATGGAAAACCTGTGGATCATGTGTCTTAGGCACTCAATGATTAGGGGGCTGAATCATAGTAGATAACTTGGAGAAGTTCCTGGATCATGAGATGGAATGCTTTTCCAGCACAGCCAACTTCAAAGGAGCATCCTCACAGGCAAAAGGCAATAGAGAAGGCCCCCAACAGCAACAATGAAGATTAGCATGAAGATGATGACTCACGTTTAAATCTGGATTTATAGCTTACCAAAAAAAAACTTTTCTGACAACAATCATATAAGGGACATAGGGCAAGTATAATTATTATCACTTCAATTTTAGATATGAAGAAAATTAAGTTCAGGGAAGTTACATAACTTAGCCAAAGTTATAGTAAAAATGAACCAGGGCCTGAAATAGAATCCAAACCTTCTAACTTCCAAATCTAACCCCTTCCTTCCTTCCTTCCTTTTTCTTTCCTTTCTTTTTTGATATTATTTTATAAAATTGTTTCCATATTTCTTTACATTCCTTATACTTATCAATATTAATTGCATTACACTAGTCTACTTACATTAATAAACTACAATTTATTCAACCATTCTCTTACTGTTAGGCACTTAGGTTGTTTCAGGTTTTTTTGCAATTACAAATAATGATACTAGGAATATCCTATTATCATCCATATAGAAGCAACTTTTCAGAGTAGCTGTAGTTTTCCAGTTGTCCTACCGAGGGTTCCATTCAGTACTCAAAGCATTCCAGAACTATATGAGTAGCATCACCCCAATGATCAAATGGTTTACAGAACAAAAATTCAGACAATTGTCAACCGATAGACTTTTATTAAACTCACATGTCAGGAGCTGTATTAAATGCTGGGGATACAAAGAAAGTAAAAAAAAAAACCAACAACAACATGGTTCCTGCCCTCAAGAAACTCTTATTTCTGTAGGGGAGACATGTGTAAACAAATAGGTACACAAAAGAGATATATGTTGTACATGGAAGGCAATTTCAGAGGAAAGGCATATAGCAGCTTGGGGGCAGAAAGAGACCAAGAAAAGTATCCTTACAGAAAGTGGGCTTTGAGCAAAGACTTGAGGAAGCCAAGGAAGGCCATGGGTTGTGACAAGGAGAGAGAGCATTCAGGCATAGGGGACAGTCATTGAAAAAGCACAGAAAGGGTGTGGAGCCAAGATGATGGAGACAACCCACAAGATACAGCAGGATGAGACAATATAGGCCTTGGAGGCAACTGAATTGTCAGAAGCAGTTAGTGATCATAATTTTAGGAAAATTTTTACAGCAAGTTTCTCTGAAAAAGGCTTCATTTCTCAATTTATAGAGAACTGAGTCAAATTTACAAGAATACAAATCATTCCCCAATTGATATATCATCAGAAGATGATGAACAGTTTTCAGATGAAGTAATAAAAGCTATCAATAGTCATGTGAAAGTAATAATTTAAACCATTATTGCTTAGAGAAATACAAATTAAAAGAACTCTGAAGTACCACTCTATACCTATCAGATTGACTAATAGGACAGAAAAAGAAAATGACTCGTATTGGAGAAGGTATGGAAAATGGAGACCCTAAGGCACTGTTGGAGGAGTTATGAACTGATTCAACCATTGTGGAGAGCAATTTGAAACTTTTACCCAACAATACCACTGCTAGGTCTATATCCCAAAGAGATTTTAAAAAAGAGGACACATATATGTACAAAAGTATTTAAAGCAGCTCTTTTGTTGCGGCAAAGAATTGGAAATTGAGGCGATGTCCATCAACTGGGTAATGGCTGAATACCATGGCTCCCCATCACAGTGGCTGCGATATGTCATGATGTCAGCCTAGAAAACCTTACTTCACCCTCGACTCCTCCCTCCACATATCTACCATGTTGCTCAATCTGGCTGATTCTACCTTCCCGCCACTCATACAACCACCATCCTGGTGCAGACTCTTATTACCTCCCTCCTGGACTATTTCAATATATGGTCCCCCACCCTCAAGCTCCTTCCTACTCTAATTCATCTGCCACTCAGCTGCCCAAGTAATTTTCCTAAAAATGCAGGTATGACCATGTCGTCCCACTACTCAGTGAACTGCAGTGACACACCATCATCTCCAGAATCAAATGGAAAAAAAACACTTTAAAGTATTTGATTTTTTTCCCCAATTACAGGTAAAAACAATGAACATTTTTAAAAAACTGAGTTTCAAACTCTCTCTTTCCCTCTCTCCCCTCTCCCCTCATTGAGAAGGCTCTTCTTCCAAACTTCCAACTCACAGAATTCCTGGCTTCCTTCAAAACTCAGGTTAAATCCCACCTTCTACAGAAAACCTTTCCTGGGCCTCCCTTACAGTTAGTACCATCCCATATAAGATTACCTTTCATCTACTGGGTGTTCATCTAGTATATTCTGCCTAATGAGAGAGATAAAGATACTTTATTTCCCTCATTAGCACATCAGCTCCTGGAAGGCTTATATTGTTTTTTGCCTTTCTTTGTATCTCCAAGACTTAGCATTATGCCTGAGATAGTGAGAGCTTAATAAAAATGTTTGCTCTTTGGTTTGTTGATCCCATTCAAGCAAACTCTGAGACTCAGTCTGTCCCAACATGTCTTACCTTATTCAGAAGAACTGAACTTAAGAGGCAAGGACATTTTTTTAATTGGAAAAATATCAAATATAAAATGTTTTTAAGGTCTAGGCATTCTTAAGAATAAAAAACAAGGGAAAAAAACGACCTTACTTCTGCTCTCTGCTAATCCTGTAATAGCATGTACTATTACAGTACATGCCTTTGATCTAAACATTTTCATTCCACAGTGAGTCATGCAAGATTTCTCCTAACTGATGATTTCCATTGTGGTGATTAGGGCACTGGACTTGGAGTCAGAAAGATCTTAGTTCAAATACTGCTTTAGAGATTCACTAGCTATGTGACCCTGGGCAAGTCATTTAATCTATCTGACCTATTTTCCCATCTAAAGGGCCTGAACTAAATTGCCAGCTCTAAATATATGATCCTATGTTCCTATTTTCTTATTGTGAAGTAAAGGAAAAAAACTAACAAAAGTTCATTTCTATTTGTTTCATTCACCCAAATATCTATTTATGCATATTAAATTTTAAGGGTTTTGTTGTTGTTTCCAAGATCTACAGAAGGGAGACAAACTTATCTACTAAATAGAGGTTCTTTCATCTCCTAGTGCCACTTCCTAATGCAATTTCCATGGAAACAGGTCCTTGCCCCTAAATAGAAATGACATTAATAATCAGGTGTCTATAGTCACACACAAAAGGGAGGAAAAGGGACAGAAATTACCAACTACTCCTTCCTACATCACTAGGAAACACACGGGTAGAGAATCCAAACTAGGAGGCGAGTAAATGTTCCTCAAGAGCTTCTCTTGTGAAGTCGGGATAGAAAACAGGGTCTACTCACTTACAGGATTCATTTTCAATCACTTTCATTGCTAACCAACAGTAAGAAAAACCTGACATTGCTAACAAGGTCTTTTAATGAAAGCTTTTCAGAGTGGTCATGAGGGATGCCAAGAAAAGCAGGACTCAAAAGATAGGCATTCATGCCCTGGCCCTATAACTAACTAGCAATAAACCTTGAATAATTCACTTCAGTCTTATCTGCAAAATGAAAGGGTTAAATTAGATGTTATCTCATGTCTCTTCTAGCTCCAATGGGATATGTTTTTATATAAATTACAGAATCTTAGGCTAGCCTCCCATTCCACTCCAGAGCCCACGCAATCTCAGCATTACCATTTATAGTCAAGCAAAAAGATCAGTGCATTTTCCTCAAATATTCAGGATGAAAAAAGAAAAGCATGCTTAAGGGATGCAATACTTTACCTTTTCATCTCTTTTAGTCTGTGTTTAGATGATGGCAAACAAACGGATGAAAAGAAGAAAATAAATGTCAAAAATCAGGAGTTTTCCAAGTAGCTGAACAGTTGACATTCTGTAGATCAAACATCCATTTCAATTTCCATCCAGATGTTTGCTCTCCTGTTTAACACAGCCTTGGGCTTCAGTGGTAAAAGCTAAGTCAAGTCAACTTGATTCAAAAGGTATGGGAGAGTGAAGGGGGATGGTCCAGCAAAGTATCTTAAGGATTTGGAGCTCCTCTCAGGAATTGAAGTTTCTGTAGATATTTCTGTAAAGAAAACTAGGACTGAACAATTTTGAGTGGTACTGTGGAAAGAGTTCTGGATCTGAAGTCAGAGAAACTGGGTTCAAATCCCATGTCTGCCTGTGTAACTTTGGGCAAGTCCCTTCATCTTATCAGACCTCAGTTTTCTCTTCTATAAAATTAGGAAGCTGAATTAGTGGTCTTCTTGAGTCTCTTACAGCTCTAAATCTATGAACAAGTGAGCCTAGACATAAGAGAGAGAGTCGACTCTTGGTGTCCTAAAAGCATTTCATCCTGGCTTGGTAATTGGAAGTCTATACTCCAAAGCTAGAACTATCTTCCAACAATTGCATCTAGACCAGGTACTCTTGATTGAACTTTTTAAAATATATTTTGATAGCTGTGTTTCAATATGACTGGTTTCCTTTGTAATTCTATGTACTTTTATACATTAAAAAATGTTATGCTAGGAAAGGGTCCATGGGCTTCATGAGATTGCCAGAGGAATCCATAACACCAAAAAGAGGAAGAACTTCTGATGTAGAGATTTAAGATAATTATCAGAGGGAAGGAGATTCAATCAGTGTCCCTGAGGTTTTCTGATTGCATCAAGACATCTATCCCATTCTCTTTCTACCTCTCTGGAAATCTGGATGCAAATAGAATGGCAAGGTGGGAAGAACTTTAGCTCTGGGACCAGAAGACTTGAGTGAAAATCTAGCCTTTGACACTTACCACCCATGTGTCATCCTTGGGCAAGTTACTAATTGTAAAAAGAGGGAGTTGGAAAAAAAGGCCTCTGAAGTCCATTCCACTTTAAATCTACGATCTCATGACTCTATTTAAAACTCAGGGGACATTTAAAACACCAGAAGTTAGATTAGGAAATTGACTAGGGAAACATTATTTTAGAGTTTCTCACATTTGTATGAATAACTCCAAATTCCAAGACACTTTATGTCATCTTTATGTAGAGCTAAAAAGGTAACTGTTTAAAATCAGCCTACTCAACAATATTACAAGCTCTCTAAGGATCACAGAGATAGAGCTGGAAAGGACCTCAGAAGTCATCAATGCCAACCCCTTCATTTTACAGATTAGGAAACCGAGGTCCAAAGAGGTTAAATGCCTGAAGTCAGAGAGATAGGAAGAACAGTGCCAGGATTCAAATCATGGGTCTTTGATTCCAAATCCAACAAGTATGTCACATTGCCTGAGATCCCAGAATAGGCAGGTAACACACTTCTAGCCAACCTGAAAGGTTTATAGGTGTTGATGGTGAAGTTTTTCACTCTTGTCTTCAATTCGGTAAAACCATTTTAGGTTGATTGTGAAATGAGATTTCATCCTTTCGATTTTTTTTGCTTACTTGTTTACTTGACATATCGCCAAAACCAACTGGCAGTCATAACATAACTTGTGTTTACATCTCTAGTCCTAAATGCCTTATCAACATTCAGCCTATGTATACATATACTCCATAATAAAGGCTCTAGATCACTTCTCCTCTCTTGGGTCTCTAATTCCTTACCTATAAAATGAGGAACTTGGACTTCAGAATCTCCAATGTCCCCTCTGCCTCTCACAGCTAAGAGCTCTAAAGATGTCCAACAATTAACCTAATTCATTTTCATTAAAGCTTCTTGTTGCACACACAGTCCCTCATTTCTTAGAAACAGAGATTTAATGACATGCCATTTGCCCATAGTTCAAGAATAGTTTGGTCTTAAGAGAAGTCTTTGATATCTATTTCAGAATATCAAATATCTGAGGGACAGGAAAATCTTAAAATGAAGCCTCTTCCTTCCCAAACCTACTTGCTCTGACATTCTTCCTATATTTTATTTTCAGGTTCTCTCCCCTACCCTCCTCTCTTCCTCCCCATCCTAAGCCCGTCCTCTCTGTCCCTCATGGCTGGAACTCACTCCCTCAGTTCTGTTTCTTGACTTCCCCTGATTTCCTTCAAGTCTCAGTTAAAATCCTACCTTCTGCAAGAAGTCTCTCCTGCTTCCCCTTAAAGTTTCTCTGACTTGTACTGTTCATAGCTTGTCCGTACAAGTTGTTTACATACTGTCTCCCCCATCAGACTGTGAGCTCCTTGAGGGCAGGGACTATTCTCCCTACCCCCTTTTTGTAACCCTATCACAGTGGCTGGCACATACTTAACAATTAACATTTTTTGACTTGACTTGTTTATGTTTGGGGAGCCTTTGGTCATCCCCCAATCAGTTGCTTTCTTTCTCCCTCACCTATCCCCCAGAAGGCTATGTCCCCCAGATTTTCTCTCAGAAACATTAGGTAAAACAGCATTTATTGACTAATGGTTAACCTCAAGGTCACTGTGAGCATAAACACTGCCCCAACTCTAATGGGAATCCTGGGGGTTAGCAATAGACATATTAACACATTAAAAAAAAAACCCTGTTGTTTTCAGTCCTCCTAGAACAGTAACGACTTAGCTTGAACCTAACATATACTCCTAATAAGATCAGTGGCAGAAATTAAGACCTCATGTACAATTCACATCAATTCACTAAGCATTTTATTAGTTTCCTACTATGTGTCAGTCAGTATTTTAGATGCTAGAGACACAAGGACAAAAACAAAGCAATCCCTTACCTCAAAACATTTATATTCTATTAGCAGCACTTTGTGGTAGCAAGAAACTGGGAACAAAGTGTGTGCTCATCAATTAGGGGAAATGACTGAACAAATTGTGCAGCATAAACCTAATGGAACACTATTGCCCCCTCCTCAAAGAGATCTGTGATCTCATATAACTGAATGTACCTGCCAACAATGCAGATTAAAACTTTTCCATAAAGGACCCATACGTACAAAAATATCTATAGCAGTTTTTTGTGGTAGTAAAGAAATGGAGGGGCTGGGCTGTCTATCAGTTTGGGAACAGCTGAATAAGTTGTGGTATATGATTATGATGGCGTCGATCTGTGCTATGAGAAATGATGAGCAGGATGGTTTCAGGAAAACCTGGGAAGACTTATATGAACTGATGCAAAGTAAAGGAGAAAAACTAGGAAAAACTATACACAGTAACAGCAACATTGTAACGATGATCACGTGAGACTTAACTATTCGAATCAATACAATAACTCAAGACAATTACAAAGGACCTATAATAAAAAATGATATCCACCTCCAGAGAGATCTAATGAACTTTGAATGAGATTGAAATACACTTTTTTTACTTTATGTTTCTTATTGAATTTTTTGGGCAACATATCCAACATGGAAGTAGATTTTCCATGACTTCATATGTATAATTGATATCATATTGCTTGCTTTCTCAATGGAGGCGGGGAGAGGAAGGAGCTAAAGAAAGGGAGAGAATTTGGAATTTAATTTTTTGTAAACATGTTAAACATAAAGAAACAAGTCTTTATTAAAAATCCTTCCATGCTTGCCCATCCATCCTGCATGGTTCTTGTCTATGTCTTCTTATTGCACTAAAACAAAAGAAAAATAAGAGGAATTCCAAGAAACAAAGGAAGATTTTTCTATGAAGTGATATGGAACGAAGAAAGTATAGGCAAAAAATAAAATACACAATTACTACAATAGTATAAATGAAAACAATACTAAAATGTAGCTGCACTCAGGTCAATTTCTAAAAACAATCTTGGTTCCAGAAAACAGAAGATAAAGTTTCTACCCCTCCTCTTTGATGGAGGTAAGGGGGAATCTACAGGTCTGGAATGTTGCATATATTGTCAGACATGTTTGGTTTTATTTAAATATTGTTCTTTATTACAAGAGGGGTTTCACTGTAGAAGAAGGGGTAAGGCATTGGAAAATGACTTAAAAAACACCAAAAATACATGAGCGCCTAAAAGAAGTTAACATTTAAACACCTTCTATCTTTACATAAGAAAAGGTAAAGCAACAGACTTACAAAGAACATTCCCTCTTGTGTAAAAAAAAAAAAAATCTACATCAAGAAAAACCACTGAGAGAAAAGGGAAATTTTTATCGACAGATTATCTATATGTCACGAAAACTGCCTAATTTAATCAGAAAACCCCAGCTCCAAAGAGGTCTAAATGAGCAGCCAAGATCAACTGATTATTTCAATCAAGCCCAAGTTGAAGCCCTTGTACATTAGATATAGAAACATAAATTGACTAAATTAATCTTAGGTAACATCAATCACAGGAAAAGATGAAAGTCCTCTGTGCCCAAAGTCTGCTACCCTTCCAAGATTACAGAAGTCACATGTGCCTCTTATTCTCCTTTCTCAGAAAACAGGTGCAATCAAATTTTTATGAATCCTAAGATTCATTACTTGTTGTTGTAATGAGATAATAACAACTCACTTTAAAGTGCCTTCCTCTCAGCATCCAGTGAGGACAATAGTACAATTAGTATTATTGTCTCTATTTTATGTAAAGAGATTGAAAATCCAAGAAATTGATTGACTTTTCCACCGTCAGAGAGCTAGGAAATACGGAAGCAGGGATTCATATTCAAGTATTCCTGACATTGAATACAGCCTCTGAAATGCATCTCATTGCACTATGCTGAGTGACCAAACTATAAACTTCTTGAATGTAGGGATCTGTCAATCAAGAAGCATTTATCAGGCACCTATCATGGGTTGGGCACACATGTTAAGTGTATGTACACAGACATGTACATATACATATT
The DNA here is from genome assembly GCA_023548195.1 of Bettongia penicillata ogilbyi. Classification (NCBI taxonomy): domain Eukaryota; kingdom Metazoa; phylum Chordata; class Mammalia; order Diprotodontia; family Potoroidae; genus Bettongia; species Bettongia penicillata. The sequence continues at coordinate 1,598,693 of JAJHZJ010000229.1, forward strand.
TGTTGTTGTTGGGTCATTTTTCAGTCATGTTTGAGTCTCCATGACCCCATTTGGGGTTCTCTTGGCAAAGATATTGGAAAGATCTGTCATTTCCTTCTCGAGTTCATTTCGCAGATGAGGAGCTGAAGCAAAGCGGCTTAAGTGACTTTCCCAGGGTCACACAGCTAATAAGTGTCTGAAGCTAGTTTTGAACTCACGAAGATGAGTCTTCCTGACTCTAGGTCTGGCACTCATCCACTGTCCCACCTCGATGTCCACATATACACATATCATTCATTTTCCCTAATAGAATTGATAAAATGTAAGGTCCTTGAGAGGAACAACTCTCATTTCTTTCTCCAGTACCTAACACAGTACTTGGCACATAATAAGTGCTAAATAAATATTTGTTGATTAACTGAGTTACACACACACACACACACACACACACACAAGAAATATGACACTTTTGGATGCAAAGGCTCTAGCATCTGGGGCAGTGGAAATAAGTAAGTATTCATGTAATAAGTAGTAATCAAGCTGAGTCTTGAAGGAAAATGGGAATTTCAACACAAGGTAAAGAAGGTGCTTTCAAAGCCTTTGCAAAGGTATATGGGTAAGAAATGGAGGACCATCAGAAACACTAGTTTGGCTAGAGTGTGTGGGGAGGGGAATAATTTCTAATAAGACTGGGAAGGTTAGCTGGTTCCAAGATGTGTACAGATTTAAAAGTCAGATACAGGAGTCTTTATTTGACCCTAGGGATAACAGAGAGCCATAGGTACTTATCAAACAAGGAAGGGAATGGCATTAGCCCATAAGAGATGATGTCTATTTTTTTTTAACAATTTGTACCCAAAAGCACTTGATCCCTTGCCATATACCTGTTCTATACCCATACATATATATTTCATTAAAGTTATTTCCCAGAAACATAATATACCTCATATTAAGAAAAATTAAATATGCAAAAAAGGTTAAAAAGCACTAAACTGGAAGCTGGGGCCATGTTTCTAGAACCAGTTCTGTCTCTAGCTGTGACTGTGTCTCTGAGACTAATTCGAGCATAAAACTTGGCTCTCTGATCCTCAATTTCCATCATTTTACCAGTTCTTAAGTTCTGTGATTCTAAAATGAAAATTTTCAAAGCAAATGCTGAAGGGCTGAGGGCTGGGTATTATTTGCATTTGTAAGAAATTATTTCCCTTACGTAAAGACTCCTAGATTTGCACCATATATTCACTCCTTTCACTAGAAAGCTCCTTAGGCTATCACTGGGTTTACAAAGTCTTAATTTACACAGGACTCTTCAGGAAGTTGTCTCTATAAATTGAGACAGCTATGTATTGCTAGCGTTATTTTACAGACCTGTTTCTCTCTGTACTTTACTGTTTTGAAACTGCACCACCCCCTCCAAAAAAAAATTGACTATCTATTTAAAATAAGCAGGCAAGAGTTGGTTCTACAGCTTCTCCTAGATTGCTGTCCCTAGGTAAAAGGTGGTCAAAATACCCCTCCAGGCTGGTAGTGGTAGAACAGGACCAGCCACACTCCATCTGAGCTCTGGCCACAGAGATCAGTTTCACAGGCAACACCCACACCAGTTTGCAGCTGCATTCCTCAGGTCAAGTGGCTAGAAGTACACCCAGATACCAGACTTTACATTCTCTTAAGCATTTTCAAGCAGGAAACATAAAGAACTGGCCCAAGAGTGTACTGGGAAAGCTGGTCTAGGGCCGGAGGATCACAAACATAGAGTGGGAAGGGATCTCAGAGGGGATCTAGTCCTACTTCTTTAATTTACAGAAGAGGAAAGCAAGGATCAGAGAGGTCAAATGACTCCACCTCAAGCTCCTAATGAAAAATGATTCCAATGTGTTCAGTGTTTGGTTTTGATCCTTTAGAAAAAACTTCCTTTTGCCCTTATGGAAATCTAGATAGTATTTAATTGAACTTTGTTTTCAACGAACCCCTTCCTTTCCTCTTTTCTCCCTTCCCCTCTCCTCTCTCCTCCCCTTCTTTTCTCTATCTCTCTCCTCTCTTCCCCACTTCCTTACTCTCCCCATCCCACTTTCACCCTTCCCTCCCCTTCCCTTCTCTTCCACTCTTCTCTTCTTCTCTCCTGTTATCCTTTTCCCTCCTCTCTCTTCCCTCTCCTCTCTTCTCCCCTTCTACTCTCCCTATCCTTCTCTGACCCTCCCCTCCTTTCTCCTCTTTTCCTTTTCAAAGAACACCACCAAATTTTCCAATCTTCACAGCTATTTCACATCCTCCTCACTATGAAACTTGTCAGACTTTTCCTCCAGTCTCTCTTTCTCTCCTACACTATCTGACATTTTCATCCTCAGTCAAATCATCATGGACATGACTGAATGTAAGTTAGCTCTCCCATGTTCAGATTTACAGCAATGGAAAAATAAATCCATCACATGTTATATGACTAATATTCCCCAAGGAGCAAATGGCAGATGAGATGCCTCCCTCCTGACCCAAGTGATCTTCCCCTCCTTCCCTAGTAATGCTTTCCTTACAAGCCAACTCTAGGTGATCTTTGGCCAAGCAATTTCACCTCTCATATTTCTCACCTGTAAAATAAAGGAATCAAATAAGCAGATCTTTAAATTTTCTTCCAGCTCTAAAGACCAGCTGAACTATATATTGTGTCCCAGAAGTCACAGTCCAGTTTTAAACTATTAAAGCATAAAATCTTAGAGTGAGTTGAAAGCTATTAAAACTACTACAGTTTTAAGTCCCAAAAGTCTTAGAGAAGTTTTAGGCTCTTAAAGTTTAATATCACTAAGGTTTTTGAGGACATGCTGTACAGTGTTACACAAAGAATAGAGGCTTTGGAATCAGGGAGCATGGGTTCAAATCCCAAATTTATCATTTACTATCCATGTTTGCTGTTGGTATTCAGTCATATCCAACTCTTTATAACCCCATTTGGAGTTTTCTTGGCAAAGATACTGGAGTGGTTTGCCATTTCTTTCTCCAGCAGTAAGTGTCTGAGGCTGGATTTGAATTCAGGTCTTCATGACTCCAGATCCAGTGATCTATAAAGTGAACCACCCAGCTGTTCCTACCATCTATGTAACCTTGGGCAAATCACTTAACAGCTGTGGGTCTAGGTTTTCTCAACTGTAAAACGGACCAGTTGGCTTCTAAACTATCTTCCAGCTCTCAATCTATGATCCTACAGATCTTTATATTTTCTATTCCTACTTGACAATGTCATGTGATAATTAATAGTTTGTTTTCAAGACTATTTTTGGTATTCAGAACATTAAAGGGAAGAGTGAGGAGGAGATTAGTACTTAGGTTTGCCTCTTTAGAAAGAAATGATCTGGGATTCAATTTTTCCACCTCAAAGCCCTCAGAAACTTTTCTGTAGCATGATTCCAACTGAGGAAATTACAAGGGCTGGGGGAGGAAAGAAAAACAGATTAAGAGACAGATTCCATAAAACATCTCATCTTTTCAGAGGCTACCAACTGAATAGCTGCATCTTAATGGGCCTAAAGGTAAAATTATTCTCAGTATTTTGAAATCAAATACAGATATCCCCTGAATAAGCTCAAATAGTGGGATTCTGACCTGAGGGACTTTGGTCATTTAAGAATCACATGATCTTAGGTTTAGAGACAGAAGAGACCTCAGGAGACATCTGTTTCAATCCTCTCAATTCACCAATGAAAAAACTGAAGGTCAGAGAAGTTATTGATTTACTTAAAGCAACATAAGAAGTAAGAAGCAGGACTGGGAGGAGGGTCCAGACTCAGGTTCTATTGCCTAAAGATTTGGATTTGTAGAGTGCCAATGTTATTCCTATCCCCTATTTCGCTGATGAGAAAAAGAAATAAGCCTTATGCATAGAAGTTGGCACATAGGAAGCACTCAGTAAATACTCATTAACTTAATTTGAATGGATTTCCTTCCTTTGCTGATAGATTTACCTCAGTGGGCCATCTCCAATTGTCCTGATCTGTATCTAGCCACTGGATCCAGATGGCTCCAGAGAAGTGAGGCTGAAGATTTTGCCCAGCCCTCCTTCACTTAAATCCAACCTACCTGCATGTCTTGGCATCACCTTCCTGATGTCATGGTCCTCTTTAACAATAAAGACAAACAAGAGTGATTTACCTCAGTTAGCTACAATGCCGCTGAGCTGGAAGCAAGAGTTTCCTTCACCTGTGTTTGAACAAAAGAGGCCAGAGTAAGGCTGTCTATAGGAAAGGGGATTGCTATCATGGCCATACTGCACAGGTGAGTCACTATCTCTAGTTCACCAGCCCTTAAGTTCACTGGATGCTCAGACATCTCTAGGAAAGCAGGAAATGACTGCATTCTAATTTACTATCCTCCCTCCTGTTCTAGCTAACCATTTGGCTTCTGGGACTATTCACACCACCAATCTATGGTAAAGAGAGGCCAATAGAGAGGAGAGAAGATAAAGCACAAAGCTGAGGTCACTCAGTTTGTTAGAGGGATGAGACCATTACAAATCTGTCCCTAACACTGTCACCAATGCACACAGAGAATATCAAGAATATCAAAGCTAGAGAGGTCTTTAGGGCATCATCCCATGCTATCCAAAAATGTGGCCCACCTAAACATCAGGGAGAGGTCTCTCTGATAGTTTCAATTTTTTAAGTTTTCCCTTTCATTATAGACTTGATAAAAATGCAGACTTCAATGAACAAAGAACAGAAAAGAGGGGTTTTTTCCCATAAATGCTTTAACCTAATTAGCAACTGGCAGTCCACAGTGTCCATCACTATAGTTGAGGCATCATGGTGGCAAGCTAGTATCAGGTAGCATTTGTAATGGAAGGTGAGCCAACACACATGAATTTCTAAGCATGTAAGAAAACTTGGACACTTTGGAGCTAGTTCAACCCTCTTGTCCTGAAATGAGTTGACCATGGTCATATATAACAAACTAGTAGCAAAGTTAGGGCTAATATCGGTCAGGCATTCAGTTATGAAGCATTTATTAAGTGGCTTTTATATGCCAGTCACTCTGCTAAACGATGGAGATACAAAGAAAGGCAAAAAACAATCCCTGTCGTTGAGGAGGTCACAATCTCACAAGACTAGAGGTGGCTAGACTCTAACAATAGTTATAATGATAGCTAACATTTATATAGCACTCACTGTGTGCCAGGTACTGTGCTAAGGCTTTACAATCATCTCATTTGAACCTCACAACAACCCTGGAAGATAGGTGCTACTATTACCCCCATCATCAGATAGGGAAACTGAGGCAAAGAAAGGTCAGATGACTTGCGTGCACAGAGGCTGACTTCCAGCTCAAGCCTTCCTGACTCTGGGACCTACTTCTCTTCCCACTTCACCACCTACCTGGCTCTAGGTTTGTGCTTTTTCAGTTACACTAGGATGGCAGAAAATAGGATGACTCTGAACGGGGAACATAGAGCCTTTTACATCTGTAGTCACTGGGTATTGTACTAAGACTCTCAAGGGGGAAAGAATATATATATATATTCTTTATCAATCTAATTGTTGTTTTGTCTTCTATTTTACTAACGTCTCCTTTAATCTGACAGTTCCTTCTTTTGTGCTTGCTTTCAGCATATTCATTTGTGTGTTTTCTAATATTTTTAACTGCCCATATAAATTATCAACTCTTTTCTCTCCTCTAAACATAAACATTCAGGGATATGGATCTGGCTTTAAGGAGCTTTTGTTCTTCACTCTTGTGGTCATGTCTGACTCTTGGTGACCCCATTTGGGGGTTTTCTTGGCAAAAATACTGGAGTTGTTTGCCATTGCCTTCTCCAGCTCACTTTACAGATGAGGAAACTGAGGCAAACAGGATTAAGTGACTTGTCCAGGGTCACATAGCTAGTATCTGAGGCCAGATTTGAATTCATATCTTTCTGATTTCAAGCCTGGTGCTCTATCCACTGCACCACCTTGTTGCCCATTTTTAAGAAGAAAAAAAAAAACCTCTTTTTTTAATATCAGTATAAATTAAGTTCTTTTGAATGGGAGGCAGCCTAGTTTAAAAAAAAATGACTAGACTGAAAATGAGGAAACTTGGATTCAGGCCAATGTCTTTAATTTATGTGGCACCCGAGGTGAGTCATTTGTAGATTTATAAATGGCTAAAGCCAGTGGGGGACATAGATGTCTTCTAGCCCAACTGCCTGCTTTTATAGAAAAATAAACTTTTAAGTTCCAGAAAAGTGAAATGATTTGCCCAAATACTAGTAAAAAAGCTAATATTTGAACTAAATCTCTTTATTTCCAGTGGAATAGTCTTCCTACCTCCCTAGGCTTTATTTCCCCCTACACAAAATAAGGATCACTTTATGGCACACAGGGGAGCGTCAGGGAGACAAAATGACTGAATATGTTCTATTTATCCAAGGTATCAAAGAATACCTGCTTGATTCAGTTAGGAAAAGAAAACTAAAGCAAACCGAAAGCTGTAGGTTGTGCTTTCTCTTGTACCTGACTGCCAGAAGTGTTACTCATTCCCACAAAATTTCAACGAGGACTCCCCACACATAGGCTGTTGGGTATACTGAGAGTAGGCAAGATTGACAAGGGAAATGCTGAGTCGTGAAACTAAATATGTGGAAAATATGACCCCACCTTAAAAAAATAAAACCCCATGTCACTCCCAGGGTCTTCATTCCTGCTTCTCATGTTGAGTATGTCATAACCTTCTCTCCATAGGCTCTTTTCTGTCTGGATCTTAGAGAGGGGACAGCTTATGCCAGACACTGTGGCACGAGACTGGATGAAGCCTACAAGGGAGGAGGGAGGAGGAAATGTGGGGGGAGGAGCCCTTTAGACTGAACAAACCCCAGGTGCCATACCTTGACAGAAGCCGGCTTTCTAAACATCACCACCTGTACCCAAATTTCTATTTGAATTACCGGAGACAGTAATGCGTTATAGGCTCTGCATTGGGATTTGGCCGAGGCAACTAATTTCCCAAATTTGGATACTCATTCCAACTTAATGAACTTACAGGATTAGGTGATTTGGAAGAGCACACTTAATAGTTGGGTTTCCAGTAATCCCCGCTTCTACCAAGGCGGAACAATCTATAAGCTGCCTAACAAAATAAATCTTCTACCAAGATTTTATATTAGTCCCTCCGATGACTAGAGAAAAGTTTCTACTCCTCAAGGATATCAGTGACTTTTCCCTCAAATTACACCAGAGCAGACTCATCAAATTCTGTATTTTAAGATTACCATTTGCCATTTGTGAGAAGCACTGTATTAAAGTAAATGTAAAAATTCAGTCTTGGAGTCACAAAGATTTGGATCCAAATCCTGCCTGTCATACTAGCTATATTACCATGGGCAAAACAATATATCCTTTCAGTGTCCTAGGCAGCTATCTCAACCTAAAAGATGCAGAGTAGGTAGGCTTCCACATAAAACTAGTGGCCCCCTCAAGTATTCCCTATACCAATGAAACGACATGCCCAGTATTTAAAAAAAAATAAAATTACCACTCATTACTAATAACTTGCTTAGGAATTGTCATTTGTCTGAATTGCACATGTAAAATAATCTCTCCCATTTCTAGAGTTTTTATATTCTACCCAGCACTTAGCAGTATATCCCATAGTAGGAGCTTAATAAATCTGTATCGATCGATTGATTGTCAAGCACTTTCCTCACAACAACGCTTTGAGGCAAGGAGTTAAAGTATTTTTATTTCCAATTTAGAGATGAAGAAATTGAGTGCCTGAGAGGTTAGTTTTATCAATAGGTAATAAGTTTCCAAGCTAGTTGGTTTCCTGATTCTAACTCACATAGTTATTCCATTATAGCGATCTGTACCTTTTAACAAGAAATAAACAGAAGCTACTTTTTTTTTCATGAGCTCAGGACATTTTATAATGACAATGAATATGTGTGCAATGATGGCTTTCTCTCATATCCCCTCACCCTCCCTATGTAATGTCTATCCCTATTTCCAGATTACCAGAATTAATAAAAGATGGGATTAAAACAAAACAGAACTAAACCTATTCAGAGGAATATATACACACCCCTCACCCTTGCACAGTAACAGCTCACAATCATGTGTGCTTATATCATATACATATACATGTGCAGATATACACACATATACACAAATACATACAGTTTACCAAAAATGTTGTGCACAATAACCCTGTGAGGAATCATTATTCTTTTTTACAGATATGGAAACCAAGGAACCACAAATTCTAAATAGAAACAAAAATCATTATTCCTACTCCTGGATAATCATTCTTCCCCCAAAACATGCTGGTTGACAGAGTTTTCTGGAAACTTTCAGAGAATGCACTTCAGAATTTTGAGGAAAGGTCACATGACTGCAGGTCCAATGAAAAACAAATACACAGATGATCAACTATAAATGACTCCGGTCTTCTCAGCAACACAATCATCCACGACAAGTATAAAGGACTCAACGAAGGAAAATACTATCCATGTCCACATAAAGAACTGATGGACTCTGAATGCAGATTGAAGCATATTTTTTTCACTTTACGTTTTCTTGTGGTTTTTTTTCTCCTTTTGATCTGTTTCTTCTTTCACAACTGTGACTAATATGAATTTTTTTTTACACGATAGCACATGTATAAGCTATTTCATACTGCCTATCATTTTCAGAAGAGGGTAGGCAGAAGAGGGACAGAGAAAAATTTAGAACTTAAAAACTTGTAAAAAATGAATGCTAAAGATTTGCTTGACATGTAACTGGGGAAAACACTATTAAACTTAAAAAAAAGAAAAACAAATATACATACACATATTGACACATACATACGTGACTATGGGCATATGCATATCTGTGTATTTATGTATATGCATATACATCCACACACATATATATAGATGATATATATATACACATATGAAAGAAATATAAGAAAATGGGAAATTGGTCATAAAAGATGAAAAAGCTACTTTAAGGGCAAAGCATATATACATATACATGTATAAAAGAACATACATGCCGATTTATATTTCTGTTGTGTGTTCCTTTATACAGGTTTTGCCATTTGAGTAGGTTGTTCCTCTTCTATGGCTAACAATTTCCTATTTTCTGCCAATAAAATTCCCTAACCAAAAATGGAGAAGAATAATCTGGGTGAAAAGAGAATTTAGAATTTCTGGCACAAGTAAGGTCTATAATCAATACTTGATCATTCCCAACACTCTCCCTGCTCCCACCCTGCAGAACCATCAACTGTTCTTTCACCATCTGACAATTCAAAAAGAATCTTGGAGTAAATAGCCATGGCTTACCCCAAACAGCTACATTTTTTTTTTTTTTTGTCTTTCTAAACTATGTAACCTAAGGGTTTTTTAAATGATGGGTGGGGAAAAAGTATCAATAACTGAGAGACCTGCAGACTAATTACCCAAGGATTAAAGAATATAAGAAACTTCCATCCTTCCTCCATCCCTCCCCTACAAACTATTTCTTCTATTGTTGCTATGATCCATCATGGATTGTCCCCACATGAATTATCTCTAGTGGGAATTACTGGTATGCTCTAGGAACTGCCACTTCTCAGCCTGTCTAACCTCTTCGTTTTCTTGTCCATCCCCATTCTCCAGTTTTCCTAGAGTCTTCCCTCCTCTCTCCTGCAATTCTCTCCTACTAAATCTCCTTAGCCCTGGCCTAAAATGACATTTTTCCCCATTGGTTGGCAAAGTAGGGAAGAAGAATAGAAAGGTGAAGAAAAGGAAGGCAAGAGGTGATTCTAGATATTCTAATTCTTCCTAAGTTTGTTCCTTCTTTGAGAAATTATCATGTCCTGCTTTACTCCAGCTTACTAAACCATCATAACTACTAATACATACCTTTAAATCTATGAAGGGCTTCTAGTATTACATATCTCTTAAGCGTACTCACGCTGGGGTCACTCATACCTACCTGGCCACCTCCCAAGATGCTCTCTTTCTTCTCACGAAGAGATTACAGGGAGCTCAGACATTTGTCATTCTGAGTGATGCCATAGAGAATCAGAATGGGATATGCATCCCAGTTTCCCAAAGCTGAGATCAATATGGTGGGGCATTAGGGATTGGAACCAATCCTCACCACACAGACTCTCATTTGCACCAAGTTCCAACACACTTACTGGGGTTACAAACTTTGCACGTATATTAATTCTCTATAGTGAAAAACTTCTCTCAACTACACTTCAATTCCTTTCTACAAACTCCTGACAGCCTCACAAATGTACTAATCTCCAAGGTACAACCACAGGAGGCCAACCTAAATCGACATTTTAATGGAATGGGAGAGAATATTTGGTTCATTAATGTCTTTTTTGTTATTAATATTACAATTAATTTTTTTAATTGACAGAAATCTATTTTCTCTTCCTCACACTCCCCATCCCACTGAGGAAAAAATTAAAAGACAAGCAAAATCCTTGTAATAAATACACATAATCAAGCAAAACAAATTCTTCCATTGGCTATATATGACTCATTCTGCATTCTGACTGTCAGATGGTAAAAATCATACTTTATTATTGGCCCTCTGGAACCATGAAGGGTCACTATGCTGCTCAGAATTCTTATATCTTTCCAAGTTGTCTGTTTTTACAACACTGTTATTGTATAAATTGCTGGTTCTGTTCATTTCATTCTTTATCAGTTTATAGATATCCTCAAAATTATTCATTTTTAAAAAAATAATATCAATGTTCTAATAGTAATTGTCCTTTGTCCATTCACTTTACTCTGCATCTGTTCAAACAAACCTTCATGCCTCTTTGAAATCATCTGTTTCCTCATTTCTTAAGTAGTTTATTGTCTTAACTGGTATAGCCCTACTTCTCTGGATGAGCTGAATAGACTGAGTTCCGAGGAGTAGAGATATGCTTCCTTTCATGGTTGCTTTAAAACTGAAGGTCTTAACCTTTTTGAGAGTTTCATAAATTTCTTTAGATCCCTAGCAAAATAGTAATATTGCCATTCTCAGGTAATTTTTTAAAGGTTGAAAATGAAATGCATACAACTAAAGGAAACCAATTATATTGAAATACAGTTATCAAAAAAAAATTTTCAAAGGTCATGAACCTTGAGTTAATAACCACTGAAAATGACAGCAGCTCAAGTTCAACATTGCCAGTACTTAGCACAGTATCTGTTGCATAGTAAGCATTTAATAAATGCTAATTTACCGATTGACTGACTTACTGACTGATCAACAGATCTGAAATGTTCAGAGCCTTTGAAAATCCAGTGTCAACTATAGGGTTAAGAAAGGGAAAAAACATTTTTTCTTTCTCAAAGAAAGGATCAAACAAATAAACATTTATAAAATACCTACTATGCACCAGGCACTATGCTAGATACTGGGGATACAAGTACAAAAAATGAAACTCTCATTACGCTTAAGGAGTATACATTCTTTGTGTCAGGAAGTTCTTCCACCTGAACTGGAGGACAATACGTTCAAATTCAAGACTTATGGACCCGTTGAAGAGAAGCCTACAGAAAGGCTTGGCCTGCTCCTTAGTAGCACTCAGTTCAGAGAGAAGGGCATTCTGAATCCACAAAGAGGATTGTCACCGACATTGAGACCCAGTAGGACCCGCTAGGGCGAAACCATTACGCAAATAAGTGAAATCTCTTGCACAAACCACTTTCCTTGAACTAATCAAGATTAAATAATCCAGGGACATGAAGAAGGTTGAAAACTAAAAAGAGGTTTTTGAATTTGGCAATAATATTACTAGTAACTTTTTAGAGGATGATTTTAGTAGAGCAGTTGAGGTAAAAGCCAAATGCAGAGGGCTAAAGAGTACTTGAATAATAAGGAAGTAGGAAGCAGATGCTTTGTTAAAAAATGTGGTAGTAAAATCAAAGATATAGAGTAATAGAAGTAGTGATGGCAAGTGAATCACATTAAGGATTTTTTGTCTCTTCCTTTCCATTGTTTAAGGACTTTTTCAAGATGGAAAACCTAAGTATCATTTATCTAGAAGTATTTTTTTGGTTGGGCAGCTAACAGAACCTCAGACACTTCCTAGCTGTGTGACCCTGGGCAACACAATCATGTTTGCCTTAGTTCTTCTGTAAAATGAGCTGGAGAAGGAAATGGCAAACCACTCCATGATTTTTGACAAGGAAACTCCAAAATGGGGTCACAAAGAGTAAAACACAACTGAATTAAGGACACAAGAAATTTGGTTGTTTATCCCCAGTTTGTCTATATACTATAAAGACTAATTTTTCTATCAATGTATATATAGGGAATCAGAGGAATGCTTACTGATGTAACTTGCTGTCATAGTTACTTAGGAGAATGAAACAGTTGGTTGATTTCCCAGTTTCTATTCCTTTCCATTTCTACAAGGAATTCTCATGAGGAGAGGTAACATATCTGCTTCTTCCTCCAGTGGTGCTGATGACAGAAGGAAAGTTATTTTTGTTTGTTTGTTTATGAAGTCAGCAAATAAACATGGGACCATAAGAGTGAACAAATTTACATTTTATCATCACTTGGCAATTGCTATTTGATATGCCAACAGCCCCCAGAATGGAGAGCACTTATTAGTTGAATAAATAGCATACAAGATTGGGAACAGAAGGGTCAACACAGGACCAAATTATCCATTTGATGACTGTGAATGGACATCAGCCATTTGATCCACATGGATACATATGTGTATGCTTAAATATGTATACAGTTTTGAAGAATAACTGGGCACAAAAAAATTCCCTTTAGTAATTTATAAATCCTAGAAACCTCACTTCATGGTCTAGTAGAGTACAAAATTGCCTGGTTCAGGACATAAGGGATTAGGAGTTGGGATAAAACAGGGGTAAAAGATGCAACTCAAGAATATGAGTGGTGTTTTCATATCACAAAAAAATGGTACCATTCTCAAGTTCCACAAGTGCATGAAAAAGCAGAAGTCATCACTTTCTCACTGAAGAAAAAAGGCCTAGCTGAGGTGTGGACCTTCCTACCTACATAGTGATTGTGTGGATGGCTATGGTGGCTTATGCAGCTGATCTCTCTCACATACCTTCAAATGTGTGTGTAAAGGGGCTGGGAGGGGGAAAGGGAAGAGTTATTTGCCAAAGACAACTGAAGGAACTGAATTCTCCTGCAACTCTGTGCCCTCTGATCACCAATGGAATAAGCTGGTAGGAAGCCGGTATCAAGATTCCTACATGCAGAGTAGCAGCAGCTCCTCTGCATTTCTAATTCATTTACCTTCCATTGAGATCTCTGTCCAATTCACAATTCTGCAAACACATATTAAGTAACTGCTCTGTGTCAGTCATCTGTGCTAGATGACAACACAGAGACAAAAATGAAACAGTCCCTGCCCTCCAGAAGCTTATATTCTACTGGAAAACACAACAGGCACACAGAGAAAGAAGCACTGCGTAAATTGTATGGACAGGAATTTCATGAAGAAAGCACAACATTTAGGGGAATCAGGAAAGGCCTTGTTAACAAGAAGTGACCCCGGAGCTGAGCTTTGAAAGAAATCATGGCTTCTATGAGGCAGAGGTGAGGAAAAACATTCCAGAGATGAAAACCATCTATGGAAAGGTACCATTGTGGAAGATGATGCCATGTGGAAGAAGGCATGGGAAACACTTGGAACACTTAGGTTCACTTAACTATAACAGAAAATAGAAAAACAGAAAAAGGGGGGATGAGAATGAAATAAAAAGAAAGATGAGCAAGAGCCATATTGTAGAGGTCCTCAAATGCAGACTGAGGGCTTTGTATTTTATTCTAGATCCAACAGTGGACCCAGTACAATTGGGGAAGTCTAAGAGTTGAAGCCACTCTAGGTGTCAGATCTCAGGCTCATGTAGGGAGAAGAAAATAAATGTACATGGCATACTAGAACAAAATCGGACTGGGAGTTAAGAGACTCCCATATAGTAACGATGGAGAAAATAATAGCTATGTCAGTCTGAAAGGCTGCAGCATCTATCTGTTGCCGTTGTTTATAGTGATTTGTGTATGGATTCCCAATCACCAAACTGATCATCTGGGTCTCTATTAAACCTTTCATTCTCAAGCAAGTGATCTTTCTAAGGATAAACTGGAGCCAACTCTAACCACTGATGGTTAAATTTTCAGTGTGAGCATAAACACGTCAGAAATCAGCAGGCTTATAAGTCAGAGTATAATTTACTGTTTGAGTAAATTAAGAAAGTGTAATAATGTCAATTAAATTTAAAAGTGTGTATGTGCATACGTTCATACACACATATATGCACACGCATGCACACATGCACACACACACACACACACACACTGTGGTGGCTAAACATTTACCATCACAACCCTATCGTGCTTTATCAACACTGCTTACATTCAGCAGGAATGTAATTGAATGCTCAGAGAATGAAGTCAATATCAGATTGAAGGCCTGGTAACTGTAAGATAATAATTAATAATGATGATGATAAATAATAATAATTGGCATTTACATAACACTTTCAGGTTTGCAAAATGTTTTGCATCTATTATCTTATTTGAGCTGCACAACACCCCGAACTGCCTTCAAAGTACAATCAATTCTACTTGTCCATAGGCACAAACCAGTTTGTGACATGAGGTAAATCATTTAACCAATCTTGGCCAATGTTAGTTTAAACCAGGTGCTCTTTGTGATCTCTTACAGCATCAGAGTCAAACTCAAATAGAAATGGGACCTTGGAGCTGGACAATGACTGAGAAAACCACAAATTAACATCATGTATGCTGTATTATATTTTCATTTAATTTGTTAAACCCTCCCAATTACATTTTAATCTGTTTTGCTCTGTACTGGGGAGTGTTGGCTTCCTACAACAATAGGTTGTGAGTTTGACACTTCAACACTAAACATTGTATTACTTATCATTCTCAGTAGTACATTTTTCAGAGGCAATAGAAATAACAGGAGACAAGAAATCTGGGTTTTGGTCCTTGTTCTACCACTAAATCATTCCGTGTTCTTGGGTATGTCAATTCCTTCCTACAGATCTCAATTTCCTTATCTATGAAATGAAAGGCTTCTTGAAAACCCAGTCCATTGCAGTGCCTAGCCCAGGACCTTAATAAATGATTGTTGGCTGCTGAATTGGATGAACTCTAAGAACCCTTCTATCTCTGACATTCTGTGATCGTACAAGAACTCACAGGAAGATGGAAACATCTGCCCTACTTTATAGTCTTCAAGTAATATTCAGTTAACCCCACCCAAGGTGAAGGAACAGGGAAGTGGGAGCTAGAAAATTAATCAATCACATCAGGCAATGTAAATGTAGAACCAAGTAGGCAACCTTCCTTTACATACTTAGCAGACACCTGAGGACTCTCATACTAGCAGGTTGTATCTTATCCATTTCCTGTAGCTTCTGAAAAAAGACTTTCTTTTATTCCCCACTCATCCACCCAAGGAAAGCTCAAAGTGTGTTGGGGTGGGGGGTGTCTGAGGGAAAGCAGGGGAAGAAGAGGAGGAAGGAGTCAGCCACAAGCCCATCAGCAGCTAGCCACATGGGTATTGTGTCTCCAGGGAAATCTCAAGTCACTATAATTGAGCCTATAAATATTATTTTTAATAAACCAAGGTGAACTTGAGTGGTCTAACCACACAGGAAAGGAGAAAGGAAAAGAGAAGAATGATCTGGTTCAAGATAATGGAATGCAAGATGATCCTTAGGAAGTCAGAACTGGCAAATACAGACTGTCTCAAATACAGACATTCTCTGACACTTACAGACAGACATTCTCTGATCCTGGACACTCTCCTGGAAAGTGGATTAGCTTGGCAGATGCTATCGAACCTTGAGCTGCTCTTGAAAGCGGAGCTATCCTAGTCAGTCAGTCAGTTAATATGTAGGAAGCCCTCACAATGAGTTCTACCCTTGATATCTTTAGGCTAGGAAGACATTAAGTACACAAAGGGTACCTTATGATCTAGGTAGGAACAGGTATTCAATATGAATAATTTAACTTCTCACTATCAAAATTTTGCATGAGGGAGGGGTAAAACATAGGATCATATATTTAGAGATGGAAAGGAATTTGAAATCATCTAGTCCAAAACCCACATTTTAGGGGTGAGAAATCTGGAAGACAAGTTAAGTGACTTGCCCTAAGTCTTGCAGATTGGAAATGGCCAAGCAGGAATTTGAATCTAGGTCTTCTGGCTCCAAATTCAATGCTCTTTCCATTATATCACACTTCAGGGAAATGGGAAATGGGGCCCCAATTATGGTGACTTGAGATTTCCCTGGAGACAAAAGGCCTATGTGGCTGGCTGCTGCTGGGCTTGTGGCTTTCCCCTTCCTCCTCTCCTTCCTCCAAAGGTCTCCCCCAAAAACCCATAACTCAAGATTATGTTGAGAAAAATCTTACTGAATCATTCACCAGTTTTCTTATTTCAGTTCATTCTCCCCCTTCCTTCCTCCTCTTTTTTTGCGGGGAGAAGGGGATCGAAATGACTAGCAATCTCTAAGGCCCCTTAACAGCTTCAAATCTTAAGGTCCCATGACTCTCTAGCTTTAGAGATGATTAGTGGAAAAGAAAGTTGGAAGAAAAAGGTAGAAAGCAGGAAGCATATTCCCTTCCATCCACTGTCTCTGTGATCAAAGGCAGCTTGTATTCACCTCAATCAGTGAACAAAAATAGCCAAGACCTTAAGCTTAGAGAAAAACCCAGTAGGAAAAAAAATGTTATATAATGGAAAAGCCAACTGTAGAGCAGTGTTTTAAAAACCTAATAAATAAGAAATAGGGAACAGCAGCAGCAATCTGCCACACTGATATAAGGATTATGACTTCCCCCCCTCCCCCTACCTCACCCTCCACACACAACAATGATTGCTATATAAGAGAGAGGATCCCCAGTTCATTTTGGGAAGTTCTAATCAACCACTGATCCAAAGCCTTGTGATTGTTTTAAGGAAAGATATGGGGAAAGCTAATAGGAGCACATGGGGACTAGGCAGTGCCTAGCAAGGAAGTACGTATTTGGAGAGGAAAACCACAGTTTGGTGTTACCTCTGGCATTTCAACCTGACTGGTTTCTTGCCATGTTGCTGCCCAACAGGAAATGCCCAAGGAGAACACAGGGTGGGACTTCAGCCTTCAGCCACAACCCCTACCTCTAGCCCCTGGTTATTAAAAATGCCAGCCACCCCCCAAGGCCACATCCTTTCTATGTGTGTGGCTCATGGGCATTTCAGGGAAAAGAGTGTGACCCATAGGCCAGACCTGGGAATTGGATTAACCTGTTGAATCCTGAAGGTGTCAATAAAATGGCACCTCATTGTTGCCCTTTCCACCTGAGTCCCCATCTGTCTTAACCCCTTTAATCTCTCACCTCAGGGCACCTGCCCCAAATAATTTCCTTTCTGTTGTCATTCACTTCATGGATAATTGATAGCATGTCAAGGAAATACTAAGAAAAGAACAAGGTGGTTAGACGTGTGCCTACTATAAATAGGCACACGACATGACCAGCATTTGCCAATTTCTGAGCAAGGAAAGGCAGCAGTCGCATCCCCCCGGGTCCTGGGGAGAGCTGGCTTTAGAGAGAGCATGACTATGGAAGCTGCTTCTATTAATAATGCACTGGAGTGGAAAAGTAAGCTCCCTCCATTTTTGTGTGTGAGAAATATCACAATATCCTGACAGATCACAAGATTTCAAAATTGGAAGGGAAATCAGAGGCTGTCCAGACTAATCCATGCCTGAACAAGAATCCTCTCTATAACAAAGTGAAATGGCAACCCAGCCTTTGCTTAAATATCTAGGAAGATGGAATCTACTACCTCCCGTGGCATCCCACTCAGTTTGTGGAGAGTGCTGATGGTTAGGAAGATTTTCCCCTGCCTCAAGCTTGCTTAGATCTCTGCCTCTCTGCAGCCCCGTTTTTTCCAGTCCCACCTTCTGAGTTTGGTAGGGTACCTTCTTTGTCTGTTATTCCAAATAATTTATTTAATATAGGAATTAATCTTTAAATGTTTGATAGAATTCACTTGTAAATATGTCTGGTCCTGGTGCTTTTTTTTTTCCTTAGGAAGCTCATTTATAGACTGTTCAATTTCTTTTTCTAAAATAGATCTATTTAAATAGTCTATTTCCTCTTCTGCTAATCTAGGCAATTTATATTTTTGTATTTATTCTTCCATTTCATTTAAATTGTTAAATATATTGGCATATAATTGGGCAAAATAGCCCCTTATAATTGCTTTAATTTCATCTTAGATGGTGGTATATTTACCCTTTTCACTTTTAATACTAGTCATGTGGTTTTCTTCTCTCCTTTTTAGATCAAATTAGCCAATGGTTTATATATCCCACTTTGGGGGGTCAAGAACAAATCTAATCCATCTGCTACAGGATAACCCTTGAAATGCTTGAAGACAGCAATGATAACCACTGCCCCAAGATTTTTTTTTTTCTGAAACAAACATCTTTGGCTCCTTCAATCAATCTGGGATTCAAAAAATCAATTTCACATCTACAAAATAGGTGAAGGATGTATAGAGAGCAAGCAATTTACCTGAAAGACAAATGATGTTCAAGCTTAATACCAGAGCATAACTGGATGCAGTAGCCAAAAACTACCAAGGAAGCTTTAGGAAGCATTAAAGTGCCTACTATGTACCAGACTTTGTACCAAGCCCTCTACAAATGTTATCTCATTTGATCCTCACAACAACCCTGGGAGGTAGGTGCTATTATTATCCCCTTTTCACATTTAAGGAAACTGAGGCACATAGCTATTAAATGACTTGCCCAGGGTGACACAGCTAGTAAAATTTGAACTTGGGTCTTCCTCTGACTATAGGCCCAGCATTCTATCCATTGCACTACTAGGAGTGTCCAAGACTAGGGAGATGATTGCCCTAATGTATTTTGTACCAATCAGACCACATTTGAAGTATGATGGTCAGCTTTGGGTTCCATATTTCAGGAAAGATATTCATTAAGTGGAGCATATCCAGGAGAGACCAATCAGAGATCACACCATGTGAGAATCAGCTAGAGGAACTCAACATGTTTAGAGTGAAGATAAGAAAACCTGAGTGGAGAGGAGACAGAATAATAGTCCGGGTGTCTGAACGGTTTCCACATGGAAGACTGATTAGAATTGTACTGTTTGATCTCACAGGACATGAGGGGAGAAGGTACAGGAAGTTACAATAACTAGGCTTGATGTCAGGAAAATCTTCTCAACTAATCAAAAATTAGCTTATTAAAATCAATTAGTAGAATTCATTATTGTTTACTAACTAAATAAATCAACGCGCATTCATTAAGCAGCTAATATGTGTCAGACACCTTGCTAAGTGATGGGAATACAAAAGCAAAGAAACAGTCCTTATCATCGAAGAGTTCACATTCTAATAGAGGAGACAAGATGTTCATATGGAGGTATATTCAAGACACAGATAATCAATACATTGTAGTCTTGAAGGGGAAGGTATTGAGAGCCGAGGGGAGAGGGGAAACAGAAAAGGTTGGTGGGGTTGGAGCTTCTCTGAAGGAGCGCTGAATTCCAGGAGCTAACAGTATGGCAGGAGAACATTCCAGGCACAGGGGTCAGTCAGGATAAAGGCATAGAGACAGGCCAGCTCTCCAAAAGTGGGATGATTTGCCTGCGTGGGAGTGAGCTCTATCTCGCTCATTTCTTCAGTCTGTCATGTATTCTGTACAGGACATCTCTGTTTAGACCCAGATTGGACTAAAGGATTCCAGAGGTCCCTTCTACCTTGGATATTCTGTGACTCTGCGATCTTTGGTATGGCATGATCTTGAGGTCCTTCATCCTGCTCACTTTCCCCTGGATACTCTCCTGTTTACCAGTGTTCATGTCTGATCCAGAGCAGATTACAACACAACAGCTGTCTCCCTAGACCGAGACACTGTGATTCTCTTAAGACATCCCAAGATCAAGTTAGGTCGTTGTGGTTGTTCTTATTTTTGGCTTTCAAAAAATAAAAAGATATGTTACAAAATCTGTGCCTGGCCTCTCCCAGAGTCTCTTTTCATCCTTTTTCTATTATCTGTCTTGTCTCATCTCTTTCAAGTTGTTTTTAACTCTGCATTTCTATTAGCTTGATTTTTCTCTATTAAAACTAAAATTCATTCATTCATTCACATCATTCATTGTACATACATTTGCCAAATATTGATAAGAAAAGAACCTTAAGCCAACCTTAGTAGGGATGAGGGAGGGGAGTAAGAAGATGTTAAAGACAGAGAAGACTTGGTTTCTCCGCTCACAGGATTGACAATCTATTTGGAAATAAGCAACATAAGTAGGAAATAATCATAAAGGAACTAAGTCATTGATATCAATGATATCTTACTTATTGATATCAATGATATCTTACTTCTTGAATCAATGATAACTTACATTGCCATTGTACTTTGAGGTTTACGAAGTGCTTTTCTGCTAATTATTCTGATAGCAGGCAGGGAAAGTACCGTTACCGTTTTAGACATGAAATATTGGAGGCTCAGAGAATGAGTCTCATGTTCACACAGCTAGTAATTTAATTTATTTCAACAAATATTTATTAAGTATCTACAAGGCATTATATCAGGCACTGGGGATACAAAGAAACTGATCCTACTCTCAAGAAGCTTATACTCTAATAGGAAAAGGGACAAGTTTGCAAATAAATGCATTCAAGGGGAGAGTGAGAGAAGTTCAAAGGAGGGATACAGGTTATATCCAGCTGAAAAAATAACAATGGGAAGGTTATTTTCACCTGAAAGGGAAAGTCCTCAGGGACATTTGGGGCGGGGGGCGGGGTTTGAAAGGCACCACAGTTGGATCTTAAGGTAAAAGAGGGATTTCAAGATGTAGAAATGGGTATGGGAAGGGACCAATCTAGACACAGGGGATGGAATGAACAAAGGCATAGAAATGGTGAGAGAAGAAAGGATATGATGGGAGAGGAGGGGGCTAAAAATAGTCCAATTTGGTTCAATTTGCAATATGTGAAAAGCAGTAGTAGCAAATAAGTTTACAGAGGTAAATTTGAGACCATAGATCTTGTATATAAAGGTCAACAGTTTATACTTTATTAAGTCACTAAAAGCTTTTGAAGGGAGAACTGATAGTATCATAGCATGTAATTGATTTTTTGGGGTTGGGTCCATAGAGTGTGGATTGGAAAGTGATAGACTGGAAGCAGTAAGACATGTTAGGAAACCATTAAACAAGCATAGCTGAGAAGAGATGGCATCTTAAAACTATTGTGGTTGTAATGTAACACCTCCTGGTGGTCCAGATGCGAGAGGAATTATAGGAGAAACAACAGGACTTGTCAGTCATTGAATATATATTGTGAGAGAGAAAAAAGAATCAAAAATGATTCCAAAGTTATGACTGAGATATTCAGAGGACAGCAGTGCTATTAATGGAAATATTCAAGTTAGAAAGAGAAACAGATTTGGGTGGGTGGGGTGAAATATGAGGACTTCAGTTTTAAACCTACCAAGGTTTAAGATTCTTACTGTAGAAATATCCAACAGGCAATTGGAAATATAGGACTAGATCTTGAGGCAGAGGAGGCCTCCTTGGGGATAGAGATAAAGATTTGGGTGTGGGGGTTACCTTCATAGAGCTGGATGAAATCACGAAAAATATACAGAAGTAAGAGAGGTTAGGATAGAACCTTGGGACATGCATACTTAATGCATACGAAGAGGATAAGGATTCAGCAAAATAGCACATAAGGAATAGTCAGAAAAGTATGTGAAGACCCACAAGATGTCAGAAGCCAGAGGGAAGGGAGAATTTCAAGAGGCATGAGGTGGCTCTGAGCATAAATGCCACAAGGAAATCTAGAAAATGTGTATACAAAAAAAAAATATTACTGGATCTGGGCAATACAAAAGTTGCTAAAGACCTTAGAGGAAGCTGCTTTACTCAAGCGGTGGGCATGGAAGTGATATCACCAAGAATGGGGAAACGGGTGTTGCAGATTTGACCCCAGGGCTTTTGAATTTAACTTGCTATTCACTACACCAAGATTGCAACCTCTCTACAATATAAATAAAAGGAAATCTGTATAAACTGTATGATGCCCACCCAGGGGAAATGCTTCTTCAATGATGATGATGTGTGGAAAATCAAAGATTCTTTAGCAGTACCAGCACATAAGTTAGCACCACCCTCTCCTGCTCATCTTCCTCTTTTCTTTTTGTCACTGATTTCATTTTCCTTGCTTTCTTTCATAGTAATTGACCTGGATGCCAAGACTTCCTGATGACTGTATTTATGACTCTTGTTTACAATCATTTATGCATGGGTGTTCTGAGTTGCTCTTTCAGAAACAGTTAGATTCTTTCCTACAGTCACCTAGATCTGCTTCTTGACCTGAGTGATCATAGTATAATTGAAATGCTCCAGCACTCACTCAGCAAGAACTTCTTGTCATGTTACCCTTTGTTTCCAGGGAAACAGGCATCATTTCATGAACTCTGGGGTCTTCTATCTTGGTTCCCTCATGCCTTGTCCTGGCTGGTTTGGACTGCTTGTCTCCTCACATCCCAGGGCAATCAGACAGCTGTTTCAGTTTCCATCCCCACTTCCTTTTATCAGATTTCGTTGTGCCCACCCTCATCAATGATGCTGCTCATTCATATCTTATCTTTGGCCCATAGGAGCTAAGTGAGCATCTCCAGCCTCATTAATTCACCCACCCTACCCCCAACAACTTTGATAACATGGTGTACAGGAGTGATTTGAGAGTGGTGAGTTCAGTTTTAGATATACTGAGATGGTCAAAGAAAGTTTCTTGGAAGAGGTGAATATTGAACCCTCTTGAGAACAAGCTGAGTCAAATAAAATTTTTATAGTTATTCCTAAAAGGAAGTTGAATTAGGTGTGAGTGTAATGACCAATTTTGACCCCAGGCCATCCATATATGATGAAATATGTCCTTTTGGTGTAGAAGTGGGAGGATACAGGTGTGGAATATTCCATAAACTGTAAGATATGATTGTTGTATGTGGTTGATTTTAACAGTTTTTCTTTGTTACAAGAGAAGGATACTCATTGGAAAAGGACAGAGGTAGGGTGGAGTGGAGTGGGGCAGGATGCATCCAGAAATTATTGAAAATTATTAAATTAAATTAAAAATTATTAAAAATTAAAAATATTTTAATAAAAATTTTTTAAAAAAGAAATCAAGAAGATTTTTCCTTAAATGATATAATAGTACTTGAACAAGTGTATTTGAAGTATATCTGTTTACTTCACTTCCTTCCCAATTCTGAGATACTGATATCCTGGAGGGTTGTGCCCTCCATCCCTAAACTCAAACTGTGGGAGCCAACAGTTACTATAGACACCAGCTAACACAACAAGCTATGTGGTGCCTGCTAAGCTAAGCCTGGTCTCCAAGGCTGCTGATCATCAAAGCCCTGGGGCAAGGGCCCAAGAGCTGCTGGAAATGTACCCTTCCCTACACAAGCTCTTCCTTTATTCATTTGCAAGCTACACTAATAAACCAGTGAAGCAAAGATAGGGCAAAAAAAAAAAAGAAATCATTTGGGAGCCTTCACAAAAGTTATTTTTGCTAGACATGAGGAAATGATTATAATGATTTATTAAAAGTATACAGTGTGAGAAAGTAAGATCAGCAAACAAAATCCAATTAAGGAAATCATCAAATAAAAAGGAACTGAACCCCTTCAGCCCAGGACTGACAAAGAAGCTATTCAGTATGAGCTTTCTACACTAAACTTAGCTGAGTAAACCTAGTTATTTTCCATGCAGTGTTGCTCTTAAAAGAGCCATTTAACTTCATCCGTCTCTAGGATCAGAAAGACTAATCACTGAGGCTTATACAATTTTTTTTCTCTTTGAAACTCCAATTTGAAAGTGAAGTAGCATACTTAGCCACAAAAAAAAATGAAGTTAATGTAGATTTGGGAACTGAGACCATATTGTGGACCACCCACACTCTCCTTCCCACCCACAAACTCTTTACCTATGGACCTACTCACCCTCTCTCCTCCAACCCTCTCCTTCTCTGGATAGCTATCCATTCACCCACTATCCTTCCTACTCACCAGAGCACCCTCTCACCTTCAACCCACCTAGGCTTTTGATAGTGTTTTTCTGGGGGTGTACATTTGAATGGTTTAAATTTGCATCTGGGTTTATGCAGCTGGGTGGTGCAATCTATATGTGTTTGTGTGGGTTTACAGGTCCATGGATACAGTAGGGGGAATGTGGATTTGAATGGGAGTCTCTATGAAGTCATAGGTAAGAAGGTGTGCTTTGTACAATGTGAAAGGATAGGGCAATGTGACAGGCTCTGTCAATGAGCCTCAGAAAGGGGAGTGTGGGGCCCACCTGAAACTTTGCTCTCTTCCTCATAGACCTGGTATGTAAGAGTCCAAAAAGCATCAGAGGCAGTATGACACAATAGAGGCTATCTGGTATAGTGGAAAGAATTCTGGCTATGACATCAGAGGACCTGTGTGACCATAGGTACACCAGTCACTTCAGCCCTTAAGGCTTCAATTTCCTTCTCCAAAACATGAAGAGGTGGCACTAAATGACCTCTTCTATAATCCTTCATTTCTACATAAGGGGATTTTGCCATCCAGTGGGTTGTGGTCCTATTTTCTTCTTTTATTCTTCTTGTTTTGGGAGTTTAGTTAAGACTAATGATGTACAAGAAGGGAAGGTTAGGGGCAGAAAGCACTGGTTTGAAAAAATGTCCCTGAACTAATGAAATCTTAGTCTTCAGATTATCACCAAGCCAATGGGAATTCAAAGCATCAGGTGAACAAATCTAAGTATCTGAGAATTAGGTAGATGGCATAAACAAGAGAGAATCAATCTCCTGAAGTAACGGGTACTTCTCCTCTTCATAGAAGAGCAGAAATAAGGATTGTTGAGGGGTATGAACAGGCAATCCTGAGTCATTTCCCCTGGCTCCACAACTCATGGGACCTGGGCACAAATGAAATCACTTCGCACAAAATAGTGATTTCCTTCTCCCACATCCGACAATATCTATCTTTGCATTGCCTTAATATGCATGACTACCTCTTGAGTGGAAGAATCTGAGTCTTAGGCTGTTGCAGGCTAGGGTGCTGAGAACCACAAAAATACAGGGCAAAGGGTGTGGATCTGCCTTGAAAGAATTCAACCACTCAAACCTTCTTACGGTCAGAGACAAGGTCTATTGTGTCACCAATAGAAGTGGGCAGGATTTTAAGAGTCTGTTCTATTTGTGACACCAATACAAGTGGGCCAGATTTTAAGAATCTGAGCAATTTAATTGGGGACAACATGGACAGTTTTATACCAAAAGACTTGGATGTGATCTTGGAGTGGCCAATAGCCTGAGGTGACCTGGAGATCAGGGAGAAGGGATTTGAACAGAATTAAGGGTGGGAAATAACTTAATATGGTCTGGAGATAACAGAAAATGAAAGGTTGGGCTGGGCGGGGGGAGCACAATGAAAGGACAGTGAAAAGGATTATTGAGTATCTAGGTGGGGATATGCGGGAAGATTCTGGAGCTGGGTTGTATTTTGGGGGGTCCAGATCCCATACCCTGTCACTGTCCCACAAAACCAATTTTATGAAAGAGAGATTTGGGGATAGAAGATTTGTTGTGGAAGTTAAAGACTTATGGAGAGCCTTTGTCACTATTATGGGCTAACCTATACTCCAAAATGACTCTAAGTCATGCATTTCACTGAAATGCGGTCTGGCGACAGTAAGGCTAAGCTTTTGTTTTGGCCACCATATCATGCCACTTGTTTCTTAGGTGAAAAGGTAGGTACTGAGGTCAAAGGGGATTTGTTTTAGAACTGCCACTATTACTAGTCCTCTCTATTCTGGTACTTTGGAGTTCTTCAGAAAAGCAATACTATCAATAAAAAAATAAAAACAATTGGCACTTTCTTCTTCCCCCTATCCAAACAGATTCAAGGAGCAACAGTAAATGTAAGCTGCAGGGACTTGAGTTTGTTGGACTAAATATGACTGCATCAACTCTCTCTCCAGGAAATTCTTGACCAACCATAGGTTCAACACCCAACACCCAACTTACTTAGAAACTCCCATGGATCCATGATCTTATTGCTAGATGATACTAGGTATAGATCTGGAATAAAGCTCAGAAGTCATCCAGTCTAACTCCCACACTTTACAGAGGAAGAAACCGAGGTTAAGTAACTTTCCCAAAGGACACGTGTGGTAAGTATCAGAGGCAGGATTTGAACTCAGGTCCTCAGTGGAAGGAGTCTATGCTCTTTCCGCTCTACCACACTGCTCCATATACCACAGTGAGGAAGTCAGGGAACTATAATGTTGAGATTTGGGGTGCTTGAGAGTCCAAAATACCAACATACTGGTTCCTGCCACATAAATTTCACTCAAGCCTTCTTTCAGACAAAGTAAAAGAAAGTTTATTAAAGATCTGCCATATTGGGTTGATTCTTAAGAAGCCTATCTATTTGTGACACTCATACTGATAAACTGGCCAGACTCTCAGCTAGACAGGATCAGAGCTGGATTGAATCTGAGTGACTTCACGGAGGTAAGATGGAATTTATATTCAATCTTTTAGCTGAAACTGTGGGAGAGATCTGAGGGTGGTCTAGTAGTCTTGGGTAGCTAGTGATATAATCAAGGGGGGAAACAGCTGGAGGCAATTGGGAAGTATCAGACAGTGGAGGCTTGGGTGGGAAGCAGGTGTGGAATTCCAGAGGTAACAGATAATGGAGGGCCAGGCTAGGTTAAGGGTAATAGATTTGCGTATGAAAAGTCAGATTAAGTGGAAAGATTCAAGGAGGTTCCCAGCATCTATACCCCATGAACATCATAAGGCCTTCCCATCCTGTGTCATTCTAGTCCACACCTCTCCAAAAGTTCTCTTAAGACAACATACCCAATATGTCAGTGGCCTTACTCGATTCTACCATTTTGTAGATGTCACTCGGTCTCTCCCTCTTTTCTCCCTTGCTCTAAGTACATGACCAGTCCACACCCTCCCTCAAATACATTATTGCTTCAGAAAAGGCTTGCTTCCTATAAAGGTGCAGATAGGTTTGGCCTTGTGTTAAATAGGCTGTTAGCAAGAAATGGTAAAAACACAATTCCTCCATTTTGTTACCACCCCTGCACTCATATAGCCTCTAGCATCACAAAGCAGATGAAAAAATGGAGACTGCTAGAAGCTATGTGTGCCAAACTGGAGGGAGGAGAGGAAAAGGAAAACTCTACAGAGATGCTACACCCATCATGTCATCCACTGAAGCAAGGGATACTCTATATATTCCACTTCTAATATTCTCTTCCTTCTCCTTCCCTTTCTTATCCAGCTGAGTCCCGATATCAGAACAGAGGAGCTGCTCTGCTTCCCCAAATGTTCTAGAGAGTTTTGGGGCCTCCTGTATCCATCTCACTTGTCATGAGTGAGAGTCAATTTAACCTATTCACCTCTGTTCTTCTCTGTTCCTACCTGTACCTTTGTGACAGCCAGGAGCCCTGGAGGAAAGAAACAGCTTCTTCCAAAATTCTGGGCTTCTACTCAGACAACTCACTCCACCCCAAATCCAGAGTGCCTCTGCTAGAAGCATGTCACCATGGAAACCCTAATCTTTATCTGCTTTGCTTGTTAAACAAGCTGGCATGGTTCCAGTCCTTTCCTTGCTTCCCTCACCTCAGTCTCCTTCTCCTACCTCTTCTTCTTTTGCCTGCATCCCTCCCCACTAACTGTTCTTCCTCCTCCTCCTCTCCTGAGAGATAAAAGAGGCAATCACTAGCCAGGATTCCCCTCCCTTTGAAAAAGCAAGACTTTCTATTATGGTTTCTTAAATCAAACTAAAAGGTTGATAAAGACAACCAGTATTGTCAGGGATGTGTCAACAGGCAGCACTCTGGGGGCTTTAGAGATAAGAAAAGGGGAGGAAGGAGTGAAAAGGAGGAGAGGGAGAAAGATGGTGGTCCTCTGAAAACATAACAGAAAGCCAGATACATAAAGAACTGACTCCAAAGGCTTGTCAGGTGTTTTCAGAAGCTATGCCATAGAATTATTTTGGGCTAATGCTGGAAGAAGCCTAGGCAACTCTGGGGTGGTGAAGGAGCACCATGCTTGGAGTCATAAAGTCATATCAGCATTCAAATGCCATCTCTGCAACTTGCTTATTACTATGTGAACTCAGCCAAGTCCCTCAATCTCTCTCTGCCACAGTTTCTCCCTCTGTCAAATGGTAATAATAACATTTTCATCTCATCCAACAAGTCTTTTTGCAAAGATTAAATGATTCATAGGCAAACATTATGTAATGCCACAGAGGTTAAAGTGATTTCCCTGGTTTCTCCGCTTCCTTCAAGCAGCTCAAATTTCAACACAGATTGTCCCAGTGGTCAAGGAGAGAGGGCATAAGAGAGGACAGCATGTTTTACTGGGGAAATCCTCCATACCTAAAATGCAAGGATTTATAAAACACAGGACAAGATATAAATACCTGCAGCCCTATATATCATTTTCTCAGATAACATATTGGAGTTCTTTGTTAGTATGTATTTGAGTATAAAGAGTCTGGATTTTGGATCAGAAGAACTGGATTCTAATTACTCAATTATCCTACTTAAAACTTGTATAGCCTTGGGCAAGCTATTTATTCTGTGTGGGCCTCAGGTCCTTATTTCTAAAATTGGGAACCTGGATTCAATGAGCTTTACAGTTTTTTCCAGCTCTGAATCTATAATCCATTTGAAAGTAGAAAAAAATCCACATGACTGTAGTCAACTGTGAATCTGTACCAACTGACTCAAAAGAACCACCAATGGCCAACTCTATCAATGGCACCCATGGATACAGTCTGGGAAAGAATATGGACAGTAGTTGTCCTCCCAGATGTTATTTTCATAAAGATATGCCTGCACCCCCAAAACATTTATTAATAGTGCATAAATAAATCACTTCACTGACCTGAACCTCAGTTTCCACATTTGCAAAATGGAAAGAATTGTATTTCCTGTTGGCCAAGTACATAGGTCTTTGTGGAAAACTAAATAGAATATATGCAAAATGCATTACAGCCAATCACTATTTAACTTCAAATTCATATTATTATTAAAATTACTAGTCAAAAATAAATTTAAATTTTCAGAAATATTCATATTTTTCTTAGAGAACGCAAAGTTGCTACTTTTAGCTATATCTTTAGATAATGTAGGGAGCCTGGAATTGGAAGTCTGGAAAACCAGATGGTGATCTGCCTTTTCACAAACTCTGTTTTCTTAACAAACTTTTGCCCTACCCCCTTGGCCTCCATCACCTCTGTGTATTACCACTTTTGGTTGTTTCTTCTGTAGGAATCCTCTTTCATTGAGGGCCAGCTCCATCACCACTTTATGAAAACTTCCCTGACCTCTCCAGCCCTTCCTCCCCCAACCGCTGAATTTGATCTCTCCCTCCTTAAACTTGCTATAGAACCTCACCTATTTCCTCCTTCAACTTCATCACATTCCATCACCTATGCTATTTATTGGTACACTTCTCCTTAAGGTTTGAAACAGTGTTTTTCATCTTTGCACGCCAGATTCCCAGCACATGGTGTTGTACAGTTTTGGATAGGAATGGAATGGGATTCAGACCTATGTCAGTGGAGACAGTGCCCACGCTACAGAAATCACAGATCCAGACCTTGTATATGTTTTCCTGCCTTCAGCTAGAGTAATTTCAATGGTCAAATGAACTCCTCCAAACAATTCTGGGAAGTAGAAAGGTTCAATGATTGTGACGGCCCAAGGTCACATAGCAAGATGTGTCCAAAACAGGCTACTGAGGTCAGCTCTCTATTACACCATACTGTATGTTAAATAAATGGTGGTTGAATTAAAATGAATCCATGAATCAGATTCAGATGTGGTATGGTAGAGTGGAAAGAGAAGCAACTCTGGAGTTAGAGGGACTAGGTTCAAATCCCAGCTCTGATGTTTGCTCTCTGTGTGTTCTAGGGTAGTCATTTAACCTTTTTCTTCAGTTTTCTTTTATGTAAAATGAGGTGGTTGGACTGCATAGACTTCAAGACTCCTTCCAAGGCTAGATCTATGAGCCCAATTTTCTGTGAATTCCTCCAGACTAGCCTCGAGCCTACTGACTTACTCTTCTGACCCATCCTAATTCAAATCTGCTACGGGGAATTTCAGGAGTGTGGTACCACCATGACTGAGTGACTGAGGCACAGTTTTATATAAGGATGGTATTTTTTAACCACCAGCCATTTGCAATATTTCCCCAGTGACTGTGTTTTATTATCTGAATGGCAGGTCCTATTAAAAAAAAAAAGAATCACAGCTTTCTGCATAATCCTTATTGGCATTTGTTGAACATTCAATAAATTGGTTGCTTATCTTTCTAGAGCAGTGCAGGCAGGCAGCTCAGTCCAGTTGAGAGTCTCATACACTTATGAAAAATCCTTCTCCCACCCAACTACATCAATAAACAGATGATTCTGAGAAGTAATGCATAAGACAGAAGAGGGAAGTCAGATACTTTCAGAAATAGACCAGTTGGGTTTAGGCCTGTCTAGGGACTTTCACACATGGCTTGCTGGGAGTCAAGGGTTTAATGAGCAAGAAAACGATGTCCACAGGCAGTACTTCAAGGACAGCTTGTGCACGAAGTTTCTTATCTCATCATGTGTCATGACCGCTGCTGTGCCACTCACAAAGACACCTGGCCTCATCTAAACAAACAGCCCTTTCTGTGACAGAAAGACTTTCCTCTTTCCTGGACTTAGATCCTCTCCTTTCTCCTCATCTTTTCTTTCCTCTCCTCTCTTCTCCTCTTCTCATTCCATTTATTTTTATCTTCTTGTATTTTTTTTCTCTCTTGCTTTCTATCCCCAATTCTCATATCTTCTAGGAGCTAGTCTTTTCCTAGTCCTCATCAAGATACCTCATACTTTAGTGACCTCACATCTTAACCAGTCAAAGTGGAGACAGCAGCAGCATTCTAGGTCTCTAGAATGTAAAAAAGAAGAGAAAACATCAGTACTCACGTCACACATCTTCTAGTGTTCTTATCCACTGATGGTCCAAATCGCTATCTAGAGCTTGAAGGTAGCTCAGAGGTCATCTAATCCAACCCCCTCATTTAACAGATGAAGAAACTGAGGCTTGGATGGAGATTAGATGACTTGCCCAAGGTCTCACAGGAAGTAAAGACAAAGCAGAATTTAGTAACTGACTTCAGAATCAATGTTCATCCTCCCATCTGGTGGAGGAGAGGAATGGGGGGCAAAAGGAAGAAATTAGGACCAGGAGAGTTTGAGTGAACTGCCTAAGGACACACACAGTGAGTAGAAGAGCTTAGACCAATGGAGGAACCTTGGAAAGGAGGATAATTATTCAATGAGTCTTTCAATTTGTTTTTAAATTTAATGTTCATAGGAGATTTTAGACAATGAAAAAGAAAGAAGCTGCTGTTTGATATGTGGAAAATCAAAAGAAGTAAAATGGGCTTAGGAGATGCAAACCTCTCTATATTTTCCTACAGACTTGGCCCTTAAAATGGAGAAACTGCCACTGAGAATGAGTGGGTAAAATATTATCTAACTGAAAACCAGAGACACTGATGCTGTTAGCTTCCATTTGTATTGTGCTTTAGAGCAGATAGTGCACCTTCTTCACAACTGTATGGATGTTGGGAGTGCATGTATTCACCTCATGTAACAGATAAACCAAGACTTAGGTAAATTAATAACTAACATTTATATATTGCTCATTATGTACTAGGCACTGTGCTAAGTGCCTTACAATTATTATCTTTATAATATTTTAATTATTTATAATTATTATTTATATTTATAATTTATAATCATTATAATTTATAATTATTTTATTATTTATAATTATTATCTCATTTGATTCTCACAACCCTACAAAGCGAGTGCTATTATTGTCCCAATTTTACAGAATTTACAGAAGAGGAAACTGAGGCAGACTGCAATTAAGTGACTTGCCCAGGGTTACACAGCTAGTGTCTGAGGCACAATGTGAATTCAGGTCTTCTTGACTCCAGGCCCAGCATTGTATTCACTGTACCATCTAGGTGCTGAATTAACTCACTGCTACACAAGTACTAAATGGAAGAACCTGAGTTGGAACTTGGGTCTTCTGACTCCCAAGTCCAGTCTGGCAATAGTGCATAGTTTGGAGAAATCTGTAATCAGAACTTAAATTTTATCAGGTCCTTTCCTAACAATCCTGGGAGGAAGGATATGCAAGTATTATTAATCCCATTTTATAGATAAAGAAAATAGGGCTCAAATTACGTGATTTGCCCCAATTCATGCATTTTGCAAATGGCAGAATCTACATTCAAATCCAAGACATCTAAGAAGATTGAGGGCTTGATCCACTCCCCATCTGGTCTTTTTGCTTGATAAGAGTGCTTAGTTTCTCAAAATTAAGCTTTATTGCCAGGAGTGAGGATTTGTTCCCATTCATATTTCCAGGTGCCTGGAAGAAAATGTTCCCTAATTACACCTTCCCATTATTTAATGGTTTGTTGAGTTCCTTGTGACTAGAGCATAATCAGAATCCATTTTTCTCCCTGAATAGTGTTATAGTTATCCTACCATACCAGCTCCCAAAAAGTACAGAGGCACCAAAAAGGGTCACATTAGCCCAACATGCATCTGAACTGCCCCAGTAAAGGTTAGCTACTCCCTGGAGTTAAATGGGCCAGATAATAGCAGATATTAGCCCTGCCCCTTTCCTAAAAAGGCTCTGGTTCCCACTCCCACAAGAATGATCCACCACCTCCTTGGGGCCATTGCATCCCTGGTGCCTTTTTATCACTGGCCCTGAAGCCATTGCTTTCATTAATGCTGCTGAAAGACAGCTGGTTCAAATCAGCAACATGTCAGTTTATGTCCTCTGCTTCCCAGGCTGCAGCTGCCAGAAGTTGCAAAGGAGGGATGCCACCTACACCTATGTGAGAAGAACATGACAGCAAGATAATCCAAAATCCTTTGAAGCATCTGCTTGCCTCTCTGTGGAGCAACCTCACAGGTTTGTTAACAAAACCACATCTACCCTGTCTTGCAGATAAATTTGGTAGAAACCGTCCACAAGTTTACAACTCAACTCTTCTCTCCTGCAATTAACTGCATCCCATGTCATGGCCCCATGTTTCTCCTCCTTCTCCCAGAACAAACCCAAGTTAATAGCAAGCAACATATCTTAGAATCCTCGTGCACACACACATACCACTTACTGCAAAGGCTGCCTTAGGTACTCTCTGTGAAAGGCAGACCTGTATCCTCATTCCAAATGACAGTTTAAGTAAATGCTGGGTATTTTACAGCAGAAATCCCTCAAAATGTTTGGGGGAAAGGAGTTGCATATTTTCACATCCACAGGCAAATCCACAGGTAAATCATACTGCCCTCCTAGATGTTTTGATTTTCAGGTAGCACCCAATAATGGTTAGGTCTCAGAAACAACTCCCCCAAAGTAGGATTTCATAAACTTTTTTGCAAATCACGGCATATGATGAAGCCTCCTCTCAGGATAATGGCTTTAAAGGCCAAAAATAAAATACATGTAATTCCAAATGACTACATATTAGGAGACACCCTATTTTCCAGAGCTAAGGCCCAGCAAGCAAGCTGTGCCCTGACACTGGCATTACAACAATCCTTTGCATTCACCCTTTGGATGATCTCACTCTCTAGCTCAACCATATAATTATTGTATTGCTTTGACCAGAAACCAGGTGTTCTCTCAGATCAGACAAGCACCAGACAAATTAGGACATGTTTAGGTCATGCAGCCCTGCTATAAATGAAACCTGGCTCCATATTGCTGTTACCCCTCAGTGTCAGGGCTACAGATCACTGAGTCTCCATTGGTATAAGCATCAAGGTTTAGCCATGCTAAAGCAGGTCCCCCTTCCCCAGACCCCTCCACTAGGGGCAGGGCCCCAGCACATGTATCCTTGCTTGCAAGCTGATTCCCTCACTTTGAAATTAAACTTCTGTTTGATTCCTGACTCTCCTGTCTCTGGCCTGCCGTGTTTGGCTCTGGCCATCCAAAGGTTAAAGGCCAGTTCAGTCCAGTTGACACAAAGGAAGTCAAAGTCTAGTAAAATGAAGATGTATTTTTTTTCCCATCAAGTTCACAGACCACCTGAAATCTATCCACCAACTCTTAGTGATGAGTTGGGAAATAGAAGATTAAAAGACTTCAAGTTAAGAACTCCTACATGAAAGCATGATACTACTCAAACACTCTTTTGGGCAAAATGTATACTTTTTTTTAATAGCTATTTTGACTGTTTTTATGAAATGTTAGAGATTTATGACTTTCAGGGAATTTACAACTATCCAGTTCTACAAATAGGTGATAAAAGCATCCTTCTTGAGGACAAAGATGTGTGAAAAATGATTATAGAAAAACAAATTGACCCTGTACTCTCACTTCAATTTCATCTCAAGTAACTGAAGAAAAATGCAGAAATCTTCCTTTAAAAGTTCCATTTCCAGCAATGCAAACGGATGAAAAAGGAATCTGACTTTTTAAGACAAATTTCAAAGAGCAAAATATCTCACTAATTGCCTAGCGCTTCCTTTCTTTAAAAAATGTCAACCTTCTAGGTTGAGAATACATATAACCATTCCTAGAAATAGCTTTAATTCTCACAGAAGGAAAATAAAATATTACAAAATAGGAATTATAAAGAAGAGACAAATGATATCATGAGCATAAATTAATTAGCTGTAAAGTTTATTTTTATAAATTATGTAAGTTTTCATTTTTATATAAAACATGAAAGCAAAGGTATCTTGAAAACTCTACATTTGTTTCTTTAAAGGGAAGTAGCATGATATTGGGAAAATTTCACTGGAGTAGAAATTTGGGGTCCGAAGTTCAAATCTCTGCTTTGCCACTTCTAAAACCATGGACAAATTACTTAATTTCTCTCAGCTTCAATTTCTTTATCAGTTAAATGAGGAGCTTGAACTAGATAACCCTTCAGGTTCCTCCAGCTTTAAAATTGAACTTTAAAGCCCTAATTTATTCACTTTATATGGGGAAATGGGAAGTAGATTTTTCTAACCAGAATATTCTCCTCCACGGAATAACTCTGTCTTCCAAAACTTCAGGATTCGTGGATAGGACAAATAAATATGAAAAAAATGACTTTCTAAATTAATTTAGTTATCCAATGCCATACAAATCAAATTATCAAAAAATTATTTACTAGGATGAGAAAAAATAAATTCATATGGAAGCAAAAAAAGTCAAGAATCTCAACAGAAATAATGATCTCAAATTATGTTACAAACCAATAATTTTCAAAATAATTTGGTACTGGCGAAAAATAGAGACTGGTCAGTGGAACAGTTTAGGTGAACAACATACAAAAACAAATGTATCTGGTGGCCTAGTATTCAATATAACAAAGATCCCAGCTGCTAGGATAAGGATTCACTGTTTGACAAAATGGCGGTGTATGAAAGAAATAAGGTTACACCAGTACTTCACACTTTCAAATGGATATGTGGCCTAGATATAAAAGGTCACAACATAAATTAGAAATATATGGGGGCAGGGGGTGGAATTACCTATAAGATCTATGGGTAGAATAAAAGTTTATAAACAAAAAGAGATAGACAAGATCACCGAGGATAAAATGGACAATTTTAATTGTATAAAACTTTTAAAGTTTTACATGAAAAGTTCAATAGAGCTAAAATTAGAAGGAAAATTATCACCTGTGAAAAAAATCTTAGTGGCAAGTTTGTCTGATAAAGGTCTCACATCCAAGATACATGGGGAGCTAATTCAAATTTATAAGAATAAGAGCCATTCCCTAATTGATAAATGGTCTAAACCTATGAACAGAAATGAAGACTACCCATAGTCATATGAAAAAATGCTATGTCTCCAAGACAGGTTCTGTCTAATGGTAGTCTCACGCCATCTGCCATCAAGATCTGGGAGCAGTGATCAAGAGCTGGGGTGGGGAGAAAGGATCACAATTCAGCAGCACAGTAACGTAACGGGGAAGGGGAGAGAAAAGAGGACTTCTTCCTGAAGTCAAGTGGGCTAGTTAAAAGAACACCGAATTTGGAATCAAAGAACCATGAGTTGATTCAAGTTCATCTATTGATGACCTGTCTGACTTGGGCAAGTCACTTCCATTTCCAGGTTCTGGTTCCTCATCTGCACACAGAATGTTCCATCTCCTTCCTCTGTCTTTGGCTATCCACCCCATCCCATGTCTGTAATGTACTCTCTTCTCATCTGTACCTATTGGAATCCCGTTTTTCCTTCAAGATTCAGCCCAAGCACCATCTCCTGCATACCTTAGCTGACTCCCACAACTTCTGATCCCCAAAAATGACATTGTATTCATTATGTACTTATAAAGGGCATTCCAAAAGTCTTAGAGTGTTCTTAAACTCATAAAGGTTTAAAATGCGCTCAAACTTCTAAGACGCCCAGTACATATACATGTTGTCTCGATTAGAACGTAAGCTCCTTGAGAGCAGGGACTATTTAACTTTTGTCTC
Organism: Bettongia penicillata ogilbyi; assembly: GCA_023548195.1. NCBI lineage: Eukaryota > Metazoa > Chordata > Mammalia > Diprotodontia > Potoroidae > Bettongia > Bettongia penicillata. Next base: position 1,635,237 of record JAJHZJ010000229.1, read on the forward strand.
TGTATATTCATCCTTTTCCCCAGTGCCTGGCACATGTTGTTGTGTAGAAATTTTTCAGTCACATCTGACTCTTTGTGACTCCATTTGGGGGTTTTATTAGCAAAGATATGAGAGTGGTTTGCCATTTCCTGCTCCAACTCATTTTACAGATGAGGAAACTGAGGCAAACAGGGTTAAGTGACTTGCCCAGGGTAACACAGCTAGTAAGTGTCTGAGGCCGGATTTGAGCTCAGGGAGATGAGTCTTGTTGACTGCAGGCCCAGCACTCCATCCACTGTGCCACCCAGCACTCCATCCACTGTGCCACCCAGCACTCCATCCACTGTGCCACCCAGCACTCCATCCACTGTGCCGCCCAGCACTCCATCCACTGTGCCGCCCAGCACTCCATCCACTGTGCCACCCAGCACTCCATCCACTGTGCCACCCAGCTACCTTCCTGGCATACAGAATGCTCTTAATAAATGCTTGTTCATTGATCGACAAGCTGAAGAGGAGGAGAAGAAACTGGAAGGGAGAATGGAGAGTTTGAGGAAAAGAAGGTCAGAGATTGAAGATTCTAAACTTCTTTAAATGTACTACCTTGTTAAGCAGCATGAATTAACATCATTAGCCATTGTCAGAGCATGTGTTCAACTAAACCTTACGGAACTTCTTTCACATGAACATCTATCCATAAATTTCACCTATGTTGATGGAAATGACTTTTTACCTAAATACAGGACTTGCATTTATCTTGCTATGGGTTATCTCTTTTTTTGTATTCCTAACATTCTGGTGGTGTTTTTTGAAATGATTTTGAGTTTTGTCATTTGTCCTCTTAGCAATCCTTGCCACTTTCGTGTCTGAAAACTAGATGAACATTCCTTTCAACAGGGTCAGTAAGGCCCCTGAGTCATCCCACTAGAGACCTCAAAATGCTTTTGAGTACACTGAGTGTTCACTTTTGTCAGTGGTTCCATCCTATCATCCTTGTTCCCTAAATTCTTTTTCAATAGTTTAAAAATTTACTGACCACACAATAGGGTCAAATTTACCTGCTCTCCCTACCTGGAATAGGATGGTAGTGCTTGACTCCTTACATACATGAGGGAACCAGAGGGAAATAACAGAAGCCAGGGCTCAAGCAGCTCCCAGGGCTGGTGCTGTCCTTATGGGTGGGCAGAGTGGTCGACTCCCTCCCTATCTGGGGGATGATTTCAGGGCAACCAGGAAGGTTCCTTGGGCCCCTCCACACTAGAGCTGTGGCACCTGAAATGACCTCCTGTCATATACATTCCAGTCACTTAGTGAGATCCTTCCATTCCTTAAAGGACCAGTTCAGGAGTCAGCTCCTCAAAGAGGCCACCCCAAACCACTCAGACAAAAGTAATCCATCCCTCCTTCAATAACACGGGTCACTCTGACCTTGGCAGTGCATCCAAACATCCTCCAACTTGTATTACACTTAGAGTACATTTCACTTTTTCTTCTCATTAGATTTTAAAGCTCCTTGAGGGCAGAAAGGGTCCAAGTCGTTTTTTCATCTCTGCCTCACCTAGCACAATGACTTGCACATAGCAGATGTATAATAAATATTTATTGAATTTTTATAGAAAACAAAATACATTTCCAGGTTATCTATTTTTGTCATGCTTTAAGCAAATAGGATCACATTAAATTAATCAAGCCAAGATGCTCTGCGTATAGATGTGAGAAAAACACTGGACCCAGAGTCAGAAGACCTGGGTCCTAGCACTGAGCTCCCCCACTTCCTAGTTATGTAACCTTGAGCAAATCATTTACCCACTCCTTACTACTCTAAAGGCATTTATTACACACTTTTTATGTGCCAGACATTGTGCTACGCACTAGGGTAAAAAAAAGCATAAAATAAATATTCCCTACCTTCCAGGAGTTTACATTACTTATCTCTCTGGGCCTCATTTTCCTCATGTGTAAATAACTAAGCATGGGATGACTTAGCCTCTCAGGCTCCTTCCAGCTCCAACAAGCTATGATTCCGATTCCAGATAAACATCCTTTATTATTTCTTAAACAACATATATTTAAAAAAAAAACCATAGAAAAATTAGGATGGGATAAAAGATGCCCCAGTGTTTCACATTACTACAGCAATGATGTTTTGCTTTTTGAGGTCAGCCCGCAACCAGAAAACTTTGCACACTAAACAGATGCTGATTTTACTTACCCCTTTATTGCAGACTAATATTTCGTCCCATCAAGTTGCACCAATTTAATGTTTATGATGATTAGAGCTGGAGAGCAGCTGTACCATATCTCACTGTCTATGAAGAAAGGGTTTTAGAAATGTAATAGTATAAGAAAAATTACTAAAGGGAGGAGAATGTTTAATCTCCCCAAGAGGAAACTGTTTTTACTTTAGCACATTATTAGTATGCAAATTGGTTTGTTAATTAGCAGTTTATTATTATTAATACTATTAATTGCTATGGGGGGGTAGCTTATTTTCCTAGACTTCTGATTCCACCAGTGTAGATCACCAGCCTGTCTATAAGTTAGAGAGTGGCCTGTGAGAGGTTGAGTGGCTGGTCCAGGGACAATATATGTCAGAGGCAGGACTTCAGCCCAGGTCTTCCTGACTTCCTGATTTGGCCTTCTCTTCCTGCTGCCTCTACACCAAGTCTACATCAAGGCTGAATTGCTCACCATTGTGACCCCAGAGAAATTTGCTTGCTTTCTGTGTGTGTGTGTGTCTCCTCTCTCTGTCTCTATTTCTCTTTGTCTGTCTCTGTCTCTCAGCAGAAAAGCAAAACAAAATAAAATATAGTATAATCCCATGCCCCTCTTTGGACCTCCCACTCAACTCCTGTTTTCAGTCTAAGGGAAGTCTCTCCAGCTTAGAGATGGCCAATATATCCTGGCCCCAGTGAATATTCACATCTTTCCCAGTGCAGGCTACCAACTCAAGCCACTGCCTAGGTTAGTTTTAAATGGCCCTTCTTTCCCCTGCCATCGGAATAATTCTCCCAAACCCTACCCTCAAGATGTTTTACAGTATCAAAAACAAAATTTCCATCCATATTAAGAAAAAGGTCATTTCAATAGAGTCACACACTAGCAAATTCTGATCCCTATTTCCAATCTCCAAATTATTCTTTCTATCAACAGGATTGGAAATTTTTGCTACAGGTTCCTAAATAACCCGGTCTATGCCCAGTTTAAATGAACATTAGTTCAGAAGGAAAAATAGTAAGGTTTTGGTTATTTTTGTCTCAGAAAAGATAGTAACTGATCCTCAAACTTAGTGATATATTTGAAATGAAAATTATAGAAGATAATATTGTTACAAAAGTCTACTATCTCAGTTCCATTATGGGCTATGCAGGCTTTGGGGACTACTATGGAAAAACACTACCTATCATCATACTGTGTCTCTGGGAAACCATCTTCCATAACTCATGACAAGAATAGGACACAAATCTAAGTCTCCCTCTTCCCCATCATGGTCTCTAAAGAGACTGGAAAAACTGAAGAGGCTGAGAATTCAGGAAGGGAACTAAAGCTAGGGAAGCAGAGAGGGGGAAGGGAAAGATCACGAGGAAAACCATTTTGATTGTCTGTTGAAAATAGTGCCATTGGAAAGGGAGAAAGACTGTGCCACAGGGATGCTTAATAAAGCTGAACTTTCTTAAGACAGGTGACAGAAATAACTGAGCAAAAGTGCCTTTCTACAGTTATAACATCCCCAAAGTTGGCCAGTTTTTTTTTCTTATGTCTAAAAGAAAACATCTTTCTGGAAAAAAAAAATTACATTTGCATTGGCTCTTCTATCTCCATTATAATTTCCTGAATATTGTTTATTGCAGGTTTCCTCCATCTCCCATCCATTTGTTTTCATCTGTTTTCCTGGGTGTCTGTTTTAGCCAATGCTTTTAAAATCCTATTGATTTTCTACTAAGAGGTACTCAGAATTCAATTGTCTTGGAATCAGGAGAGATGGCTGTAGCCCCTGCCTCTGCCACTCAGTGACTTGGGGTAAATTATAGCTTCTATGATGCTCAGTTTTCTCAACTGGAAAGTGAGGTGGTTTGGATTAAGTGATCTCTAAGGTCCTTCCTAACTCTAACATTCTATAAACCTATGGTTTGATTACGATGTAGCAACCAACCAGCAAAGCTGGAGAGTGAAAAGACTAGGTGGCATTGGGTAGGTCACTCTTTGCAACTCAGACTCACAAAGGAATGTGACATGGGAATTGTGCCACATGGTGCTCTATACTAGAACCCAAAATAGCAATTTGGGCATGTGAAGCAAGCAGCATGAAACATAGGCCTAAATTAGTTTTTAATACAAATTCAATTGGGATGGGGGACCTTGGGGTACAAAGGTCCATAAGGCAAAGGCCAACAGATACTACAAGACTGTAGGTATCCAAAGAGGAAGTGGGAAGAGTAGGATATGGACAAGGCAGATCAGATCATCCACGGCATAGTCACGGAGTAAATAAGCACTGGTTTGTATTTTACCTGATTATTCTTGGCAAGATGCTATTATTGTTAGAGATCTTATCTCAGAGGCAGGAAAACCTGGTTCAAGTACTGCCTCTGACAAATACTGACTGAGTGACCCTGGCTACATCAAATAAGGTCTCAGTTCCTCCAAACAACCTTTTAGCACTCTAAACTGCTAAGCAGTTGATAATCTGCAACAGTACTAGGAGTTTCTTCACTTGGAGTAAATGTCTGCTTAAAAATATTGGTAATGGAGAGTCCACATGCCATAATGAGGAAAGAAGTGGAGAAGGGAACTAGAAGATATTAGCTGCCTACCATGTGTTGCTACAAATATGTCATTTGGTCCTTACAACAATCCTGGATATAACAGACACTAACCTTGTTGTCAAGAAGTCCTGCCTTGGCCTCATGCTATGTTACCACTGGCAAATCAATTAACCTATAAGTGCCCTGGGTAACTAAGATTACAAGCTACAGACCAGTTCCTGATCTGTAATGGTAAAAGTTTCTATCCCAGAAGTTCCTTATGGTAATGAAATCACAAGTCTTTATCCAAAAAAAAAAAAAAATCTTAATAAATAGTTGCTAAGTTCAGTTGTTTCTATTGGTGGTGTTAGTATAAAAAAAAAGCTCAGTTGCTTCTATGCTGCTGAACAAGTGCTATCAGTGCCCTCCAAACTTCTGTACCCAGGACAAAGCCCCAAACAGCCCCCATTTTAATTATGACTGTTCAACTAAGCAACATATACAGTACCTACTATGTGCCAGGCACTATGTTAGCACATAGTGTACTGGGCAATGAATTATGCAAAGCTTACTAAATACCACAATCCTTACCCTCTTGGGGAAAAGTAAAACTCTTAGTTTTTAAAAATCCAAATTGCATTTATTTTGAAAGTATTCATTAAGCCTGTTGGGTTCAAATTCTCCAACTGGGAATAATTTGGTGTTGAAATTTTTTTTAATGAAATTTATGTTTTGGGTAACTTAAAAAACCAAATTTGTGTTTAATTTTATCAGTGTAGGATCACAGAAAAAGGAGTGACTCTAGAGTCAAAGGATCTGGGCTCAGATTCTACCTGGGAAACTATTTACCCCTGTGACTGAGGGCAAGTGACCTAAAGTACTCAGGCCCTAGTTGCTTGTCATGAGTATGCTGGACCAAATAACCTCTGAAGTACCTTTTAGTTCTAGAGCTCATTGGGTCTTTTCAGTCATATCTGACTCCTCATGACCCCGTTTGGGGTTTTCTTAACACAGATATTGGAGTGGTTTGCCACTTCTTTCTCCAGTTCATTTTAAAGATAAGAAAACTGAGGCAAACAGGGTTAAGTGACTTGCCCAGAGTCACATAACTACTATGTGTCTGAGTGTCTGAGACCAGATTTGAACTCAGGTCTTACTGACTTCAGTCCTGGTGTTCTATCTACTGTGCCATGTAGTTCCCTCCAATATTCTAAAAAAAGAGTTAAATTAATTTTAACTCCAGCCTCCTAAATAACTGTTTTTAAGCTAACTCTAAAAGATTTAACCAAAAGGAAAAACTTGAGAAAGCTACATGTTGGGGAGAGTGGGACAAGGAAAAATTATAGGAGAAGCTATTTAATATTCTTCATGCAATCTCCAGGATACCAACTCTTGTGATCCTGGGATGACCCCCCACTATAACCTTCCAATAATAATAGCTCACATTTATATAACCCTTCACAAAGTGCTTTCCTAAAACAACTCTGCATAAGAGGTAATAAAAGTACTACGCTCATTTTGCAAATAGACTAAGGGAGGACAAGTGACTTAGCCAGTAAGTGGCAAAGACAAAACTTGAGATAGTAGAATGAGTAATGCCTGTCTTTGCAATTTATTACCTACATTATCTTATACCTTTGCATGTCACTGTTAGGTTAAATGATTGGATATGGCATATTCATTCTCATGCTCTCTCTCTCTCTCTCTCTCTCTCTCTCTCTCTCTCTCTCTCTCTCTCTCTCTCTCTCTCTCTCTCTCTCTCTCTCTCTCTCTCTCTCTCTCTCTCTCTCCAGACTTTGCCCACAACCAAGGTTCCACAGAATTTCCCAATCATTTCCAAACCATGATATCATGCAGCCCTTTATGGGTTGTCTTCCTCCACTGGTAAGCTCCATGAGGGCACAGTCTGTCTTGCTTTCTTATATTTCTCTCTCCACTGCTTAGCACAGTACCTGGCACATAGCAAAAGTTTAATAAATGCTTTTTCATTCATTCTCTGTCTCCCTATAAATAGGTAAGTAGTCAGGTAGATAGATACATACATACATGGACCTATACAAACATATGTATTTTTGCATGAGGATAGTAATACTCTATCCATCATCCACAGACAGACAGATACATACACACACACAAAGGCAATGAAGATAAAATCCAGCCCAACCTTCTCCCCATCCAGGGTCGCTTGTCTTTCCAGCGGTCCCACATGCCTGAGAAACTGGAAGGACCTCAATATCAAGGGACTAGTCTCACCAGACAGCTTCTTCTCTGGGATGATCACATGATCTGTGAAGTATGTGGCCATCAGACAAAATCATGGCCAAGACTGGTGTCCCGTCTCATTCTCTCTTTGAACTGCCCTCTTGGGTCACAATGGGAGAGGGGAAAACAGGGCAGGTCTGAAAAGGAATGACGAAGGGGAAATGGAAGAGACAATTCTCCTGTGATGTCATGGAAGTGTTGTTCCTGTCTGTTAACCTTTCTGAAAAGAATGAAACTCTCATCTTCTATTCTGATATATTTCCATTCAGCAGTAGTTTTTTTTTTTTTTTTCCAGGCAGGTTCTCTAAGATTTCCATTTTTAAACACTAAGCTGACTCAATTGCATAAGCAGGAGTCCTCTGACTCACTTTTCATTTCTGTTTTAACTATTTGTCTCCTAGAATCAAGAGTTCTCCTAGGAATTAGTTCCTTTCCCACTGCAGAGATTTTGGCCTCCATTTGAGGCTGCCCCAGGCAGTTTAGCACAGTTTGTGCTAAAAGGATGTTAAAAAGTTATACCACAGTCACTGGAGAAAACTCAGAGGAAAATGGAGAATTTATCCTAACACTTGTTGGGTTTTTTGTTTTGGGGGCATAATGGTGGTTAGATCAGTGTGAAGACCTCCTAGTGTGGAGACTTCCCCTCCCTGCCCCACCAAGATACATTGGCAACTTCTTGATAACTTCAAGCCTCAGAATAGAACATAGGGTATTGAGAGATTGTGGGCTGTCCACAGCCACATAGTTAGGATTTGTCTAAGGCAAGACTTGAACTCAGGTCTTCTTGACCCCAAGACCAGTTCTTTATTAACTACATTATGCTGCCTCTCAAAATTTGGCATGAAGCCATGAAAATGTCCAAATTTCACTGACTACTACTACTCCTCTCTCTTCCACCTACACCATCTCACCATATCTACCTACCCATTCTCATACCTGTCTCTAATTCTCCCATCTACATATTCACTCACTCTCTTACCAAGCTGCATACCCTTTGACTTAGACTCATACCTGAGCTTTTGATTGTGTTTATCTAACAGGAGTAGGGAACCTGCAGCCTCGAAGCCACATGTGGTCCACTAGGTCCTCAAGTGCAGCCTTTTGACTGAATCCAAACTTCACAGAACAAATCCCCTTAATAAAAGAATTTGGTCTGTAAAACTTGTACTCAGTCAAAAGGCCAGGACCCAGAAGACCACATGTCCTGGGGCCACAGATTCCTCACCTCTGACTAGATGTTTGCCTGTGGGTGCCTTTGTGTATGATTTGCCACATAGGTTGTTGGGGGTGGGTGGGAGCTTGTACTCTATTTCCATCTGTCTCATGGATTAGTAGCTAGTACCATATCAGATAAAACTCTTATACATGTAGTAACCAGCTGATCATAGGACAAGTATTCCCCACTGGCATATTACGACCTGGACCTAGTGCTTAGCTCACTCCTGCATCTTATCTGCATAGACTAGTGAAAACTTAACAGAATTCTTTACTCCCCTGGAGAACAAAAAAGCAGGACTTGCCCCTTGTGGTTGACTTCTGAAGCCGGAAACTACAGAGAGCTCAGGAATATTCTGTTAAGAATATATTAAGATTGGGAACAATCATGTCTCAGTCTGTTGTCAAATAATTCGCCTCAACAGCGATACCAGAAAGAGGGGGGCTAGTTTTGGCAAATCACAAGCAAAGGTAAACTTCCGTGCACAGTTTTTGTGCTTGTCTCTTTTCACCTCCTCATAAGGTTTCCATGTGTCCTAAGCATGCTGGCCTGTGCATGCCTGCTACTAATAAAAATAGGCTGCCTTTTGATTATAGCACATATCTAAACTCAACCTGTGTCTCAGTGTTGGAATGCAAGAGTCATTTGTTCGTGGGACATACCCTGAATCAAGGGCACAGTTATCTGAGTTCATTCACAAGGAGACAGATGCAGAAAAAGATGAGCAGAGTTATAAATCAAGTCCAGGAGGGGAAAGAATCATAGCTACAAGTGGGTTCTTAGACCATCAGTGAGCAACTGTAATATAGAGATGCAGATCTGGAATCAATAAATGCAAATGAAGATAAAAAGGGAAATCGACTTGTCTCAGGGAAAGGAAGAGTGAGTAAGTTTTCACTAAAGACTTGGAGGAATTCTTTGCCCCAGCTCTCACGCTGCCCCTTGTCTCTACCAACCCATATCCCACTGGAATTCTGCGCACCTGTGCTCCCGCAGGTCACATACACTCCCTAAGTGTTGTGCGAACAACTGCACTTAAATCATAATAGGTAAGCCATGTGCATTCAACTCAATGCAAAACGTGATGTTTAATTCGTTTTCTAACATACCTGGGTAATGACATCTGTAATGTACATATAAGTACACTTGGTTAAGTATGTGAGAGGTTCACAGTATCACAAGTGTTTTCTACTTGGAAAGCATAAGGTTAGGAAAGGTTATTAGCTACACAATGATTAATCCAGAAGGCTTCTTGGAAAAGGTTGAATTGTGGGAGTTTTTTGAATAAAGGAAGGAAGAGACCTCAGTGAAAGAGGAAAAAAGTATTCCAGGAATGTTAGACAGAATTAAGGTGAACAGTGGAAGGAGAAACTGAGCAGATCAGTCTAAAAGGGATAGAAAGATCAGGTTAGGGAATAAGAAGAGAAATAAAGGAAGTGAGGTACTCCTGTAAGTCTTGCTAAAGGACTACAAAGTAAAGAATAAGGGTCTTAGAACTAGAATTGGCTATTCTACAATGCCATCATAGGTCAAGAGGATGCTAGGTGGCAAAACCAGAGTTATAAGGAGGAAGGGGAGAAACTTCGTAGCAATAAAAATTAACTGCAGATTCCTCTGGAAGTGGAGAGTTCATGAAGAAAGTGTCAGTACAGGTTAGAAATGGCCACGGTCAAGCTTGAGTTTACGGAGGCAGGAAAGAAGAGGAAAAGTTGGGAGATGTTGTAGATAGCCACAGGGTAGACTCAAGGGTGAAAGATGGCAATCGCTTAACACTGAAACAAGGTTTGGTTGCTACACCATCACTTGAGGCTTCTCCAAGGCTGACTTCTAGATAACAAGTGGTATTACTGTAACTCCATCTTCACTGTATTAAGTTTGAACCTGCACTGATGTATGGTGAAAGTTTGGGTGTGGGCAGGTGTTCCTGCACAAGAGCTGAAACACAGATAATAACATGCTATATAACCTGAGTTCCCTATAAACTATGCAGCCTTCCAATGGCAGGGAGTAGGCATCAGGCAGTGGTACATATCAATTGGCAAATCAAGAAGCATTTACTATGTGCCAGACACTAAGGATATATGGGCAACATAACATATTTTACAGCTGTCCATGACAGCTACATTCAAGAAGCCCAGATGCTGCTGAGGCTTTCTCTCTGAGATTAAAATAGTAATTGTTTCTCTTTTACTCAGGAGCCCTGAGGGTCTTCTCCTCCCAGTATTTTTTTTGTTTTGGTTTTTTGTTTTTATTAAAGGGGCCATCCCTTGAGCAACTACTTAGAGAAGCCTATTCATTGAATTGGTGTATCTCACTCAAAGTGAGAATGCTATAGGACTTTAGCCTAAAAAGGCCAGGGACTCACATTGCATCCTGGGCCATCTCCAGTCTTCCTGATAAATATCTGCCCACTAGACCCAGATGGCTCAGGAGAAGAAAGTGAAGTTGGTGACCTTGCACAGCCCTCCCTCACTCAAATCAAAGTCAACTGCAAGTCACGTGATCATCTTAGTGTCATGGTCCTCTTCAAGAACGAAGGACAAACACAACAATCTTCCATGTCCACTGAATATACCCTGGATGGACTTAGTTATTTGTCCCCCCATTAAAGTATGAGCTCCTTGAGAGCAGGAGGTGTTTTTAAACCTTTCTTCGTATCTCTAGCCCTTACTACAGTGCCTGACACATAGTAAGCTCTTAGTAAATGCTTGTTGACTTAATACCTGCCTGATGACTCCCATTTCCAATATCAAGTAAACCAGAAGGACATGAGGACATGTCTTCCCACCACCGCCCTAAGCCCCTTGATAGAGGGGCACAGGATAAAATTCACTGAGTACACACATATATATTAGTAAGAATGGTGGTGTGTATCATTACTGAGGGCACTTGAACAGCTAAATCTTTGAATCTGGTGACCACACTTTGAGAAGTATCAAGTCTCTTACTTTGGACTCTACCTTGTATTTTACAGTTACTAGATTACAAACTCCTTGAGGGTAGGCTTGTGTTCTACTCATTGTCATGTCTTCCTAGAAGTGGGAGTCTATCAGCAAGGAGGTTTCGAAAGTTCAGACGAGAAAGGATTAGGCCCTGGATTCAGACCATGGTAGAAAGGAGGACGATATGAAGGATCCAGTAAAGGGATAGGTAAAGATTGGTGTATGAACAGATCTGAGTATGAGGATAATAAGGACTTAAAAATGGCCTCAAGATTTTCTTTCTTTCTTTCTTTCTTTCTTTTTTTTTTTTTTGCATAGTTAACTCTACATAGATGTAGAGGTAACACATATTACATATAGGTAGTTAGTTGCCTTTGGCATGAGATTTGTTCTGAAAAACTATATGCTACTAATAATAACTATTTTTAAGTTCCATTTGAATTGAATTCAAGAAGCATCAGAGAGCTTGTATCTACTGACAGTCTGGCTGTGGCCAAGCAGGGGAACTTAAAATAAATTATGACAAAGGAGTTGAGAGTGGGGCTGAGGGTGGGGAAATCTTTCAGCTAAAAAAAAGAAAAAAATTCAGACAACCACCCACTGCCCCTACTGCCCTCCCACCTAAATGACTATAGTTTTTCCAGTCATAATTGAATTGCTGTTTGGAGAGGGTCCCTATAGCAACCACCCTCAACCCTTCCCCTAAGGAAAGATAAAATTTTGCCAAAGAAATAAATAACAGGCTCATATAGCACTGATTATCAGGCCTTCCCATTTAAGTAACCTGGATAATTAAATGTTTCAAAACAGAATATTTAATTAGAGCTAAAAAAATTCTACAAAGTTTATTGAAAGAAGGAAAAAACTCACAAGCATCAGCTGGCAAACTCGGTTGCTTGGGTTCATTATATTTTTTATTTTTTAGAAAGTAATAATTTTCCAAGCTGGCCAAGATTAGAATTATAGGTAGAACACAATGGTTCAAACTGGAATTCTGGGTCATCAATAAAAATTTCCTAAGGGATTGTCGTCCCACAATCTCAGAAACCATCACATGCACCCTGGTGGGAAAGCACTATCTTTCCATTGTCACACCCCACCACCTCACCTCCAAATCTATAGGAGTTGCTTAAGAGAAAATCATACTGATAGCAACAATGAAATGCACCATGCAGGGAATGATAGATATATCTTCGCTCTGCCAGTTTTCTCTGTAAGAGTTTCTTCTTTTGCTAATGATCTGGGCTACCTTTCAGTTTCTATATGGTCTGGATACCAATGGGTTGCTACCACATGTAATTTTCTATTGAGTCTAATCAACAATAGCTTAGGAATCACCTCCATAAACCAGGGAAGGGGAAACCAAAGCAAGGACAAGGGAAAAATGAGAAGAGGGGGGTGACCTCCTCAGAGACCAATGGAGCTGGCAAAGGACACTGTGACCTGCCTTAGACTGAAATCATCATTCGTGGCATGTGGTGAAAATGGCTGTAACCAGCTACTGTGGGACACTGTGGGACTTGTCTCCTAGAGGGACTTTGCAAATAAAATAGATAACCATCTGTCTGAGAAGGGTGGGTGGAATCCAAGTTGCAAGGAATGAAATTCTGTTCTCAATCTCTTCCAATCCTCAGAATTTCATTATTCAAAGAAAAGAATGGGGGATGAAGTTCATCTCTTGGTTTAGATTCATCTACTACTGCTCTAGCCCAACAAATAAATATTTAGTAGTGATTCCCAAAGTGGGGCATGCTAAAGATGTACTGATAAAGAAACATGGAAGAAGACATAGCTGTTAATCGGTGTTTTGTAGACAAACTGATATAATAACCCATATGTGGCGACATCTTAATTGTTTCTAAAATAAAACAGATTAAAACTCAAGAAGGTGAATGACAAAAAGGTATAGTACTATTTTCTAACATAAAGGATGCTACTGACATCCAAGAGAACAGCAGAACATGCTGAGAAATTTATCTTTAATACCTACCACATAACTCACTGAGCTTTCCTACCTCAGGGTAGGAGAACATCTGCTTTCTGTCACAGGGATGTCTTGATGATGAAGGAGGACTTGGAACTTCTTGGAAAGAATCACTTATTAAACTTTATATCTGATTTGTTCTCCTTTCTAATCTGATGTCACGATGTGATGGGGTGGATGAAAGGTTCCTGACTTTTCCCGAAGTTTTCATTTAAGCAGTGGGTGAAGAAATATTAGTGAAACATGAGCCACTCACTTCTTTCCCCCTCAGTTCAATTATTCTGTCAATTTCCCAGGAAACTTTCAGACACACATACAGACACACTCACACATTGAATTTTATTTTAGTAATTCACAGATCCCCATGTTATATAGCAGGTTAGCCATATACGAATGTAATATTTATACCAAACAGGCCAGGGAACATTCCATGGGAGAGACCCATTTAAAAGGCTGTTAAACAAACAAAACTTAGAACCAGAGAAATATCAAGTTGGAAAGAACCTCCAGGATTGTCTAGTTTCAAAGCACAAAATCTAGTGCTTCATTTCTTCCACTAAATTACCCCTAGATTATATATATACATATATGAAATATGTATGTATATGTACACATACACACGTATACATATATATATACACATATGCATACATATACACACGAATCAGTGCCTGGACACTCAATAAGCACTTAATAAATGTTTATTGGTTAACTGACTACATATTTTGTGAGTGTGTGTGTGTGTGTGTGTGTGTGTATAGTATGTGTTGTCTCTCCAATACAGAACGTGCTCTATAACAACAGGGACTTTCATCTTTGTGTCCTCCATGTGGCTGGGCACATAGTAGGCACTTAATAAGTACTTACTGGTTGATTTATTAAAGACTTCCAGTAACTGGGAATTTACTGCTTCCCTTGATAGGCAGCTCTAATTAGTAGGAGTTTCTTTCCTTAAATGGAGCTTATAACAATGAACCAAAGCAGACTACAACTTCTACCATGAGTTGTATCTCTGCCTTATGGGGCCAAGCAAAGTGAATGTAGCTCCTCTTTCATAAACCTGCAAAGCCTTCAGATACTAGAAGACAGCAATCATATCCTTCTATAATTCTCCTCTTCTCTGAACGAAACATCCTTCTGTTTACTCAATCAACCCTCACTGGGTATGATCTCAAGTCCCCCAACCATCCCTAACTGAAACAATATCTCCTTCATTGACAGTATGGCTCTGAGAAATATGTCATAAGGTTCAGATACCTGTTTCAAAGTTAATTATATTTCTTGAATTCACACTAAAACCACAATAGTATACCCAAAGAAGAAGAATTGAGTTTCAGAAATGTTCAATCACAGGATCCTTTGGCACAAGGAAACCGGGGTGGGGGAAAGGGATGGGGATGGAGGAGTGATGTTTGTGTGTATCTGAAGTTAAGGCAGAGGTCCTGGTCACAGAAATTATATAAAGTTCTGAAAGTGCAGACTTGACCCTACCATACCCAGCTTCCTATGGTTTAGGTCAACATTTGGGAAAATTCTTTTCCTTACCAAAAGTTTTCAACTCAATCATTTGAGGCATCATCACTCATCCCTCCCCCCTACTTTTATAACAGAAGTTTAGTTAAAGTATGATTCCATTTTCAAGCCAGAACAGCTGTTCTATAAATAAAGGGGATAGCTACATGTTGCTGTTCATTCATTTCAGTCATGTCCGACTCTTCATGACACCTTTTGGCAAAGATATTGGAAGGGTTTGCCATTTTCTTCTCCAGCTCATTTTACAGATGAGAAACAGAGGCAAGTGCCTTGCCTGGTTTTACACAGTAAAACATCTGAGACCAGATTTGAACTCAGGGCTTCCTGCCTCCAGGCTCTAGCCACTGTGCCACCGATCTGTAAGCTAACTATCGGATTCTTCCTACTATACCATATTGTCTTTGCATTATTGTGCTATATAAATGTCCCATAGTCCCTTCAAGAAGATACCTTATGCAATATTTTGAGTCCAGATAGACAAAATGGAAATAAACCTTCTTGGTGTTAGACAGAATTTAATATTTCAAATGGAAAAGCAAAAAGAGAGAGAGGGCGGGGGGGGAAAGAGAGAGAGAGAGAGAGATACAAAAACATATCCTGGAAGAAATAAGCATGGATTTTTTTGTCTGGAAAACTCAATGCCACAAAGAAGGCAGGTCATAGCTCCCTCCCTCTAGATGAGAAGCTCTGCCTCTGGGAGCAGCTGCATGATACCTCATGGAAAACTTTAACAAATAATTCCTTTTTAGCAGCAACCCTGCTCCAACTGTGTATTTGCCACATCTTTCTCCCTTTGTTCTAGACTTCAAACAGTGTTAGTAGGAAAACAGACCCTTTGTTTCAGAAGGGCCCCTTTGTTCCTGCTGCCTGTTTCCCCACACCCAATATCAAAATAACCCATTCTTGGTGACACCATAATTGTTTCTACAGAAAATCAATATGATGTCTCAAAGACATTATGACCTAAGGAGATGAATGAGAATCAGATGTGTTGCTGTTTTCCAATCTGTAAAGGATATTAGTGAAGAGGATGATTCCATACAGATTTTTCTAAACCATATGCTTAAATGGGGAAAGGAGACATTGCAGAACGGGAGTCAGAGAAAATTAGAGCCAGGACGACCTCAAATCCATTCGTCAAACCCCTCCATTTTGTAGGTGAAGAAAATCAGGGCTAGAGAAGTACATAGATCTACCCAACTGTTTTGTAGCTAAACCAGGATTGAAAATAATAACAACTCATATCTACATAGTGCTTTATAATTTTCCAAGTAGTTTCTTTGCAACAATTCAATGAGGCAAGTGGTGTATTACAGTTCCCATTTTACAGATGAAGGCATTGAGACTCAAGTCAAGCTATGATAATGTAGCATATAAGTGTCAGGGCCAAGATTAAAATGTTTTGATCTTTAAATTCTGTCTAGTGTTCCATTATCCCCAAGCTGCCTGTTCTTAGAATTATCCACAAATGGTCATAATGTCACCTTATGATGGGAACTTCCATCCTTATAATCCATGAGGGGATCAATTTACTCTTGTTTCATGTCATAGAAAGTCAGAAGCTTCTAGAATCTAGCCTTTCTGCTTCTTTACATAAGCTTTTTATACAAGCTTTGAAAGCATAAAACTGCACTAAGACTTTGGGGACACCCTGTAACATTCTAATCTTCATGCGACTCCTCAGAGGCAGTATATCATAGCAAATTGTGTGTTAGACTTGGAGCCAGGAATACCTGGGTTCGAATCCCCTCTTTGTCACTCACCTGCTGTGTAACTGTGGGCAAGTCACTTTATTTCTCTGAGCCTCAGCTTCCCCATCTGTAAAATGAAGGAGTAGGGCTAGATGCCCTCAACAGGGTCTTCTAGCTCTAAGTCTAAGAGCCTACAATTTTATTCAATGATGCCTTGATGACTCCTGGCCAAGCCAAATTACCTAATAGCTTTGCCCTCATTTTATGTTGTCTGAAAAAGTTCCTTATTTCCATATCAATCATGGTTGTTGTTTGTCCTTTGTTTCCGAAGAGGACCAGTGATAACAAGAAGGTGATGTCATGACTTCAAGTGAATTCGATGTGCAAAGTCACCAGTCTCACTTTCTCCTCTAGAGCCATCTGGGTCCGGTGGCAAGACAGAGATCAGGATGACTGGAGATGGCCTAGGATGCAGTGGGATACCTTGGCCTTTTAAGCTAAGGTCTTTTACCAGGTCTCAGTTTGTCTGAGGCAATGCCCATTCGGTGATTAGGGCTATGTAAGAAAGGAGGCAAAGAATGGCCTCTTTTATCTAGTCAAAAAGAAAAAAAATCAATCTGGGAGGGAAAGACCCTCAGGGTTTCTGGCCAAAACAGAAACAACTGCTATTTATACTCACTCTGAGCCACTGGAACCCAAACAGTGATCAAGTATGGCTGAGGCTGGGACCTATGGTTGATCAATCAATGAGGGCCCGAGTGATTTGGGTTTACAACATGGTCCTTAAAAAGAATTCTAACCTATAAATCTCAAGATATTTTGCAAGGTTTCAGCAATCAAAATTTATATTCCTTTGGGCAGAAACCCTGAAGGTAAGGGTATGATTCCCTATATGAACACAGGAAGAGGAAGGGGGAAGGGAGAGGAGGGAGGGAGGGAAGGAAGGAGGAACAGAAAAAGGGAAGAAAGAAAGGAAGGAAGAGGGAAGGAAGGAAGAGGGAAGGAAGGAAGGAAGGAAGGAAGGAAGGAAGGAAGGAAGGAAGGAAGGAAGGAAGGAAGGAAGGAAGGAAGGAAGGAAGGAAGGAAGATTTCCTTATTGCCTAATTGAAACTGGCCACTTGGGTCCATGTCAATATCATTTAGTTAACTAAAAAAGTTTTCCCTCCATACTCCCATTCAGGGCCAATATCATACCTAGACAAGATCCACAAATGACTACATTTTGAGTGCAGCAGGAAAGGCCAAGAGATCTCCAAATATATCCCCAAATGACCTGTGGCTAAAGCTGAAATCTCATCATTAGAGATTCTTAACTTTAAGGTTAAAGCCTTTTAGCTTCCTGGGGTTCTTAGTTAAAAAGGCAAATAATCCCCAGGGGTAAGATAGTAAGGCTCTATCAATCATTAGGAGTCTATTAGAAATTATATTCATTTACCAGATGGCTTTCCAACTGTGATAACCCACTGAGAGAGAATAGAACAAGGAAAGGGGAAGTCTTATTGAGGAAGAGAAAAGAGGGATAAGTTCAGAGCAGCATTTGGTCTCTAGTCCTGGCAATCATATACAATACTACTGTGCTTAAACTTTCCCATTCAAAATTGTTAGAATAGAAAGTTAATTGATGAGTGTTTGTGAAAACACCTGCTATACATTAAACATCACACTAGGCAATGTGAGGACAGAGAAGAAGAGCAGGACTTTAGAATATAATAGGGAAGATAAGTCAGGCCTGATACAAATTATGATTTAATCAATGTAACAGTAGGAGGCAGTGTGGGTGTGATAGAAGGAACTCAGTATAAGGATTCAGACACATGGCTTTTGTCTTGCTACTAATCTAGCTGTATGACCTTGGGAAAGTCTTTGTATATTACTGGACTTTTTCCTGCATTGGAATCCTGACTCTACTGTCTACCTACCTGAGTGACACTTAGCAAGTCACTTAACTTTGTGGACCTCAGTTTATACATCTGTAAAATGAGATTGAACTAAATGACCTCCAAAGGTCGAGGTTCTAGGTTTCAAGTACTCAAAGACCTCAGTTTCTTCATTAGTAAAATGAGTCTGTTAGATCACTGATTCTCAAAGTGTTGTCTGGGGGACACCTAAAGAACCCTAACATCCTTACAAAAGGTATAAGAGGGTATAACTATTTTCATAATAGTATTACATTTTCATTTCCAATATGGCAAAAATCTACAGATATTGTTACTGGTAAATCATTCAGTCATGTTCAACTCTTTATAACCTCATAGACTATAGAATGCCAGGTCCTTCTATCTTTCATTATCTCTCAGTCTGCTCAAGGTCATGTTCATTGTTTCCATGACACTACCTATCCATCTCATCCTCTGTCGTTCCCTTCTCCTTTTGCCTTCACTCTTTCCCAACATCAGGGTCTTTTCCAATGAGTTGCTCCAAATAGTCCAATGAGTCCATTATGTGACCAAGATAATTAAGCTTCAGTTTCAATATTTGACCTTCCAGTGAATAGTCTGAATTAATTGATCTCCTAACTTTCCAAGGTATTCTCAAAAGTCTTCTCCAGCATCACAGTTCAAGAGTCAATTCTGCTGTGCTTAGCTTTCCTAATAGTCTACCTCTCACAGTCACATACTGCTACTAGAAAAACCATAGCTTTGACTGTATGGACCTTTGTTGTCAAGGTGGTACCTTAGTATACTGTCCAGATTTGTCATTGCTTTCCTTCCAAGGAGCAAGTGTCTTTTAATTCCATGGTTGTCGTTGCCATCTACAATGATATTTGAGCACAAGAATATAAAAATCTGACACTGCTTCTATTTTGTTTCCCTCTATTTGCCAGGAAGTGATGGGACCAGTTGATAAGATCTTAGCTTTTTTGATGTTAAGCTTGAAGCCAGCTTTTACACTCTCCTCTTTCAGACTCATCAGGAAGCTTCTTAATTCTTCAATTTCGGATAATGATATTTCTCCCAACAACCTTAATTTTGGCTTTTGATTCATTCAGCCTGACTTTCCTTATGATATACTCTACACATAGGTTAAATAAGGTGACAGTATACATTCTTGTTATATTCCTTTCCCAATTTTAAACCAGTTAGTTGTTCCATGTTCAATTCTAATTGTTGCTTCTTGACCCAAATACAGGTTCCTTGAGAGACAAGTAAAACAAGTGAGGACTTGCCATATTTTGTTGTAATCCACACACAGATTTTAGTGTGATCAATGAAGCAGAAGGGGATGTTTTTCTGGGACTCTCTTCCTTTCTCCATAATACAGTGAAAGCTGGCAATTTGGTCTCTAGTTCCTTTGCCTCTTCAAAAACCAGCCTGCTCTTCCAGTAATTCTCAGTTTGCATAAGACTGAAGTCTAGCATAACCTTGTTGGTGTGTGAAATAAATACAATTGTTCAGTAATTTGAACATTAGTTGGCATTGCCCATCTTTAGGATTGGGATATAACTTGATCTTTTCCAGTCCAGTGGCCACTGCTGAATCTTCCAAATTTGCTGACATAATGAGTGCAGCACAACAGCATCATCTTTTAGGATTTTAAATGGCTTAGCTGGATCTCCAACACCTACACTAGCCTTATTGTTAGCAATGTTTCCAAAGGCCTGCTTGACTTTACTCTGCAGGATGACTGGCTCTAGATCTGTAAATACACTATCATGGTTACTGGTAATGTTAAAATCTTTCTAATATAGCTTTTCTGTTTATTCATACCACCACTTTTTAATCTCTTCTCTTCTGTTAAGTCCCTACCATTTTTTGTCTTTTTATCATTTTTGCATGAAATATTCTCCCAATATCTCTAATTTTCTTGGAAATGCCATCTTTACCATTCCATAGTTTTCTTCCATTTCTTTGTATTCCTCATTTAAGAAAAACTTATCTGTTCTTGCTATTCTCTGGAAGTCTGCATTCAGTTGGGCATATCTTTGCTTTCTCCTTTCCCTTTCCTTCTTTCCTCACTATCTGTAGAGCCTCATCAGCTATTTTGCTTTCTTACTTCTTTATTCCTTTGGAATGTTTTTTGTTGTTGCTGCTGCCTCCTATACAATATTGCAAACCTCTCTCCGTATTCAGGCACTCTATCTACTAGATCTAATACCTTAAATCTATTCATCACTTCCACTTCATATTTATAAGGGATATTATTAAGATCATAACTATCCAGTCCAACGATTTTCCCTAATTTCTTCACCTTAAGTTTGAATTTTGCAGTAAGAAACACATGATCTGAGTCAGCTTCAGTATTTGTTTTAATTGACTGTATAGAGCTTCTCTACTTTTGGTTGCAAAGTATTTAATCAATCTGATTTTGATATTGACTATCTGGTGATGTTCATGAATAGTGTCACCTTTTGGGTTGTTAAAAAAGAGTATTTGCTATGACAGAACTCTATTTATTAGTCTCTGTCCTGCTTCATTTTGTACTCCAAGGTTAAATTTGACTGTTATTCCAATTATCTTTTGATTTCCTACTTTGCATTCCAGTCCTCTGTGGTAAATGTAACATCTTTTTGGGAGTGTTATTTCTGGAAGACATTGTAGGCCTTCATAAAACTGATCTACAGATACAACTCACAGACAAAAGCTTTGTGTGGAAGGGCATCCTCAATAATTTCTAAGACTGTAAAGGGGTCCTGAGACCAAAACAATTGAGAACCACTGGGCTAGATCATATCTACATTCTCATTCCAGTTCTGTGATTTTTAAATGCTCAAGTGTATGCTACAGCCACTAAATACTGTTAGAATTCAGAGTTCAATGAAGTCTGGAATGGTTATTGCTAGCTGTTATTGCTAGTAAGACTGCAATGAGAAATCAAATCAGAACTATTTGAACTTAGAGGAGAGGGAAAAATTACTATTCTAGGTTGACAGGAAGACATAAGTGAAGGCAGAGAGATTGCACTGAGCATAAGATGTGCCACTAGGTCTCTCTCCCAGCCAGGTCTATTCCTTTCTTTTCATCACTTCTATACCTGATAGAATATAAGCTCTTTGAGAACAGGCATTGTATAAGCAGCACCAAGCACAGTGCCTAGCACATAGTAGGGGCTTAATAAAATATCATTAATTGATTTATAGCATAGCTACAGGATCACAGATTTAGTCAGAAGGAACCTTAGAGGTCATTGAGTAAAACCTGCTAAATTTCCAACTGAGGAAACTAAATCCCAGTGAGATTAAGTTACTTGTTTAAGGTCATGCAGGTAATTATGGCAGAGCCAAGCAGGAATCAAACCAGTCCCTGTGCTGCCAAATTCAGCAATCTTTCCACTCTACTAGACGTATCTGATTTTTGTGGATGGGTGGGGGAAGGAAGAGGATGGTAAGAAATGAAAATACCATATTAAGTCTATATTAGAGGTCTTTTTAAACTATCTCAAAGACAGAATGATATGGAAGGCCTGATTCATAAGTCAGCTTGGCTACTCATGATCTGAATCAAGTCAAAAGTCAGCATATCAACAAGCACTTGTTAAACACAGGAGGTGTAGGGATGCAAAGAAACTGTCCTCTGAACCAGATGTACAAAGGATAAACTGGACACATTTTCAGAGAGAAAGCACTGCATTAATGGTTCTTGAAGAAGGGATTTTAATTGAGACTTATAGCTAGGTTAGTCTGGAGACAGAGACAAGGAAGAGAGTATTCCAGGCATGGAGGACAACTAAAGGGAATGAATGAAGTTGGGCAATGAGGTATCTTGTGTGAGAAATAGAACAGATGTTACGGTTCCTGGAACACCGAGTATATGGCTAGCAGTGACATGTAAAAAGACTTCTAGGGTAGGCAAGGTCTGCGTTACAAAGGACTAGGCAAGTCAGTTCTCAGCTGTGTGTCTCTGTTTCCTCATCTGTCAAATAAAAGGACAAGTCTTGATAATCTGGAGAACCTGCTTTCAGTACTATACCTGTAGGAAATCCAGAGAGAAGGGGATTGGTGATTATCCTTAGAGATGGAGAAAGGAAGATTTGTGCCCAATTAATAGAAAGCATTTCAATTGGAAGGGGAGATGGAGAGAGTATTCTTCCAAAATATCCATTGTTCTCTTTCCTTTTGCGTAGCCAACTTGAATAGCTCTCGGCCTAAATCTTTGTCATTCCAGCTGTTTTTGTTACACATCCACCAACTCAGCCTCTAATAGAATGACTTTAAAAAAAAGAAAGAAACAGAGGCTTTAGGTTTGTGTTTTGCCTACTTGTTTATATATCTCTGTCATTAAAAACTACAGGTTGATACACATGGATGACTACACCATTGTGTTGTCGGTGTGCACTGAATGCTATTTTACTGAGGTGCTTTATAAGATAATTTCTCTTTTTTAGGCCTTTCTTTCTTTCTTTTATTTATGTTTTCTAGCATAATAGGAACTGGTTTGTGTGCAGCTCTGGTAAATCCAGCTCTTTGTCTTACAGCTGTGCTTTGGGGAAAGCTGTTAAAACGGATTTGAGATGGGCCCAACAACTCCATCAAATTGCATGTTGCTCTCAGTCCCTAATCAGCAATGTTGATCCATACCTGGGGCCAGGGGAATGATGAAAGGGCCAAACCCCACCTGGTTCACAGAGATTAAGGGAGGGAGGGAAATGGAGTATAGAGACAGGGACGAAGAGATGCCCTGGCCATGGAGGAGCCTAACCAGATTCTCCCCGATGAATTAGGGGGAAGCAGCTCCCTGCTTCCCTGAACAGGGACTTGATTTTAATTGTTCTTAGGCTAGCTGCCATTGCTCGTGCTTGGACTTGTCCCCTATGAAAAATGGGCTCTTCAAGGCTGAATGAAGGTAACCTACAAGCCAGACTTTGCCAATGCTCCAAAGCTAAAATGACTCAAGCCGGCCTATAGCATGGGTTTCTCTCTGATTCCTCTGAGTTTCCCTTCCACATCGCTAGTGTTTCTGGGTTCTAATGGACAGGGAAAGATGAGATAGTAGCCAGTGCAAATATTTGTGGTTCCAGGCCATAATAATAATGATGATAAATATAATAACAATAGGTAATACTTATATAGTGCCTTCTGTGTCTCAGGCACTATACTAAAGGTTTTATAAATATTATCTCATTTATTCTACAAATATTATCATATTTATCCTCACAACAACACTGAAGGGTGGGTGCTAATATTATCCCCATTTTACAGCAAGTAAAGTGAAGCAGACCAAGGTGTAATGACTTACTCAAGGTCACATAAACAGCAGTTCGTTCTCAGGCTGGGTTTGAAGTCAGGTCTTCCTGACTCCTGCTCTATCCAATGTACTACCTACCTGTCTCATGAATTAGTAACCTTTGGGATGGACCATAATATGGGGAAGGGACCCTTCTCTTAATGAAAAGAAAAATCTTTCTCTTGATATTTTTCTCTAAATAAGAGCTCCCTCTCCTGATTGGTGAGCCCCTGTCCTAGATGACTATTTCATGTAGGGCCCAGGCCATGTTCTCTTTATTCCTGAGTCAGTTCCCCCTCCAGATCTCCTCTTATCCACTTGGCAGCAAGTTTACCCCTACCTGGGTATCCTTCCTTTCCAGGAAACGTCATATAAAAGAAATTACTTTTAAGCTGAGCTTTGAAGAAAATTTGGGATTCTATGAGGCAGAAGAGAAGACATTTAAGACATGGGTACTGTCAATACAGAAGCTCCAAGACAGGAAATGTAATGTCATTTGTGAAGAAAGACAGGAAAGCCAAATTTGACAGAACTGGAAAGTATCTTAAGGGAAATAATAGAAAGGCAGATAGCAGTAAGGTTGTAAAGGGGTTCAGATACCCAATAGTGGAGTTGTACCTGATTTTAAGGGGAATGGAATTTGTTTTCAGAATACACTCTGGCAGCTGTAAAGTCAAGTCAACCAGCAGTTACTAAGGGCTTACTATAGGTCAGGCACAGTGCTAAGTGAGAGAAGCATAAATACAAGCAGAAAGCAAAACAGTCCCTGTCCTCAAGAAGCTTACATTCAAAGGAGAAAAGACAACACATAAAAGGAAGCTGAAAAAGTAGGGAAAGGAGTACCTAGAGGGGTATTTATGAGAAAGTCCTCAGAATTGGGAGTTAGCTTGGAGTGGAACTGAAGGGATAATTGACCTGGGCATCTGCCTTAAAACAGAGGTTCTTGGAGGAACCCACCAATCAGAAGAATAAGCCATGAGGGTGGAGGGGTCTTCCAGGGGGAGAGTTCTAGAGGTGGAACAAACTTCCAAGGTGAAGGTTTCTGTGTCTTGATGGAAAAAGATCCAAGAATAAGATGCAGATAGGGAAGAGACTTGAGGAAGGATGATCAATTAGGAGACTATTGCAATATAATAATAGTAAAAAAAGAGATTCAAGGATGAATTCAAGTTATATGTAAGTGAATAGAGGGAAAAAGGAGGTGGATACTAGAGGTACCGTGGAGATAAATAGATAAGACTGGATATTGGATTGGATAAGAGGAATGAAGGAGGGTGAGGAGTTCTTTGATAAAGTTCTAAACCTGATGACTGGAAGGATGGTGGTGTAAATCCTCACTCACAGCTGATGAAAATCATTTGTTAGTATTACTTTATGTAACAGCCAGATTGCTGGGTTTGAAGTCAGGAAGCCCTAGGTTCAAGGTGCTCCCCTGACACTTTCTGGCTGTTTTGTCCTGGGGAAGTTATTTCACCTAAATATACCTCAGGCAACTTCTCAGCAATCTGCTAAGTCATTTGACATCCCAGAGCTATAAAATGATAATAATAATAAAGAATCAAAGGAACATATATATATATTATATATAATATATACAAAGCACCTTGCATGTGCTATATATGATATATATGTGTATATATATATGTATAAAAGCACAACACAAGCATATATATAAGCACAACATAAATTTTGTTTTACTAAATCACAAAGGGTCTGCATATTGTAATCTGCCTTAGTGAAAGGTCAAGAAAACCACAGATTCAGTGGGGCTTCAGGTGCATGCTTTCTTGAAGGAAAGAATGAGATATGAGCCATGATTCACTGACTGGCACACAGATAACTGGGGAAAGACGGCAGTTGGACTGGAAAAGTCATAACTGGGAAAGTTATCAGACCCAGCTAGGGTTAGTTTTTCTCTGCCCTGTAGATGGATAGACCATGCACAGTGGAAAAAACAACATACTCAGCATCAGAGGACCTTGGGTGACACATCCAGGCTCTTTACTATCTATACGACCTTGGGTAAGTTACTTATGCTCACTATGCCCCAATCTCATCATCTATAAAATGAGGTGATGAGAATAGGTGATCTCCGAGGTCCCTTCCAACCCATGGCTTATTGGGATAATAACAGGAATGTAGGAGAAAGGAGACACTTGGAAGCAAAGGCTTGATGGTACCATAACTATGGATGCCTGGCACACACTAGCAGCAACAGACCCATCTGACAGGTAACTGTAAGCTATGGACTTGCTCTTTTTGAAGAAATTGTCAGGGCCATCCACATATAGAAGAGACAGAGTCAAAAATAGCAAGAACTATTTTGAATATTTACTATAGATGTGAATAACAACAGTAGTAGTTCATATCGCTATGAGAATCAATCAACACTTATTAAGTGCCTGCTATGTGCCAGGTACTATGTTAGGTGATGGGGATGCAAAAAGAGGCAAAAGGAAGCCCCTGTCCTGAAGGAGTTTACAAGTCCATGGGGGAGGCAACATGCAAACAAATATATAGAAAGCAAGCTATGAACAGGATAATTAGAAAATAATTAACAGAGGGAAGGCACTGGAATTAAGAGGGATTGGGGAAGACTTCCAGTAAAAGATGGGATTTTATCAACCACCCTGTAAGGTTAGTAATACAAGTTCTACTATTCAGTTTTACAGCAGAGGGAAACTGAGGTTAAAAGGAATGAAGTGATTTGCCAATGGTAATGCAGAGAGTGAATGGCTGTGGTGGTTCTCAAACCTAAGTTATCTGATGCCAGATCCAAAGCTCTTCCCCCTACACCCTGCTGTGCATCAAAGGACAGACTACACCTCAGTAGGATTATCAATCTAAAGCTGGGAGAGTCCTCAAAGGTCATCTAGTAATAGGATGAGGAAACCATGGTCCAGGAACACTAAGTCACTTGCCCAAAGTCAAAACTGAGCTGTGAAGCCAGATGCTCCGACTCCTGATTTTTCCACTGTCCTATACTGCACTGTCCTCCACTGTGTCCCTCAGAGGTCACGGGTCTGTTCAGTCACATTCAAATACAAACAGCACACCCAGTGGAGGATTATTATCTTCTAAAACATAGAAAAACTATGTGTGTATGCATGTGAAGACACTCATATTTAAATCTTCCCTTAGCCATTAACTCTCTGCATGACAGTTGTTAACCACAGGGCCTAGATGCCAGGGAAAGTGATAGCAGCAGTCAAGAAAGGCATTCCCCAATATGCCTTGCTATAAGATTATGGATTTAAAGCAAGAAGGGACCTTAGAAGTGATCTAGACTGTCCCATTCATTATTTTACAAATGAGGTTACTGAAGCTCCGAGGGGCAAAGTGAACTTGCCTAAAGTCACATAGACAGTAAGTGAGAGGGGCAGAATTTGAACCCAGAACTTTTGACTGGAGATCCAGAGGTCTTTACACCATGCTGCCTCTAGGTCTTCTCACCTTTCAACTATACTCCCATCTAAAACAAAGATCAATTACGTGTGTGTAGACACAAACTGGAATCGACTTGGCCACTAATTCCCCCAATATGGTTGAGATGAAGTTAGTACTGTTAATTCTGAAAGGTACCGTATCTAATACATTTTTGACAGATGAGGAAAGAGAGGTCCAGAATGGATTGAATGATCTGATGTTGCTGTAACCACTGATATCTTTCCCCAGTTTTATTCCCTCTACCAATGAAAGATGATGAAGTCTTGCAACGCCCTAACACAGACAAGACAATAAGCAGAGAAGGACCCAGACATCATCACTCATCAGAAGTCACTGCTCTGTTGGTTCTGACACCACAGCATCCCCTCAGACACAAGGAGGATAGCACAAGACATGACTATCCCAGTAGCAGCAGCTATGACTATCCCAGTAGCAGCAGCTATGACATAATTCACAATAGGAAAGCATTGGAAAGTAAGGGTCAACCCCTCCACACTGCGGGAGCAGAGGTGGGGAGAGGTTTCTGCAAAGGCATTTGCAATAGCAACGACAATGGCATACCCAGCATAGCTGCTGGCACAGGTTCTTGGATCTACTTTACTAGGAAAGAGCTTTTTAATGGGCCAACAATTCTTTTTAATCACATCCATAAAATACAGAGAAAATATAAGCAGAGAAATAAAGACCAACTGACAGGGCTTCTAACTGACTGACCATTACATACAAATGGAGTTTACATACATACACACATTACCTATACATACATAGTTATCAGAGAGGGTTTTCAAAGCCAGGGGATGCCTTAACAGCTATGTAGAGTCTCAGCTCCCTCCAAAGAGTGAGCCCCAAAGCAAAATCTCACCTCAGTGTATATATAACAAAGATTCATCTCCTGATTGTCTCAGAGTCAATTAGGCACAAAAACTAAGTGACTCAGCGCAGCTGTGAATTACCAGGGTTCAAAGGAGATCGAGTCTTCAGATGCTCACAATTTAGCCTGAGAAACTCCAAAAAGAAATCAACAAAACAAATCTCACTTTGCTTGCTGTTACAGCATCCTAGAAATCCTGATTCCTAGAACACCTACTCTTAAGAAATCACTCTGCATGCTGGGGAAGTAATGTACATGATAATTCAGAAGCAATGGGGGGAGAAAAAGGAGATGGATATGAGTGATACTGTGACTGACTTGCCGGATCTTGTAAGAGATGCTGTCTTATGGTGTTGTCAGCATAAGGGAAATCATAGTTCAGCAACAATGCCAGGATAGGATAGTTTGTTTACTTAAGGCATACAGCATCAAAATACATGAAGATTTAGTCAATTCAACACCTTAGCCAGGGGTCTTTTTACTACCAGAGTGTTAATCAATGCTATCTCTGATGTTTTTAGTAAGAGTGTAGTTTCAAAGGAAGGAGCTGAGGAAGGATGTAGAATGGTCTCCATCAATTTTTTGATCTAATATCAAGTGTCTGAATCTCTGTGGCCCAGGCTGCAGACATGCTCTAAGAGCCAACTTAACATCCATTCATTACTGTTAATGTAATGACACACTTCTCCATCAATATTTGTTTAGTTGCAAAGGAAATAACATTCAGGAATATTTAGGGTGGGCAGGATTTCCTGACCAAAACCCCTAGATCCATCTTGTGTCCCTCACATCCAGGCTGTTCTCAGGACAACTGTTCCTACTGCTCATCTCCGACAACATTCTGAATTGTGAGGAAAATAATGACCACTGACTTTTATGTGGCATTAAAGTTTGCAAAGCACTTTATATACATTATCTCATTTGAGTCTAAAAACAACCCTTCAAAATGGTAGACACCATAGACAAATATTATAATCACAATTTTACAGTTGAGGAAATTGAATCTCAGGATGTCACTTCTTGATCCATAATCATATAGCTAGTAATAGTGAAGCAGCATTTGATTTCAGATGTTCTTGACTTGAAATCCAGAACTTTATCCACTGTATGTCCTGAACAGTAGTATCGAATCTGGAATCAAAAAGACTCATTTTCCTGAGTTCAAATCTGGCCTCGGACTCTAGCTGTATGACCCTGGGCAAGTCAATTTACCCTGTTTGCCTCAGTTTCCTCATCTGTAAAATGAACTGGAGAGGGAAATGGCAAACCATTCCAGTATCTTTGGCAATAAAACCCCAAATGGGGTCATGAAGAGTCAAAGACAACTGAAAACGACTGAACAACATCCTACCTTCTTTCTCTACAACTCACAGACCTCACAGCTTGCGACCTCCCTAAATTCCTTGTATTTATTTTACACGTTTTTGTACATATATTTCATATGCTTATTTACACACACATCTCACTCAATGGACTATAAATTCCTTCAAGGCAAGGACTACTTCATCTTCTGTCTTTGTGTTTCCAGCACCTAGGACAGTATCTGGCACACAGAAGGTACTTAATAAAAGCTTTAATATTGCTTGTTTGTATTGTATTGAGGGATACTTCATGCTGCCTCTTCCAGAATATCTGGAAGTCTTTAAACTTCATATCCTTTAAAAGATCTATGAAACCAAGTTTGGAAGAATATTTTTGTTAAATTCAAACCCACTCATACTTAGGGATTTTTGAACTTGACCCTTGCCATTTACGAATTCTATTTGATGCTGGCAAAACACAATTTCCTGCTTCAGGATATCTAATAGCCCTAAAACAGTTCTTATTTAAGGTAAATGCAAGTTAATCTAACAGAGAAACATAATACCCCTTCAAATACAGGATTTGTAAGCTCAGGGGGAAAAGTATTTATAATGAGGTACAATGGGTTTCTCTAAACACAAAAATAGCATGGGATATTTTGCTAAACCTCAAATCCTATATTCTCAGCCCCTATTTTAATCAATAGCTTCTATCTTCAATTCTCCTTGGCTAATGGAGCTCCAGATTTAAAGGGTACAAAAAGGGATAGAGAGGAGAGATACATAAAAGGAGATGAAGTCATAACAGGAACACATAACTAATGGAGAATAGTGACCCAGATGTTCTCTATATCCACTAAGAACAAACCTTAATGAGCTTTAATTCCAATGGAAGATATTTAGGTTTTATTTCAAGAAACGCTTTTCATATTGTATTCTATTGAGTTACTAAGTTTTCATGTAATATAGTATTGGGAGTTACTAAGGGAGATGCTGCTTTTCTTCCCAGGACATCCTTGAAAGGAAGAGTAACCTCCAGTATTTTTCAGTCCCATTATGACCAGTTCTCTCCTCGAAGGGGATACATGCACACATGAACATTTGGAAGTTTCCATCTTCTCTATAAATTGCCTCTACAACACTCCTGACAATTGGTCATCCAGCCTCTACCTATCCAAAGACCTCTCTCATGAAGGAAAATCAGCCATCTCCCAAGGCAGCCCATTGTACTCCTGGATATCCGTAATGGCTAGGAAGTTTTCCCTACAATGTACCTCCATCCATTGCTCCTGGTCTCTCCTCTGGGGCCAAAGGAGGACCTATTGTGGTCCAATCTGTAAGCTGCATTGTGAAATGGGTTGGAGGGAGGGAGGAAGGAAGGAGTCTAGTCAGTAAACCCCAAGTTAACTGAGCAGCTTCCAGTCACCAAAATTTACCTTCCTTTGGAGAGGAGAGGACAAGCTGAGTTACCCAACTGGCTGGGTCTCCATTCAGTCATCTTGGACTATTCACAGGTTGTGTACATTTTGGGCCCTATAGGCCCAGAGTGAATGTCAGTAGTAACTGTTTCTGTTTGACCAGCAACCCTGAGGGTCTTCCCCTCTCAGTCTGATTTTTTTAAAATTAAAGGGACCATCCCTTGATTAACTTCTTAAAGAGGCCTATTCACCAAATAGGTGCTACCTGACTCAAAGTGAGAACCTGAAAAGACCTTAGCCTAAAAAGGGCCAAGGTCTCCCATTGCATCCCGGGCCATCTCCAGTCGTCCTGATGAATATCTGGCCACTGGACCCAGGTGACTCTGGAAGAAGAAGTGAGACTGGTGACCTTGCACAGCCCTCCCTCACTCAAATCAAAGTCAACTGCAAGTCATGTCATTACTTCCCTGATGTCTTTGAAAACAAAGGACAAATACAACATGAGGCCAAAGAGAACAAATCCAACGTCTCTTCCATGTGACTGCACTTCAAGTCCTTGAATCCAGCCATCATGTTCCCATTTATCCTCCCCAAATGAGGTTTGGCATTGGATGAGCAAGTATCTTCACCATGTGGGTGTTTTAATTGAAATGGTACCCGTCTCTATATAGAGACTTCTGATCTTGAAATTTGAGCCTAAATATTCAAAGAGGAAGGGTCAACTTCACATATGAGGAAATAGTTAAAAATTAAGATGGCATACTATGTTTAGTTCAAAAAGGTATATGGGCTTAAAATACAGTTTTCTTAAGAGAAAACTACCTCCTGGCTCTTACACTATCAAAAATGGGAATGTGTCCAAACTTAAGGAAAAGAATAACAAACCTCAGCTTGAGTTATCATGAATCTTACCTCAATATGTATACCTCAGTATGAAAATAATAGTTGACAATGACACAGAGCTTTCTAGTTTGTAAACTGGTTCTCATACTTAATTGCATTTGAAACTGACAGTTAAACTATTTTTGAGACAGCTGCTCCATGTAATATTATTGACCCCATTTTACAGATGAAAAAATGGAAGATACAAGAGGTTAAATGACTTGTCCATGGACATGCAACTCATAAGTGACCAAGGCAGTATTTGAAAAGAAAAATAGCCTTTTGGACTACAAGCCCTACAGTGTATCTACTACATCATCCTGCCTCTCACTCTGAAGACACGGATGATGTTCTAGGTGACAAGTGAGTGAGATATAGTGGGAAACCACTGTATCTGAGAGGCTGGAGACCAGGTTTATAGCCCAAGTTCTGCCACTAGATAGCATTGTATTATTGGGCAAGCCATTTAAAATCTGCCTCTACACCTCACTTCTCTCATCCACAAAAGGAGCGAACTGAATATGAAACACAAAAATCTCACACTTAGGTGGAATTTACCTAATTCAATCACTAGCTACAGTATTAATCCCTTCTATAACACCTCTAAAAATAATTGAGGTTTCAATTATTCCTTGAAATCCAGTGACAGTTAGCCTATTGTTTTCAGCTTTCCTTGTTAGAAAGTTCTTTCTTATACTCAGCCCAAAACTGTCTCAACCAACCAGCCAATCAATACGCATCTTTTAAAGCACTGAGTATGTATTCATTCTCCAGACTACACCACATGCTTTAGCAGTCTCCAACTTGAAGGCCCCACTGGGCTCCTTCTCCAACATTGGTGAACTCTTCCCTGAACTTCCACTTTGGGGAAGGATCCCCACCCCCACCCAAACCCCTATCCCTGATTCTCTGGCCTTAGTCATCATTCATCAGCTGACTCCTGGCTCCTCTCCTGATGGACATTCTCCCACTACTGAGATCTTCCACTTTGGGGAAGGACACCAAACCAGCCACCTCTGATTTTCTAATATTAGTCACCATGGCCCTGTTAGGATACCTCCTCCCAATCTTGCTTTAAAAAAAAAATGCTACATTTGAGTTCCAAGTTGTTTCCCTCCCTCCCTCCCAATCCCACACTACAGAAGGCCAACATTTGACATAGATAATGTGTAAAACTATACAACACATAGTTCCCTATATCAGTTCTTTCTCTGAGGTAGATAGCATCTTTCTTCACAGGTCCTTTGTAGTTGATCTGAATATTCATATAGCTCAGAAAAGCTTAGTCATTCCTATTTATTACTACAACAATATTGCTGTTACTGTATACAGATTCTCTTGGTTCTGTCATTTCACTCTTCATTATTTCATGCAAGTCTTTCCATGTTTTTCTAATGAAAGAAACTCATCATTTCTTATAGCACACTAGTATTCCATCACAATCGTATACCACAACTTGTTCAGCCATTCCCCAATTGATGGGCATCCCCTCAATTTCCAGTTCTTTGCCACCACAAAGAGAGCCCCTGTAAATATCTTAGAACATACAGGTTCTGTTCCTTTTACCCTGGTCATCTTGGGAAACAGATCTAATGGTGATATTACTGGGTCAAAAGGAATACACAGTTTTTTAACTATGTGGCCATACTTCCACACTGCTCTGCAAAATGTTGAATCCGTTCACAGTTTCACCAAGGGTGTGTTAGCATCTCAATTTTTCCACATCCCCTCCAACATTTGTCACTTTCCCCTTCGGTCACTTTAGCCAATCTGATAGGTGTGAAATGGTATTTCAAAGTTGTTTTGATTTTCATTTCTTTAATCAATAATGATTTAGA
The DNA here is from genome assembly GCA_023548195.1 of Bettongia penicillata ogilbyi. NCBI lineage: Eukaryota > Metazoa > Chordata > Mammalia > Diprotodontia > Potoroidae > Bettongia > Bettongia penicillata. Next base: position 1,668,506 of record JAJHZJ010000229.1, read on the forward strand.
ACATTTTTTCACGCGACTATAGATAGCTTTGATTTTGTTCTCTAAAAACTACCTATTCACATTCTTTGACCATTTATCAACCGGGGAATGACTCAAATTCTTATAAATTTGACCAAGTTGAGAAACTATAAAATTTCCCCATTTTTCTGCTTTCCTTCTAATCTTAGCTATATTGGTTTTATTTGTACAAAACCTTTTAAATTTAATATAATAAAAGTATTCATTTTACATCACACAATGTTCTCTGTCTCTGGTTTATTCATAAATTCTTCTCCTATCCATAAACTTAATGGTATTGCATGTTCTTCTAATTTACTTATGTATCTCCCTTTACATCTAGGCCATATATCCATTTTGATCTTATCTTGGTAAAAGGTATGATATTAATTTACACCTAGTTTCTGGCAGACTGTTTTTCAGTTTTCCCAACAATTTTTATCAGTTAATTCATAACCCAAAAGCTTAAATCTTAACATTTGTCAAACACAAAGTTACTATAATAATTTATAACTGGGTTTTGTATATCTACTCTATTCCACTGATCCATTATTCTATTCCTTAGCCAGGAACAGATAGTTTTGATAATTACCACCTTATAATAAAGTTTAAGATCTGGCATTGCTAATCCTCCTTCCTTTACATTTTTTCTCATTGATTTTTTTGATATTCTTCCAAAAGAATTTTATTTTTTTCTAATTCAATAAATAATTTTTGGTAATTTAATTAGGACAGCCCTGAATAAGCATATTCATTTAGGTAGAACTGTTACTTTACTTTATTGGCTCAGCCCACCCATGAACAATTAATATTTCTACCATTATTTAAATCTGACTTTATTTGTATAATAAGTATTTTGTAATTATATTCATATAGTTCCTGGATTTGTCTTGGCAGGTATACTCCCAGGTATTTTGTCTAAGTGGTTATTTTAAATGAACTATCTTCTACTATATGTTCTTGCAGGGCTTTCTTGGTGATACATAGAAATGCTGATGATTTATGTGGGCTTATTTTACATCCTGCTACTTTGCTAAAATTATTATTTCAGCAAGCTTTTTAGTTGAATCTCTAGGATTTTCCAGGCATACCATTATATCATCTGCAAAAATAGATAGTTTTATTACCTCACTGCCCATTCTGATTCCTTCCATTTCTTTTTTTTCTTATTGCTATTGCTAGCACTCCTAGTACAGTAGTGAATAATACTGTTAACAATAGGCATTCTTGTTTCATAATCTTATTTGGAAGGCTTCTAGCTTAGTCCCATTGCAAATAATGCTTTCTGATGGCTTTAGGTAGATGCTTCTTATTATTTTAAGAAAAAATCCATTTATACCTATGCTTTCAAATGTTTTTAATAACAATGAAGGTTGTATTTCATCAAAAGCTTTTAATGCATCTATTAATATAATAATGTGATTTTTGTTACTTTTCCTTACTGATATAATCAATTATGTTAATAGTTTTCCTTATATGAAAACAACCCTGCATTCTTGTATAAATCCCATTTAGTCATTATATATAGTCTTTGTGATATATTCCTATAGTTTCCTAGCTAGTGTTAGGATTTTTACATTCATTTTCATTAGTAAAATTGGTCTATAATTTTCTTTATATGTTTTTGCTCTTCCTCATTTAGGTATTATCACCATAATTGTCTCATAAAAGGAGTTCAGTAGGATTCCTTTCCTTTTATTCCAAATAATTTATTTAATATTGGAATTGGTCTTTAAATGTCTGGTAAAATTCAATTAGAAATCCATCTGCTCCTCATGCTTTTTTCTTAGGAAGCTCATTTATGACCTGTTCAATTTCCTTTTCTAAAATACACTTATTTAAATATTTTACTTCCTTTTCTGTTAATCTGGGCCATTTATGTTTGTGTAACTATTCTTCCATTTGACTTAAATTGTTAAATTTACTGACATATAATTATAGGCAAAATAACTCCTAATAATGGCTTTAAATTCATCTTCATTAGTCATGTATTCACCCTTTTCATTTTTAATACTAGTGATTTGGTTTTTTCCTTTTTAAAAATATTCTATTAATCAATGATTTATCTAGTTAATTGATGTTTTCATAAAACCAACTCCTAGTTTATTTATTTAATTCAATGGGTTTTTTTCCATTCAATTTTATTAATCTATCCTTTAATTTTCAGGATTTCCAATTTGTGTTTAATTGGGAATTTTTATTTTTTTATTTTTCTCATTTTTTAAATTGCATACTCAATTCATTGATCTGTTTTTTCTCTATTTTATTAATGCTGACACTGAGATGTAACTTTTCCTACTTTACTGCATTTGCTACATTCCATAAGTTTTGATATGTGGTCTTATTGTCATTTTCTTTAACAAAATTATTTATTGTTTTTATGACTTGTTCCTTAACTGGTTCTTTAAGATTGGGTTATTTAGTCTCTAATTAATTTTTAATCCATTCCCATGGCCCATCACTAAATTTAATTTTTATTCCATTATGATATTCAAAGAATGCATTTAAGATTTCTGCTTGTCTACATTTAGGCATAGAGTTTTTATGTCTTAACGTATGATCAACTTTTATAAAGATGCTATGTATTGCTGTGAAAAAGCTATATTCTTTTCTATTCCTATTCAGTCTTCTCCAGATGTCCATCATATCTATCTTATCTAACATTCTATTAATCTCACTGAGTTCTTTCTTATTTATTTCCTTGTTAGATTTATCTAGTTCTGAGAGGAGAAGGTTGAAATCCCTCACTCTTTTAGTTTTGCTATTTCATTTATCTTTTCCTTTAAAAATTTGAATATGATATCATTTGGTGCATATATATTTAGTACTGATACTACTTCATTATCTATGGTACCTTTTAACATAATGTAGTTTCCCTGCTTATCTAATTTAATTAAATCTATTTTAGCTTTAACTTTGTCTGAGATTGTGATCACTATCTTTGCTTTTTTTACATCAGGTAAAGCATAATAAATTCTGCTCCAGTCCTTTATTTTTACTCTATGTGTGTCTCTCATTTGTAAATGTGGGGTTTTTTTTGCCATATAGCCAGATTCTTGTTTTTGATCCATCTGTTTTATGGGTGAGTTCATCCCATTCACATTCAAAGTTAAAATTACTAGTTGTGTATTTCCTTCCATGCTATTCTCCTCACTGTTTATTCTTCTCTCTCATTCTTTTTGCCTTAATCCTCCTCAGAAATCTAATTTACTTCTGACCACTGCCTTCATAATCTGGATACCTTTCTGAAATTTCCTCTTTATCCTATCCCCGTGCCTTTCTATTTCTCTATAAGTTAAAAAAACTTTTATGCCCTACTAAATGTAAACCCAATTCTGATGAGAACATGGTTCTCACACAATTTTCCCTTTACCCCACTTTCCCTTTACCCCACTCTCCCTTCCATTGTAACAATTCTTCCATTCACACCTGTTTTGTATGAAATAATTTGTTCCATTATCTAGAAAACAAGTAAAGTAAAAGTTAAATTAAATCAGAAGAGAATGCATAAGGTGATATTTTTTGTCTAACCTTTGACCTTTCTCTTTCTTTCCTCCTTATCCCTACCCTCATCATCCTATCTTTCAATTCTTTTGTTCCTCAGCTCTCATTTTCTCCATCCCTATCTTTATTTTGATCACTGAGTCAAGTCTCTTACTACTTATCTACTTTCTTTTTGCTTGCTTGATCCTTACCGGGGCCATCTCCAGTCATCCCAATCTATATCTTGCCACTGAACCCAGATGGCTCTGGAGGAGAAAGTGAGGCTGGTGATTTTGCACAGCTCTCCTTCACTCAAATCCAATTCATTTGCAAGTCATGTCATCATCTTCCTGATGGCATGGTCCTCCTTGAGAACAAAAGGCAGACCACATGTTGGAGGATCCCCACAATATTCTCCTGATCAGGCTCCCAACGTTGACATTGGTCATGGGGAGAAAGTTCTAGAAGCTAAGGTTTCCACTTACACAGTTGCCACCAGGGCTTCTGTTTGTTGACCTGGGTTGGGATCTGCCAGGGAGGTATCTACATTTCATTTAGGCCAGACCACCACCCCAGAGGTCAGATCTTTCCTAACATCTTCCCAAGTTGTCTTGGGTTCGATGACTGGTTTTACCTCAATTTTTAATCATTTCTGCTGCTCTAAAATTTACTTTGAGGCATTATTTTGAGTTATTTCTAGTGAGATTTGGGGGAGTCAGGTAGTTTGCTGCCTTCTCCTGCTATCTTTCTCCAATTCCTTCTTTTCACTTTCTCTTTTATGTGTTGTCTACCCCCATTAGAATTTAAGGACACTTAAGAATTGAGGACAATAACTGTTTTTCTCTTTGTTTGTATTTACATCTTCAGTACTCAGCACAGTGCATGGAACACAGTAGGTGTTTAATAAATGCTTGATGACTGACCAACTCACTGCCAGACACTATGCCAAGTGCCGTGACTATGAAAGCAAAAGTAAAACAAGCTCTCTACAGGAGCTTCTTCCTATATAAGTATAGGTAAGATAGACACAAATCAAATACACACAACTGGAAGATGACAGTAGTAGGACTTGAACCCAGGACTCCTTGACCCCCAACACTGTATATATACTGTATCATATTTCCTCTCAAGGTCATTGTATTGTTATCAGTTCAAACTAAGACTGTGGTGTTTTTGTTTTTTGTTGTTGTTGTTTCGTTTTGTGTGCTGTTCTTGCTTTGGGCCACCACCATATCATAAGCCTCCAGTTCTGGACAATCTAGTCCTAGAAATGAAGAATAAGGTCACATTAGAATTTCCATGGCTACTTCACACCGCTGACTTCCCAGAATATGTTGCCCAGCCCACCCAGTCCTTTCTCCATGTCAATTTCCATTTGGTCATGCCTGCTACTTCTATATTCTGATAGTGTATTTTTCTAATCTAAGAGATAGATCACTGGTCTTGGAGCCAGGAGAACCTAGATGAAAATTTTGCCTTGGAAGCTTATTTTGTGACCCGGAGCAAGTCATTTACCCTCTCTTACCTCCGTATCCTCACCTATAAAATGAAGGTGCTAGATTCAATAGTTTGTGATAATAACAGCTAGCACTTACATAGTGCTTTAAAGTTTGCAAAAACTTTACATAAATTAGCCCATTTGATCTTCACAACCCTGTAATACAGGTACTAGTCTTTCCCCCATTTTCCAGATGAGGATGCTAAGGTGGAGAGAAGTTAAATGTCTTCCTAACTCAAAGTCCAGTGCTCTACCCACTATGCCACCTAGCTTCTCTAAGATCCCTTCCAGCTCCAACTCTATGATCTCAGGTAAAACTTTATATTTTTATTCCTATCAAATTTCACCTTATTAAATATGCTCTCTATGGATAAATTCAACTTATCATTTCAACATGTTGAGATCTTTTGGGATGCCTCATCTGTTATCCATTGTGTTAGCTGAACCTTCTAGCTTTAAGTCATTAACAAGTTTGATAAGTATGTTACTTTTGCCTTCAAATCATTGTCAAAAATGTTGAATACAACAGAGCTAAGGACTGAGCTCAACTTGACATTGATTCATTAATCAATGCTCTTTAAATCTGATCATTCCCCCAGTTCTGAATCCACCTATTCGGTTATTATCCAGCCCACATCTTGCTCCACATTGTCTACAAAAGTTATCACAAGAAGCTTTTATAAAGTTTTGATGAAATCTGGATGTATCTTACCCATGTTTTCACCCTGCCAAACACGGAAATGAGCTTAGACTGGCAAGACTTGTCCTTAGTAAATCCTTGCTGGCTCACAGCACTCACCACTTCTAAGGGTTCATGAACCATCCTTCATCTGTTCTGCAATTTTTTTTCAGGAATCAAGCACGCCAGGCTATGGTTTGAGGGCTTCTTTCTAAAATTCTGCTATGTCTACCAATCTCCAGTCATGCAGAGCCTCTGTTCTCCATAATTTCTACAACACAGCATCAATAATCGCATATAAACATTCAGCGCCCTGTTTAGGGTTTAATTCATCAGTGTCAAATGACTTGAGCTCACTGATGGCTGCCACAGAACACTCTTACTATCTGTCTCCTCATTTGTCTTGGGTTTCAGTTCCCTCTTTACCAGCTGAACTAAAAGTTCCTTCCAATTACAAGAGGCTAGAGTTACTAAACAGATGTATTCTTTAAAGGCCTCTGCTTAGCACCATATATTCACAGTCACTTGTCCCAGGCTCCAGTATAAGCAAACTGTGATGGCCAACAGGCATAATCTAATAGGATAGGAAAAAAATGAAGTGAACCTCACATCCTGGAACAAGGACAAAGCGCCTCTCAGATTCTAATCACACAATTAACTTCCCCTGCAGTTTTGAGAAAGCCATTTAATATATTTTCCATGACTCTGCTATAAGCACAGGATAAAAATATTTCACTCAGTTATAAACCCAGGAAATATAGCATGAAATATAGTGTCCTTCATGGATGAAGGAGATATTACTGACCCCTGTCTGGAGGACATTAAATCCCCGGGAGTGAGGAAAGGGATGAATTTGTATGGCTTCATTCCTACTCTCTTCCATTATCTCTTTGTGATCAAGCACAAATCGGGCTCATTAGAATTTCACATCTGCTAGGTCTCATCCAGCCAAACTGGTGGCTGGGGTTAAGTGGGAAATGTGTAGTTGTGTAGCTGGCTCTCTCAGAGATTACATGCCCATCTTGCTCCCGGTTGTGTAAAGGCAAAGATCCTAATCAGTCTTCTAGCATAAAAGTTTATCAGTCAATCCCATAGGACATTGCAGGTAAAAGTATAGTGCTATTAAGCAGGGTAAACACAATAAAGTCTATCCCAAAGCTGTAGAGGGTCTTAAGTTCACTCAGCTCCCTCCACTACTAGACAAATAATCACTACACATACCAATAGACTATTTCAACATTAAAATCAAGCAGATGATTCTATGTATGGGTCACCTATTTACTGTAAGGGTAAAAGCTCCATTTAGCCACAATCTGGTTCCTATCAAACAGTCCTAGTTCAGAAAACACAGACTGCTCTGAATGGGAAAATGACTAGAAATGATGTTCTAAGTATTGAATGCCTCATCAAAATCAGGATCATCAGAAGTTCCTATCTGCTAAACCTAAGTATATTTGTATAGCCAGGCACTGTATCATTCAACGCAATCAAGTGAACTGTGGCATCCTATGCACGAAACAGCAATATATAGGGATGATGTATTCCTAGTGAAAACAAGATCCAGTTGAAGAATATTTCTTTGTAACAAGGGTTGCACAGAACATGGATAAAGGTTCCCTGCCTGCTTCTGGCCAACTGCACGGGTATGAATGACTCAGTGTTGTGGGGGCTCAGGGTTCTGAGATGATGAAGCCTGCTGCTGCCAGACATGTGTGACTCAGCACTAAAAGGACTGGGCATTTGGGGATGATTCAGTGAGCCCTGAGTGGTCCCTTGGTTCTCACCCCCATCCTGAGACAGTGACAAGATCTTGGAATGCTTTGTCATTTTAAAAGGAGACATTTTCCAGTTCCCAGTCTTTCTTTGACCCTCCCATACGGTAAGTAGTACTATCATCAGACTTCTCATGAGGGGAAAGAGGAATCACCCTTGCCCTGCTGACACAGACATTCCACAAAGAGCATGGATTCAACTAGATAAGCCTGTGCCCAGGCTCTCTTTTCCACTTTGTCTTTTGTTTGTTTTTGACATGAATGTGCGCAGGTTTGGAGGCGAGCTTGTAAGTGTGAGAGACCCTGGGTCCACTGAGTGGAGGTGACTGACAGGAAGGACCATCCTTAGCTGAAGAAAATTAATTCACGTTGATCTAAAGTTTTTTGGACAGTACAGAACCAAGGTGAAACATGGAATGCCTATTCAGCACTCCCATAAAATGCTTCATGTTCCAATGTTTATAACTCAACCTTCTGCAAGAGTAGACACAAATCATTTAAATTCTATTTTAATTTATTCTGTCAATACATAATCTTAAGAGTTTTGTGACTAGATTAGCACTTCTTTCATGTGTATGAGATAAACACTTGTCCCACATTTAACTCATATTCTGCATTGAATACCTTTATACTCTGACCCCTTTCACTGATGGCTGCCACAGTACTATCTGTCTCCTCATTTGTCTTGGGTTTCAGTTCCCTCTTTACCAGCTGAACTAAAGTTCCTTCCAATTACAAGAGGCTAGAGTTACTAAAGTAACCTATGTAAAGTAAAAGTAACCTATGATTTAAATAACTTTTCTCTAGGGTGTCTGGATGAAATTATTATAATGGGCCAAGAGTGAAAAGAGGAACTTAGCCCTTCTTATGGATATTCAGACTTCTCTAAGGATGAATCCAATCTGGCTGTGTGTATGGACACAAAGTAGGGGGCCCCTAATATATAATGGAGTGGGTACAGTGACCCAGTCTGGTGAGCCTGGAAATGGTTGCTGATAGTAAAGTATGAAGAAGACAGCTGACCTAGGTTCCCAGGGGCCTTACTCTCCACTTACCAACCACTTCTCTTCCATGGCCTTCCCTCTTTTGCCTCTGTGTCTTTACATGGACAGCCCTCCATGCCTAAGATGCCTTTCCTCCTCATCTCTCTATCTCTAACATCCTTGCCCCCTTTAAGACTCAGCTCAAATGCTTCCTCCAACACATGGCTTTTTCTGATCCCTTCTCCTTCCTCAAGATGTTAGTGCTCCCCCATCCCAATCCTAGAAATCACTTTGTATTAACTTTTTCTAAACCTTTCGTGTACTTTTCTGTGTACATGTTGTATCCCCACAGTAAGCTCCTCCAAGGCAGCTGGGTCCCAGCTACCCACCCACCTCCCACAGTTGCTGTGAGAATCAGATAATAAAATATTGGCAAAGCACAACATAAAAGCCAACTCTTGTTACTGTTATTTGTATGCTGAGCTGCCTCATATCAACATGGAACAATAATACTAAAACGCAAATAGATGTTTTATCTCATCCGTGTGGATCTTCCCTCCAACAATGCAGACCACAGACCATCTATACTTGTCCATCTAGGGTAGCTTTTGTCCACATCATTTCCACAAGTTTGCTATAGGGGATTCACCTATATCCTGAGGGATTCTTCTGATATTGAAAGGATATCAGTGGAACTTGCAGACAGTCCATCAGTTATCCCTCCTTTTGGCACATGCTGAAGTCATCTTTTTTCACTCATACATGTAATTTCTGGGCTCTTTTATGCTGGCTCTTCTTGGTTTCATATTAATTATATGTTACTGTATCATTATGTATTTCTTCTTCATTTCAAATGGTCGCCACATCCAAAGAATTCACCACTCAGTGGCTGGCCTCACCCTGCACCTTAATATCACCTTTAGAGGCTGGCCACTGAGCAATGCATTTTTTTGGATGTGGCAACTATTTAAAACAAAGAAAAATATAAAAGAGCCCCCTGCTCCCTTGTAGCTCCTTTCTATTTCTGCAGCAACCATGGGAAAGTTAGGGGCAAAGAGCACTACAAATCATGGATTTAGATCATCTAGAAATGCTAACTTAGCAAATGGTCCTCTAAATATGAGATCCTTGTCCAATGGACCATTAAATAAATAATCGAATCATGTCAGTCTCAAAAACTGCACTCTGAAGAATAAACACTGAATGTCATTCAGAAGACAATACTATGAATACCATTACTCTGAAATAGCACCACCAATTTCCACCACTAAAAAAAAAGTAAAGTATGACAAAATCATTACAAATAGCTACAAAGGAATAGACAATGTAACTTTCGTTTTCAAAAACAAACACTGAGGTAAAAGAAGAAAAGTGATTTAGTTCCTAAAATAAATCAGAGGGGGGAACAATATCCTAACCAGATTAATTAACTGGGACTAAACCCACTGACTGATCTTACCTCTCCATATACCTACTGAGCCCACGCCCACGCTGAAACACCCTCACTGTTACTAATGTTAAGCCAGAAAACACTTCACATCCTCAGGGTATACCGAGACCGACATCTCTTGCCCACACTGAGAATCCTGGAACCCTGCAATGCTTTTGAAGTTGGAGCTAACCTTAGAGATCACATACTCTAAACCTTCCCTTTCGCAGATGAGTTAATCAGGGTGTGGAGAGGGTAAACTCAAGGTCACTCATATGAAAACATTGTGCTCTCAGTTTAGAGGCTGAAGTCCCCTTCTGTTCATACTGTGCTACAAAACAGAAGTGAAGTCCTTGTCACCAAAGGAGATGGAAAATTTCCCCCACCCACCTCCACCTCTACCTCCCTGACTTCTCTCTAGACTGAATCTTCCATTTCCTCCCACCCTACCCTTGTCTCCACTCTGCTGAGGACATACTGGAGGAACATTATGAACTTGCTAGAGCATTAAAAAAAATTGATTATGGAGAGCAGCTTGGGTGAAGAACGTTAACTGAGCTAATGTGTCTGTTTAACTAACAATATTTAAAGGGCTTATTATTATTAAAGGACTTCCCCCACCTCCCTCTACTCCTCAATCTTACACCATCCCAACCCCTACAACAGCACAGCTCCCAAGTGGCAGGGTTTCTTATCTCTGTTTTTGCAATATCTGGAAAAGCCCAGAGACTGATCATCAGTCTCTCATGCTTGTGCTAAGGTAGAGTTCCAGGAAAACCAGCCAAAAAATTAGAGAGAGGAAAGGAACACAGAAGGGGATGTTGCAAGTGGACTGCTTAGTGTCCAGACTGGCCTCACAACAGGAGCTAGACTCGAAGTGAAGAGGGATGCCTCATCATGCATAGGCCAAGCAAGGCCAGTCTCAATCTCTCCTCCTGGGGAATGAGGGAACAAAGAGCAGCCCCTCCCTGACAGCTACCAATTTGTACTTCATTAGTAACAGTTTCTCCCTTGTGAATGTCCGTGAGAAATCACAGTTTGAGTAACTAGCTGGTGCTAAATGGACTAGGGTACTTGGAGAGCAAACAAAATCCATAATTATCTAAAATATTCATAGAATGTTAGCGCTGGATGGGGCCCTAGAGATCATCTGGTTCAAATGCTTCCAGTGGCTAGGAGGCACAATGTATAGGATACTTGAGTCAGGAAGCCTTGAGTTCAAATCTAACCTCAGGCACTTGCTAGCTTTGTGTCCCGGGGCAAGTCATTTGACCACTCAGAGACTCAGATACCCAGTCTGCAAAATGGGGACAACAATAGCAGTTACTTCACAGGTTTGTTTTGGGGATCAAATGAAATCACATGCAAAGACCTTCGGGAATTCTAGAGCACTATACAAATAGTGGCTATTATTTTACAGGTGAAGAAACTGAGGCCCAGAGACAGGAAGTGAACTGCCTAAGGTCAACGACAGAGTTGGGGACCAGAACCCAGGCCCTTTAACTCTTAGGCCTTTTCCACTTCATTGGCCAAAGTCCAAGAAGCAGCACATGGGCCTGTATAAGGGAACAGTCTCCTGAGGGGAATATAGGCACCAAACCCTGGTGGAGTGGCATTTTGAAATTACTGCTAACAACTTGGTTTTAGATAATGCCTACAAATGGGATAGTATGATCCATCACTGAACTGCTGCAGGGAACAGTGAGAAAGTTATGAGATTTTTTTATCAAATTCCTCCACTTGCCAAACTGCTTAACTTATTAGGTGACTTGAACTTAATCTCCTTATTTGCAAAGATGAAGGTGAAAGGTGACATGAGAGAGGCATATGGGCAATAGTTGTGCCTTACAAAGATTGACTTAGAATAAATGAAGTAGCAGAGGGGCCGTAGTTCTTGTTGAACCTGGGGCTTGTGGACTGCTTGAGTTTGGGAGTTCTGAGATGCAGTCAGTCGAAATCCAAATAGGTGTCTATACTAAATTCAACATCAATATGGTGATGGGGAGAGGGGAAGGAAGAGCAATACCACAATGTTTAGGGAGGGGGGAGGTAGCCCGGACTAGAAATAGAGCAGGTCAAAGATTCCATATCAATCAACAGTAGAATCAGACCTGAGTGGCCATTTCACTTCCAGCCTGGAGATAAAAATACCTTATATTCTTAGATAGATACATAGATACACAGATAGATACATAGATGGATGGATAGATGAAACAAAGTTAGATGGCCATCAATTTGAGAAAAGTTAAATTGTGGTGCTTGAATATAATGGAATATTACTGTACTAATATACTAAAAGAAATGAAGAATCTAATGAATACATAAAAACACAGAATGATTGATATAAACTGATGAAGGTGAATTGAGCAGGATCTAAAAAAACAACATACTCAATGACTGCCAAATTTAAATGGAAAAAACAATCACCAAAAAATAATTAATAAGGGATATTGAAAAATTATAAAGAACAAGCTTGGCCCCCAAAGAGAAATATGAGGAAATCACTCTCCCTTCTCCTCTGCAGAGGTGGGAAGTACACAAATATGGAACACTGCATAGAGACATTATTTTTCAATGCACTGATCAGTTTTGCTGAATTTTTTTCTCTTCCTTTTTTTCTCAAAAAGAATTCCTTCATAAGGGATGATTCTCTGGCAAGGAAAGGGATAGAGGAAAACATGATATCAAGGTGATGTCAAAATCAAATTTTTATAAATAAAAATCTACTTCAAAAAAAAAAAAGAATGCCTCTATTTATGCAAAGAAAGGACAGGTTGGCTAGTGCAGGTGAAGACCACTGGCAGGGACCATTAACAGGTCTGTTCTCTAGCAGGAATATACAAATCTGGTTGATCTGATAAACTCATCAAGACTAGAGTTTCACTCCAGGTGCCAACATGGCAGAAAATGTGTTTTCTACTTGCAGTCATCATCACTGCTGCTTGGCATGTCACGGTCACTCACACTCTGCACTACATACCCTGTAACTGACCTTGGACAGCCACTACCAGGGTCCTGTTACTATGGGCTATGTACCCCTTTATCTAACTCTCCAAGACCAAAAGCCGGACTCTCTGAAGAATAGAATATCCCCTCTGCTAATATGACTATATCCACAGTTACATTGTCGCCACCACACCCCTACTGAACTGAGATGACTCCATGATGGTCATATCTGAGTGGATGGTGCCCGACTCACAAAAACAGCAGTGAAAATAGTAAGGCTGTGAAACAGTTCTGTTCATGTCTAGTCTCCCTATATTAAACATCTGTGCTTGAGGACACAAGAGGCCTATAAGCTTGTGCCTTAGTACAGAATTCATCCAATTCCATCAGCTGCTAACACCATGAAGCCTTGGAGAGAGTCATCTAGGAACTGGTGTATGCTGATACTGCACTCTTGCAGTATATATACCCCCAAGACAAGAGCGATGCAATGACTGTTAACTGCTGTGCAGAGTGTGATGAGACTGAATGCAAATGAGATCATGTGCTGGTCTGCATTGGGGAAGACCTCATAATAATATCAGCTCCTATTTATATAATGACCCAGAGTCAGGCTTCCCTCATAACAACCCAAGAAGATAGGCAATGCTGGTTTTATTCATAGGCTATGAGTCCATCATGAATTAGCACTAGAAGGGACTTTATATGCCTTCTATGTGAATACTTCCTAGCTTTGTGACCCTGGGCAAGTCATTTACCTTCTGGATGCCTCAGTTTCCTCAACTGTAAAATGAGTATACCAAAAACATCTACCTCACAGGGTTATTGTAAGGATCAAATGTGACAATATTTATAAAAAGTGCTTAGCACTGGCACATAGTAGGCACTATATAAATGCTTATTCTTCTACTTCCTTTCCCTTCTCTCCCTAGTTGTCTCCTCAGTCTCTTCTGCTCGATCATCAACCATGTCATGCCCAATAACTATGGGTGTCCTCAGTGCTCTACCCAGGGCCTCTTCTCTTTTCTTTCTATAATCTCTTCCTTGGTGATCTCATCAGCTCCCATGGGTTCAGTTATAATCTCTATTCAGATAACTTCCCAGATCTATTTATCCAGCCCTAATCTCTCTCCTGAGTTCCAGTACTACATCAGCAACTGTGCATTAGACATTTTGAAATGGATGTCCCTTAGTCATCTCAAACTCAACGTGTTCTAAACAGAACTCATTATCCTTCCCTCCCCTTTTCTGAGCTTCTTTATAACTGATTAAGGGACCATTATCCTCCCTGTCACTGATGTTTGAGTATAACTCAGAGACTGTGAATCTGGAAAAGACAATGAGCTCTGTTTCAGAGCTGTGCTCAGAACACACGGTGACCTGGGAGGACATAAGGCAGCCTGTCCCTGCACTATCCGGTGGCTCACAGTTATCCTCACTTGAAAGTTTCCAGGGATTAAACAGAAAGGTTGTCTGATTGAAACTCCTGTATGGACCATCAGTTCCATCTCCTCAGACCATTACAATACTTGTCACCATAGTGGCAGTCTCTCATCGCTAGAAATAGATTCACCAAGCCCTCATGTGTTAGATTGAAATGAAGTAAGAAATATTGTTTATTCTCTATATAATCCACTAGGAAGAGAAAATCTGTGCATGCTCTAAGGACTGTGCCTTCATTTGCCAATCTCTTCATTACAGAAGCGTATATTGTAAGAAGAACACTGTGCTAAGTTCTGGAGCTACAAAGACAAAGATTTGAAAAGTTCCTGCTCTCAAGGAGTTAACAGTCTCTTGAAGGGATATAACACACATATAAGTAAATAAACCCAAAGCAGTAATACATCTGGCTTCCTGAACAATTTCATCAGCCCTGCTAAAATGAGGTGGCCATAAAAGCTCCTCAATGATAAGAGCCATTGCCAAAACTAAAGCAAAATTGAAACTCTCCTAGGCTTGACTAACAATAGAATGAAGGGATGATACCAAGATACTCAAGCAGCTGCTGTATGCCATGCCCATGAGGTGCACTCACAAATGAGGTGATTAGAAAAAAAATAGTTCAAAGAGATACTGAAACACATGCAGTAATGTGGCCCATCTGTGGACAGGTACAAGGGAGGGCAAGCAGAGAGAGCACCCAAGGGTGCTACTATAATGAACAGGAAGAAGGGAACATTCCTCTTCAGCTCAGATTTCAGACTGACCATGAACTGAAGAGTCAGAGAAGCAAACAGTGACAAACTCTGTTAGTTAAACAGTTGTAACAGAAAAGCAAGAAACACGGCATTAGAAGAGTCTTGGTCATGAATCTGATTTGGGTTTTTTTTTTCCACTCACACACAAAGAGAGAGAGCACTCTTAGGGACATCATGTTTTAACAGAGTCACATACTGATGAATTTAAATTCTTTTTAGTTTTTTGTTTGTTTTAGCAATGAGGAGGCTGTCTCAGTTTCTTATCTCTTCCCACTTGTTAAGATTATTTTCATCTAAAAATCCTCTCACATTCTCTCCCTCTTTCTCAGTCTCTCTGTGCCGCTTTGTCTCTTTCTCTCTCATTTTCTATCTTGAATTCGCTGAGGAAATGTGGTAATTTCTATAACATAGATGTCAGGTAGTGCAAAACAATGTAATCCAGCAGATTAGGAGTCAAAGGAACTGTTGAATACTAGATCTTTCAATAATTCACTGTGTGACCTTTGGCAAACTGCATAACTTCTCTACAAGTGAAATGGGTTACTTTGGATGGTAATAGTTTCCCCACACCCCCAACCAGAGATGGGCGACCACTTCTGAAGGAGGTTGTGGAAAAAAGTATTTCATTGTTATCAGTTGGGCTACTTGGCCTTGAAGGCCCCTTCCAAAAGCCCAATTTTGCAACAATGACAGAAGTATATGATAGGAGCCTATTTTGTTCCCATCATTCACTTTCCACGATAATGTATATACTCAGTTGGCTAAAGATGACTTTATTTCAAACACACCAAGAACAAAAGACTTTGCTTCTGAGAGCAAAGCTTTTATAGCAGAGGAATTATCTTTCTTTTAATTGGTCTAGTTTAAGTCTTTTTGAATATCAGCTTACTATTTTTGTTCCCTACCACTTCCAAAGGTAGACTCGAAAAGAAAGAATCAGCCAACAGAGCCCAGAGAACCTAGATACCAATCATCATGGTCGTCATCATCATCATCGTCATCATGGATCTAATGGTCATTAGAAATTATTTTTGACTGGACCTAATCAGTTCAACATATTTTCTCATCTCTGTCCTAACATCTTCCTCCTCAACCCCTGGGAATATTATAATAATAATAATTCAAAGGAATAAACACACACCAAAGAAACCCAGCTTTCTTAACTCTTTACTTGTCCTAAGAGAGTTAGTTTTATCAGTCTAGATTTTCCAAGCCAAAACAGAGGCATCATAATATAGCAGAAGCATTGTGCTTCTAGGGTCAGAGCCCTCACTGGCTCTAAGGTCAGAGGACCTGGGGCTAAAGTTCCATCTCTAAGGTTTGTATGTGTAACCTTCCCCTCTCCATCCCCACCAACTTCCCCACGGCTACCTCTCTTACACAGTGACACATCTCTCAACGATAACAGGTAACATTTAAGATGGTTTGTTCTTATTCTCCCAAGAAATTCAGAACAGATACTAATACCATTATATTCCCTGATGTGTTCCACTGGCTTTTCAACAGAAGTGGATAGGGTTTTTGGTTTTTTGTTGTTTTTGGAAATTTTTAATGATACGGGTTTTGAGGGAGCAGAAGCTCAAGAAGAGATTACAGCCAGTTCCCAATTTAGAAATGGTAGTTTATTAGTAGAAAATTTTTAAGGACTCAGAATGCATTTTCCCCCAAAGAAACAAGTTATAATTAGTGGTTAATGACCTATAGGATCTAACCATCACTGATAATACTTTCTGTATGAAAATACATTCAAATGGTAGATATGTGAATTCTCAAAGTTGGAAGAGAGCTCAAAGAGGTCCAAGGATGAATCTCTCCGACATAATAGCTGACAGTGACTTTCTGGCCTTTGCTCAAAATTCTTCAGGAACAAGGAATTATTACTTCCCCCTCCCCCATGACAACTCATCTCCCCATTTTACCTTCCCTCAGTTTGTGCAGAAATCAAGGATTCTCCCGCTTATAAAATAACACCACAGGAATTTGACTTTTGTGGAAGGAAAACCAGGTCCAGAGAAGAGATGCTAGGGGGCTAGGGAGGGGGAATGATGGTATTCCTACTTGTGTAATCCATTAATATATATAGATCATTTGCAAATTACAAATTTTGCAAATGTATTTTTTGGAAGGCAGCTAGGCAGTGATAGCAGATAGTCCTGAAGAAGGCTGGATCTGAAGAAGATCTGAATTCAAATTCTGCCTCTGGCATTTCCTGGATCTGTGACCCTAGGCAAGTCACACTTAGCCTCTCTCAGCCTTAATTTCTTCATCAGTAAAATAAGGATAATAGTAACACCTGCCTAACAGGATTGTTATGAGAATAGAATGTGATAAGATATGTAAAGTGTTTTAAAAACTTTACAGCACTATATAAATGTTAGCTATCATTATTATTATCTAGGCAAATGTCACCACAATAAAGCCCTGGTGACAGATACGTGATTTGCTGCTGTTTGACCATCATTCTAGTTCTCAAAGAGAATCAATGACTTCATGAGGGTGATGCCTTGACTGGCAAGTCAACTGGATTTAAGTGAGGCAGAGCAGCACCAAATTATGGAACGAAGGCATAAGAAAACCCAAGAAAATACAGATTTTTTTTTTATTTAGGTTTCAGGTGATATTTGGGAAAAGAGATTGTCCAATTCCCAGAATTCTGAGAAAAATATTCAGCCACTTGAAAGAATCTCTTTTCATCAAGATGTAACTAGATTCCATCAATATACCAGCAGAGGACATGTGGATTTTAAGAAGATATTCATGTGAAGTTTGGAGAGGGATCTGATAACATAAATGGATGCTCACTGAACTCAATCTTTGGCTTCGGGGCCCTCTCCAATGCTAACTGTGACTATTCTCCAGGTAATCAAAGTTTGGAATCCCTAGAACTGCTTTGTTGTTTTTAATTCTTCTCCCAGTGCTTCAAAACAGTCACTTAAAATAGCAAGAGTGGACATCAGGAGTAAAGCAAAGAGCCTACCTAAGGGAAGGTATACCTAGGGATTTCTGGCTTGTAGTGGTTCTGAAAGCTATAGCTCCCCACTTCCACTTTCCCTTGCCCCACTCCAAATTTATAGAACCAAACCACTACAAAAAAATATATCTCTATTCCCTTACTGAACTGTCCACACTTGGATGGAAGAAATTAAAATATATATAAGGACGCTCTGATATAGAAGTCCTATAGAAGGTGCTGAGGGAATTTCAAAAACCAATTCTATTTAACAAATCCTTATCAAGTACCTGCTATGTGCAATATATTGTACTACATGCAGGGAATACAAAAGAAAAATTAAGGGCTGTGCCCTCAAAGAGCTTACATTATACTGAAGGGAAGTAAAATGCTGGAATAGGTAATATGCAAACTGCTACGAGACTTCAGTCACTATAAAATATAGGATGGGTAGTGAGATTTCAGTATGAGTTTAAGGGATTCCTAGGCCTAGGGTAGGACACGCTGATATGGTGACAACAGGACTTCGGATTTTGCCTTTAGGAATTTTATTTAATGAATAAATACGAATCAAGCCACGGTGAGGATCACTGTTCTACTTTCCTCTCTTTGTGATTGTGCTATTGGGAGTTCAGGGGGTGTGGATATCCGATAGCCATCCTCTACAGATAGCTTCTGGATGTGTTTTGTGACTTAGAGAAAGTGAAACTGAAAATTAGATCTTAGTGTAATAGGCTACAACTGAAATCTGTGAATGTTGAGATTTCAGACCTCACAAGAAGCGGAGAGTTGCCAACCCCTCAGGGTACAACATTAAAAGTTCTTTCTTTTACCCTTATTCCATTCAGTAAATCTACTCCATAATGTAAATGTGTAATCTTTTGGGTCATAGGAAGGAGAGGAGAATTTGATGAGATGGGGCTGGACACTTGAATAAACCCATGAAGTGTTGATAATGTTCCAATTTTCTGCCCTCAATTAAGACAAGATAGAAGCTAAACTGATTTCTAAGGCACTGAGGGACTGGGATACAAGAAGAACCCAGTACAGTCTGTTCCTACTTGTGTAGAGATCCAAACAGGCAGCCGGTGTCCACACATGTACAGGAGAGTCAGAAGAGAGTATAGGTGTTGGGGCAAGCTGAATTCAACTTATTCAGAGAGTTCTAAGCCCACCTACCCACCTACTTGCCTTTCTAATTTTAGTGCCCATAGAAGGCAACTGCTTCTGTGAAGAGGATAAACCTTTCTATACCTTACATAAAAAATACAAGAAAACTGGAGGAGGGAGGGAGCACTAATGACTTGGAGGATTAGCAAAGACTTCATGTAGGAGGTGTCTCCTAAATTGAGCTTGGAAGTAAGCTAAGGATGCTAAGAGTTGGAGACAAGGATAGAGTGCATTCCAAGGATGGAAAATAATCTGTGGGAAGCCAAGTGTAAACATGCCACATCTCATCAGTCTCCCATATCATCAACTCAAAACAACAACCCCTCTGAAAGTGCCAAGGGATGATCCCAAATGCTTGATGAAGAATCATGGCATGAGAAGTTCAGAGTTACAGGATGGGAATCAAGGGTTGGGGTGGGGGGTGAGTTCTCTCTATTGTTAAAAAACAAAACAAAAACTTCAGTCTTTTGGATACTTAGCCTTCTCAAGCATCTCTTTTTAGAACAGAGGGTAATGGTAATAGAATAGCACTAAGAGGTAGAATAGTAAGAGTGCTCCCTCCATCCTCTGCACCCACATTGTAACTGACATACAAAAGAAGTAGATTAATGGCATAATGGACCATGAAATTATTCTAACTCCCTGAGGCTAAACGGTACAACAGTTGATAGTGTGATAATTTACACAATATGTATGACTCTTGGATGAAGAATGCATTAGATGTTATGGCAAGCAGGTAGAAGTTCCCTCCCCAATTTCACTCTATATGCATATGGGATGCTAAAGAAAATATTATAATAAATATATGTGATAATGGCAATGTATAAAATCTCCACGAGAATGAGAACTGATGAAAATATGAGAAAAGAGGATTTTGTAAAGGATATTCTACACAAGACCACATTTTCACAGTCATGCAATTGTATGCAAGGAGTAGAGAACACAAGCTCTCACTGTGATTATTATATGTTGACTATCAAAAAGGCATTTGACTCAGCAGAGCAAAATGTAGCCTTAAATGTTCTTCTCCAGACCCACACGAACTGATGCTGAGTGAAGTGAGCAGAACCGAGAGAACACTGCACACAGTAACAGCAACAGCAACATTGTGCAATGACCAACTCTGAGTGACTTAGCTCTTCTCAGCAACGCAATGATCTAAGACAATTCCAAAAGACTCTCGCTGGAAAATGCCATCTACAACCAGAGAAAGACTTACGTAGCCTGAATGCAGACCAAAGCAAATTATTTTCTCTTTTTTTTGTGTGTGCTTTTTCACTTTTGTGTTGTTTCTTTTTTCACAACATTGACTAATGTGGAAATATGTGTAATATAATCATACATGTACAGCGTATATAAGCTTGCAGGCAATCTTGGGAAGGGGAAAAATTTAGAATTCAAAATCATATCCAACTTTATGTTGAAAATAATAAACAAACAGATAGATAGATTTGAAATTAGATTTCTCCTTTCCAACAAGTTATCTCCCTGGCTTATATTAAAATCATACAAGATTCCTTGGTGGAATCAACAATTGGGACATTCAACAGACATTCAGTTCAGCAATTCAGCAACCATTTAAAAAATATTTTTATGTTCAAGGCAATAAGAATGCAAAAAAAAATAAAATAATTCTTGTTCTCAAGGATATTACAGCTTACTGGGGAGGCAAGAGAGGACATAAAAATGGTGAGAGTCAGAGAAGGCTTCACAGAGGAGCTTAGCCTGAAAGCCTGAACTTAGCCTCAAAGAATCGCAAAGATTTGCTTCATGATTGTATGGTTATCAGTATCAAATTTGGTATGACAAGATGTCTAATACAGAGTCCATACAAAAGATCATATATTGAGAGCTAGAAGAATCATGAAAAGTCATCTAGTCTAACTGGAACCAAGGTCTTCCCGACTCCAGAGTCTCTATCTACTATGCCACTCTGACTCATTATACAGAGAAATTAAGTGTCACCCAGCTAATAACTGGAAGAGTTGGGATTCAGTTCCTGGTCCATTGACCCCAAGTTCAGTGCTCTAGCCAGAACACCATGCAGGTTATAAATGACGTGGCCTTTCAATTACTTGTGTTTGTGAATGACACTGCCGTAACTCCCTTCAGCTCAGGAATACTGAAGAAACTTCAAAATGAGATTCATAATCATTTAAAAGAGCTTGCTCTCCTTTCTCATCTTTTTTTCCTGGCTTTCTTGAGACATGGCTATAATGCCACCTTCCACAGGAAGCCTTTCCTAATATCTCTTCATTCTAGTCTCTTCCTTTTATTGATCACTTCCTATGTATCCTATAGACAGTTTGTATATACATAGCTGTTGCATGTTGTCTCTTATGTTGTGAACTCCCCAAGTTCAAAATCTGTCTTAGGTGTTCATTTGTACCCCTAGCATTTAGCAAAGTGTCTGGCACACAGTAGGTGTTTAATAAATGCCTACTGACTGGTTAAGTGGCTTAATTATCCATACATTAAAAACCCATGTTTTTAATGTCTATGTTTTAATGTCTATAACCTATAGAGCCTGTCCATCAGTACATATATCTGGTAGAGGCACTAAAAATGGACAATGAGCTGGATCCAAAATTGAATAGGAAGGCCAAAGATATAGAGCTAGAAGGAATGTTAGAGGTCACCTAGTCCAAGCCCTTCCTTTTACAGCTGAGGAAATAGAGGGCCAGAAAGAGTGGGCGACTGCCTAAGGTCAGAGAGCTAGAATGTAGCAGAACATAATCTGAACCTCAGAACGCTGACTCTAAGGTCAACTTTCCTTCCACTGCACGACACAGCTCAGCTGAACGATCTTTGAGAAATGGAAAATTTCTGCCACATACTAAGTCCTTAATAAATATTCATTGGTTGGTTGATTGTTGACGGAATCATTTTCCCTGACGGAGGGATACCTGATTCTGGGTGAAGAAGAATTTCTTCTCTAAAAACCAACATTCTCAATCAACAATTCTCTCCTGGACCAAATGAGATAAAATTTGCAATGTGCTCAACACAGTTCCTGGCACATAGTAGACACTTACTAAATGCTTCATTCCAAACAGTTCCACCAGAGACGTTTTACAGGTAAGACAATTATGCCTGAGGATTAGAATCCCTCAGCATCCCTTCTTCTCTCTTCTCCTCCCATCACTGATTATTTTGCCTACACCTAGACCCAGGCCTATGTCACATAGTTGAGCCCCATTCCCCTCAATGCCTTCGTGATGGAATTTTGCCACTTAAATAATGGGCATAGTAACCACATTCACCTGTCCTTTTAAAGCTGTGAGGAAATAGAAATACATATTTGGATAACAAAAGACTAAAGAAGCACTCCACCATAAAGAGGCCCAATCACAATGAAACTCCTAAGCCTGGCACCTCATGGGAGTAACAGTGAGCCCTCTGTGGGTTCACCCCTTTGAGGCAAATTGCCTCTTCCAGGCATTCTCCTTAGTTCCTGGAAGGATTGCTTTGCCTCAAATAGGAGGGAAATTTACTGGAAGCAAAATCCTCTTCCAGGCAGACCATCTGCTCCCAGAAAAAAGGCATTTTTATCGCAAATGGGGGAATATTTTCCCTCTCAAGGGGGAGTAGACTTTGCCCACTCAACACTACCCTCAAATGTACCTTAGAATAAAACCTATTTATTTTTATGGCAAATGGGAGTTTTGTAATCATTTGTCTGGACTACAGCAGGAATGGAGACAACATTCCTCACCAGAGAACTCTCTAAAAAGTAAGAACCAGGCCTCCACTCCTAGTGACATTCATGTTATATGTGACAGATGAGAGGATCAGAGAGTTAGACTTCCCAGTCAATCAGTCAATAAATGTTTTAAATCACTTACTATATTCTCGGCATGCTAAATGCAGTGATATAAAGAAAGGCAAAGAGAGTCCTTCTCTTCAAGCTCACATCCTAATGGAAGAGACCTTAGAAGTCACTGAGTCCAGCTTCATCACTGTACAGGTGAGGAAACTGAGGCATTGAGAGATTAAAATATATGAGACATAGCTCCTCCCCTCTTTGCAAAGGTAGGGAATATGGACATGAAACAGTGCATTTGCAGTGAGTTGGAGTTGATATCTTGGTTGGTGGTTCTAAATTTCTTTCCCCTGTCCCTCTTTATTTTATTTTTTTTATTTTTAACACACACACACACACACACACACACACACACCCACGTGAATGAACAATTGCTCTGCAGGAAAGAGCATACATTTGAAAATGAAGATGAGGTAAAAAACAAAAGATGTCCCCCCAAAATTGTTAAAGCACAATCAAGGTACATTTGTTGGTGTTATTTTTATTCCATCTAGACTTATAGAAAACTCCTAGTGAAGACTCTCCTCTGTTGATCAGTTCAGCAACTCATCTGTACCTGCCTGAGTAAAAGGTTAAATGATTTGTCTGGAATGGAGTACTTCCTGACTTCAGGTTTTAAGTCCCTCACCCACACTGCCACACTGTATCTCACTGTAATTATAGCAATGAGTAATTTCATGATTTTGATATCTCTTCTGTAACTTCTCAAACCTAACTAATACTTTCTCTGTCTAGGTCAAATGAACTTGTTTTTTCAAGCATTTTGAGCTTTGTATTTTAATAATTGGGTTCCTTTATATTTCTATGTATTCTGTGTTTATTCATTAAAAATACTGTGCTACATAAGAGTCCACAGGATTCCCCAAACTGCCAAAGTGGCCCATAACATAAAAAAGGTTTAGAACCTCCACTTTAGACCCATATGTACTAACCTGAAATCTAAATATACTTATAAAAGTAGATACATATAAATTATGTATTATAAAAGTATACAAGTATACTAACCTAGGACACTTTACTTTCAATCTTTAAGGCATCTAAGAACAGGTTAAATGTCACTACAATGAATTCAGAAGACATGCCCAAATCTTCAGACATAGCAAAATTTAGTTGCATCAAATACTTATTTTGATGATCTGCTTTCAGTTGGATATTCCTTCTGCCAAGGCAGTATTCATCCCTCAGTAGACTGTCTTCCTGAGTTGCCATCACTAAAAAAAAATTTTTTAAATAAAAAAAAGTCTGTCATTCTGTAGTTATCTTCCTTTTCTTCCACAAAGTCAGTTGGGCAGGTCCTCAGAAGACATACAGAGTTCCCCACTGAGCCCGCATTCAAAGCTTCTCCAACTTGACAGAACCTTCCATAACTTGTCCTCTACAGGCAGAGTCATTGAGAACCCATGGTCTCCTCTATTTATACTATCATGAGACACTTAGATGGCTCTGTGGATAAAAGAACTAGCTTTGTAGTCAGAAAGCTCTGACTTCAAGACCTGGCCTCAGGCACACCAGCAGCCTGACCCTGAGCAGATCACTTAACCTCCACTGGTCCCAGTTTCCTCATCTATAAAACAGGAAAATAAAAACATCTAACTTACATGGCTGTTGTAAGGATCAAATAGAATAAAATATGTAAGGAACTTGGCATATTTAAAGTGCTACATAAATTCTAACTATTATTATCGGTACTAATTTTATTTTTATTCTGAGACATCACAGTAGGACCTTCAGCAGTATCATATCAAATATGGTTCAAAATAATTGAGCAATCAATTGAGGTTTAGCAATCTTATAAACAGAGTTGGTTTTCTTCCCCCATGAAAACTGTCTTTGTTATAATGAGATTAAACTGACATGGCTTACCTGTCGTCCAGCTGTACATTCAGACGTCATTTATAAATCCTTAAAACCAAAAGTAGCCTGCTTATCAGTTGGAATCACTGGTGGATCAGAGGTGAGGCTCTAAAATGCTCGGCTATTTTTCATTGCCTCTCTACATTCACCTTCCCCTGGAATACCCTGAACCACATGAATGTATGCTATATGTAGGCTAAAAACGCAATTCCTATAAAGCTGACATGCTATTCTTAGAGATGCGATGGCATTACCTTAACTGAATCTCCCTTACAATGAAACGGCAGCTGCCTAGCAACCAAAGCTAAGGAAGAAGGAGACATTCCTTTCTCCCTGCTTTTGGAGAGGATAAAGACTAAATTGAAACAGCCTAAGTTACACTCTCTCTTATATCCTTAGAGTAATCAAGTCAGATATTCAATAAAGTGGCTGGACCTCCAAAAATATGAAGCTGGTGGCTCAGCCAATGCCTTGTTCCAATTTTGTCATTTATAACTAAGCAGTTCAGATAAAGTTACATGAATTAAATTCATATGTATATGAATTCATATGTATTCATAAATATAAATTAAAGTGGAAATTTTCCTAAATAACTTTCAAAGAGGAAGTATGTGTGTGTATGTGTGTATATATACATATGCATGCACATTTATAATACTCTCTATCTATAATATATTTATATCTATGCCTATGTCATATATACATATGAGGGGTAACAACGAAGGGGATGCTAAAATTAGAGTCAGAGGACCTGGGTTCAAATCCTGGCTCTGCCACTTACTACTTGAATTACCTTTGGCAAGTCACTTAAATCCTTCGAGTCCAGTTTTCTCATCTGTAAAATGATGCTGATAATACTGGATAACTCTCCAGACTTCACCATCATGCTTCAGCAGCCCTCAAATTTCCCTTATTCCCTATGGACTTTTTACCCTGGAACAATCTTCTGCCCTTTCTCCCTTCTTCCATTGATGAGTTTCTCTCAGAAACTCCAGTTCTTTCATTCCTGTCCCATCTCTGCTTTTGATTCTATGGATTTTGTCAACATACCTCCTCATAGGTACTGCACCCCCTCCATCCCTTTCCAACTCCCTCTTATGTACTCTCCCCGTGAGAATAAAAGCACCTTGAGGGCAGAGACTGTCTTTCTTCTTGCTTAGATTTGTATCCCCAGCACTTAGCATCTGACTGGTAGTAAAGGCTTAATAAATGTTTGTTCATCTTGAGAACATAGCTCAACAAGCTCTTATGTGATTCCAATGAGATAGAGTTTATAAAGTACTTTGCGAACTTGAAAAGAGTAAGACAGCTAATATGTATGCATATATATGTTTATATATATCATATACATGCATACACATGTTGTTACTGTTCAGTCATTCAATTGTGTCTAACTCTTTGTGACCCCATGAACCATAGCATGTCAGACCCTTCTATACTCCACCATCTCCCTAAGTTGACCCAAGCTCATGTTTGTTGTTTCCAAGACTCTTATCTATCTATCTCTCTGTCTGTCTATCATCTATCTCATCTTCTGCTGTCCCCTTTTCCTTTTGCCTTCTATGTTTCCCAGTATCAGGGTCTTTTCCATTGAGTCCTGTCCTCTCAATAGGTGGTCAAAATATCAGCTGAATTATTTGACCCTCCAATGAATAGTCTGAATTTCTTTCAAGACTGACAGATTTGATCTCCTCACTGACCAAGAGACTCTCAAAAATTTTCTCCAACATCACAATTCCAAAACATTGTTTCTGCAATATTCAACCTTCCTTATAGTCAATTCTCACATTTATTATTCTATAGCAGAGTGATGATGGAGGGAAGGAAGTGCTAAATTGGAAGTCAAAGGATGAGTTCATATTGTGCCTATCCCTTACTACCTGTGACCTTGGGTCACACTAACTTTCCTAAGTCTCTGTTTCTTCATCTGTAAAATCAGCATAATTCTATCTACCTTTCCTACCTCATAGGATTGTTGTAAGGAAAGTGCTTTGCAAAGCACTATACAAATGCAAGGGATTATTGTTCATATACACATGTATAGATAGATAGATTGACAATAATATAGAAAAATGAAAACTCTCATTTACAACTAGAGTCCATGCCCTGGTGTGTTAATGTTGGGGGTCCTGCTTATTCAAGAAAGATAAAAACCAAATAGAGGTAGCAGTGCTCTTTTGGAGTCCTAACGCCATGGATGTAAACATCTTACTATAGCCCAAGCCACTCCTACAGTCTCCTTGAGAATCCATTAGCCACAACCAGATCCCATATGGCAAGGATTCACACTAGAATGTAGAAATTAGTAGGATGGGTGGAAATTAAAAGCAGGGTGGAGCCACAGGCAACAGAAACACAGTGACTCTCTGGCTCCCAAGGTGTACCCTTCTCAGCTCTCACACATAAACAAGAAAAGGTTCTGAGATTTTTTTTTTAAGTGTAAGGAACTGTCAGAATAGGAAAACAGCCCCCAACACAAATCACAACTGTCTATAAATTAGAAGATAAATCCTAAGGAAACACTAAGCAATGGAACAGTTAAGTGACTTGCCCAAGCAGGATCACACAGCTAGAGAATGTCAAAGATAGATTTGAACTTGGATCTTCATGACTCCAGGCCCCGCACTCACAAAAAATGGAAGAAATAACATAATACCCCTACACACACTTACTAAAGCAGACAGTGAGTCTCCAGTTGTTCACATGACTATTATATTCACATACAGTATTAGATTATGAACTCCATGAGAGGAGACATTGTCTTCTCTTTTGTATTCCCACAGTGTCTAGCACATAATAGGAGCTTAATAAATGCTTACTGACTGAATGACATAGCTGAATTAGAAGAATGGAATTTGAGTTTCTGAATGATGATGTAAAATACAGGAATGATGGGTTCCTAGGCAAGAGATAGGATAAATGCTTCTATGAATTTATTTGCCTGGTGTTGTTCAAATCTGTCAAAAGGTCTTTAAACTGAAAAGGATGGGGCAGGGCAGAAACTCCTAATGCATATTCATTCACCAAGCTAGAGACCATAGTGAGTAGTTACAATGCAGGAAAAATAGAAATTGAGAAAGAGAAAAAAATCAAAGAAAGGAGCCAAGACTAAAACCCATAGCCTGAAATATCTATACACAACTGCTTTGAAGTTTATGCAACAAGCCAGAGAAGCTAAAATTCTGAACACAGAGGTAAATTTAACTGTGAGACTTGGTAGGATGAGATCTATGATGACATTGTGGCTCTGAATGGGGTATACCTTATTCCAAAGAAATTGGATAGGTTATATTATGAGAGTATACTTTTATGAGAAAATCCAGAAGGGAGAAAGATAATGGAGAACATTTTGATGAAAATCAATAGGGGTAGAAATAGAAAAGACTTTACTATCAGAGTATACTACAGACCACCTGAACAGAAGGAGGAAATAGATCAGGAGTTGAAAAAACAATTGCCAAATCTGTTACAGAAGCACGATACAGTAATATTTGGGAAGTTCTAATTGTTCAGACACCCATTATAGCTCTCTATGTGCCAAAAACAAAGCAGGTAATATCTTTTTGATTTGCATTTATGATCATTTCATTCTTTTAAAGGTGAAAGCCAAAAAGGAGAAGTACTGTTCTAGATCTGATTCACCAGCAAGGTGAAAATGGTTGTTGGGGGGGGGGGGGGCAGTGGATAGGGATCCTGTGATAAGTGACCATATTTTCTTAGAGTCTAAGATAGAAAAGGAAAGGAAAGTCAATCACTGTCTGATACTTGCCCTAAAGTTTTGGAGAGTATATTTCAAGAAGTCTAAAGGAAGGATAAGTAAGAACCCCATGGACTAAATTTTACAAGGGAAGGCAGTCCAGGAGAGAAGGAAAACTCAAGAATGAAATTCTGAAGACACAAAAAGAAACAATTCCAATGAGAAGACAAAGGAATTGCCCAGAGAGTCTGATGGAGATGCATGTCCAATAAAGTTGGCAGAAACAACTCTCTAGTCACCTTAAACTTTTAAAAGGATATGAACAGAAGATAGGAACAAGTACAGGTAACAGGATGAATGCAAAAGCATAGCATGGTACTGTAAGAATAGTTTTAGAAATGCTAAAGATAGAAATAAACCAAGCCTGGCAAGGAAAGCTAAGGATAACAAAAAAGACTTGTGTTTTTTTTTATTCTATATTAGGGAAAAGCAGACTGTCAAAGAAGAGATTGGACCACATTTCTCAGTGTACTCAAATCTAATTTTGTTTCTGTTTTCTCTGTCAAAGAGAAAGACCTTTGTATTGGTAAGGACAGAACAAAGAGGCTATTAGGGAGCTGACACCCAAGACAAATAGTAAGAAGAGAATACCTAGTTACCCTTGATGAATTAAAGTCATTTGGTTCAGAAAAACTACATCCTGTTACTGAAAATACCAGCTGATGTGACTGCTGAGCCTATGTCAGTGATATCTGAAAGGCTGTTGTAGAATAGGAGAATTACCATAGGACTCAAGGTGGCAAAAATTTGTCCCAATTAAAAAAAAGTGAAGATAACAGAGTCTACAAACTATAGGCTACTAAACATGACTTCAATTCTTCATAAGTTTCTAAAATGTATTATTGAATAGATGGTTCATGTACATCTAGAAAAAAGAAGCCACGATCACAAAAAAATGGCATGATTTCAAGAAAATTATGGCAAACAAAACTCCCCTACCCTATCCCTTTTTCTGATAGGAATGTGGTTATAGCTACAGTTTACCTAGATCTTAGCAAAGGATTTGACAAAGTAATGCATGCTTTTCTGGTGGATGATCCAGAATCCACTAGATGATAATACAATTATATGGATTTACAAGATGCATGGCCAATGGATAGGTATGGATGGCTCAATGTATGCTGAGAAGGAGGACTCAGGTGACCCTCTTCTTGGCTCTGGGCTGGTTTACATTTTTATCAATGACATGAATAAAGGAATAGACAGCATTCTTATAAAGTTGGCAAATGACATTAAAGTGAAAATGATGATTAACACACTGGATGAAAGCATAAGGATTAGTAACATTGTAGAGAGATTAGACTATTACACTTGGTTCAAAAAAACTACTTTACAAGTATCAAAGAGGAAAGGTATGGTTTGACAGCAATTTGCCTGAAAAAAAAAACAAGGGTTTTGGTAGAATACTACCTCAACGTCATTCAGCAATGTGATGTAGCTGCCAAAAAAAAGGGCAACCGACTTAAGTTCATTAAGAGATCTATATCATCCAGGAACAAGGGAATGATAAACTCACTGTACTCTGCCTTCATCACACTTCACCCGGAGTATCATGCCTAGTTCTAGATAAGATAGTTTAGGAAGGAAATTAATAAACTGGACAATGTCCAGAGGAGAGATCAGATAAGATAATACATGCAAAGAGCTTTGCAAACCTTAAAGCGATATATCAATGCTTGCTATTACTATTAACCAGAATAGTCAAAGGCCTGGTGTTCATGCCACATGAAAAATAGTTGAAAGATCATGAAATATTTAGCCTAGAGGAAAGAAGATACAGAGAGAAAAAATGATAGCTGTTATTAAGTAATTAAAAAGCGATCATATAAAGGATGAATTAGAATTGTTCCATTTGGCCTCAGAAGGCAGAACCGGGAGCAGTGGGTTAAAATTTTCAGAGAATTAAATTCAGGTTTGGTATCAGAGGGGGCAAAAAATCACCTTTCTAACACTGGAAGCTAATGTCACTATAATTATCAACTTCTACTCTAAAGAAGAAAAAGAAAAAATATACTTATCTCCCTTCTCTGATGAGAGATTATGGGTC
This sequence comes from Bettongia penicillata ogilbyi, assembly GCA_023548195.1. Taxonomy (NCBI): domain Eukaryota; kingdom Metazoa; phylum Chordata; class Mammalia; order Diprotodontia; family Potoroidae; genus Bettongia; species Bettongia penicillata. Next base: position 1,699,092 of record JAJHZJ010000229.1, read on the forward strand.
TGGAAGATTACATACACTTTCAGACTTGGTTGATATGTTGATTAATTTTGCTAAACTGATTTTCCCCCATCTCCCCTATCCCTCCACTTCCACTCTTTTATTCTTTGCTACAAGAGATAAGTGTCTGGAGAGGAGAAAGGGGAAATTTGGAAATGAAATGATTAAACAAATTAAATTAAAAAATTAAAGCTTTCCAAAGGTGGAACAGGCTATCTGAAGAAGCAATAGTCTGCGCCTCTTCAGTGATCATTAAGCACCGGTTGGTGACCATTTATTGGGTATGTTGTAGTGAGGACTCTTGTGGGGGAGCATTTTGGTCTAGATGGCTTCTGAAATCCCTTCCAACTCCAAAATCTTGCGATGACTGAAAACCCAACTGCACTTAGCCGAGGGAAGAATCTCCAACAGGACCTTCTGTAACAGAGAACATAGCTGCATACAGGCACCAGTCATCTTGACTTTTGTTCTGTCACCGGACTTCAGTGACTCAGGAAGAGAGACTGTGAGCCTGACAGCTTTACCTAACTGGCTCACTTAAATCCAATTCACGAGCATGTCAAGGCATCACCCATGGTGGCAATGGTCTTCTTCGAACAATGAAGGACAAAACCACAAAAGCTGTCAGGATCACATGCGTAGGTATGCATCAGCATCCTTTGAGCCACTAGGTGAACAAAAATGAGCTTCTTCCTTTGTAAAGCTGCCAACAAAGAGTTTGAGGTTTCAAGGGATGCTTCAGTATGAAGAGAAGTCAATTCCACAAGTCAAGGCACTGGACTAGGTAGTGAAGATACAAAGAAGAGATATAATGGTCCCTGGCCTTAATAAACAAATTCTACTGGTAGAATAAAAAGGGATGCCTTGAAACATGACAGGTTGGAAGCCAACTGGATGTGGCAAATTGTGTCCTTGTAATCTCTGGTGTCTTATACTCCACCATGGGGAGTTAAAGAGGAAAGATATACTTTCATCTCGGTTTACATGGTATACATCCTGTATGTACATGTTGTTTCCATGTTGTCTCCTCATTAGAATGTGAGTGACTTAAAGATAAGTACTAATTTTTTCTCTTTCTTTGTATGGCCATTGCTAAGGATGGTAATTAGTCCATAGCAAATAATAAAGTTTATTAGATTGATGTGACTAGACCCTGAAGGCAGTCAGATTAAAGAATGAATTAAGGAAGCTACAGTCTTAAGCCTGTGTAAGGAGGCTTAAAAGGAAAAAAAGCCACTACTTTAAGCCAAAGGGTTTTAAATTTTTTTTTAAAAGTCTTTAAGAAAAATTCCATCCAGTTGAACTAAGCTATTTCAAGAAAAAGACAGTGAATAAAACACTGTCCTTTAGTATTTTGAAGAGTTCTCTAAAAGTTGATTCCAAAATGCTGTTAGTCCTTTATAACTGTTTCAGCATTGACTCATAAAAAGTTCTTTTACTTTTAAATAGCCTCAAAGTTTATTTTTGAAATTGAGTTTCATTTTCCTGTGGAATCTTGGAGGTTGTCCTCATGTGTGAAAGAATTATTCAGGTTTTAGAAACCTGTCAGTTTCCTAGCTACTGCCTGGAAGTCCATTTGGCATTCAAACCTGTCAGATTGCCTTATCTTCCTTCTTTGAGAGATTATGTTTGCTTCATTCAACAATGTCTGAAGATACCAGTTGGAGCCAGCATTAATTTCACTGTTTGGAGCTCCTTCCTTCAACTCTCCCTCAAATATTTACTGAGTATCTATGCATACAGTTTGGGGAACATGGTGGGGAAGGGAGTAAAATTTGACTTTGTGGCTCGCACACTTTCTATAAGAGAGGAAAGTAGAATTTCCTAGAAGCCTCTATTGATTCCCTCTATTGATTATCCCCAATTTATCCACATATCTTGTTTATATAAAGTTGTTTGTATGCTGTCTCCCCTATTAAATTGTGAATTCCTTGAAAGCAGGGGCTGTTTGCCCTTTCTTTGTCTCCCTAATACTTAGCATGGTGCTTGGCACACAGTAGGTATTTAGTTAAGTGCTGACTGACTGACAATTAGACCCCTGGAGCCTTGCTTTCTTCTCACAGCAAATACATGCCAACCATCCCTTGTCCACTCCAAACTAAGCAAGAAGCCATCTACCCTTTCCTCCTGAATCAATGTTCACGTCCTTGCTGAAAAAATTCTAGGCAATTTTTTTATCCAGGCTTCTTGACAGAAACTTTATGAAGTGGTCAATCTGTTTTGTTTTGGGGTTTGTTTCCCTCTCCGCTGAACATTTTAAAAGATAGGTGAATTAACATGCACAATTTGGAAAGAGACTTGCTTTTTTTTTTTTCAGGGATTTCCATGAGATTTGTTCCTCCACTTGATATGATTTGTGAAAAGGGAGACTTTGGATCAAGCGACTTCTATTTAGTTATTTGTCCCTTCCTGGGCTTGCTACGCAGTGTTTTTGTTCTTAAGTTCCTGACTCATTTGCTCCATCTTTCAGAGGTGGGGCCCTTTGTGTGCCTGAGGACTAACTTCTCTGTCTCCTAGGATACCAGCTTGGATTCCTGATCCTCAATGCCTGACCTTCCCTACTTCTATGAACAATGACCTGGCCCTTCCTACTTTGACTCTTTCACCTACTTGCTTAATCTCATGAAGCCTTAAAATCAGAGAGAAGAATGAAAAACATTGAGCAGAAGTCACAGGAAATAGATTTCAATCTATTGAAAGGAAAGGAAAGGAAAATTGGCTAGCAATGAGAATTGTCCAAAAAAAGGAATGGGCTTTTTATTTTAAAGATACTTATACGTATTTAAGAAATAGGAAATAATGAATCAATTCTTTTGTTTTTCAAGTTTTAGAAACAGTTCAAATAATATGCCTTCCAGCTGAGAGTAGAAATGAGAAATTTCAGGGATATATGTGTATATGTGCATGTGTGTGTGTGTGTGTGTGTGTATGTGTGTGTATGGATGGATAGCTAGATGATGGAGAGAGAGATTGAGATGGATGGATGGGTAGGTAGATAGGTGGACAGGCAGAGGGCTGAATGGAGGGATGGATGGATAGGTAGATAGGTAGATGGGCAAATGAATGGATGGGTGGATGAAAGGATAGATGATAAGTAGACAGGTGAAGAGGCAGATGAATGGACAGATGAATGGATGGATGGATAGGTAGACAGACAGACAAGACAGATAGCTAGACAGATAAAGAGAAAGAGGAAAGTATATGTTCCTAACCAGAATGACAACTTCTGTTAATCCTCTATTTGTGATTCATTTATTACATAGGTAGATGCCATGACTAAAGTGTAAACTCTACCTAATGTGCACATTACCTAGGCAGTTTTAACATTAGCCCTGAAAATCAAGCTTATGTTAAAACTTTCAAAGACCAAATGGAAGATTTATTTTTACTAACTGGGTTTAAAAAAGTGCACCTACGTATGTGAAGCATTGTTTTTAAAATACCAGTTTAGTGATAGTCATTGCCAGTTCTGGCTTGTTCTTCTTCTCAGAATTAGCAGTAGTCAGACTTTTTTGGCTAATATTAAGAATTGTTCTATATTATAACATTGCCTATTAATGGCATAAGCTAATTTGGATCTAAACAATTTTCTTTTTCTTCAGAAATTTTTGCCTGAATGCAAAAGCCAAGTAAGTCCCTGTGAGGGAAGGGGAAGAAATAAACATTTCTATAATTCTGACTATATGGCAGGCACTGTTCTAAGTGCCTTACAAATATTTTCTCATTTGATCCTTCCAACAACCTGGGAGCTAAATGTTATTATCATTCTCATAGTGGAGAAAGCTGTGGCAAACAAAGGTTAAGTGACTTGCCCAGAGTTATACAGCTAGTAAGTGTCTGAGGGCAAATTTGAATTCAAATCTTCCTGATTCCAGGTCCAGTACTCTCTCCACTGTGCTACCAGCTGCCTCCTAGAAAGAAAATAAATCTCTTTTTAAAGTGTACATCATCTATGTTCACTGCAGATGGTCAATAAATTGGACCCAGAATTGAATGGGAGGAAGAGAGTGGGCTGGATTATATTTGCAGAGCTAAGAAACACTTTCACTGACCCTAACTTCCTCCCTGAAACAAAAATTCATCTTTTTAAAACCAATTTCTTCTGGTGGTGCTATATGGCTAAGAATCATAAAATAACACAAACTCTAAAAAATAAAATTGCAGGTCACCCAAAGGACAACGGAGAGACATATGGTGGGTGTAAAGAGGCTATAGCATATTACTAATGAAAAATTGTAGTTCAGAGCTGTGTGAAAGATATTATCAAAGAGATGTATGACCAGAAAAGGAGGTGGGCCTGTAATGTAGCAAGAGTAAGGAAGAACAGATAGCCTCTGTGTTGCTGTGGTAGCCACAGCATGTCAAAAGATCTAGCATACCAGAGAGATCCCTTGGGGAGGATTAATTTTGACAAGAGTTATAGCAAATGAGAAGGTATGGATGAGCCATGATCTGAATTGCTGGAGTATGAGTTCATAAATCCATTTAAATATTAAAGTATGATCTGTTTTTGTTCAGTCATTACAGTTGTGTCCTACTCTTCGTGACCCCATTTGGGTTTTCTTGGCAAAGAGACTGGAGTGGTTTGTCATTTGTTTTAATGTGTTTTTAAAACATTTAACGGGGGAGAAAAGGGAGTTGGCCCACTTTAAAACATACATGAAGCTAGATTTTTAAAAAAGCATTGAAAATTGCTGAGCTGGTTAAAGATTCCCTTTAACAATTCACCATACAAAGACTTTTACACCAAAGTTGAGTTCGATCAGTTACAAAGAGGGCGTCAGTGACAGTAGCATAATTGTCAGAACCTTATCTAAACTGTACAAAAGACAGTTGCTGGATTTCACACAATCTCTAGGCAAATTAAGTAGCCATGATTTTTCTCTCTGTTTCTGGTCTAACCATGAGAGAAAAAGTAAACACCAAGTACATGCAGTAGGGAATCAATATTCTCCCTTGCAGAAGGACTGGCTGGACCGAAGTGTTCCAGAGCTAATTGGTAGTGTTTGGGAGGCAAATTAAAGCCTTCTCTTTGATAGGCACAAATAGATAGTTAAAGGTTTTTGATACCACTCTGAAGCCCCCAAGAGGTTGTCAAAATAGCTGAAGCTATGAACATACACAAGACCAGAGGCATTAGGACACCAGAATGATAAGTAGGAGAGAATTAAAGGGTTTTTTTCAATATAAATGAAAACAAGAGATAAACTATGCAGCAAATGATAACAGTAGAAAATTGGCAGAAGGTACCAAACTTGTACCTAGGTGCTTTTATTTCTTTAATTTTGCTCTATATCATGTCCCTTCGAAATAGCTAGCCATTTGACATTGGTTAATTACATACATAGTGAGTTACACTTTCACAGAAAAATGCATAATTGGCTATACTGTATGTTCTTCTTTCCCTAGTTCTCATTTATTTACATCCAATGAGACTGGCCTATCTATACAACTAAACTTCACATCACTTGGTAGCAATCACTGTAATCGGAAATACAATGACGTTGTTGTTCAGTTACTTCAGTCGAATCCAGCTTCACGAACTATTTGGGTTTTGTCTTATTTTGTTTTTAGCAATGATACTGGAGTGGTTTGCCATTTCCTTTTCCACCTTATTTTACAGATGAGGAAACTGAGGCAAACAGCATTAAGTGATGTGCCCAGGGTCACATAGCTAGTAAGTACATTTCTGAGACCAGAGTTGAACTCATGAAGATGAATATTCCTGACTCCAGATCTGACACTCTATCCACTGTGCCACCCAGCCACCTAGAAGAAAATAAGCTATCTATAAGGTAAGCATTTTAAATTCAAACCTATTTGGTGTCAATAAATAGCACAATCCCAGTTGGTTAGCCTATGCTTTTTACATATTCCTCTTATTCCAAAGTATCTCTCAGAATATCTGAGAAAAATGTTTGTTCAGCCAGTCTATGCCCTGGCTATGTGCCCTGGAAAATATGCTGGAGAGAGCATCCCATGGCTTCATTAGAATGTAAGATTCTTGAGAGCAGAAACTATTTCCTTTTTATCTTGTTTCCCCAGCTCTCAACACCAGACCTGGCACATAGTAGATACTTTAAAAAAAAATTGTGCTTAATGAATAGACATTGGAGTCTTAAAAACAAAAACCTAAAAATAAAACAAAGTCCTACAAAAGGGCAAAGAACAACTAGTTTAACACTTTAGAGGTTACAGAATACTTTCTTATACATTATTTCATGTGATTCTCTCAGCTAGAGCTAGGGAGGGTGGGTAGCAGCCTTGTTTTACAGACAATGAAACTGAGGCCAAGAGGGATTAAGGAACTTACACCAAATCTCAGAGCTAATGAGTCAGGGTGGTAGGGTTTGAACCAGGTCTTCAGACACTCCAGTGCTTTTTCAATTACATTATCCTACCTCCCTAATAGACATACATATTGAATAAAGTGTTTTGGATACAACATCGCACACCAGAGAATAAACTCGTCTTCCCTGTTTTCACCACAATCCCTTGCCAAAGTAGGCTTCCTGAGTTATCCCAGTTAGAACTAAAAGTCAGAAGGACAGGAACACTGAAAGAAGCACTATTTAAAAAATGGATAAAATAAAATGTTTTTTCATCTTCTCATTAAGGAAATCAACACCCATGTCCTGGAGGGGCAACTAGGACCTTCTTTGCCCTAAGGAGCCAAATGTATACAGTCCTAAGAGTAGCTTAAGTCCTTCACCAGAGTAGAAACAACAAAACTTAACACTTAGCTAAAAAAAATTAATTAAAATAGGAACCTCCCAGATGGCAGGCTGGGGAGAGCTTCTCTATCTTACCACACTGCCCGTCCCTCCTCACAACATATCAGCCACCCTGGAAACAACCTCAAACTACTATCTCAGGGTTTCTACTTTCTTCCTTCCTACTCCTGTTCAACTTGAGGGCATATTCCAGGTGCAGTTGATGGCTCTTTCTTAGTCAACACTCACCTAGCACCTGAACAATCCTGGAGAGAGAAAACATATTTCCAAAGAATCATGTTTTCTGTCTAATGGCGAAATCCCTATTTAATGCAGAGTATACAACTGTGGCATCCTACATATAATCTTCCTAGGGCAGCCAGGTGGTACAGTGGATGGAGCACTAGACATGGAGTCAGGAAAATTTATCTTTTTGAGTTCAAATCCAGCCTCAGATACTAGATGTGCAACCCTAGGCAAGTCACTTAACCCAATTTGCCTCCGTTTCCTCATCTGCAAATTGAGCTGGAGAACGAAATGACAAATCACTCCAGTATCTGCCAAGAAAATCTCCAGTGGGGTCACAGAGAATCAGACCCAACTGAAACAAGTAAACAAGAATACAGCAATCTTCAGAAGGAAGTCTCATGACTGTAAAGTACCTGGTTTAGTCAGGGCCAAAATAAACTTTCAATGGCTGTTTCTAACAACTCCCTGGTGACTGTCTTATCCTAAAATGACACCACCCCAATGAACCTCACTTTGCATCGTAGTAGTGGTCCTAGAAAACTCAAGTAAATCCTTATTTGGCAAACCAAATACGATTTTCTAGCTACCTTATAATTTCAATTCAAATACCCTTTATTTTCATCTCTGAAACATCTTCCACTGGCAGTGGCTTTTTTTCTGCTTCTTAAATTGATCTGATTTCATATCTCTGACAAGCAGATGACTCATAGACAAGGAGATAGGACAGTGTAGTAGAAAGAACACTGAACTTGAAGAAAAGAGATCTGGGTTCAAGTCAAGCACCTTCACCTCAAAACCTCAGTTCCCTCTTCTGTAATACAAGGATGGCATGGTGTATCAACAGCTGGTCTGGAAATCAGGAATTCCAGGATTCAAGTCTGACCTTGGACCCATTCTGGCCACATGACCAAAGAAAGTCCTAACTTCTCAGTATCCACAGGCAACTCTAGGTGACTATTAAGTTGCAAGTTAGTTGAGAATATGTATTGGTAGAGGGATTTTCCTCACAGGGAGTTCCTTTTACCAATTAAAGCACAGGTTTAGTCCAAAATAGTAAGTATAATAATAACAACGTAGCTCACAAGGTTGTTGTAAGGAACACTTTTTAAAGTGTTATATAAAAGGTGAGTTAGCATTGAACACCTTATAGAATTAATGAGTTAGGATGACCCTCAGAAGTCATCTAACTCAGTCCTTTCCTGTTACAGGTAAAGAAACTGAGTCCTAGAGAAAGTCAATGACTTGTTCAATAGCTAGATCTTGAACCCAGATCTGACTTTGGCTAAAACTATTACCATAATATCACATGCAAGTAACCAAATAATTAAAAATCACAGGTATCCAAGGAACTCTTTTCTAAAACACTGCATGAAGCAGAAAATTCTTAATTTTCCTATTTGACTTTCTTGAACAAAGCCATCTCTGTAATAACTGAGAAGTAAAAATGGGGCCCACTTCATCCTTTATATGTTCACATTAGGTTTTCCTCTGTCTTTATGCTCCTGCTTTGGGGACAGAAGAAATGAAATGCTAACATAATGCTTTTATTGCCAAGTTAGGCACTAAATAAAGATTTGTTGAATTGGAGTACTTGGTATATATTCAGCATTCTAGTCTTAGCAATGTTAAAGCAACTTGCAAAGGGATTTTAATTCACCTTCCTCACTCCCCTTCAAGAGGGACAGGAGGAAGTTATTTTCACCCTCATTTTACAGATAAACCAAGGCAAAGGGCAACAAAACACCTTGCAACTAGGTGAGAGTATAAGAAGTATATCCCAGTGCTTTTCCCTCTTAGAATCATCCTTTATTTTCACACTCAGTTGCCCATATGATAGCAGAAGTGTGAATTTCTCATTGGAATCTATACTCACCCACATTGCACCTGGGTAGTATTTTTTTTTATCACCATATGAAAATCTCATAAGAGTATCTTCATAGAGATGGCATGTGCCATGTGGGTGAAAGAATGTTTCTCGGCAGTCCTTAACAATTATATTTTTCTCTCTGCCATGTGTTAGAATGTATAAGCTTAACTGCAAATCAGCAGAGGGAATTTTTTCAGTTTAAATATGGAAGGGAGTACAGGTGCCCAAAGGTGTTGGAGTCAATGTGATCCATAAGTAGATAAAAGGTCATGGAGAACTGCATTTGGAACAGCTGGAAAGAGAAAAGGCAGCAAGTGGGCAGCTGGTGCCCACACACACACAAAATCTCTCTCTCTCTCTCTCTCTCTCTCTCTCTCTCTCTCTCTCTCTCTCTCTCTCTCTCTCTCTCTCTCTCTCTCTCACACACACACACACACACACACACACACACACACAGCAGACCTTAAATGAAACCCCTGAAAGCTGATATATTTCTGAGAATAATTTCTATTGTGCTGATGTAAATGGAAGTCCAAATGGAAGGAAAAAATAGTCTCCTACACATGACATAGTCCTTTGCATGTATGTATCTGTTGCAGCACCATAATTTGTAGAGAAAAAAAGGTACTAATTTTAAGAGAAAAGTACTGGCTCACTAACACTGCCTTATAAAACCCTCAGCTCAGCTGTCTACAAATCCTGGGGAGTAGGAATTGAAAGAAAGGAAATTTCTTGTGAAAAAATGGTGCCCCCCCAAAAAAAAATTCAAGAAAGATGAGATAATGAGGGGAAATCTGGGGTATAAAGGAGTTTATTTTCCTTAACAAAGTCAAAGTGAAGCAAAATGAATAATCTGCCTCCAGAAATGGCTATATAAAGGTTTTTGAAAAGGGCTCTGGTCTCTAAAAAGACAGGAGTCACTGCATACCCACCCACTCCTCATTTATTTTTAAACCTTGGCTTATATGTTCCTTAGCAACAGAAATAGATGATGAGACCCCCACACAGACACCTCCCCCAAAACATAACCCCCTCCCTCACTCCACAAGAAGCTCATGTTCTTCAAAAGAGCCCAGAAAATAGAGCAGGTAAGGCACTCATACTTCAAATCTTCTGACAGTCATAAGTTTATTAACTTACTTTAAAACGGAAATCTAAGACCATATTTGAATAAACTGACCTCTCTTTAAGGCAAAGAAAACCTTGAAACTCAAGCCTACATTCACATTAATATTCTTGAACAATTTTAAGTGATTCTGTGGAAAGTCTTAAATTTGGAGACAAAAGATTCTGGTTCAAATGCCAGCTCCATCATTTAATGACTATTATGTTCTTGAGTAAATTTCCTCTCTCAGTTTCCTCATCTGTAAAAGGAAGGGAATGAACTGGATGATCTGAAAGGTGCCTTGCAACTCAAAGCCTTATCTAGAGCCCTGGGATATTATCGTCCTCCACACTCATTCCCCAACCCCATATACACACAACACAAACACAGTTCATGACCCATCTCAAGTTAGATCCATACCGTGAGCTTTCTCAGATCCCTTTTTCTCAGGAAAAAGTAGACAACATGCTGCATTTGGAGTCAGAAAGGGAGAGTTGGATTCAAAGTCTGCCTCAGACATTTACTGGCTGCATGACCCCGGACAAGTCATTTAAACTGTCTAGATCTCAATTTCCTCATCTGTAAAATGAGGGGGATAGACTCAATAATCTCTAAAGCCCTTTCCAGTTCTCAATCTATGGTACTTTGATGCTATGACATCACCTCTTCCCTCAGGTGCTATCAGAGCTGTGGTAAAGAGGTAAAGAACTCCTAGGCAAGCAGACACCTAACCACAAGAAAAGCTTTCTTTCCCTTCCTTTCAGAGTATCAGCAAGCATGCTCAGGGCTCAGGCCAACTGTACTTGACTCTGATGCAGATGGCTGTCAGGAAGGTAATCTTTCCAAGTTACCTGGAGCAAGAATAATCTGTAGGGGTCTTTTGCCTTCATTCTCTTGCTTCCATATCATCCACCTACCATCTGACCCTGTGTTGTAGGCCATAAGGCATGAGGTCAAAGATCATGACTCTCAAAACAATAAAGAAATCTTTTCAAGACCTCAGAAAATCAGCAAAAAAAGATTTTTCAAGAGATATGAAGCTTAAAAAGCACACACCTCACTAAAAGGGAATTCAAACACCTATTGTTGTATACTCACATAAAAATGATGTGGGCACTAACTGGCACTGGACATCTTTTCCAATATATTCTCTTAAAAAAAAAACTGACCAGACAGAAAATCCCTTTGGGAATTGATCTGCTTTCCCTTGCAAATGTTAGCCTTAGACCTACACAGAGAGGAGCTGATACAAATGACAAGGTTGGATTCTTCCATGCCAGGAGGTGCTTTGGATCATAGAAAACAGAGACCTAGCAGTATAAATATAAATTCACATAAATTAACTCCTGATCATTACAGCACTGGATTGCACAGCAGCTCCAGCTTCCCCGGGACTAACTAAGAAGTAGCATGCTCCCTGTCCTAACATGCCTCCCTGGAGCCATCACTTCCCATCACTTCCACCCCCTCTTACCCTATTTTTAGAAACCCAAAATATGAAGATTGAAATCTGATTGGTCCTGATCTAAGTGAGTAACTGAAAGAGCAACTCAGGTGGGAAATTCCCTCAGCCTACTGGGAACAAAAATGCAACACAGGAATTCTGGAATGCAATCACTTCACAAGCAATTTTGCAACAGTGAAAAAGTTAAAATATCACCTCTACTCAATAAATGACCAGAGCAAACAGAGAGGTAAGTCTGAGGGACACCAGGCAGGCACAATGTCTGTAGAGATCTTAGTGATTCACCTATCAAGCCCCTCCCCCCCACAAACACACACACTCTCAAACCCACACACCTTTGTCATCTGCCTTTGCTTACATAACAGTACATGGGTTAGCAGGCTTGATACTCTCTCTATATGGTTTTCTGGAAAGGAACATGTAAATTTTAAAAAAAGAAAGGAGGAAGCTTGCTTTTTTCAGACCCTTTCCCCAGTTATCAAACCTCATTAAGAAATAGATGACACTAATCTATGGCGCCCACATTACCCCAATCCTTGATCTATCACACGATGAATAGCTCCTGCCTCCATTTGAGCTGTCTAAACCAGACAATATCTTGACCCTATCTGCACAACACTGATTTTTGTCTTTTAACGTGATGCATTACAGAGGAGAGCTTCCCTTCTAGACCCTTCTGGCTAGCGTAGCTAGCAGCACCTACCACCTTTACCTTCCCCCTACTCTCCCTCCGGCAGCCCCAATTATATAGTTCCAAGGAGTGATTAAGATTGTGTTCCCCTTAATGTTGGCTCTCATCAGTATGACACCAACAGTAAACTGTTGGGTACATACCACACTGTTGCACAGAAGACAGGCAGGAAACATAGATCATGATACCAAGGATATGTCTCTAGTTAGACATATATACCCATATATATGAATGTATAAGATACATTTATTAGTTGCAAGTTTTGTGACCATAATGTTTCCTCTTAAGTATAAAGCAGTACTTCGCTTCTACCTGTCGGAGTGATCTCAGTTCTTAAGTTAGTGCCAAGGTGCCATCTAGAGAAATCTGGGGGATTGGAGGAGTGGTGACTAAGGCAGGCTATGACTGATGGGCAACTTTAGGGACGACTTTCGGGTTACCTGGATTTACCTTTTCCACCCCCACCCCACCCCCCACCGCCATCCCGTATTCTTAATTAAAGGACCAAGGGAGTTTCTCTTCTCCCCAGTCTGGTATCCGAAGCTCAGCCCGAGGACTCGGTGGGTGGAAAATGAACAGCCTCAGACTCCAGATACGAAGATGTGCGGAGGGGAAAGATTCCGGAGGGGGGCGGGGAGCGCGGGGCGGGGAGAGGAGAGGGAGAAGGGAAGCTCGGCAGGTGTCTCCGACTTCCTGACATTCGTTCTGAAGGAGAGAATGCGGTGGGATTGGGGAGCACCTTACAGGGACTTGGGGACCCCTGGGTCTCCCGGGCTTCTCTCCTACCTGTAAGAGACCTGCTTGCGGAAAGTTAAGTTTCTCAGCTTCTCCTCCAGAGCCTCGTCTTTCTCCTTCTGGCCGACGGCCTGGGGCTCCTCCAGCGCGGCCGCCGCCGCCGCCGCCGCCGAGGCTCCAGCCCCTGCGCTCCGCGGGTCCGGTACACCGCCCTCGGCTCCGCGGCAGCAGCTCCCGCTCCCGCTCCCGCCGCCGCCGGTGCTGCTGCCGGCAGCCCCTTTCTCCTCCCCGCTCCCCGAGCTAGTGTTCATGTCGGCGGCCCCAGCAACCACGGACCAAACTGAGGTGGGGCGACTGCAGCGACCGGGGCCGGGACCGAGCGGCGGCGACTGCAGGAGACTGGGCAGGTCAGCGCGCCGCTGGCTGGGGCGGCAAATGGCAGCCCCTTCCCGCAGCATCCATCCGCGGCTGCACCGCACCAGGGCATTGTGGGAAACTCCGTGCCTCCACTCCCCCTCCCCAGCCAATCAGGGCCCGCCTCCCTCGGCCCTCCCCGACGCCCCTCCCTCCACCAACCTCTCCCCCCGCCACACACACAGGCACCCGCCTCCAAGCCCACTGCCTTTTCCCTAGGATAGAAAAAGAACCCGGGAGGCAAATATAAACCTTGCCCCATGAGGGGCCGGGGAAACTAAGGAAAAGGGAATTGGGGGCGGGGGCGCGAAGGCGGGTTGGGGGAGGCTGGGAAAAGGGGAATCCTAGAACACCAGAATTTTAGGACTGGGGAAAGGCCTCAGAGATCAACTCCTCAGCCCCCTCATTTTACAGACTGGGGGAACTAGTCCCCAAAGAAGAGCTTTCTCCAAGCTCTCCAATCTAATTAGTAACCGGCCCTAGACGAAACGCGAGTCTCCTGATTCCTACCTAGTCCGGGGCTCTCTCCACGAAGATGGTCAGCACCAACACATCTGGAGTAAGAAATGAAGATTTCTAGATCTGGGAATATTTCTGAAGGAAATTCTTACTTGTTCCTCCTTAGTATTCAGTAGAGTTCGGTTTTTCTCTATAGCTCCATTTTAAAACATCTCTACTTGGCAAAGATCCTATTATGCCTTCACACCTATTTGTTTGGCTGTGTACATATCACGGGTTAAAACACATATCCTCCAACAGAGCAGAAGAAAAGGAAAATCCAGGGAAGGAAAAAGGTTATCAGATACAAAGTGAAATCTGACTAGGAGACAGAGCCAGAAGGGCAAGGTGGGGACTTTAGGTCAAGAGAATTCTGATACTGAACTGAATCAGACTAATTTCAGAAGGAAATCTGAGCTGATAAATTTTACAGGTGCTCACAGCTTACCTCATCCCTGCCCTGTTTTTATAAGCTAAAAAAAAACAAAAGTACAAATTGCCCATGATGTGAAAGGACCTATGGCTAACGACTTAAAGAATCCTCCTTGACCTTATGTTTTCAAACAAAAAGCATTATTGCAGACAAATATGAAGAAGACATGAACGACTGAATAATAAATATTCATCAAATACACACACATGAATAAATACATTTCATACAAAGCAAAGCTAAGTGTAGGGTGGGGTAGGGTAAAGGGGATGGCAATCCTTACTGGTGTCACCCTAGCAGCTCTGGAGGTGAGAGAAAGCAGGGAAAGTTTGACAATTGTGCTCTCCCCTTTGAAAATTGTGTTCTTATTTCTTACTTTATATCAAAGACCTTTCATGAAATAAGTGCCTTTTCTCCTGCCTAGCATGGAGAAAAGAATTTTTGAGAGTGAAAATGTATGCATTAAAAATGTACTTGTCAATATGACCTCCCATCTCTCATATCGTATATTGTACCCTTAGAGAGTTGCCTACCTCACCTACCCCTGGCTCCAGCTCTGGAGAAAACCTGCTTTCTGACTTCTGTAGTAACATATAACACACATCCCAGAGGATGTGTCTTTCAGGACCTGTCTAAGTAAAGACAAATATACTGTTCTGAGGGCAGGCTTGGGGTTTGAGAGTTCTTGGTCAAATAAAAGGAGCTTCGATGAAATTGACCTGAGATGAGAGAAAGGAAAGAGATGAGGAAGATATAAAGGAGATAGTCTATAATGGCCTGATGAAGTGAAAGGTGGGAACTTTGAAAACTGCTTTGGGAGGTTTTCTAAGAGAGCATTAGAAAAAAATCAATTGGCAAGTGTTTATTGAATATCTCAACTCAAGTACTCAAAAGGATATGATTTCATCCATGTAGGTACTCCTTCCTATGATCCAGACTGCCACCCACCCATACCATACCTGCCTATCCTGTGTGACCCTTGCTGTGTCTGTCTATAAATTCATCAAAGGGAGTCCACCTGAAGTGCTGGGAATTTTCCTCTCTTTTTTTATCATGAAAACACCAGCCAGTGGAAATTAAAGCCTATCCATTTCTCTCTTGCCACATACCTATTCTGTCTTCCTGTTTGTTCACAAATCTCTTTGATGGCATCATTTACCTCATATTTCTTTTAGTACTCATAGTGTGCATAAACATTTTCTAGGTTTCTTGGATAGATAGGAATTGGTGCTAAATCAACTAACTTGACTCAACTTTTTTTTAAAGAACTTGTTCTGCTGGGCACTGAGAAAACAAGACAAAAAGCTAATATTTATCAAATGTCTCTCACAAGCAAGGATCTCATAGGTTTGCAGTTAGAACTGAAAGGGTCTTTAGAGCTTATCTACTCCTGTCTCCTCATTTTACAGATGAGGAAGTTGAGGCCCTGACTAAATGGCAGAGAGGACAGAGGTATGAACTTGGAGTCAGGAAGACCTGAACTCCAAACCCTGCCTCAGACACATACTAGTCAAGTAATACTGGGTAAGTGGCTTACCCTCTCAGTGCCCTAGGCAACTCTTTAATGAATAAATAAATGAAAATATATTTATTAAATGCTTACTATGTGCTAGGTACTGGGAATACAAATAGGAAAGGGAGATGACCTCCGCTCTCAAAAAGATAACATTCTTTTTTTTTTAATCTTTTCTTAGTTCTAAATTCTCTCCCTCCCTTTACCTCTCCCCTACTCATTGAGAAGCAAGAAATATGAAATCTATTACACATGTGAAGTCATTTCTGCATTAGTCATGTTCCAAAAGAACTTAATAAATATTTATTAAGCACCTACTATGAGCCAAGCAAAAGAGACAAAAGACAGTCTCTGTCTTCAAGAAGCTTATCATTTAATGGGAAATAATATGCAAACAAATATGTACAAATCAAGCTATATGTAGGATAAATAGGAAATAGTTAACAGAGGGGAAGCTCTAAAATTAAGAACTGGGCAAGATTTTCTCGAGAAGGTGGGATTTTAGTTGGAACTTAAAGCAAGCCAGAGAGGTTAGTAGTCAGAGTAGAGGAGGGAGAACCTTCCAAGCATGGGCAACAGTCAGAGAATGCCCAGAGTCTAGAAATAGTCTTATTTGCAGAATGGAGGGGGGGGAGGGGAGAAGGGGGAGGAATAGCAAAAAAAAAAAAAATAAAGGAAAAAGATATGCTTCCATCTGTACTCTGAGTTCATCAGTTCATGCAGGATATTTCGTCATGTCCTTTCATTTGGATTTATGCCACCAGGTGGTTTCTGGCGATGGCTTATGGTTAGGACAACCATCTAGGTTTCCCCTAGGTTTGAATATAATGTTAGAGCATACATTTTTTGTATGGCAGTAGATTTTCTATTTAAAAGGATGATGTGTATTAAAATAAATCAACAATATTAACTACTTATTCATTTAAAAATATTTATCTCAAATTCATGCTCTGTCCAACTCCTTCTCCTGACTCTCCTTGTTCTGTCAAGGACACTAGGTTTATCTTTAGTGATAGAGACTGGAACCTTGCAGTCAACTTGAAGTCTTCTGCCTTCCTTTGTTGCCAAGTCTGCTGGATTCTACTTCTGAAGTATCTCTAGGATCGGTCCCTTCCTTTTTATTCATACTGTTGCTGACACTACCATAATGAAGGTTCTTTAGCGACAATATCTGAAAACAAAACTGATAATAGTTTCATTGCATAGGGATAAAGTAATGTGTTTGAAGTGTTCTTGGACACTTACTAGATATGTAACTCTGCGCAAGTCACTTAAACTTTCCTAACCTCTGTTTCCTCATCTGTAAACTAGGAATTATAATAGTATCTACTCATAAGGTTGTTGTGAAGGATCCATTCAGATAGGTACTTGGCAGACCTTAACAGACAATATTCAATTCAATTGGGGAAGCATTTATTGTGTCAGTGCTGAGGTTAAAGAGACACTTAGCACAGTACCTGTAATGTAGGAGTTTCATAAATGCTTAGTGACTCTCTACTATCCTGTTGGAAGAAAGCAATAAATACAACTGTAAATAAAGAAAAATATACACATATTAATTTCCAGGAGAAAGACTTGGGTCTAATAAAGTATGAAGGACAGTTGGTTATAGAATAGGGTTTCCTGAGGGCATGAGAAAAGGCTAAAGAAACATGGGATAGAGACACTGAGGGCTGTGGCTAATAGGGTTAAGCAAGAAGGAGCAAGGAATGGTTCTTGAGGGAAGGTATAGCATAGGCAGAAAGATTCTGAATCACAGGTATTCTAAATGGAGTCAGAGGGTAGTAAATTGTTGTGTTCTCAGTTTCAAAGATAATATGATTATTAATCATTAAGGAAAGAGGGATAGGATGAAAGAATGTAAAAGGTAAGCCCACAAAGTTACAAAGTCAATGTCTGGTTCCTGATCTTGTATGTTTGATAGTCTAAGCATGGGTTGGTAGATACCTGGGGCCAGACCAGTTATAAAGTGAAGTGTATTCATAGTACTTACCCTCAGCCAGGTTAAATCTGCCCCAGGATTCATGCCAGCATTGCATAGCATATTTCTCCAAGGCAGGAGAGGACATAGAAGGAAGGGTCTTTGTCCTGGGATGGGTGGCTGTAGGGACAGATGAATATATTCCAAACCCTTGTTCTACCTGACAGTCAAGTGAAAGTTCACTGGGCCCAAGCTAATTATAGAGGGCTTAAGTCGAGTTGGAGGTATACCATCTTAGACTGATCAGGTCATATAAATGCAAGCTATTATTACTAGAGACTTCCCAGTCAGGGGAAGGAAATGGATAACACTTTCATAAAGCAATTTACAAAATTAACATAGAAGCAATCTTTCATGGGGATGGAGCATTTTTATCAGCGGCAACATTATTATTATCATTATAACAGTATTAATAACAATATTATATTTATATAAATGTTTTAATAATTATAAATCACTTTACATGTGCTATTGTATTTGATCCTAATAACAATTTGGTGAGGTAAGGTTATGATTATTTTCATTGCTATTTTATTATGTCCTTTTTACAAGTGAGAAAATTGACTCTAGGACTTTGGAGCCTACAGCTTTGGGATTTTATTTTATTTTTTTTCTTTAATATAAATTTATTTATTTAACTTTTCACATTCATTTTCACAAAATTTTGGGCTCCAAAATTTCTCCCCATTTCTCCCCTTCCCCCACCCCAATACACCGAGCAATCTAATTTTCCCTATCACCAATCTGCCCTCTCTTCTATCCTCCCTCCCTTCTCTTGTCCCCATCTTCTTATGTCCTGTAGGCCCAGATGACTTTCTATTCCCCATTAACTGTATTTCTTATTTCCTAGTAGCAAGAACAATACTAAACAGTTGTTCCTAAAATTTTGAGTTCCAAATTCTCCCCATCCCTCCCTCCCCACCCATTCCCTTTGGGAAGGCAGGCAATTCAATATAGGCCATATCTGTGTAGTTTTGCAAATGACTTCAATAATAGTTGTGTTGTGTAAGACTAACTGTATTTCCCTCCATCTTATCCTGCCCCCCAGTGTTTCTGTTCTCTCTTTTGATCCTGTCACTCCCCGAGTGTTGACTTCACATTGCTCCCTCCTCCCATTGCCCTCCCTTCCATCATCCCCCCCACCTTGCTTATCTCCTTCTCCCCCACTTTCCTGTATTGTAAGATAGGTTTTCATACCAAAATGAGTGTGCATTTTATTCCTTCCTTTAGTCAAACGTGATGAGGGTAAACTTCATGTTTTTTTTCTCAGTTCTCCTCTTTTTCCCTCCACTGAAAAGTCTCCTGCTTGCCTCTTGCATGAGATATAATTTACCCCATTCCATTTCACCCTCTCTCCTCCCATTACATTTTTCTCTCACCGTTTACCTTAATTTCTTTTAAGATATGGTCCCATCCTATTCAATTCACTCTGTGCTCTCTGTCTCTGTGTGTGTGTGCATGTATATGTGTATGTGTGTGTGTGTGTCTGTGGTCCCACCAACTACCCAGATACTGAAAAGTTTTAAGAGTTACAAATATTGTCTTTCCATGTAGGAATGTAAACAGTTCACCTTTGGTAAGTCCCTTATAACTTCTCTTTGCTGTTTACTTTTTCATGCTTCTTCTCATTCTTGTGTTTGTAAGTCAAATTTTCTTTTCAGCTCTGGTCTTTTCATCAAGAATGCTTGA
Organism: Bettongia penicillata ogilbyi; assembly: GCA_023548195.1. NCBI lineage: Eukaryota > Metazoa > Chordata > Mammalia > Diprotodontia > Potoroidae > Bettongia > Bettongia penicillata. The sequence goes on from JAJHZJ010000229.1 coordinate 1,718,439, forward strand.
AAGTCCTCTGTTTCATTGAAAGACCATATTTTCCCCTGAAGTATTATACTCAGTTTTTCTGGGTAGGTGATTCTTGGTTTGAGTCCTAGTTCCTTTGACTTCTGGAATATCCTATTCCACGCCCTTCGATCCCTTAATGTAGAAGCTGCTGGATCTTGTGTAATCCTGATTTTATTTCCACAATACTGGAATTGTTTCTTGCTAGCTGCTTGCAAGATTTTCTCCTTGACCTGGGAACTCTGGAATTTGGCCACAATGTTCCTAGGAGTTTCTCTTTTTGGATCTCTTTCAGGCGGTGATCGATGGATTCCTTGAATACTTATTTTGCCCTCTGGTTCTAGAATCTCAGGGCAGTTTCCCTTGATAATTTCATGAAAGATGATGTCTAGGCTCTTTTTTTGATCATGGCTTTCAGGTAGTCCCATAATTTTTAAATTGTCTCTCCTGGATCTATTTTCCAGGTCAGTTGTTTTTCCCATGAGATATTTCACATTCTCTTCCATTTTTTCATTCTTTTGGTTTTGTTTGGTGATTTCTTGGTTTCTCATAAAGTCATTAGACTCCATCTGTTCCATTCTAATTTTGAGAGAACTATTAAATTCAGTGAGCTTTTGAGCCTCTTTTTCCATTTGGCTCATTCTGCTTTTGAAAGCATTCTTCTCCTCATTGGCTTTTTGAACCTCTTTTGCCAATTGAGTGAGCCTATTTTTCAAGGTGTTAATTTCCTCAGCATTTTTTTGGGTCTCCTTTAGCAAGGTATTGACCCATTTTTCATGCTTTTCTTGCATCTCTCTCATTTCTCTTCCCAGTTTTTCCTCCACCTGTCTAACTCGACTTTCAAAATCCTTTCTGAGCTCTTCCATGGCCTGAGCCCACTCGACATCCACCTCGGATGTCTGGGATACAGAGGCCCCGACCTCCACATCTTTCCATGATGGTAAGAATTGTTCCTCGTCGTCAGAAATGAAAGGCGGGAACATCTGTCCCCCAAGAAAGTAGCTTTCTATGGTCTTATTTTTCTTCCTTTTTCTGGGCATTTTCCCAGCCAGTTCCTTAACTTCTGAGATTCCTCTGCACCCCCACCTAGATCTGCCCAGCTAGTGCTTGGGGTCTGAGATTCAAATGCTGCTCCCCAGCCTCAGGACTTTCCCTGGCGGGCATGGCTGCTATTCAATGTGAGCTTAAGTTCTGGTGCTGGGGTGGGGGCAGGGCCGCCTCCCAAGCTCAGTTCCCTCAGGGGGTTTCTGCAGAGATCTTCGGTAATGGCCCTGAGCTCCTTCCTGCTCCAGAAGTCCCGGGCTGCCACTGCTGCCTCTGCTGCGGCCTCTGACGCTGCCTCCTGAGGGGGCCTGAGTCATGGAGACACCCTGCTTCCCTCTTGGCCAGCCCAGAAGTCTCTCTCACTGACCTGTAGTGTCTGTGGGCGGAGGGACCTTCGCGGCAGCCAGAGGTTCTGTCCCTGAAGCCTGCTTGGATCTGCTCCTCTCAGGCCATGCGGCCAGGGCAGCGCAGGGGTGGGCTCCGCTGTCCGGTGCGTGACTTACCCCTGGGATGGCTTTCCAGGGCTCTCTGGAATGGAAATCTCTTCCACTGTGTTTCTGTGCGGTTTTCACTGATCCAGAATTTGTGGGGAGTTCTTTTTACTGAAAATATACGGACTGTGGGTTCGGAGCTAGCATACGTGAGTCTTTCTACTCCGCCATCTTGGCTCCTCCCCCTGCTTTGGGATTTTAGAAAAGTTTTTAGTTTAAATTTCTTCAGAAGTCTTCAATTATCTTTTCCTTTACTAGTAGGCTCCACCTTTGGCTTCCTATTTACAAGTCTCCCCAAAACAGGCTACATCATCTCTTCAGCAATATGGGCTTTGATACCTAGATGCAATGTAATTCAATTCAAAAAACTTAGGTACCTATTCTGTGCCAAGTATTGTGCCAGTCTGGGGCAGATTCTCTTGTTGTTCAGTCATTTTCAGTGATCCCATTTGGGGTTTTCTTGGCAAAGATACTGGAGTAGTTTGCCATTTCCTTCTCCAGCTCATTTTACAGATGAGGAAACTGAGACAAAGATAGTTAAATGACTTGTCCAGGATCACGCAGCTAGCAAATGTCTGAGGTCAGATTTGAACTCATGAAGATGAATCTTCCCATTTTAAGATCCAATTGGGAAGCAATCAAAAACTGAAAGAGAATATACATATATAAGAAAATGCCAAGGCTTATATAACTATAAAATTCATTTCAACAATTCAAAAATAATAGCCATTAAGTGCCTATTATGTGCAAAGTATAATGTGAGGCACTGGAGATGTAAGGACAAAAACAGTTTCAACCATCAAGAAGTATATGTTTTTAGTAGAATAGGAAAAAAAAGATGATTGTACATGAAAGTACAAATCCATTATGTACTACTTGGTATTCCTTTTAAATACATAACAAAATTATCATGCAACTTTCAAAAAAAAAAGGGAATGTTTCACTGAGTGGTTAGAGAAGAGTAGAGAGGGGGCATATAGATAAAAAGCATAATAAAAATATCAAAAGTTTGAGAATGTTAGCATTTGGGAACATAAAATGCCTTGTATTGGTCACTGAACTGCTACTACTACTGCTACTACCTCAGCTACCACTGCCCCCACTACTACTACTGCTGCTACTGCTGCTACTGCTGCTGCTGCTGCTGCTGCTGCTGCTACTATTATCACTAATAGCATTTATATAGCATTTTAAGGTATGCAAAGTGTTTTACAAATATAGTCTTATTTTAACTATTGCTTACAAGAAATTAGAGACTCCTCCAAGGAAGTTTAGGAGGGAGTACATTTGAAAGATATAAAACCACTTGTACAGATATGGAGGCAGGCGATGGAATGTCATATACCAAGATTAGTTTAAAATACATAGATATTTTAAATACTTTATTTTTATTTTAAAATATATAGACACAAAATATTTTTATTAAAATTAAATATTGGACATCAATATAACCAATTAAATGTACTTGGTAACGACATTTAAATCAATTAGTTTAACTTATAACAGTTTTTCATTCATACCAATCTCCCATCAGGATTGTTTATCTATTCATTCTTATTCATATTTTTTTTATTTGGTCAAAATGTTGACTCCTTCTGGTGTTGTTTTTTTATTGCTTCACATTATTTAATAAAAGTGTTTTCAGATTTCTTGCCATTTTTCACACTTGTCAATCTTATTGACATCAAAGTGCTCCATGATATCAACATGCCACAATTTTAGTCATTTCTCCTATTTATGGGTATTTAAGTTGCTTCTAATTTTTTGCAATTACACAGAATGTCACTATGAACATTTCTGAATAGATAACTTCTTTTCTTCTCACTTTTGATGTCATTTTCAGGAAATACTTCCAACAATGCATGGGTCAAACGGTATGATTATTTTTATAACTTTTACCATGGACTTCCATATTGCTTTATAAAATTTATTGTATACATATATGCTATACATTCAAATTAATTGTAAGCTAATTTGCCTGGAAAAGAAGAGAAACCATGTGAAATTAAATAAGAAAGGAAGATGAGATCCAGCTAGAGAAGGAGATTAAATACCAGGAGGAGGTGTTTGTATTTTTTCCCCACAGACAATAGGTTTAATAAAACATTTCTTTGCTGCCTCCTTCCTGTAGTTTTATTGCCTGTCACATACTGTTGCTATGAGCTGCTTTTTAAAGCGACTATGTTTTTTCTTTTTCTTCTGAACATCCAATACTTCAACTGAAGTATTCTCAAAGGAGTTGGACTTTTTATTCCTTCTGAACATTATTTTTTTTTTTAGGAGAGCAGAAAATTTTCACAGACATGTATGGTTTCTTGACACCAATTCTCAGAGAAGTTACAATTGGTAGTCTAGTTAAAAGTAGAATAAAAGAAGAGTTGTGAAGGAAAAAAAGCAGACAAATGAGCAAAAGAATCTTTGAAGTTTGGAGTTAGAATTATTTGAAATGACATGGTGTTGTCCACTGATCTGGTGAAATGTACATGAGGGAAGATATTGCAGCTCTGTCTTAGATGCCATGATCTTCTGCTTAAGAACCTACATCCAGTGTCAAAATGTTGTATGTTTAGAGGACTATGTGGAATTGGAAAGAAAAGGAAATTCTGGAGGTAAGATGTATTCTCCTTGAGGATAGGGATGGTTTTGATTTCTGTATGCCCAGTGCCTAACACAGAACCTAGAATATAGCAGGTGCTTAATCAGTCTGTCTTCTTTCCATTTCCTCTCTTTGTCTTTGCCTTTTAGCTTCTCTCCATTCCTCTTTTCTTCTCTGGCTGAATAAATAAGTGAATTATGAATGAAATAATGGGTAAAAGACCAGGTTTGTATATCATCCATAGGAAGATGGTAGCAATTCTTGGAGCAGATTACTATCCAGGTTCAGAAAGATAAGAAATAAAGTAAAGGGAAATGGACAGATCTCTGGAGAACTTTGACATTCATTTTACAAATGAACTACTTACTTCATAGAGATATTGTAAGGATAAAATAGATAATGTATAGTTAGATTCACTATGTAACACCACATAAATGTCAGCTATCATTAGGAATGTGATACTACAGTACCATCAGACAGAAAAAGGTAAATGATGAGTCAGCTGAGGCCAGTGCCCCAAGGCCCAAGGAATGAGAGGGTTTTGAGAATGAGATCACCATTTTCAGTGCTACAACTAAAATGGCAAATCAGAACAAGAAAAGGCCTGTTATATTTGATGTTGGAAACTAGAATTTACAAGGCAGACTGAAGGTAGAATCTGAAAAATGCTTAAATAGTTTTTTTGGATGACATAATCTATTGAGTTATGAAGAGAAAAGAGGATGATAGAGAAACGGTGCCTTACCATGCCTTGTCACTTGAAGTCACTGTCTGATATCAAAAATGTGACCATTCTTATGTTCATAGTGATTCTGAACCCTAGTTTTGTGATACCTTGGTGTGTTTTCTTTTTTATTTCAGCAGGTATTATAAAATTCCTTCAACCTGTTGATAACTAAAGTCATTTAAAGTAATTTTCTCAAATTAAAAATATGATCGTAGTTTATTTGGGGGAGTGGAGATTTTTGTGAACTCAAACAACAGACTGCTGTAAGTCTACAAAATTTGAGGTTCATCCTCTTAGGAGTGTAGGGGAGAATTTAATTATGAATGAGTTAAAAATTTATACAGCAGCATGTTGGGTTTTTTTAATCCTGTTATAATCAAGGCCTTTTAATAAATGATTAAAGTTGGCATTTATTCCTGTGTAAGAAAAAAGTAAGAGGTAGTTTTACAAATGTCCATAATGGAAGAGACCTTAGAGATCACCTAGTCTGCTATGTCCACACACCTGCATTTGATGAAGCATAAATTTTGGGCCAAGAGAAAGAAAATTATTTGCCCAACATCATGTAACTAGTTAACAGCAGACCTAGAATTAGAACCCAGGTCTCTAGCATTACTCCCTGAATCCTTACCCTATATTATACTGCATGTTGAGTTCCGACAAGAAATAGACACCCCAGAAATTAAATCCCACAAACGCTTGCTACAATCTATTCTGTGTAATGTGCTATGCTATGCCTTAGGAACACACAGAACAAAGCAAAACAAAACAATCCCTGTCTTTAAGCAGCTTATATTCTACAAGAGGAAGCAGCATGTACACAGATAAGCTTTTTAAAATATGCAAAGGAATTACCATCTAATAATTCTAGAAAAAAGAATAAAAGTATGGTCAGGTTTTCTAATGGCACAGAATGATAGCACAATACTAAGATTATCTTTGTGGTTGGTTCAGTAATAGTCACGCAAAACTACCAGGTTTAATCAAATCAATCCTAGCTAACCATATAATGAATATTCTAAAGAAGAATGAAAATGAGGTCAATAATTGTGTTTGGGAGGTGGAGGATGGGGGTGGCATAAGTTGGTCTTTGTAGCAAAACTAAATAAAGATATTATAGGAAATAAAAACCATATTAATTTCAAGAAGTATTCAAAAGGCATTCATTCATTCCTTTATCTAAATCATATAAAATAGGCAAGGAAAATAAATTGTACTCAATCTTGCATATGTGGGTTCTAATGCAAGCTTTGCCATTAGTAAGTGGTATGACCTTGAATGAGGCCTATCTGTCAAATAAGGGTGGTGGAAAAAAATTATCTCATGTACCCTTCTAACCCTAAATCCTATGCTTTCTACAGTCATTTCAATCTCCAATATTTTGTGCATCTCAGAACCTCTTAAATAGCTGGAGCTGATTGACAAGTAGAGAGGAAAAGACAATTGCAGGGCAACGAAGGTAAATGATTTTCGTCTGGATTGGTTCAAGCTTGGAGGTGACAGTCACTGAACTGCATTCTGGGGGCTTGGAGGCTTGCCCTTACCTCTTCTTTAATCAGAGATAAAGCAGGATTACAGGGTCTTATTGTTTGTTAAGGAACCTTCTATTTTCTCCTTCTCTAAAATGCTGATGATTGCCGCATAGAGGAAGTTCCCTAAGGACCATGGCCCCTGCTCTCAGGACAGAAGTTTGCTCAGAAGAGCCATGCTCAGAATTCTTTATACATAATTCCTCAGGGAAAACTGAGTTCAATTAGCCCCACTCACTCAGACCAATCCCTGCTAGAGAAAAGCACATACTTAGTGGGCATTTTCCCTTCTGCTTCAAGGGAGTTGGATCCTTAGTTGGACAGCTGTGAATCAAGACTGCAGCCATTGCTTACCACATCCAGAACATTCAAAAGCAAATCCTATTGCATTTATTATAAAATGTTATTGCCTAAACCCTAGTTGCATCTTTTAGAGAGATAAAATGTATACTAGCTGCATATATATGTGTGTACATATATATATGTATGTATATATATACACATATAAATATACATATTTATACATATATATATATGTATATATAAAACCTTACAATTTCCTCTCACTGAGACTGTAAAAAAGAGGTGGGGGGGGATAAAAGTAGGATTTCCCATTTCTAGCTAGCCAGCTGTGCGATTCCTAAGTGGTCAGAGTGTCAAATTCCTAAAAAGTAGGAATGGCATTCAGTCACGTGAGATTGAGCAGTAACATGGGATCTCCTGTGAAGTCCTTAAATGTCTAAGATTGAATTTGGTGAGAATACTGCCTACCTCACAGGTCTGATAGGTTTCTGAGTCAACCTTAAAAATCAGCATATCAATATGATGCTGTATTAGTATTATCATCATTATTATTTCTTTTCTAACTGTTTCATAACATCCACATTATCTTCCCCACCAAACCATGGCCTCCCAGAGGATAGGCTCCCTATCCTATACTTTTCTAAACTCTCCAGTCATGGCTCTGGAGGAGAAGTGAGGCTGGCGACTTTGCACAGCCCTCCCTCACTAACATCCAGTTCACTTGCATGGCATGATGCCACCTCCCTGATATCATAGTCTTCTTTGAGGACAAAGGATAAACAATATTCTCCAGTACAGAATTCTATATTCCTCAGTATCATTTCTGTGTTCTTCAAGGTTTCTAGCACAGTGTTAGTTCAACATATATAGTCTTAGAAAGTTGCCTGAGGTTCAGATAGATCAAATGACTTTCCCATGGTCATATAGTTAGTGAGAGGAACAGCATTTGAAATTTAGTGCTTCCTGACGCCAAGTCCATTACACTGATTCTTACAGTGCTGGGAATTTAGCAATAAGTAGTTGGTGGTTTTTCAGTGCACTGCCTAAATGTTTTTAAACCTTAGAGATCTGAATCATTTAATTCCTTTCATCGGATCATGATTCAAAGAAGACCCAGGTCTTTTAGATGAACAGAGAAAAATGGTTGCTTGACTGTAGATTGGACCCAAAGCTCCTCAGGTAGATACAGACTGTCAGTCAAATCCTTCTTCTGTTACTTCCTACAAGTAGGACGTTAGAAAATCACTTTATCTCCTTGGCTGGAATGTCCTCAACTGTGAAATAAGGGTGTTAGACTGGATGGCTTTTGAGGTTCCCTTCTGGGTGCAAACACTATGAAGATAATCAGTTTGTAAGTGGCCCAGAGAAACTGAGCCCCAAAGTGGAAAAGTATGGAGCAAATGACTTGCTAGAGGTCATATAGCAAGTTTTAAGACAGTCAGGACTAGCATTCTTAACTCATTCCAATTCTCTTAGCCTGTGGGTGAAGATTAACTCAAAGCACATGTTCCATTGACAGTCAGAAGCATACTTTTTACATATAAAGCATATTATTATGCCCAATAAAGTTGATGTTCAAAGAGGAATAGATAGGAAGAGCCTTAAGGAAAAGGCAAAGGAGTGTGTGAGACAGAACTTATAATCACAGTGTCACAGATTCAAAAAATTACAGGACAGTTAAACTTGGAAGTTTAACCCTTTTCATTTTACAAGTGAAGAAACTGAGGCCCAGAGAGGTCACAAAGAGCTCATAAAATTGCTGGGGCTTGGGATACACTAGAAGAAGTTTCCAAGATGTGTTTGGTCAGTTGAATTCAATTCAACACTCATTAATTGCCTTTTTTGTGCATAGCACTGTGCTAGATGCTGAGAATCAAAGGTAGATAATAAGCCCAGATTTTGCTCCCAAGAAACATATAATTTACTGGAGGTGGCACAGGAAAGAGGTCAAGCAATGGGAAAACATGAACAAAAATAATTGAGCTCTGAGGGACAGTATGATAAATACTATTCTATGAAAAATTGGGGAAAGATCTTTCAATTAGGGGCAAAGAAGAATCAATGGAGGAGGAATCAATGTAGAATCTGGCATCTGAGATGGGTATTTTAGTACATTTGGGGTATGAGAGGCAACCTGAGTAAAGGAAATGCTGTTTAATTCAGTGAACATTCAAGTTCTCTTCACCTTTATTCTCACATCACTCTACATGGTTTACAAGGGGATTTATCGAGTCTCAATGTTTGCTTCAGAGTTCATTTTCTGTCCAAAAACTGCTCAAATACCATTTTAAATCTATGTTTCTTTATATCCCTGTATTGTCAGTTTTTATTCAAAATTCTTTTCCTAATCCTTTTAGACATCAAAATGTTTACCTATAACAACATTAATATCTTACATGTTTTGACAATTAATATAAATCTTTTCCTTCATACAAAAATTACCTTTTTTTCTATCCGATTTATTACCAAATTGTTTGATATGACAAGGGTCTTACACAGCCAAGAATACATATATTGAACTCAGGTCTTCTTGACTCCAGGCCCAGCATGCCACCCATTGCCTCTCTGTCTCAGGCTTTTGAGAGAGGAGATGTGCATGTGTGTGTGTGTGTGTGTGTGTGTCTGTGTGTCTGTGTGTCTGTGTGTTTGTGTGTACTGGGTTTTGAATGAGGAAGAAGACAATGCTATCCTGACCTTTCTGTCTCCTTGAAGCATCCTAGAGCCATATTTAATTTCTTCTTTCCTCTGTTCTCCTTTTTTCTTTCTTCTCTAGATAAGTAGTGATTTAGAAAAGAGAGGGGCCAAGATTGCTTCAGACACTTAATGTAAGGGAAAGGAAGTGTGCTGACACCTGCCACTGTGAATCCTTTCCCTCAGATCCCCATTTCAAGCAGAGCATTTCCAATTCCCTTACTCCCACTTCAAGAACTCTCATGAACTGCCTTAAGGTGCCTCCTTGTCTTAGAAAGGCAAAACATGACTTGAATCCTTGTGTTTTGTCTCCATTACTGTTTCCACTATACCAAAATTCCTCTTGGGAAGCTTACTCAACTTAACCCAGGAGGAACTCAAGTCTAAATCACTACTTAGAATGACAGTGACTCATCCATTGGACACCAGGACATTATCTGAGCATTCCCCACCCTTCTTTCCCCTGCCTTCTATCACCTCAACAAGAAGCCCAACTAGGAAAAGAAAAATGAGGCATATAATGAGGCAGACATTGGAAGAATTACAAAATATCTTGCACAATCAAAAGCTTTGGACTAGATAATCTTTAAGGTCCCTTTCAACTCTTAAAACTGTGGAGGTGGGAGGGAGGGTGAAGAGAAGGATCTTCACAGTGTAGTGAACAGAGAGAAAGACTTGGGTTTAACCTCCCCTTCTGAAAGATAGTAGCTTTGTGACATTGAGAAAGTCATAGTTTCTCAGTATCCCTTGGTAACAGTAAGTAATTTATAAAGAAGGTATGAAACTGTGGGCAAAAGGAGGTATGGAAAATGGATTTTTGTTCCTTGAAAAAATATTGCTTTTGGCTAGCTCTCCACTGGTGGAAAGAGTTTCTTCATTAGTGTGTTTGTCCTTCATTGCCGAAGAAGACCATGCCATCAGAGAAATAATGACATGACGCACTTGATTTTGTTTTGAGTGAGGGAGAGCTGTGCAGGTTACCATACCAGCCTCACTTCTCCTCCAGAGCCAGCTGAATCCAGTGACCAGATATTCATCAGGATGACTAGAGATGACCCAGGATGAGGCAATTGGGGTTAAGTGACTTGCCCAAGGTCACACAGCTAGTGAGTGTCAAATATCTGAGGTGAGATTTGAACTCAGGTCTTCCTGACACCTGCACTGGTGCTCTATCCACTTCACCGTCTAGTTGCCCTTCCTCGTTAGTAGTTCTATACACTCTGAGGAAATCTTATGTCCAGTCCAGCCCTGCCTTCCTATTCTGTGACAAGGATTTGAGAAAATGTGAAGGGCATAGACCAAAGCATTATAAATGAAGAAAGGGGTTGGAAGAGCAGAAGGAAGACTAGACTGGGTATGTGGAGGCATTTTGCCATCTTAATTCTTTGTATTTCAATGCTTTCTAAGACCTCTATCTTCTTCAGTATGAGTAGACAGTCCTTCCCCTTCCATGGGTCACAGCCCATTTCTTAGGAGACGATTTCCAAACTTAGCTGTGCTGGTCCCTTTATAGTAAACACAAAGCTGGGTTATTTCTCCAGTATCAATATCCAAACCAAGTTTGTGATTTTCTTCAATAACCTTCAAGGAGTGAGAGTCAACTCCATACCAGTATGATTTAAGACTGGAGTGGAAGTTTTGATTATATAGAATGGCACACACTTAAATCCTCATCTGATAACTTCATCATGGTATAGAGGTGACCCTGACTTCTCAGAGCTGAGGCCCTCTGAGTTCAGATTCTGGTAGCTTTTACCAAGTCAAGCTTCTATGGGGTAGGTGATAGATTGGAAATTTGCTAAAGAATAACCTAGTTAGTTTCAGAAAAACTTATCACAATGGAGGTGACAGGGTGATGAATTTTTCAGCCACAATTCATGGACAAAGTCTACTAAAGAATGAAGTTGAGAAATGCATCAATGGAATAAATATCAATACTAAGGAAGTCACAGATCTTTGAAGTGATGATGATGATGATGATGATGATGAAGGAAGTTGGGAAATCCTTGCATCACAAGTGTAGATCTGAAAAGTACCTTAGTCCAACCCTCTTATTTTCCAGATAAGGAAATGAGCCCCCAAAAGATGAAATGATTGATTATCTGGTCCAAACCTTTTGTTTTAGAGGTGAGAAAAATGAGACCTACAGAGATAAAATGACTTGGCATCTAGTCCAAGGGATCTTTAAATCTTGCTTTTTTTGGTCCCTTGCCTTTCTAACACTCTATGATCCAATCCACTACAGATCAAGGCTTGAATTGGGAGACATGGGTGAGATACATAATGCCATTCTGCTTGATTTTATTCACCCTAGAGCATTCTGGGATGGTTTTTAAACCTCTTCTCTCCCTTCTCCATCCCTCTTCTTTACTTCTCCAGAAAAGGCTGATGTAAGCCAAGACAGGGGCCAGGGTTAACTTCAGAAGGTCTTTTTATGTGGGGTGTGGGTGCAAGAACTGTACTTGCCCTTACCCTTGTGATCCCTTTTCCTCACACACCTACATACACACACCCCCTTTTCAAGAATTCCCATGAGCCACTTTGGAGTTGCCTTCTGCCTTAGAAAGTAATTCTGAGTTACCAGCCCCGACTTTGAAACATTTCCAAGAGACTGCTTTATCGACACTAATGGAGAGTTGTTATCTGTAAGACAAAAGTTCATTGATGTAGTTCCTGCCCCATCACTCAATAAACATTAAATAACAATAACAGCAATGATATTAAGGAAGTTCTCTTTGGCAGAATCCTGTAGGTGATGGAGGGCAAGCAGGGGAAGGAAGAGCGAAGGGAACATAATGAAAGAAATTCGAATTCTCTCCTGAGAGGGTCATGGTTATTTGCCCAAGGCCAACCCAGTTTATAACCTTGACTTGGTGCTGGAATCACAGATGCTCTGGATTTCTAGATACTTAATAAAGTTTAAAGTTTTCCACTTGGACTTGTGGACAGAGAAAGTGAGAGGAGAAGCAGCCAATACTCTTAGGAAGGGGCCAGTTGTTATTCTTTGTCCTTGAAGAGTGGCTGGCCCTGTACTTCTAAAAGGATGTGGAGAGAATGGTAGGGAATTAGAAGAGATGAACAGAGCATTATAAAGGAATGGAAAAATAGCCAATGATTAAAGGATTCAGGTTGTTTTGCTTTGGGAAGGACAAAGCCAAAGGGTAACTCGATCATTATGATCAGGCATAACAAAGGGCTAGGGGGAGGAGATGGAGGCAGAGGGAGATGCCAGTCATAGAATGCTAGAACTCAAAGACACCTAAGAGATGCATTTTATCCCCTATCCAACTTGATCCTTCTATAGATGAGATCTGTAGTTGAAGTGGGAGGAGGAAAGAGGTTAAGTGAAACAGGTAGCTGAGAGGTAGCTAGAAAGTATGGTGGATACAACATTGAATTTGAAGTTAGAAGATGCATACTAGCTGGATGACCCTGGACAGGTCACTTTAACCTCTGTCTGCATCAGTTTCCTCATCTGTAAAATGAAAGTAGCAATAGCACTTGCTTCCTAGAGTTATTATCATGATAAAATAAGATATTTGTAAAGTGCTTTGCAAACTTCAGATTACCATAAAAATGCTGGTTATTGTTATTATTGCCCCAAATTGGACAGATAATGAGTGGCAGAGGCAGGCCCACCACCACCAATAACTGGTGGTTATTTTTTAGTTTTTCTTAGTTTTAAAATTTTTGCGGCCCTTGGCATATATTATCTCATTGAGCCTCATTACAACTGAGAGGCAGGTATGGAAGGCATCACTATTATTATTTCCTCTTTACAGATGAAGAAACTGAGGCTTATGGAAAACTGATACAGCCAATAAGGGTTGTAAGTGAGATTTGAACCTAGGCCATTCCATTCCTAGCCCAATGTTCTTTCTACTACACCCAACTCTTCAGCTTTGATCTCTTTCCAGAATATAAAACAAGTACAAGTGAGTGAAATTAAATCAGAATTGTATAAGGTCATATATCCTTTAGTCTAACCTTTAATCTTCCCCTTTCTTTCCTCCTTACCCCCACTCTCATCATTCTACCTTTGAATTCTCGACTCTCATTTTCTCCTTCTTTATTTCAATCACTGAGCCAAGTCTCTTCCTACTTACTTTCCTTTTGCTTGTTTGGTCTTGATCTGGGGCCAGCTCTAGTCATCCTGATTTATATCTAGCCACTGGACCCAGATGGCTCCAGAAGAGAAAAGGAGGCAGGTGACTTTGCACAGTTCTGCCTCACTTAAATCCAATTCACTTACAATTCATGACATCACCTCCCTGATATCATGGTCTTCTTCAAGAATGGACAAACAACAAGCTGGTCTTGACCTGTGATCTCATTGGTGTAGAGAGTAACTGCTGAGAAAACTATCTCTATTAGTGCAGAAAGGCAAAGAGACTTACACCTTAGTAACTCAGTTAGTATTGAGCTACTAGCACATAATCATTCAACTTGTACATGTCAGAGGTGAAGCCAGGCCCTCTATCCAGTCTACCATGTGTTCTCTCACTACATCTCTGCACTTTTAAACATTTTGGCATCTTCCTGATATTGAGGAAAGGGGAATATATGCCTATGTCTGTGTAGGTGTGTCTCTGTGGATGAGTTCATCTGTACTGAGTTCCTAACTACAGACTCAGAGGATGAAAAGATCTCAAGCTTTGTGGAGATCTGAAAGGTTGCATCGTTGTCAAGTTTTTTCCAGTTGTGTCTGATTTTTTGTCATTCCATTTGGCAAAGATACTGGAGTGATATGCCATTTTCTTCTCCAACTCATTTTACCGGCGAGAAAACTGAGTCAATCAAGGTTACATGGCTTGCCCAGGATCACACAGCTAGTGTCTGAGGCCAGATTTGAACTTCCTGACTCCAGGCCCAGCATTCTATTTACAGTGCCCAGGAAAAAGTGCTGCAGGATGATAATTAAAGGTGCAAAGACCAAGGAGCAAGTGAACCATGCTAGGCTGACATGAATCCTTAGGTGGATCTTGTATGGCCAACTGTTATGGCAATTCTGGATACCCAAGACTAATAAACTATTAGTAGAGCTACAAATTGGCCCAGGCATTCTAGAAAGTAGTTTAGAACTATGACACCAAAGTCACTAAACTGTTCATATGCTTTGCCCTAATTATATCACTACTGGGCCAATAAACCCAAAAAAGCAAAGAGAAAGGCAAAGGATTAATAAGGACAAAAAGCAACTCCTTTTATAGTAGACTAGAAATTAAGGTAGCATCCACCCACTGGGGAGTGGCTAAAAAAATTAAAGTATATGAAGGATAATAGAATATTATTGCACCAGAAGAAAGGACAGAATGGATTGCTTCAGAGAAAATTGGGAAGACCTCTATGAATTGATGCAGAGCAAAATGAGTAGAATGGAGAGATCAATGTGTACCACAATATAAAGAAAAATGACTTTGAAAGACTTTAGAATTCTGATCAATGGAATGAAAAACCACAAATCCAGAGGAATAAAGATAAAGACCCACCTCCTGTCAGAGAGGAAAGAAATTTAAATTACAGGATGAGACATAAATTTTTGGATGTGATCAATGTGGAAATTTATTTTGCTGAACTATTCATATTTATTATGAGGGTTTCACTTTTTCCTTCTTTTTTGCTTTCTTCCTTCCATCTTTCTTTCCTTCTTCCCTTCCCTCTTTCTTTCCTTCTTACTTTCTTTCCTTTTTTGTTTTTTGCTTTTTTCCTCTTCAGTTTGGGGGGGAATAGTAATAAATGTTAGTTTAAAAAAAAGACTACCTATGAGTGTCAAAGGGGCAAGTGGAGTCAGAACATGTACCCACGTGACCTAAACAGATCCCTAACAGTCTAGGGCTACTTGCCCCATTCCCTGAAGACAACATGTCTCCCCTTTTTTCTTCTGCTAAAAAACAAAAAACATGTCCACTTCTTCCAACATAATAGCACATGCCTGGGGTCACCCTTCTCTGGTCAGATTAATTTGTAAATTATCCTTTTACAATGCAGTGTCCAGAAGTAGGCATATCGAGTCTGACTGTGTCAGAGTACAGCGGAACTGTGTGAACTTCCTTTTTATGGATTACTGTCCTTCCTTAATGCAATCCAGGATGGTATCTGCTTTTTAGACTGTTTTTTCATATTAAATGTGAACTCTGTTGGTTCTTGTTAAATTTGCAATCCACCAAAAGCTAGTTCATCTTCCACTAAGGCACTGCCGAGTCAGGCTTTGCTTTTGAGTTCCTTAGACATTTATGCCTCATAGGTTCCTGTCACAACAGATCCCCTAAACACGTATGGAAGTGGGCAGGGGAGAAAGGAAGAATGCTAATTTAAGGTAGCCAGAAGCTAAGCGGCCACCCTTACTACCCCAGGTTCCCACCTGTTTCAGTTCCCATTTACCTACTCTTGTAATACAGCTCTGTTCCATGTAGCCCAAAACGAGAGACCTGGAAAGAGAAGGCAATAGAGTAAATTCCCTGAAGGAAGACAACTCAGGATCATAAGCAAGGGCAGTCATTGCTAGGGCCTTCCCAAGTTCCTCCCCACTCCTTCTTATACAGACTCAACTTACCTTTGCTTGGTGCCAGGGCCATAACTAGGGTAGGGTGATAATCATTAGAGGGCATCAGTTTCAGGGGGCTCCCTTCCCTCCCCATTCTGCCTACATAGGGGAGGCAGCAGTAGACTTATCCTAAGGGCATTTCTTCTTGGAAACCTTGTAGTGTCCCAGGCCATACCTCATTTTTTTAGTCACTGCACCTCATGTGAGCTTACATGCCTCTACCTTTCCACCTCAACCTCTTCTTTTTGTCCCAGGTGCCGAAATTGCTAGTGACAGTGTTGGTCACTTGTGTTCCCAGCTTTCAATGATTTCTGAGTATCCTGAGGTACAGGCTCAACATTATTTTCTTCACATATAAAAAAAAATAAGTAGAAAAGGTTTCATCACCCACATTAGAGCAGGTGTTCCCTTCAGGGGTTTGGAGAAGGTCAGAATAGGACAGGAATTTGGGGAAGGGGAGAACATTGTCTCATCATTCATTCCAGGCACTGACCTTATACTTAAAGCACAGCTAGGCAGCCTACTCTACAGTAAGTGCCAAATAAATCCTCGAGGTCCATCAGTCAGTTGATTGATTGATAATAGACCAGTCAGTGGCTTAAACAGTTCAGGTCTAGTGGTGGTACAGCCAGACTTCCTGTAGAAACCAGAGGGAAGGATACAAGTACGAACTATTGTGATAATGGTGATAGCATCTGTCTATACAGTACCTTTCTTTAAAAAGTGTTTTATTGATATATTTTAAGTCACTTACAATTTCGTCAGGGTGGGGAAGCTCAAATTCTGGGTTAACATCCTGCTAGTTAGTATGTGAATGATTTGGGGCAGGTCACTTCATGACGCTGGGTATCCATTCTTCATCTGAAAAAATGACAGGGTTGGACTAGCTAGCTTCTGGGGCCACATCCAGCACTCTATCCAGAAATGTCTTTGAAGCAATCCAGGATCTGCCTTTCTAACAAAGAGAGTCATTAAGGAAAGCAAATATGTCAAACATGTCGGATATAATGATAATTTTCTATACCCGTGAGGCTGCTAAGTGGTACATTGGAAAGAAAGTTGGACCTGGAGTCAGAAAAATGTAAATTCAAATCTGACCTTGGATGCTTACTAGCTGCGTGACCCTGGATAAGTCGTTTAACCTCCATTTGCCTCAGTTTCCTCATCTGTAAAAATAGAGATAATAATAGTACCTATCTCCCAGAATTGTGAGGATCAAATTAGATAATCTAGTTATCCCTTCCACATCAAAGTGGTTAGGGGTGCCCTGGGATCTGGAAAATTCACACAAAAATTGTTGGCGCTCCCTTCATTCTGGTGAAGAAATCTGAATTATTATGGTATTAAAAGATAAAATATGTTAATATTATACAATTATATACATATATATATATATGCTTTTCTGGGTTTCTAAACTTTTTCTGTGTCATCTGCTAGCCTTCACATGTCTGCAGCTTCCACAAAATTCCACCAAAATTCCATTTAATTTCTTATGCTGACCCACGATATATTAAAATTTCAGTGGATAAAGTGGTGATGGAAGGGATAACTATAATGCTAAAGCACTTAGTATAGGGCATCTAGGTAGGGCAGTGGATAGAGTGCTGGACCTGGAGTTAGGAAGACCTGAGTTCAAATCTAGATTCAGACACGTATTAGCTGTGTGACCTTGGGCAACTTAACTCTGTTTGCCTCAGTTTCCTCATCTGTAAAATGAGCTGGAGA
Source organism: Bettongia penicillata ogilbyi (assembly GCA_023548195.1). NCBI lineage: Eukaryota > Metazoa > Chordata > Mammalia > Diprotodontia > Potoroidae > Bettongia > Bettongia penicillata. The sequence continues at coordinate 1,736,086 of JAJHZJ010000229.1, forward strand.
AGGAAGTGGCAAACCACTCCAGTATCTTTAAAATCCCAAATGGTCACATGAAGAGTTGAACACAACTGAACAACAAGTTAGTATAGTGCCTAGCACGTAATAAGTACTACATAAACAGTAATTACGGTTGTTATTTTTACCCGTAGTCTCCCACATCTCCGCTGAGAAACAGGAAATAGGCTTCCTCATCCGTTCTCCAGCATTAAGATTAATCATCGTTAGTCTAAATTCTGCTGCCTTTTAAGACTTGTTTTCCTTTACATTATTTAGGATGTAGTGAACATTGTTCTCTTTGTAGATTTTCTTTGCTCAGTGATGTTTTTCACAAAGTAATTTACAACAGGTGGTGTGAAGTAGAGTTAAATCTTCTGGAATAACTAAGCCGGTGCTTATGTAGCCAACAACGTTGAAAGGGGCAAAGCTTTGGCTTGGGCTCAATAGCACTCTCACCTCTCAAGTAATTACATCTTCTGATAACTATATTAAGGTATTGACATTTTAAAAGAAATCTGAAGATGAAGCAAATAATGTTTTGCCTAAGGAAGGAAGGGGCATGGGACTGAAAACTGGAAGGGGGAGTAGAGGCTGTGCAACATTGACGAAAGAGTCCTGTGTCTGGACTCAGTGGACTTGAATTTGAATTCCAACTGGGCTACATTCTCCAGAAAGTCACACAACTACTCTGGGCCTTATTTTCCAAATCTGTAAAATGAAGGGGTTTGGCTTAAATGGCCACTAAGGGTTCTCTCAACTTTAAATCAGTGACCTTAATGGTCATCAGATTCCAATTCTTTCATTTTACAGATGAGGAAACTGATACCCAAGAGAACTGAAATGACTTTCTGCAAATGTCAGATATGTAATAAGTAGCAGAGTTGGGATTAAATTTCAGGACCTTTGACTCCAAATATAGTATTCATTCCCTTATACTTCATTTTCTGACATAGGATCATAAGATCTAAAGCTACTAGAAGGTACTTTAGGGTACATGTAATCTACCCCTTCATTTTACAGATGAGGAAACTGAGGCACAAAGGTTGTGACTTGACTGAGATTATGCAGTACGTGACAAAGCCAAACAAATCAAGACCTGTGATACCAAGTGCGGTACTCATTTCATGACTAATGGTGGAATTTTAGATCCTGTTGTTGATGTGAGAGGAATATATTTTGAAGTGAAGGAGTATTCAGTCACATCAATCACACCATTCATGTATGCCTAACCTGAGAAGATAATATTCGAGAGATCATTTTTCTTTTGACCTGGATTGGAGATCTTCTCTTTTCCTCTCTCCCTTTCCCCGCCTCAAATGGAGGGAATACTCAAATGTCCAAATTACCAGGAAACAAGGATATAGGACACATGGGCAAGGTAAAGGAGACAATGAAAAGTACTCACAAAGTTCTTCCACATGAGTCCAGGGGGAGAGTGGGAGTAAAAAGAGGGAACAGCACAGATTTTTTTTTTAATACAGCAGCATCAGCAACGTAGGGAGGAAGAAGATTAAGGAAGGAGAAGGGGATTACAACCTGGGTCCTCTGACTCCAAATTCAATTTTCTTCCAATTTTATTCTGGCCAAGAATCTCAAAAAGCATGTGTTATATGGGACATTCAAAGGAAATGAGGAGATATCACTTGGAGAGAAGACTCAGGGAGGATATCATCACTGTTTTCAAAGTGTGGAAGGGCTATCATGTGAAAAGTGATGATACAACTACAGAAAACAGAGGGGCAATAAACAGGTGGCAGGTACATACTAAATTGGAATTAAATTTTATTTATTCACATTTAATTATCAACTAAATAAATAATCTTTAATATTAATAATTATTAATGATAGATTAAAATTAATTTCATTAAAGTGGATTTGATATCTCAGGGAATTTTAGGGTAATTGGGAATGTCTAAAAAATGGAATAGGTTCTCATCTGAAGTAGTGAGTTGCTCGTCACTGGTAGTGTTTGGGTAGATACTCATAGAACACCTGTACGGGATGTTCTAAAGGAGACTTCTGCGTGGGATGTGTAAGATGTCCTCTAACATTCCTTTCAACTTTCAGAATCAATGATGTTATGTTTCTAAGAGACAGAGCCATGTACAGATTATCAGAAGTGAGCCTACCTTTTGCCCCCATCTTCCTTACTCTCGTCCTCCACCAGGTCATAGGAAACATCACTAAATTTTTAAATGGTCATGCTTTCAGGCAAATCACAGCATTGATGAGCACCTACACAAAATCGTGGTGTTATCAGTCATTTTTCAATCATGTCTGACTCTTTGTGACCCCATTTGCGGTTTTTTCAGCAAAGATACTGGTTTACTACTTTCTTTTCCAGCTCATTTTACGGTTGAGGAAACCGAGGTAAATATGATCAAGTGACTTACCCATGGTCACACAGATAGTAAGTGTCTGAGATCAGATTTGAATTCAGTAAGATGGGTGTTCCTGATTCCAGGACCAGTGCTACATCCACTGAAGCACCCAGTTACCCATACCCAGTCATAGGATCATATATTTGGAGTTGGAAGGAAAATCAGGTTTCGTCTAACCCAACCCTCCCCCCATTTTATAAATAATGAAACTGAGTTCCAAAAAATTTAAGGGAACCTACCCAAAATTTCATAGGTAATAAATAACAGAGCCAGGATTTAAAGATTCTTTCCACTATGTTCACTGCATTTCTTCTCTCGTGAAGGAATTTAACACAGAGGACACAAGGAAGGGCATAGCAGCTCAGCAAAGGATCAACTAAGCTATGAGATGGGTGGGTGAGTTTTGACAAATTGAACCTCTGGTACTTGTTTAGTTACACCTCTGGTAAGTAGAATAATCAGAAGATGGCAATGTATGCTGTGGTCCCTACCAGTCACTCTCCTCCTTGCCCTCTCAGCAGCTCTGGTCATTAAACACATGGTATCACCAGGTTTAATGTCTTCTGCGGAGTGGATTGTTAAGCAGTGGAGACTTCCAGGACCTACCTTCTGCTAAATTATGAAGCAAGTAAGATTTGGTTTTGGATTCCCCAGTGTCTCATCTCTCTACCTTTCTCCTTTCTCAGAACCTGCTCTCTGAAAAAGCGGTCATTTCTTTTCTATTATAAATATTTTCAACTGTGGTATTACCTCTCCCAAAGATATTCCCCTCTCTATCTCTCATGAAAAGTTAAAGAAATTTCTGGAATCTGTAAGTAAATTGGGAGGTGGAAGATATTTGGGAATAGCAGGGAATTCTTCTATTTACCCTGAAATCTAACCTGAAATGGAACATCCTAGAAGACAGCAGAGAGGGTTTCTTCCTCGAATTCATAGTCCCATGCTGGTATCATCACTTAACATATTCATCAGGAAACTGAATTTGTGCCTCCTAGCTTTTCTGGTTTCCTTCAATACTCAGCGCAAATCCCACCCCCACTGCCGCCCAGTGCTTTCCTTCAGATAAAAACCTTCTATTTATTCTGCATATGTCATATATGTACATAGTCATTTTCATGTTGGTTCCCCCACTGGAATATAAAATCTTTGAGGACAAGAACTATGTTTTTGGTTTTCTTTATGTTTTCCAGTGCTTAACATGTTGCCTGACCCATAGGGAGAACCATATATGTTTGCTGACTTAGCCAACTGTTGGATATAGCAAGGGGACATTAATTCAGATCATTTTGGTAGAGTCACTTTTGAAATCTTTTACCTTAAGAAACGTGAAACATTTTGAAACAGCTTCCTTGAAGAACATCACAGGAGCCTCTTGGCAGTTTTTATGGCATTCCACTAAGACTATTTTTGTCCTGCTGTCTAAAAGCAACAGCAGGAGATGGGGGGGAGGCGAGGAGACTCACACATGGACTTTTCATGGGGACAGATATCTCCTGTAAAGTTGTCAGCCTTCAACTCTTCAGGAAATTGAGAATCCAAATGGGCTTTTTTTTGCTCCTTGTGTATTTTTTTAAAGAAGAAAAATAACCAAGTTGGATCACTTGTCAAGATGTTGTAGTGGGAGGTTACAGTCTTGGTAGGAGTTGAATGATCTGGCCTTTTAACTTTAAGATTCTACGACCCTGCACGCACATTCTCATCAATCAATTGCATTACTATGTGCATTTCTGGCCTATTAATCAAAACATCCTCTTTGACAGACTACTTGCTTCATTGCCTGGGTATGTCAAAATTAAGTTAGTCATTCCGCCTCAAAAGGAGAAGAAACCAATCTGAGCCCTAGAGTTTAAACTTGATTTTTTTCTCCATGTCCAAGGAGAGAATCTTCTATGTTCCAGAAGCTGCAATCTTTAGATGACTAGCTGGGTTATCATTAGGTCACAGGGCCATTCCAAGGTACTGTTAATGACTGAAGGCTAGCAAAGACATTACTGCTGAACTAGATCAATTTTGGTTGAAAATTTAAATTTCAATATAAGTAACACACATTTAAACTCCAGTAAGACCCTAACTTGATGTCTCATCATATCGTGAAGGTGACCCAGAGCTAGGCAATGCTATGCAGATAATCTAGTCCAACTCTCTCATTTTGCAAATAAGGAAACTGAGTCCCAGAGCAGTTGAGAGATGTCTGAGGTCACACAGGAAATTAGTGGTAGAGCTGAAAGAGTGGTATGATGGGAAGCTTCCCAAAGTCTTAGGACTAAAAACCAGCCCTAATGGTTGATAATCTGGGTCAAGTTATTTAACTTCTCTGAATCTTTGTAAAGTGAGAATGATGGCTTCTGAGCATCTTCTACCTCTAAATCTTGGCTCCTATGAGCTATGAACTTCTGGTCCTGAGATCTTTATGCAACACTATGACATCATGCTGCCTCTTTGGCTCTGTGGCTTTTGTTTTTAGATACTGATACAAAGACTTCTGAGGTAATGGATGAGAAGTCAATTGACAAATCTAATTTGCCCTCTTTGACCCTGGAAAACCCATTTAATTTCTCTGCAAATATGGATTTCTTTATTTAGGTGATAATGACATTGTACATGGAGTGAGATGCTCTAACATGTGGTCCTGAAAAAGTCCTTTCCCCAATCTGGGTCACTATCTCCTCTTCTGTTAAAAAAAAAAGGGGGGGGGTGTTGGATCAGAGGTTTTTAATGTTTCTTGCATCAGGGACCTCTTTGGCAGTCTGGTGAAATCTACAGGCTCCCTTCCCAGAATAATGTTTTAAAATGCATAAAATATATGATATTACAAGGGAAACCAATTATATTGAAGTTTGGCTTTTGAAATATTAAATATTTTAAAATATGTCATGAAAGTTGCAAATGAGTACTGGACAACAGGTTAAAAATCATTAGATTGCTTGATTTCTAGAGTACCTTCAAACTTTGGATCCTTAAGAACCTATTTTCCCATCCCTGACACACAGGATTCCCATAGCAATGAACTAACATTTCATTGGTTTAGAGAGCATTCTCAAAGCAGTGACTGAAGCTACACTCTCCTTACCATTCTACTGAGATCCCTATCTTGTCTGGGAGAAGGAAAGTACAGGAAGAAGCAAGAAGAACTCCTCCAAAAACAGAAACTTCCAATGGAGAAAGTGCCCTATAGAGGAACAGAGAAAGAGAATGCCTGAGCAGCCCAGAGAAGGAAGAGAATGTGATTAAAGTGACCTCCATAGTCAAATCTGTGGAACACATCATGGCTCTCTGCTCACCCAGAAACAAATCACTTTCATTTCCCAGGGACCTGCTTTGTTTCATCTGTCCTGCTGAATTCCTCACCAGCAGTCAGCCTTTTTTCAGATAATCCTGCATTCTCCTTCTCAGTTGAAGCCAGCAAAGAGTTAAATGAACTACCAACTCTCTTTTTGTATAGAAGAAATTGACATTGACACCCAGGATTGCAATAGGAATAAATATTAAATTGCATGAGTGTGTTGACCTTTATCAACAATTTCATCAGAATTTCTGGAGCATGAAACTATGCTTTGCACACTCCACAACTGCTTAAATGAAGGATTGTTCCTTCCTGAATTGAACATCAGCTTTGAGCATCTAAAGGCAGAGGAAATGTAAAATCCAATTCAGAGCGAAACAATATATTGTGGGGGAGAATGCTGAATTTGGAGTCAGAAGACCTGGGCTCAGCTTCCAGTTTTCCTTTTCAATAGCTATGTGTCTTTTCAATAGCTGTGTGGCAAGTCCCTACTCTCTGAATCCAGCTCTTCATCTATAACATGAGAAATTACATGATCTCTAAGATTTCTTTCAACTTAAAATCCTATGATCCTGTGAAACCTGGTAGAAATCCATTATAGGAAATGACTAAAATAGCAGCCAGCTTGCATAAGACCTTTGGATCATACTAATATTTTCTTCCCATGAGTGCGTAAAATAAAATTCTGTTTCTCAAAACCCTTCAGACAGAGATTTAGACTCATAACATGCCAACTGCTGGTTTTAGTCTCCTTTTGCAGTTTAGTGGCCAAGAGAATCAGGTAAAAATTATTGGGTACTCTCAAAGAAACTCAAACAAACTGCTTTTAGTAACAGAGAAAAGAAGACTGAAAAACCTGAGCAACATTTTTTCCTTTTCAGTGAAAAATATTTATTTAGAAGAAATGAAGAGATGAATTTTTTAGTTTTCCCTCCATCTAGCCATAGGGATCCTACAATTCATTTATGATTCTATATACCTAGCTTTAATAACCCCTTGATTCTCCCAGAAAACAATTCATTATGATGGGACATATGATAAAGGGTCATCATACTGTGACAGGAGCACCATAGCTTTACAACCCATCACAAAGCACAAAGGGCCATAGATATCATAGACTTAACAGACACAGAAAATCATGCTCCATAAAAACGCTCATAGGCCATACTGGGCATTATTCCATAAAGGGTCCCTCACAACTTACCAAGGGGGCACCAGTTGCAACTTTCTCAGTCTGGTTATGCCATTAAAAAAAGGGTATTTTGATTCATTCTACCTTTCAGAATAGACCACAGCAGAGCAGCGACATTACTGAAAGGGTGGGGATGTGGTATATAAAGTGGGCACAATGAGACCAACTGGAATGTCTCAAAGGCAGAGTCAGGACTTGTCTTTGGCACTGGGGATCTCATGTTTTCAGCTTGGGTTAGAACAGTGGGTCCCATATTCTAGCCCTGAGTTACCTCAGGAAGGTCTAGTCCTGGGGCTGAGAAGTACAGTGACTACAAAAGCATGAATGCAGATAAGCTGAAACCCTTGTCTAGAGCTATCTGAAGCTCAAACATTACTCATAGTAACCCTTTAAAAACATAATGGGGAGGGGCAACTAGGTGATGCAATGGATAGGGCACAGGAGTCAGGAGGACCTGAGTTCAAATTTGACCTCAGACACTTAACCAGCTATGTGACTCTGGGCAAGTCACTTAACCCTAATTGTCTCCCCCCAAAAAAATGTGATGGGGGAAAAAATCACACCTGGAGAAGATAGCATAATTTATGGAATTGATCTATCAACTACGGGTTCCATCACAAGAGAGATTCTATTTAGGATCATGGGTCTAACACTGGAAGGGACCTCAGAGACCACCTGGTCCAACACTCATTTTACAAAGAGGGAACTGAGGGCCAGAGGAAGGGGATAAATGACTTCCCCAAGGTCACAGGGGTAGTACCTGGAATCCCCAATGCCCTGACTCCAGACCCACTTTCTTTGCATTTCCTACACTGAGTACCTAGCAATGAAAGCAGTTTACATTTATATGTAAAGAGATGTAGTTACATGGCACTGTGAATATGGACCTGGCATTAGGAACATCTGTGTTAAAATCCAGCCTAAGACACCTACTAGTTCCTGGGCAAGTTCCTTAACCTCTTTTAACTTCAGTTTCCTCAATTATAAAATAGGGATCATAATTTCACCTACCTCACTGGGTTGCTACAATAATTAAATAAGATATTGGTAAGGCATTTAGCACAGTGTCTGGCACATAAAAGATGCCTAATTAATACTTCTTCCTTACTTCCTTGAATACCCAATTTCCTAATTTAAAATGATTACAGTTTACAATTTAATCATAGAAACTCAGCACCTCTTAATTTTTCAGCTACCAAATGCTGGATTTACTCTAAAAAAAAAAGGCAAGAACATAAAGTCGATTACCCATCTAAAAACAATCATGCCAAGAGATTAAAAACATCATCCCTATGTTCTATGCCCCCCAAAATGAAAACTCTAAACAACGGATTCCTGAAACTTTTGACACTCTCATATGACATGAAGCCCAAAGAGGAGTTCCACTTTGGGATAAGAGTCTGGTCTCCTGTGGATCAGTAACTAGAACAGAGCACTCATTCAGTTAGCCACTCCGTCAAGCTTTAAGGGCTCACGAGTTGCAGTATGCATAGTGGCCACAGAAGGGCTAAACTAGGTTGAGAGTAGCCAAGAGGCCTCAGTCCCATCTGTGAGTTAAGGACATGTCTACCCCAAGCATGTGAAGACTTTTCCCGGGCAGAATGGGTGAATGAGAACAATTTGTTCCAATGGCCATGGAAGCTGGGTAGCACTTAAAGCTTAGTTTAATCATCGAAGATGCCAAGGTTTTTCCACTGAATCCTGAGCCATCACTAGTTGTCTTGACTTTTGTCCTGTTACTGGACTTCAGTGACTGGAAAAGAGAGCGAGGCTGATGACGTTGCACAACTGAGCCTCACTTCAATCCACTTCATGAGTAAGTCATCACCTGTGATGTCGCTGGTCATCTTTGAAAATGAAGAACTAACAGCAACCACAGCAGTAAGGACTCACCACTATCTGCCAGGCACTGTGCTAAGCCCTGGGGACACAAAGAAAGGTAAAAGACTATCGCTGCCCCCAAGGAGCTTACAATCCAATAGGGGAGACAAAGAGAGTGGCTGTGTATGTACAAGATAAATTGGAGATAGAAGGAAGGAACTAGGACTGAGAGGGAATGAAAAAAACTTCTTATAAAAGATGCCACTTTAGCTAGGACTTGAAAGAAACCAAGGAAGCCAGGAGACTGAGATAAGGAGGGAGAGAATTCCAAGTAAGGGAGATAGTAAGTGACAATGCATAGAATTGGGAGTTGGAGCGTTTTGTTCAAGGAACAGTAAGGACACCAGTGTCACTGGATCACAGACTACTTGGAGGTGAGAAAGGTATACTTACTAGAAAGTTAGGAGGAGCCAGGTTATCAAGGGCTTTTGATGCCTGCGTATTATATATTTTATTCTGGAGGTGATAGGGAGCCACTGAACGGGGGAATAGAGAAGAGTGTCATGTTGGAACTGCACTTTAGGAAGATGATTTTTGACAGCTGAGTGGAGGATGAACTGGAATGAGTAGATATTTAAGGCAAGGAAGTCAACTCAAAAGTTACTGCACCAGTCCAGACATTAGGTGCTGAAAGCCTGTGCCAGGGTACTGGCAGTGTCAGAGAAGAGAAGGGAACATATATAAGAGACAGCATTGATAGGACTTGGCAACAAAGTGGATATAAAGGATGGGAAAGAGTATCTCAGGACATCTATTTTCAAGACCTGAAGGAATAGTGGCACCATCAACAGAAGTAGGGAAATTAAGAAAGAGAATTTTTGGGGAAAGACATTGAGTTCAGTTTTCAACATTTAGAGTTTAAGATATCTATAAGGCATCTGGTTCAAGATGTGCAAAAAGCAATTGGAAATGTGAAACTGGAGCTCAGAAGAGAGGTTAGGGTTAGGATAAATAGATTGTGAGAACCACCTTGAATCCATGGGAGCTGCTGAGACTATCAGTTGAAATAGTATAGAGGGAGAAGGGAAGAGGGCCCAGGACAAATCTCTGGTGGATATTCAACATCAGTAGATGTGACCTGGAGAAAAATCCAGCAAAGAGGAACAGTAAGATAGGTAAGAGGAAAACCATGATGGAGTAGTGTCACAAAAACTAAAGAAAAGAGAGTATAAAGGAGAAGAGGGTCATTAGTAATGCCACAGGATGCAGAGAAGTCAAGCACAGTGAAGATCGAGGAAAGGCCATTAGATCTGGCAATTAAGAGATCATTAATAACTTTTAAGGAAGTAGTTTTTGTTGAATGATAGAGTTTAAAGCCAGACTATAGAGAGTTAAGAAGAAAGGAAATGGAGGCACCAACTGTAGATGGCCTTCTCAAGGACTGTAGCCACAAAAGTAAGAAGAGTTATCAGACAATAGCCAGCAGGGCTGCACAGATCAAGTAAGGGCTTTTTGAGGATGGGGAGGCACATGGCCATGTTTTTAGACAATAGAACAACAGTATACAGGGAGAGTTTGAAGGCAAGTGAGATTGTGGATGATAAAAGAGACAATATGATGGAGAAGATCAATTGGAATGGGACTACTTGTGCATGTGAAAGTGTTTTCCTTGGCAAACACCAAGGGGTGAAGGAGATAGTTACAGAAGACAACTGAATGACTGAAATGAGGAGGAGGGGAGAAGAGAGTTCTCAGAAAATGACCTCAATTTTTCTGTGAAATATGAGGCAAGGTTCTCAACTGACAAAAGGAAGTATGGGAGGTTTGAGGAGGGATTGAAAAGTTGGGAAAAGTTTCTATAATGAATGAGACAGTGAATTAATTAGGGAAGTGTAAAAGGACTACACAGTAAGAGACAGCTTGAGATCATGTAACATAAATTTGTAGTGAATCCAATCAGCATGGTTTCATAATTTTCTCCAGCTTCATTCAGGAGCAAATGAATAGAAGCAAAGGCAGTGAGGAATGGTGGAAGTAACCCAAGACTGAGGGCTGCTGGTGCAAGATCAGCTATAGAATAAGGGGACAAGGGACTTGAAAAAAGGCAGCGGAGAGTGGAATTGGCTCACTGAAGAGTCAAGGTGGAAAAGGAAAGAGTGAAGCCAGTGGGAAGAACTAAAGGGTCAACTATGGAGGTCATGATGAAGACAAAGAACTGAATTTGGGGGTACAAGGCAAAGGGAGAAGTGGAATGATAACAGGTTGTGATTAAGTAAGAGAATTTCAAGGTACATGAACATGGAAGTGGTGTATTTTGTGAGTGATGGCAAGGTCAAGGATATAATCATCTCTGTGTGTAGCTGAGGTACGATGAAAGAGGTTAAAGGAAAGGAGTAAGTTGAGGAACCAAAAGCTTAGGATGTTTGAGGGAATATAAATTGAATACATTGTTGAAGAACTCTAGTAAAAGGACTGGAGTTTGGGAGAAGAGTAAGACTGAATCAAGCACTGAACTCATTGATGAAAAGGGGGAAGGACCTTGGAAGGCTGTAGACAACAGCTACAAGAATTTTGATTAGATGGTAGATAGGGATTGAGTGAACTATAAAGGAAGAGAAGCTACTGAGTAATTACAGCAGACAGAGACTTTGAAAATGACAATACAGAGCAAGTATTGCAACTGCTTCACCTTGAACAATGAGTCAACCACGTCTCAGACAAGAGCCAGAAGATGGAAGTTGAAAGCAAGCTTGCTGCCAATAGAGAAGGCACTCTAGAGAGCAGGAGGGAAGGGACTGGTAGCTTTAGATTGAGACATTTGGTTGAAGGGGATGGGACTAAAGGATCAGAGTGGGCAGTAGGTGATGAAGAATGGGGATTTAATGATGACAGCTGAGGTTCAGAATGATTGGGATTGGAAGGATATGAATGACCTGGTCAGTTTTTTAATCATTGAAGAATGAGTTCAGGTAGGTTAACAACATCACTAAAAATTCACCAGGGTTTTGGTCTCAGGGTGAAGTCACCTCAGGGCTCAGGTAAGGTGAGTAGGTTGGGAGGTGAGGAAGCAAAACAGAATGGCATTTCTATTTCAATATCCCTACTTAGTTACCAAGTCAGGCCATCAATAAAAGGAGTAATAATGGAGGTGGACCCCTAAAAGATTTACCTTATCTGGCACAGAGAAAAATAACCGTGGTAAGACCATGACACCCTTAATCTTGTCCTGCCTTCTTAATTTTCTTAACAATTGGGTCTTCACTGGAGAACTTTCCTGATAGAAATGGCCCCACTCTTTGCTTAAGGTCCCTAAGTGTTACAAGGTCATTTTCAAGAAACCATTTTAGAAACAACTTGAACTAATGGGTGCAAACAAAACAAAATTTAAAAATATAAGTAAAAAAACTCTTCCTTACACTGTTTTTTAAGTCATTTCTGAGAAATGACATGAAACCAGGCAGGTCCTAATCTGTCAGGCCAGGGCAAATCCAGGCAAGTTTTTTGTCTTAAAAGAAAGAAAAGGGTTTGTGTGAAGCCAGGAGATGGGAGTTACCAGGTCGCCTTGTATTTTGAGGCCAGGAAGTTCTTAGCTTAAGGAGCTATTTGTTCATGTTCCTGTTCCTTAGAAGCTTATTCAAAGCTCGTCTTCAAAAAACTTGGAAACAGGCAGTTTGTTTTTGGCATCCTCCTGTTTCCACTGCAGTGTCTCTTTCCCCACTCCTGGAATCTCTTCCCTTAGGTGCCTGTCTTATTTATTACTCACTGAAAAATTAATGCCCCTGAAGTCAGGCACCACGTGATAAATTAAAGGGATGTATAACAAATCATGGAAACACTGACTAAAGTTTGGAGTATCCAAACCAACGAAGTCCCAAATCTTTTGAACTACTGAAGGGACTATTTTACATGGATTATCTTTCTCAGGGACTTATTCATTTGAATAAATGGATCCTTAGAGATATGAGTTCCCAGGACTTAATTTCACACATCATGATGCGGGTATAGGGATGATATTAGAGGCAGCCAGATCTCCTTGTGTGCCTGAGGTCATAGATGTAGGAAGCTACCTGTTCCTTACTCCTCCCTCCTCCCCCAACACACACACACACACACACACACACACACACACAGATTTGTAAGGCCAGCCCTCAAGTCCACAGATTGGCCTTCTCCTCAGTACTAGAGGACGTTGCTACTCCCAATCCTGGAGGACTGTGCCATGATGGTTTTTGTTCAGTCATGTCCAATTCTTCATGGTCCCTATTTGGAATTTTCTTGGCCAAGACACTGGAATGGTTTGCCATTTCCATCTCCAACTCATTTGACAGATGAGGGAATCGAGGCACACAACGTGAAGTGACTTGCCCACATGAAAATGAGTCTTCCTGATTCCAAGCCCAGTGCTCTATTCACTCTGCCACCTAGTTGTCCATACACAGTGCCATAACTTATAGTAAAACATTCATTTCACCAAGCTTTTGCTGTACAAGAAAGATTGCTGCTGCTGGGTGTCTGAATTGATCCTTGGGTGCTTGGCCTAAGGAAACTGGAAGGCAGAGACAAAGTAGAGAAACAGTTGGATCCTAATAAAAAGAGACATGGGTAGCAAAATGCAGGGTCAGAATGAAACAACCTCAGTGCAGGGACTCTGTAGGAACAAAAGATTAATTCACAACCATCCACCAGAATTCAAGCTAAACAGACTAGAATGGGGTGGGGGTTGGGAAGAAGTGACAAGGGAATACTGGATGCAAAACTAGTGGGAAAAGCTTCAGATATGACTGCCAAAGATACCTATAATTTTTCACTTTGAAAGGAAAAATTGAGTCCCTTACCAATGAAAATGCTTGGCATTAATGAGGAACTCTCTAGTGCCAACACAAACCAAACCCACACAGCATTTCTGGTATTAGATGGGATCTGGGTGGGAAGGAAAGGCAACAGTTTTCTGATGTTAGTAAGAGCCCAAAAGGTTTGTGAAAATCTCTTTTAAAATGACACTGATGCTTCCTTCTCATTTATAGTTTGCCTTTCCCAATAAAAAGGAAGTGTTCTGAAGAAACTGATTACTGGGAAATGAGGAAGGTTTTTCTCAAAACCACTCCAGTTCTGTGGAAGAAATGGGGAGTGGAAGTGCCATGGGGAAAAGGGGAGAGGTGCAGAATGTGGGGAACAGGGCAGACAGAAGGGAGTCTTCGATGATAAAAGAACTGAATGGAAACAGCCCAAAAAATTGCAGTGTGATATCCTACCACTCACAGGTGTTGCCAAAGGGGATGGGGAAAAAAACAAATCAAAACTTATCTACATGCTGAAAACATGATTGAAGTTAGCACATGCCATATGTTTGATTTCCACAAATATAGTTTATTTATTTATTTTATGGCTCCTCTAATATCCTGATTCATCAACACTTAAGCTCCCTAGACTCCAACTCCTGCCAATCCTTGGGAACTGCTGAAATCATCAGGGCAAAGCAGGCATCTTGGACGTGGACCACACTATAGGAAATTCACATAAATCAAACCCACTGGTGGTACTGGGTGAAGCTGATGACCAGCTGGAATTGACTCCACCTTCATTTTTCCTGGTCTGCTATGATGAAGCCCATGGTGCCCCTTACTTTAAAGAATGCTTATTAAACTACTTAGTGATAATAACAAACAACAAACAAGAATAATAATAGCTTACATTTACAACATTACACATACATTATCTCATTGATCCTCACAACAGCCCTGGGAGGTAGGCGGTACAGAAATTTTACAGATGAGGAGAAACAGAGGTTTAAAGAAATTAAGGAACTTGCCATTATCACACATCTACTAAGTGATGGAGCCCAGACTTGCACATCAGTCTTCAGCCTGAAAGTCAATGGTTCTTTTCCGGATGCCACTGGGTAAGCGGGCCACTCAAAGGCACTCAGAAGCAGATTAAGACTTAAAGCATGTTCCATTGGCAAGAACAATGCCACACAATTTACTGCTGGTGAGACTGTTCTCTGGCATTCCCATCAATAGATGAGGTGGGGTGGGGTAGGGTCAAAGCATAGGACAGGGGAAATCCTTAAAGGCAATCTTCACTGAAAATCTGCTTCTTTTTGCACAAAGCAATGAGTCTTCCACTATTCGTCATAACTAGTGATCATTGACATCCAAGATGGTGCAGGAATGATGGAGACCATTGCACTGGGTTGTCCTCTCACTTCATTCCTTCAAAAATGAGACTCTCTCTTTTAAAATCCCCTGAGCCTCACCTTGTTTAACTCCATCACCCAACTGAGCAGTATGCCATAGTGAATGTTAGACTAGGAGGCAGGAAACATAGGTTCTAAACCCAGCTCTGCCATGTGTGGCTCTGTTAATTCACTTTGCCTCAATTTCTTCACCTGTAAAAATTAGGGGGGGTTAGATGACTTCTAATATCACTGTCAAGCTCTGAAATTCCATGTGTTCAGTTAGAATCAAAGAGGAGATAAGTCAGAAATGGTCTTTCTTCTCCCCTCCCCCAAACTCCTACCAGTACCACGCAGGGCCCAGGAGATGGTTTTTAAGGACCTGCTGTTCTGGTCTAATAAACTATGATTCTAGGATCTAGGATCAAAAATCTGGTATGAGAATAGAAAGCAGGAATTTAGGGCATATGCAATAGAGTAGGGATAGAGGAAAAACACCTGTGATGCCCAAATGGACCAGAGCAGACAAAGCGAGAAGCCATTTACAAGAGACGATAGGGAATGTTAATGATGCCAAATCCTGTTACCTGTTATTGGACTGGAGGCCCATGGATCATTTTGAGAATCCCTCTTAAGTGCAGCATGCAATAATAAAATGCACAGATGGGATGAAAGAAGCAGAGAAAGAGGTTATAGATGTAAATATGAAATGAAAACATTTTTCCTACAAAAATATTTTACAAGCTAGGAAAAAAAGAGAGCTTGCTACATTGTACAATTAAAAAGGCAATTTGTACTGCCTATTCATATGAGAAGGGGCAGAATCTTTTTTATTTTATAAAAAGTTTATTTTAAATCATAAAAAAATAAAGGCACAAAGGTCAATTAAGTTAGGTCTCTTTGGATGAGTAGGGGCAGAGTAGCCAAAGGCTCCCAAGAAAAACAAACAGGCATGTAAGTGCCAAAGTTATCTGCCCCACCAGTTCAAGGAACCGAAAAGTATTCCTTGTAGCACAAGTAGGGTAAATGGAGCAGAAAGCCCAAGAAAAGTTAAAGGCAAAGAAGGCAGAGAGGCAATGATCAACAGCCCCTGGTCCCAGAGACAGGACTTTAGACTTCCCTCATAAAGAAACAGGGAAGGAGAAGTGTTCCTAGGTCACAGGAGCCCAGATGAGTCTGCCTACAAAGAGGCAGAATTTGGTATTCTGTGTCTGGAAGTTACATGCTGAAGGGGCTGCTACTGACCTGTAATTTTCTTACAGGCTTAAGGTTAAAAAATAAAATAAAAGGAAAATAGGAAGTGAAACTATGGCTGGAAAGTGAGGGTAGGAAGAGGGGTGGGGAAGGGGCAGGATTCAGAGCCTCCCACACCCTCTCAATGCCAAAGCTCAGTTCAAGCCTCTGGCTAAGCTGAGGGGGAGGCATCTAATCTCTTCAGTTTGGCTGCCAGAGGGAAGCCTCAGAAAGCTAATAAATACTATTTACAACAAGGAGAAGTTCGGGAGGTAGAATTCTGGGTATATGGATGGATGGGAAAGGGGGAGGAAAAAACTACAAGCAATAAGAATAGACAAGGAGATCTGGAGTAGGAAAGCCTCATTCCCTTGGGTATTATACCTGTAGTCTTAAAAAGAGAATGGTGGTAATGGGAAACCCAAATGGTGAAACCATAAGGGGAGTAGGTTGGAAAGATGAATGTTGATATATCTTCCTGACAGTTCTCTTAAAATCTCTAGAGACTTCACCCTGGTGACCTCAGTTTGACCTCCCACCCCAAGGCTAAACTCCTGGACAAGTCTGATGGGTAGTGGTCAGCCACTTCTCATAAAGAGAGACTTCTGGGGTTCTCTTTGTTGAGACTGGGGACCCTACTCAAAAAGACTGATCTCTTCCTCTCACATTGGTCTCGCCAATGCTGAGGGCCAGGGAACAAACTTCTTGGCACAATTGTTGGAAAGAGGCCTGTGACCTACTCCCTGACCCTAATGCTAAAGTAATTTTCTGGGACAAGGAGGGAAAGAGAAACACAAGGAGGGGAATAAAGGAATGGCATTTGAGAAGGAGATCAAGATCCCTCAGTATACACGCTGAAGCCCCAGCCTCTCTTCTCAGCCCAAACCGATGTTCTGCAGTGCTTTGGTTAAGGTTGGGCAGGTCCTATTCAATGAGAAAGGTAATGGGAGTAAAGGAGGACGTGAGGGACAAGAGTAGAGAAAGAAGCTCCTTAAAAAGTAGCGTTGACTCTTCGGTCAATTTCGATGACTTTGAGCGTTTCATTTGCTTCCAGTTTGGAGCTGACCCTGTAAAAGGGAAAAAAAAATGTGAGTCATCACTTAATAAGGACAGCTGCCCTCTATTACTCAAGGTTGGGCCATCTAGTTTTTGTCAGTAAACCGGGCATCTCCCCTCTTATCGGGCAAGGGAGCATGATATAGTGGACAGAGAGAGTATTGGACTTAGAGTCAGGAAGACCTAGGCTCAAATTACTACCTCAGAAACTTGCTAGTTTCAACTTCTGTGCCTTAATTTCCTCATCTGTAAAATAAAAGTGTGGGACTAGCCAGTCTCTAAGATTCATTTTAGCTCTACATCAATGGTTTTATAATCCTAGGCCACTTAATTTCCTTGAGCTTGTTTCCTCACCTGTAAAAAATGATGGAGTGAGACTATATATATGGCCACTGTGGTCATCTCTGTGGTCAACTCTAACATCCAATGCCCAAGGTTACACAACTAGTAAGTTTCTGAGGCAGATATGCAAGTAAATAAATCTGGATTGAAATCCTTAAGTGAAGATCACTTTTCAGAGATATCTTGGGGAGGCGGGGAGGGGGAGAGGAAGAAGACAGATGGAAGGAGCTGGGTGGAGTGGAGTGTATAAGTGGGTGGATGGGACACTAGTGAATAGCTGGAAAAGTCTCAAACCCCGCAGTAGCTATATGACTTTAGGTATGTCCT
Organism: Bettongia penicillata ogilbyi; assembly: GCA_023548195.1. Lineage (NCBI taxonomy): Eukaryota > Metazoa > Chordata > Mammalia > Diprotodontia > Potoroidae > Bettongia > Bettongia penicillata. The sequence continues at coordinate 1,753,890 of JAJHZJ010000229.1, forward strand.
TAAATCTCTCTCAGCTACAATTTTTTTAGCTGTAAAATGGGAATAGAATTCCTGCCTTGCTCACTCCCCAGGGTTGTTGTGAGGACCAAATAATGTGCCTATAACAGTGCTTTGAAACCTACAAATCTGTATGCAGTTAATTCTCATTACTAGCTGAGAAAGAGGAAGGCAGTGGTGCCCGGGGTCACACAGGTGATAGCTGGCAAAGGGAGAATTTGAACGTAGTTCAGTTCATCTGATTCTAGAGCCAAGGCTCTACTCTGTCTTACTCACAACAACCCTGTGGGGTGAGATAGTCAAAGAGCATTAACTTGAGTCTAGTTCTTGCTGACTCCAAGGTATAAATATTCTCTCTCTTCTCTTCCTCTCTTGTCGGTTTCTCTCTCTCTCCCTTCTATGTCTCTTCCCCTTCCTCTCTTTCCTCCCCTCCCTTCTTTTCTTTTCTTTTCTTTTCTTTTCTTTTCTTTTCTTTTCTTTTCTTTCTTCTCTCTTCTCCCTCTCTTTTGTTTTCTCATTCCTCCTTTTCTCTACATCTGCCCCAGTGCCTTGCCTAGAATAATGAAAGTTTTCCATATAGTCTTTTTTTAATTGCTATTGTAACTTGTATTAATTGCTTTTAAAACCACCAGCAAGTATAGCATCCTGGAACATGTTTTAATGAGTAGATGGGTCATATGAAATTAGCAGCATCCATAACATCCATCTGCTTTTTTTCATAGACAGCAAAAAGGTAAACGCCAGTTTAGGCCAAACCAAATTCCAATGTAATGTCATATAAAAAAGTCAGTCTCTTGAAGTTTAAAAAAAAAAACCTGTACCTAAAACTTCTTAAACTGGAGGTTGACCTATGCTGGGTATGTGGGCAGCTGAGTTCTCCATGTTCCAGCTCCCCACTGTTACTTAAGTAGCTACTAATGTGGAGAGCTTATTGAAGCCCTCACTTCGATTACCAACTCAAAACAGCAGCTAACAGGCCGCAGAGATCCCTATAAGCTCCTTTTCCAGCATTACTAGCCTCCACTTCTGCTCAGTGATGCTAGAAAGGGACATCTAGTCCAGTCACTAGACTAAGCTCACATGGTCATCAGAAGTCACAAAACTATGTCTCCAGCTAGGTTCCAATACATGGTCTTACAAACCACAAAGCAGAGGAAAATAACCATGGTTTCCATTCCACTCACCTGTGTTGCCCAATTTCCAACAGCACTGCCTTCTCTAACCTTGTCTCATTTGATATCCTGAACTGAGCAACATCAGCCTCTTCAGCCCTGGGTCTTGGCTCCAACATGGGCATCCCAAGGATTGGGGACCCTCTTTCTCTGTCTTCAATGTCCCCCCGATCCCCAGGAAAGAGTATGCTCTGAGACTCCTCCAATGGAGGGGGTTCTTCATAGATCAGCAGACTCCTGGATCTCACTAAAGACAGAATAAGGCAAGAAATGATCAAGTATATCATAACCATGGTCAGTCTTAAAATGCAGGTCTCTATAAGCAGTAAAGAGTTTTGGGGGCTAGATGCTGTCACCTCTTTCAAATAATATCTACCGCTACTCAAGACAGACCCTAAATTACTAAATGTCAGAGAGAGACAGAGAGAGAAAACAAGCAAGAGTGCACAGGCTCTGAAGCTGGATTTCCATGATTATTTCCACGCTTTTCACATTTAAAAATGATACTTACTGAGAGGAACAACACAAAAGCATATCAACACAGGGAACTGTCATCCCACAAGCCTTGATATTATGCCTCCACCCCCTCAATTTCCACCTCATCTTTATCTCTGGAGAGCAATATGCAGATGGTGGTGACCAGTCAGGGATTTGGGGAAACCCAAACCCAGAGAGCACCAGGGCACCTCCATTCTATACTTCAAAGATGGAAATAGGGTATAAAAATGATGAGAGTTACCACGGTCATCTCCAAACTAAGGCTATACGTCATAGTTCAAATATCCATCACTTTTAATTGAATAATAGTATTGCTCTAATGTACATCCAATTTTTCCCATTAACTTCCCGTTCAATCTGTAGCTACCTCCCTGTGGTCAATGGTAGAAGCAGGAGTGGTGGGAATTTCCCAACAGCCCACTTAAAATGTGCATCTAAGCCGCTGCTCCTTCCTTGTCATTATGGTACAAGGGCATCACTCTTGTTTGAAATGCATTTGATCACTTTTGGAACTTAGTAGCACTTTCTCTGAAGTCAAGAGCCCTTCCTTGAATGCCACACCTGCAATTTTGGTTCTCTCTTTCTATTTTTTTATGGTTATTTAGATGGCTAATATAGTGGGGTTGGAATATCACACTTTGCCTTATATATTAAAAAAAATGCATTGCATCAAATAATGAAACTTGGTCTTCCAATGTATTCTTGAATTCTGATCATTCTAGTGTTCACTATGTAGTCACACTAGCAAATTCCTAAAGTTCCAAGTTTTACAAAATAAATTAGGTTTGGTTTTATTTTTGCTTTTTCACTTCTCTAAATTTAAAATGTTATACATATTCAGTTTCTGGAGCAACACCTGGGGAGTACTGGAAGAGGCAAATGCAGTTCCAAAGTTGGGAAGTTAGACACAAGGAAAGTTTGGAAAAACCTATTCCTCTCTTTGGGTCTCTCTCTTCCTTTCAATGTAAAGTACCTTAAGGTCTGTCATATGAAAGTAGGAATGGGAGAGACAGAAGTAAACACTCTTTCTGATGGACTGAATTAGGTTTGTGTCTGTGTTCATCTTTTGTTTTCAAAGAAGACCATGACATCAGCGAAATGATGGCATGACTTGCACTTGACTTTGCTTTGGGTGAGGTAGGGCTGTTTAAGGTCATTAGTCTCACTTTCCCCTTTCACTTGGTCCATGACTAGGTACCCAAAACAGACACTGATAATTTTCCCACTCAACAGAAGACCTCATCCTCCAACAGACTTGTTGGTTCTACCACGTTACATCATTGATCTTCATTGAGGAGATTCCCTTATCTAATTTTGCTTCTTCACCTTACCTATAATCCTGTGCCACTGTTCTTTATCTCTTCTTACCACAAATAACTTCTCTACCTGGTACCTAGTCCCTAGTATCTTTGCAGCCTCAGAATCCTACCATGAGTCATGAGGGCACTCCAGGTGTTGCTGTACTCAAAATTTTAAGAATCTCTTTCTTGGGAGGGAAAAATCACCCTACTAACTTCAGGACCCTTCCATATGGAGATTCCTCCTCCAAATGTTAAGAAGAGCAAAGGTCCCCAGAGAATCAGAAAATCCATATCATAGGTTGGGAAGAAGAGTTAAGGATTTATCAAAGGATGTCCTCTCAGAAGAAAAGGAAAAGAAAAATGGAAAGGGGAAGGAAAAATAGAAAAGGAAAGAAGGAAAACAGGAAAGAAGAAAAAAGAAGAGGAGGAAAGATAACTGGTAGGCAGTGGTAGAATTCATTCCCTTACCAACAGAGGCTGTATATGACTCTGGAGTAGAATGTTGGCTTGGAAGCACCATCTTGGTAGCAGAGGGATAGGGCCCGTAGCTCTGGGAGAAGCTGCCAAACACAACAGCAAAACATAGCACAACAACCTGCATGAGAAAGAAAACATTGAGTTTGTAATTACAGGCAGAAACCACACAGAGAAAATTTTCTGCATGGAGGAGGAAACAAGAGAAATTCCTCTTCTTATAGCAAGAGCTTCATGCTAACAAGACTCAAGGTCAAAGATCAGGCAATTAAACACACAGAAACAGTGACAAGCCTAAGGATGGTTTTCCCACTTCTCTGTCCCCTTAGCATTGAGGTACTGCACTTGGAGGAAATAAAGATAGTAAGAATTAGATGAGGACAGTTTCTATGACTTTATTTTTTTTAAAGCCTCTAACCCCTTGGGACTCACCATGAGACAAGTGCCCGTCTGAGTGCTGGCTGCTTTACAGGAACGGGAAACCTTGCCCACAACCATAGACTGGAGCCTCTGGAGCTGCTGAAGGAGAGTTCTGCAGGGGTGACATGTGAAAAAACCAACCATGAAAGGGATTTCAGAGACAAGCAGGCTCCCTCCCTGCTGTGCTTCGGGAAACAATTGTTCCCTACAGTTTTATGTCTGGTTTTTAACAAAAAGTACATAGTGATTCTGGCAAAGAAAAAATCCAAACAACCTTTTTTCCTAAAAAACAAGATATATAAGAGCTAATGCCTTCCAGCACAGCTGTCACCATTTTGATCATTAATTATAGTGTGTGTGTGTGTGTGTGTGTGTGTGTGTGTGTGTGTGTATAGGTGTATACTGAGTACTGAGAATGTGGATGAAGACCTAGCCCCTGTCAGGCAAGAGCTCATAATTTTGCAGGTGAGAGAAGAGAAATATGCAAATAACTACAACACTAGGCAATTGCGTAACATAATAAGGGTCTAGTAAAATTTCAGCTCCCCAGACAGTCTTCTGTAACAGCCCCCCTTTTTGAGACAAAAGAGACACACCTAGGCACATGGAAACTGGCAAAAAACCAAGAAAATCCAGGAGGACTTTCTGAGGAGCACTACCTATTTTTTAAAAAAAAGCCAGTCTTTTCATAGAAAAAGGAAGATCAGTTGTGGCCATGAATATTGGTAGTAAGCAATAGACACTCTGACTGCAAAGAAGAGCCATCGATGTTGAACAATGACAGCTTCCTACATCTTAACATTCTTCATGTATCTAGGGGTATTCTGGGTAATAGCGCCTCAGTATTACTTGCACCTTGGAAGGCATAAGGTATATCTCTACAGTAACTGATTCTATCATCTTTTTGTACCTGTAGAAAAAGGTCATTTTAGACCCAGAGGCTTACCAGAGGATAATGAAACTATTCTATTGCTAGACAATGCTAAAGCCTGCCCCAAGAGAGCCCAGTGAACGACTGGGAACATATTCATCATCTTTCTGCTTCCCTCATCAATGTTATCTTACTGAATCAGCCCATGGACCAAGATGTTGTTCTAAATAAAAGAAGCTATTAAAAAGAAAAGATTTTGTGTAAAAGTTAATCCATCACACAGGCTCCATACAGGGCTTTCAATCTAACATTGCAGATGCAATTTTGAATGTTGCCAGTTACTAAAACTGGGTTAAAAGTCAAACATTAAAAGGAGGGCCTGTAGAAACTGGGGCCTTGCTTCCCTATCTTTAAGCTACCTTTTTCCACCCCCTTTTGAGAACAAAAAAGTAAACTTTGGGGTAGCACAGTATTTTTCACATGGTAATTATTTAAGAAATATTCTTTAAACTGAATTAGCATAAAGCATTCTAGTATGTATTTTTAATGTGGTGAAGGGAACTGTTCCTTCATACCTGTAAAGCACATGAAAGAGAAGCAGATATACACTGCCAAAGATACGTCCAGTGGTCCGTCATATTAGTGATGTAGAAATCAAAGACACTATTTTGGATAATGATGATACATGTGATGATGTTATGCATTTTCTGAAGGGAAGGCAAATCACTCGGGAGAAAGTCTCCAGCCTGACTCAGTAATGAATTTGATTAAAGGCAGCCATGTTACAGCATTACAGAGATCATTCGCTCTTTTCTTTCTGAGAAATGGGCAAATGAGCAAAAGAGGGGCTTCTCAAGAAAGCAAGCATCAGTGTCATTTTTGAGGTCAGTATCCATCATTATTTATTTGTTAGCAGCACTTTTCAAAGCATAAAGATAACTGTACCCTGAATCCAAAAGATACAGACTTTTGTCTTCTAGAAACTTCTAATTCAGCTCTGCTGAGATAATAAATTCACAAAGGAAGTTTTATTTCAAATAAAAGGGAGAATCACAGGATCATCAATTTATGGCTAGAAGAGACCTCAGAGGCCATCTACTCCAGCCCCATCATTTTACAAATGAGGAACCTAGAACCCAGAGAAAGCTAAATGGTTTCTCCAAGGTTATAGAGATTGTAGGCAGGAGGGCTGGAATCTGCAAGGGGGCTCCCTGACTCCAAATCTAGCACTCTTTCCTCTGTCTATATTGAGGAGTAACTTGTCTTAGAATGTGCTGTTTGTCCCTGTCTGAGATGGTGTCATTGAACTCAATGAAAGTCTGAGGACCCTGCCCATCAGCACAGCTGAAAATAGCAGGAACATGTACAATTCACTCAAACATGTAGTAATTCATTTTTACAACATACCCTGGAAACATGAGGTAGCATGGAATAGTAGATGACAAAGACCTGATGTTAAGCCTCACCTCTAGCAAATACTCTCTTTGTGACCTTGGACTTAACCTCTCAGTTCCAGGCAATTGTTTAAAGACTTTGAGTCACAGAGGAGTTGCCTATCTGCAGAGATGGTGGGAAATTCCTACACTGAAATCATAACGCTTGACCAAAGACTCTCAAAATATTAACTGGTTTTAGAAACTCCTCTAATAGAAGCTCTTAACTTGGGTCTCACAAACTTGTTTTTAAAATATTTTCATAAATATATTTCAATGTAATTGTTTTCCTTTAAAATGCTACTTACTTAAAAATCTCCTGAGAAGAGTTCCATAAGCTTCACCAGACTACCAAAGGAGTTCATGACTCTAAAAAAGATTAAGAACCTTTGCCCCATAGTGTTTCAGAGCCATGAAATGCATGCTTTGAAATGAGAATAAACAAAAGCTTTGTCCATGATCTGGAATAGGATTCAGCAGCACTGGCATTGGCTCAGTTTGCTCTCACCTGAGGAATGAGGGAATTGGACTAGATGATGTTTCTGGTTCCTGCCAATTCTACAGTTCCATGGTCTATGATCTAAATCAATCCTAAATAATGCAAATGCTAACCATAAATTCCCCTAAATCCAATTACATAACCAAGATATTGACAATAATATGATAACCTCAACATTAAATAATAAAGCTATAAAGAGAACTGACATGAACAACAACCTAATGGAAGTTTCATATGCATGGTAACCTTGTTAATCCACCCTCAGTAGGAGATGCACTTTAAGTTGCTCTTCTAGAAGTGCAGATGACTCACCCTTGCCCCACCACCCCTTGTGACTATGTTACTGAGGTCCCTACATGTTGCTAAAAATATAAGCCTGGTTAAGGAGTCCATATGGAAACCAGAAATTTCATCATCAGCATGGTGCACTCAATCAACTTGAACCCACCAGCGTAAGAATGACCACCTAAACATTAGCTGATAATATCCCACTGATGATAACCCAAATCCTCCACTAAAATCCTAGCCTGATCTCTTATAACAGAACTGATCCTGGGCCCTGAAAGCCTAGAAGTATCATGGCATAGAAGAATGAGAACCATTTAGGAGACAAGAATATTTCAGTTCAAGTCCTGCTTGTGACACAAACTAGCCATGACTGACCAAAAACAAATCATTTAATCTTTTAATGTTCTAACAGTGTCTCAACAGGTCAAACTGAGACCTGGCAAAGGTCTCCCACTGCATCTGGAGCCATCTCCAGTCGTCCTGATCTGTATCTTGCCACTGGACCCAGATGGCTCTGGAGGAGAAAGAGGGGCCAGTGACTTTGCACAGTCCTTCTTCACTAAAATCCAATTCACTTGCATGTCATGGCACTACCTACCAGATGTCACAGTCCTCTTTGAGAATGAAGGCCTAATGACAACAACAAACCCTCTAAGACTGTAGATTATTCAGTCATGTCCAACTCTTCCTGACCCCATTCAGGGCTTTCTTGGCAAAGACACTGGAGTGATTTGCCATTTCCTTCTCCAGCTTATTTTACAGATGAGGAAACTGAGGCAAACCGGGTTCAGTGAGTTGCCCAAGGTCACACAGCTAGTAAGTGTCTTGAGGTCAGATTTGAACTCAGAAAGAGGTGTCTTCCTTACTCCAGGCCTGGCACTCTATCCACAGAACCACCTAGCTGCCCCCTAAGACTCTAAGTTATAGACAAATTGTTAATCTGCAATAGTAAAGGGAATTTTCATCCAGAGAGTTACCTACATGAAGAAATTACAGGCCTAGGCAAAAATAAATTAAAATAAAAACATAATCCAGTATGGCATTAGAGGATAAGCTCTGCCAAGGCCTATCTAGAAAGGTTTTTGGTAGGAGTTCAGTGATAAAATTGAGTCTCCACTATAAGGATTTTCTTAGCTAAATTCAAAGAGGCTTGTCACCAGAAGATTGTCCTGCAAATAATGACTTTTTTTTACCCTAGCAACTCATGAAGCCATTTATTAAGTCATAGAAGGGTTGTAACCTACATTGGTAAAAGAAAGAAGTACACAAACTAATGAAATCACAATATCTTCGGAGGCCTAAATACCATCACAGCTTCACCATCACTACCACTAGTAGTATTTACTACTAGTAAATTACTCATTTACTCATATTCATGTTAATAAGAAACACCATGGGAGAACTAATATTTCAGGCAACCTCAAAGGGTACTCAAGACATAGGATAGTAGAAAACATATTTATGCTTCGATATTTCCATGTACCCCAAACCTAATCAATGTGGTATCTCCTCCAATCTTGCAAAAGTTGCAACCCATGCATACTTTCCTGTCAAGTCACCCCAAAATCCATTACAAAAGACCTATGCCACAGGTTGGAGATTTCCCTTTAGGTCTTTAGAAATGGAACTCAAGGGTGTCCAACTCCTACCTTTGCTAAATGGTTAGTCCACTTCCTTTACCAATTATACATTTCAGGAATCCTATCTAGGACCAAACCCCTATTCTATCTTAATGGAACAATCAGCTGTTATTTGTAGAGGGTAGTGATTAATAAACGTTCGCTGAATTGAATTGAATGTCTGGCCATTAAAAAAACTTCCCATCCATTAAGGGAGAATTGCTGACCACATACCTTAAGTAGGTGTGGGATGATATATGATTGTTTTGGTGATGTAGACGTATACTCTGAAGCTAAGAGATTCATGATCTCAGCCCTGCCTGGAAGCCATCAGATGAAATGAACAAAATTATTTTTAAAAGTAAAGGGATTAAAAGCCAATTGTATGGTAAACCCAATGGTGCATTCAAAGCTCAATATTCTTCTTTATTATAGTATTGTTAATAATCAGTAATCATTACTAATTAAGTTTTAATAAATTCATGGACTTCCGGGAGGACAGTCTTATTTCAGCAAAAAGAACACCCTTTGAACAATCCCAGCACACATTTTTTCCCAACAGATTTCTCACTATTAAGGAGGTATGTCCAGCACTCTGTGGAAAAAAAAAAATAGATGTTGTCCCATGATGAGGTACAAAAAAAACAAGTATCTTTTCTTGTTTAGGTTCTTACAAAAGAGCAGTCAAAGCCAGCTGCCATTCTGGCTCAAAATAAAGTATTATCCAATATCTTGGGAGATGCTTCAACAGAGATTTAGTAAAACATTCAAAATTAGACTAAACTGTGAGATTTAATCCTATAATAAAAGACACAGTACAGAAATTGATGTGTTTTTCCTGTCTATAGTTTGAGAAATCACTATGAACATTGGGCCATGGTTACTTCTTTTCTATATCAGCGATCTTTATTTATCAAAGACAATAAATATGGTTACTTATTTAATTTGAGGCCCCAAGAGACACTGAGTTTGGGAAAGGGAAATTTGGGACGATTCAAGAAAAACAAAAAGAAAGAAACGTGAAGAGAAGGAGAAGGAGGACATAGAATTGAGCTGAAGGATAGGAAAGAGAAAGAAGTTGGCAAAGTTAAGGGAAAGGAAGTTGGGTGTGACTATCAAAGGACTTCAAGAAAGTTTGTCACAAAAGCTACTAGAAAGAAGAGCAAAGGATTGAGGAACTTGATTCCAGAAAGTACATAAAGTAGGAAGAATTTTTGCAGAGACCCTCAACAGTATATGTGATGTTTGCTTCTTTTCCATAGCTAAGTAAACATCATTTATGCTCAAGGAGCAGTCCAGACAACAAAGAGAAAACAAAGGGACTCAAAGAACACACTTCGATTGTCCAGGAATGCTTCTTTACAAGGAAAAAAAATCACAGAAGAAAGGTTTCAGTGTAAACACAAAGAAGAATAAGGATCTGAAAAGAGAAGTCAGGACGTGAGACAGTGGAAGAAAGTGACAAAGGGGAGAAAGGGAAGAAAAAGGATTGATTGCTGAATAACTGGAGCTAACTAACAAACAGAGGTTCTTCCAGATGGGGAATGGACCATCCAAGGAGGCAGCAGCTTGTCCTTAAGATAGCAGATCCATAGGTGCCTTCATGTAAAGCATCATCCAGAAAAGGTCAACGGAAAAAGAGAAGGGTAGGAAGGGTTGGTGCTTGCTGAAGAGAACAGGATGGCTAATGTTTCGACCTGACATTAATCAATAGAGAATTGCTAAGGATTCAATGAAGGAACTAGAAATGTTAACCCTGCAGAACAGAAGACTTGGGGGAGGGTGCAGAGGTGTGAGGGGCAATCCCAAGAGCTCACTTCAAATGTTTAAAATGTTATCATGTGAAAGAGGGATTATATTTGTTCCATTTGGCTCCAGAGGACAGAGGCTGCAAAGAGGCAGAATTGAGCTTTATTTAAGGGAAAATTCCCTAACAATCACAGCTAAATAAAAGAGGAGTGTGGTACCTTAAAAGGTGATGGGTTCCTCCCCACTCGAGGTTTTCAAATAAAGAAATGGATGACTATTGGTCAGGTATATCATACAAGGGATTTTTGTTACAGAATAGGCTAGAGTAGAGGGGCTACAAGGTCTTTGTCAACTCCAAAATTCTCTAGATTCTATGAAAACTAAACCCTTAAGTCACTAAGGGGAAACTATACCTGTAACCTTCTAACTACAAATTAGAAGCTCTAATCATTCACTACTGTCAAAGATCCATGATCTCAAGAATTAGGTGAAGCAGAATGGCATGGTGGAAAGTTAGTCTCATAGCCAGGAAGACCTGGGTTCAAGTCTCCTGCCTCCAACTCATACTGGCTCTGAGCAAATCACTTGGTCTCTCAGTGCTCTAAAAAAGTCTCAAAGATTATCAGCACTACCAACAGGTGCACTGGTGGATAGAATTTCCCCAACCAACAGTCCCCTATACTAATCACAGATCCAATCTCTATCATTATCAGAGCTCTCTAAGGCTCCATTAAATATAGCATTTTATAGACAATGCTCACTCCAACTAAACCCTTTCAATGGGCAGTATTCACTCTATCCGAGGAAACTCATTTGATAAATGATGACTTGTAATGGTCTCCCCAAAGCTACCTATCTAGTCTGTCATCCCCCAGCCCCTAAGCAGAAATCTCCTCTGCAATATCCCCAACTAGTGATCATCCAGTTTCTACTTTCTGTCTAGTAATGAGGAAATCTATCTCCCTAGCTCTTCTAATATTTGACTGCTCGGATTGTTAGAAACTTTTTCTTAAGTCAAGAGTGGAAATCTGTCTCCCACTACAATATGTCTTAAATTCTTTCCCTTAATTTTCTGGTGACAAATGGAACAAATCCAGTCTCTATTCCACAGAACAGTTCTTTAAATATTTGAAAGCTAGCTATCGTGCCCAGAACCTAATTATTCTCCAGTTTAAAGATTCCTAGGCCCTCACTTTTTTTCTTAATGGCATGATTTTCAGTCCCTTTGCCATCATAATCCCTTTGCCTCCTCTGATCTGACTCTAGTTTATCAATATCTCTTATCAAAAAAGAAGAATATTGACAGTACATTTACTTGGCTTGTTTAGGATTAATTATTCAAGGGACAATGGTGTTCAAGTAGAAAGCACAAACATAATCTTCCCTTGGTAGATATAAATATCACCCATATAGAACCTTCACATCTGGAGATCTGTTTATTTTGCAATTAACAAAGGGTAAAGAGAAATAAAAATGCTGACATTTTTGCTTAGAGTGACAGAATTTCTTGCTTTCCCACCAGATTACACGCCGTGGTGCCCATCTCTTCTCCAGGAAATTCATTCTAGTACCTAACAACCCTCCAAGTCAAACACATTTTCACCTAATGGTCCACAATTTACTGTCTACTCTCTAGGCAAGATGTAAAGCTAGGGAGCTGAGAGAGGAGAAAGCTATGGGATAAGATGAGATCAGAAGGGTACAGCCAAAGATAGTCATCAGTATATAAAAATGTATGCAAAACCTCTAGGGATGTGGAAGTCAGAGAAAAGATAAGGGATATACAAACTGATAGAGGATACTAGACCTTATACATGATATGCAGTATAAAAATACATATAAAGCCCATGTAAACTGACTATAGCATGAAACTACAAAAATAGGAAACAAAGGGAAGGTAAAGAAAATGGCTGGATAGAAAGAAGTGGAGATGAAGGGTAAGAAAAGTAATTAATTAACATTTACATATAGATTTAAGATTTACAAAAAGCTTTATATAACATTATCCTTTTGAACCTTAAAATAATTCTGTAAGTATTATTATTCCCATATGTAGAATGGGGAAACTGAGGCTCAGAGAGGTTACGTGACTTGCCCATAATCATAGTTCAGTAAATGTCTAAGGCTAAGAATGACAGAATCAGAGACCATCTAGTCCAACTCATATACAAAGGAATACTCACAAGAGATCATCTAACTCTTTGCTTTCAGACTTCTAATGAGGGAAAACCCACCACCTCTCTCAGCATTCCACTTTTGGGCAGTTCAAATTCTAAGAACATTTTCCTAAACCGGCCTCTTTATAACTAACTCCCACCCACTGCTCCCATTTCAGCCCTCTAGGACCAAGCCAAATTTCCCCTTCATTCAACAACCCACCAAACCTGAAGACAGCTATCCTGTTCCCTCTGAATCCTTTCCCCAGGATAAACATTCCCTGTACCTTCAATTGTTCCTCATATGCCATGAACTCAAGCCCTTCATCATCCTGGGTGCCCTCTGTGGACATTCTCCTGCTTAGCAATGTCCCTTCCCAAACCATGATGCCCAGAATTGTGCACAACTCCACATGATGTCTGACAGAAGGAGGGTATGGTGAGATTATCGCCTCTCTTTTCCTAGAAACTCTGACCCTCCTAGTACTGCCCAACATCGTGTTAACTTTTTTAGCTGTCACACCCTATTGCTCATTCATTTTGGGCTTGCAGTTCACTAAAACCCCTGATTATCTCCAGAACAAATGCTATCTATTCATTCCTCCTTCCTTAAGACTTCTTGGTACTCAAATCCAAGACTTTACATTTATCTCTATTGAATTTCGTAGATTCAGCCCAATATTTTACCCTATCAAGATTCTTTTGGATACTGACTTTACCATACAGTGCATTACATATCCTACCAGATTTGTATCATCTGTAAGTTTGATGAGCATACATTTATGCCTTTATCCAAGTCATCAATAAAATTGCTAAACAGAACAGGGCCAAGTATACATACCTAGCATACTTATCTGGAGACCTCTTGCCATGCTGACATTAAAGTATTAACAATTAAGCATGGCCATCCAATCTGTTCTGCATCTAACTGATTTTATTATCATCAAATCTAGGGGTGCCAAACACTGAACCCAAGACAAATTAAAATGTAATTGGGAAATATTTAACAAAATTAATAACATATAATTGAACACAGATAATGTTAATATGTGGTTTCGTAAGTTAATATGCAGCCTGCGGGGATCCTACGTATAAGTTAGTGCCTCCTCCACCACCCAGCCATTTGAGTTTGAGATGACTAATCCAAATTTCTCCTCTTCTCCACAAGAATAATACAAGATACCTTTATCAAAGGCCTTACTAAAATCTAGGTAAACTACGTCCATAACAGACTCTTCATCTACTAGTTTAATATTCCTGAGAAATTCAAAGAGAAATGAGGTTAGACTAGCATGACCCATTCTTGATGAAGCCAGACTGGCTTTCCATCCTTTCAAGATTTTCCTGTGAATCCAAGTCAAGCTCATGCATATATGATTGGCAGACTTAGGTCTCTTTCTTTTATTGGAAAGTTGGGTCAACATTTGCCCTTCCTCAGTCTTGTGGTATCTCTCATTTTCCATGATCTTTCAAATATTTACTAACAACACTTCTGCCCACATATCTGTTAATTCTTTCAGGACACATGGATTTAGTTTATCTGGGTGAAGTGACTTGAATTCATTAAGTGCAGGTTGGTGTGCTTTCTAACTATCTCCATTCTTATCTTGGGTTTCAACTCTCTATTAATTACTTTTTGTTGTATTACTTCCAGTGTAAAGATCATTCTTCTTTATAGAGAAAACAGAAGCAAAATGAAAAGGTCTTTGTGAATTTGAGTAGAGCACTATGTTCACTACATCACATTAGAAAGGACAAGAGGAGTCCAGGTTGAGTTTTAGAAACTCCAAAGAGAGGAGGGATCCTTGGCATCATTTAGTCTGACCCACTCATTTTACAGATGAAGAAACCAATGTCTAGGGAAGGTAAGCACCTCACCCAAGATCATACAACCAAGTTCATGGGCCAGTTGGGACCAGAATTCAGAGCTCCCACTGGCTCTCACCCCCAGGACTGTTCTCTCAGATCAACACAGGTTCACTAAAAAGAGAGGCATTGAAATTTTATTTTGAGTAGGAAGAGTGGTGTGGAAAAAGGCACAAAAGCAAAACAATCATTTCTGACAACAAATCAAGAAGCCAGGAAAGGTTATTTATTGGTCCTAGAAAAACTTCAAAGCAGGCTATACAACGGGGGATAAACTGGGAAAAATGGTAGTGTAGAAAGAATAGATGAATCAGTTTTCAAGTAATTGGAGAGGAGAGATGTAATGCTAATGAGAGTTAAAGATTTTCCCCACTTATTGATGGGCTTGCCCATTAAGGGAAGTTCCATTAGGGGAGGCCCACACCTTTTGTTAATTTCTAATGAGGTGCTTGTTCTCCAGGGTTGTGATACCCTCTGGCTCTGAAAAGTGTATAAATACTCTGAGGTGAGGTTTTACTTTGGGGCTTACTCATTAGAAGTGTTTGTTTGGCCAGAATTGAAAACCCAGATGTTGGTGCTTCTCTCTCTGGTAACTATGTATATGTATTGCTTATGGTCAGATAGTTGGAAACCTTGTCTGTGGATCTTTGTTACTCTGTATTTTCTCTGAAGTTCAGGGTGCTGACTTTTTTCCCCTAAACTAAATGAATGATACATGTGCTTGATTAAAGTGTTTGTTGACCCCTCAAAAGTTGCTTTCATTTTAGAAAAGCAGATCTAAGAATGTGTACAGAAGGCCCTCCTGAGCATGTCGGGGTGCTTGTTGATACAGGAGAGTAAAAGAGATAACAATCCACAGATATGTAGATTTAGATCTAGAGAGAAATTTAGAGATCAAATACAACTTCCTCATTTTAGAACTGAGGCCCAGATCAGTAAAGTCATTTGCTGGAGCCAGGCCCACAAGAATCAGGATTTGAACGTAGGGCTTCTGATGCCACATCCCCTTGACTGAGTTCAGAGAGGTAGGAGGATATAGTGAGAATAGGCCTCCACCGGCAATCAGGGAAAGGAAGGTCTAGTCACCGTACCTCTCAGACTTGGTTTCCCCAACTTTAAAATAAGCTAGTTGGACTGGACTCCCTAGATAATTGCCCTTCCAGAGCAATTTTGAGTTGATAAATCAGAGCTGGAGGAAGCTGACTGTTCAGATTCTGGCCACATAGTGAAATGGGAGCAAATCAAGATATATAGGTAGAGAGCTAAAGAAGATAACAGAAGTAGGAAAAGCAGAAATTGGCCAGCTGGTGTGCATAAAAAAAGGAAGGGAGGAGGCAGAAGAGGAGAAATAGAAAAAAGGGAGAAAATGAGAATGGAAAAAGGAACCTCTCTTGGAAAGGAGGTTGTTTCAAAAAGAGAAGGGGGGACAGGGGAGCCTCAGGGATGGAGAAAGTGACTCTCTGAACTAAGAGTTCATAGAATTGAATGACTTCAAGGCAGGACAGGAGTAGAAACCAAGCTCAAACCTTGCCAACACAATTTCAGGAGAAAATGCACAATCTTAAAGAAGGGGGAGAGGACCTGGGGGAACCCCCTCACTCCCATCTTACACATTTCCTGATGACATTCAATTAGCGGATCACCTCAGCAGAAGAGGCGTGAATGTGATTTCACACTGTCTGCAGAGGGAAGCTGCTCTGGGGCCTGGAACAGAGAGAGGGCTTAGAAAGCTCCTTCCTCCTCCTCACACTCATCTTCTTCTAGTTTCCTGGCATTGCCCACATCGCTCAAGCTTAGCTGGGAAGCTTGCTCTCACCTGGGCATGAACCAACACGCTCGGCAGCACCTGGGCCCAACACAACAGCAACATACACTGGAGAAATGGTTGACATAGGATTCTCAGTACGAATTTTCAACTTGAGGATGAGGTCTGTGGCAGGTTTGGTTGCTCCCTGGACCTTGACACCCCTGGTCTCACTTTTGGCCTATCCCCATCCCCATTCCTGTTATGTAGGAACCCCAGACCTCACCCGCCTCCTGTTTCCCTGCCTCTTTCCCCTTCCATCTTCTTACTATCTCTCTTCCTTTCCCCTCTCTCTCAGGAACACACCAGATGGGATGAGAGGAAGGAACAAGCATGTATTGAGCACTTACTGCTTGCCAGGCACTGTGCTGAACACTTTATAAATACGATCTCATTTGATCAACAACCTTGGAAGTTGGGTGCTATTATTATCCATATTTTACAATAGAGGAACCCGAGGTCTTTGGGGGATAAGTGGCCTGTCCAGGTTCTCAGAGACAGTATGTAGTAGGATTTGAATCCACATTTCCCCCATTAGGAGCTGAAAATGAAATTGGTAACTACCAATGACGTCACATGTTGGATAGAGCCCCAACTCACCTTAAAAAAAAACCAAAAACGAGTCAGCCACTAACACATTAAGAGACACTATTTATCAGGACAGGTAAGTTTTCATGTGAGAAGGGATTAAGAAAAGGTGTTTGGGGAAATGAGGAGGGAAACCTGGAGTGGGATACAGGTTATTTGGGAACCAGGCATTTGAGGTAGAAGGCACTCAAGGTAAGGAGGGAAGCATCAAGAAAGGAGATTGAGAAACTCCAGGGAAAAGATTTCCTTCCTTCTCACTTTTGCCAAAGCTGACCCTAATTTCATATACTTAAGAGAATCCTTTGGTGCTAGAGAAGCCCACATACAATCATTTTAGGAATACAGATGAAAAAATAAGAGATGCTTGGGTTGTACAAGGTTACACGAGTCAGGAACAAAGTTAGAAAGAAAAGCTCGATTGACTTCCAATCCAAAATTCTAGTAACTCCCTAAGCTAAGTAATACTATCTACTAATTTTGTTTCTGTGTTAATTCATAGGATTGTGTCTTTAGAGCTGGAAGGGACCTTAGTGTTCATCTATTCCAACCACCCTGACTTTACAAATGAGGAAAGTGAGGATCAGAAGTGAAGTGATCTGCCCAGTCAGAGTCACACAGGTAGTCAAGGGGCAGAACTAGCATTCAAACTCAGGTTCCTCAACCCCAGAGCCAGCCCTTTTGCCACTGTATCTTTCTGCTTTGCAAAACAGCGCTAAGAAGAAGGCTGGATTATAACAGGGGTCAAATTAGCTTTCCCCACACAGTAATAACATGGAGTCATAGCCTGAGAAGATGGAATCACTGCCTAGGATAGGGATGTTGCATCTCCTCTGGCCTGTAGAGAAGTTCTACTGCATCATGGTGGTTGTTTGGATGAATGTAGAGAAGTCAAAAAGGATCCTGGGTCAGAGGAGTATTGATTTAGAGCAGGAAGGGAATTTAGAGGCTAACAGGTTCAAATTGGAGGCCCAGAGAGGTAACCCAGGGCCACACAGTTAGTTAATGGCTGAGGCAGGATTTGAATTCAAATCTTCCTGACCTCAGGCCCAGAACTCTTATCTATTGCATGAACCAAAATGCCTCCTTGATTTTAAGTCAGAAGTCTTGGGGCAAATGCTTGCTGCCCACTTTGACTAGTTCAGGACATTTACTGAAGAGCCTCAGTGACCTCATCTATAAAATGGGGAGAGTAATTTTTGTACTTCCTATGTTACAGGGCCACTATGAGAAAACTTCTATGTAAATTTCGAAGTGCTACATAAGCAGCATAGCACAGCAGTAAGAGAGTAGGCTTCACATTCAGGAAGACCCAGGTTAAAGTCTCATCTCTGACACACACTGGCTCTGTGACCATGGCAGGTCGATTAACCTTGAAGTGCTCCAGGTAGTTCTTTAAGACCAAACTGTAGCCAAGGTTCTCTATCAGGGTTGGTAGCAGGAGTTTCCTCACTGGGAGTTCCATTAGCCTATATAAGCTCCTTGAGAGCAAAGACTGCCTTTTGTTTTTCTTTGTATCCTCAATGCCTAGCACAGTGCTAAGTGAGTGCTTAAAAATACTTATTGACTGACTGTACCAATGAAATCTCAGGTTCAAGCCCTATCACTATTATTATTAATTATGAATACTACCCATGTAATCCTGGGCAAGTCTCAACCTCTGTGTTTCCTCACTTATAATAGAAGGGCCTTATGTAAAAAGGTTGTACTACGTCATCTTTATAGGTATTTTCCACCTCCAAGTCCTGTCATCTTATGTTTGAACCAACATCCAGCCCGAAAGCAACCTCCTTAGCCCTGGGTGACAGTGCATAACTCCTAGCTTCACTCCTTCTGCCCCCGTGTGGCAAGAGAGATGATTAAACAACAGTACCTAGCAATGATTAAAATTCAGAAGAAATTGTAGAATTCTTTTTTTTTTTAATGAACTTTTCCCTTTTCTACACTGCATTTATCTGAGAGGGACAATTTGGCCTATTTGTTAGGAGAGGAGAGGAGAGGAGAGGAGAGGAGAGGAGAGGAGAGGAGAGGAGAGGAGAGGAGAGGAGAGGAGAGGAGAGGAGAGGATAGAGGATAGAGGGGAGAGGGAGGGAGGGAGAGGGAGGGAGAGAGACAGAGAGAGACAGAGAGAGAGAGAGAGAGAATGGAGAGGGAGAAGAGGAAGAGAAGGAGAGGGAGAGGGGAGAGGGATCATCAAAAAGTTCCTGTGAGAAAGGGGCTATTTTTCTCATTTTACATTTGAGGAAACTGAGGTAAACAGAAGTTAAGTGACTTGCCCAGGGTCACATAGCTAGTTAGTGTTTGAGGCTGGATTTGATTAAATGATGTATTTGTAAACCTTAAAGCACCACATATAGGCTCGTTATTATTACAATATAGGCTTACAATAGTTTGATATACCTTATCTCATTTGATTGTAACTGTTGGCACAGGGTGCAAGTATTATTATTTTTATTTTATACATAAAGAAATTGAGGCACAGAAGGGCTAAATGATGCTCAGTGTCAGTAAGTGACAAAACTGAAATTCCAACTCCAGTTTTCTGACTCCAAATCCAATGTCAGTGGGTTCATTGGTTCATTCATTCAACAAATATTTATCTGCCATATACACGGGATGGTGCCAGTGTCAAGTTATAAGAAGTTGCAAGTTATAAAAGTTATAAGAGGATAAGTGTTTTTCTTGCTTTTGACCACAGTATAGGATTTAAAGAAAAATTGATTTATTTTTATTTTTCCTAATATGACTGTCACCATAAGCTATCAATGTCAAAATGCTAATAGCACTTTGTCTCTTAGGAACTAAGAAACCCAGCTTCTACAGAGAATGTGCTAAGTCAGCGGTAAATGAATGGATAACGAATAGACACACATAACAATTCTTTAAAATGAGTATATTTTAGGAGCTCAGTCAAGGAAAACCATCCCCAGAAACAACAAAAACAAAAGCTCTTCCTGTCTCTTTGGTAGAATATCCTATTACAAAAGCTGGGTTATAGTGAGAAGGCTAGTGTCACACTTCCCACTCATGAACTCCAAAGTCATTAAAGGAAATCCAAGTTGCCTCCATTTTTTTCCATGCTTTTTCTTCATAAGTCTTGCCCAGTCCCAGCTCTTGTGACTGCCTCTGACAAAGAGCTTACCCACGCTCTCTCTCTGTCAGCTGCTCTGTCTGATTTGGAGATAGATCTTGAGTCCCAGCTATGGTGGGCAGACAACAGTCTGGACCTTCTTTTTCCTACTCTATTCCCAAGCAAGATCTCTATCTTTCCTTTTTGTTTAGTCCTCTTCTTTTTTCCCTACTTTCTCCCTGGTGAATAACTCTGCTATACCTTCAGCTGCTTCTTACCTGTTAGTATTCTCCAGGACCTCCACCTTCTTCCTCAGCTCCATATTTTCATTTGAACAAGACTCTACCCTGCAGAGGAGAAAGAAGCAGAAGGGCAAGAATAGTTATTATAGGGAAAACTAAGCCAAGTTGTCCTATCTGTTAAGAAGGAAGGGCAACTGCCTGCTCCTACTATCTCACCAGGGAGATAGCTTGGTCAGATTCAAAAGGGAGAGATAAATGAGTATACCTCTGCCCAAAGCAAGAATACAAGTAGAATGCACTGAGGGCATAAGATATCACAGAGCACTGAGAGCTGAAGCATAGAAGAAATATACACTCTTAAACAAACCGGAAAAAGGCATTCACATATAGCTGAATCTCAGACTTAAATAGGGGAGACACAATGAAAGGGATGAGGCAGCCCATCGTTAAACCAGTAGCACCTAAATTAGTCAATAGGAAGACTTTATTTTTTTCTAAAATTATATCCTAAAACATTTAAAGAAAAAAGTTATAGTACATTTCATGGTTTTTAAATAAAGAATTACTGATTTTGTTTTTGTTTTTACATTGTCATTTCCTAAATTATTGCCTCACTGAACCCTATAATATAGAAGAAAAAAATGGAAGTAAAAGCAAGCAAACCAGAGACCACATATGACCCAGGGCATTCAACCTTTCTGCATCTATAGTTCTCCACCTTTCACAGAGGGAAATGAATGTTTTCATTGTCTGTTCTCCAATACTGGTCATCACAATGAATCGGAATTCAGCTCCTTTTCAGCATTTTCCTCATCGTGTACATTGCTCTCCTGGTTCTCTTTAATTCACTCTTCATCAGTTCATATAAGTCATTCCATGCTTCTCTAAATTCCCTATATTTATCATTTCTTACAGATCAGTAACATCCCAAGACATCCACAGACCACAATATATTCAGTTTCCCTCAATTGGATGGGAGCCCAACATTGTTCCCAATGTCTTTTACTACAGAACAGTGTTATAAATATTTTTGCATATATGTGAACTTGAATTGAACTGAATTGTAGGATTTCTGAGTCAAAGAATATGAGTAGTCTAGCGGCTTTTTTTGCATAATTGTTTTCCTAAAAGTTTGGACCAAATCATAACTCCATCAACAGTATATTAATTTGCTTCAGGGATGCCAATTTTTAACAGAAATACCAAGAACTAACCAGGACCAACAGAACCAGTCTTATTTCTAGGAATATGTAATGGTTTCTTTCCAGGATCTAGAGAACCTTCAGTTTATCTAATTAACTAAAGAAATAACTCTTTAGGGCCAATAGAGACTAGATGCTATTTCTTATTTTTTTCTTATCTTCAATTTAACAAACATCAAAAAAAGAGAACACTTACATATGCAAAGCAGAACAAATAATATAATTTATAAATGAAACTGTCGATATCGGTTATGCGTAACTTATTTACTCTAGCCATGACCCCCACACCTTACCACATAGATGTTCCTAATTTTCACAAGAAGAAAGCATATTAATGCTATCTTACCAATGACCACTCACCCAGAGTAAGAACTTAGAGAGGAAAACAAATCAAGAATGATGTTGTCACTTTATGAGTCGATTTCTGATTTTCCTGCTACCTACAGTAGTTCTTCTAACATTCTATGAGTCTATATGTGACGATGGTACCAATGGGGTCAGGTAAAATAACAGACCTTATATAGCCAAAGTGATGGATTTTTAAATGGTCCACTTTCTTTCCCAGATATATATCCTTCTGACATCATTTATGCTGCTTCTTTCCACAATTTTTGTTTGGCAATACACTATGGCCTTCTCACACCTATTATGCAACTCTCAGTGCCCTTTCAGTGATCCTCAGCTATAATTCTTCAGAGGCTACAGTATTCCATGACTCACCATTATACAGCATTACCAGAGTGGTGCTATTAAAAAGATGGACCCTTGTTTCAGGGAATAATGAAATCATCAAAAGCACTGATTTTTCTTAAAGAAAACAAAAAAAGATCTAACTGGCTCTACTTTTCTCAATTTTGGACTCACCTTATTTTCCCTACACAGCATCAGTCCATGATATATGTACAGATAGACCAAAGGGAGATGAACTAATTATGTTGCGAAAATGAAGGCTAACTAGCTGATGACCCATTTGCTCCTCTCCTACACATTTCACGTTATGACAACTAGAGGAAGGGCCCCGGCACTGAGTGGAGTGGTTATGGAGGGCTGATAGTAAGGTAAGGACCCGAATCATATAAGGTGAGAGGGCATGGATGGGTTATGATCAGACTTACTGGTGAAAGTACCTATATTGATGAGTTTGATAAATCAGCAAATACACAATAAGTGGCTACCACGTGTCAAACACTGAGGCTTACATTCTAACTAAGGAGACCATTCATCTAACGGACTAAAAAATTTGTGGCTTTTTTGTTCATGCCTGTTGGGGAGGAAGTTTTCAAGGACTTGGAGAGACTTGGCTAGAAGAAGCATGAAGGGAAAACTTGACTGCATTTTTGCTTCTTGTCTGAAGAGCTTTTTGCTTCCTCTCCAAACTACCACTAGGCGTCAGGCAAAGCACAGCTAACTGTGAGACAAGCTTAAAAGAGACAGCAACCCAAAGAGTACCAAGAGTCCCTAGAACAGAAACCCAAAATACAGGCTTCCTCCCCATCCCAATCATTGTTAGTGAGAACACCTGTTTTCTCAGGGTACACTTACTTTTTCTCTAAACTGTCCATATATTCTTTCTTCTTTCTCCTACTTTCCTGGGCAGAAATCTAAGACAGAAGAAGAAAAAAAACCACAAAAAAAAAAATCAGAACCCATGACCAGATCAGTACTACATATGGAAGGCAGTTATATGTCATAAGCAAGGAGATTATTCAAGCTCTTAACTCAATATCACACTTCAATAGCTACTGGCCTTGCCTCTACTCACTCACCCCAACCCGTTTTTCACACAATTTTCCTAGCTACCAGGGTGGTCTAATAGTTAAAGTGCTGGATTTAGAATCAAGACCTGGGTTTATCTCCTTCTATCAGTCATTACTAAAGCATCCAGTCCAAACCCCTGAGTTTCATAGTTGAGGAAACTCAGGCTCAAATGAAGTGATTTATCCAAGACCACACTTGCTGTAAATAAGAGGTGGGATTCCAACTCAGGTCCCATGAGCCTAAACTCAATGCTCTTTCCACTGTACCATAGGAAGACTCTTAATTTTCTATAATTTCCACCCGTTTGGTCTCATATAGCTGACCTGGTGTAGTATCTAGGCACAGCAGGTATGAAATACACGATTGTTGAACTGGTCTTGCTCTGCCTTCTCCAGTACCAAAATTATATCCTTTCAGACATGAGAATGCAATTATCGTTTCTTCTCTTGGATTACTCTTTTCTGGGCTAAGAATGGCCAGGTTCTTAATTGTTCCTTGAATTACATGGTTTTCAGATTAACAGCTATTGTTTTCCTCTCCCCATTTTCATTCATTAATGTCCCTTCTAAAATGACACATCCAAAATTGGACCTGGCTCTACAGGTATGAGCTGATTAGCACAGAAGTATTTTGTCTTCTTGTGATCTGGACACTAGACTTCTGTTAATGTGGCCTAAGATTATGTAAACATTTTAGGATCACTGTTAGCTGATATTAAGTTTGTGGGGAACTGAAACCTCCAGATTTCTTTTTGTATAAACTGAAATCAAGTCAGTCCTTTCTCTATCCTGTATTTGTGCACCTAAATTCATATCTTTACATTTATTTCTGCTAAACCCCATCTTGTTAGCTTTGGCTTGAGTTCACAGACTGTCACTATATTAGTTATCATTTCTTTATTTTCACTTAAAAATTTGATGTTTTAATAAATATTTGTTGAAAGAATGCATGGATATTTTATGTCCTTACTTGAGCCACTGGCTAAATGATTAGTTATAAATAAGGTTTTGCAGTATTCCAATGGAATATAGGAATCTTCTTCCAGGTTGACACAGTACCAATAACCAATGCACTATAAATATGGTTATCCAACTGGCTGCAAACCCATTTATCAATACTGGGACACTTCTACATTTGAGCATTTGCCTACAGAGATTTTATAAGCAATGTGTTAAAAAAAATTACTGAAATGAAGACACCTTAAAGATGCCTATAATGTTTCTAGCCTAGCAAATCTATCAATGAGAGTCAGTGAGATGTACTGAACAGAAGGCTAGCCTTGGAGCCAGGAAAAACTGGATTACAATTCTGCTTGTGACACTGTGTGAGCCTCAAAGTCAAATTCACCTCTCTGTCCAGGTAATTAAGACAATAAGTTAAACCCAAGTTGCTGATCTCCCTCAGTGGGAATTCTCACAATGAATTTTCCTATACTGATGAATGTAAAGGTGTGAGGTTATACTTCTCTCCATTCTCCCTTCTCAAGACCCATCCCCATTTATCAATAAATTATGAAGCCAGTTTGAAGTGACTTGTTCTTATTAACCCCATGTTAGCTCCTTTAGCAAATACTCATGGACAATTTGCTTAGTAAACCATTTAAGAATTTAGTTGGGGTTAATATCAGAATGCTTAGTTTACAGTTTCTAGAATCTACCCTTTTTGCTTCATTAAAAAATCAACATAATAGTTTCCCACCATCTATCCTTCATCATTTCTCAAAGATTACAGATGATGTTTCTGATACCACATTCAAGGTCCTCTAAGATTCCTTTGGGTCTGAAGATCTGAAATAACTTACAATAGCTAGGTGTTCCCTTTCACTGTTTCCTCCCCTATCTTGGGCTATAATTCTGTCTTTATAGCATATGTCCAAAGCTTTCCAAATTCAGGGTCATTATCTTTGCTTAAGCTTACTCATTAAACCTTTCCCTTAGCAGCCAAGTTTAATAACATTTTTATATGCTGGCATTTAACATAGACAGGCTTCTGTTGACGGGACATGAACTTATTAAATTCCTACACATAAAAATAAAACATTTTAAAATTGCAATTAAACATAAAGATGTTTAAGAAGAACAATAAAGTGATTTATTCATAGAGGCCTAGAATTTCAAATTTATATACTACTGAGCTTTTATAGCCGTGTGAATGAGTATGGAGATTGTGTGTTTATGTTGTATGCATACTCAGTTAATGAGTTTCAAACTAGAGAGTGAGACCTACCTTAAGTCCTTCACCCTTAACCCCTGAAAAAGCTATTTTGAAACTCTCTGGATCTGTTCCCATGTGAAGAGACTCCTGGCTAAAGAGGCTTTCCATCCTGCTCTTTCCTTGGCAATCCTGTTTCTTTCCTACTCCTCCAGAAGATGCTCTCTACTATCCCCTCTGATATGGCTAAATTCTCTCTAGCAAAGTTAGGGGAGAAGAATTTTCAGCCTCCACTTCACCCCTTCTCCTCACCATCAGCACATCTTTCTTCTCCTCCTTCCTTTGTCTGTTTTCTTCCTTTGCAGTTTCTCCTCTGCCTGAGCTTTTTCCTTCATGGGCACTACTGAGTCTCAGTGGGAACCCCCAGCACTAACGAGCTTTCTGAGGACAAGTAAAGAGGAAGGATGGGGTATGGATGGAGAAAAGGCTACCAGAGAGTGATCACAGAGAGTGATGGCTTTGCTCCTTATGGAGTCACCCCTGGAAGGAGCAATGAGACCATTCTGGTCAAGGGTTGGTCTGCTAACCAGAGTGTCACAGTCATGGAATTCCAGAATTTAAGAGTTGGAAGGGTCTTCAGTAGCCATCTTGTCTAGCCCCCACACAAAAGCAATCCGCATTATAACATACTCAACAAGTAGTCACCCAGCCTCTGCTGCAAGTCCTCCAAGGAAGGGGAACTTGCCACCTCTCTGCTTTTGGATGGATACTCTTCACTAGTGGGAGGTTTTTCTCAACAATAAGCCTAAGTCAACCTCTTTGCAATTTCCACCTTTGCTCCTGGTTCTGCCCTCTTGGGACCAAACAGAATGAGTTTACTCCTTTTACAGGAAGATATTTGAAGAAAGCTATCATGTGCCCCTTGAGTCTTCCTTTCTCCAGGCTAGTCCAGTTCCTTTAATTGATTCTCATAGGACAAACTCAATGCCCTTTACTCTCTTGGTTGCTTGCAACTGGACACTTTCTAGCTTATCAATGTCCATAAGCTGTGGTGACCTGAACTAAAAGCAAACTCCAGATGAAGCCTGACATAAGCATAGTACTGTGGGATTGTTGTCTCTCTGTTCCCAGAAGCTCTGTCCCTTCTAATGAAGCCCAGGATTGGATTAGCTTCTTTGGCTGCCATATAACACTGCTGACACACACTGAGTTCACTAAGACCCCTAGATCCTCTTCAGAACAAATGCCTCCCTTCCCCCCTTACATGTCTCCCCCTTACATTTCTCCCTATCATATATTTGTGGGACTGATTTCTTGTACCCGAATCCAAGAATACTTTCTATCCCTACTGAATTTCTGCTAGTTAGATTCAGTCCAACGATGGGACCTTGTCAATACTGACTGTTCTCTGGTTAGTTACTTCTGCCTAATTTGTGTCACCCACAAATTGACTAAGATATTTTTTAATGCCTTTATCCAAGTCACTTGGCACAGGTCCATCAACATTCCCTAGGGTTCTCCAGCCCATTGATGCTGAAGCATTAACAACGACTCTTTTGAGTCTGGCCATCCACCCATCCAGTTTGGAATTCTTATAATTATGTATATTATCATCTAAACTGTATCAGAGAAGGGGATAGAAAGGACCAAGTCTGTCCCATACATATAAATGTCTTAGTGCCCCCAGAGCCATATTCCTGGTGCCACCTTGAACCCAGGACCTCACCTTGTTCTTGATTTTCCTCCTGATTTTCTTCAGGGCTTTTTCCTCTGCTTTTGTCAAGGGCAGTTTGGTGGGGATAGGGTACCCCTCAGCAATCAGTGTCCTCTTCTCCTCCTCTGTCAGGATCAAGGGGCCTGACCCCTGGAGTTTCTGCATAGGTCCAAAGACAAAAAGGAGGCAAAGAAAAATCACTGAGAATACAAAACCATATTCTTGAAATAGTCAGCAAAGGAAATGAAGGATGTTGCCATTAGACTGTAAGTTCCTCAAGAGCAGGAACTGCTTTTTTCTTTTTCTGTGTATCTCCAACACTTAGTAGAGTTCCTAGAATTAGGAAGTGCTTAATAAGCAATAGACTTGAAGGAGATTTTGAAAACAGAATGGGCCCCTATTTGGGTTCAGTGGGTACAGAGCCTGTACTTGAATCGAAGTAGGGCTTGGACCTCCTTCCTCCCTCATGGTGCCTTCTAGGACCCAGTGTATTGAATAATTACATTACTTTGTGTTGATTTATCTTCTGTTTACAAATAGAAGCCAACGCAGCTCAGTCCTTGTCTGTGGGTATTAAAATGTTGGAGAGTACCAGCACTTAACACATATCACATACTTAATAGAGCCTTTGTTGAATTGAATTGAAGGAATATTTAGTGACTACTGTGGAAAAAAGTAACCAGCTTCTCCCTATGGCTGACATGTGAATGTGCTGCTATCAGTATGACAGGCAGGAAAAAACGGAAGGCATGAGAAACCACCCACCATGGAGGAACGAAGTCAAGGCCCTACATCCCCCGCGGTCTGGGTGGTGAGGGCTAGACGGTAATCATTTCTTGCCCTACTAGAAAGTCACCCCACTGATTCAGGATGGCGCTTGTCTCAGGGACTGAAGAGAAAAAAGAAGACCAGGCTTTATCCTACCAAGGGACTAAA
Source organism: Bettongia penicillata ogilbyi (assembly GCA_023548195.1). NCBI lineage: Eukaryota > Metazoa > Chordata > Mammalia > Diprotodontia > Potoroidae > Bettongia > Bettongia penicillata. The sequence continues at coordinate 1,781,695 of JAJHZJ010000229.1, forward strand.
TGAGAAGATCATTTCTTTCCCCATTACTGATAAAGTGCAGAAGAGCACTGGGGATTTGGACTCTGAAGAGCCGGCTCTGAATTCCTGCTCTGCCCTTTATTTCCTGGTGTGACCTTGGAGAAAACATTTAACTTCACTGGGCTTTCGTTTCCTTATCTATAAAAACAGGAGATTGGACAAGATGAACTCTAATGCTCCCCCCTCTTCAACTCTAAAAATGTATGATTTTATGAATATTTCCCCAAAAGGAAAAAATTTTTAAAAAAGATACTTGAAGAAAGCTATGTTCCCTTGAGTCTTCCTTTCTCCAGGCTAGTGAAGTTCTTTTAATCAATTCTCATATGACAGACTTAAGGTCCTTTACTATCTTGGTAAAATAAAGGAGCAGAATCTTACACAGAGCCAGAATTTCTAGTAATTAGACCTTGGACAAAGACCTTGGACAAATGACAGTTTCAGCTGAAACTCCTCATTCAGTGTTGGGGGCAGGGGTCAGAGAATAGGAGGGAAGGAGATGGAGTGGGAAAAGGAGAGTGGGAGAAGGAGGGAAGGAGATGGGGTGAGAGAAGGAGGGAAGGAGATGGGGTGGGAACAGGAGGGTTGAAACAGTAGCATAGCAACCTTGTAAAGACTCTAACTAGAAGTTTAAAGACCCAGGACAATTCATTTACTTCCTCTGAACCTCAGTTTCCTTACCTATAAATGGGACAATAATACCCACCCTGCTTTACAGTCTTGTTGCTATGTGAATCAAACAAAATAATGGGTGTGCAAGAGTGTTGGAAAGCATAAATGCACTACACAAAAGCAAGGGACTGTTCTATTGAATTTTTCCAAATGCATGTTTCTAAGATGAGTTTAACAAGTTTTCTGCTACTTTCAGAGTAGCATGAGCCTCAGGAATAGTTCACAGACATGCAATAGGCATTGAGTTTAATACTTCAAGAAACATTAGACAATCTAGTTTCAGCAGAATACAAACATAACATGGGATGCTATAGGTATGCAAGAGTGAGAGAATTCTATCCTGTATTACTGTGTCTACACTGGGAAATGAAGTTAGACTTCTGTCCTGGGCACTCTTCTCTTCTCTTTTCCCTTTATGCTACTCAGTTGGTGATCTCATCAGCTCTCGTGGGTTTACTTACATCTCTTTGGTGGTAATCATGTCTGTCTTTCCTGCTTTATCCTTTCTACTGACCTCAGTCTCATAACTCGGACACAAGGACCCACAGGCATTTTAAACTCAACATGTCCAAAACCAATTTCATGATCTTTCCCCCTAAACCTTTCCCACCACCTACTTTATCAATTACTCTCGAAGGTGACACTACCCTTCTAGTCCCTCAGGGTCACAACTTAGGAGTTATCCTCAACACCTCACTATCTCTCACTGTCCCCTATGCAATCTGTCGTCAAAGTCTGTCAATTTTACTTTTACAACATCTCTCCAAAACACTCCCTTCTCTTCTCTGACACCATCACTGCCCTGATGCAAGCCCTCATCACCTTCACACCTCAATTATTTCTGCAGCTTGCTGGTGAGGCTGCATGCCTCAGCTCCCTCCCCACTCCAATCCATTGTGCACTGCGTCACCAAAATGACTAGATATTCTATCTCTTAGCTCTAGGGGCATTTTGTCTGGTGGATGTGTATGTGTGGGACTCTCTCTCATCTCTGATCTGACTAATGACCTTCTTGGCTTCCTTTAAGTCCAAACTAAAATCCAACCTTCAACAGGAAGCCTTTCCCAACCCCTCTTAATTCTAGTGTCTTCTCTCTGTTAATTATCTCCTATTTATCCAATATACAGTTCACAATATTTGCACATTGTCTCCTCTATTAGATTGTAAGCTACTTGAGGCAGGGACTGTCTTTTCCCTCTTTTTGTATCCCCTGCACTTAGCAGAATGCCTGCACACAGTTGGCACTTAATAAATGCTTCTTGAATTATCTCATTTAATTTAAATAACTTAAGAAAATAAAATGAGCTGCACAGTTTAGATTTAGTATATGGTAATCCTGAGGCAGCTATTATTTTAAAAAATTTGGTAAGTATTTTTGTAAATAAAGTTGTGATTTTTCTCCTCTTGACCATCATAGATGTATTGTGTTTTTTTGATATTTTTAGAGTTTTAGAGTTGCATTTTATGTAATAAATTTCCATCACATATGCACTATTTTGTAATCCAGAAGCCTGAAATGTATATTTGGAATGTGTATTGTATAATTTTATCAATAAAGACAATTGATAAAAATTTTTTAAAAATGCTTTTTGACTGAGAGATTGAGTTAGCTTGTAGCATAACCAAATTGCTGTTCAGTAAAGTGTTGTTAAAAACTAAAAAATCAAATTTTATTGAGCCACAATACTGTGCCAGGTTTTATGTTGTTTGTTAACCGTTTCAGCTGTGTCGGACCTTCTGCGACCCCATCTGGAATTTTCTTGGCCAAGATACTGGCATGGGTTGTCATTTCCTTCCCTAGCTCACTTTATAGATGAGGAAACTGAGGCAAACTGGGCAAATGACTTGCCCAGGGTCACCTGTGTCTGAGGTAACATCTGAACTTGAGTCTTCCTGATTAGGCCTGGTGCTCTGTCTACCGCGCTAGTTAACTTCTCTCTTATGGAGGTTGAGTAAGTATAAAACTTGCTTTCTGTCTCGAAGATGTTTATAATATATTTTAGGAAGCATGAAATTACATGAAATACCTGGATTTAAATACATAACTGTGCATGTACACACATGAATATGCAATCACACTTACACATTTCCTATACATGTTACATACAAATGTTCATGTGTGGGTTGCGTGCTGGCCCAGGCCTGTGATTCATCAGTGTGGAGATCTCACTTCCTTATGTAATCATGGCAGATCAGCAGCTATTGTAACTTAGAGTCCTATTTGCCTGGGAGCACAATGGGCGGGTGGTCCTTCCGGACTCTAAGGTCAGTTCTCTATCCACAACATGCTGCCTTTCTTAGACAACAGTTAAGTGTTAAAACTGCGCACAGTGTGAAGCTGAATGTTCCAATGGGCCTCAACATCAGGAAGCCCTGGGGTATTCAATCCACCACAGATACATGCTGACTTTGTTACTCTGGGCAAACTACTTGATCTCTTAGTGCCCCAGCTACCTCTCAAAGACTGTATATTGAAAATCTGTTTGGCTGAAGGTATGTTATCTTTGTTTGTTTACTGGGAGTTACTTATACCAATGAAACCACAAGTCTGATCCAAAAACAAAACGAAACGATCCTAAGATACTGTCAGTGGGAATGAAAGGCAGCAGGGAAAGGGAGATATGGAGATAAAAAGACTGCCTCGAATGGTTGCAGTAAGACCAAGAGTGAGGCCATTTTATTCTGGAAAAGGAGAAAGGAGAAGGAGTGAAGGGGGAGTAAATCCACGGGGGCAGTTAGAAAACAAAACAAGATTTAATAATTTGAATATAGGAGACAAAGGACAGGGGAAACCCAAAATGACTACAAGATTTGTAGACTAGGTGTCCTCAGAATGCTTCTCAATCCCAGTGAAATAAATCCTAAAGTTTTAGGAAAAACAATTATTTTTAATAAAAACACACTCAATGACCTTCAGGTAAATGCGGTCTCCTCCTTCCTCCCCAAAGCAGTTGGCAAGGAAGGTTCCATAGGGGTGTCAAAAGCTCCCTTTTGGAACCACACAGAAGCCCTTATATACTCCTTACCCAGCAGACCTACAACTGGGATTTGGATCAATCTGCCAGGGGGCAAAGCTAACTCAAACTATGAGGCAGTTCCATAGCAACCTGGCTCACAGCAGCCTTGGTTGTTGGTGTGGGGGTTACCTCAAGCTACCTCAGTCCTGGCTCACAACACCACTGTGGTTAGGTGGCCAGCAGAAGTGGGATTTTTATATAATTTAAGGCTTGACTTTGTTCACACAGAATATTGCAGGAAAAAGAGGAGTGGACCTGAAAGCAAGACACCAGAGTTCTAATTTCAAGTCTTACTCTGCAAGGGGGTAAATCACTTCACTGCCCTGGACCTCAGTTCCTTTCCTTACCTGTAAAATTAGAGAGCTGAACTAGATGAACCTAAGGGTCCTTTCAGCTTTAAAATTCTATGTGAAAATTTTTTCCATGAGGTAGATACTTTTCAAATCGCTGAAATACCAACTTTTTTTTTAATCTCATGTTTATCACTTGTACAATGTATAGAAACAAATATTAAGTAAGGTCTGATTTGGTGAAGATCATGGGAACAGAAACAAGAAAAACCCACGTGCGCTACTTACATGAGGTGCTGTCAGGAGAGGGGAGTTGGAGAGGGCTGAGGCGGAACGAGAGGTCACCTTCCCTGGCCCCTGGGTGGGACTGGATGGTGTCAGGGATGGGCTGGGGCTCTGGCTGCCCTCAGAATCACTGCCATGACTGCTGGGAGGGGTGGGGGGTAGATGCAGGTGTTCCACCACTGCTGGAAGAAAAGAAAATGGTGATTCTCTCATGGAGGGAAAAGAAAAGTGATAAGTAGAAAAAAAAACCTTTTCAGTTCCCCTGGAGTCAGGTAGGAAAAAGGTGAATGTGTCCAGAGGGTTAAAGGTGCTCTTTTTTTGCACTCTCACCTCTACTTTATCAGTCACTAGGCATATTTGACCATTATCTTTCTCTGATGTCCATCTCCTCCTTCACCATCATCATCGTCATCACTAACATTTCTATAGTGTTTAAAAATTTGTCAAGCTATCTTATTTTAACCCTCATGAAAATCCTCTGAAGTATGTACTATTATTGTTATTCCAATTTTATAGATGAGGAAAATGAGGCACAGAGTGGTTAAAATGACCTGCCTACGGTCACACTGCAAATAAGAATCTGGAGCAGAATTTGAAGGTCCTCTCAATTCCAAGTCTTATGGTCTGTCTATGAACTGCAATAATGCCATCAGGGCTATTATGAGGAACAAAAAAAGTATGAAATAATTTTGCCAGTGTGAATGAAATATAAAAGGATAAGCTTAATTAGCTTCTTCTGCCAATTCTAAGATTACTTTTCTCAAATTCATTTTTCAGAATTTGATACTGCAGCTGCTGAGGCTACAAGGGAAACAGCAATATCCCCAAACCCTGTAAGCAACTCTAAAGCAGCCTGACCGATGAGGATAACTGCTGGACCATCACTGGAAGTTAGAGTCCAAACTGGGAAATGTCCTCTGCCAAAACAGCTGCAAAAACTAAATTAAAGGAGTTAGAAGGAACCTTAAAAGTTATTTGGTCCAACCCTATCTCATGGATCTTATAAAGCCCCTCTAAAATGTCTGAAGCACAGTTATGTAAACCCTTGTCTAAAGGCTTCCTGTCATGCAAATTAACTGCTCCTCAGGCCAATGAATTCCATATTTATCAGGGTTTTTTTCTAATTTTTCTAATTGCCAGTATGTATCAGAAGTAGGGTTTGAACTCAGATTTTCCTGACTCTAAGGCTAGTTTTCCATCCATTATACTATGCTGCCTCTCTATCATCATCATCATCATCTGATCTTGCACAGGTTGCTTAACTTCTCTGGGCTTTACTTCCCTTATCTATAAAAGAAAGGTAGAGTGGAATCAGTGGTTTCTCAGGTCCCTTCCAGCTCAAATTATTTATCAACAGAGCATCTATGAACCCAAAAGCAGTAAAAGAGAGCTATTAGCCTGAATTATAGACCCTAAAAATGCGGACTTCACGGAAACCACATAAATAAGATGTGTTTTGATAGCTACACATTAGGATAAAATTAAAGGAAATCCCCAAGGATTATGGTAATCTTAGCTAGAAAGGAAAATATATATCTAATATTTTTGAAAGATTCAATAATTCAAAGTTTAAACATTTAAGGCAAGAATTGGGAGAAAGTCAGACTTACAAAAGGGCAAGGGTTTGACACACCCAAGTAAGAACCAGACCATTAAGTGAACACGCCAAAGGAGTATTATAATGAACATCAAAATCTCCAAACAGAGAGTATTTTCATTTAATAAACACTTACTGAGTACTTATGAACATGGTTCTATGCTATGTGCAATGGGGACACACCATTCATTCATCTATCAATTCATTCAAGAGGAACTTACTGAGTATCTAAAAATGTTCTATCTTGTCAAATACCAGCCACTGAGACACATGACCACTTCTAAGGACACTGTTGAGTGGTGGGAGAGCAGTTATACAGATAGGAAGCAGCTTTTCCTATCACACAATCATTTTTAGAAGTGTGAACTATTATAAGTCTTTGGCACCCTCCCTGAAGGACACCCAAGGCAGCTTTTGTTCTCTCTACCCCTCATCACTGTTGAGATTTTTTTTTGTCTTCTCTCCAGTTAACTTATTTTCTTTATTGTCCCTTTTTCTTTATCTATCCATCCTTCTCCCACCTCCTTATTTTCCCCTCTCTCTTTTTGTCTCCTGTGCTTATGTCTTTCCAATGACCCCCATGGATATCCATAAGGCTAAAATGGTCTTCTACAACATTCTATGCTCTTTTATTCTAGTCAGTCTACATTCCTGCCTACAATTCCTTTCAAAAAGGAAAAGAGAGTAGTTAGTCAGAACTTAGGGGCTGCTGAGAGATCTCCCCATTATTCAATACAATATCATAAATACGGCTAGGATTGTGTGATGCAAAACAAAGAACCAACTGACCTAATCCAGTTCTTTGGAATTTGTCTTTAAATGCTGCTCAATTTGTATTGGGCTAATCAGCCAAGAGCCAGCTGCTTTATACACTTGGTTCTAGCAAAATCATTCCTCTGTGGCTCACCTTTCCAGACAGACACTCCACTCACTTCAAAGGGTTATTCCCTCAGAAAGGGAAAGAGGGAAGCAGCAGAAAAAGTGGGCCAAATGTGAGTCCACTGTTTCCTATTGGGTGAAAGCTATCCATTGGATCCCAGGTGGTTCAGCATCAGGTTTCTAAACCTTTTTAGAAAAGGAAAACAACTCTTGGATTACTAAAGAGGACAAAGCAGGGTTGGGGAACCTGCTGCCTTGACATCACATGTGGCCTTGGGGCTACAGGTTCCCCACCCCTGGATGAAGGTCACTAGAAAGCAGCTCCAAGGCATGAAGAGGTGGTCAGTTACTTTATTGTTTTCCACTAGGTCAGGGTAATCAGGAAGTACATGTATTTTATTTATCTTGGAAATGCTCCTCTCCAAAACACCAGAATTATCAGTCACAACATGATATGTATCTATGTGTTATAACAAATTCGAGGAACAAGATTTGTTGGAAAGTCCACTAGCTTCTTAAGAGTCAAACAACTTGCCTAAAGTATCACCTTTCACATTCTACCTTATATTATTTTTATTGTTACTGTGCACAGATCCCAAAGTTTTTGCTGTTCAGTCATTTCAGTCATCCCATTCTCTACGACATCATCTGGGATTTTCCTGGCAGAGATACTGGAGTGCTTTGCCATTTCCTTTTCCAGATCATTTTACAGATTAGGAAAGTATGGCAAACAGGGTTAAGTCCCAGGCTTACAAATCTTGTAAGAGTGTGAAGCCAGATTTGAACTCAGGCCAGCACTCTATCCACTGTGTCACCTAGCTGTCCCAAAAATTTAACTCTCTCTATATCCACAAATGGTTGTTCAGCAGCCCATGACATGGTGGATGGAGCACTAGCCTTGGAGGCAGGAAGCCCTGGGTTCAAGCTCTGCCTCTGACACATACTGACCGTGTGACTTTGGGCAAGTCACAATTCCCAAGCAGCCTTCTAAGATTATTGAAAAGAGAAGGTATCCATTTATATGGAGAGAGGACGTTTTCTCAACAAGTATTCCTTATACCAGTGAAATCATAGTCCTCACAAAAAAAAAAGTAACAACTTTCATTTATATGGTACTTTAATATTTACACCACTCTCTACATACATTATCTCATTTAATACTGCTATGAGCATCGGAATGCAAATATTATAAACCCTCATTTTATGTATGAGGAAACAGGCTCAAGCAGCTCGCCCAAGGTGAGAGAGTGAATAATATAATTTAATTCATTTCAATAAACATTTTTTAAGTACACACTATGTGCCAGGCACTAGGCTAAGCTCCCACGATAGAAATAAGAAAAAGAAAGGCAGAATTTGCCCTCCTTAAGATTATACTCTGATGGGGGAAGGACAACACACAAAAGGAAGATGGGAGGGTTGAGCTTGAGTCTCAAAGCCTATAATGCTTGCTTTCTGCTAAACTACACTGGTTACTAATTTCTTTAGCAAACTCTTTCTCCTTAGACTCACAAAGGTCAACATCAACCCAGCTCTAGTTAGACCGAGTCTATCAGTCACCTCGTCCAGCCCCAAGTGACGCTGTGTCCCAGTCTTTGGCCTTCTGTTTTCTTTCTTACCGATCTCATCCCCTAGAAGCTGAATGTCTCTAACAGGCATCAACTTCTCACCAAAACCTGAATGTATCTCCCTCTAACTTTGCAAACAATAAGCATTTATTAAACACCTACTATGGGTCAAGAACTGCACCAAGGTCTGGGGATAAAAAACCAAATGGAAACAGTCCCCATCCTGAAGAAGTTGTATTCTATCAGGAGATATAGTTACATACACAATAAGCACAAGGTTAGTTTGAAGGGGCAGGTACTAGCAGCTTGGGGGGAGGGGGGGGATCAGCAAACATTTCATGTAGCAGGTAGCACTTCAATAAGGTTTTGTATGAAAACTGAGATTCTAAGAGAGATATGAGGGAAAAACTCATTCCAGGCACAGAGAATGATCAGTGCCATGTGTCTCTGCTGAGACAAGAGTCTTGTGTATGAAGGACAGTAAGAAGGCTAGTTGGTCTGGACCATAAAGTGAGGGGAGAAATGTATATAATAAGGCTGGAAAGTTATGTTAGGTCAAGTTAAAAAGGGCTTTACTTATCAAAAAGCAAAGTTAATCTTTGCTTCTATTGGTATTGGGCTGCTGAGGGAGTTTACTAAGTAAGGGACTGAATGGTCAGATTTATTTGTGCCCTGGTCAAATCACTTTTGCAGCAGTGTGGTGATGGTTAGAGGGAGAAAATACTTTATTTTGGTCTCCCCTCCAAGTCACTCCAACCTGAAATTTGGGAATTACCTTTGTCTCTTCCCTCTGCTCAGAAAATGCATATCCAATCAGTTCCCAAGTTTTGCTGATTTTACCTCCACAATACCTTTTGAATTCATCCTCTTGTCTCTATCCAAACTTCCATAGCCCCCACTAGCTCTTACCAAGACCAATGTTAGTCATCTCTTAACTGGGCTTCCTGGACAGCTAGGTGGTGCTAGCCCTGGAAGACTCATCTTTCTAGAAAGGAAGACTCATTTTCATGAATTAAAATCCAGCCTCAGACACTTACTGGCTGTGTGACCCTAGGCAAGTCACTTAACCCCAGTTGCCTCAGTTTTCTCATCTGTAAAATAAGCTGAGAAAGGAACCACTCCAGTATCTTTGCCAAGAAAACCCCAAATAGGGTCATAAAGAGGTGGACACTACTGAAAAATGACTGAAATCAGTCTTCCTTCTTCTAACCCTTAAATAACCTTCTTAATGTACAATCTGACCACAACTCTCTTCTGCTCAAAAACCTTTGTTGGCCCCCTACTGCCCCTAGGATAAATGGCAAGATCTAACTTTTCACTGTACTCCTCTTCCCAGGTTCTGTGTGTCAGAGTCAAACTAAACTCTTGCCTTCTCTCACTTTCATGCCTTCATGTTTTACAGAGGATTAACTATTCTCACAGCCCTGGTGATCAGAAAAGGGCAAAGTGAAGGTATTAGAAGTCACTGACCCCTGAAAAAAAATCCAGAGATTAAAGTGAATATATTACTGGAATGATAATGTCAGTCTATGGTGAAATGGGATTTGATTTTCAAAACTGGGATTTAAAGGAAGCTCTTCAGCAAAACATCTATTGCACAAGGCCAGTGTAGAGGAAGCACAACATGAGGCATCTTACACAATGTCCCTCCCTTCCCACATGCCCTTATTTCCCAACTGTTACGCAACATCAGCATCCAACCCCAAATAAAGCACTGAGAACCAACAGACCTTCCTTCGAAGAGAAGTTTAAGAATTGATCCACTTCATGAGGCTCCAGTTTAATCTTGGGAAGGATTTTCAGGCTTGGGGACTTGACCTAAAGAAAGAATTTCAAGCAAGTTTTTGGGCTGTTTGTTTTTAAATAAAAGAGCAATGACATGGTGTGTAGCTATAGAGGAGCTGTTCAATCCCATTTTTTTTTCTTATCTGGGGACACCCTACCCCAGTTTCTACTAAACTATTCTGCTTACTAATTTCTTTAGCAAACTCTTTCTCCTTGGACACACAAAGGTAAACATCAACCCAATTCTAGTTAGACCAAGTCTGTCAGTCACTTTGTCCTGCCCCAGGTAATGCTGTGTGTGTCTCAAGTCTTCTCTTTCTGTACTCTCGTCTTTAGAGATCTCATTCACTCTCCTAAAAAGTAGACTAACAGAGACTAAAAGCTGCTTCTTTCAAAATTTTATAAAGCAGGTAGAACTCCCAAATGAATTAAAGTTATTGACCATGTACCAATGGTCTGACCACTCCAGGGTTAGAATACTGCAGTGGAATTTAAGACAGAAAGTCGAATTGTGTTTTAAGTGGCTCTCTTTTATATAAGATGATACATCTGACTCTCTAGCAATTTGTCCTCTGTCCCACAACAATAGAGAGAAGCCTGCAAGGAGCCATCCACAGTCTTCTCACTATAACAAATGACAGGCACCTGTGAAACAGCAGGTTAGGGAAATGGTCTGTGCTCATGGAATAACCAAGCTAACCAGTCCAAACAAGGAATCAAGTTTGTGTCCTTGGCCTTGTAAGTACCATGATCTAACCAACTGAATTAATTGTACTTTAGCAATGACAGCAAGGGAAAAACTTACAAATATGTACGAAGCCCAATTCTTTAAAAGGATACTAGGATAACAGATTTATAGCTGGAGAATGTAAGCTCCTCCATTTAAATATAAGCTTTTAAGAGTTTATATTCATCTGTAGTACTTATAGCCTCAGGACCTAAAATAAGTGGGCACTTAATAAATATTCGTTGATTAATAGAAGTGAAGTCCTATGTTCTCATTTTACAAATGAGAAAACAGAGACCCAGAGAGGTTAAGCAACTTGGTCAAGGTCACTAGTAAGTGCCTGAGGCAGGATCTGAATCCATATTTTGAGAATTCCAGGTCCAAACCCCTCTCTACACCGCCACTTAGCTGCCTAAGATGAAGGAATTCAAGGACCTGTGTAGAAAAGGGCCACGAGAAGGCAAATTCATAGACTTTTTTTCCCTCATGATATTTTCTATTCTAACCAGATAGAAATAGAAAGGGGTTTAGCATTGTTTTGTCTGAGGTGAAGCTTCACAATTCCACTCCTACTGGGTTATTGGCTTCCAGCACAAGTGACTTTCCCTACATAAGACAGGTTCACCTGCTAATCATATATTTCTGAAATATTTTTATACAATTTCTTGTATGTAACATTTTGTGCAATTCTCAGAGACATTGTAAAAAATAGGAAAATAGGTGTGGGTTGGTAGTTAATATTTTCTTGATTGCCTTGGAAGAAGTAAATGTTTATTCAGAAAACTGAAACACTAATGCACTATTGAGGAAGTTTCGAACTGATCCAAACATTCTGGAGGGTAATTTGGAACTATACTCAAAGGGTGATAAAGTTGTACATACCCTTTGATCCAGCAATAACATTACTAGATTTGTAGCCCAAAGAGATTTTTTTAAAAAAGGTAAAAGGACCTATTTGTATAAAAATATTTATGGCAGTTCTTTTTGTGATGGCAAAGAATTAAAAATTGAGGGAGTGTCCATCAATCAGGAGTGGCTGAACAAGCTGTGGTATATGACTGTAATGGAATACTATTGTGATATAAGAAACGATGAGCTGATACCTTCAGAAAAACCTGAAAAGACTTACATGAACTGATGTAAAATGAAATTATTCGAACCACAAAAATATCATATACATAGTAACAGCAATACTGCACAATAATCAACTGTAGGATAGCTATTCTCAGCAATTCAATGATCCAAGACAAGTACAAAGAACTCATGATGAAAAATACTGTCTCCAGAGAAAGAACTGCTGGAGTCTGAATGCCAATTGAAGACTTTTGCAAGATTGCATACATATAATCTGTATCAAATTGATTATTGTCTCAGGGTAGGGGAAAGGTAAAGAAAAAGGGAGATAATTTGGAGCTCAACATTTTTAAAAAATGAATATTAAAAATTATTACATACAATTGGGGAAAATATTATTTTAAAGAAGAATCAATATCTCAATGTTCTTGAAACAATGTGGTTTCCATTATGGGTCTCACTGATGTATATTTATTTGGTCTTGTCTCTCTTTGTTTCCTTTATTACCATTTCTATCAGCTTTCTCATGCAGAACATCGGGGACTATGATGTTAAAATCCAAATATGGTGATCTAATTACCAATGATGAAGAAAATAATTATAGAAATCTTTACAAATCTCTTCTTTTTTCTATTTGTTTTCTTCCTTTCTGTTTCATCTTTTAATGATCTTTGGATAATTTACATATCTGACTCTTTTGCTAAATTCGTTTTCTTTTCCATAAATTTGTTTGTCCAATGCTTTTTGCTGTTTTAGGAAGTAATACTGTTCCATAACCTTATACCACCTTCCTCTGTAAGATTTTACTGAGTTTACATTCTGAAACTCATGCTGCCTTTGGCTAATCTCTCTCCCTGCTTGGAAAAGAAATCAAGAGTTTATTGGTTAAATAAGTTTATAGGTCATTTTGGCCTCCTAAATGTGGTAACTGATTTAACTCTTTTTAAACTTCCTCAGGAAATGGTCATAGCCTCCACTGATGTCCATTCCTTTATCTATTTCCAACTTTTAAGCATCAACATCACCGTGTTGTAGCTATTTTAATTGCACTCTGTAAAGTAGTCTCAGAGAAGTAACATCTGGCAGTGGACAGAGAACTGTCCTCAGAGACTGGAGGACCTGGGTTCAAGTCCTACCTCTGTCACATACTAGCTGTGTGACCCCAGGGAAGTCCATGAAATGTTTGATGCCTCCAAGCAATTCTCTAAGGCTTTAATGGCAGAGAAGGTCCTGATCTTCATTGGCAGAGGAAATATATATTCTTCTCACTTTTATTCCTTTATCTAATTTGGCATTGCTTTTGATTTTTGTGATTAGAATGTAATTTGTTGTTCAGTTATTTCAGTTGCATCCTACTCTTTATGACCCCCATTTTGGGGTTTTCTTGGCAAACATACTGGGGTAGTTTGCCATTTCCTTCTCCAGCTCATTTACAGATGAGGAACTGAGACAAACAGGGTTAAGTGACTTGTCCAGGGTCACACAGCTAGTAAGTATCTAAAACCAGATTTGAACTCATAAAGATGAGTCATCCTGATTCCAAGCCCAATGTTTATCTATTGTACCACCTGGACAGCTGATTTAAAATTTATTCCCTCATTGGTATCTAGGAAATTCCTGTCTATTAAGATATTTTCAATATCTTTTTGTGTGTGTGATGCTACTTGGTGCTATGTCCACCACCTTCTAATTCTTTTTTTTAATAAAACATTTTTAACAGATGAGATTTCTGTGTTTTCTAAAAGTCCTTGGCTTATTTCAATTCTTCATCTTAAGCTACATTATTTTCTAACATTGTTTTGCTGCTTTCTCCCCTGTGCACTTGGTACTGAAGCCACCAAGTATTAAAACGTATTCTGATTTAATTCTGAGGGTCTTACTGTGTTCTGTACAGGACTTCTTTACCTCCTCGTCCTTCACAATGGATGCTGAACATTGTTGCCTATGCTGCAATTATCTTCATCATTTTTGCCAGTGTTCACCACGAATACTGATTGCACACAACCAAGTATCCACAAAATTGTGTTTCATGTTGCCTTTGGAAACCAAATGAAAGCAACTCCACCAGTTCTTTTAACTGCCTTTCCAAAGAGAACTTGTGATTCATCTGCCCATTTATCTGTAAGTCCCTTTTAGCATTTGATTACATTTATAGCAAAAATGTCAATATTTAATATGATTCCATTTTTCCGGTACCATGTTGACTCACTGGCTATGGGACAATGAGCTTACATTTAGAATGCCAACAGCTAAGCTAATGTTTATAGACAGTCTAAAAGCTATGTAAATCTATGTACCTTCCTTCCCTTTTTCTGGCATCTTGCTACCATTGTACAGAAGCAGAAGGAGTCTATATAAGACTGAGTGCCATTCTTGGTTGCATGGGTGGTCATAACCAAAGAATTAAACATTAGAGGCTAGCCTACTGGTGATGAATCTGCCTGGATAGAGCCAGAATGGTCCTAGGAATGCAGGGATGGTCTTGGGCCAGTATTATACTTCTGAACTTTTCCAGTAAGGCAGAAACTGTAGAGTATGTGGCCTGTACCATAACTTTCAAGAATCCAGGATCATCTCTATCCCACAATGAGGTATTGAGGTGTGCATTCTGCAGCAAATACAGACACAGACAGACACACACACACACACACACACACACACACACACACACACACACATCTGAGGCCACACTAATTTAACAGTGTCCAGAATGAGGAAAGTGACTGTTATAGACTACTTTGTACCCTATAAAACACTACTATAACTGCTTTGGTAAGACCATACCTAAAGCATACTTTTCAGTTCTAGGAAGCACCTTATAAAAGGACCTCATCTAGAGTACAGTGAATAAGGTGGTGAAGGTCAATAGAATCATTCATTCAGATTGGTTGTTGGACTTGGGCATATTCAACTTGAAGATTTGGAAAAGCATTTCTTCAAAATTCTAAAGAGTTGTTTTCTGAAAGATTGAACTTAGTCTGTATAGCTCCAGAGGACAGAAGTAGGACCATTTTTAATGGATAGGGAGGCAGATTTTAAACCGGAGCTTTCCAAAAATGGAATATATTGCCCCAGTTCCTCATTGAGCTATCCATCTCTGAAACTGTTTAAGTGGAGACTAGATGACATCAGATATACATACATCTAATATAAATATATTTATATATGGAGAGATAGACAGAAAAAGGATTCTTTTTATTATTTAATGAGCTATATTCAGTGATCTCAATTGCAATCCCATTCAATTCTGAGATTCTTTTTATATAACACTGTGATCTACTCCTATTAAGCATGATAAATACCTAGATAGAAGGAAAACAAGATGAGCTAAGTTATAGAAACTATGGAAATAGGAATTGAAAATAAAACTGAATTTAAAAAACCTATGGGTAAGGTATCAGGTAGCAGAAGATCACTTATGCTTTCATGAGGGCAATAGGATGGCTGCTGGTAATGGAGACATGAAGTCCGGAAAGTCTTCCAAAGTGCTCATACAATAAAAGTAAAATGCTACTCAAAAATATGAGAACTTCCAACAATCACAGAAATACATTACATTTGTATTGTGAAATTGCCCCTCACTATAACCCTTCTCTCATCAAAACTTTTCCACTCCAATCTACTGAGACACCACTTTTCTCCATGGAAACAGATCTCTGGTTGTATAGGATTTGCCATATCATCACTTTTGATGGGGCCTCTAGGATGGCAGAGAAAGGATACCTATATTCCAAACAGAAAATAAACACATTTCAGGTCTTGAATATTCGAGCTTCAGAATTGGGGGAGGGGCGGAATCAAAGGTTTTGCTGAAGAAAGCGCATCTGCATTTTTTTTTCATTTCAGCTTATGAAATGGAATAAAACCAAGTATACCTCATCATCACTCTGCAGCTG
Organism: Bettongia penicillata ogilbyi; assembly: GCA_023548195.1. NCBI lineage: Eukaryota > Metazoa > Chordata > Mammalia > Diprotodontia > Potoroidae > Bettongia > Bettongia penicillata. The sequence goes on from JAJHZJ010000229.1 coordinate 1,797,500, forward strand.
GGGATCTTCACTGCCCAGAGGGGCGGGCGCTGTAGTGATGGTCAGAGTGACTGATGGGACAAGGCCAGGGGATTCGCATAGGATGGGTTCTGTTTTGATGGTTGCTGAAGTCAGGCACCATTCCTCACCTGCCAGATTTGCTAGGAGAAAAAGACAATGCACACAAGTTGGAATCAATGAGGGGACTAGATTAAATGAGCAAACACAATTACCAACTTTCCACCAGAGAGAAATATTCCCAAGAAAAAAGAAAAATACTTAGGATGTGCACCATCACATTTCAAAGATGCCTTGATCAATTACCAGCGCGTCTCTCTGCCACTCCCACCATTCGCTTTCCCAGTTTCTCATGCCTCTTCCTTCTTCCCCTTTTCTTTCATTTCCTTTCTCCTCCCTCTTTTCCTGCCCTTAGGTGATAAGTGTCTGGAGGATCTCAAGTGAGTACTGTCCCTTGTTTTTACAGTAAGCCTCAGGATTCCAGGATCCTAGCTCTGACTCAACCCCTGATTTCTGGAACTGAGTCATACATCCCTTAAGACTTCCCTCAGACTCTGCCAAAGTCTAAATCTTGAAGCAAAACAAGGGAGAGCTCTGGGGAAGCATATAGGAAGCATTACTTTTTTTATTTTTTAAGTACTTTGAAAGCACCTCTTGGTTCTTAGCAGCTTGGTTCAAAGTTAGATGTCAAGCAGGGGAAAGAAGGTAAAAGACAGAATAGCTGCAAATAAGCCATCAAGCAAGAGAAAGCAGCTGTCGAACCCGGGACCCTGAAGAGTCAGCAAACATAAGACTGGCTAGAACGGGTTTAAAGTGAGATTAAATAAAATTAAATCTCAATTTAAGAACAAAATGAAAAACTAAAAGGTTGGGAGCAGGGATAGAAGGTGGGCAAAGTGAAACAGTGAAAAGGAGATAAGAATGGGAATTATTCATAAAACTATCACCACAGAGTTTCACTGAAGGGCTCAATAAATGTCACACTATCATTGAATTATTTATTTTTCAGTTAGAAAGCTTTTATATTTCATGTATGATAAACTCTCTGGGAATGGGGAAGAGTATGGACAACAAAGAATCTGAAAAGGAAAGTTCAAGGAGCCACTGAAAATTAGCAATGAAACAGAAATAAAGATAAAGCATATCAAATAAAAATAAGAGATATTAGAGCAAAGATTTCATTCAATAAAAACTCAATTTCAATTCAACTTTTTCACAACATGCATCATAAACGCCACCTTTAAGCTTTCTAAAAGGACAAGGTACATCTTTATAATGGGACCAGTTGATTTTTTCCCCCTAAGTTTAAGTCTGGAATGGATCTCACCTCAATTAGCTATCCCCCTTTCCCACTTTATTTTTTAAAGTAACAAAAACATAGGCCAGAGTTCTGTTGCTTGGAAAGGTCTGGACTTTAAGCCAAGTTTACAGAGCTGTTGCACCTCCTGGTGATTCATGGGTGTTTCCACTGCCTTGCACAAGATATACCTCACAACCTGGCAGAAGGAGGAGGGGCAAAAAACAACAGGCTTTTTGATGGAGACAGGAGGAGTACCACACTGTATTCCAATCGAGTTCAAGTACAAATTTAAGTCTCTAATCTTGGGAGGCCTTTTCCTACAAAACCTACAAAGCAGAGCCCCATACTTCTATCTGCTATCAAAACCCAGGAAATATATTCAAATCTTCTCAGTCCTCATCAAATTTTCTGCAGCTTTTGATACAACTGATCACCCTTCCCCCTTTCTCTATACTTTTCCTCCTCCCCTGATTTCAGTGACTCTGTCTCCTGTTTTTCCTCCTTCCTCTGCTTTTTCTTCAGCTCTTTCAAGGTTTTTTTTTTAAAAAAAAGCTTTTTATTTATTTTATTTTAAATTTATGGACTAAAACAAGCATTTCCATAACAGTATAATAAAAAATTGATTGCACAAGAAACTGCAAATCTATTATGTACAACCTATTATTCCCTTTAAATATATAAAAGTTACCATGTAAATTTTTTTCTTCCCTCCCCACCACAGTAGAGCTGACTACCATATGACACAAATATGCAGGATATATGTAACACACACACACACACACACATATATATGTAAAATCATTCTATCCAGACTTTCAGTTTTCTTTCTCTGGATGCAGATAGTGTCTTCCTTAATACGTCCTTTGTAGTTAATTTGGGTATTTATAATAATCAAATTAATGTATTCACTCAAGGTCGTTCTTAAAACAATATTGCTGTTACTGTATACAGCACTCTCTTGGTTGTGCTCATTTTGCCCTTTGTTATTTTGTGCAAGTCTTTCCAAGTTTTTCTAAGCTCATTGAGCTTACTTCTTACAGTACGTCCATCTGCCATCACAATCATACACCACAACTTGTTCAGCCATTTACAATTGAAGGGCATTCCCAACAATTTCTAGTCTTTGCCACCACAAAGAGAGCTGCTATAAATATTTTAGATTTATAAGTTGATAAATTTATAAATCCCCAGCTCTTTCAATTTTTTTCACTTCCTTCCCTTATTCCCTATGGGTGGGTATATCATCCTGCTCCTTGGGGATCTCATCTTCTTAAATGGCTTCAGCAATGATCTGTGCAGGTGACATTTAAATCTTTATCTGCTGCTTTCAGTCTTTCCCTAAAACCCAGTCACTTCCAACTGAATGCTATACATCTTTACCTAAATGCTCTATTGACAACTTAAACTACATCCAAATCAGAGATTATGATTTTTCCTATAAAACCTCCCCTTCCTCTTTAACATTCCCATTTCTACTGACCACCAGCTTCGCAGCATCACGATCTCTGGGTCACCTTTGTTTCCTCTCCTTCATCTCTTAATTCTAATAAATAGCCCAAATTTTTCAATTCCACCTCCCCAAATACCTGCTCTTGGTATAGAGCTGGTTTTAAACTAAAAAAACTTAGGTTCAAATTTCACCCTCTGCCACATACTGGCCATGGGATCCTGTACAATTCACAACCTCTTTGTCCTTGAGGCAACCTTCTAAAACTATAAGCTGTAGTTAAGGTGCCAACCTGCTTTGATAGAGAGAGTTTCATTGCCTGGCAGGCCCCTATGGGAGAAATCCCAGGTCCAGTACCCATCTCTTTCCTGTTATAAACTTTCTCTGGGAATTTCTTCTAATCCAGTCCCACAATGCCTGTGGCAGACTTCTCAGACATCTCCAAGTGTTGGAATCCTCTTCCTTGAAAGCTTTATCTTCCATGAAACCTCCCCCGATGCCCTCAGCCAGAAATGATTCTTCATTTCTCTAGTGCCATCGGTTCATTTCTGTATCCTAAGCTTTCCCAATTCCATGCCCATAGTAAATATTTAGGCAATGCTGATTCAATTCTCTGCTGGCAAATGAAGCCACATGCTACAAAGATATAGGAGCAGGTTTGAAAGAGATGCCAGGGATAGGGAGGATGGGGAAAGAAGCAACTCGTGCTTACATAAAACTCCACCATTTATAAAACATTTTTCTTACAAAAACCTGCAGAGAGTGATAATTCTCAAACTCCCTGTACTGCAGATGGAGAAACAGGTTCAATGACTTTTACTAACTCAATCATGGTCACACATCTGGGGAATGGTATTGATGCCAGCACATGAACAGAAGCCTTGATTTCAAGCTCAAGATTATTCCACGGCCTTTCTAGCTAAACAGGGCCACCATTTCTCTGTTCACCAGGAAACTGTAACATCATAGGCAGTAATGCTGCTGTCATTTCAGAATTTTATTTTCTGGAACAATATGCTTACCCATCATGCAGCAAGGAAGATAAATAAAACATTACCTTCCTCCATATTTAAAATGTAATGTAAGGCAGCAGCCCTAAACACAATTCCTTTGTGATTGTGAGATGAAGACAGGCCCCTCTGTTGTTGCTTAAGTTTACAATGATGAAATCCAATCTAAATGGTGGGCAGGAAGAGATGCAATTTGAATAAATGGAGAATTGAAGATGAAAATTAATACAAAGGCTATAATCAGATCCTCTAACCACGACAAAATTATATGATTCCTCTCCATAATGAAGACAGGGAGAGGGGGTTAAAAAGGGGAGGAGAGAAAAGGAAGTAACTACTTAGACAGCATCTACTATATGTCAGGCACTGGACAAAGCTTTTTGCAAATATTCTCTCAGATGATCCTCACATCAACCCTGTGAGGTAGATGCTATTATCTCCATTTTACATTTGAAGAAACTGAGGCCAACAGAGATTTTATTACTATTATTATCCAAGGTCATAGTTGGGAAGTATTTAAGTCTGAATTTGAACTCAGGTCTTTCTCACTCCAGGCCTATCACTGCACCACAGAGGTTGTAGCAACCATGGACATATGGGTCATAGAACAGTGGAAAGAACACCTGAATTTAGCATCTGGGGACCTGAGTTCAAATCTTAGCTTTGTCATTTGCTATGTGTGGGAGCTTGGATAAGCCACTTCATTTCCCACAACTGTAAAATGAGGAGGTTGAATTCTGTGATTTCTAAGCTTCATTTCCATTTTAAATTAGTGATCCTGTAAGCCTGTGAATTCATTTTCTCAATACCAAGATATCCTATAGTTAACTTTAAAATACTGGTAAGTTCACTAGTAAAACAGGGAATAATGGGAGTGAGGAGTAGGAGAGATAATGGTGCAATATAGAATTCCAGAACTCTTCAAAAACATGCCTCATTCGGAAACAACTGACAAACCAGAGGTCACGATGATTATTCCAACCAATGAGGTAAGTTCAGTCTTTCTACCATGTAAACATGTCTGAGTGGCTCTGGAAGCATTTTTTTTTTTAAATAAGCTAATTTCCCTATAGAGGAGCCCTGATCCATTTCTTCCTTGAGAAAACAGTGATGAGGAGGTATTTCTAGATCTGCAAAACACTAAGGTGATCTGCTGACAGGCTGGAGTGCATTCAGAGGAGAAACAACCAAGATTTGGAAGATACCAGGCACCAAGTCACAGAAGCACTGGTTGAAGGATTTTTGGCTAGCCCATTACTACTACAGCACTGCATCTCTAGATCAGGTGTTTTTACCCTGGCGTCCGAGAAACTGTTGCTGTTTGTTTTTGTTAACTCTAGTTCAATACAATTGGTTTCCTTTATGATCCTTTGTACATAATTTTATTTATTTAAAAACATTAATCTGAAAAAAAGGCTATAGGCTTTACCAGACTGCAAAAAGGGTTAATTAATACACTCAAAAATAACTGAGAACCCCTGATCTAAGGTGTATACTATTTCTTTGTGTGCGTGTGTGTATGTGTATGTATGCTATGTCTTTACAAAAGTGAGTTTGCTTTCCCAGAGGAATTTGTTATTCAGTTGTTTCAGTCATATCTGACCCCCTTTTTTTGGTGGGGGGAGTTCTGGGTAAAGATCCTGGAGTGGTTTGCACTTATTTCTCCAACTCATTTTACAGATGAGGAAACTGAGGCAGGTTTTAGTGACTTGCTCAGGGTCACGCCTCTTATAAGTATCTGAGGCCAGATTTGAACTCAGGAAGATGAGTCTTCCTGACTTCAGGTCTGGTGCTCTATCCATTGCACCATCTAGCTGCCCTCCCAAAGAAATACCATTCTGAATAAGGTGGGTTAATATGCCCCTTCCTGTAGGGGAATACTTGCTGCTATACAAGATCTACAGAAAAAAAAACTGGGAATTCAGTTGTTCACCATGCATTGCACTCATTGACACCCATAATGCTGCATCTACACCACTCAAAATCAGATCAAAGAGATAGGATAGTCTTAGAGAACTAATAACCCTCAGTAGGGAAATAAGAGACTATAGATTTGAAATGTGGTATCTGCTAACAGAAGCAATCTCGGTTTAAAATGTTGTCCTTTGTTACAAGGGTGGGGTGGGGAGAGAGGAGTGAAAAATTATATTGTGGTATGAAAATAAAATACCTCAATATAAAAGTTTTAAATGCCTTGTCTAAAAAAGTTTGTGGCCAACCGGGTAGATCAATAAATCTCTATGAATATATGCATTAGTGGGTCTTACCACAAGAATGCATATTTATATTTCATATTAGGAATTTTTTACCAAAAACATTTTCATGCTGTACAGCAGTTAAATAGACCACCAGACCTAGAGTCAGAAAGATCTGAGATCAAAGTAGTTCTCAGACACAGACCAATAATGTGATTTAATCACTGTCTGTCTCAGTTTATCCATCTATAAAATGGGGATAATAACAGCACCCACCTCCCAGGGTGACTGTGAGAATAAAAGTAGATATTTGTAAAAATTCTGTGCAAACCCCAACGTGTCAAATAATCCTAGCTATTATTATTATTTACAAATAATTGTCCAGGGTAATGGAAAGTTAACCCAGAAGCACAAATGCATAAATCTGTTAAATGTTCTTCCTCACCTATGAATACTGGCCAAAGTTCTCTCCTCATTTACAAGAGTTTGAAGAAAGAATTACAGCAGAGAGCAGGAGAAGGCCTGGGGCACAGTAGAGTGCTGAGTGTGAAGTCAGGAAGACCTGAGTTCAAAACTTGGGCTCATACACTTGCTATCTTTGTGACCCTGGGCAAGTCACTTATCCCTTGTTTGCCTCAGTTTTCTTATCTATAAAATGGGGGGGGGGGGGGGGGGGAATAGCACCTACCTCCCAGAGATGTGGTGTGGATCAAATGCAGTCATAATTGTTAAACATTTAGCATATCCCTAGCACATAATAAGTGCTCTATAAATATAAGCTATTATCATCATCATGAAAGTTTTACGAGTTAAAAAGTAAGGAAAGTCACAATGAAGTTTAGAGAAACTAATAGAAATGGCTTTGAAGGTCTGCATGTGTGTAGCTTTCTTTTTTTTTAAAGAAGCTAATCACATTATAGAATATTTACAGTTGTTCTCCAAACCAACTATATCATCTCATCCAAACTAGTACATTTAAGCCATTATATCTGAGTTAATGTAAATGAATATTTGTGAAGTAACCAGTACCACCAGACATACAGGTCCTAATTCTGGCACTGTTGATAATCCTCTTATGATTCTGAACCAGTCACTTAATCTCTCTGGGCCTCAGTTTCCTTTTTAGTAAAATGAGGGCACTCATTCACTACATGACCTTTCCAGGTCTACCCACCATGCCATGGTTTTATGACTCTAACTTTAGACTCAGAAATCTAGGCCTGGTAAGTGGTTTAAAGAAAATAGCATTCAACTGGCAACTAAAATTGGAAGATGAGTTCTCTGGCTGAGCTGCTGAATGCTAGTTTCCATTTTGTGCTTCCAAACAAATAGATCTAGAATTAGAGAAAGATGGGAGGTGCAACTTTTAGGGGTAGTGGGAGATGAGGGCAGGGGAAAGGGAGGAACCCCTCACTTAACTACAAGTTTTCTATCCAAACTCTTTCTTTTTTTCTCTTATTTTTGGTTTTACTGGCAAAAAGACCAAAAAGGCCATAATAGCGCTGAATGTGAACCATCACTTAGAGATTTAAATTCTTGGCAGTCCTACAAAAGCAAGAGGCAGCAAGTATTTAACACAGCACAGGGGCTTCTGATGTCTAAACATTTGGGGAGAAGCAGAAGGGTCAACAACCATATTTCTGAACACAGAAGAGGCACTGTGTTTTATACAACATGCCTTTGTTTTTTTTCTTTTTCTAAACAAAAACTGCCACCCAATGAAGCTAATACAGAAATTCCTACCACCGTCTCTTATTTACTAGTCATCTTTTCATCTTTCTGAACTTAGTTTCTTCTACAAAATGTGGGTAGCATCTACAACTTAAATCAGGCCTTTAATAAGAAAAAACATTCTATAAACTAAAAGTGCTATATAGATTTGAACTCTTTATTTTTTAAATATTAAACTATTTGTTTGTTGTCAACGTTTGTTTTCATAAGATTCGCTGTTCCTTACTCTAATGTGCTAGTTACCATCTGTGGCTCCTATAATAAATTAGTCCCAAATAAGTTTTATCCCCAGAGTGTTCTAAGATTTTATAAGATTTTTCCTCCTCCATCCACTTCTCCCTCCCCAAGACAGAATGCGATCTGATATAGGCTATACATGTATGATAATATTAAATTTCCACATCAGAAATGTTGTGAAAGAAGAATTAGAACAAAAGGGAAATGCCATGAAAAAGAAAACACAAGAAATAACAACTGAAAAGTGAAAGAGTCTGCTTTGATCTGCATTCAGACTCCATAGCATTTTCAGGCATGAGCCTTTTGGAGCTGTCCGGGATCATTGCACAGTTGGGCCCTTTTCATAGTCAGTTACCTCCACCTCTCCCAGAAAGCAGCAACTTCTCCCTCCTGAAGTTATATTGTGTTCACTGTGTTTCTACTTTCTTTTTTTTAAACTTTCAACTTTATTCCTTACATAGGATATAAGCTTCCTGAGAACAGAGACTCTATGGGTGTGTGCCTCACATGTAGTAGGAACTTAATAAAATTTTGTTGAATGAGGTTGAGAGAGTAAATCACTAGTAATATTGGCAAAGCTATACGAAGGTAGAGTTGACATCATCTGTTACTTTAGATTGCTTTTTAAGGCTCAAAAGGAAGGTTTAGTAAAGTGGAATGAACACTATCTCGATAGGAGATCTGAATCTTATTTCCACTCTCTCACTAGCTGTATGACCTTGGAAAATAAGAGCAGGTCCTCCTGATATGGTCATACATCATCCCAGCGGATCCTCACAATAACACCGTGAGCTGTCTGATACGAGGATTGTTAGCTCCATTTTACAAATAAGGAAATAAGTCCAGAGAAGTTACACAGCTTGCTCAGCTCTCCAAAGCTACATTTATTAAATGGCAGCATCTTTGTCTGTTTCACCATGTTTGCTCTAGTTAGTATTTTCTTAAGTTCATAGATTTGGATCTTGATGGGACCTTAGAAGCCATCTACTCCAGCACCACCCCCAGTTTTACATATAGGGAAACTGAGGTTCAGAGACAGTGTCCATCACCACACAATTGGCAAGTATCTGAGACCAGAACATGAAGAGTAAAGTTGTCCAGATTTCAAGATCAGCATTATAGCTACTATTTCATGCAACCTCCTAAATTACTAAACTCTGAGCTTCAGCTGTCTCTGTATATTCAGTTTCTAAAATGAGAGATGGAGCTATAGGATACTCACTGTCCCTTTCAGATCTGAAATTCTGCTTTCATGAACAGTATTTACTTTTATCCCTAGGGTATCCTAAGATTTTCTATGATATGACTTTTCCCACTGCCATGCCACCCTTATCTCTCTCTCTTCACAAACTGTAATGGAGAACTGAAGACTGAACCACAGGTCAACATGTCACCTCCTGACCCCAATTTGACACACTCTAGTGGCCCCTTATCACCTCCAGGATCAAATATAAAATTCTGTGTTTGGCTTCGGAAGCCCTTCATAATCCGGCCCCTCCTTGCTCCCTTCCAGGTATTCCATGATCCAGTGACAGTGACCTCCTCATTGTTCCTGGAACATGACCCTTCATTGTCTGAATTGGTACATTTTCACTGGCTGTTCTCCATGCCTGAAATTTTCTCCTTTCTCCATTTACTTTAAAGCTAGCACCCTCCCACTTTTATCTCCAATTTATTCAGTCTATCTCTTGCTTGTACATGGTCATTTTTTTAAGCTGTCTCCCCACACTAGACGGTGAATTCTTAAAGAGCAGAAATTGTTTCTCACCTTTCTTATATTCTCAGCACTTAGCACAGAGCCTGGTATTCAGTAGGCACTTAATAATGCTGTTTAGGGGCAGCTAGGTGATGCAGTGGATAGAGCACCAGTGCAGGAGTCAGGAGGACCTGAGTTCAAATTTCACCTCAGACACTTGACACTCACTAGCTGTGTGACCTTAGGCAAGTCACTTAACCCCAGCTGCCTCATCCTGGATCATCTCCAGTCATCCTGACGAATATCAGGTCACTGAATTCAGATGGCTCTGGAGGAAAAGTGAGGCTGGTAATGTGTGCAGACCTCCCTCACTCAAAACAAAGTCAAGTGCAAGTCATGTCATCATTTCTCTGATGGCATGGTCTTCTTCAGCAACGACAGATGAACACACGCACAGTAATGCTGTTTACTTGATATGACTTCATACAACTTAAATAATCTCTTGCCAAAAGTCAGGTTTAATTAGCACTTTTCCCTAAAGTTACCCAACTATCTGCATAGGAATTCTAACATCTTAATTCTTTCAGCTTTTCATACTCTTTTAAAGCAAAAAATAAGTTGTTGGTAGGCAATACAATCATGACACAAGCACAAAGAAAACTCTAACAAGCAGGATAAGTGGAATGAGGCAAATTCTGAAGCTACAGAAAATAAAATTTACCAATAAAACTGAAGCCAGACAATGAACAAGTCAGGCTATGCATCCTGTGCTATTCCCATGAATACTGCTTGGAAAATTGCCTTGGAGGAATGCCAACCCTCTGAAAAAAGAACTAAGAGAAACCTTCAACTGGGGAGTTGGAAGTATCTGGTTATTTTATAAATAGACCAATTACACATGTGTAACACATACAAACATGTACGCGTTTATCTTCATTGCTGAAGACCATGCCATCAGAGAAATAATGACATGACTTGCACTTGACTTTGTTTTCAGCGAGCGAGGGTTGTGTAGGTCACCAGTCTTACTTTTCTCTTCCAGAGCCACCTGAATCCAGTGACCAGATGTTCATATGTGTGTGTTGAAAGGCTAAACACAAAAAGAAAGCAACCACCTTGGAGTAAAGTAGACATACACGCTACTTAAATGAGTCCAGTGGATCCATATTCTCATCAATGTTGGAGTTACTGTGTGAAATGTAGAAGAACACTGAGTTACTTGCTACTGACAAGATGGAATACAAAGGTCAGAGAAGACAAAAGACCTCGCCCTCATTGGACTTACAATCTAGGTTTGGGGGCGGGGGGGCAGGGAGGAAGTAAGATATAATAGATCAAAGTAGTATAATGTGATATGTATGTGAAAAGAGCAAGACAGAGGTATATGTATCATGAGAGGCCAGTGTGGGGAAAGATCATTATTGAAGGGTGAGAATGCAGAAAGTTTTTGTGGAAGGAGTGGAATGTAAGCTGTGCTTTAAAGAAAAGATAAAATTTCAATAGATTTGGGTAAGGGAGAGCAGCGAGGGACCAAGAAGACATTAGAGGCAGGAGAAAAATCGTGTAAAAAGACAGGAAACCAGAGGCATATCTGGGGGAAAATGAGTGCTCTGTCATCTTTAAAAACTCCTCGAACAAATTTGTTGCACTGTTAATGGGTCTTCAAATTGGGATTCAGCTTACCAACATGAACAACTAATGGGCATACTTCCTGCATATTTATAGGAAATAAACACTCCCTTACTCAGCTGAGTTAATAGATAAAAACTGTCATTAGTCTATTTAATATTTAATAGACCATTAAATCTCATCAAAAGGATTTTCCTTTTGTTTTATCATTTATTCTGGAATTTTATTTTTACTTACTTGGAAAAATAAAAAAGTAAAAATATCTCTAAGTTATTAAGAACAGTGATAGAAATCTTTTCTATATAGGTTGCCATACAATTATTTGGTAGTGTTCAATAATATTCATTCAACAAACCATTATCGGACTCTTATTATGGTAGGATCTGTGAGAAATACACAGATAAATAAAATATCATCCTTATCCTCAAAGAGCTTATAGGGCTATAACAAATGCCCTTTCAGTGAGTAAAGACTAAGTCCAGAAGAAGGACGGATTATTTTTGTCTGCAAATGCACTAACTCACTGGCTAATTATTTTGTCTTTTTAAAAATTATTTATTTATTTCTTCTATTTTTTGATACCGCAATATGTTCCACCCTAACAGAATCCTCTCCTGCAACAAACATTTTTTAAATATTTCCTTTGTGCTAGGTGGTATGCATAACAAATGGTGAAATAATAAAGAATAATTTTTTAAAATTTAGCAAACAAAGCAACTAACCTTGACATTCTCAGACTCTATCTGAGACATTCCACACTCAAAATCTTTTTTCTTTTTAAGAGTAGAGAAGAGTAGTTCATTACCTGTAGTCCAGGAATAGACCAAGACTTTTGGTGTTGTTTCATTAACTTTATTGTGTTTATTGTGCATATTATTATCTTGATTTGCTTTCATCACTTGGTATCAGGTAATACAGTTCTTCCTATGATTTGATTTTCATCATATTGATAATATCTTGTGGTATAATAATATTCCATTACATCCATATTTCATAATTTATGCAGTCATATCCCAATGACTGGACACTCAGTTTGTTACCAGCTTAAAAAAATAATGCTACCACAAAAATGTTACTATGAATACTTTGTTGTATGTGGGGCTTTCCCTCTCATCTTTGAAATTCTTGGAGTCAATTCCCCAAAATCAAACTGCTTGATCAAGGGGTATGAACTATTTCAGGATTTCTCATATAATTTCAAATAGTCTGCAAGAACTAGAAGATAAGGGAGCTCCCATCAACTGAATAAATGGTATATGAATGCAATGTGCACTATTGGATTAATGTACCAATTGGAAGAATGACCAAATATAAGAGGTTGTATCATTTAAAAAAAAAAGTAAGTATTTTTAGGACTGTGACTAATGTAAAAACACATAAACAACTAAGAGTTAGAGATGACAAAAGAAAAAATTGACAATCTTCATTATACAAAATTAAGAAAGCTATTGTATGAACAAAATCAATGCAACCAGAATAATAAGAGAAGTTATTGATTTGGACACAAATCTTTACACCAAATATCTCTGGTAAGAGCCTGACATCCAAGATATACATACATGCATATATACATATATATATATATGTATATATATATATACACACACACACACACACATGTAAAAACAAGAACCCACTCTATTATGTTATAAAAAATTAAGAAAGAGGTAGCTTTAGAAAAGCCTGGGAACACTTGTATGAAATGGATCAGAATGAAGTAAGCAAAACCAGGGAAACAGTTTATCTATAATATCAATATTGAAAAAAAATCAGAAAACCAACTCTGATTAATACAACGTTTCAACCATGACTTCAACAGAGTGATGATGAAGAATGCTGACCATTTCATGACAGAGAGATAGATGTAAAATAAGAAACACATTTTTGGATGTGATCAATGTGAACGCTTGTTTTGCCCAACTATATCTACTTACGATTTGCTGTTACGAGTTGTTCAATCACGTGAGTTGTGTTAGACTCTTCATGATCATATTAGGGGTTTTCTTGGTAGAGTTACTGGAATGGTTTGCCATTTCCTTCTCCAGTTCATTTTACAGTTGAGGAAACAGAGGCAAACAGGGTTAAGTGGATTGCCCAGGATCACACAGCTAGTAAGGGTCTGAGGCTAGACTTAAACTCAGGTCTCTCTGACTCCAGGTCTGGAGAACTATCCATTGCATCACCAAAGCTGCCCATGCTTATGATACAATAGTTTTATATTTCTTTTTCCCCAAAAAATGGGAAGGGGGTGGGAATGAAAAAAATGCTTGATAATTTTTTTAAAAATGAACATTTTTTGATGGATAGATCAATTCTAAATTTCACTAACAGTATATTCCTGTCTTCCTACAGTCTCTCCAACACTTTTATCACAATGGTCAAACTGAGGAGTATGAAGCGAAATGTCAGAGTAGTGATAATTTGCATCTCTCTCTTATTAACGATTACAAGCACTTTTAATATTCTTGTTAATAATTCATGTTTCTTCTTTTGAAAATTGTCAACATCTTTTGCCCCATTTACTTATTGGGGAATGGTTCTTGTTTTTACATATGTATGTATGTATGTATGTATAAATGCTTGCATGTATACCTTGGACATCAGGCTTTTACCGGACTCATTTGGTATAAAGATTTGTGTCCAAATCAGTAATTTCCCTTCTTATTCTGGCTTTATTGATTTTGCTCATACAAAAGCTTTGTTAATTTTATATAATGAAGATTGTCTATTTTTTCTTTTGTCATCTCTAACTCTTATTTGGTTATGAATTCTCCCATTAGTCAAAGTCTTAAAAAATACTTTTTCTAAGTGATACAACCTCTTATATTTGGTCACTCTTCCAAATGGTATTTATTTTGGCATACAGTATAAATGAATGTTGAACCTACTTTCCACCAAACTGAGGTTTCTTTCCTTCATAGTTGGTTGATTTATTGAACTCTGGGCCATTGTGTTCATTGTTGATTCATCCTGGGTCATCTCCAGTCATCCTGATCGATATATAGACCCAGATGGCTCTGAAGGAGAAAGTAAGGCTAGAGATTTTGTAAAGCCTTCCCTCACTCAAAGCAAATTCAATTGCAAGTCATGTCATCATCTCCCTAATGTCATGGTCCTCTTTGAGAATGAAGGACAAAATCACTGCTTAATGAACCTCACAGTACAACAACAATATTAATCAATACACAGGGTATAGGACGCCCTTCTCTATTATTTCTGTTCTTGTTGCTCAAGTTTACAAGTTATTATGCAGAATCCTGGGCTGACTCCAAGTGAGGGAGAATGTTCAATTCGAGACCCACCTGGAGATTTACCTCTTCTTAGAGTACTTCCTCCCATATGCACTCAGGCATACAGCATATACACTATTTTCATGTTTGCTTGCCTGTTTCTTGATGTACTATTTCTAATGTCTGTGGTGTGTCTCTCCTACTAAATTACACTGTCCTCAAGGCAGGGAGGAGTTTTCTGAAATCATATTCATTCATCCCCCAAGTATTTACTAAATATTAACTGAATGTCTGATACAGTACCAGGTTCTTTGGTATGGAATATAAGCAGAATTTTCAGTACCAAAATCCATCTCCCTCCCTTGGCCCCAGTAATAAGCGAAAAAGTGATGCTTCTCTGAAAATACCCAGTTTCTGGAATTGGAGAGCTAGGGACTTGGTTTTCATATACTGCTGTATTAGAACACAAAGTTCTAAGCAGACAAAGGAGCCACTATCAGCAAAGAAAGATTGCAGTCCCCTTGTTTAACAGAAAGGAAAAGTAAAACACAAAGAAAATGAATGGTGAGTGATGAAAGACCATGTCGTTATATTCAAAGGCAGAAATTTATAATCACTCAACCTAGCTTATATCTGATCAGGTTCTTCCTTTTTAGTTCATTTGTGCAAGAAGATTGTGTTACCACGTCTGGGCTGATGATTCATTCTCATATGTTCTCTCCCTCCCTCCTCGCTCCCGACCTCCCTTTCCCCCCCATCAACCCTTCCGTTCAGTCCTACACACTGCTCTGTTTGCAAGATATCTAGGACTGAAGAAATCAAACTAAACCTAGCTGGTCATCTTCCCTATCCACAATTCTTCTCCTCCCCCTACCCTCCCAAGTATTGTTGACAAAAGCCAGATTTCTTCTGTAGTAGAAGCTAGAAACCTGAGGAAACAATGAATCATTTCTATTTTTTTCTCAGCGCACTCCATCAACTGTCAAATCCTGTTGCATCACAAATTACATCACTTCCTATATCCATTCATTCTTTTCCATTCATGTTGCTATAGTTCCTAGCTAGTTGTCATCTGGACAATTTTACCTCCTCTTAACACCCCACATCCTCCATTCACCTTACCATTTGCCAAGTTTCTCTCATTTCCCATTCCTCCAAACATACTGGTCTCCATCTGAAGACTCCAGTGATTTCCCATCATATGTATTTTAAAACTTTATTTCCTCAGTGTAGATACTCCCTTTTCTTGGCAAAATGCAGCTTTTTTTTTTTGCCTTAGTAGATTAGCTTCCTGACTTAAGGTGGCCAGAACACACAAACAGACAAAAACAAATCAAGACAAAATCCTCATTACCCTGCGACCAATTTTCTGGCAATGAACCACTCTAAACCCTTAATAAGTCTGGTCCTTGGATGACAGACATACAGTCGGGGGAGGGGATTGAATTATACTTTGAATCTAATTAAAATTCCTTGTTCTCTGTTAGAAAAACTTCCATAGCACACTGGAAAGAATGTTGATCTTGTCATAGGGCCAGAGCTTGAGTCCTGACTTTGCAGCTTGCTACTTGTATGATTTCCAGCAAGCCATTTAATGTCTTTGGATCTCAGTTTCCTCATCTATAAAATGGGGGAGTTGGACTAGTTGACTTCTAAGCTCCTTCCAGCTCTGAATTCATTAGCCTATTACCTTCTATACTATTCCACTGCCTTTGTTTCATCTTAAATGCCACCCTCTACACTAAATGAGCAGCTAAGTAGCACAACGAATGTAACACTGGGCTTGGCATAAGGAAAACCTGGCTTCCGATCCAGCCTCAGGCACTTCCTAGCTACATAACCACCGGCAAGTCACTTCAACCTCTGACTGCTTCAGTTCTCTTAAGTGTAAAAGGGGGATAATAATAAGAATGCCTACTTCTCACAGGGTTGCTGTGAGGAGCAAATGCTACAATATTTGTAAAGTACTTCACACAGTGCCTGGCACAATGTTGTTCAGTGCAGGTATATTATCAGACGTTCAGTTCTGACTTTTCACGATCCCATGGACCATACCATCCACGGGGTTTTCTTGGTGAGGATAATGAAGTGATTTGCTGTTTCCTTTTTCAGTGGATTAAGGTAAACACAGGTAAGTGATTTGCCCAGGGTCACTCAGTTAGTAAGTGTCTGAGGCCACATTTGAACTCAGGTCTTCCTGATTCCAAGCCCAGCACTCTATCTACTGAGCCACCTGGCTGCCTCAGGCTCCTGTGTGCCTGGCACATAGTAGGCACTCTATAAATGCTTGTTTACCACCCCCATGCACCTCCCCCAATCAATCTTGCTCATCTCAAATTTATACTAATTGTTCCATTCCTACTTTTGAAAACGAGATCATGATTTCAAGTGTCCTTCCCATCTCACCCTGCCAAGTTGTCCTTTTCCCCTTTGAAAGCTTTCAAAACTATACTTTCTCCTGGTATCTTCCTGGATTAATCCAAAGAAAGATGATAGTTGTTTGTAATTATTTATATTACTCACCTCCACCCAATTATTTATATTACTCACCTCCACCCTCTCTAGACAAGAAATACTCATGCATATTCCCCCTCCTTTCCACTAAACTCATATACAGGCTGCCACCTTTCAATAATAGTTATTTTATTGCTGTAAAATAATTATCTGGGAAGAAAGATAGCAAATAAGGTAATATTCATAAAGCTAGCACATTGTCCAACACAGAACAGGCACTTAATAAATGCTCATTCCATCCACTCCTCCAAATACTGAAGTCACTGCAGAATAGAATGACGAATACTTAAAAGCAACAGGCCGTCATTGGGAACTCAAAGGGAATGAAGGGCATTGCCACTGCTGCTGGGTCATAGGAGAAGGAGTATGGAATTTGATTCTTGGAATTTGTATTCAAGTGAAGCTCTAGATTCAAATCCTACCTCATATACTTACTAGTTGTGAAAGTAACACAAGCAACTTTCAAAGGCATTCAGTCATAGCCAGGTTCTGATCTGAATCAGAATTCTGAATTCAGAGCTCCTGAACTGACCCAAATCACAGATTCCATACATAATGATACTCTTAAGCGTAAATGTTGCACTGATTAATTACTAAACCTTTTAAAGCACTTACTATCCACCAAGCACTGCACTACACTCATTTTAGTCCATTTGACTCTGTACGCTCCATGACGGCAAGGACTCTGCCTAACTTTCTTTCTCTATCTTTCTCAGTGCCCAGTGCTCCTGCACACAGTAGGTGTTTAATAAATGTTTGCTAATTGATTAACTTTCTTTGTGCTGGTCTGTCACAGCCCTAGACTGCAATGACAAAGGTAAACTGAAATGAAGGCGTACAGCCGATACAAAAACATGACAAAGTCCATAGGGGCTGGAAGAGATACCAAGTTTAATGAGATGTTCACTAACCTCCAGGAGTTTAGGATCAAGAATAATCTTGAATTTACCTGCTATATATTGTGCATATACTTACATGTGTCTATATGGTTTGCTCCAATAGAATACTGATTCCTTAAAGGTAGGGACTTTCATTTTTGTTATCACATTCATCACATACATATGTGTTATATATACATATATATCATATATATAACTATATACATGATGTATACATATCAACATGGAGAGACATGTTTTTCTCCATATACACATAAATGTATACATCTGTATAGATAGATTTTTACATGTGTATATATACATAAGTGGAGCAGTAAGTAGACCACTGGACCTGGCATCACAAAGACCTGAGTTCAAATGAGGTCTCAGAATCTTAATTAACGGTGTGAGGCTAGGCAAGTTTCTTAACCTCTGTCTGCCAACTAGTTAAAATGATAGCACCTACCTTCCACCATCATTGTGAGGTAAAAGTGAGATGACGTCCGTAAAGTGCTTTGAAAAATTAAAAGTCTTCTATAAATGCTTATTACTTTTTCCAGTATCTATTATAGAACCTGGTACACGGTAAGTACTTCATAAATGCTCATGGAATGATGCACAGATGGTACATTAAAGAGATGCAAGACTGAGTGCTAGGTGAAGTCTCAGGAGGGAAGCAGATAACAGCATGAATATCATGAAAAAATCAAGTTTGATCAATGAGTGTGTACACTGCAGAATACTAGCTGAAAAGTCCGATTCTAACTAAAGTACAATGTCAAGCTTATATCAGGTAGGTAGTGATCATACAGGGAAATCTACAACTTGCTGAGCAGTCAGAATTTACTGGCCTCATTTTCTGATACAAAGCAAAAAGAAAGGCCAGAATGTTCATAAAAACCTACATCATCTTGGCTCAGATTCTTGCTGGCTTTTCTAGATCCTCCTTATAAGGGAAAGGCTTGCCTAGAAACTAGCTGGTTGCCTTGGACACTTTGACATTGGGCTATGCATGATGTGATTAATGTCTTTCTTACAGTATACTGGTGGTTTTTTGGTGGGTCAGTCATCCCAAGATTGGCTCCCGTGGTTTCTAGGCCACATCAATTTCTGAGACTTTTATGTTGTAAAAGAATCTGTGGCTTCAATTCATCCCTAAATATAGAATAGTCTGGTTTCTATGACAGTTTTTTTTAATATACATAAATCAAGTTTTTATACATCCATAAAGGGTAATTTCTTTAAATCTTTCTTCTACTAGGACTACTTGTGATAATTCTTCCAGGTTACAGGGAAATTATAGGAATATCACTGTCTGAATGTTAATGGAATCAATCTTAAGACCTAGGTTTAAGTCGAAACTCAGTTTACCCATTTATAAAAATGGGAATAAGAACATCAATCCTATCTACCTCATATTCCATTTTTGTCTCTGTAAAACAGCCATGCAACATGGTGCCTTTAACATTAAGTGCAAATAGTGGGCACTTAATGAAAACTTGTTGAACTGAATGAAAGCAAATACTACAGGCAAAATTACAGATGAAGCAAGACTTGAGAACCTCAGTAGCTTAGTTAGGTCACACAGTCACACAGACAGTAAATGTCAGAGGCAGGATCTGAACCTACTTGTCTGCTGCCCAGTTTTCCAAAACACTTACTCTGTTGCTATTATCAGAATTTTTTTCCCCTACAATTAGGTTTGTTGGTACTATAATTAGGTTCTTTTAGACCAGATAATTTTTAAAATTATAAATCATTTAAGGACCAGGAGTATTACATAATATGAACATATAATATATAAAAAATTAATATAAATAAATATAATCTAGAAATGAAGAACTTTAGAAGCCATCTAGACCAAACCAATTATTTTGCAAACTGAGGTCCAAAATGGATAAGTAACCTAACCAAGGTGTTATTTTATAACTTATAAATGTTAACTGTTCAATACTGATTAAAAACTGAACTAAACTTCAAACAAACTGGCATATATAATAGGTGCTTAATAAATGCTTACTGATTTCAAATATGCAATAATGTATCACCACATCATTGAGCTGGAACTGATTCTTGATTAAATGAAGCCTGGAAGGGAGGGTAGAGAATGAAGAGGAAATAGCTTCTAAAGAAAGTCAAGCTTAGGAAAATATATGTCTAGCCTGGCTGAGCCCGACATTCCCCATTCCTTCACGCTCACTTTTTATCCTCAATTCACCAGTAGGTGTGCGATTTGACACATTGTCTTCTATACCTGAAACGTTTGCCAGTGTGCACTCCAGTTCATTCTAGCTGAAAAGAGAAGGCATGATGAGTATTATAGCAATGCTGATAATGCTGAGCTCCCCAAAAGGAGGTACTACCACCTGTATTCCAAGTTTTTCACACTGAGAATGAAAGATTCACTGTGGGTCTGATTAGGGCATGATAGCATGAGAAAAAGATGGTCTGAATACAAGGAAGACCTAATAAACCCAAACAAAAAGCAGTAAATTCTTGAATGCTTAGTACTTATTTCTTCTAACAGATTCAGGTCCAAACATACCATTCAGATATGAACTCCTAAGTTCTAGAAGAGGCAGTAAAGTACTATCCTATCCAAAGCCTACTTACCAGTTCTAATCCTAAAAGGAGAGAAAGAAAAGGTATTTTCAGTAATTTTATAAGAAAGTAAATTGGGGCATCAAGATGTGATGGGATTTGCCCCTTTTCAAATAATTATCCATGTAAAAGTACAAAAAAATTATTGGCTCATGTGAGGAGTGCAACAAGGGGCCTCCAGCCTCCTGGGCAGACTTTCTCCATCATTATAGCACACTATCTAATTTACTTAATATATTCTCAGCTCTTCTCTTTATGCCTTATTCTCTTGATTCCTGTAAGTAGGCAAGCTTATATGGAAGTAAAAGGCTAATTTCTATTCCACATACATAGCATCTGGGATTCTAGGAAGCAGTGAGTTATAGAAATAACAACTCAGATTTAATAATGTTTTTAAGGTTTGCTAGGTGCTTGCTCACAATAAACCCATGAGGTACTTGATGTAAATATTATTACAATTCCCATCAGTTTCCACCAATGTCTGATTCAGGATCTGCCTCTCAGTCCAATCCTCTTTCCACTATTCTATGCTCAGGAATAAATTATATCAATATTTTACATGTTGAACCTGTTTTCTGCAAATAATCAATAAAATTTGTTGCACCTTAGCACTCCCCCATAAGAATCCTAGGTGGAAGAGGACACCTACTTGGAAGTGAATGGCATGTGCCAATGATGTGAGATGTTTCCTATAAGAGAATTGACTGACTTCTGATAAGGTTTAACTCACACACAAACACACACAGTTACTAGAATAGACTGACTGCATATATTCAGCTAAATTCCCTTGAGAAATTTCATACAGCATTTAGACTTAGCAAACCTAAAACACACAATAGCCCCAGAGCAGAAGGAAATAAGAACTTTGAAGCTTTAGTTTTGGTCCCCTGAACCTGAATTCTAAATAGCCTAAATTTCAGCAAAATGTAAACAACTTGAGGGTTAGAACAGTGCCTTTTACTCCCAGTACTTAACAGAGTACCTTGCAGTAGTTAAGTTAATAAATATTTGTTGAATTAAATCAAGAGTTTTCCTAGGCGTTACCTATGCCAAATAAAATATAAAAATGCTTATGTGTGAAGCACTGTGCTAAGCACTTTAGAAAAATTTTTTCATTTGATTCTCACAACAATCCTGGGAGGTAGATAGCTTTTTTATTATCTTCATTTTAAAGATGAGCAAACTGAGGCAAAAAAGTTAAGTGATTCACCCAAGGTCGCATGGCTAATATTAGAAGCTGAATTTGAACCTAGGTCTTGGTGACCCCAGGCCCAGTGCTCATTTTGCCACTTAGCTGCCTCGTAGTATAACAGCAGTCCCACTCTCATCCATCTAATTCTTCAATATGTTTTTATTGATAACAATTTTCCATTTGTTCATGCCCATTATCACACTAGGGTATATGATGGGGGAAAAATTGGAAGATCCGCTTCCTATCCTCAGAGAGCTTAACAATACAATAGCAAAGACAAGTTTTTATGTATGTATGTGTATTTATATTCACACACATGCACAAAAATGCTTAAGACCTATGATTTCATCAGTGTAGAAATATAGGAATAAAATTCTCACTACAGAAATTTCCTCTATATAGGGAGATCACAATTCATCTATGGTTTAGTATGTAGATGGGTCTTACAGAACTGACTGAAGCCCTGTTTAGTGACTTGCTTAGAGTCATGTGGCAATTCAGTGCCAAAGGTAAGATTTAAACCAAGATCTTCAATCTGAACTATAATCCAAGAGAGGCAATATCACTATAATAAAGAGAATACTGGATTTGGAAACAGAAGACCCAGGTTCAGATCCTGTATATAGAATTACCTGTGTGACCTCAGTTAAATTCCTTAAGCCCTCTGGATCTCAGTTTCTTCAACTTTAAAAATTAATAGGTTGGACTAGATGGCCTCTGACACCCCTTCTAGTTCAAGGTCCTATGACTCCATGATCCAATCCATCCAATCAAATCAATGAGTATTGTTTAATATGTACAAGGCATTGTGGGGGCCATTTGGGATACAAGTACATGTGTTAGAGGATCCGGTTACTGACAGAGCTTATATTCTACTGGGGAACTATAATATATGCAAAGAGAAGTCAATATAGAATATATGTCATTGTCCCTACACATATACACATACATACAAAAAACCCACCAAAACACAAATTACCAGCAAAACCATGTCTAATCAAGTGCAATGAATCCTATCTATCCCTTCCATTTTCTATTCTAATTGCCATCTCCCAAATTCATGCCTATAATACCTTTCACCTAGAATTAATACAGTGGTCATCGAGATGACTGGAGAGATGGTCCGGGATGCAATGAGAGACTTTGGCCTTTTGAGGCAAGGCCTTTTCATGTACTCACTCAGGGGAGGTAACACCCATTGAGTGAACAGGCCTCTTTAAGAAGTGTTCAGGGAATGGCCCTTTTAATGAACAGAAGAAAAATAATAACTAAATCAAACTTGGAGGAAAAGAAAAACTGTTACTATTGATATTAAGTGAAGGGAGGGAGGGAAGAAGGAAGGAAGGAAGGAAGGAAGGAAGGAAGGAAGGAAGGAAGGAAGGAAGGAAGGAAGGAAGGAAGGAAGGAAGGAAGGAAGGAAGGAAGGAAGGAAGGAAGGAAGGAAGGAAGGAAGGAAGGAAGGAAGGAAGGAAGGAAGGAAGGAAGGAAGGAAGGAAGGAAGGAAGGAAGGAAGGAAGGAAGGAAGGAAGGAAGGAAGGAAGGAAGGAAGGAAATCTAGCCAGTAAATCCCAAGGAAGCAGAGAGGGAGACAGAAGGGAGAGGATGAGCTGGGTTACCCAGCTAGCTGGGTCCCCACTCAGGCAGCTCAATCACAACAACAATAACAAGGGATAACAATAATTTGTACTATTTATCTCACCAAGTCATGGTACAGAAAAGTACTTGATAAACCTGAAAGCATTCTATTTGAGTTACTATCACTAAATCCAACAACATCCTTCTTTTTTACACATGAGAAAACTGGGTCCCAGAATGAGGAAGTGATTTGCCCAAAGACATACAATTATTTAGTGGCATAGGCAGGATTTGAGACTAGTATTGGCCCTTCTGTACAACATTGCTCCCCTCAAGATGTTATCCATCTTTCATGTGAAGATCTCTAATAATGAGAAACTGACCATATTTAGACTTTTGGACAATCCCTGACTATTAAGAAGTTTTTTCTTCCAACAATCCATACCATGCTGTTAGAAGAAACAACTAGGGTGTGCCAAGAACAGGACAGAACAGGATATCTAAGCACTTGTAGGGATATGACAAGTCTAGAAAGGGATTTCAGAAAAAGAATTGGAAAGGCACAGTGTTTCAACTTGAGGAAATTAGTCAATGTGTCATATCCCTGGACTGCCAAGAAACATAAGCGGCAGCCTCAACCAGCCAGCCAGGCATGTGCTGGAATGCTGCCCAGTGCATACAGGAAGCAAGAATAGCACATTCATCAATTATACCAATTTAACACTAAGGTCACACTATGTGCAAAGCATTGAGGACACAAAAGATAAACAAGGCCTTCCAAAATATGGTCTTTCAAAAAAATAAGTATTCTATAGCCAACAGGCTCTTGTAATGATGAATTTAGACTTTATCCAGAGGATCTAAGGCACAAAACCCCATGAGACATAACCCTTCCATTCTCTTTCTCCATTCTACCCAGCCCATTACACAACCTAGCCAGGAGGATCAGCTAAATAAAGATTTTTGGAAGATTCCAGGAATTCATAAAGGATGGGAGATAAGGGAATAGGACATTTCTCTCTGTGGTCCCTTGCTATTTCCCCCTAGAACTTACACTAGTGAGTATTATAGTGAGTATTCTCTTTCTAATACTATAGGCCCACGAATCATCATTTCCCCCTAATCCCAGATCTTCTGTCTTTAGAGAGAGTGGGTGTGGGCACCAGGGCAGGGTCAGCCACAGAAAGATGCTGCTATTTTGTTTCTTATGCCACAAACCTGGGGACCCCCAGAGTATTAAAGAGAAAATTGTGAAGATGGCGGAGTAGAAGGACACACCTCTAGAAGCTCTTCTCCCACAGCCTATAAAATACCTATAAAAAAATGACTCTAAACAAATTCTAGAGCAGGAGAAACCACAAAACAACAGAGTGAAAGAGATTTCCAGCCCAAAGTAGTCTGGAAGGTCAACAGGAAAGGTATATCGCACCAGGCGCAGAGCTGAGCACAGCCCAGCCTTGGCCTGCTGCAGTAAGGCTTCAAGGTGCCACCAGGCAGCAGCTGTGATTTTCAGATTCCTCAACCCACAAACACCAAAGGCAGCTTCAAAGGTCAGTGAGAAAGCTCTTTCACCTGGGAGAGAAGGGAAGGTGAATAACCCTGGCCCCAGACAGCAGCAGCTTCCATTGTTGGAGCCCTGGCCTAAAGATCCTGGGGGAATTGAGCAGCTGATCTGGATCTCAGCCCTGAGTGGCAGCTCTGGGAGGAGGAGTGCTGGCTGACGTGGTGGAACTGGTGGAGACTCTGGAGAGGGAATCCTGCTCACAAACCAGAGAGCAGGTCAGGAAAGGAGTAACTCTTCTCCCTTGATTGTGACACCTTGAAGGAATTGAGAACTTACAGGTCCCTAGAGTATACCCTTCTCTTGACAAAGAACTCTAAAGTCAAATAACTGGCTGGGAAAATGCCCAAAAAAGGGGGAAAAAATAAGACAATAGAAGGTTACTTTCTTGGTGAACAGGTATTTTCTTCCATCCTTTCAGATGAGGAAGAACAATGCTTACTATCAGAGGAAGACCTAAAAGTCAAGGCTTCTGCATCTAAAGCCTCCAAAATAAATATGCAATGGTCTGAGGCCATGGAAGAACTCAAAAAGAATTTTGAAAATCAAGTAAGAAAAGTGGAGGAAAAATTGGGAAGAGAAATGAGAGAGATGCAAGAAAATCATGAAAAGCAAATCAACAGCTTTGTAAAGGAGACCCAAAAAAAAAGTTGAAGAAATTAACACCTTAAAAAATAGACTAACTCAAATGGCAAAAGAGGCCCAAAAAGCCAATGAGGAAAAGAGTAGAAATGACCAAATGGAAAAGGAGGTTCAAAAGCTCACTGAAGAAAATAGTTTTTTCAAAATTAAGGAGCAGATGGAAGCTAATGACTTTATGACCAAACAAGAAATTACAAAACAAAACCAAAAGAATGAAAAAATGGAAGACAATGTGAAATATCTCATTGGATAAACAACTGACCTGGAAAATAGATCCAGGAGACGCAATTTAAAAATTATGAGACTGCCTGAAAGCCATGATTAAAAAAAGAGCCTAGACATCATCTTTCATGAAATTATCAAGGAAAACTGCCCTGATATTCTGGAACCAGAGGGTAAAATAAAAATTGAAAGAATTCACAGGTCACCTCCTAAAAGAGATCCAAAAAGAAAAACTCCTAAGAATATTGTAGCCAAATTCTAGAGTTCCCAGGTCAAGGAGAAAATATTTCATGCAGCTAGAAAGAAACAATTCAGGTATTGTAGAAATACAGTCAGGATAACACAGGATCTGGCAGTTTCTACATTAAGGAATCAAAGGGCTTGGAATATGATATTTCAGAAGTCAAAGGAGATATGATTAAAACCAAGACTCACCTACCCAGCAAAACTGAGTATAAGACTTCAAGGGAAAAAATGGTCATTTAATGAAATAGAGGACTTCCAAGCATTCTTGATGAAAAGATGAGAGCTGAATAGAAAATTTGACTTTCAAACACAAGAATCAAGAAAAGCATGAAAAGGTAAGCAGGAAAGAGAAGTCATAAGGGACTTACTAAAGTTGAACTGTTTACATTCCTACATGGAAAGATAATATTTGTAACTCTTGAAACTTTTCTCAGTATTTGGGTAGTTGGAGGGATTATACAAACACACACACACACTTAAAAAAAATATATATATATATATACATATATGTATATTTATAGATATATAGACAGAGGGCACAGGGTGAGTTGGATAGGAAAGAATGATATATAAAAAAATTAAACCAAGGGGTGAGAGAGAGGAATATATTGGGAGGAGAAAGGGAGAAATGGAATGGGGCAATTATCTCTCATAAAAAAGGCAAGAAAAAGTTTTTTCAATGGAGGAGAAAAGGAAGTGAGAGGGAAAAAATGAAGCTTACTCTCATCACATTTAACTTAAGGAGGGAGTAACATGCACACTCAATTTGGTATGAAAATCTACCTTACACTACAGGAAAGTAGGAGAGAAGGGGATAAGTGGGGTGTGGGGGGAATGATAGAAGGCAGGGCAAATGAGAGGAGGGAGGAAATTAGAAGTAAACACTTTCAGGGAGGAATAAGGTCAAAAGAGAGAATAGAATAAATGAGGGACAGGATAGGATGGAGGGAAATATAGTTAGTCTTTCACAACATGACTACTATGAAAATCTTTAGCAAAACCACATATATAGCCTGTATTGTTGCTTGCCTTCTCAATGGGGATGGTTAGGGAGGGAGGAAGGGAGAGAAGTTAGAATTCGAAGTTTTAGGAACAAATGTTCAGAACTGGTTTTGCATGTAACTGGAAAACAAGAAATACAGGTAATGGGGTATAGAAATCGATCTTGCCATGCAAGGAAAGAGAGAAGATGGGAATAAGGGAAGGGAGAGGTGTGATAGAAGGGAGGGTAGATTGGAGGAAGTGGTAATCAGAATGCATGGCATTTTGGGGTGAGGGGAGGGGAGAGATGGGGAGAAAATTTGAAACTCAAAATCTTGTGGAAATAAATGTTGACAACTAAAAGTAAATAAATAAATGGGAAAAGAAAAAAGAAAAAATTGCCTGTTCGAGGAGAGTGACCACAGGCTAGCTGCAGTTCCCCTCATTTTAGAGGTCTCACCATCATTGAGACTACTTGATATATTCTTGGTATGTCTATGGAATAATCTAGCTCTGATATATTACACACAGTGGGTGCTGTAGCAATGTCTGTAGATGGTAAAAATAGATAGGTATTGCTCCTGGTCTCCAAAAGAAAGGGCTCACAGCCACTGAGAAAGTCCAACTCACCACTACTATCCCTTAAACCAACCACACTCCAGGTATTTCCATCCAAACCAGCTTTTGTCTGCTTTTCCCTTACCTTCATTGAAGGTATCTTCAGTAGAGATGTGTGTGAGTGGGGACTGAGGCCGGGAGTCTCCACATAGGGAGTAGCTGTGCTCTGCCTGGATGAGAGGAGCAGGAGAGGCTGGAGATGGCTCCACCTCCATCATCTCATTCTTCTCAGAGAGGAAGGGGTCATTCAAAAGCTGGCCCAGGACATTCTGGGAAAACTCATCCAGAAGCTCTGTGAAATGCTGTAAAAGAAAGGGTAGTAGAACTCAGTTTCTGGTAAATCAATGACTTTATGCAGAAGCACTGTTCAGCTGGGTCAGTGGGGCTTTGCCCCAAATCAGTGACATTAGGAGTACACAATTCCTCACTGCAATAGTCCTCCAACCTACTAGACCAGATACCACCCTCAGAGTCCATTTGCCATAGCACCCTTCTCTCAGGACCCACTACTGTACCCCCAATATGCCCCCTCTATTTTCCTGTCTTCTCCAAGAAGAGTCAGGGTTCAAAGGCACAGACTAGACTCTGGTGAATTGCCTATTCCCTCTCCCAGTGTTTTCCAGTTGGAGAGGACTGTTTTTCCTTTTGTGAGAGATATTCAGGATTCATGGTAATACTGAGATATGCCACTGAGATTTTCCTAAATCTCAAGTGAGCTTTCCTCATCCAGGCCATCTTCCTTCTTCCCCTGGCAGCCTTTCCAACCCTGGTATTCCAGACTTTCTGCCCAGAGGAGCCATCCTGGTATCTTTTTCTTCCTTTAACCCAAGGCTTTTCCCTTTGAAGGGTCTTAGGTTCCAAAATCTATTTTTCTCAGGCACTAAAATTCCTAGTCACAGCTCTGACCTGCCTTTTACACTCTGGGACCAAAGAAGAAAATAACTCCCTGAAAGTTCGATTAGGCCAACAGAAGCTAAAGACTCCATGAGACATTAATAAATAATTAGTCAAAAAGAGAAAACGGGAAATATCTCATAGAAAAAACAACTGGCCTAGAAAACAGATGGAATTATAACCTAAGCCTACTTAAAATTTGATTTCTTTTTACAAAATAGCTAATAGTAATTGTAAAAAGATAAAAATAACCTAAATATCCCAAAATATGGGAGATGGCTAAATATATTGTGGCACATTAACGTAATGAAGTCCTACGATGCCATTAAGAGCAACAAGTATGAGGAATACAGATAAATCTAGAAAGACCTTTATAAAATTATTCAAAGGGCAAAGGAAGAGCCAAAAGAATGGATTACATACTTATAATGACTATATAAGAGAAAAACTGAATGAGAGAAATTAGACAAAGTATCCTGTGCATAAGATACTTAAAAGGAGTGATAGAAAAGCAGTTACTTTGTACTTTATTTGTCCTAAGTAATTAAACTGTCAAGGGTTACTTACTCAGTGTGACTGGTTGGACTGATGTTCAATATTGTTTAAAATTTTAAAAAGCATTCAATTTAAAAAATAAAAAGGACATAAGAAAAGCTATCTTCCTTGCATTGGTTACCAGACATTTAGTCAGTTCAATATGAAAAATAAGTATTAGTCAATCCTCATCTTCTTAGATTTCTCTGAATCCCTGTAACAATTTGGAACAATTTCATGTCGTGGTTGAAATGCTGGACTGGGAGTCAGGAAGCCCTGGGTTCAAATTCTGAGTCTAACACTTCCTCTCTGTGTGACCTGGAGCTTGTCACTAATGCTTTCTAGATCTCAGGTTCCTCATTTTTAAGATAGATGAGAGTCAGACTAGATGATGTCTTGAGTTTTTTCCAGCTCGAATTCTAAGATTTGTGGTTTCATAAATTAGCCTTCCAAAAAGCCTCCAGTCTTGGTCCATACAACATGTGAATATCTTGAATGAAAGGTTCTGCAGTGCTCCAATAATCTATCAATAGCATGGTAATGATGGCCTCAGAGAGTTTCTCTCCCTTTAACACTTCAAGCTTGTCCTCTAAGCTACATGAAAATACCCTCAACCACTTTATAATTCTGACACTTGGGTCTTTTTTTTTGTAAGCTAAAAGAAACACCTTCTGTAAGGCCTCCAAATATATCAGCTATATGTGAAATCCCTGTTTAAAAAAAGTGCACTAGAGGAAAAGTGCTCAGGAGAATTTTAAGGTTTTTGTCCCTTCATCCATGGACAGCAAAGCCTTTATAGTACAGAAGAAATTCTGATCACTGAATTAAGGGTCTTGAGTTTTGTTTTGACTCTGTCAATAATCAGCTATATATCACCTTAAAGCAAATCACTCCAATTCTCTTGACTTTCCAGTTTCGTCATCTGTCAAATGAAAGGGTTGGGCTTGATGATTTCTAGGATTCTTTCTAGTGTGAACATTCTAAGATTCTAGTGGTGTGAGATAAAAGATGGAACCACCCTCAAATCCACCCACTTCTACAGTCATTCTATAGGTAGTTTCTTTTCAAAAGCATTGAGGTTGGTGACCTTGCACAGCTTTCCCTCACTCAAATCAGTCAGCTGCAAATCATGTTATCATCTTGATGCCATGGTCTTGTTCAATAAAGGACAAACACAATCTGTGAGTAGCAGCTCATCCCCTCCTCTCCCCCTCCACTCCTCCCCTTGCTACATTTCTCGCTGAAAAATCAAGCCTTAAACCCAATTCACTCTGGAGCTCAAAGACTGGACAAGTCCCCACCTACCTAGCACAGAGTAAATGTAATAACTAAATTGTAATTGTTTCTCTTTTACCCAGAAACCCTGAGGGTCTTCCCCTCCCATTTTGATTTTTTTTTTTATTTAAGGGGACATCCTTGAGTAACTTAAAGAAATCTGTTCATTGAATGGGTATAACTCACTCAAAATGAGAATGTGATAAGACCTTAGCCTGAAAAGGCCAGGGTCTCACATTGCATCCTGGGCCATCTCCAGATGGCTCAGGAGAAGAAAGAGATATTGGTGACACTGCACAGCCCTCTCTCACTCAAATCAAAGTCAACGGAAATCATGTCATCATCTTGATGTCATGGTTCTCTTTGAGAAAAAAGGACAAACAAACCATACAACTTAAAAGGCCCCTTGAAAAAAAGCACCTACTTCCTATGCATCTTGGCCACCAAAGCCACCTTCAGTGAAGTTAAGGTGCCTTTAGCTTGAATCATTGTTTGTTCCACTCTAACTCTTAGTTTAGTAGATAAATGTTATTAAAGGTTATTAGATAATTAAATTATTGGATAATCATGAATAATGGAAGGAGATGCCTACAGTCAGAGGCATTCCCAAAGCAGAGGACTCAATGCTCCTCCTACTCCGGATAACCAAAGAATTTAAGGATTGGAAGAGACCTCAGATATCATTTATTCTAGACTCTTCTTGAAAACCTCCACTGCAGGGAAATTTGACATCTAGCAAGACAATCCATACTGCTTTTGGACACCTCTAATTGTTTGGAAGTTTTTCTTTATAGCTGGCCTATGTGAATCTCCTGCTTCCTACAACTTTCACCTGCTGCTCCCAATTCAGCTTTTCACAGCCAAGTAGAATAAATCTAATCCCTGTTCCATGTGAAACCCTTCAGATAATTAAAGACTGCTATCATGTGCTCTCTCTAAACTAATCATCCTCAATTCCTTGACATATGCTCAAAATGACACTTTCACCACTCCTCTTCAGCATATGCTATAGTTTAAGTTCTTCCTGAAGTGTAGCATCCAGAACTGAACCCAGTTCCCCAGGTATTACTTTACTAGAGCAAAGAGTAGTAATGATGGGGATGGGATCTGAACCCCATGTCTCAGGAATCTGGACTCCCAAAAGGAAAAATGCCTAGACTCTCCTGTGGCCCAGGTCCCTGGCATCCCATCAGCTGGGGCACCTGGCCCTTCTCCACTAATCCTTTCATCATTCTTTTTAGGGGTTCAGAACCCATCGCCATCAATAGAACTATTTCCTCTCTTGTTCTTGACAGTCCATCTTTATTAAGATAGCCCAAGAATTCATTGCCATTTTTGGCTCTGCCAAGTCATACTGGTAAGTCATACTGGGCTTGTAATCCACTAAGAGGCAATATAATACAGTGGAAATGACCTTGGCTTCAAGTCAGAGGACCTAGGTTTCAACCTCCCCTTTTACATTTACTACCAATGTGGCCTTAGACAGTGATCTTAAAGTACCTCATTCTCATTTTCAGTGATCTTAAAGTATCTCATTCTCATTTCTTCATCTATAAAATGAGAAGGTTGAAGTAGACATTCTTAGATTCCTTTCCAGTTCGACATCTAAGCACTGGAAAGAACCCCCGATAGCATTTATTCTAGACTATATTTCAACAAGATTCTTCCTCCTCTGTGTCACCTGTCCTTGAAAAAACTTCAGTGAAGGGAAATTTGCCATCCAGCAAGACAATCTACCTACGGTCTGTCTCATAGTCTCTTACCTAGTCACATCTCTCTGCACTTTATATTTGTGAAACTGATTATTAATTCATGGATAAGTTATATCTATCCATATTAAATTTCCTTTTATCCAACTGGCTGATAAGTATGGGCAGCTGAAATTTTTAAAATGCTGACTTTAACCTAGATGTTAGTCATTCCTCCCAAATTCCTATCATCTGAAAATCTGACAATAAGGCTTCCTCAAAATAACTGATAAAATGCTACAAAGCACAGAGCCAACAAATCCCTAAGGTCCTCCAGCAGAGACCTTTCTCTTCTGTACAACAATTACTCTTTGACTTTAGCCATGAAATCAGTTTTGAATTCACCTATCATCAAGCCTATACTTGTCCACAAGGGTGGCAAGAGAAATTTTTTCAGCAAACACTTTGCTAAAATTGAATTATGTCTATAATATTCCCTCAATTACCAGTCTAGTGACCCTGTCAAAGAATTATATTTGGTCAGGCATGATTTGTTCTTGTTGAAATTACATTAAATGTTGGTGTTAAATGTTTTTCTTTCTTAATATTCATGAACTATCCCTTTAAATAAACATTCTAGAATTTTTCCAAGAACAGAAATTAGCCTCACTGGGGTATAGTTTGCAGATATCCTTTCCCCGCACCATGTTTTTTAAAGATCAGGACATCTGAACTCTTCTAACCCCATGACATCATTCCCATTCTCCAAAACATTTCAAAGTTCACCAATCACAGTTTCAAAATCATGCCTGCCCATTTTTTTCAGTACTGCAACCCTATTGCACTCTGAAGCTAGGACACCACTGGGACCCTCCTGGCTTAAGAGTGATTATCAGGAGTGACTGTGGCTATTTCCCTCCCAATCTGATGTCTTTCTTTTTCTTTGCCTCATTAAAGGGACCATGGCCTGGCTAGTTCGTAAACAGGCCTTTTCAATGAATGGGCGTTACCTCACCATAAGTGACTATCTGCAAAGACCTTGGCCTACAGGGCCCAAGGTCTCTCAGTGTATCCTGGGTCATCTCCAGTCATCCTGAGGAATAGCTAGTCACTGGATTCAGATGACTCTGGAGGAGAAGTGAGGCTGGTGACCTGTACAGCCCTTCTTCACTCAAAACAAAGTCAAGTGCAAAGTCATGTCATCATTTCTCTGATGGCATGGTCTTCTTCGGCAATGAAGGACAAACACAACAGCAAGTTTGTGGTGAACTAGGGACTTGAACTCATTAAGAGTAATTAAACGCTGTCTAATTGCCTCATAGATAATAGGTTTCCACACCCAGCAACCATCCTTCCCAATGCAAAGGTCATTTTCCTTGGAAAAGGAAACAAAAAAAAGTTGAATAGCTCAGTCTTCTTACCAGAATCAATTATCCTCATCCCATTCACCCTAAAAGGCAGTCCAAATCCTACTTTGGTCTTCTCTAGCTTTTAAAAGATGGTTTTGTTTCTGTTTTTTTAAATAATGCCTTGCTGTTTATCACCAGTCTCAGCTGATTACGGTCTTTAAATTTTGAGTCTTATAGGACCCGATGTACCACTCTCTTAAATTAGCCTTTCATTACCCCTTGACGCTCCCCTTTTTTCATCATTTAGAGTAATCTATGTCTTCCATACTTCAATTCTTGGGAGCTTCTCATCCCTCTGGATTTGACCTTTTCTGAAGAACATTAGGTCACTGAAGTGAATCCTAGCTATCCTTTTTCTGAATGGTTTGAAATCCACTCTCCCCAAATCTGGGCCGAAGCTGATTCTGCCTATTTGTCTTCCCCTTCTATGCTGTGGATTGTGTAACAGGCTGGCCACTTTTCCACAATTTAACATCATGCTATTATTTCAGGTAAGAATCAAGTTCAGAAAGGCAGCCCCTCTAATGGCTTCTTCCACCTTTTGAAAGATAGTATGATAAGTCAGTAAGCTTGCTTACTGACAGAGAGCTACAGCAAACAACTGGATAACTGAAGTGCCCCCTTCACATGATTCCATGCCCAACTTGTGATCTGGGTCCTCAAACTCGGGATCTAATTCCTCCTCCAGCTAGTCTGTAGCATACTTCTACAACAATCATTTCCATTTCATTCTCCACTGACCTTCACTCAAATAAATATACTTTCCATCATCCTTCTCCACCTAGGTTCCTGGCTTTTTCACAAGAGTATATCTTCTTAATGTAATGTTCCTTTGATCTAGTCTGTTCCTTTATTGCAGAGACCTTTAAGGTAAAATTTTCTTCCCTACATTTAAGATCTCTAGTTTATGCTATTTGTGACTCATTCTTTGTATGTTTATACACAGACATCTGAATTATTTTTGGCTTGTATTGGGTACTGTCTCCCACAATTTTCTTGCCCTTTCTTTTGCTACCCTTTTTCCCATGGTTCCCCATATGCTAGATAAGGAAATTGGACCAGATGACCTCTAAAGCAGGAACTTCAGAGTTCTAAATCTAGGATCTATGGTTTACTAAATTGTGTTTCCAAGAAGGCCATAGTCTGGTCTGAATAGACAACATTTTTCCAGACAGTGTTTGAATACATTCAATGGAAGATTCTGCAATGTTTCAACAATCTTTCAGCACCATGGTATTGACGTCCTCAAAAATTTTTCTCAACCACTTCATACTTTTGACACTACGAGCTTTTCTTTCAGGTGACCTGAAACTACACTAAGATTTTCCCCACCATCACCACCCTCCCCCCAGACTACTTGAAAACATCAGCCTCAAAAAGCGCCAGCTAAGTGTGAAACAAACAGAAAAATACACCATAGAGCAAGTGTGTAGAACTTTGAAAGTTTATCACTTCATGCACAGGACAACAAAGGCTTTGTAATCCAAAAAAAAGAACATGACGAGTCCAAGAGACTAGATTTAGTCCTGGCTCTGCCACTAAATTAACTAGGTAGCTTGAGCAAAACATTTCGCATATGTGTGTGTATGTATATATGTGTGTGTGTATGTATGTGTGTATATATACATATATGTACACATATATAGATATATAATATTTCTGAATCTTATTCTCTATAGTTCCAGGTTTGGAAGATCTATGTAGTAGTAAATTTTCATTCTCCTCTACCACTACTATCTTCAGACAAAAATCTTCCTGATCAGACCTGCAAGACTCCAGATAACTATATGTTTTTGCTACTTCTTGTCAGGGGCATATATCTCTGTCCCAGAGCTCCTCATTTTCATATTCTAAATTGTAATCCAGACACCCAAATCCCTTTCTCAAACACTACCTTTTTAGCCAAATTCAGTTCCCTAACCCACTTAACTGTTCTGAATTGTATTCTTTTAATCAGCTATAGTAATGAAAACATCACCATGAATTCATAATCCTTAACAATGTTTCTCAGTATGTTTCCATGATTGCACATGTATAATCTGTATCAGATTGCTTGCCATTTTAGGGAGGTGGAAGGGAAGGAAGTGATGAAGAAAAATTTGGAACTCAAAATCTTATAAAAATGAATGTTGGAAACTATCCTTATAATAGGTGATTGGAAAAAACAAAACACTACTTAGAAAAAAATTTTAAATAGCCTTTTGATAGAAAAAAACAACACAGTGTTTCTCAGGCTCTCATCTTTCTCCACATGAATCACCCAGAAAGATCTTAGGAAGAAGATCTCTTTCACAGACGAGAGACATGCCCCAGGAAGATAGCAAGCTTTGTTGTTTCTCACATTAACAAACAGCTGTCTAACAAACTCCCTGTCTTTGCAGGGAGTCAGTAATCACTGTCACCCGCACCTTCCTTGCACCAACTTCCCAGAAGCCCCAGTACCCACACGCTGAAAACCTGCTAACTTTCTTGGCCAAAAAGATTTTCTTTAAGCACTGACTGAACATATCATTGTTCTAGTAGGTTAACTCCAGTGACTATTATACATAGGGCAAAATAAAAAACTCCCAGTTCAGCATTTAAAGATCTTCACAATCTGATCCCTGCCTAACTTTCCACACATTATTCCATAAACTGGGTTACGTACTGTGTGTGTGTGTGTGTGTGTGTGTGTGTGTCTCTCTCTCTCTCTCACACATACACACCCTAAAACTAGCTGTCCTCCATGTCTAGAATGCACTCTCTCCTCACCTCTGCCTTTCTGAATTCCTGGTTTCACAAATGATTACACAAACGGCTGTGTATCTATGCAAGTAGATACTCTGGAGAAAGAAAGAAGGACCATTGGAGAAGTGAAAGAGGGAAAAGGTGATAAAACGAAAGAGGGAGGGAAGCAAGAAGCGCCTACTATTTGTCAAACACTGTGCTAAGCCCTTTTTACAAATATTCTCATTTGATACTCCCAACAACCCTTATCCCTATTTCACAGATGAGGAGACTGAGGCTCAGTTTCCACCTCTGTAAAAGGAGGTGACTTAGGGGAACCAGCTCAAAATCTATGATTCTCTGACTAGTCTGCACTGGAAAAGAGAACTCGTCCCACCTGGAAAGGTAGGTATCAAGGACAGGCACATAAAGCATTCAGGCAAAAAAAAAAAAAAAAGATGCTGACAACACACTTCTGTGGGCTGCCTTCCCTTGGGTCAACAACATATGGCAGAAACATATGCAGACAGAACCCAGACAGTGTAGTCATGCCCTTCATGAGCCCAGAGGCTTACCTGAGTCTGAACCTCACTTTGCAACCGACCACATCCACAACCACCCAAAGGCAACAAGATGCATCCAGGCCAACAATCCCACAGCTGTAGTTACCACCCTTCTTCTATATCCCGGCTAGGTGTCACCCCCACATACTTGCAATGGGGGGGGCGGGGGACACCCACAATTGACTCCATGATACTCACACTACCTTCCTTCACAGTGCTGTTGGACTCTCGCTCTCTCCCTACCACATCCGGTCACATCAATTTTACCTTTAATTTTTACCTGTCGATTTTACCTTTCCAACATCCGTCCCATATGCCCCCTTTGTTTCTGGTGCAGGCTCCCAAGTCTCCTCAAACCTGGACTATTGAAATAGAATTCTGGTTGATCTCCCCATTCCAGTGCATCCTCTACTCAGCTTCCTAAAGCCCAAGTTTGACCATGTCACCCACCTAGGCAATAAACTCCAATGACTCTCTACTTTCTCCAGGATCAAATATAAAACCCTCAGCCATTCAAATCCTTTTATAACCTGCCCCTTCCCCCACTTTCCAGTCATCTTACCTCTTATACTTCCCACACCCCACTCTGGGATGCAGTAACAGCTGCTGTTCCTCCAACAAGACACTATCTCTTGAACCCAGACATTTGCACTTACTGTCCCCCATGCCTACAACGGCCCTCCCTCTTCATCTCTATCTGTTGACTTCCTTTAAGTCCCAGATAAAACCCTACCTTCTACATGAAGCCTTTCCCAATCCCTCTTCATTCTGGTGCCTGCTCTACTGATTATTTCCAATTTATCCTGAATATAGCTTGTTTAAATATAGCTGTTTACACACTGTCTCTCCCATTAGATGGTGAGCTCCTTAATTATTTACCTTTCCTTCTGTCTCCCAGCGCTTATGCTTAATAATGTGTATTGACTGACCTACTGAGTGCTGCAAAGAAAGCACTTTGTAAACCTTATGGTACAATACAGACAGGATCATAGATTTGCTGGTATAGGCTGAAATCAGTTCACACATCTTCAGTCAGAAGGAACCTTAAGGGTCATTTAACTTACCCTTACCCCTAAAACACACACACACACACACACACTTCACTGTTATACATAAAGCCCAGAGGAGTTGAAGCTATATAAGTTTTTGTTTAAATGATTTGTTTTACCACAAGTAAAAGATGAGATTTTAACCTAAATCCTGACTCAAAAACCAAAATGTCAATTTTTAAAATAATTATAATATTTTTGAAAAACGAAGCAGAGTGAGCCAGCCTCAAAGCCAGGAACACCTAAGTTCAAATCCTGCCTCCAAGTACATCCTGGCTGTGTGACTCCAAGCACTTAACCTCCAGTTAACCCCTCAGTACTCTTTGGTCTGTGGTATCAAACTCAAACAGCAATAAATCCCTTTGGGTCTCATACTGACTTAGAAGACCACAAATAAATGTTACCTGTGTTGCACCCTATTTTTATTCATTTTGGTAACATTTCCCAACTATATTTTAATGTGATTTTGGCCTCAATCAGAGTTTTGCGATGACGGGAGTTTGATGCCTCTATCTAGGCAACTCTCTAAGTTATAAATTGATAGACATAATTCCAGAGAAGGTACTTAGTAGACCTGCATTGGTAGAGGGCATTTCCTCACCCAGTCATTCTCTGTATCAATGAAATCACAAATACAATCCTGATTCTTTCTTCTTACATATTCAAAACAAAAAACTTACTTCCCTTTTTCTTGGTCTAGACTTATGCTTTCATTAGTATATGACATTACTAAATGAAGAAATGTCCTCTGTCAATGCAGAAACACAACCCTTGTCCCCTTAGGGCCTGATTCCCTATCCTGCTTGCCAGGAAAGAGTTCTGCCCACCACCTGGATTCAAGTACTCCATTAATGTTTGGTCAGTTTCTTAGGGCAGAAGAAATTAAGGCAGCAATGGAAATGTAACCTTGAACAAGTAAGTCCCTTTATCTGCCTTAAGTTCCCACATCTGTACTATGAGAGAGCTGGACTGAGTGCTCCCCAGTTTCTTTCAGCTCTAACATCCTAGTCTCAGCTCTAGAATTCGATGATTTGTGGGGAACACAGAGACCATAAAAAATACTAATAGTATGGGCGGTATTTTAGCCTTCCATTTCTCATCCACCGATCCCCTTGAGGCACAGAAATCACCACCAAACCCTGCCTGGCTAAAACAAGCCCAGGCCATTCAGTAGGAAGCAGCCAGAACACAGCCCCACCGATGTTAGTCAGACAGCTTTCACTTCATCAGTCAGTTCCTCCAGAAATACCTCACAGTGATTTGATATTCTTCATTCATGGATGGGGTTGAGGAACACTGCTGTGTTATCCCTAATGCGGGGAGAGGGAGCAGGGGAGGGCTGGAAAGCAAGGCTGTGTTTGTATGCCTCAGACCTGGTGAGGAGGTTGTATAAACTGAGCTGGCTTTGTTGACACTGTGCTCCCCTTTTCACAAATAAAGTTGTTTTGTTTTGATTTTTTCCCCCATCAGCAACCCCTGGATAACCAAGAAGGCCTTCCTGGACTAGCTAGGCCTCATTCATCCCTCTCTCCTCTGAACTTCTGAACCACAGCAATACCCGTCAGGCAATGTTCTTTCTTTCCTTTACTTGTGTTAGGTTTGTCTCTTCAACCAGACTGTAAACTGTAAACTCTTTGGGGAAGGGAGGATGTCATGACTTAGCCTTCTTTATACCCTCCTTCCAGTGGGCCTAGCACAGTGTTGGATATATGCTAACCACACAATAAAAATAGAGGAGGATTTAGAGTTGGAATTAGGGACCTCGGAATATCACAAGATATTTTGAACAGAACTGGAAGATGCTTTAGAGGTCATTTAGTCCAACTCTCTCATTTTAAAAATAAGGAAACTGAGGCCCAGAGAGATGAATCAACTTGCCTAGAAGCAGATAGTACTGAAATACTTAGATAGCTGGATTTAAAGCGAGTTTGGTCTGACTCCAAATCCCACGTTCTTTCTACTACATTATTTTGCCTACTACGTTACTTACTGACTATGCTCAAAGTACAGGTCCCCTCCCTCTCCTACTTAGTCTTTTACCAAAACTCAGCAAGGAACATTTGCTTCAGCTGGGTCTCTTTGGCAGTTATTAGCTTCAGGGATGGGGGAAAACAGTTAACATCACCCTAAGGGTATCATTATGCAGGCCTCAACCATGTGTCTTCCCTCTATGAATGCCATATATTCATTAAGTGAAAGCTAGGATCTAACTTCGTGGAAGACAATAAACAAAACAAAATAAAGCTTGCCATGTTA
Source organism: Bettongia penicillata ogilbyi (assembly GCA_023548195.1). Classification (NCBI taxonomy): domain Eukaryota; kingdom Metazoa; phylum Chordata; class Mammalia; order Diprotodontia; family Potoroidae; genus Bettongia; species Bettongia penicillata. Next base: position 1,837,376 of record JAJHZJ010000229.1, read on the forward strand.
CAATATTCTCCACCTAGGTTGCACTCCACCAGTTGAACAATCTCCCTAACATATATCTATAATCAAATCACTTCCCAGTTCAAAACTCTTCAAAAGACTTCAGCTCCCCATGTCTGCCATATAAAGTCCAAATTCCTTAGCCTGGCATTCAAGGCCCTCCACTATCTGAATTCACCCTACTTTCTCAGATTCCTCCCATACTGCTTCCTTTCATTTAGTTTATGCCCTAGACAAGAGGTTGTTATCTTTTTTGTTTGTCTTGGACCCCTCTGACAATCTGGCGAAGTCTTATACATGTCGTTTTTCCTTCGTCCTCGAAGAGGAACACAACATCAGGTTGATGATGACCTGATCTGCAACCGACTTTGATTTGAATGAGGGAGGGCTGTGCAAGGTCACCAGCCTCACTTTCTCCTCCAGAGCCATCTGGGTCCAGTGGCCAGATATGGATCAGGATAACTGGAGATGGCCCAGGATGCAGTGAGAGATCTTGACCCTTTTAAGCAGAGGTTTTTCCAAGTTCTCACTTTGAGTGAGGCAATGCCCATTCAGTGAACAGACCTCTTTAAGAAGTGAGTCGAGAGATGGCAGGCACCCTTAATCAAAAAAAAGAAGAAAGAAAATCAAATTGGGAGGGGAAGTCTTTCAGAGTTCTGGCCAAAAGAGAAATTATTTACATTCACTCTGAGGCAGGAGGATCCAAAAAATAATCATTAAGTGGTGCTTGTCCAAACCAGGAGATCCAGAGTGAATTGGGTTTAATGCTATGGACTCCTAAGAATAATACTATTAAATAACTGAAGGAAAAGTTAAATTTCAGTAAGGGGTTACTAAAAATAAAGAGTTATTTTTTTTCTTTCCCATCCAAGTACATGGACTTCCCGAAGTCTATCTCCAGACCCCTTCCTGGGCCCCAGTTTGAACACATCATGTAGTATGCTTTTTGTCTCTGTCTCTCTTCATTTGCTCAAACTACACTTATTGCCTGAAGTTCATCCCCTCTCACCTTTACTTGTTAAAATCCTACCATTCTTCCAAGTTTCTATTCAAATATCAAGGGTTTATTGAAAGCTTTCCTGGATCCTCTCCATTCACAATGGGTTCCTCCGTCAGAACTCTCACAGCACTTTGTACCTGCATAATCTACCTATATGTTATTTTTCATTATAATTATTTGCTTACATGTCCCACTTCCTAGATAATATAAGTTCCCTAAGAACAGGATCCCTTTTGTCAGAGCTTTTACACATAGTTAAGAATGAGCTAACTAATTGTCAAATAATCTTGCAGAAAAATTGGGGACAGGGCTACTAAGAATTATAAAGCAAATGACTAAACACACCTACCCATTAAATTCCTGCTGACCACACTGATGATCATTCTGAGTGATAGACAATCGCTATTAAGCTATAATGGAAAATACATGGGATTTCAAGTGACCCTAAAGCTAAAGACCTGAATCTCCAGTGCAGGTAACACCCATCAACCCATTCTTGGAATGACGGTTATTATTCTAAGATACTATTATTATTCTAGATAGAGTTGAACTCCTGTGGATTATTGCAAACCCTAGGGTTAGGTTGCTAGGCTACCGGACTGGATAAGGATGGGATGAGGCAGGACCAGCTCTAGAAGATGGGATTACAAAGTCTTAATCTAACTTCCTCTTGCAGTATCTCTGCAAATTCATTTTTAACTTACAAAATCACTGAAAGTCTCAATGAGAGGGAACTATAAAGACCATACACTCCAAAATTCTTGCTTCACAAATAAGGAAACTGAAGCCAAAAGAGATAAATGGACCTCTCAGTTCCCTCATCACTCATAGCAAGGCCTCATCAATAATCTCAGGCATTTAAGATCCTTTTCTGACTCTCTTGTTTTGTAGCTTGTGAGATCAGCTGTAGTCCATGGAGGGAGAGAGGGAATGGTGTCATTGCTCTTGGGAAAGTTAGGGAATGAGGTGGCATATATATCCACCTACCCAGAATTATGAGTCATCCCAGCACATTTCCAAAAAACATTTATCACGATTTGACAGTGGTGGGAAATACTTTTTCGCTAAGCTACTGTTGATAAATAGGTTGTGATGACACAGAAAGAGCACAGGATTAAAAGTCAAAGAACCACGGTTCAAATCTCTATGTAAGTGACTATAGCCTTGTCACATCACTTTTGTAGGATTCAGTTTCCTTATCTACTGACAAGCTGAGTTCCCAAGTCCCTTCAAACTCCCAATTTATGAGCCTGTAAGTTGACTTGTAGAAATGTTGTTTGCAACTAGAAGTTAACAGGAAGGTCAGCTGCCCTGACCTGGATCACTCTGGTGTCTGTCCCTAAATTAGTGGCAGAGTTCTCATGGAGCCACAATGCGTCCTCTCCTAGTCACCAAGGGCTCTGCCAATCACTCACCTTGACTACAGATGCAGGCAACATCTACCACCATATTTATAGACTGATAGAGATTCTGAAATCAGGATCCTCAGGGTCACCTAAATTAAGGTCAAAATCCTCACTTCCCAGAATCTTCCCAGAACAACTCTGGGGCTATTCTCGAGAACCATGTGAACTTGGAGTGAGGTACATGCTTCCTTTTTTTTTCTTACAGAATCTAAACTCTTTCTACTATCAAGTGTTTATAAAAACTAGGGCATTCATAAATACTATTTCCTGGAAGTTTCCACATCATATGAAATTGGTCCTTGCAAAGAGTGTCTCTCTGCACATAGATTTGCTTATGTGGCCAAACTATGCTGACACAGTGCTTGCCATCATCCACAATCCCTATTTCTCACATTGATTTTTGGGTGGGCTATAAGTTACCCAGTGAGACAGGAAAATGAGAAATTGGTAGAGACTGAGCAGAGTCCACTGGCATATAGTAGAAAAAGAAGTAGACAGTGTAAGTAGACCAGGGTTCTAGTTTTGGCTCTTACTGCTAATTAGCTGTGTGTTCTAGAATAGTAACATCTCAGTCTGAAGGGACCTTAGAGACCATTTAATTCCAGTTCCCATATACACACATACACCCAAATCTAGAAACCTCTAAGACTCAGTCAACAATTATTCATTAAGGGGGGCTGAGCCAAGATGGCGGAGTAGAAGGACTCACGTTTACGAGCTCCAACCCACAGCCCATAGAATTAATGTAAAAAAAGACCCCCATAACTTCTGGACCACTGAAAGGGGCACAGAAACAGAGTGGAAGAGATTTCTGTGCCAGAGAGCCCTGGAGACACGTCCCCAGGGTCTGTCGCGCCCCAGAAAGCAGACCCCACCCCAGCGCTGCCCTGGCCACGGCCCCAGAGAAGCTGACCCGAGCAGGTTTCAGGGACGGAAGCTCCGGCAGCCGGGAAAGTCCCTCCACCCACAGAAGCTACAGGTCAGTGAGAGAGAAGGCTGGGCTGGACAAGAGGGGGAGCGGAGTGTCTCCGTGACTCAGGCCCCCTCGGGAGGAAGTGGCGGCGGCAGAGACGGGGGCAGGAAGCAGCGGAGGCAGAGGCGTGGGCAGCAGCGGAGGCAGCAGCGGCTGAGGCTGGCCGGGACTCCCCCCAGCAGCAGGCAGGATCTTCATTACTGAAAGTCTCTGCATAAACAAACTGAGGGAGCTGAGCCTGGGAGACGGCCCTGCCCCACCCCGCTCTATTACTAAAGGCCTCTGCATAAAGCCCCTGAGGTAACTGAGCCAGGGAGGCACCCCCCCCACCCGCTCCATTCCTGAAAGTCTCTGCATAAAGCCCCTGAGGAGGCCGAGCCTGGGAGGCGGCCCTGCCCCCACCCCAGCACCAGAACTAAAGCTTGCTGCGGAAAGCCCATTTGAACCTCAGACCCCAAGCACTGGCTGGGCGGATCTAGGCGGGGGTGGACGGGAATCTCAGAAGTCAAGTAACTGGCTGGGAAAATGCCTAGAAAAGGGAAGAAAAATAAGACTATAGAGAGTTTTTTCCAACAAATGCAAATGATCCCGACTTTCGGATCTGATGACGAGGACGTATTCTTGCCATCAGGGAAAGACGTGGAGGGCGGGGCCTCAGTACCCCACACACCCCAGGGGAATGTCAGGTGGGCTCAGGCCTTGGAAGAGCTCAAAAAGGATTTTGAAAAGCAAGTTAGACAGGTGGAGGAAAAACTGGGAAGAGAAATGAGACAGATGCAAGAAAAGTATGAAAAACGGGTCAATACCTTGGTTAAGGAGACCCAAAAAAATGCTAAAGAAAATAACACCTTGAAGAATAGGCTCACTCAATTGGCAAAAGAGGTTCAAAAAGCCAATGAGGAGAAGAATGCTTTCAAAAGTAGAATTAGCCAAATGGAAAAAGAGGTTCTGAATTTAATAGTTCTCTCAAAATTAGAATGGAACAGATGGAGTTTAATGACTTTATGAGAAACCAAGAAATCACCAAACAAAACCAAAAGAATGAAAAAATGGAAGAGAATGTGAAATATCTCATGGGAAAAACAACTGACCTGGAAAATAGATCCAGGAGAGACAATTTAAAAATTATGGGACTACCTGAAACTCATGATCAAAAAAAGAGCCTAGACATCATCTTCCATGAAATTATCAAGGAAAACTGCCCTGACATTCTAGAACCAGAGGGCAAAATAAGTATTGAAGGAATCCATCGATCACCACCTGAAAGAGATCCAAAAAGAGAAACTCCTAGGAACATTGTGGCCAAATTCCAGAACTCCCAGCTCAAGGAAAAAATCTTGCAAGCAGCTAGAAAGAAACAATTCCAGTACTGTGGAAATACAATCAGGATAACTCAAGATCTAGCAGCTTCTACATTAAGGGATCGAAGGGAGTGGAATAGGATATTCCAGAAGGCAAAGGAACTAGGACTCAAACCAAGAATCACCTACCCAGCAAAACTGAGTATAATACTTCAGGGGAAAATATGGTCTTTCAATGAAACAGAGGACTTTCAATCATTCTTGATGAAAAGACCAGAGCTGAAAAGAAAATTTGATTTCCAAACACAAGAATGAGAAGAAGCATGAAAAAGTAAACAGCAAAGAGAAGTCTTAAGGGACTTACCAGAAGTGAACTGTTTACATTCGTACATGGAAAGACAATATTTGTAACTCTTAAAACTTTTCAGTATCTGGGTAGTTGGTGGGACCACACACACACATGTACACGCATGGACACACACACACATACACACATACACACATGCACACACACACAGAGACAGAGAGCACAGAGTGAATTGAATAGGATGGGACCATAGCTGAAAAGAAATTAAGGTAAATGGTGAGAGAGAAATGTAGTGGGAGGAAAGAGGGTGAAATGGAATGGGGTAATTATATGTCATTTAAGAGGCAAGTAGAAGACTTTTTAGTAGAGGGAAAAAGAGGAGAGCTGAGAAAAAAAAAAAAACAATTAGTTTACCCTCATCACATTTGACTAAAGGAAGGAATAAAATACACACTCATTTTGGTATGAAAACCTATCTTACAGTATAGGAAAGTGGGGAAGAAGGAGATAAGCAAGGGGGGGGATGATGGAAGGGAGGGCAAAGGGAGGAGGGAGCAATTTGAAGTCAACACTTGGGGAGGGACAGGATCAAAAGACAGAAGAGAAACAATGAGGGGCAGGGTAGGATGGAGGGTAATTCAGTTAGTCTTACACAACACGACTATCAGGGAAGTCATTTGCAAAATTACACAGATATGGCCTATATTGAATTGCCTGCCTTCCCAAAGGGAATGGGTGGGGAGGGAGGGATGGGGAGAATTTGGAACTCAAAGTTTTAGGAACAACTGTTTAGTATTGTTGTTGCTACTAGGAAAGAAGACATACAGTTAATGAGGAATAGAAAGTCATCTGGCCCTACAGGAGAAAAGAGAAGATGGAGACAAGAGAAGGGAGGGATGACAGAAGAGAGGGCAGATTGGAGATAGGGAAAATTAGATGCTTGGTGTATTGGGGTGGGGGGGAGGGGATAAAAGGGGAGAAAATTTGGAACCCAAAATTTTGTGAAAATGAATGTAAAAAGTTAAATAAATAAATAAATTAGAAAAAAAACAATTATTCATTAAGCACTTGTTTATCAGGCACTGTACTAGGTTGCAGGGTATATGAAAACAAAAGTGAAAACTCAGTCTCCAAGCTCAAGGGGCTTGGAAGGGGAAGCAATGCATACATATACAAGTGTATACAGACCACATTTAAAGTAAATACCAGGTAGTTTGGTGGTGGGGGTGAGAGAGGGACAAGCATCTAGAGAAGGTCATATAGAAGGTGGAGCTTGAGCAGAGCCTTGAAGGAAGTTAGCCAGGGACTGCAAAAATATAGAGACATGAGATGCATTCCATATGTGAGGAATCAAGGTTAGTTGTAGAATACTTGAAGGGAACTAATGTGTAAGACTGGAAAACAAGGTTGGTACTAGGTTGTAAAGAACTATAAATGTCCTATTAAGGAGTTTGCATTCAATTCTTTTTTAAAAATTTATTTATTGTAAGCTTTCAACACTCATTTCCACAAAATTTTGAGTTCCAAATTTTCTCTCCATCTCTCCCTTCCCCCAACCCCAAAATGCCAAGCATTCTAATTCCCCCTACCACCAATCTGTCCTCCCTTCTAACATTCCTCCCTTCCCTTATCCCCATTTTCTCTTTTGTCCTGTAGGGCAAGATAAATTTCTATACCTTATTACCTGTATTTCTTATTTCCTAGTTGTATAAGAACAATACTCAACAGTTATTCCTAAAACTTTGAGTTCCAACTTCCTTCTTCCCTCCCCACTCATCCTCATTGGGAAGACAAGCAATTCAATATAGGCTATATATGTGTCGCTTTGCAAATGACTTCCATAATAGTCATGTTGTATAAGACTAACTATACTTTCCTCCATCCTATCCTGTCCCCCATTGCTCCTATTCTCTCTTTTGACCTTGTTCCTCCCCAAGAGTGTTGACTTCTAATTGCTCCTTCCTCCCACTGCCCTCCCTTCCATCATCACCCCCACCATGCTTATCCCCTTCTCCCCGACTTTCCTGTATTGTAAGATAGGTTTTCATACCAAAATGAATGTTCATTTTATTACTTCCTTGAGTCAAATATGATGAGAGTAAGCTTCACGTTTTCCCTCTCACCTCCTTGCTTTTTCCCCTCCATTGAAAAGTCTTTTTCTTGCCTCTTTTATGAGAGATAATTTACCCCATTCCATTTCCCCCTTTCTCCTCCCAATATATTCCTCTCACCCCTTAATTTTATTTTTTTAAGATATCCCTTCCTATTCAACTCACCCTATGCTGTGTGTGTGTGTGTGTGTGTATGTGCAATCCCAACTGCTCAGATACTGAAAAAAGTTTCAAGAGTTACAAATATTGTCTTTCCATGTAGGAATGTAAAACAGTTCAACTTTAGTAAGTCCCTTATGATTTCTCTTTCCTGTTTACCTTATCATGCTTCTCTTGATTCTTGTGTTTTAAAGTCAAATTTTCTACTCAGCTCTGGTCTTTTCATCAAGAATGCTTGAAAGTCCTCTATTTCATTAAACGACCATGTTTTCCTTGAAGTAGTTTTGCTGGGGAGGTGATTCTTGATTTTAGTCCTAGTTCCTTTGACTTCTGGAATCTCATATTCCAAGCCCTTTGATCCCTTAATGTAGAAGCTGCTAGATCTTGTGTTATCCTGATCATATTTTCACAATACTCATTGTTTCTTTCTAGCTGCTTACAATATTTTCTCCTTGACCTGGAAACTCTGGAATTTGGCTACAAGGTTCCTAGGAGTTTCTCTTTTTGGATCTCTTTCAGGAGGTGATTGGTAGATTCTTTCAATATTTATTTTGCCCTCTGGTTCTAGAATAACAGGGCAATTTTCCTTGATAATTTCATGAAAGATGATGTCTAGGCTCTTTTTTTGGTTATGGCTTTCAGGTAGTCTCATAATTTTTATATTGTGTCTCCTGTATCTATTTTCCAGGTCAGTCGTTTTTCCAATGAGATATTTCACATTGTCTTCCATTTTTTCATTTTAGTTTTGTTTTGTAATTTCTTGATTTCTCATAAAGTCATTAGCCTCCATCTGTTCCATTCTAATTTTTAAAGAACTATTTTCTTCAGTGAACTTTTGAACCTCCTTTTCCATTTGGCCAATTCTGTTTTTGAAAGCATTCATCTCCTCGTTGGTTTTTTGAACCTCTTTAGCCAATCGAGTTAGCCTATTTTTAATGGTGTTATTTTCTTCAGCATTTTTTTGGGTCTCCTTTGGCAAGTTGTCGACTTGCTTTTCATGATTTTCTTGCATCTCTCTCATTTCTCTTCCCAATTTTTCTTCCACCTCTCTTACTCGATTTTCAAAATCTTTTTCAGCTCTTCCATGGCCTAAGACCATTGAATATTTATTTTGGATGTTTGGGATACAGAAGTTTTGACTTTTATGTCTTTCCCTGATGGTAAGCATTGTTCTTCCTCATCCAAAAGGATAGGAAAAGATACCTGTTCACCAAGAAAGTAACCTTCTATTGTCTTACTTTTTTCCCCTTTTTTGGGCATTTTCCCAACCAATTACTTGATTTTTGGGTCCTTTGTCAAGAGCAGGGTATACTCTGGGGATCTGTAAGATCTCAGTTCCTCCAAAGTGGTACAATCAAGCGTGTACACTGGTCTGGGAGCAACAAGAAACTTTTGTGCCCAGAATCTGTGAGTAGTTGAGTTTCCTCTCCACAACCACCTGGCCTCCAGTTCCACCAAACCAGCACTGGGGGTCTGCGATTCAGATAAGATGCTCAATTCCCCCAGGGGCTTTAGGTGGGGGCAGGGCCAACACACAGGATTGAGGTAGGGATCAGCTGCTGAGGTCTTCCAGGGGCTTTAGGATTCAGCAGTGGATGTGTGCTACTGTGGGAGCTGCTGGGGCCCAATATGGCCTCTGCTGTTGCCACTACTGCCGCTGGGGATTCTGTCTCCGAGGCCTGCTTGGGTCCTCCTGCAGGCTTTGGGCTGCACAGCCAAGGATGAGCTAGGTTCCACTCTGCGACCAGTGTGACAGACCTTTCCTGTCAGCCTTTCAGGTCACCCTGGGCTGGAAATCTATTCCACTCCATTGTTCTGTGGCTTCTGCTGCTCTAGAATTTGTTGAGAGTCTTTCTTTACAGGCATTTTATGGGCTGTGGGGGAAGAGCTAGTGTATGTGTGTCTTTCTACTCCACCATCTTGGCTCCACCCCTGAATTTAATTCTTACAAAAAAGGGAGCCAGAGGAATTTACTGTGCAGGGGAGTGACACAATGTGAGTGAGCTCCCTTCCCTTCTAAGCCCATGCCTCCATGACCTATACTTTAGGGCTATCCCTTGGCAACTTTGTGGAGGATGAAATGCTGAGAGCAGACTTGAAGACCAACTGTAACAGTCCAGACATAAGATGATAAGGGCCTGACCAGAGCTCTACAGTATGAGCCTCTGATTTCTGATCCATGGAAGGACTCCCTCATCTCACAAAGCAGGAACCTGTCTGCATGCCTTGGTCCTATTTTGATTCTCTGGCACTTGCTGGATGAACAAATGATTTAGTAAGAAGGCAATTAAACTCTCATCCATGTAGTAGCCTTTTAAATATTCAAGCTTAATGATCATCTGTTCCCTAAATCTATTCCCTTCAAAGGCAAAAACCCTTGATGGGGTATAGGCCTTGGAAACAACTTCCCCTGCCCCATCTTCCCCTAAACTCTCCCACATGATCTTTTCTGGTTCCCCTGAGGTATCCACCTGTTGCAGTCCTCTCAACTGGCCTTTCATTACGGTCTACACCCAAACCTCCAATTCTCTGTTACCTCTAACCTAGCCCAGGCCTTCATTACATGTTACCTCCAGATTCCCCTGGCTACTTCCCACCCTTGATTCCATCTAGACCCCATTCTTCCTTGGCCACCTTGTCCAGGTCCCCATTATTCACCTAGGGCATATGGCCCTTCTCTGTTACCTCCTCCCAGTCACCTCAGACTACTTGGCCACTCTGAGATCATTACCACAGCCTTTTATTATGTAAAGTTCATCTTGCCTCCAATTAAATTGCTCAGATTCCTTAAGAGTCTGGCCAATGCTCACATTCAATCTGACTCCACTTGTCAATACAAGTGTCATGAATATGGCAAATTTTTAGAATCACACCCACCTTGACAGGTGTTCTAATAAATCTTGTCTTTGGCTGAAGGAAGACTTGGGTCAAATTTATTTGAGGCAGGACCTGCACATCATTTGCCCTTGAATTTCAGGGTCCCACCCCTAAGCCACAACATCCCCAAATCCTTCAATCTATCACATGACAGTGATCTCATCATACTAGTCACCATCATCTTAGACACATTTTTATTTAGTCAATGCCCCCCCTAAAATGAGGACTCTAAAATGTTAAACAGCACTCCAGACAGTGTCTATCACATACTTTGTTTTGGAAGCTATAATTCCATTAGTGCAACCTAACATCAAATTAGTCAACTGTTGACTCCGTCTGAGCCTGCAGTTGACCAAAACTCTTGAGTCTTTTTTATATGAACTGCTATCTAGCAGAAGGTCTTCTTTGAGACAGACTGGTATGGCTGTTGTCTTGTTTGTTTGTTTGCTTTAAATCTAAGTACGGGACTTAACAGGGGCAGCCAGATGGCGCGGCAGAGTGCCAGGCCCAGAGTCAAGAAGACTTTCCCAAGGTAACACTAGCTGTGTGACCCTAAGCAAGTCATTCAACCCTGTTTGCCTCAGTTTTCTCATCTATAAAAGGAACTGGAGAGCCATTCCAGTATCCTTGCCAAGAAAACCCCAAACAGGTTACAGAGATGTATACACCTGAAAGCAACTGAACAATGCAGGACTTAACATTTATTGTTATGACATTTCACTTTAAGCATTTTACAGATATCTCATTTGATCCTCACATTAACTGAGGCAAGTATCAATTTAAGTGACTTGCTCAGGCCACACAGCTAGTAAGGGTCTCAATTCACATTGAACTCAGGACTTTCGGACCCCAGGCCCAGAGTTCAGTGTACTGTGGAAACCCCTAACTGGCCTCAAAATTGTGCATCCCATATCTCTATGTGTCTTCCATTTACATGTACTCTCAGTTTACTTCCCTACATCCCAACATTCTGTTTACTTCGTCATGGTGGTCTATATCAACTACCTCTGATAACTAGGCAGGATTCTCTTTATCATGGAGGGCTACCATGGGAAAGTTACTCACCCACCCTAAGCCTTAATTTCCCAACCAACAGCCCCAGAGATAAGAATCCCTGGACTATTTACCCTCAAGGGAATGTTTTCTCCAAAGGGATAGGGCAAACCTTTAATTGTGATTGAAATGGAAGCTATTCTTTTAATTAGCATGCTTGTTTCCACAAAGACCTCTCTATGTATAATTATAACCATAACAATAATCATTGATATTTATATTGGGCTTCAGAGTTTGTAAAACACTTGTGTATATTATTATCACCTGAGGCTCACAACACCCCTAAGAGGTAAGGTGCAATTTTCTCCATTTTACAGATAAGGAAATTAAAGCTGAGAGAAGTTAGGTAACTTGCCTAGAGACAAAGCTATTAAGTGCCAAAAGTGTGCTATTGTATCCTCTATAGTCTCTAGAAATGCCCTTCCTGTACAGAATAGAGAACAAAAACCTGCAGTCAAATTGAGATTGGGATAGAGAACAGAGGAGAAAGAAGGATTCATGTTCAGTCAAATCTCAAGTCAATTGTTATTTGAAACTATCAATTTATCTATCTATATACACATATGCATATGTGTATACATATATATATATATTCTAAAGTTCATTTATTCATTCAATAAATATTTATTAAATACCTATTCCCTCTCATAATCTTGGGCTAAATTCTATAGAGATAAAAAGATGGAAAACACAGTGCGAAATGAGTTTACAAACTGGCTGATGAAAAGGTATTGGATACCTCAGAGAAGACACTTCCAACATCAGATTAATCCTATAAAGATTTCTACTCTCCTGCAAAATATCCCATAACCTGTATACAACAGCAGCAACAGCTCACATGTATATAATGCCTGACAGCTTTCAAAGTATTTCCTACATTACACTCTTAAAAGGTAGACAATGCAAGTATTATGCCCCTCCCTTTACAGAGGAAGAAATTGTACCTGAAGAGAGCTCAGGAGGTGACATGCCCACCATATTGTCTAATAAAAGGTACGATAGGATTGCATACCAGGTCTAAGTTCTACACTTTGGGAATGAAAAAAAAAACCTTATAGTACCAAAGTCATGGGGCTACTGTTAAGTCCAGAAGAGATAATGTGTATACAGTGCTCTGAAAACTTGGAAGCCCTATATAAATGTCAATTGTGATTTTTACTTCCATTACTTCATGGTACTTCTTCAAATGAGAACACAGGAATGGTCATCAGCACACCTGATGTCCCAAATTAGAGGATCACAGATTTAGCACTGGAAGAGACCAAAAATGTTATGGAATCCAATGCCCTTGTTTCATAGAGAAAATTAAGGCAGGTAAGTGATTTGCCCAGATTCACACAACTACTAAGTGTCAGAGAAGGGTCCAGGCCCAGGTCTTCCTCACTTCAAGTCTAGCACTCTCTCCACTATGGCACAGTTCTATCTCTTCACTTGCTGGGTGACCTTGAACAGGCTGCTTTCCTTCTTTGGGACAGGACTCAATGATCTCTAAGGTCCTCTTCCAGCACTGACCTTTAAAGAGTTTATGACATCCTGCTGTGAGACTAAAGAGAGTTCTAGGATGAAAAGAATCCATACACCCTTCTCCTGCTTTCAGAAGTGGTTTGAATCACCCTTGAAACTCTGCACCTATGGAGCAAACTGGACCATATTCCAGCGTACAGCATATTAGGAATGTAGGGAGAGGAAATTAGAAAGCAAAACTTGGCTTTGGGCCAGTGGGCGCCCCAGGCTGCACTTCTCGATTTACTGCCTCTTCCAGCTCTTCTCAAACAAAGCTCCTTTCTTAAGACTTGCTGCCTCAAGGAAATTTTTCTCTCCTTTCTGCTGGCTGTGGTTGAATGGCTCCCTCAGGTTTGAAGAAATAAGGCTCTAGTTAAGCATTAAAGGACTGCAGACTTTCACCCGCAAATACCCCTGCTGGAGCAAGGTCAACAAGTAGGGGGTCTCAGCAATGCAAAGATCAAGATGGTAGCCAAAGAAAGCACAATGACCCAGAAAAGCCTTGAAAACATGGAGAGAATAGATTAATGCAGTACACAGGTCAAAACTTCTTTATAACCAAGCAACCAGAGGTGATAAGAGCTCCTGAGAGCAAACAGTGGAGAGGAGGAAAAAGATGCCCTCCTTTGTCCCCAATAAATTCCAGTAGCTTCCAATTGCCTACTGGATAAAACAAAATACCCTGTTTGGCTTTTAAAGCCTTTTATAAGCTGGCCTCATCCTATCTTTCCAGTTTCCTTACACCTTAGTATGTGATACACTATACGATCCAGAGACACTGGCTTCTGGGCCTCTCCTTGCACACTTTACTCCATGTGCATTTTCACTGGCTGTCCCTCATGCCTGGAATACTCTGCTTTTCTCATCCGCATACTGGCTTCTTTAGCTCCCTTCAAAACTCAACTAAAGTCCCACCTTCTGCTAGAAGTCTTTTCCACTCATCTTAATTCTAGTGCCTTCCTCTGAGATTATCCCAGATTTATTCTATATATACATTTGTTTGAACGTGGTTGTTTACACATTGATAGATTCCCTTCCTCTTTTTGCCTTTCTTTGTATCCTCAGCATTTAGCATAGTGCCTGGCACATAGTAATTAATAATTACTGACCCTCTCTCTGGCTGAGTTAAGAGCCATTATTTTTGCTCTTGATTCCCTGGAAGCACAAAAAGAGAGCAGGTGTGAGAGTAGTACGTACTCTAGCAGCTCAAAGGTAGTTCCCCTTTATCAAAGAGAACAGATACTTGATTTAAAAACCTGTCACAGAAAGAATATATAAGCTATGTATGATCACTCTGTTCTGGCCTCCAACAAGATTATAAAATTATGTTCTAAGCTAAAATGGGCTACACGTCACATATAAGACTATATAGTATCATCAAAATAATTTCTATTTAATCCTTGACCTGTCATTACAAGAAGAAAATGTTCAAATATCATGACAGGTGACTTCAAGGGGCTGCCCAAATTATTTTGTTGGACTAGAATTTTATTCTATCAAATGTTGTTCTAAATAGGACAATTTTCAGAAAGAGACTGGCTCAACAATATATTGTTATGAAAACATGTGTAGGAATGGAATGCGTAGGATATTGGAACTTTATACGTACTTACAGGAACCTCCTAACTCAACATACACTCCTGCTTTTCTATACACAAGTGTGCTTTACTCCAGATAATAGGCATATTCATTTTCTCTGAATCAGAGTTTTGTATCTTTAATATACTAGGTAACTTTGCATTTAAAAGATCGGCATCATAAATTCTTTTGTAAAGTAATTGGTTTCAGGGTTTTTGTTTGTTGTTTTGTAAAGAGAATAATAAACCAGTAATAACCCACAGAAACTCTGAGATGGAAGGGACCTCAAAAACTTCCTAATAGACCTTATACCAGAACAAAAATCCCCTGTACAGCCTAAACAACAAGTGGTTACTCAGCTTTTGCTTAAAGATTTCACCAAATGGGAAACCCATTTCCTCCAGATAAAACTCACTCTTCACTTTTGGATAATTCTCATTTTTTCCCTTACTGTGAAGCTTCAATCCACTTCTTTTTAACTTCTACCCATTGCTCCTCATTCTCCCATTCTGTTCGCTGGGGCCAAGCAGAATAAACTCAATCCCTTTTCTATATAAAAGCCCTTTAAATACTAAAAGAAACTACCATGTTCCCTGCCCCTTTTTCTCCCCCTTTCCCCTACTCCTACCAAATCTTTTCCAAATTAAATACGCCAGTTTCTTCAACTGATTTCCATATGGCATAATCTCAAGACTTCAACATCCTGGCTGATCCCCTTTGGCCACTCCTCAACTTCTCAATGTTTCCTAGAACGTGGTACAAAGAAATGAACAGTCATGTAGATATGCCCTGACCTGTGCAGAATATAGTGATGTTGTCACTTCCCTAGTACAGGACACTTTGCCTCTTTCAATGTAGCATAAGATCATATAAGCTTCTTTTGATAATATCACACTGTTGACTCATAAACCCCCATATCTTCTTCAGAGAAATTTCTATCTAACTGTATCTCCCCCACCTTATATTTGGAAAATTGCTTTTTTTCAACCCAAGTCTAAGATTTTACATTTATCTCTGTTATGTTTCTTCTCATTACAGATGTGAAATGTTTTGTGCAATTTTAGATAAGGGCACTCTATTAACAGTTTCACTTGACCATTTTAATTTATTGTAAGACAACTTTCATAAAATGAAAGTAATCTGTAAATGTTTTCAATGTAAAAAAACCCATCAAGTCTTAAAAATGAAAATAAAAATTTCATCTTATTAGATTTGGAACAATATTTTATCAGAGATGTTTTTCAATCCTAATTCAGTTGTCCACTGTGTTAGCTATGTTTCCTAGCTCTGCGTAGCCTTCAAATTTGACAAGCATGCCTTTGTCCAAGTCATTAAAATTGTTATAATGTAAATTTGGAGTTTCACTTCACCCAAAGTGCTTAAACTAAGCCATATCCATACTGACTTTCAGAAAAATCAGGTCATTTTTATTCCTTTCTGCATATCAAGATGAATAAATGTGATTCAAATTTAAACAATCTTCCTCAAAATACAATCCAGTCTTAAAAGAACAGCAAGAAAGTTCCTTATTATTTAGTGTGAAAAATAGATTGCTTAATTTAAAAGAAACAAACAAATAAACCCTACCTGAATACTCTTAGACTTTAAAAACACAAATAAGTCACCTGATGAAAATGGTTGTAGGGGTAGTTCCCAATAGACAAAAGTAGGCCAGGAAATTTAAAGTCAATGGGATTACAGAGGAATCCAATCTGCATATCTTTTGGCTCATTTAAATAGCTGAAAGTGCAGAAGTTCATGGCACTGGTTTTCCCTGGACCACAACCAACCAACCTCAGTACCATGCCAAAATGACACCTCCACACGCTGTACAGCCAGTTATGTTCATACAATTCATCAGCAAGCACCTACTAAATGCTAGGTATGGAAGATACAAATACAAAAAAAAAAAAAGATAACGCCCCACTTTTGAGGGAGCTTAAACTTTAATATATACTAAGTTGTATCACAGGAGTAATTTCTCCAGGGCTTTTTCCAGTAGAAAGATGGGAAATCTTTCTTGAAAAGGGAATCAAAAGAGCTGGCAAACTATGGTTTATAAGTTTCTTTCATACCATTATCTCCCCTGACTTTCACAATGACTGTGGAGACAAAGAAAGTTATGCAGATTACAGTTATAGATAAAAAAAAGTTGAAAGGAACCTCTACTGTATGTGAGTCCTCATCTTAAGGATGAGGAAAATAAGGCCAAGGAAAGTTGACTTGCCAAGGATCACATAGTGAATAAATGTCTGAGGCAGGATTCAAACCCAGGTCTTCCTGACTTCAAGTCCAACACTCTATCTGCTGTACCCCACTACCTCTCAAATGTCATAGCCCAGTACCAATTACTTCTTTTTCTCAAAAGATCCTTCTACAACATTGTACTGTCTTGCTTCCTATTTCTGACAGGCTTTCTGATACCTATCTATTTCTTTTTAAGTGAGATTGGTTTACTGGGAATGAGCAGGAGGAAGGTTATAAAGGGGCATATCTAGATGAAGCAAAAGTAAAAAATTAGCAATAAAAATTTATTTTTAAAGAAAGACTGGCTTGTGTGTTGGTGTATGTTTTGGGTTATTCAGGCCTGAGGGAGTACAGCAAAGAGTTGAATTACAACTGAAACTGAAGACTTGGTCATGATTTTGTCTAACATTCTTTCTATTGCACCAAGATGGAGATAGTGAAGAATTACTGGTTATTCAATGACTTTTACATTTCAAACTGGGCTTGAGATCGGGGCAAGAAGTTTATTTTCCTTTTATTACGGAAACATTTCTTTCTTTATAATTTATACACACACCCTACCTCCCCCAACCCATTCTCTCTCCTCCCTCCAGGGCATATTGACCCAAACCAAAATTAACCCACATACCCCAAAATAATGAAAGAATGGTCTTCTTGGATTTTAAAAACTCAATTATTGTTCCCTATACCTTCACTCCTCTCCTCCTTCCATCATAACAGTTATCTAATCTCACTAGAAAACTAAGATTGTAGAAAATCATGATCAAATCAGAGATTTAGGACTGAGACAGGGCTAGGTTTATAATGCGGTTCTGGCTTCTCACCTCTTCTCTGCTCCTCCCAAGCCTTGGACAATGGCCACTTGTAACACTTGTGACACTGGGTCCAAGTGTAGACCTAGGGAGCACATGCCCAGGAGCTCAGTTCTCAGAGAGTTCTTTGTAAGGCAGTGATTTCCTCCTGGAATGTGGCTGGCCCCTTCCAGAGACTGAGCCCCACAGAACTCAGAATCTGAAGCTCACCCCAGTAGATGCAACTATTCAAGAATATCACAGACTCCACCCTTCACCTCCCCTTGGGTAAATGGGGTTTCTTGTCCAGAGAAATTAGCCTCATAACCCAGCACAAGAACAAGAAAGCTGGCTATGCCTAGGCCCAGAGCCTAGGCCAAACGCCCGTCAAACATCTCTGCCATGAGCTGAAATTCTCATTATTAGCTGGGTTATGCTAGGCCTTTCTAAAAAAAAGTTTTTATTTTAAGAAAAAAACTTTGTCTTCATTGTATCTGCTTAGGGATAGGAGTAGGAATAAGAATCTCTGTGATGTATCACTATCATATTGGTATAAGGAACTCCCAGAAGAGGATATTTCTTCTATCAATACAGGTTAACTCCTTTTTTGAAAACTTAGAGAATGTCCTAGAATCGTGTGTTCAAACTCAAATAGAAACAGGGTCACTAAACCCCACCTAAGGACCTCTGTGGGCCACATAATGATTTAGAAAACCTCTTGTTCACATAAACTATGCTCCAATGTATTTTTATTTATTTTGTTAAACATTTTCCCATTACAGGTTAATCTGGTTGGGGCTGTCCTAAAGCACTGAGAAGTTACACACAGCCAGGATGTATCAAGAGTAAGGATTGGAGGTTTAAGGTCAGCTCTCCACTAAGTCACACCGCCTCTCTAAACATCTTAACAACTGATAAAAAATAATTATTATTATAGGACTGCAAAAATACTTCTTAAACAAATGATTCTTCCCAGAAGAGAAAGTACTTTGCCAGAGATTCCAAACACTCTGATTTAGGACAAGCTTCTTCTCCACAAAGTGGATATGTGTTGGAAGAACACTCGCCTATGGGGAAGTCCACAGCTCTGATTCTCTGGAATACAGTCTCCCTCTGGCTGTACTTTTATGGTTTCTCCTTCCTTTCTCTTTCACACAACCAATTCCTGTGGGAAAAGAAATTCTAAGAAGCCACAAGCCAAATGGCCTTACTGCACCTTAGCATATCAGGAGCAACATGTGTTATAGAATCCCAGGGTAAACAGCTTAGGCAAACTTCTGAAGAAAAGAGGCTTCAATTTAAAAGTATTGTAATAGAATACAGGACTAAGGTTAAACACAAGATAACCAGATTCTTCTTTTACTCTAGGTTTCATCTTTTTAATCCCTCGTAAAGTCCTTTTGAATGTCCCCCACTTAGACTGAGCTAGAAGAGACACCAAAAGAGTGAAGAGCTTTGAGGCCATGTCATATAACACTAAGGGACTGGGGATGTTTAGCCTGGAAAAACAAGGCTGGAGGAGGGTAGGGATGGGGTAAAGGATAATAGCTATTTTCCAGCACCTGAAAGGCTGTCTGCCCTGTGGAAAGTGAAGTCGATTTGCTCTGTTTGGCCACAGGAGGCAGAGCTGAGGGCAAAGGGTGGGGGTTTCAAGAGGTAAATATTCTGACAACGTTAGGAAAAACTTTTTTCTTTTTAACAAAAAGTGGAATGAGCTCCATTTGGAAGGATCTTCATTTGAGAACTTAAAGCAAAGACTGGGTGACCACTTGTCAGAAATGTTGTAAAGGGGATTTTGGTTCAAGTACACACAGCACCTTAAGTTCCATTGCCTGGGATTCTGTGACCCATTCTCCTCTCCCTTATCCCCACTTTTCTTATTCCACAAGAACCATACTTTCTTACTAAGCCATGATCCTTCCAGTTCCTACTTTACAAGGGAACTTTATGACTCATCCGGTCAGCTTCTCCTACATGGTCCATCTCTTTCTTTGGCTCTGTTCACATCTCCCCTACTCATTCTTAACCCTACCAGTGAACAGCTAGGAAGTACTTGTCTACTTCTCTGACTGAGAAACAAGATTTATCAAGGCCATTAACCATGACCTGAACTTCAATGTCTATCTATAATGTGGTTCTTTGTGTTAGTCAACTCAGGGACACTTCAGATTGTGACGTCTGGGTGTAGAACTAAACAGCCTGAAGTCACAGAATTCTGGAGCTGGAAGGAACCTCTGTGATGTAGTCTAATCCATTCATTTAACAATAGCTGACACACAGCTTGTCCCAAAAGCTTCAGTGTAGTTTTAAGCTGAAAACTACACTAAGAATGTCGGACGTCATGTATTTGTATACACAAGTAAAGAACCTTAATGTTTGAAAAGCAATTTATATATATATATGCATATAGCTGGATGTATATGTATATATGTACTCATACATATATTACTCATCTATATCTTCTCTCATACTATATCATATTATATGTTATCTCAGTACTATATATAATTTCAGTTAATCATTTGATAACTACCTTTCATTTACACTGTATACATTTCACATACACAATTATTTGCATGTTGTCTCTTCTATTAGAATATGAGCTCCTTGAGGGTAGAGAGAGAGGAGAGAGGTACCATGTTTCACCTTTCTTTGTATCCCCAGAACTTAGCAAGGTTCCCTGTGGAATTTTGCTTAAAAGGTATTCCATTATTGATGGACAGGTTCTCTTGACAACCCTAGGATGCAGTTGCTACAGTTATTTTCCCCATTCTATAGATTGAGAATAGGTTTCATGACTTATCCAGGGTCACTCATAGATAAAATGGCAGAGGCAGTATTCAAACTCAGATCTTCCTAACTCTAAGTCCAACATGCTACCCACTGCATCACCTAGCAGCCTTGGAGGAGGAAGCTGAGACAGAGAGGTTAAGGAATTTGCCCAAGATTATATTAACTACTATTGTAATAGTCTGCTGGTGGGTCTGACCACCTCAAGTCTCTCCCTTCTCCAACCTATTCTCTATTCAGTCACTAAGGTGATCTTCCTAAAGCAAAACTTGGATCATGTCACTCAGTTACTCAATAAACACCAGTGGCTCCCTATCGCCTCCAGGCGAAGCCCTTCTCAAACTATTACCCTTCTATTTTTCCAGGTTTCTTATGTCTTACTCCCCAAAAAATATTCTTTGATTTATTCATTCCTGGCTGTTGTTTCACTCCATCTCTCAGCTCTGGGCATTTTCTCTGGCTATCCCCAAAGTCTAGAATGTTCTCCTTCCTCTGCTCTATTAACTCCCCTCACCTCTTTTAAGTTACAACTAAAATCCTACCTTCTACAGGGAAGTCTTTCTAACCACTGTTAATTAATTCCAAGGCTTTCTTTCTTTTATTTATTTGCTAATTATCTTGTAAGGCAGCTAAGTGGCAACCATATAGAGCTAGGCCTGGAGTCAGGAAGACCTGAGTTCAAATCCTCTAGCCTCAGGATACTTCCTAGCTGTGTGACCCTGGGCAAGTCACTTAAACTTGTATGTCTCAGTTTTCCCATCTGTAAAATGAGCTGGAGAAGGAAATGGCAAACCACTCTTTGCCAAGAAAACTCCAAATGGGGTCATGAAAAGTCAAGCACAACTGACACATTTAATAAACATTCACTGACTGATTATTAGTAAAACCAAGACTCCAACCTTCATATTCTGACTTTAAGTTTAGCACCTTTCTACAATATTGCCCATACTATCAAGTGCACAGCTGACAAGATTCTGATAAAGGAGAACTGTCGAGGGCCAGGGTGGAGTGCAGTTGACAAAATCAAGAAAGACCTTCGGGGAAACTGTTCTTTGAGACTGCTCATTATCATCCGGAATGGCCTCCATTCCCCCTAGATGTTGCTGTCTCTGTGAAACAAACATGAGAATTACAAAAAACAAGGGATATGTAAAATAGATGCCCTCTAGGCTAACGGTCTTTAAAGACAATAAGACTGGCCAAATCACTGGGACAGGAGATGAGCAGAATGTCATATAGACTTGCAGTTTCTGTCTATATATACCCTAACCCTCAGATCAATAAATGGAATTGGTCTATCTTCTCCCGCCTCCCGTGTCTTTCTTCTTCACCACATCGCTGAGCCATGTGGGGACGCGGGCCATCTGCTACAGGAGCATAAAACACTGACATGAGTAATGCTAATAAAATAATGATAAATAACTCCCATTTCTATTGCTTTCAAGAATTTACAAAGTACCTAAGAAAGTTCAGTCTCTATTCCCCTGGAGTTCTTCACTTTGCTTTGCCTCTATGAGGCATGGAAATATTTATTGAATGAATAAAGGAACATCACCACACAGATGTCCAGGGTGGGGAAGGAGTCACTCTGCCTCAAAGTAGGGCCCTTCTAACCAAGGCTTATGGAGATGGAAAGGAATACTGGAATCAGAGAAACCAAAAGCTCCAGGGATTTACATGCTTACTGAAGTCCTGCCCTCTCTCTCCCGGCCACCCAAATAGGTTGTAAGCATTAATAAGATAATCTGATCCCCAAGTTCTTGGAGTAGAAAGAGGAGAAAGTGCTCAGGACTTTTGTATGCCACCAGTTCACATACACAAAGAATGAATCATTGACAAGTAAACTAGCTCACCAACCCAGATGGATTGCGCTTTCCCCTGGCTACTAAACCAGAAGGACTAGAAGGCCTTCCATGCCTTTGAGAAGGGGAAGAGATTAAAACGGGATCAATCTTAGTTCTTCCCATAACTTTAAAGCAAAGGAACTCTGAACCCTTTCCCATGTTTCCCTTATCTTCTCCATGCCTACTTGCTGAAATGTCTAACTGGCTCAAGAACATTGGAGGGACTGGATGGCTGAGAGTAGGGCATCCTCATCTCTCTGCCCCACACCACGTAATATTATCATGTACAGATGTATAACAATGGGCAACCTGTCAAGTTTCTCTGACCCTCAGTTTTCTCCGTAAAATTATATAAACTGGTTTAGCAACCTAAGAAGGCTGTGGTCAGGTTCAAATGAATGAGGAAATTATTTCTATTCATTGGTGTGGTTCAGTCACTTTTCAGTTGTGTTCAACTCTTTGTGACTCTATTTGGGATTTTTTCTTGACAAAGACACTGGGGTACTGACCATTTTCTTCCCCAATTCATTTTACAGATAAGACAACTGAGACCAACTGGGTTAAGGGATTTGCCCAGAGTTACACAGTAAGTGTCTGAGGCCAGATTTAAACTCAGGAAGATGAGTTTAAATCCTGGCACCTGGCCTGGCACTCTGTCCACTGTGCCACCTAGCTGCCCGGGGTCCTAATTTTACAGTGCCCCATTCAGTGATCTAAAAGTGTCTGATTCTGCTATACATTAATGAACTGAGAAGGAAATCAGACTATAATGAAAGTGTATATCCTACTTTCTAACTAGAACTTCTACAGCCATTCTCGTTACTCATTTGGGGCAACTAATAAGCAGCAGCATAGCTTGGGTGATTGGCACTGATTTCCTGGATCCATAACTGTCAGCTCCTACAAACCCCCCCACCCCCAACCCCTCTCCTTTCCCAACAAACTTAAGCTATCCAGTGCAGTGACTCCCCTGCCTCCAGAAGTTGCTGTGCTGTCCCTAGATTAGGAATGACAGAAGTTACCTAATACATTATTTTCATCAAATATATTTAAAGGCATTCTGAAGGATGCCAAAGGATGAATAAATTATGATCTTTGCCCTTATGGAGTTTATGGTCTAGTAGCAGAGTTAAATCATACATAATACAAGACTGAATGTGAAAATAAAGTAAAAGACCTTCTGCCAAAATACTATTTCTGGCTGGGAGAAATCTCCATCTTAACTACCTGGCCAGGGCTGCTGAGCAAGCCAGGTCCCATTCTGAGATACGGAAACTAAGCTTAAACAAGACTGTGCTACCCAAGAATAACAATTACAGCCAGTACATAGCACTTTAAGGTTTGCAAAGGGCTACATAAATATTATCTCAGAGGAGGAAGGAAGAAAACAAGCATTTATCAGGCTAGTCATTGTGCTACGGGGTTTCCAATTATTACCTCATCTGAGACTCACAACCACCCTGGGAGGTAGGGGCTATTATCCCATTTTAGAGTTCAGGAAACTCAGTCAGACAAGTTAAGTGACTTGACCTGGGTCACAGAGCTAAAAAATGTCTGGGTCTGAATTTGAACTCAGATCTTTCTGATTCCATGGCCAGAGCTCTATGGACCATGCCAGCTAACTGCCTATGACACTAGAATGTGAACTAGATATGGGATGAGGAAGAAATGCTTTGTAATCTCTTTCCAAGAAATCAGATATTAAAATGGGCAAACCACAAACACTTTGCACAAGTTCACAAAAGAGAACAAGTAAGTATCATATCCTGACACAGTGTAATTTGGGGAGCTCTCACTGAGGCTAGAGTCTGAAGCCAGGCTCTAGATAGAAAATTATCCTTAGCATTTTATCACTTTTATTTTATAACTTATCAACCTCAAAATGGCACCTAAGTGGTACCGGAGATACCAGGCCTAGAGTCAGGAAGACTCATCTTCCTGAATTCAAATTCAGCCTTAGACACTTATTAATTGTGCGACCCTGGGCAAGTCATTTAGCCCTGTTTGCCCCAGTTTCCTCATCTGGAAAACTGAGCTGGAGAAGGAAATGGAAAACTACTCCAATATCTTTGCCAAGAAAATCCCAAAGAGTCAGTCATGACTGAAACGACTGAACAACAAACCACAAATTTTCAAAAGAATATTTTATGTGGCATGCATTTTAAGGGAATTAATTTCAATTTTGTTTTGCAGTTTTAGTATGATTTTTATCCTATTCCTGGAAATAATTGGAAACCTTAGCAGGGATGCTTTAGAACTAAGCCAGTGTTAAAAACTGCTGCTAAAATATACATACCAAGAAAGAGAAAGTTGTAAGGAGGAAGGGTTTGGGGGCAAAAGGGAGATTAGTTTTTCTCTTTAGTAAAACTTCTAGGAAACATAATAGCAGTAGTTAAGTAATGATAAACAGCAGACTTGGCACATTTAATGATCTAGTGGAAAGCACGTTGAAAAGCACGTTGAATTTAGAGTCAGAAGCCATGGGCTCTTGTTACTTTTGAAGCTTTCTACCTCAGTGACCTGGAGTGAGTCAGTGGTTCCCTAGGCCTCAGATCATCTGTCTGTAAAATAAGATGTCTTTTCCAGCATTTGCGCCAATGATTCTGAAATTGCATAGACAGTAGTTTGATAGGAAATCTCTTCTGTGTAGATAAATTTAAGAAAACTGTTACACTTCAACATAAAGACGTAATATTGTATCACTGAGCCCCTCATGAAAAGAAAGGCTATAAACTGTCATGGAAAAATACGTGAGATGTGCTGGATGATAATTAAAATACTGTACATTGTCAAGAGCAATGAGTATCTTCGATTAGAACCTGGGTTCCAGGTCCCCATTCAGAGACTCATTTTCTGTATGACCATGAGCAAAGTACTTAGGCTCTCTTTGGGCCTTAGTTCTAAATCTGTAAATTGAGAGGGCTGGACCAAAAAAAATCCTTTCCAGGTAAAAGAGAACCATTGCAGTGTAATAAAGAGAGCCCTGAGCTTGGAGTCAAGTCTGACTGAACTGGTATTAACTGGATGACCATCAAGATGCATAATCTCTCCAGGTTTAAATTCCTTGATTTCAAAAATAAGGGCAATAGTATTTACATAGCTTACTTCACAGGCTTGGGAAGAAAGCACTTTGGGAAACCTTTAAATTCACTAGGCTTCCAAGTTGTTATCATTATGAGCCTGAAGCCAGCTGTTCCACAGGCCAAATTCTAAAGTCCTGAGGGAATAAGATAGCCTAAAAACAATTCATAATTCTGACTCATTCTTCCTTCAATCCCGGCCCTTCAACATTGACTGGGGTAGGCTCATTGACCAGGGCCTGGCTAGTCGCTCTGGTGCAGGCTGAGCAGCCCCTCACTGTTTCCATCCTAAGAACAGCTGGAATATGAGCCTTGAGCGACGACACAGCCTTTCCTCAATTAAGTGATCAACACTGACCTGCCCCCTCACCCTTCCACCAAGACAGAATTCTTCTAAAGTAAGCTCTTCAGAATCTATGTAGCAAGAAGAGAGGTTGGGCTACGGAAAAAATCACAGCTATGGCCCACCATTTTCCCTTTCATTATTTGGAAGACAAAAACAAAACAAAACCCTAAGAACGAATGACCAAAAGATAAATTAATTCAGTTACTGAATGAATTTAGGAATCTCCAAATGAGCTAATCTGAATTACAGAGGCACTGGTATATTGACCTAAAATCTTTTCATAGGTCTAAACTTTTTCAGTATTAAGATAGAATCCATCCTACTTTAGCTGACTTCCATCTTTATCATCACCTGGTCAGCCACCCCTCTACTATCATTCTCTTGTCTATCACAAGCTGTACAAAAAATGTTCAGTTCTTTGCATAAAGCTCATTCAATTCTACTCAGTCCATTCAACATGCTTATGCAAGACACTGTGCAAATATGGTCCCATCTCTTAAGGTGCTAGTGAAGTAAATGAGAGGATTCAACCAGAATGCTGAAAAATAACTGTTCCCAGCCTAGTTAAGTAGCAAGGAAGAAATAGAACTACTCCCTTTATTTGGAAAGAGGGTCATGGAGGTAACAGAAGAGAAGAATTTATATAATGCCTACTCTTTACCAGACACTGTGCTAAGTACTTTAAAAATATTACCTCATTTAAGACTCATAACCACCCATTTTGCAGTAGAGGAAACTGAGACTTCACAGAGGTGAAGTGACTTGCCTAAGTGTCAGTTAGTGTAAGAGGCTGAATTTGAACTCAGGTCTTCCTGATTCTAGGCCTAATCCACAGTGTCACCAGCTGACTCTAAGAGTTCAGAGTTATTTTGGGAGTGAAAGGGGCAGCTAGGTGGTGCAGTGGATAAAGCACCAGTGCAGGAGTCAGGAAGACCTGAGTTCAAATCTCACCTCAAACACTTGACATCCACCAGCTGTGTGACTTTGGGCAAGTCACTTAACCCCAACTGACTCATCCTGGCTCATCTCCAGTCATCTTGATGAATATCTGGTCACTGGATTCAGGCTAGTGATCTGCACAGCTCTCCCTCACTCAAAACAAAGTCAAGTGCAAGTCATATCATTAGTTCTCTGATGGCATGGTCTTCTTTGGCTGCGAAGGATGAACACGAACACACGAACACACACACACACACACACACACATAAGAAGGGAGTGAAAGGAGTAGGGACTTAGGAGGCCCTTATTCCTGTTTGAAATCTGGCAGAGCACATAACCTCACAAATACCATCATGCCCAAATACACAGCAGGATAGTCCCTCTAAATTCAAAAGTAAATTTACATATACATATACAAAACCCCTGCACTGAGAAGAGGTGGACAGACCAAAAAGAGGATATGTGACTGGACAAATGGATAAAGGGAAGTAGGTGGGATTGGGCAGAAGAGAGAGTGAGATACCCGAGGGTGTGGATTTTGCTACTGTCTAGATAAAAACTATCACTGATTTGGGAGCTGGGGAATGGCAAAGGAAAGTAGGAGAAGTAGATTTATATATTTGGTCCATTATGGAATAGAAACCAAGGAAAATATTAAGTCTAGTAGCTCTGGGAAAAAAAGGGCTGTGACTAGGGCAGATTCAGGGACTGTTTTGATGCTCAGTCCTAGAGTGAGCAAAGGGTGAACAAGTGCATGTTTATTCCCAGGGACCCATTGTCAAAACAAATCCTTCTTCTTGGCCTTGAGAAGCCAACCTGATGGCAAATCAACTCCTAGGAAGTTCAAGTTCCCATACACCCATGAAATGAAAGGCACTCAGAGAAAAATGAAAGGTTGCAGGGGAGAGTCACTGGCTATGTGTTCAGATATCAGACTTCCTAGTCTATAGGCTGGCATTCCTGGCTTGAGGCAGAAATGCCTGTGGACAGTGATGTACATGATAAGGGAAGAAAGTCCTTTGACCTGCTGATCCAGCCATATTTTCTAAGTACTGGGGAACCCATATAGGGGCTCAGTGACCAAAGCAGGTACACCTTTCCTTAGAAAGCTCAATGAACTGCTCTCTTTTCCTTATCTCCACACTCCCTTGGTGACTCTCTTTTCCATTATTTCTGTACAGGGAACTCCTGAAGCTTTGTCTCCAACTCAGACTTAGCTCCTGGGCCTCAGGCCCCTGCTGCCAGTTGTATATGGGACATCTCTACCTACATATGCCACTCACACT
Organism: Bettongia penicillata ogilbyi; assembly: GCA_023548195.1. Classification (NCBI taxonomy): domain Eukaryota; kingdom Metazoa; phylum Chordata; class Mammalia; order Diprotodontia; family Potoroidae; genus Bettongia; species Bettongia penicillata. The sequence goes on from JAJHZJ010000229.1 coordinate 1,864,964, forward strand.
TATTTTCCTATTCCTCTTAAAGACACCACCATTCTTACTTCACTCAGGCTCAAAAACTTGGCGGAATCTCTGAGTCATCTTTCTCCCTCACCTCCCAGATTCAGACGATAAATCTTGTCAATTCTACAGCTGCAAGCTCACTGTCATTCTTCCTCTGCTTTGCCATTTCCATTAATACTACCCTAGTTCCCAGCCTCATTAAAGCTTTGCCTTGAATGTTGTAAAAAGCCTCCCAACTCAATTCCCCATCTCAAATCCAGCCTCAGATAACCACTAGCTATGGAATCCTGGACAAATCACTAAACCTCTGTAGCCGCATCAGTTTCCTCAACTATAAAATGGAGAGAATAATAGGGGATCATGTAAGTTAACAACTGTAAAGAGCTCAGCACAGGCCTGCCACATAAGAGGCACTTGCATGATAAATGCTTGCTCCTTCTTCTCTCCCATCCACCCTTTACAATGAACTGATCAATACTCTAACGGCACAACCATAACCTCCAAGCAGATACTCAAAGACCCCTTGACCTACTCAAGCTTTTTAGATTCATATTCAAGGTTCTCCACAACTGGGCGCCAAACAACCTTTCCGTGTACATTACTCAGTTCAGTATAAACATTTATTAAGCAAAGTGTTGTTAATAAAGAGATATAAATGAAACATTCCCTGCACTCATGGAACTTACATTTTGCTGAGGTGTAGGGTGGGGAAATATCACATGCACACAGATAAGTAAACACACGGCAAGTTGAGGAAGGAGAGATCGGTAACAATTGGGAGAATCATCACTTTACCTAGGAGGTGGATAAGAAAAAGAGGAAGAAGTAAAGAGGGTCAGCTCCAGCCATGGATGTTGCCCTGTGTGATGATATAGAGAAAGAGGGAATGCTAAGCTCAGGAACAGTTAGTAGGTCATTTGTTTGGAAGACTTTGTAAGAGAAGGAGAGTAAATCTGAAAGGGAGATCTTGTAGGGAATATTAGATCTCTGAAAGTTCATAAGAGCCATCCCTTCTTTTTCTCATGTATCTTTAATTTTGCCTCTCTCTGCTAGATCCTCATCTACTTATAAACTGGCACCAGTCTGCCTAATGCTAAAAATTTTTTCTTGGCTTCTTCTATGCCCTCAATACTACTGGGGAATACTTGCTGGATTTGGAGTCAAAGAATTTGAGTTCAGATCCTAGTTCTGCTACTTATTTAGTGACCTTGAGCATGTCTGGACCTCAGTTTCATCACCTGTAAAACAGGAGAATTGAATTATTTTACCTCTGAGATCCAATCACTCAGGTTTGGTATGTTGGTGTTATCTTTGTTTTACCTCTTCGTCACTTCTTGTATACAATTAACTGCCAAGTTTTGTCAATTCTACTTCCACAATATCTCCTACATTCATCCCCTCTGCTCTATTTCCATCACCACCTTAGTAGGAGCTCTTAATACTTAAAACTTCCTTATAGGTCTCTCCATTCCATTCTCTTTCATGTAAGTCATACCACTTCATACTTTATACCACTGATGGATCATGTATGCATAATTCCTTATGGATGGTTCTGGTCATAGAATTGCTCTACTCAAAAACATTTGCTGGCTCTAGCCTGCCTATTGAGTCAGGCTCAAACTCCTTTCCCCTAGCATTCAAGAACCTCCAGGCATTCCTCAGCCCCTCTGGTTATATCTCAGAGAAACACCCATTCGGTACTCTATTTCCCAGACAAACTGTACTCTCTTCTGTCTCCAAAACACACTGTGCGCTTCTGCTCTGTCTTTACTCATGCTGCTTCCTATTCCTAGTTTTTTACCTATTCTCCACTTTTACCTACTAAATTATATACAAATGCCATCTATTCCATGAAGATTTCCTTCACCTCCCCACTGATGATATTTTTGCCCCCTTTGACTTCTCATTACCATTTTGATGCAATATTGTATGTTATCCGCACCCCATCATAACTCCCTCACCACAACAAAAGCATCAAGGACAGGTACTATATCTTATAGCACAGTGCTTTGCACACAGGTGTGTTTGTTGAACCAAATTTCATTGGCATGCTTTATCCTCCTCTCAATTCAGATTACCATCTGGCATTAGAAACACTATGGTCAGATACAGTTAACTTTCTGGGGAATTATCTATGGGGTTTCATTTCCCTGAGCTAGACAAAGATTCAAAAGGTGGCAATCAAGCAGATAGCACAAATAATCTTACGTGCTTTCTGTATGACGAGTATACTCATCAATTGTACAATTGTACAACATATACTTGTACAATTGATAAATCCTGTAATTAGAGTAACTGATTGAGAAATTCTTCCTTGAAATCTTGGACCTTACTAACATGGTTTCCAAATTTAGATTTACTGGTGTTTGGATGACAAAGTCCATCTGGAACCCAACCTTGAAGCATCTGCCAGAGCTTGGGATCCACTCACTGCCTCACCATCAAGAACCCAGGTTCATATCTGTACAGCCACAAAACAGTGGAGAAGAAATTGAAGAAAGCGTACTAGCTCTGTGTGGCTTATAGCACTGCATGCTGCTGGCCAGCCAAGTTTGTTTGTTTGTTTGGAAATCATGGAATACTGGAAAGGATGCTGAATTTGAAGTTGAATAGCAACCAAAGTCCTTATCTGCAAAGTGAGGAGTTTGAACTAGATGATTCCTAAGGTCTTCTTAAGTTCCAACATTCTATGACTACTTACAGACACAGACACACAGACACAGACACACACACACACCCCTTGCCAGCTGGAAGGGGGCAGGGAAAGGAAAACTCAACCCTGAATAAGAAAATACCAAACAAGAGATACATGATAAAGAAATGCCTATCGTACTCAGCTTAAATATGAGTCCCATGTCTGTGCCCAAGTTCAGAGATCAAAAGTCTCTGTATGATATCAGCAACACTACCATGACAAATTAATTACTTTATCTATCAGACACATCACAGTTTTACAGAATCAGGAAGAAGCCCTGAGGATTTGGAGTTGAACATATATTTACAATTCCATCATTCCTGTTAAGATGAAGCGTCCATAGTCCATAGCAAAGTAGAGGAAAGGCTATGAGGACCTGGGGCTTCAATTGCTGCTTTATTATTTCATACTGTATGACCATGGACAACTCTCTTACACTCTATGAGTTTGTATATGTTCTACAAAGTGAAGGGACTGGTCTAGAGCAGGGGCTCTAAACCTGTGGTCCACAGGCCTCCCAACTCCAGGATGTATAAATAGATTTGAAGAGGTCTTTGAATTTGATGGGGGGAAAATTACATTTTTTTCCACTACTCTCTAACTGAAATTTAGCATTTCCTTCAACTATTCAAAAACATCATTCTGATACTGGGCTCCACCAGACCACTTAAGGGGTACATGATAAGAAAAACTCCTAGTCCTGACCACCTCTAAGCCCCTTCCAATTGCAAACCTATCTATGAACCCAAAATTTTTATATTTCTAATAGCAACTAAGTTGCTAAGTGTTTACCAGCTAAATTCAAAGAGGTCTTCTAAAATGCAGCCATTAGAAAGTTGGGCTCAGAAGTCTAGAGTTGATATTTCATAAACAGTTCGATGAGTGCTTGTGGTTCTTTGTGAACTAAAAAATAAGCAGAGAGAAGAGCTGCTTCTTTCCCTACTTGCCCTATCCACACCCCCAAACCCAAATCATCTCATTCGTAAAATGAGGAGAGCTGGACTAGATCATCTCTGCAGACCATTCCAGATGTAACATGCTATGTTTCCATGATTTGTATTTCTTTCTCATTCATCAAATGGATCCCAATGTTGTATTAACCATTTCCCCAAGAGCTATAACTGAGTCCTCTACGAACCCACACTATTTTATTCTGCAGACTACCCCCCACCTACTTTTCCAATACACACATAAGACATAAATTACCACCCCCAACCAAGTTTAAAGGCAGTTTACAGGACAGTTCAGCAAAGTGGGTTTTAGAGGATTAATTGTTCTCACCTGAGAAGGAAATTATGTATCTTGAACAAATAAATATGCCTGGAGAACTAAAGCTTAGTAGATTCAAGCCAAATCAGAATTAAAAATGCCAAGCATTTACTTCACACTAACGTACTAGATAAGATTACTATTGGGAGTGGGCATTTCTGAGCACAATCCAAAATTATCAGTGCCAGAAAACAAAGGTCACTTGCAAGGTTATTCATTGATCTCTCCACCCCACATATGCAATCACTTGCCAAATCTGGTTTCTGTCCTTTCTAATTCAGATCTTCATCATTTCTCACTTGGACCACTGCAACAGTCTCCAAATTGCCCTCCCTGTCTCATCTCTCCATACTCTAGGCCTACACACAGCAGTCAAGGTGGTTAGGATATATCCTAAGGTGTGGATCAAACCATGTAATTTCCTATTCAATAAACTCTAGTGGCTGCCCAGCCCTTGCTGAAATGAAATATAAATGTTTCTGTTTGGCATTTAAAACTCCAGCCCATCTATCCTGCGTTATTAGATTTTACTTTCCTTGACTCAACTCCACAATCAAGCCAAACTGGCCATTTTGTTGTTCCTTACACATAACATTCTATCTTTCATCTCTGTGTCTTTTTACCACCCCTCACACATGCTTGGAACAAAATCTCATTCTCTGCTTCTTTAAATTCCTGGTTTCATTCTTCATGAGGCATTTCCTAATACTTCGCTGCTAGTGCCTCCCCCTTCCCCTCCAAGTTGCTTTATGTCTGTTTTGTTTATTCCTATATTTATACAAATTGTTCTGTTAGAACATAGCCTCTTGAGGGCAAGGACCATCACACATCTGGTTTTGTATCTCCAATACCTAGCACAGTGTCTGGCTCAAAGAAGACACTTAATAAATGCTTCTTGATTAACTGACAGAAGCTCATAATGAATCAAAAACTAAGGACTAATTGATAAAGGTGTAACAGTAAGAGGCACACTTAGGGTTTAGGATAGATGGATGCTAATATAAATCTCCACTTTGAATGTCAAGTGAAATTTATTGGTACCCCTCAGAGCAGGATGAAGCATTATGCTTACAAGCAACAGTGAGTCAACAAATATTTATTAGGAAAAGAAACCTACGTGTCAGGCCCTATGCTAAGCACTACAGATACAAAGAAAGGCAATAACACTCCCTCCCTCAAGGAGTTCACATTGTCTGGAATAAAACAAACAAGAAAATAACTACATACATACAAGATATACGGAGAGTAAATGGATGGAAATTTGGGGAGGAAAGCATTAAGCAGCAGAAGAAAGAATTGGAGAAAGGGGAAGTCCTCCTACAAAAGGTAGGATTTGATCTGACTTTAAAAAAGCCGGGAAAACTAAGAGGAAATGGTGAGATGGGAGAGGATTCCAGGCATGGAGGTCAGCCAGTGCAAGAGGGAAGAGGAAGAAGACTGGAAAGAAATGGAGGGGTCACATTGTGAAGTTTATAAAAGACAAAGAGGAAGCCACACCAGAGCCTGATGAGCAGTGGTTGTTACCTGACTGGGACCTATCCTTGAAGAAAACTGCTTTGACAACCGACTGGAGTTGGAAGAGATTTTAGGTAAGGCCTCCAGTTAGAAGACTACTATAACAGTACTGATGAGTGATGAGGGATTGCACTAGGGTGGGAGCTGTATGAGTAGAGAGAAGGTACATACGACTTGTGGAAAGAGAAAGGACAAGATCTGGCAAAGAAGTATGTATGTCGAACGAGTGCAAGTGAGGTTCAGGGATGCCATCAAAGTTGGAAACCTAGTGACTATGGTATTTTGGAAGTAAGAAGGTTCTGTTGTCCACATTCCTAGGTGATAAAGGGTTGTGACCTAGCATGGGCAGGCTAGAGGTCAGAAACTAATGTTCAGATCCAAGGAGCTGTGTGAGGGAGGGCCTATCAGAGAAGAGAACATGGAGTCACATGGCTAGGGGATGCAGTCATGGGAGATCCAAAGTTCAGAAAAGAGCATAAGAAGCCCCATGTTCCTGCAAATGTTGTAGTCTTCCTGTAACCTTACTGGGGGAGGCTCCCTGTCCATTCAGGGAAATGGACATAAAGATTTATAATAAAAGTTTTCCTGATTTCACAACAGGTATTGTTCTTTATTTAAGGTGAGCATGTTTCTCACTGTTGGGGGCTTGTTAGACAAGCCCACTTCTAACAGTTCTTGGGGGCTCGTCCAGGATCTTTAGCATCCCAAAGGTCAAGATGGAATCTTGCTTGTGGGGGATGGGAGCTCACCCACTGATTTTTTCAATGGCCCAAACACCCACAGGCAAGGTTCCCCTCTTCTGACTGCTAACCTCTCCTGGACTGTTTGAAACTGTTGTGAAGTCAAGAACACAGCTAAAACAATGGATTGAATGGCTTGAGACAGTATATGTCAGGGACATGAGCAGCGGCAGGAAAATTGGTAGTTAAGTACTGCCTTGTGTGCCTCAGGATCTTGGGCAGGACCAGTCATTTGGGGGCTTTCAGAGTATTAAGCCCTAACTGGGGAGTGAGCACTGGGTACCAGGGAAGGGATGAGTAATCCTCTGAGTATTTCTTCGGAAGCCGTACGAAGGAATGCTGGCTATATTACTTCATCTGTCTGCTCTGGAAAGAGAGAGCAGAGAGAAAGAAGGGAGAAGGAGAATTTAGATTCTGGGAAGGATCCTTTTGAAATTGGCTTGAAATCAGTCAATTTAATTGGCATGAATAGTTGGATTTTGATTGGTCTAATCTAAAATTAGTCTATTTCCTAAAAAGAGAGGATCTGTACTGCTCTGTCTGTTCTGTGTTTGTCTGTGTGTTTGTTAAGTGTTTTGTTAAATTGTAAATGCAGCTCAGAGAGGTGAGTGGGGTGGGAAGAGAGGAAAAGGGAAAAAAATGCTTTACTGTTTGACTTGATAATGATGTTAACAGAAAATCTGAAAACTTTTAAGAAATTGCTTTAAAAAAAAACTCTTTTTTTTCCTGCATTCTAGAATCCTGGTCAGGTTGTGAATATGAAAAGGAAGATTTTGGCTCTTTGTAGAGTATTCAACTTAAAAAAAAATGTGGCTCTACTGATAAGTTAAATTGTTAACTCTTAACCTTTAAGATTTCTTTGTAAGGAACAAGGAAACTGGAAGGAATGGTGAGTATTTGGTTGATCTGAAGGGGAGGATATAGGTAGGATGGTGGAGTGTTCCATGTGCTTGGACCTTGCACTCCCTTCCTCCTCCCCCATCTCACTTAAGAAAATGTTTAGCCTGATTGGGAAACCAACAGACAAAGTTATGAAAGGTTATTGGATTTAAAAATTGTGTACTGTGATTTGTAATTATCACTATTAGTTATTTAGCTCCCAAGCCTCAAGCTTGGAAGTCACCCATTGTCAGTATTAAATTATTTACACCCTTTTGCCTAGGCAAGGATGATCTCTTTTTGTAATGGAAATTAGCAGAGTAAAAGACAGGCAGTCTGGAGTGAAAAGTTGAGTTTTGATTTAAAGAGATCTCAAAGCTAAAATCTGTACTTCATGTTTAAGTAAATATATCTGATACCAGACTATGTGAGTAAAATTGCAAATTCACTTTAGAATTTCAGTGATTTCTCTTAGAAGTCCATGCTCAGACCACATGGACAAGGGGAAGGTTACCACTCCCATATGATGATGAGACTAGGCAAGCTGGTCTGGTGGGCCTGGGAGGGAGGAAGTGGAGCTGGAAAAAGGCATTTCAGCTCTTTAAGAAAGTAGAGTAAAAAGAGGTTATGGGAAGTTATAAATGAAGTTTTCTTTTAAGCAGCAAGAATATTTGACTGAAAAAAAGGAGGGCTAAAATGCTTATCATTAGTGATTATAAATCCAGGTTTGATATGATTTCAAGTTAAAATCTGTCCTGAAGAAATAACAAGTAGCCTCTGAGAATGCTCTTCCTATCAGGATTAAGCAGAAAAAGATATTGTTATTTGGCATTTATGATTATAAAATGCTTAACATAAGGATTGGGTATACATTAGATGCAACATTAATCTAATGTAATTGTTACATGATTTTTAAATTTGGAGTTTGTTATATAGAGATTGGTGTTTTAAAAGGATGTGATAGAAATTTGATAATTTGAAACTTATATTAGCTTATAAATAAGCAGTGAAAATGCTGATGTTTGCTATATAATGGTAGAGTTAACTCTACCACTTAAACCAGAATGGGATTCCAGTGAAGACAGTTATAGTTAAGATGCAGAGGAACTGGATAATCTGAGTAATGGATTGAGACTTGGAAAGATAAAAGTTTGATTGGAAATACGAAAGACAAATAATAAGGTTTGAATCATTCTGGATGGGTCAGTTTCAGATGCTTTCAGTAAGTAGTCAGGGTGTGAGGAAGTATTTTAAGAAGACAGAAAAACCATGTAACTTGATTTGATAATTAATAGCTCAATCAAATTTGCGATGACTGTATCTGAAAGGATATCAGGTGATAGTGTGCCCACATGGTGGTAAGGTTACTGGGCAAGGTGATGTGGAAATGCATTCAGTGGAATGGGTAATGGCTTATTTAAAGTTTTAAGTAAACTTAAATAGTTTTAAATTTTTAAATAAATCTAAATGTTATTATATTAGAAACTGCACTGTTAAATTAATTACGCATTGGTTAAAAGAGAACAGTTATGAATTCTGTGTAAGAGTTTCTGTGTTGTAGAATTCCTATTGAGAAAATGAGAATCCTTGGGGAAAAAAATACATATATATTTTTATATATGGTTGTGAATTTCAAGCACATTCCATCTCAGGATGTATTACGTATGTTAAAAGTTTATTTCTGCTGTTAAGAAAGAAGTTTTAACTAAAATTGTTTTTGCTATGAATCAAACATTTACAAAAGTATGTTTGTAAAACAAAGCTTATGGGCAAATGTGAAAAAGCCTTGGTTTTAGATCTTTTGTAATTTTTGTCAATTAGGTTCATGAGGGTTTTGTGCGAAACTGTAAACTGTTCTTAGAGGAAGATATCTGTTGTATGAAGAAATGTTTTGTAAAATCTTTTGTATGATTTTTGAAAGACCTAACTAACAAATTTATATTTGTAAGCTAATTTGTTACAATAACTTCAGGTTTTATGGGGGGGGGGGGTTGGAAGATAGGGGACAAAATAAGGGAGACCAAGAATTCTAGGGTTCCAGGAAGCTCTGTGACAATTTTAAGACAATTTTAAGACAAAAAGCCTCCTGGTCCTATCCCCCTTTCCTTTTCAAGTCCAGTCATTATTGAAGGACTTCTTAAAAGATAATCTGAACGGGAGATGCTCAGAGAAGAAATGTTAACTCTTTCTATTGTGGAAGAAAAGGAGTGGCTCCAGCCCCACCCAGGGGCTGAAGAGTCTAAAATGATCACCCAAGTGGTGTGGCCCTTTGCTTTGTTAAAGTTGTAATCTCTTAAGTAAAGTGTAAACTGCTTGTATGTGAAACCTGCCATCTAATATACAAGCCTCAGGGGACAATTGTGTCCTCAGCCTGGGATGGGATCCTTCTGGCTCAGTTTCTCCATTGTGTTCCTTTGAAAAGGAGTGTTTTCCCACTTGACTATTTTTGAGTCTGGCTATAAAGTGGAGAAGATGTCTAATTAGGTCCTTGCTTTTCATCTTCATGGCAAGTTTCTGTAATCAAAGCAGATAATTTAAAACATAAGCACAATGCAAGGAGTGGAATCTTACTGTTTTCAATTAATTGGTAAATGAGTACTCTGGTATGGTCTTGTGAAAGATAAATCCATGAAATAGAACATTCTTTCTGAATCTTATGGGAATAATTAGATAAAAGAGGGGATACCAAAGTATAAATGTTATGTTGTATCATTGTTCCATAGAACAAGAATGGGATTTAAAGTTAACTATAATTATATCTTAGCTGCAGAGGGACTGAGGAAGGAGTCACGGGTGGCCCTAGGTGGTCTAGGGGTTCCAGGCATGGTCTTGATGGGAGTGGCCAGTAACCTGGAGAACTGGATTGATAGGGCACAGTGATATGCCTCTATGGACCTCTAGAGAGCCAGTTCACATTAGACAAAGTGAGGTTTTCCAGGTACCTTTTGGACAAATGGGACTAAAACTCTTTGGGGATAATGAACAAAGGTCCCAACTTGGAATAAAGTCTTTACATGTTACAAAATAATGTAAAAGCCATTGGTATTAAAACAATAGACTGAATTAATTACTGAGACATCTTTAGGTTAGGGAAAAGAATTACAGTCTTAAGTTTCTTAGAGGCAGGTAACCTCTAGTAGTATTTTACACTGATGGAAAAGTTAAATGTTTCTGTTTTGATTTGAATTCATGAACATAAGTTGAAGTCAGTGTTTGAACTTATCATATGTGTAGCTCATTCTTTTAGACTGAGCAGGGTTAGAAAGGGATAGAGTAGTTTGGGAAACAGATGTAAATCTACTAGAGCAACAATATGATTATAATGGTAAATTTGATTTTATGATTTAATCAGGAACTAGAACATATATAGAGAGGCATGTGAGCTACTTAAGACTTGCTTCAAAAGATGTGTCAATGTGAAATTATAGTCATATCTGCAACTGATTATTGGAGCTTGTTATTTTAAGATTTTACAGGACTATTAACTGACTGTTCTTCCGAACTGAACTCTAGGTGTGGATAGCAAGAGAGACAGTCTGAGCCACTGATCCATGATGCCAATAAACCTGTGAGATGCTGTTATGAATTGCAAAAAGGTGATCTTATGGGAAGGCTGGGAGAGTGATTGTTCAGTTTGGGCTGAGGTAGGATTCTCCTGACTCAATTTTCCCACTAACACCTGGCAGACTTTAAGCCTGGCTGAACGCCAGGTAACAATGTACTCCTGCCTGGAACTGATATGAAGTTAGGGAGATGTTGTTTCTCTGCAACGTCCCTACTCTTAGTGGAAATTTCCTATAATCAAAAGTTTTGTAAGCATAACGCCAGATCTATTAAATAATGGGTTGTTGGTAGGGGAACATCTGAGGTTAAGTCTAAAATTAAGCTATTAGGCTTAGGATTTTAGACCAACAACAGTAAGTTAAGGTCCTTTAATTCTTAATAACAGCATGGAGACAATCAGGTCAAGGGCTCGTGAGGTTAGCATATATAGTTATTATAATTTTTGTCTCAGTTGATGCTAAAAGAAAAAGTGGTTTATGTTCTATATTGTAAATGCTTTAAAGGCAGTATCACATGACCAGAGGTTGGGATTGTTTTATTATATGATATGTACTGTGTTAAAAATGATTATTTATTGTATTTATGTAAGTACTGGAGCCTGTTATTGACTCCTTAGTGAAATCTCATCTTCCTGATCAGGTAAATGAATAGTGAATTAATGTAAAATGTAAACACTGGGTTCTAATGTGGATTTCTAAAACATGACAATTGGCCAAAGTTTCAATTTTGATTTTGTAAGAGTGGTAAGAGTATAAAGCTTAGGAATGATAATCTAAAATTGTATCAAGGTCAGTTTTGTAGGAGAGTGGACATCTGAATTTCTACAAGAAGATAAAGGGAAGAAGATGCGAAGATACTGTGCTGAAGATGGCTTGAAGGAGCATCCAGACCAGAAAACTGCATCAGATGATGTCCTTCCCCAGATCTGCTGTGTGAGAAGGAACCTCTGAATGGACAATTGATTGATCTACCTTTTCCTTTTGAATCTCTGTATCTGTACTTATAACAAGGGGACTGCCCCCTTGTAATGTGTCAATGCGTCCAGTCAACTTTGCTCCCTTCCCATATTCATATAAAGGGGAGATAGATAAAAGGAAGAATTCATAGGGGAAAGAATGTGAAGAGGTATTTATTGGATTTAGGTGTGGAAACAGAAATTTTAATAAAGAAAAAGAGGGGGGATTTTGTGGGAGGTAAGAAGGTTCTGTTGTCCACATTCCTAGGTGATAAAGAGTTGTGACCGAGCATGGGCAGGCTAGAGGTCAGAAACTAATGTTCAGATCCAATGAGCTGTGTGAGGGAGGGCCTATCAGAGAGGAGAACATGGAGTCACATGGCTAGGGGACGCAGTCACGGGAGATCCAAAGTTCGGAAAACAGCATAAGAAGCCCCATGTTCCTGCAAATATTGTAGTCTTCCTGGAACCTTACTGAGGGAGGCTATCTGTCCATTGAGGGGGAATGGACGCAAAGATTAATAAAAGCTTTCCTGATTTCACAACAGGCATTGTTCTTTATTTAAGGTGAGCATATATCTCACTGTTGGGGGCTTGTTAGAGAGGCCCACTTCTAACAATATTGATGCCATTGCCAATAGGGAAGATGAGGAGAAGGGTTTGTTTGGGGGTGGGGCAGATAATGAGTTCTGTCAGACATCCAATCCAAATCTATAAAAGGTAGTTGGTGATGAAGGTTTGTAGTTCAGGAGAGAGAACAGGGCTGGATATTTGAATCTGGAAATCATCTACAGAGAGATATGTGAGAGATGAGATGTGAGATGAATCACATGAGATGAATCCAAAAGAGCTGATGAGGCCACCAAGTAAGATAGTATACAGGGGAAAGAAGCATTGCCCAGAATAGAACGTTGAGGTTCATCCACAATTATGGGGTACGACATAAATGAAGACCTAGCAAAGGAGACTGAAAGCTGGCAGGTAGAAGAACCAGAAAATAGCAGAGTTGTAAAAAGACTAGGTATTCAGGAAGAAGTGATCAGTGAGGTCAAAAGCTACAAAGAAGTCAAGAAAGACAAGGATTGAAAAAAAAGCAAATAAGAGATCCTTAGCAATTCTGCAGAGAGGGGGCAGTTTCAGTTAAATGAAGTCAGACTGCAGAAGGCTAAGAAGAGAGAGAAGAAATGGTGGGATGGCTTCTTCAGAAGGGGAGGGATAGCTAGTGGAGATAGTTTGGACCAAAAGATAGTTTTTGAAGGATGAGAGACACATGGGTGTATTTGTAGGCAGTAGAGAAAGAGTCAATACACAGAAAGAGGCTGAAGGACACAGTCATCTCATGAAGGAATAGGAGCTAGCCAATAACAGGGCCAGGACACTTTTCCCCAGGCATCCTCAGAACAAAATGCCTTATAACAATTTCATAAATAAAGTACAAACCAAGTAAAATCCTCATCATTTTACATCTGGAATACACTTCTCTTTCTGGGCAATTCAAGTTTGTTTACAGCCTGCCTCACATGACCTGGACTCTTTCCCTGAGCAATTTGCCAAACAGCTGCTCTGAGTGAGGTTTTTTTCAAGTGTTTAATGAAAATGAGGGGGTATTCACTTGTACATGTGAGGACAGTACAAACATCAGGGGTGTGTTCCACACTTTCACATGTGAGTCACTCCTTACTACATGTGTGAAAACTCAAAGAAGCATTTATTTTCTGCTTGGTATCCAGTACTGAGCTGCCCTCAACCACCAAAAGGAGACTCAATCCACCTAGGGAACTCAGAGTTTACCTATCTTCCTAAACATGTGTATATTACACACCTACACTAACAACCTAACCCACAAAACAAAGTTAACATATCCCAACCACTCCATCAGTGTCAACAATACTGTAATATTCTCAATATCTCAAGTTCCAAGAGTTATCTTTATCCCTTTTTCTTCTTTGATTTCTGCCTCCCCCCCATCTCCTGCTGCCACCCAAATCCAGACATCATAGTTGAATCAACAGAATTACTTCCTGACAGGTTTTCCTGCCTCCAATCTCTCCCTTCTTCAGGCCATCTTGCATATCACCAGCAGACTGACCTTCTTAAAAATAAGATGTCCACTCTCTTACTTAAGAAACTTCAGTGATTCTCTGTTGCCTTAAGAATAAAATCCAAACTGGCCTCCTAGACCCTCTTTATTTATCCACTCATCCCTCCCCATGACAGGATCTCTGATGTCAGAGGACCAGAATTTCACTATAACACAGTTTGTTCTAGAATACTATTTGGCAGAAGGCAGGATCATCATTCCAGGTAGATTTAGTTACTCAAGTACCAAAAGAACCTCATTATGAAAGCTGCCACCTCTATCTGGCAATCCCATTTCACAAAGCTCTAAGGCAGCTACAGCAAGATACCAAGGTGCTTCATGAATGAATGGATTGTGGTGAGACCATTTATAAAGAATTCTATCCAGGTATCTTCCACAGTATCTAACTTCCATATTATATAAACATGGACAGATACTGTGGTACAGTGGATAGAAGCATAGTAGAGAGAAGGCTGACCTTGGAATCCTGCTGTCTGACAACCCCTATACATTGTTTCCTATCTGTCCTGTATATAGTTTACTTGTATATCTTTCTTTGCATGTGGTTACCCTCACTAGATTGTTGGGTTGTTTGTCCTTGTTTCTCAAAGAGAACCATGACATCAGGGAAGGGATGCCATGACAAGCAAGTGAACTGGACTGAAGTGAGGGAGAGCTGTGCAGTATCACCAGCTTCTCTTGGGGTACACAGTCCTTGAGGACAAGGGCTCTCTCTGCCCTCTTTTTGTATTCCTAGCACTCAGCACAAGGCCTAGTACACAGGAGGCGCTTGATAAATGTTATTGATTGATAATGATTGTGTGATCCTGAGTACGCTAGTCATTTCACTTTTTAGTGTCTGCAGGCAACTATGATATACACTAAGAAGGTGGCCAACTGCATCAGCAGAGATTTCCTTATCAGAAGCTTCTTACAGTAACAGAAAGAGAAAGGGAGAGAAATCTACCTATGTTTATCCATATCCCATTATATGTAATAAAAGTGAGCTACTGCACACTTTAAAGTAATTGGAATTGGGTAAGAATATCCTGTCATACAAAAGGCTATGCTACTTTATTGTTTACATACTAATAAGATATAAAACTATTCCAAACGAAAGGTTACAGCAAGAAAAAATAGGATCTGTGTCATGTTTGGAAAACCCAACCCAGCAGAAGAACTAAGACTTGGGTTCTAGAAGAGACAATTTCTTTTTCAACAATTCACCAATGTCGTTGCTCTATGAGCCAAAAAGAAAGCAAAATTCACCCAAATTCATGTGGATTTGGAGGTATGCCTAGTCTAGCTGTGACCAGAAGAACTGGGGAAACATTTCATTCTCATCTTAGCATTATTGTTCTGTGTTGATGTGTGAGAAGAGAAACTGGTCCCCCAAAGGTAAGGACTGGCCTGGGTCCTACATGGAAAGCTGAGAGTTCTGAATAATGACTCTGGAGAAGTCATTTTTATCTGTTCAGAAACCTTGTTTGTTAAAAGGTGTTTAAATGTATTATGGAGGATGGCCTTTCTCTAGCTCCTTAAAAAAGAACAGCTGTAAAAATGTACTAAATCTCCTATTCATTAACTGTGTGACTTGGGGAAATGTAGGCAACCTCCTTGACACTTAACAATAATGAAAGACTGGATGTTAGCAAAACTGTGTGCAAAAAAGAGAAAGAGAGAGAGAGAGAGAGAGAGAGAGAGAGAGAGAGACAGAAAGAGAGACGGAGAGAGACAGAGAGACAGAGAGAGGGAGAGAAAGAGGGAGAGAGAGAGGGGGAGAGAGAGGGAGAGAGAGGGAGAGACAGACAGAGAGAGAGAGAGAGAGGGGAGAGAGAGAGAGAGAGGGAGGGAGAGAGAGAGAGAGAGAGAGAGGGAGAGAGAGAGAGGGAGAGGAGAGAGACAGGCAGAGAGAGGGGAGAGAGAGAGACAGGCAGAGAGAGAGAGACAGAGAGAGAGGGAGAGAGAGGGAGAGGGAGAGACGGAGAGAGAGGGAGAGAGAGGGAGAGAGAGAGAGGGAGAGAGAGAGACACAGAGAGAGAGAGGGAGAGATGGAGAGACGGAGAGATGGAGAGAGGGAGAGAGAGAAAGAGATGGATGGATCCCTTTGGCACTGTGAAGAAGCCTCTGGATCCCTTCTTGGAGTCACATTTTTAAGTAACTGAAGAAAATACTACATGTCAGTGAGAAGTTAGTAAAAACTGTCATTTTTTTCCCCATCCAAGTTTATTGATGCCCTGAGAGCTAAGGGTTTTGTGGCTCCCAGATTAAGAATTTCTGAACTTGAGAATAGTTAAAGGCTCCTTTGGGTTCTAAATAGTTCATAATTCTAGGAGAAAGCAAGTTTCACATAATTTGCATATTTTATGAAGCTACAGACAGATAACGGATAGATGCTTTCTGAGAGAGGGAAGTTAAAGGCTAGTCAGTCAGAGGAGAAAGGGAAAACTATTTGGAAGGAATGAATGATGGACTTTTCACAGGGCCCAGTCATGTGATTAAGTTTCAAAGCTTTACTCTCTTTTTCTGCTTTAAAATGCAAGAAAGAAAGAAGAGACTGTGAGGAAGGGACTTGAGCCAATCAATAGTTGAGGCTATGCCTCTCATAAGATGTGAGGGGGAAAAAATAAACCTAATATCTTTTGCTAGACAGAGTAAAATCTGAAAGGAAATGGTCTCCTGGCGCATTTGGTGCCCAGCCACCTTGCTATGTTGCCAGAGCCTTGTACACACTCTAAAACTTCCAGGCAGCACTTCCCTGGGTTGGGGAGTTCTAACTCCAGCCTAGGACAAATCGAAGTTGAATTAAATGGTGACTCATAATAATTAAAGCTTAGTAAGAAATGGGCTTAGGTTGTACGTCCTTAGCTTTCACTCTAATTATGTGTTTCTTTAATAAATATTTTCATTTATGTTTCTTTTAGGTAATTTCAATGGGGTAATTCAGTCATTTTAATAGAGTTCTATTTTTAATTTGGAAAAGTCTAATTGAGTGGGAAAGCACAGCAAACTAGGTAGTTAATTATGCCTAGAGAGGCAGGATAGGATAGGAGGGGATATAGAGCTGGCCTCGGCCAAGAAAATGTAGGTTTTCTGCCACCTTGTGTGTAGTCACCTGTGTGACCTTGAGCAAGTCATCTGACCTCTCAGTGCCCTAAGAACCTCTCTAAAACTAGAAATTGCAGAGAAGGTGCCGACATGCATTTGCAGAGAGTCTCCTGGTTGGGAGTTCCCATACCAAATGAAGTGACAGGTCCAGCTCCTATTCCCCTACGGAAACGATGACTGAGAAGCGCATGTAAAGTAAAAACAAAACCACTGACTTTGGAGTTAGAGAACGTAGGTTCAAATGTTGCCCCTTTGTAACGTTAGATAAGTCAGGCAACATCCTTGGGACTAGGTTTCCTTCTCTGTAAAATAAAGGAACTGGATCAGATGGCCTCTGAGACCCTTTCCAGTTCTAGTCAGGTAGTCAACAAACATTTATTAAGCACCTACTAAATGCTAGGGGATGCAAAGAAGGGCAAAAGATAGTCCTTGACCTCAAGGAGCTCACAGTGTCATGGGGAAGATAACACAAAAGAAGCCAAAAGGAGAGGGAAGGTACCGTGCAGCTGAGAGCCATGAAGACCCTTAGAGAAGTGCCAGCCTGGTAGGAAACGACAAGATGGCTGGCCTAGCACTCTCCTGAAATGGAGAATCTGGGATCCAGATCTCGAATTTTGTTCAGACTTGGAGGTGGTGCCAACCTAATGAGAGCTTACCTTAATTAGTGTTTAAGAGGAAACAATCAAATCAACCACTCCCCTTGCAAACCCAAATTCAGGAGCCAATAAAACTATGGAGTAGTAAAAAGGATGTAATTAATGTACATGCTAGAACTTCAGGAAGAGTAAGCAGTTTTAAGAGCAGATCAGCTCCCCTGAAGAGGGCATTATGCACCTGGAATGTAGTGATTTTCTGTTAGTAGAGTCCAGAAGACACCTGAGGAATTAAGATTCAGGTGACTATGAGGAGGGTAATTTTAATTTTGACTGACAGTCAAGGTGAAGGCCAACAAGGGGAAAAGATCCTGCTTCCCCAAAGAGTTGAGAGAAATGATTCAGGCTGGAACTGCATGTGAAAGTATGATGAAATAACAGGAAAATACAAAAACAACCCTCTACACACACACACACACACACACACACACACACACACACACACACACACACACACACACACACACGCACGCACACACTCCCCCAAAGGATAAAAGGGCTAGAGACAGAACAAGGAAGCTAAGAGTTACTGGAAGACAACGAGAGTATCATTAGCTGAAAGAGTATAGAGCAAGGAGCCTTGGGCTCTAATCCTGGCCCTGCTTCTCACTCCAGTCATTTAGCCTCTCAGGGGCCTCAGTTCCCTCATTTGTAAAAAATGAGGGAGCTTGGATCAGATGACCTTTGAAGTCCACTTCAACTCTGAATCCTTTCCTATGATTAATGTACGCTGTAAATCCATGGCAAGCAAACTGGATAATATGAGATTATCCACCTTACCAATTCTGTAGAGTTTCTCCCAAGTCAACAAGTGTTGTATTGAAGCAGATAGAAAGAGGAAGGAACTACTAAGTTATTGTTTTTTGAGGTCCTGAAAACTACAATGTTATAAATAATACTTTAGATTAAATTCATAATTTATATTAAATAAAATTGGTAAAATCAAATTATTTAGATTACACAGTAATTTGGAGCACTGGACAAATTCAGTGCAGTCAAATTTTTTCAAGTCAAAGCAACAAGTATTTTAATAAGCACCTGCTACGTGCCAAGCACTATGCTAGGAATACTAGGAATCAAAGATTCTGCTCTCTCAGGAAGCTATTTGGGGAATACTACAAAATATATACAGAATAAAGATTTAAACAATAAAGATTGTGCTTCCTCCCATTTGTTCTAATTTTTCTATACAACATGGCTAATGTGAAAATATGTTAATAAGAATGTATATGTAGAGTCTATATTGGATGGCATGCCATCTTGGGGAGGGGAGGAAGGGGAGAAAATTTAAAACTTAAGGGAAGTGAATGTTGAAAAATAAATTGACTAAATAGATAGAAAATAAATAAACACAAGGTAGCTAAAGAGAGGGCACCAGCAGTTGGAAGGAACCGGAAAGCTTTCTGTCTTCATAACTCAGATGTGAAACTACATCTATGTTAAAGAAATATATTCACCATTGTGGTGGTTGGTGTCAGTCGTTTTAGCCATATCCAGCTCTTCATGACCCCATTTAGGGTTTTCTCAGCAAAAATCCTGGAGTGGTTTGCCATTTCCTTCTTCAGCTCATTTTACAGATGAGGAGATAGAGGTAAACCAGATTAAGTGACTTGACCAAGGTCTTAGCTAACAAGTAAGTGTCTTGGGCCCAGCTGCCTCTATTTTCATTTTCAGGCTTCTGTCATGTTGGAAAGCTTTGTGGACATAGACAAAAAAAACACCAGATGAGCAGGTATAGACAGATTATTATCTGGTCTTAAACACATCAGATAAGCAGGTATAGACAGATTATTATCTGGTCTTAGGGAATCCATATTCAGGAAGAAGAGACAAGGAATCCATCAAAGTATTGTCCTTTTATAGCTTTGTAGAAAAAACCTTGATTTATGAACTGACAAAAGCCTACCCTTTTCACCCAAGTGATGCTCCCTGACTGAGAATCATGGAATGTCATGATCTCAGCAGAACACTACTGCAAATAACCCAGGGCAGTGGATATAAGCGTATCAGGGCACAAGAAGTAGTAATAAAAATAACTAATAATAGCTAGCATTTATATAGCATTTTAAGTACTTTGAACATGTTAATCCATAAAAGTTATCACTAAGGAGATGTATGAGCAGAAAAGTAAGCAGGCGGGCTGTGTAACGACAAGAGCACAGTTGAATAACCAGGCTGAAACCTTCCAAAGAGGCCAGAGAAAAGGTTCCATTTCATTGAATAAATACTCATTAGAAAATTTACAGAAAGACAAGGGATAAGTTGTGGAGGAGCTACAATCTTTGGCTATGGAGGGACTACCCGCAATGAGGGGCTCACAGATGCAGATAGTGATGGGATTACTTTAACTTCTCCATATCTTTTTGCCCTTTCTACTCATGTCTACTTATGCATCCTCCAAGAGAAAGTGGACTGACTTAGTTGCTTCAAGTTGTCCAACTCTTAACACAGATGCTTCTTGCAACTGTTAGATTAGAACCTCCTCGAGGGCAAGGATAGTAACATTTTTTTCATCTTTGCTTCCCCAGAGTCTTGAATAGTGCCTTACAAATTTGTTGAACTGAGTTGAGTATGCAAGATTAAAAATCCACAGCAAAAACAAACTAATTACAGCTCAAGCATAACGGTCAGAATTAAGTTGCATCTGGACCTTTGCAAAGTCTAAGGAGAAAAAAATAAGTACAGTTCAATCTTCGAAGTCAGTTACAATTGGTATCTATGTGGGAATATATAGCCTCCTGTAGGAAATGTCATAATTATTAGAATATGTATTTAAGTCATTGGAAGGGTCACCAACTATAATTCAATAGGTTAGCTATACATAAACATGGTACTATTTTTCTGTGTTCTATATGGAAGATAAAAATTAATTAGCCCAAATCATTTTATGGAACTAAAACTATACTATATATTTAAAAGATTTATTTATAAAATGTTGTAATCAAGCATGCCTTTTTTGAATACTTATTAAGTTATAACAATGATATAAGGGTTCTCTAAATTATATACTTTAAACTTGCCTTATATGGTATTTATTCTTAGACTCCGCCCCATTCTGTACATCCTTTTCTGAATGTAGTATGGTGTATCAGGATCTCTCTTAAAATGTGGGACCCAGGATAAAACACAGTACTCACAACGTGGCCTGACAAGCAGGGCATAATTCTCTTTTTCATGATCCAGTCTCCACCATTCAGCTACCATCCATCTCTGTGCCTTTACACCAGCTGTTCCCCCATGCCTGAAATCCAATCCCTCCTCACCCTTACCTGCTAGAATACTTGGTTTCCTTCAATGCTCGGTTCAAGTAATCTCCTTTCTCCTTCCTACATGAGGCGTTTCCTGATCATCCCCAGGTTATAGTGACATCCACCTCTACCAACTGCCTGGCATATATTGTGTACATGTTTCCTCTCCCAAAATAATGTAAGCTCTTGGGAAGCAGGAGATATTTCATTTTTGTGTTTGTATGCCTGACGCTGATCTACAAATGCCTATTGATTGGTTGATAGAACTGAGTCCTGTCTTAGGACATTTCCTATATTGTTACAATAAATCTTTACAGGATTTCTTGATTGTATTGTAATTTAACTTTATTCATGGTTATATCTAGTGTCTCCAACTAGACTGTAAGTTCCTTTCCTTGTTCTTTCTGCTCTAAATAGTTTTCAAAGTTTTCTTCATTGCTTTTCACATTTTTCACAATCTTCAGTTCACCTTGAACCTCAAACTTCCTAATACTATTCTTAAAACTCTGACTTCCTTTTAAAAAGGAAAAAAATACTCCTGGATGTATGTTCCTCTTTCTATCTTCTGTATGTGTCCTTTGTAAAACTAAGCTCAGAGAAAATCCTACGCAATCATGTTTTTTCCTTGTTCTCTCTCACTAAGGATCAGAATTTCAATTTTGAGAATCTCTAATCCTTTATAAACAATATTCCCTTTCAAGCAGAGGATCTTAACTTTGGCTTCCTAGGTCCCCTGAGGTTCCATGCATTGATTTCAAGGGAATCCTTGAACTTGGATGGAAAACAAAATACATTTTGTATTTGTAATCCTATGAATTTTGTTATGCATTTAAAAACATTATTCAGACAAGGCATCTGTAAGGCTTCACTAAACTGCCAATGGGAATCTATGAGAAAAAATGAGTCATTAAAGAGCTCCTCCTTATCAAGAGCATCTTGGCATGGGATCACAACAATCTTTTCTCTGAACATTATTAAAATCCTATTTCCTAATATTTGTCTGGCTATACCCAGCATTCCCTTTTCTGTCCCTACAAACTCAAAAGGGGCACATTTATCAGATCTCTCAAACTTGGTGCCATTTTGACATTGCCAGCCAAATCTTTCCTGCTAACTAGGATGAAGTCCTGAGTGTTGCTTATTCTCTTTGCTTCCTCTTCCTTCTGAGAAATAAAATGGCCTGCAAAGCAAATCAAAAATTTATCAGATAATCTGCTTTGAACAAAATTAGACTTCTACCAAATGTCAGGAGTGTTGAGGTATTGCATCATTATGACTTTAACATGAAGAGTATGTGTAAAGAAACCCTCCTTTATGCTGAATTCCTTTAAAATTACAGTTCACTTCTCCTGGCTCCAGACAGGCTAAGCACCTCCCCCAAAACACTAAAACCTTTAGGAAAGCAATATTTTTTCCACACAGTTATCTTTTTTCACTGTAAGTGCCATATGCCTAAGTCTAGGGTGTATGTCATAGATTCAAACCAGATAATACAACAAACATGTATTGTGGGACATTTATTTATTCATGAGTAGAGGCAGATTAGTGTCCTAAATTATTGGGACTAGATGCCTGGCAAATTCTGAATTCATCCAATTAAAACCCTACATTTTGCAGAACCAAAAGTCAATGTTCACTAAAATACAGTTTCAAAGACTAGGGGTGTGATGGAGCCAGTTCAAAAACCAACTGTGAAATGTTTAGTGCGAGCATTGGCACCTTGGAAATTGGCAAATGGTACAAAGTTGGTATTTCATTTACTGACTTGTTGACTGTCCAAATTTAAGAAAGTGATGGGGAAATGCAAACTAAGTTTAAATTAAATTAAAATTAAAAGTGTGCCTCCCACCCTCCTACTCCCTTCCCCTCCTGACCCAGGGCCTGCTGTTAAATATTTACTAATACATCCCTGGAAAAGATCTTAGGTATATTATCTTTTTTAGCCCCTGAAAAGAGAGCAATCCAATAGGAGATGGACAATAGAGTTCTGGCTGGTACCATGTTCTAGAACTCATCATCCAAACATCAGCCATAGGTTTCTTCCACATTCACCCTAGCTAGGAAAGAATGAAGTTATAGCCCATGTAACCATCTAAGCCCGACAACCTTCAAAGCACAGTACAAGACCTGATCACAGGGCAAGGTGACCAACCTAGTTCAAATCAGACCATGAGTTACTTTGCCAGCTCCAAGAATAATGTTTTTTCCAAGATTCCTTGAAATTTTCTTCCAGGTAGGAATTCAGTTTCTCTGTCTCTCTCTCATTTACTGAACCTTATAATTCCAGTGTGATTCTTGTCTCTTTACTCTTACTCAATCTATTGTCAAATATTGACAAACATTCAGATATCTCCTGTCTTGCAGTCACTCGCCTAATATAAACTCTCATTACCTCCTGCCTGAAATATTGCCATAGTCTCCTGATTCCTATCCCTAGTTTAAATCTCTCCCCTCTCCCATCTATCTATAGAAGTGATTTTCCTAAAAAAGCAGGTATAATCAGTCATGCCCTGCTCTCACCCCATTCAATCAATTCCAATTGCTCCCCAAAACCAAGCATAGACACTTCTGTTCTGGTCTCTTTCCACCCTTCTAATCTTCCACTTTACTTCCTTCCATGTTCTCTGGGATGCAGACCTTCTGGACTATTTTAATTTCTGCACACAGGACACTCTTCCTGATAATCCTTGTACACTAGTTATCTCTTGTGCCTGGAATTCTCACTCTCTTTACCTCCAGCTCTCATTTCCCTGGCTTCCTTCAAGACTCAGCTCAAATCCTGCCTTTTGCAGGAGGTCGTTGCTCCAAAGTCTCTTTCTCTCTGTCCCTTCCATCCCTCTAAGATCCCCTCTCAGTACATATTTATCTCTATAATGTCTCCCCCATTAGAGTGTGAACCCTTTGAAGGCACAACCACGGTTTTCATCTTTCTTTGCATCCCCAGGGTTAAGCACAACGTGTGACATATAGTAAAGTGCTTAATAACTGCTTTTTGGCTGATTGAACATAGTGAATTTTATGCCACAGTCAGGATGATAGGTCTGGAGCTGGAAAGGCATTACAAGTCTAATCCAATATTTTCATTTTGCAATAAAGAAACTGAGTGTAAGAGCCCACACTTCAGTAGCGAGTCACAGAGGCGGGATTCAAACCATGTCCTTGGACTCCACTTCCTGTAGGCTTTCCGATGCACCCACGTTGCCGTTTCCTCTTTTTGTATCTGGATGCCCAGCGCCCAGCATGCAGTAAGCAGTGGGTAAATACCTGTTATTTGTTCAACCTATGCACTCACAAATGGGGTTAATCTGCTTCATCACTATTCAGGAGTTGGGATCTGCTAAGAGTCTAGCATAGGAAAAGGAAGTAGAACCAAAGAAGATATGCACATGGCCAAGGAATGAAGAATCATGGGGAGGGAGGACACATCCAACAAATAAAAATTATCCTAGAAAGTAGAAGGAGAAGGGATTCGTTGTTCAGTCATTTTAGTTTTGTCTGACTCTTTGTGACCCCATTTGGGGTTTTCTGGCAAAGATACTGGAGTGGTTTGCCATTTCCTTCTCCAACTCATTATACAGATGAGGAATGGAGGTAAACAGAGTTGAGTGACTTGCCCAGGGTCACACAGCCAGGAAGTGGCTGAGCCTAGATTTGAACTCAGGAAAAGGAATCTTCCTGACTTCAGTCCTAGCACTCTATCCACCACACCAGCTATAAAACAAATATAGAGAGGGCATTTTGCATTTTTTTAAAATTCTTCAATGACATATCCTATTTAAATGGGATTATTTTCTTGGGACTATCTCTTCTCCTAACTGCTAAATAAAGATAAAAGGTGTTTCAGAAATGAAGCACATGTCAACAAATACAGATTATAAAATAGAAATGACCTACCTATAGTGCAATAGAGAAGGCAGGTCTCCCAAGAAATTTAGTTTTGCATGTGTAGATCATGCCAGTTACAAGGAACAGAAGGGAAACTTCACCTTTCCATAGGATAGTTAGATAGGATGGGACAGGGACTATGAGGCTGGAAGGAATTTAGGTATCAGTAAAATAGCTTCCCACCCTTGAGAGGAGAGATTCAGAGAGAGGTAAAGACCTGGCTGGAACAATCCCTCCCTCCCTCTCTCTCTTTCTTTCCCTATCTCCTTTTCTCTCCATTTTTCTTTCTCTCTGTCCCTCCATTTCACTCTCTCTGGTTCTCTCTCTCCTCC
This sequence comes from Bettongia penicillata ogilbyi, assembly GCA_023548195.1. Taxonomy (NCBI): domain Eukaryota; kingdom Metazoa; phylum Chordata; class Mammalia; order Diprotodontia; family Potoroidae; genus Bettongia; species Bettongia penicillata. The sequence goes on from JAJHZJ010000229.1 coordinate 1,889,887, forward strand.
CCCCACTCTCCCTTCTTCTCCCTCCCTCCCTCCCTTTGGTGACTATGCTGATGATGACTGAGGAGAAGCCCAGACAGAATGAATTCCACAGGGCGGGAGAGCTGGCAGGGGGCCAGGTGGCAGTTAAACACCACTTTTGTATCCTCCAGCAAGAAAGAATGTCTGGAACCAACAGCATGAGCCTTGTTCTAATGGAAGATTTCTCCCCCAGCTACTTTGCTGTCTGCCTCCATGGTTAGTACCCTGCGCATCTACCTGGAGTACCTGCATTTTTATATCTGGGTGTCTAATTGTGAGGGATTTGATAATAACATCTGTCTTCTCAGAAAAGCCCTCAAGCATCAGAGGTTTCCAATGTTAGCATTAATCTAATGCCTGAATTAAGATAACAAGTACACCGAGACTTTTAAAGAGACTAATGCAAGTTTAAGAGAAAACGGTCAAGTCCAGTCATGGACAGGCTTTCTTCTCTCCCTGATACCAACACTCTTATCTCTCACCCTCCAATTTTTGTCTACATACCAATAATTTTCATAAACCATAGATTGTGTACTTCCACTTTCCCAAATAAGAAATGTCTAGTTCTAAAGTTCAACTTTTTGTTCTTCAAATTTAAGGAATTCTGTCAATAAATACAAAGTCAATAATAAAAATAAAGCCAGAATTCTTAACTATTCAAATGGAAAGTGAGTGGTTGGTTTGTATTGTTTTGTTTCTTCCTTCATGTACTCTTGTAAGCTCAATGGATTTCACTAAATTTGGACCATCAATGCTAGGAGCATGCTCTGTCCTTATAATTCAAGATTATAGATGCCGATTTTCCATTCTAGCAGAATTCTTACTTAGCATCCTTTGGTCACTTTGCTGCCCACTCTCTGAAAACTCTTACCCAATATGCCCTCATTTCCACCCATTTACTAAATCCATTCACCCACTCTCTCATCAACTACCCACCACTTATTTCACTTTCAGGAACTGAGGCCACATTACAATGGAGTCACTCTAGCTGATCCATTTCTGAATGTTGGTCTCAACCCAACCATCAGGATAAAGGAAGCCTTACTGATTTATCATCAGCTCATCTCAGATCAAGTCAACTAAGCCATAAGCCGATCCCATTGCTCATACACATCCACAAAAGAGTATTAAATAGTATATTGCACAATGATGAAGACAAATGGAACTGACTCTTTCCCCTTCTCCCCTAAAGTAACTACACTTTAGGAGCATGTTTTTTGAAGTTGGAATTTCTTGTATGCCACTCCTTTGTATGGTACTGAGATAGAGACATGACCGAAGGATCACAAAGTAAACATGGTGGCATTCAAGATCTCTTGAAGACATGATGTGGAATCCTGTAACTAACTTGTGAATCACTGCAACTGGGGAAGTATTTTCTCTCTTGCTCGAATCTTAAAAAGATTTCTGATGTTCACCTCCAGCGTTCCATACTTGCTGCTTAATATCTCGCTAGCCTGCATGCTGAAAGTTGATATTAAAGGCATTGACATCTGTATTCGTGGTTATCTAAATAGCGTCTACCCTCCTTGCCTGAAGATCTCCACAGGTAAAATACCAGGTCTGAGGCTTTTCCAGGTTCATCATTGCTGACAGCTGTGGTACCCCAACAGCTGTGATGAAAGGACTTAGGGAGGCTTGTATGCTCTAAAGAGGTCCTTGAAGCATGTTTGCTATCTCTGGGGAATCCCCCTTTCCTTATTCCTTGGACATACTCATTTTGGGAGGAGATTCTGGGAAGAGGGTGGAGTAGGTCAGAACACTTTTGGCTCTCCAAATTTCCTCAACAACAAAAAAGCACGCCTCAAAGGGCACTGGAAATAAACAAAGCTTAGGGGCAAACAGTAGCTCCTTTAAGACAACTAGAGGAATCCCAGGAAAGAGCCAACTTCCCGGAGCAGAGGTTCAATGAAGTGCAAATACTTCCAGGCTGACCCTGCAGAACCAACAACAAGCCTTGGGGGTAGCAGGAAGTCAGCATCAGCCTTAGAAACTGCCTTCTCATGGGGGGGGAAGAGGGGGTGTCTGACGACTGAGGAGGAGAACACTGAAGGGCCTTCCACCATTGAGGGTCACCAAGCACAGCTGTGCTGACCAGACACATCACAAGCTGTGGGGAAGAAAGAGCTAGCACACAGCTGGTGAGTGCTGCAGCAGGAGCTTCTGGCTCTGGGCTCTCATGGAGAGCAGAGCCCTTCATTTCAGGTCCAGGACAGAGAGGACAGCTGTAGCTTGCCGCCACCTGAGAGACTTCAGGGAGCAAGATCATTTGTGATAGTGTGGTTAGGGGCTCTAGCTGTGGCTTAGGAGTGGTGAGGAGAGCCCAAGATTGAGCCCTGGGACAGACCTCAGAAAACAACAGAAAGAAGGACCTGAGGCTTGGGGCATCATTCCCCATACCCTGGAATGATAATCTGATTACACTAATAGCTGCTAAAAACCAAATAAAACATAAATAAATAAAAATGAGTAAGCAAAGGATAAAAAACACAACCACAGATAGCTACTATGGAAATATGTATGATTTGGGTTCATATTCTGAGGAAGACAAAAGAGAAAAAAATCTCACTCCTTTTTCAGTGAGAAATGTCAGATGGTCCCAAGCACAAAAAGAGCTCTTGGAGGAACTAAAAAGGACTTTAAAAATCAAATAAGAAGACTGAGGAAAAATCAGGAAAAAATAAGAGTAATCCAAGAAAACAAAGAAAATTATGAAAAGAAAATCAGCCAACTTGAAATAGAAAATCAAAAACTTAAGGAAGAAAATAATTCCTTGAAAACCAGAACTGGGCAAAAGAAAGATAATGACATTCTAAGACATCAAGAAATAACAAAACAAAATCAAAAGAACGAAAAAAACAGAAGAGAATGTGAAACATCTCATCAGAAAAACAACAGATCTGGAGAAGAGACAGAGGAGAAATAATAATATAAGAGTAGTCAGATGACCCAAAAATAGTGATTAAACAAAGAATCTTGATCCTATATTACAAGACATTACACCAAGGAAAATTGTCCTGTCTAGAACAAGACAAAGCAGAAGTAGAAAAAAAAAAAACCCACTGATCACCACCTAAAAGAGATCCCAGGAGGAAAACTTAAAAGAATATCATGGCCAAGTTTCAAAACTCCCATGTTAAAGAGAAAATATTGGAAGTGATGAGAGACAGGAAAGATACAGGAACCCCAAGACTGGAGTCCCCTGAGTAGGCTGTCTAGAGGATAATTCTGTGACTCAAGTTTTCTTGAGGTCAAGGTGGTAAAGACTTACTACACTTTTCAGCGGGCAAGGACTTGCAAACTTGAAGGGGCACAGTTCAAGTTAATATAGTATATTCTATAGTAAGACATGCGCCAAACATACTACCTAGGTGATTCAGGGATTAGGAAGTGGTTGTTCTTAAAGGAACATGCACTTTTGGTATCTACTGAGCAGGTATTTTACCCAGAGTTCATCAGAAAATACCCCAAGAGGGGGACTACATGGAGGTGTGGTTTTAGGCCTGAAACTTCACTAAGTCAACTAACAGTCAGGGCTGACTGAGGAACACCAGGCTGCTCTCACCAAAGTCTTGTTAGACAAGATAAATGTAAGGGAGTATACATACACTGAAGTCTAGAATACATATGACTGGTCAGTGAGTAGTAAATGTTGTTATAACCCAGTACTGGCCAGCACACAGCTGATTCAAACTAATAAATTCTGGCTACTGTATCAGGAAAAGAGACATAAAGATTTTGCTAGGGTAGGTTGTCTTTGGGCTGAGGAGAAACTGCCCGTCATAGTGTTTTGAGGCTAGGGAGAAAAGCGGCTTTCAGAGAGAAATGTGATTTTAGGATTGGGGTCCAAGCGCAGGTACCCAAGCACCCCATCAGAAGCTACAACGATAAAAAAATTAAATCTCATGGAGCTACAATAAGGATTCCACAAGACCTAGCAGTTACTGTGCTGAAGGACCATAGGTCTTAGAACACTATATTGTGTACAGCAAAAGAGCTGGGGTTAAAAGCAAGCAAAGTTAACTATAATCCTGAATGGAAAACAAAGTGGTCATTTAATGAACTAAAAGACTTTCCAGTATATGTGACTAAAACAATAGAACTCAAGGGAAAATTCAAGAAGAATCCATCCAGGAGAAATGTAAATATTAAAGACCAATAATAATGGACTCAATGAGGCCAAATTGTTTACTTCTTATATGTGAAAATATTATCAGTATTCTTATGACTGTCATCATTACTTGAGTAATTTGAAGAAAAGGCTTGGGCTGAGCTGTGTATGATGAGGTAATTCTAAAAAAATTGTGCAGGGAAAGAGAAAAAGGAATAATTACGAAAATGAGGCAAAAAAAGGAAAAACTGATACAGAAGAAGCTAGTAGGGGGAGGGTGGGTAGTGATGGAACCTTACATTCACTGGAAATGTGTTAAAGAGGGAACATATATACAGAGAAAGGTATAAAAGTCATCTAAATACACAAAGAAATAACAGGCCAAGCAAGGGGATAGGGTGGGGAGGCGGAGGATAAGGGGAGGCACTCTTGGAGGAGTGGATAGGGTAAGGAATAGGTGGGTGAGGGACCAGGTAAGAGTAAAGAAGAGTGAGGAGGGATAGGAATAGGGTGAGAAGGATAGCAAGGAAAAATACAGAGAAATGTACTATAAGTAATTGTAACTTAGAATGTTAATAGGATGGATTTACCCATAAATGGAAACTGATAGCAGACTAAAAATTTGAATTCAGAAATATGGTGCTTTCGGTAAATGCTTTAAAAATAAGAGATGCACACAAAGAAAAAAATAAAAGTCAGGAGTAGGATTCATCATGTAAAAAAAACAGGAGTAGTAATCGTGATCTCAAAGCTAAAAAAGATATAATCAAAAAAGAAAAATAGGGAAATTACACTATGTACCAACAAAAATATTTAATATTGTTTTAAACCATTTAAAATACCAGTATAAAATACCTGAAAGTATACCTGACAAAACAGACACTGGAACTAAATGAACATAAACGTAAGATACTTTTTTATACATATAAAGTCACTATTTTTCATGGGTATGTAAAGCCACCATCTTAAAAAATGACAAGTTTATCTAACAAATCTATTTTTCAGTGCCATCCCAATTAAATTACTAAAAGATTATCTGTTAGATTTAAAAAGTTCATATGGAAGAACAAAGATGTTTCTCACGTCAGAGAAACCAGGGGGAAAAATGTAAAGGAAGCAGATTCAGCAGTAGCAGAACTTAAACTATAAGATGAGAGCATTGTTGAAGTACAAAATTGATAATTTTTATTATTTTAAATTAATTTTTTTCTTGTATAAAATAAAGCCTATGCATCCAAGAACAGAAGGAACACAGAAAACTGGGAAAAAAACCTTTCATAGCCAGTCTCTCAGATAGGATGTGATTGGGCTGGAATATTGCTGGGGTACAGGAAATGATGAGCTAGTTGATTTAGAAAAACATAGGAAGACTTGGACACAGGAAGGAAAATACTATCCACCTTCAGAGAAAGAGATGACAAGTGAAAATAAGCATATATATGTGTATGAATGTATATGTGCATATATGGATATGTACAGATATCTATATGTGTATATAGATATAGATCCATGTTTAATTGCAGCCTTCTTTAGGAGGAGAAGATGGGGGAATGGGGGCAGGAGGCAGAAAAATAAAATAAAAAGTACACAGCAGAGAACAAAAGAAAACCTACAAGGAAGCAAAGAAAAGTTGGGCAGTTTTGAAAACAATGTGTTGTATTTATTACATAGGTTTTCTTGAAATGGAAATTTATCATTTTATATTGAATTCTCTCATGTTCTACTGTGTACATGGCAAGGTTTTTTTTTTTTTATTTTGTATTTAAGTTTTTAAAAAATAGTAAAGTTTACCAAAAAAAAGGGAAGTGTTCATTTTGTGCCAGTCCATATGGAATTAACTTTGGCCTCTCATCAAACCTCCAATTTACCTTGATCTGTATGTCACAGACCTGTCATTTTATTATCATACTCTCTCTCTCTCTCTCTTTCTCTCTCTCTCATATTCTTCCTCACCACCCCCACTGGATCTCCCTATCTTGCCCAGGCTGGAAGTACAGAGGCCACTCCCAACCACAACTCAGACAGAACTCCCAAAGTTCAAGAGATATGCTGACCTCAGCCTGAGCCTGCATGGCCAGAAGTCCAGCACCCTCCTATTGATAATACATGGCTTGTTCTGTTTAAGTGCCAATGAAAAATGACTCCTTTGCTTAATTGTTTTCCTTTGGCATAAAGAAAGGTTATAGTAAGAGGGATTAACTGGGAATTGAGTGTAATATCAAAAAAAAAAGTATACCTAAAATATATTTTAAAACCCCAAACCCTAGCACAAAGGGAGATTTTCTCTTCGGGGCTGGATAATCATCTGAAGAAACTAGAAACCAAGGTATCTGTAGCATCCTTTCCAGAAGTAAATTATGCATAAATTCACACAGGGAATCCTTTCAGGCAGAAATCTTCTCCCCTCCCAGTATATACACACAAATGCAAACACACCTGGGACTCATAACCCTTATGTTTGACTTGGTTAACACACCCACAGGGAGAAATCACAGTGATGAATAGAGCTTAGATGGACCCATTTATAGAAAGAGAATCCCAAGAACGTACGTGTGTATATACACACACACACACACACACACACACACACGTGCCACACACAGCACCAAACAATAAGGTAATTTGAACCCCTTGGGTTGGAGACTAACTTGGTTACAGAGCTGTTTGTCATAACCTGATGCAAATACAGTGGGGCAATGGGGGAAGGGAATGCCCTTGAGCATTCTCTGGATCACACCCACAGCAGGTTTGCTCTCAAAGTAGATCAGCTGTAATGAAACAGGTTTGACAACTGGAGTAAGAGGCATATCTTAGCATTTCACAGACAAGCTTCAGGGAGAACTCTATAAAAACAAACTATCAACAGAGCTCTATTGGCAAGAGACTGGACTCAGAGGGGAAAAAAAATCTATGTAAAGAGCTGTAAACTGTACTCCATGAACTTCAAAAATATATTTTGATAAATATTTCAATATAATGAATTTTCTTTGCAATCTCACATAGTTCATTTTGTACATGTAAAAACGTAATTCTAGAAGGGGTCCATAGGTGTCACCAGACTAATAAAGTGGTACATGACAAGAAAGGCTAAGAAACCCTGACCTATGGTTAAGTTACTAGGCATTTCTGAACTACCTAGAGATGTCAGCAAGTACCAACCAGGAAAGTATATGTGGTTCTGGATTCCTGACTGTTGGAGCCAAATACATATTTCAAGACTTAGTTGGAATATAAGCCCAGTTAAGCAACTATACCAAGAGAGCTTTCAGACAGACAATTGAAAATCCAGGAGGTAACAATTATGGACTGCAAATTAAGACTGAGTCACCAGTTCTTTTCAAGTTTAGCCAAAGCACCCTATCCACAAAATCCTGCCATCACTGAGTCTGACATGGCTACTCAGAAATACGTATAAAGAGAGCCAAGTCTTACAAATATCCTTACAAGGCTCTTGACCGCATTTCTCAAATATGGAAATTTATACATTCTTGACATACAGGATTCATATTGGCCAGAAAACCATCCCGAAGCAGGCATTACATTGGCTTGGAGATTGCTTCTAGACTGGTGACTACTCATTCCTGATGTTGCTAAGAAAATGAGGGTGGGAGTAGGAAATGACCAACTAAAGATGAGTGAATGAAACCATCTTAAGTCAAAAAAAAGTCTCAGGATCTAGAGCCAGAAGGGACTGTGGAGAAATCTGTCCAATCTCTTCATTTTACAGAATAAAGAACTGAAGCTGCTCTCTTCCAAATTACCAATGACGTCTTAATTGCCGAATCCCAATGATCTTTTCCCAGGCTTCATCTTTCCTGATCTCTACAGCACTGGAAATGTCCAACTTCCTCTTCTCCTTGATGTTCTCTCTCCTCCAGGATTCATGATACTGGTCCCTCCTGGTTCCCCCTCCTATCTATATGACTCAGTCTTTGCTGGATCTTCATCCTGGTCACACCCCCTCAGGCCGCTCCAGTGTTCCTCAAGGCTTTGGCCTGAGCCTTTTTCTCTTCTCCTTATACAATTTCACTCGATGATCTCATCAGCTCCCATGTATGCAATTATCATCTCTATTAAAGATGATTCTCATTCTATTTTTCCAGCCCTTGACCTTTCTCCTGACCTTGCATCTCCAAATGCCTATGAACATCTGAACTTGATGTTTGTGCATGCATGCATACACACAGACACACACACCACCACCACCATCATCACCAAGTAGTTTCCTATTGCCTCCAGAATCAAATATTTGATACTTTTAAATTTAAAAATTAAAAAAAAATAAATTTAAATTTTAACTTAAGAAAAATACTTTTTAAAGTTCTTCCTACCCAGCTTCCCTCCTACCTTTCCTGTCTTTTTTGCACCTTACCCGCTTCTACTTATTCTGGGATCGAGAGACACTGACTTCCCCACTGCTCCTCCCACAAGTTATCTCCCCACTCTCTCCATTTGTCTGAAAAATGCTTGCCCTCCTCATCACTACCTTCTGTTTTCCTGGTTTTCTTCAATTCTCAGCTAAAATCTCATCTTTTGCAAGAAGCTGTCACCAGGTTTCTTTAATCTTAGTGCCTTGCCTATGTTGATTATCTCCTATTTATCTTGTATGTAACTTGTTTGTGCAGTTTGCATGTTTCCATGACACTCTGACCTCTTTGGGGGCAGGGACTATTTTTTTGCCTTTCTTTGTATGCCCAGTGCACACAGTAGGTGCTTAATAAATACTTGGTCACTGACTGACTACAGAAGAGGAAAGTAGAGGCCCAGAGAGATTAAATGATTTCCCTCAGGTCACAGAACTAAACACAGACTCCATATGCAACCCTGGGTTCTGATTCCAAATCCAGAGTTCTTTTACATATTTAAAACTACTCAGAATCTTACAGGTCATATAGCCTAATCCCTCCATTTTCATAAGGAAACTGGCTGTCCCAGATGGAAAGTACAAGATCACATGAGGAGGAAGTAGAAGAGCTGGGATTTGAATTCAGATCCTTTAACTCCAAAGCCCAATAAATAGTATTTTAAACCTTCCATTTTCTACCAATGAACTCTCTATAAGTGCTCCTCTCTTAAGTGCAGGGGCAGAGACAGAAACAGAGTAGACTCAAGCATGACCTTTGCAAAGAACTAGGGAAAGGTATTGTGCTCTAGAATGGGTGTCAGGAAATCACTAGTCCCCTCTATGTTTATCCCTAAAATGAGGGTATGTATTATAATGACCTCCAATGTCTCTAGCCAGCTCACATCTTAGGAGTCTAACGGGGGCAAACTACTTTACCTTAAGTCTGAGGCCAACTCCCCTACATTTGTTAGATAAGGCCCAGAAAGGAAGTGATTGGCACAAGGTTACAAAGGAAGCAGAATCTGCCTTCTCCAGCTTCCCTCTCATTAAGTTTTTTCCCCTGCATCACATTAGTCCCTCACCATGAGCCCAACGAGCTTCTGACAAAGGACTCAAAGTTATTCTCCGCAAGTATGATATTTCTTTTCCAGGACCCACAAATGAGTAAAGCTCTCAGTCTGCCCATGAAATGAGCTGGCTGGAGATCCCAGGGGCTGGCCTGACACAATGTAATCTCACATCTGGAGGCCTTCTGCAGGCGCCTGTTGGCCCTGACTGCTACCCTCCTCCTCTTCCCGCCCCCACCCCCTCCCCACTAAAGGCCCTTTTGTCATTTGTTCTCAAGCCCCACAGATGAAGACAGAATGGCCTTTGCTTCCCAGCTCCTGTAAAGTTCAGGAAGCGTTTCAGAGCAGAGAAGGGGAGAAAAAGCTTCACTCTCAAGAATTTCACAGAGGAGTGAGTTTCTATGACTCAGAGGAGAAGGAGATGGAAAAATGAAACCCTAACATGGACAACCAACAAATGTACACATCCTTTAAGACATCACCACCTCACAAACTTACTTTGACATAGCCAGATGGGGGGAGACAACCAGGATATGAACAAATTAACTTTGGAAAAAACCCAACACTTTGAACACATTACAAATTTTGACTGAAAGAAGTTTCCCTGAAAAAAGTTCCCCCCAAAATATGCCTCTTGAGCCATTCAATCCAGCTCCTCAAAATGAGAGAAGATAGCTGAGAGGGAAAAAGCCATGCGATTAGACCATGGTTCCTTCCAACTCTAAGATGTTAGGAGAGTCTATCTCCAGGCATAAGCACCAGATGTTCCACACATATCTTCCATAAAATGAGCAATCACATCTTTCTAAAATTTCTCTTTTCCTCTTAATCTTGTCAGAACCAAGAAGCTAGCAAGAAACAGCATAAGGTGGTTAATAGGACCAGGATCAGGATACTGTGTGGCTCAAGTCTCACCTCCATGACTCACTGTTGTGCAGCCTCAGACAAGTCAACCTGAGAAACACTTATTAAGTACCTACTATGTACAAGGTATTCTCGGCTAGAAGCTAGGAATGAAATGAGAAAAACAAAACAAAACAGAAAAAGTCCATGCCTACCACTGAGGAGAGCAGCTCCAAGTGCACACCGGGCCTAGAGCTCCAGACACTTACTAGCTTGCGTGACCCTAGGCAAGCCACTTAAAGCTGTTTACCTCAGTTTCCTCATCCATAAAAGGAGCTGGAAAAGGAAATGGCAAACCACTCCAGGATCTTTCCCCAGAAAACTAACTCCAAATGGAGTCACAAAGTATGGAACGTGACTGAAAAACACTAAGCAGCGCCTTTGAGGTTACATCCAGGAGGTGGGGGAGGTGGAGAGTGGATGAATATATATAATATATATACTATATGTAGTACACGTATACAAATACATAAAAATGAAGCATGACAACAGTATCTAGTACTTACACAGTATTTTAAAGATCACTTGTTTACCATCTGTTTTGATCCTCATAATAACCTTGTCTAATAGGTGCTGTAATTATCTCCATTTTACAGATGAGGAAACTGAGGCAGAGAGGTGAAGTGACTTGCCAAGGTTGCACAGCAAGTAAGTATCTAAGGCTGGATCTGAAACCAAGTCTTCCTGACTTTAAATCCCTTTAAAAGAAAGACAGTACTAATAACTGGGTGGAATCAGGAAAGAATTTGGAGGTCCTAGTCAGAAAGTCTATGCTCAAATCCCAGGACAAGTGACATTCTTTTGGAGGCTCACTTTTTGGAGGGGGTTGGGCTAGATGAGCTCTAAGGCCTTTCCAGATCTATAATCCTGTGACCCTATGTTTGTTCATGTCGCCCAATCCACAATGTGATATGATCACATTTGCACACAGCACCACAAACAAAAAGCATCTGTGAAAGATCAGCGAAAAGAACACAGCCTGTTCCCTATCTCCTTTAAGAAGCTGTAGGAGGTAGCAAAGAAGTAGGCAGGTATTTTCCTTCATCCTGTAGAACTTGAGAAGTATCAGCTGGGAACTTTCAGGCTTGAAACTGTTCCCTAGGTTTTCAAAAACCACGTCTATATCACATCTACCCAGTTGCTTCCCTCCCATCATCCTTCACTCCCAATTCCTTTCCACTCCTTCATAAAACTGCCACCTTTCCAGTACTGGCCTATACCGAGTGGAAATTAGAATTCTAGCCAGCAGACTTCCTCAAAGTCTGGGAATGGGGCGAAGACTGTTTTTGAAGTCAACAGTGACTGCATTTTCCAGACCAATAACAAAGTAGTGACCACTAGCAGCAGCAATCTCCATTTGCCAGCTTTTATACTGAGGTAATTTCTATCCTTTTCTCTCTCTTACAGTTTCATTAAATAAATGATTTTTTGGGCCAAAGAGGCAAATCAAGGATTGGGAGGATTTTCACCACAGTGAAGCATAAATACAGAAAAAGAGGCATCAATGTTCTTACTGTGACATAGTCGATAAAAAACTGGAACTGTAGTCAGAAAGACCTACTTGGATTCAAATTCTTACCCATGTGACCACAGGCAAATCAATTAGCCTTTCATTATTCAGTTTCCTTTTCTGTAATATGGGGGAGGACTTCCACTTGATGCCCCCTAAGATCCTTTCCAGTTTGATACCCCTGAGTCTATAGATTATCCAGGTGTGAGAAAAAACAAGCGTCACCATCAATGAATGTTACTGGCTGATGTATTATTATGTGTTGGGCATTGGACCATGTGCTGGGATCACAAACATTTTCAAGACAAAAGCAAGCCTTGTGTACTGAAAAGAGCGCTGAATTGAGTCAGAGGGCCAAGGTTCAAATTTAGGCACTAGTATGTATTAGTTGTATGACACCCAATAAAGGACTTATGAAGTCTCTAAAGTTACTAAAGAAGACCTCTAAAATGACGGGGCCTGAGGGGATGGGAAGAGATGATATTTCTGGCCCCTTCAAGATCTAAATCCTATGGCCTTTGATCCAAAGGAGTTTACAACCTACTTAGGATGATGGACCAAATTTATGCAAGGATAAATAAGCCAAGGTCATTCATTATCAGTGCTAAATGAGGAACACTGCCTATGAGTGCTAGGGAAGTTCTGGGGAGAGAACAACTATTGAGGAGCTCAGTGATCAGAAAAAAAGGTTGATGGATATGAGGCTTGAGTAGACCCTTAAAGAAAGGGGTGGGGTGTGGGAAGAGAGGACACTGCACAGACCCTATCTGGAGGATGAATAGACCAGTTAGAAGGGACAGTTAGAAAAGAATATGAAGAACCTTGAATGTCAGATTAAGGAAATTGAACTCTACCCAGTAGAAAAAAAAAGAAGCCATTAAAAAGTTTTGCATATTGAGGGGGGCGGTTTTCATTTGGTTGGTTGGGTTTGGGCAAGGTGATTGTATGAGCTAAGCAGTGGCATTTATCACATACTGCCTCCTCATACCAGATTTACTTACTTCCTAAGTTTATCCCACAATAAATCACACACTTGCCTTTGTTTCCCCAGCATTTCTGTCTTATTATATCATGCAATCTAGCATGCATAAATCCTTATTACCTTATAAAGTCTTTTAAAAGACAACACTTTTATATTTCCTCTTACTCAGCATTCATATCTCCCCTTCTTTCTTTGTATCTCATCTAACTCCTAGCTCTGTTCTATTCTGGGAACTCCATAAAGGCTTCAACAAACTCTTTTTGAATAAGCACTGAAAAAAGCACCTGGTTAAGCATCTCGAAAGAGAAGCATGGTTTCATTCACTCAACTGTGCAATCCTGGCATTCCAATGATAGAGTTGTTTTACCAGTCTATGATTTATGGAACTACCCTGGACGTGCCTTGGGAGAATCTTCTTTAGCTCATTCACCCCTGTCTAGATGAAACTAGAAAACCTCAGTATCAGACACTAGATAAAAGGTGGCCAGAGCATTCATTACATGAATCTGGTCTGTCTGCCTCACAGACAGGGGACATTCAGACAGGCCATTACTCAAAGAGTGTCTATACACTGCCTCAATGCAAGCACTCAAACTCACGAAGCATCAACCACAAAACAGGTTTTATTTTTAATACAGAAAAGGATAGGAAAGGAACTGAAAACCTACCCTGTAATTGCCAAGAAGCCTTAAACCTCATTCCCTTTCTGACGGGCGTCTGCCATCTCCAAGCATACATGCCATCATCATAAATTATAGATGCACCCAGATTTGCCACACCCCAACCCCCATGGATAAGTTCATCAGGGAGTTAAGGGACTCTCCCCTCCTTCTGACAGCACAACTTCTCCTAGAGTCCATGTAACTAGTATACTTGTCCAAGAAGAAGCTCAAAGAGAGAGGGTGATGGTTGACTCTTCCTCATGAAGGCCCTGTGCTCCCTGCTGCTCACAGTTCCTACACTACATTGCTAGAACTCCCGGTCACACTTCCTCTCGCTGGTGGTACTCCATAGCCCCATTACCACTGCTGTCCAGTCTCAGCAGGTGTTGAGGGCTGTTCCACTGCTGCTTAGCTCACCTCCTATGGATGGATGGATGATGGATGTTTGTTGCCACAGCTTCTGGACACTCTCAGTCATATGACTTCTTACCATGGTCCTCAGTTCCACTTTACTGCTCTAACTCACCAACTAAATAGCCTCCCTCCCATCAGCATACAAGCACTCTGATAAGTTAATCTTTTCCCCGTGAATGTCATGGTCATCCTTGATGATTTTAACGTTTGAGGCAGCAAGGGAACTCAAAGAATAGAACAGGACTGGGAATCAGGGGAATCTGAGTCCAAACCAGGCATTTTACTAGCTGAGTGACTTGAGGCAAGTCCCTAAACCTCACTCAGCCTTAATTTCCTTATCTGAAAAAAATGAGGATAAAATTAATGCCTACACCTCCCAAGATCGTTGTGAGGATCCAAGGAGATCTCACAGAATATGCTCTGCAAACCTGACCTTAAAGCATGGTATAAAGACTGGCCGTTGTTACTACTATGATTCCTCCACTAGGCTGTGTGGCTTCAGCTCCCTGCTGCCCTGTTTCTACCTCCTGCTCAGGAAGTGGTGTCAGTGTCTTCCAGGATCTTACAGCTTTTTTTCTGAATGAAATCACAAAGACTAGAATGGGCTAGTTAATGATTTTTGGCTTTCATATGTATTAGTACACAGGATGCTCACTACTACACATGTATTACTACACAGGATGGTCACTATGTACCAGGCTCTATGCTAAATGCTGGTGATATAAAGAGAGGCAAGGCCTGATGCCTTTGGTCATTTAAGACCTTCTGCCTTTAGTCTCCATATCCACCATACCAGAAGTTCCTATTCTCTATCTCAGGCCAAGTTAGAATGACCTGGACCTACATATGTCCCTCCTCGAATTCCTCAGCCTCTCAGCCCTCTCTCAGTCAGCACCTCTCACTAAGGCTTTGGGGAACTCTGAATGGCCTCTGTGCATGTCTCCCATTCTGTTTGCCTTTCTGTTTCCCACCTTCCTTCTCCAGCAATCATTCAGCCGGGGCCCAGGTCATGCCAATTAGTATGAGAGCTTCTCTAAGACTCCAGAAAGCAATGGCAAACAAAGAAGGGATATGGGAGGAAGGATAGAATGGGTTTGTTTCCCCAGCAGGACCTGTGATATGATATGTATGCGGACTGAAAGGAGAGAGGGGCAACCCAGATGCACATGAAAAACATTCTTTCTTCACTGTATGTGTAAAGGTATTTTGGGCATACGTGGATGTTCCAACTTCAGACATCACCATCAATCCAAGGCTCATAGAGTTGGTGATATCCAGGAATTTAGGATTTTAGACACAAAAAGTTTCCTAACAAGCCCTGACAAATGGAGGCAAATGACATTATTCTAGAACAAGTACCAAAAAAAAAAAAAAATTAGACACATTTTTGTTTTTGACCAGACCTATGAGTTCATCAATGTTAGGAGCTCCCAGACATGAATTTCCTCCATCCATGAACATCCACAGCTGCTCTGCAATTTACTGTCTTAAAGAGTCATTAAATGACTTACCTAGGGTCACACAGTCACTTTGTAGTAGAGGCAACACTTGAACTCAGATCTTCCTGACTCTAAATCCAGCTCCCTATCCATCATACCATGTTTCCTTCCTCTCAGACGTAAGGTTATCCTCCTAAAATTATCTTCAAAATGTTTCACTTCTTCATTCCCATGAAGTTGTAGAGAAGGCACTAAATCTTGCAAGATTGCCAGTTCACAGATCTATAACTCAATGAGATTTAAATCTGGAAGGGAACTTAAGAGTCTATTTACACCCACTGCTCTCATTTTATAGAAAAGAAACTGAGACCCAGGAAAAGCTAGAGCTGAAGAAAGAGAAGATAAAGAAAGAAAAATGAAAAGAAGAAAGAAAAAAAGGAAAAAAGATAAAGGAAAAGAAAGAAAAAATAAAAGCATATGATAGAAAAGGCAAGAGTCAACAATTGTCTCTCCTGTCCCACAGAGACTATTCCCCAATGATAGGTCACACAGTCCTGAGTTATTCCCACATCTTCTGAGATGTGCACACAGCCATGGGAGGAGGAAAGGAAGGAAAAATGAAGTAAGAAATCTGTGTCTGGGAAACTCCTACACTCCCCAAAGTAATTGATTTTAAAAAGTCATAAACCCAGAACATAATCAGCCCCCAAACCCCAGTATAGAATATGATTATTTTGGAAGCAATGCCTCACCAGGTGACCAAGCCAAGTGCATAATTACTTGGCAAGACACTCTGCAAATGAACATGAAGGTTAGAGGCCTGTATTTCACTGGTCAGAAGAGATTCCTGCAAACTTCGTCTGATTTTTCAGTTAGAATTTAATGGGTGCCATGAAATAGCTCTAGCGTAACAAGACCTAAGATATAGATATCAGAGCTGGAAAAGACATTAGATATAAACTACCCTTCCTTGCCATTTATGGATGAATTAACTGTGACCCAGAGAGGTGAAACAACTTTCCAGTCATTTCATTGTAATTCCACCAAGTCAGCTACTTGGGGGCCAAGGAAGGTCAAGAACTCTGGTCTCCTGTCTCCTAGTTCAAAGCACTTGAAATTACAAAACACTGCCATTAAGAAAAAGTGAATGACCTTGGGCAGCATGCGTTATTGACCTAGACCTTGGCTTCTCCATGTCTAAAATGATGGGGTTGGATTACTTAATCCCTAAAGTCTCTTTCAGTTTTGAAACTCTACAATTCAAGGAACCCAAGAGATAGTAAGAAAGGTGTGAAGAGTGCATGATAAGATACAGATTAATCCCACTGAGTCTTAAAACCTTAGAGAAGTTTAGGCTTTGCCCCTTCCGCACACACCATCACCCTTGCTCACAAGGAATACCTAGAAAAGTCCACTCTAGATCTCAAATATACAAGCCTGATACTGGAATGGTCTAGGTCCCTGATGGGATGCCTCCAAAGAGGAAAGTTCAGAGGCAGTTATGATAATAGTTTACCAACCTAGGCAGCTCTGGAAAGTTAGGTTAAAAAAGTTTTCTTAACTGGGGGGTGGGGGTGTCAGCTGATCCCCAAGGTCAGTGGATAAATTTCAAGGGTTTCATGAATTTGGATGGGAAAATAATTACATCCTTGTTTTCACCCATTTTTGTTTACCTTTGTAGTCCTATATGTTTTACTTCATGCAATTAAAATACTATTTTGAGAAGGGGTCCATAAGCCTCATCAGACTACCAAAGAGGCCTGTGACCCAAAAAAAAAAAAAAAAGGTTAAGAAGCCCTGTAAAATTACAATAGTTAGCATTTATAGAGTGCTTTACAAACAATATCTCATTGTACCCTCATATTAGCCTGGGGAAGTAGGAGCTACTATTATCCCCATTTTACAGACAAGGAAACTAAGGCAAAGAGAGGCTAAGTGACTTGTTTCTCACACAGCTAGTAAGCACGTGAGGCCAAACTTGAATTCAGATCTTCCTGACTCCAGATCCAACACTTAACCTACTATACCACCTGGATACCTAGCAATAAAGGCAGCTGC
Organism: Bettongia penicillata ogilbyi; assembly: GCA_023548195.1. Classification (NCBI taxonomy): domain Eukaryota; kingdom Metazoa; phylum Chordata; class Mammalia; order Diprotodontia; family Potoroidae; genus Bettongia; species Bettongia penicillata. The sequence continues at coordinate 1,907,396 of JAJHZJ010000229.1, forward strand.
AAAACCAGACTAAGCGGAACCTGGGAATATGAGCATAATGCCCAATGAGGGATTTCTTTCTCTTTTGTCATTTCTCCACTGTTTTGTCCCAATACTCTTGATGCTATAGTGGCAAGCATCTTGGATCTGAAGTCTAAGACTTTCTGGTCTAAACCTGAGCTTTCATGGAACAGGGTAAATCTGATAAGAAAACTCCCTCTCCTAATGCAGATGATCAGCCCTTGCTAAGAAATTTAGGTCACCTTAGAGAGTAGTCTGTAGTCAGATGTAAAGGGACTAGTCCAGGATCACAGAGCCAGTATGTGTCAGTATGACCCCCTACATCTGCCTGACTCTAACAATGGCTCTCTATCCTTGCTGTTGCTGTAGGGCTCAGTTTCCTCCTCTATAAAATGAGGCTAATTGGGCTGATTCAGTGGTATCAAACTCAAATAGAAGAAGGACCACTAATACATAGAGACACTGAAGTCCTGTAGGCCATATACTGATGTAGTTTGTTGACTTTAGTTATATTATGTAACATAACATTATAAAATGTTATCAATGTTTTATTGTATTTTTATTTCTTTTGTTAGATATTTCCCAGTTACGTTTTCACCTGGTTTAGGTGGCAGGGCAGCACCCAGAAATGTTGCCCATTGGCCAGGGTATTTGACAGCTGGGGCTGGATGACCCTAAGGTTCTTTTATAGTAGCTCTAGTTCTATGATCTTACGATTTCTCTGCACACAGCAGGCACTCAGTAAAGACTTACTGACCCCTAGACTTGTAGAAACTCAGACTTACAACTCAAGAAGGTTGATCTCAGAAATTCCTTGCTTCCTCGGTTAAGTTTCTCAAATATCATTCCTCATATACCTGGCACGCCCTCCCCACCCCCAGGCACCAAACAATTTTCTCCTTTTTCAAAATCCCATTTGAAGCTCACATCCCTCTAAGACCCTTTTCCTCTGGCCAGTCCATTCATTCAAGCACCACCACAGGTTGAGTCTGTTCTATCTTATGTGTTTTATCTCTTTCATGTGACTGTTCTGCTGTTGATTCAAGAGCTCTTCAAAGGCAGGGATCATGCCAGCTAGTTTCTGTTTTTGTGATCACTACACAATACCAAGAACAGTGCTCTGAATTTATCAGGTGCTCAATAATAATACTGACTCTTTTGCATCACACTCTGCACCCCCATCCCCCAGGCTAGATCACAATTACAGAACAGAAACAGGTTGAAGACTAGTATAACTCCACTACTAGGCCTTGCACTGGAAGCCAATGGAACAGAGAGAAATGGGAAAAACAAATAAATTTATTCAGAGAGATTATTTTTCCCTACAAACAAATGGGGTTACTCATTAGAAAGAGGTCAAGGTGTACCTAAGCGCTACAATGTTCTAATGCTCTCTTTTCCATCAACAAATGTTAGAAACAAGCTTTTCCATGAAGGAATCCTTAGCCATCAACCCAAGGACATGCTAAAGCAGCCTCAAAATCTTGACAGTGCTCTAGAAGCAATATATCCTAGCCAACAAAAAAATGGGGGGAGGAAGGAAGGAAGGGAGGGAACGAAATCTGTCAACATCCACAGCTACCAAACTCTCCCTTTGAAGCTCTATCCTGGGTTATCTTGCAGCCCAACCCTGTCTCATTTCAAGCAATAGGGTCTTCTTCAAATCAGAATTTCCCATGTCTGTGAGAAGGAGTCTGGACTTCACCTCTATGGGCCTCAGTTCACCCCTCATCTGTAAAATGAAACTGGAGCAAGGGTTCTTGATCATTTTTGTGTCATGGACCCCTCTGGCAGTCTGGTATAGCCTATGGACCACCTCTCAAAATGATGTTTTTAAATGCATAAAATAAAATACATAAGATTACAAAGGAAACCAATTATGTTGAAATACAATTTAAAAAGCATTGAAGTTCATGGACTCCAGGTTAAGAGAATTCTTGGACTAGATGCCCTCCCAAGGTCCCTTTCAAAGTTTATGGTTTTCATTGTGGTCCTCTGGAAAGAACAGTAAGAATCAGTCTGAATTCCAGCTCAGCTACTTATTGTTAATCGACTGTAAAAGAACACTATGGTGGGAGGGACAAAGCATGACATCTAAATTACACTCAGCTATTTAGAAGTAGAAAAACCCCAGGTCTCCTTGGTTCATATTCATATTTTCTCATTCATTTTCTCTTTCTCTGCGTTTGTCTGTCTGTCTCTCCCCAAACCCTGTCTCTGTTTCTGTGTGTATGTCTCTCTCTGTCTCTCTCCCTCCATATCAGTACCTGGTGTGGGTGAAGACACAAAAAGATAAAATCTGATGTTAGTGGAAGGTTAGTGATTACCAAGCAAACTTGTCCTAATGCACTTCTGTCTTCTATTTCAAGTCCCCAAATCCTTAACACCTGCCACCTGACAGCTCCTTCCCCTGCCTCACCAAAAAAGTTTCAGTTTCTTGGAAACAGATACCAGAAAAAGAGGTATTGTAAGACAGTCATGTAAATTAGCAAAGGACCACAGGTGGAAAGGATAGCCCACGGTTAAGAATCAAAGACACTGGGTGCTGATAATCAACATTGCCAGAGCTTACATCATCAACAGATTGGTATGACCTGGACATGAAAGAGAAAAATTCTCTTTTGGCTTCTACCTTGACCTATTCAAGGTATGTTCACTTATACCTATACAGGTTGACAACTTGTCCCCCCTACCCACTTTCTCCCCCACTCCAAATTAGAGGTAAATAAAGAACTAACAAGCATGCACTAGGGAATGGCAATGGGGAACCTTAATAGCAAAAAAGAAAAGGATTAACCTATGTCTTCATGTTCCAGAAGGCAGCACAAAACTCGAACAGGAATAAGACTGGCTTAATATGGAACTAAGCTAAGGAGGTCATAGGATCATTACATGGAAGGGCTCTTAATGGTCATCTAGTTAATCCCATCATTTTATAAATGAGGAACCTGAGGCCCAGAGAGTTTAAATGACTTGCCTAGGGTCACAAAGCTAATAACCACTAGAGGTTGGATCTTAAAGCAGATGTCTTTTACTCCAAATCTAGCATTCCATTCACCATGCAACACTGCCTCTCTGGCTGTGGAGAGGAGGGAGAGTTTCATGCATGATAACCCAAAAGGGATCACAAGATCTAGAACTCTCAGTTTTACTGATGAGAAAATCACAAACTGGGGAATGGCCCAAGGTCACACAGGTGATGGTCCTTAGACTCCAAAGCCAAGGCTCTTTCACCAGAAGAAGGCTTCTCTATTGTACTTGGGCGGTAGATTTGCCCAGAGATCAGTTTCAAAAGAGTCGTCAAGACAAAAGCCAGAGAGTAAGGATTTAAGAAGAGAATACAATGAAGAAACTGGTATAAATCTTCCAAAAAAGAGCAGCAAAAAAACGGATAATACATAATTGGGAGGGAGAGTACAATGTTACAGGAAAGATAACTTTCAGAGATTGAAAAGCAGAATGGAAAGAGTCAGTGGGAAGGGAGAGGTTAACAAAAGGAGGGGAAGGAAGAAAATAAGTACAGAAATAAGGACTCCCAAGAGGAGGGGAAGGGTTTTTTGAGCAGAGAGATCTTGGAGTAAGGTTCAATTACCCAATTACCATGGTAATTTACAATTGCCTTAATAGGAGAAAGCTGACTATGACATTCCTTCAATTCCCCCTGGGGGAATCTAGCCCTCCAAAAACCAGAACATTAGGAAGAACTTGACTGATTCATAAGTAACCATAGCATAAGTTCAGAGAGATCATAACCTTGGTGCCTAGACCCCCACTTCTGTGTCATTTTCTCTTGCCAAAACTCCCCATCTGGGGGCCACACCCCATTGTAAAGAGGAGGGAAAGGGAACTGACATGATCCTGTATACCCTAGAATGTTGATTTTCGGGTAAAATTTCAAAATAGGACTGAATAATTGCTATCCTCAAGATGGTCTCCAGAGGCCCAGATTCCACATGGGCTTCTAGTTTGGATACCATATCATGGGGTAGAGGACCCTTCTGTTCTTGGAGGCTATGCCAGCACAGAAAAAGCTCTGGAAGCCAATCTTCTACAGCTAAGAAAACTTCTAAGTTATAGCCATAGTAATGGACTAGATCTGTCTTCTGAAGACAAACTTAGCTACACAGAAAGTACCCACACCAGAAAAATAGCAGATTCTTGAAATGTGGAAGTATGAAACAGTTTGTTTTGCTCTGTCTGTTCCAAATCCACAGATGGCCGGACCCCTTAACCTCAGCCAGCTGTGTCCAAATTGTGTGTCCTTGGTTTCAAGAGGAACTGCCAAGAGAATAAGGATGAATCTGGGCAAATCCAGGTGTTGAAATGGAAAAGCAATTTTTAACAGGATGTTCTACTGGCAATGGATGAGACATGGCATATACATGTACAAATAATAGCAAATGCAAATTAAATGTGATAGCTAAGAAAATGGACTTCATTACATATTTGGAAGCAAGATATTTCATACACACCCCTTTTTTTCCATCCCAAGACTTCTTCCTAAACCATTAGTGAGGAATGGGGAAAAATTCAAAACTTTGCATTGTATTTTACCAAATGAGACTTGAAATGGAAGGTCTGCCTGAGTTTTGGGAGGAAAAACACATAGATGGTTCCCTAATTTAAAAACACCAATGACTAAGATGTTGTTATCAGTTTTCCTCATCCCTACTCTTCTGCCATAGACCCTCCATATTATGCTACCCATAAATCTGGGGGTTGTAGCGAGATAGGCATGTCTAGTCATTTCATTCCCTCTTCCTGCTGGCCCACAAGCGAGAAGCAGATGCTCGGCTTGAGAAAGAAATGTGAAAATCCAACTCTACTACAAGCAATCTCCAGCTCCTGAACGGGAGAGGGTCCGAAAGGTCATTGATCTCTCAGCTGCTTGAGCTCAAAACACAGTTCCCCATAGAAATGCTGGTATAATTAGCTCTCAGGTTCACAGGCTAGCCTACCAAAGTCTAGCTAACTAACTCGTAATGTAGAAACCTGAAGACTAGGTTCTGCCACTGAATGGCTATGTCCCTTTGGGCAAGTCATCCAGTCTCCTGCAGCCTCAGTCTCCTCATTTGCAAAATGGATATTGCATCCTGTTTCAAGTGCTGGACACAACTTCTTTCACCAGAGTCCACTCCTCTGGATGAAAACTGTCTTCCCTCCTATGGTTCTCTGATCTTATGATAAAAGGGGCTTCTTTTTACTCCCTCATCTAGGGGCAAAAGGGTTTTCTCTTTACCTACCCACAAATATGACCCATTCCTGACAGTTAAGTGGCTTCTACACTCTTCCTTCCCCTCTCCTTTTCCTTTCCCACTACCCACAGTGCTAAGAGGGAATCACTTCCTCCCCTTCCTTGTCCTGAAGCATTAGAAGAAAGAAGTTCGATGTTAGCAAATGGTGATGAAAAAGCACCTCAGGTGTAGGGAGAGAAATTCTGCAAAGAAGCTACCTATATGAAAGGAAAATCTGTATATCAGGTGCTTGCATCTGACAACCTGGAAAGTTGGAAGAACCTAGGATTTGAATTTCAAAGACCTGGGTTCTGATTTTGCCCTTAATAGGCCATATGATCTAGGATCAGTCAGTTTATCCTCCCTGAGAATCAGTTTTCCCAACTGTAAAAATGAAGCTAATACCACTTATGTATCCTACCTTACAGTATTTTTGGCAAGAAGAGCTTTGTAAACTGTAGAGTGCTATTTGACTTTAGAGCTAGGTGTTCTAGTGGGTAGAGTGCTAGATTGGGACTTGGGAAGACCTGAGTGCAAATCTTGACTGAGACATTTACTAGCTGTGTGACCTTGGGTAAGTTATTTACAACCTCTCTCAGCTTCAATTTCTCCATTTGTAAAATGGGTACAAAAATAGCACTTACATCACAGAGCTGTTGTGAGGATCAAATGAGAGAATATCTAAGAAGAATTTTACAAACCTTAAAGTGATGTATCAATAAATACTAGTGATGATGAAGAAAGAAGAAAAAGAAGAATGTAAGCCATTATCTCCATCTGTAAAGGTGAATTTTCTTTGGGATTTTAACAAACCACTTAAAAAATACATTTTCCATTCAACTGTCTTCATGCCTGTAATCTTCTTTAAGAAGTCTTATTGACACTTTGTTTTTCTCACACTCATTTCTCAGCATATGACCCACAAATACACACCCTGAGACCTCCTATATAATAATAAAAAAAACAGTCTAGCAAAACTGACCAACAAGACAACTTCATCTGACAATGTAGAAAACATTCTGGCCCCAAAGTGCCTCACCTCTCAAATACCTACACTTCTACTTGCTCTGAAAGCAAATACTTCAGATGAGAACTGAACTAATCAGTTCCTTTTACTGCTTCCATATATTAATGATTCACTTGTGATTGAGGCTATATTAGGCATTAAGTTGGATAAACCACCACTCCATTGCCTCAGTGGGAGGAACAGGATGGAAAAGGCCAAATCCTTGACTTCCTTTGTTTATTTCAGTTTCCTCTGGTGCACCTGAATGGAAGGGCTAATGATCATTGCCACTACACATAACTTCTCCCCATCCCTGCCTCCCCCTCCCCATTCCTGCCCCCACCACCAAACTATTGTTGTATCAAAAATATATCTCAAAAAATACAGTGACAAGAGTCATGGACTCTTAGAGCTGGAAAAGAATTCCAAAACCACCTGAACAAGATTCCCCTCTACAATGTGCCCAACAAGGAAACCCTCATCTAGCCTGGGCTTAAAACCTCCAGTGAGAACTCAAACACTCCTTCCCTACCTTTGAATAGTTCCAATTGCTGGGAAGTTTTCCTTAAGTGAACCCTGGCCCACAGTTCTAGCCCCAAGATCTTTTTAGACTCATGTGCTGCCGAGCCAGTCTGTTAAATCCCTCCAAACTCTGCAACATTTGCATATCTGATAAGCATATCATCTATACCTTGATCCAAATCACTTATGATAAATGTTGAACAGAAGAGGACCAGTCATGGATTCCCAAAGCATTCTACTACAGAGCTCCGTCCACTTGACCTTCCTCTGGGTATATACATACCCTTGCAAAAGAGGTCCAGAGAACATTTTCTCAAGTCTAGAAGCCTACATGTTGCACAGAAATTGAAAAGGGGCAAGAATCTTCTAACTAAATAAAGGGTTGAACGCACAAAGTGCTAAAGTCTTAGCATAGGCTAGAAAGAGGAAATAGGGCAAGCATACTTACACACCTACTTCAACACTAGTAACTGAGTCTCCAACAAGAATTTAACACTGATTAAAATACTAGTTATAAATTCATATAATAGAATGCTGGACTTGGAGTAAGAAAGACCTGGGCAAAAGTCCCATTTCTGGAACTAATTAGCTGTATGACCAGGATTAAATCATTTAACTGTCTGGTACCTCAATTTCCTCATATGGAAAAAATACCACTGGACAGAAGTATAATATAGATATAATACTACCTATGTCACAGAGTTGTTGTAAGGCTCAATTGTCCTACCAATTTTTAAAGTACTATATAAAAGTCAATTATACAATAAACAGCCACTTTCAGGAGGCTGAAAATGACACATAAGACAAGGTAGCCCATCTTCATTTTAAGTCCATGCTCCCAGTGAGTCAAGACTTATTACACACATTAACACACACACATGCACACACACACACACACACACTCAGACTAACCTACTACTATCCCTGGCTAGGTAAGCTAACATGCAACCTTGCAGAGTCTTTGAGCCCGCAACCTAGTGAACAATAGATTGGAGAAAGGGGACAAGACCATGGCCAGAAGTCAAACATGAATTTAATAGTGAGAAGACATTTTAATTTTCTCCAGGCTTTCTCAAAAACAATCTGCTCCATCAATTGAAATTATAAATATAGGCTCCTCAGCCAAAAGGAATTCCCCTCATAAAGCTACTCAGACATTTCCAAGATAGAGAAATGTGAAAAGACCAGCATTTTCCACACTGACCACTGGAAGGTGACATGGCGGCTGTTGGTTGGTTTTCTTTTCCCCCTCCAGTCTCCTTTCACATGCCAAGAACTTTAAAGAGATTTCTTTCTGATGCTGGAAGAAAAAAAGGCTTCCCACTGCAGTGCCTTGTCTTTTTGAGTTCCTTGTTTTGACTGGATTTTTAAAGATTTAGTAGGCCAGGGAGTAGAGGCTACAAATTCCCAAAACTGTACCTGACAGTTGAGCTGAACAACTAAGTATGCCATGTAAAGAATGCTCCAGCAACTTTGGATTTTAAAACAAATAAATAGTCCAAAAATAGTCCTGATGTCGACCTAGAGATTAATCTCTAGTGAAGTGTCTCAGGGATCTGTCCTTGATCCTATTATCACTTGATTTGGATGAAGGCATAGATAGTATGCTTGTCAAATTTGCAGATGACATGAAGTTAGGGAGCATAGCTAAGTCTTGGAACACAGAATCAGAATCCAAAAAGATCTGAATAGGCATGAAAAAATGGAAACAGCTTTAACAACATGATGATTATGAACAGTATTAAGTACTAGTCTTCGCTTTTGAAAAATTAGCTATGGCCCCCTACCTTCCAGTTTTTTGCCAACAACAAAGAGTTAAAAATTAAGGGAATGTCCACCGATGGGAAATAATTGAGCAAACTAAGGGAAATAGATATAATGGAATAATTTTGTGTTGTAGGAAATGAAAGAGATGGTCTCAGAGAAGGACTGTATAAAGTGATGTAGAGTGAAGTGAGCAGATTGAGATGAGCAATTGTCAAGATGAAAGCAAGATTATCAACACAAACAACTTTGTTAAGACTTCAGAACTCTGATCAATGCAAAGACCAACCATGATTCCAAAGAATTCACGATGAAATATGAATGAAAGGTGATAAACTCAGAGCATAGATTGGGGTGTATGTATATATATATATATATATGTATTTTTTTCTTCTTTTTTTGGGCATGGTCAGTATCAGAATTGGTTTTGTTTTACTATGCATGTTTGTCACAAGAGGATCTTTGCTTTTCTTTTTCAAAGGGAGGAAAAGACAGATGGGGAGGGAGGATAAAAAATAGATTTTTATTAATTAAAAAATAAATTCAATTTAAAAGCTAAACTAGATGAATACAAGCAGGACACAGGGCTAGACTTCAGTTTTTAGAGAGGGTAGAGGGAAAGGGACAAAGGCTTTTAGTGGATTTCAAAGTTGATAGGAATCTATATGATATGCAAATGAAAAAAATTAATGCAAACTGAGGCAACATTAATATAATCATAATATCTAGATGGAGGCAACTTTTTTTAGTTTGGCCACAGAAGGCAAATAGCAACAATGGGAAGGTAGAAATTCCAAGGCAGTAGATTTTAGTTCCAGAAAAAACTTCCTAATTATTAGAACTTTCCAAAAAAAAATGAAATGACCTGATTCAAAAGGTTCAGCATCACTGTACGTCTTTTAAGCAAAGGCTGAGTGACTATTTGTCTGGAATGCTGGAGGGAGCTCTTTAGGCATGAGCAGGAGTATCCATGGCCTCTGAGATCCTTTCCAACTAAGAGTCTTGATATGATTGATACCTTTAGGGTTCAATTTCTTTCACACAGGACAAAACCAAACCAAAAATATAATCATGAATTTTAAAGACCACAATCTATACTTATGACCAGGGGAAGGAGGCGAGAAAATGTGACTAGCTTAGATTAAGCCATTTTATATCACATAAAAAAGAATTCAAGAGTTGTCTCCCACTTCTAGTGAGTCAGCAGCATCTTTATCTACAGAAGACAATATGTTAGAGAATATTGATAAACAAAATTACCTGAGAGATTTTACATATGCCAAGTATCAAACAACTCAAAGGTTTGGTTGACCTGACATGAGGATATATAATTTCTGCAGGCACACATGTTGAATAATTCCAGAAGTTATATAAAGTGTTAGCACTAATTCGATATAAAGTTTCAAATAAAGTTTACACTCGAAGAGGGAAAACACCAGTAAAACTAAATAGGCTCTTTTTGGCTAAAGAGGGGACCTCTGGCTCAGGGCAGGTGGGACACTGAAAGGCTTTTGCCAAGCTGGACAACCAGTAAAACCTTAGCTGAGACACACTGAAGTTCTGGAATATCAAAGCTCTAAGTAGGGAGCTCTATTTCTCAGTGTTTACATAACAGGCCCAGAATGAGTCACAGTCCCTGAGATAAATTCCTCACAGAGATAAAGATGGCTCAAAGTTTCTTTGGACTTTTTATTAGCTATATAAATACTCCTGACAAATTTAAGGTTTGCTCAGCTTGGGGAGAAGGGGAAGAGATGGTGCGGCTGGCTTCACTTCAAGGCCTACTACGGAAGGCCTTCTTGTTGACTTGGAGGGATCCTCAGGTTTCAAATTTATCTGCATGGAGGTAATAATGGAAGTCTCAAAAAAGAATGAGTTCCTCAAAGGAGTAAGTGTTGAATAAGGAAAAGAGAGCCAGAATTGAGAAACACAACTACGTTTAGAGAGTAGGAGGAGAAAAAGAAACCAGGGAAAGAAGGGAAGAAATACTAATGGTGAAAAATCACAGAGGCCAGGAAAGAGAGAGAATCAAAAAGAAAGGGATGATCCATAATGTCAACTGCTGCAGAGAAGTTAAAAAAAAAGGAAAGGCCTTTTATATCTGATTCTTAGGAAGTCCCTAGTGACCCTTGATGGTGCAGTTTCATGAGTAGAAGGGCTCAAAGGCAAAATCTTCTGGGGGTTAATGATAGAATGGGTGATAAGGAAACTGAGACAATGCGTGGAGACTTTGGTTCTAAAAGTTTGACAGTGAAAAGAAGAAATTAAATGGTAATTTGAAGAGACAGACTGGTAAAGCGAAGGGTTTGGTTTTGTTTTCAAGATAATAGGGCCCAATATACTTGCTTAGACAAGGGAGATGGAGACAGTGATGATGGGGACACTAAAGAAGACAGAGAGATTGGGAAGAAACTACCTATGGTAAACTGTTAGGAAGCAAGGTCCCAGATTACATAAATGGAGGAGAGATTCTGAGCAAAATATGAGGGTGGATGAGGACATAGGCACTAAATAGCTTCAACTTTCTTGACAATGCAGGAGGCAAAGTTACCAGCCAAGTGTGAAGAGAGAAGTCAAGATGAGGATTGCGGTGCCCAGTCAAGCTCAAATGAGAAAGACATGATTGTACTTAACTTGCCTAAGCATATTTCAAACTAACCATAGCCATCTTACAATATTTAAATAGCTGTCTCTCCAAGACACAACATTAAAAAAAATTTCATGAAAGACCATGTAGGTGAGGAATTCTTAAACTAGGCTCCATGAACTTATTTTTCTTAACATTTTGATAACTATATTGAAATCTAATTGGTTTTCTTTGTAAATCTATGTATTATATCTTATGCATTTAAAGACATTCTGAGAAGGGATCCATAGGCTTCATTAGATTGCCAAAGACACACTTCCTCCAAGACCCAGCTAAAATGCTATATTCTACAACCAAGGTGGGGAACCTGGGGCCTTAAGACCACAAGTGGCCTTCTAGGTCCTTGGGTGTGGCCTTTTGATTGAGTCCAAGCTTTACAGAACAAATCCTTTCTTTAAAGGGTTTTGTTCTTTGAAGTTTGGATTTGGTCAAAGGGCAGCACTTGAGGCCCTAGAGGGTCACCTGTGTCCTCAAGGCCAAAGGTTCCCCACCCCTGTTCTACAGGAAGCCTTCTCCAATCCCTCTTAATCCTCCTAGTAGTTGATTCCCCTAGTAGATTACCTCCAAATGATCCCGTCCATATTTTGTTTGTACTTAGTTGTTACGTTGTCTCCTCCATTAGATCATGAGTTCCTAGAAAGCAGGGACTGTTTTGTAGTGGTGGTGGTTGTTTCTGTTTGGCCTTTCTTTGTATCCCTAGGGCTGGGCACTTGACTTAGTACAAGGTAGGCTCTTAATATTTATTGACTAAATCAAGTTTCTACCAATAGTATTCAATGATCGGTGGACTTTTTTACAAACATTTGAAAAGACATTTCTCAAGCACCACTGTGTATCCAGTCCTATTCTAGGGACCACAGGAGAGATAACAGAATTAGCAAAAAACCATAGCTCCTGCCATGAAGGATAAAGCTCTATACCTCGATTTTCCCAAGGGAAGAATAACAACTCATCATTTACAGATACAGAGTAAACTAAGAAGGTCTCCCACAGGTCTCCTTCATTTGGTGGCCACAGAGAACACAGCACAGACAAGAGAAGGCAAAGAAACAGAATCATATTTCTCCCTTCTCCCCCACCAAAAAACTTGGGGGGAGAGGGGGAAAGAAAATGATTTTTTTCTTTTGATTCTGACTTCACATTGGCTTCACCTACAGAAGAATATAGATGCCCTAGTAGCAAACTTATCTTCCCACAAGAGCACACCTGAATGGTTTTGAGATGGCCACTAGTCACACGGCTCAAACACTCTAAGGATCCACCTGAACACCTAGTGTCCTCTGCTCCAGGGAGAGTAATTACTATCTAAAGTGCAGCTTCCAGTAAAGACCCAAAAGGAAGGAAGGTCTGGCCTCATCAATATTTAAAGAGCCACCTGCCATGGAAAAATACCTTCTATGACATATGAGCATCTGCCTTTCCTGATGCTTTGAACAAAGAGAAGAACAAGTCATTCTTGTCCAGCATGGCATGCATGCTTGTGGCCTCAGCTAGCTGCCTCAGGCCTTGCCATTTGATCCAGAAGCAGAAAGCCTAGATATTTTAGTAAACTAGGGCAATGTTTTCAGTGTGTCAGGATATATGAGTGTCTTGTGAAGATCTCACTGGTATGTAGCAGAGGCCAGGTTTCCCCCACAACACTTCCCCCATCCCACTTCCAGATTTGTCTTTAGATTATAAATAAGATTACTGTTGCCTCTGTGTTCTGTTAGCATAATTTTACACTATTTGTTGAGCCTGGCAAGCGATAAATTATGATCGAGTTTATTAATAATAATTTGTTGTTCAGTCATGTCCAATTCTTCATAACCCCACTTGAGGTTTTCCTGGAAAAGATACTGGAGTGGTTTGTCATTTCCTTCTCCTGCTCCTTTTTACATAGGAGGAAACTGAGGCAAACAGGCTTCAGTGACTTGCCCTGGATCACATAGCTAGTAAGTGTCTAAGGTCAGATTTGAACTCAGGTCCTTCCTGTCTCCTACCCATGCACTTTATCTGTTGCACTACCCATCTCTTTCATTCCATACAGAATCATTCTTGATTTAACACTGTTTTTGAATCCCTTTTGGGTTTTTTTTTTTTTAAACACTGGTCATTTCTATACATACCCCACCCCCATTCTAAACACTCCCTCAGAATAAAGAAAAAACACCAAGTAAAACTATTCTACATTCTAAATCGATTATATCTACTAAGAGGGAAGTGTGCCTCATTACCCATTTTCTTAGAGTGAGGTGGTTCACTGATTTATCCCTTTGACATTGCTTTTATTAAAACTGTGGTAATTTTTAGACTACTTTTACACTTTTGATGAGTTAAAGTTTCCTGATGAGAACAGATGACACTAGTACTAGATAATAGGAAGGGTGATCAAAGAGTTTTTGGAAACTCAGATTCTAGTTTTAAGTCTACCACTGTGCAGCCTTGGGCCAAATTACTTTCCTTCTCTGAAGCTCAGTGTCCTGATTTGTTAAAATTAGATGGGAAGACTAATACCGGTATACTATTTCAAGACAAGTCACTAAGCTAGGAAAAAAACATCAGTCTAAGCAGATCCAACTAACTCATGGATGACTGGGAAGTATGTGCATATCAACAAGTCACTGTAACATCAACCTTCACACATTAATGCTTTCAGGTTTCCTAGATGGGGATCAAATCAGGGATTCTTCAAGATACTGGGGAAAATGACAAATCATACCTCCTTCTCCCCATCCCCAATTCTCACCCCACAGGGTTACATCAAGTAAAACTTTGTCTCACTTTCCCTTATCTGATTTATCCCATTCCTAAACTTACAACACGAGAAGCAAATTCTGAGTCAACAAAATACTGACTTAATAATGTATTCCAAACCAATGAGAAGCCTGCATATCCCAGACAATTTAGCATGCAACATTTAGGGGTGACATGTAAGACCACCACAAAGGTTCCCCAGCCACTGCCAGCACCCAACAATAAAGTCCCCCTTGAATCTATTTAAACTTTCACTAACACCTCTCAAGGTAATAGTTCCCACAGAGAAATGGACTTGGAGTTAGGAAGACCTGGGTATCCCCACCTTCAACGCTAATAAGCTATGTGGCCCTGGGGCAAGTCCCTCAACCTCTTGGAGCTTTATTTTCTTCATCTATAATATCCAGATGATAATAGTGCTCATGCCCTGAAAGGCTGTGAGGATCAAATGATTTAATGTATATAAAGGACTGCATAAAACTTAAAGTGTTATAAATGGAAATTTTAAAAAAATACCAAAGTAATATTGATACTAAAAAGATAAGCCTTTGCTGTGACTGTCTCAGAATCATCAAAAAAACACTACCAAATGCAATTCAGATCACTCTCTTTCTCTTCAAGTCTGGATCTATTTCAGTATTTCTCTGCAAGGTCTCTGCATATATATATGCATATATATGTAAATATATTCACATATACATACATATATGCATATATGTATGTATGTATATAAAGATATACACATTGTATATATAGCATTATATACTACATATTATATACCTATACTTGTATATATTATATTTATACATGATATGTGATTATATCTATTCCCCCCTAGGCTATGACAAGCAGTTGAATGCACAACCCAAAAAGTTGGTTCATGTGTGGGTGTACTAATAGAGATAGATGATACACATGGACATATGTTGATGATATATATCATAGCCAGAGTTTGTGTAAGTACATAGACACATGATACATATATACATACTATATATACACACATGATATAGACATATATAGATACATACTCTAAATGTATGCATGTATACATAATATTCTCTGTGTGCATGTATAGATGTATGTACATACTCTGGCTGTGATATATATTATATATATATGTGTGTGTGTGTGTGTGTGTGTGTGTATATCAGCATGTGTCCACATGTATCAACATTTTGTGTGTATGTGTGTGCATATCATACCCTGGACAATAGGTATTTTTCAACCACTTTTTTTTTCCTGTGCAGATAAGCCAAATATTTTTCATTTATTTGTGATATGATGAAAAGAGTGATGGATTTGGAGTCAAAAGACCTGAGTTCAAATCTCAGTTTTTCTGTTCACTACTAGATGAGAACACTGATGCCCAGAGAAAAGAAAAAATTTACCTCTCTGGGCAAGAATGAGGAGGTTGGACTACGTGAACTTCCAATCTAGCTGTGAATCTACGATCCTGTGACTATTTAAGAGGCTCTATAGTGTTTCAGGGTTTGACACAATTAGCAAAATTTCATTCACAAAAAGAAGCATCTGGAAGACCTCATGTCTATAGGTAACTTATTCCATATGGCCTCTGCATGGAACCATCTCCATGGGAGGGACACATACCTTTCTCAAGTAGTATCAAAGTATCAGAGTAAATTAAACTTTCATTTTATGTCTGACTTTGCTTGGTATTCATTATATTCATACCTTTTATGGTTTTATGGACTTTAACCACACCTTCTCTTTGACTGTCTGAGAGCCAGTTCTGAAAACTCCTAAAAATATCTAGGATGGAAACATGAAAAATGATCTGCTCCTGAGAGTAGTGATTGACTCTGTAATTCCAGACACAGGCACTGGGAAACTTTTACATTCTTAAGACCAGATAATGGCATACAAGTTATCCCAAAAGCCTTAGTCCCAAAAGTTTGAGACACCCAGTATCTAAGAATTATTGGACAGCCTCTCCGAGATGACTAAAATGGAAGCCTGACTGATGGATATACCCCTAGAAGTTTTCTGACACACTCTATGTACTCCAGGAAATTAAAGGAATCAAAACAAAATCACTGAAAGCGAGCAATGCTCTAAATGCCTCCTTAGAGAGTTGCCCTTCCAAATTCATTCATTCTGAAAAATCTATCCAGCATTGTGCTAAGGACTCAGAATACAAAAATAAGATAATGCTTAAACTCCTGCAGCATATATTTCAGTACAGAAAATGAGGTGATACTAGCAACTGCAATGTAAATTAGAATGCTACGTGCATAGCAAAGCAAAAATAAAGGCAGCTGGCCTGGTCTTCTCAGGACCTGAATTTGGTAATAAATTCATCAGATTACACTACACATCTGGTTACCACCTAGTCCCAAAGACTCTCTTCCCTGGAAGCCCAGAGCTTGTACATTTTTTCAAACAAGGCTTTACTCATCCACCACAAACTCTTGTGGAGAGAACTGCTGGAAGGGCCTCATCCTTTTTTCCAAAGAAACTTAAGATAGAGGCAGAGACCCAAGAGAGGTGGAGCCTTTGTGGGCATTTTGCAAAAAAAAAGTTTCAAATATCCTGGCAGTGATCCTATTAAAAGAACCACGAAGGGGAAGTAGCCCAAAGTCTCTTATTTTCTTATTGGTATCTTATATTTTCCCCTCCCCTTGAATTACAAACTTCTGTATTTACCAAGAAAGAAACAAAGACATCGCAAGTAATGTGGCCTTCTCTAGGAGGGCTGCTCAGAGTCCCGTTTCATAAATTTCCAAACAAAATCCATGCCTGATGACAATCCCTGAAAGGGACTCCAATCTCCCCAGTGAAACCTTGGGGGAATGCATTTCTGAAATCTCCAGCTGCCTCACATTTTCCATACTTCGGGACTGCAGAACCTCAAAAGCCCAAAGGATCACAGCCTCGCCCTAAAACTTAGTCTGGCTCTTCAAACAAAAAAGAAAATTATGTTAAAAGGGAGAGGAAGAATGAGAAATGGCGGAATGGGACTACTTTTTCGCCTTAGTATTGCAGGTTTCTTTTGGATATATATGGACTGTGACTTTTGCTGTCCTGTCACCAACGTTCATCAAAGTTGCAACATTAAAACAGTGTTAATGATACCAGATCATCTCGAAGGCAGTAAAGTGAGATTCCTGATGTGAAAGGGATTTGAGAAGGAAAAAGTTAACTTCCCGACAAAGGCAGTGGTATCGGGACTACGCGGGCCAGCTACCTTTCCTTTTACTCAAATAAATACAATTTCCCCTGTCCCCGGGCTTTTCCCTGGCAATGCCCCCTGGCCGAGCTCACGTCCTCCTGGCTTCCCACTCATCTTGCTTCCAGCTGTTCCCTCTGGAGACCTCCTCCTCCCCGCCCCCGCCCTCCCCGAGCAGCCGGCCCCGTGGGCACCCAGGGACCCGTGGGATCTCCGGGAACCCCTTGCCCGCCTCCTCACCGTGTTGTACATCAGGTTGTCGGAGTCCACGGGCTCTGACAGCTCGCTGAGCTTGCGATCCCAGTGCAACAGGTTCTGCTCCCCGCTCTCCAGCACCTCCATGGTGGGACGCGGAGCCGGCCGAGCCGAGGCTGCGGGGAGGACCTGGCACAGCTGGAGGCGGGCGGGCACCGAGGGTACTAAGTCTAGCGTGCGCCTGTCTGGCCTGGAGGTCAGGGCTTTACTCCCTGAAGAGAAGGAGCCTCTCCTAACAGAGGAGAAAGAGGAAAAACTTCCCTCCCAGGGTCACTGGAGAAAGGAAAGTGCCTGGGAGCCGGCAGGAGCAGGAAAGGAGACAGACAGCCTGCCCGAAGCCAGGACGCAGGATGGAAGGACTTAAGGGGGGGGCCCTCCCGTCCGACGTGCAAAGAGGAGGGGGCGTCTCATCCCAAGAGGATTCCCTGTACGTCTCCCAACATCCTCAGCCCCCTCAACTTTTCCACAGCTGGTCAAAACTCGAAATTCACACTCCGCTCTGCTCCGGCTTCAAGCCTCGGCTGAAGACTCCGCCTCCTTCTAAAGATAAGAACCAATCGTGTTAGCGCCTGGTAGATCTGACCCAATCGGTGATGCACTTCTCCTCCTCGTCCCGCCTACGTGGGCGGAGAGTGAGGAAGCTCCCCCGCCCCGACTCAGGAATGTGGGAGGGGGTTCCCGGTTTGACGTCACTGGGGAAACTCCTCCTCCCGGAGCCCCAGCTGAGGGGGTGGAGTTTTTCAACTGCGAACCAATGGAAGGAGACGACCCAGGGGTAACGGACAGGAAAGAAAACCACTGGAGACTGGGAAGCTTTGAGCCAACTGCCAATGAAATAGGGACAAGAATACTTTTTTTAAAAGAATGGGGGCGAGCTGTGCTTCCGCTCGCGTTTACCTAATCCAGTGAGAAGCAGAGGTGACTAGGCAACTGGAAAGATCTGAGACTAGTTAAATGTCTTGAGTTTATACTTTGATAGGTTACAGTTTCCGAAAGGCTTTGGTTTCCTTTAACTCATTTATTTTATCAAAATTAATTTATTTTATTAAATATTTATTTAAAATATTTTATTGATATTTACTTTTATTTAAAATTTTAATTAAATTATATACATTTATGATTTATTCCCACAATTAGACAATATCCATAATGTGTTTCAATTTATTGTGAACACCATCCTCCAATTGTTCTCTCCTTCCCATTTCCTCCCGTCTCTTCCAGGACCTCATTCTATTGATTCAATGGCGGAAGGAGGTAGGGAGGAATATAGGGAGCAATTAATTGCCTTCAAAGAGCTTATATTCTAATCAATACAGTAGGGGTATGTATGTATGTGTGTGTGTGTATATATATATGTACATATATATATATATACAATTATATATATATATATATTTGTGAATAAATATGTATAAGTTAGATCATGGCAAATTCCTAAGATAAGTAGGAGGAATCAAATAACAGGTACCTTCTACTGGGGAATTAAAGATGGATGGATGGATGGATGGATGGATGGAGAGAGAGAAAGAAGAGAAAGACACAAATATAGTCCTCTCCTCAAACAGCTTACCCATTAGGTGGAGACAATGCATTAAAGGGAGTTAGAAAATGGTAGGGACAGGGAGACTTCACAAAAGAGCTTAACATTTGAGCTGAGGTTTGAAGGATAGATTAGAAGTCAATATTGAAATTCCTCTTTCTAAGATTAACGTGATTTCTTTATTGCCAAATTCAATAGCCTTTTCCCTTTCTTGCAGCATTGGATGCTGCCTTCTCCTCCTAGATACCCCCTTCTGGAAGAATCCGTGTAATACCTTTTAGATTGATGTCTGATGACACCTTGACATTCCACTCATACAGTAAAAGATGAAGTGTACTTCTTTGATCATTATCCTTGTCACTTTAATTTGGACTAACTTTGGACCTTCTCTTTTTTCTTCAAATCTCTTATACAATCCCTCCCCCCATCTTAACTAAGGATATCATTTCATATTCCCCCCCCCCAAAATTGAGGCCATCTATCTTGAGCTCTTTTTTCTCCCCTTCTTTTCATTTCAAATCCCCCTGACATTGTTTCTCATTAATTAACCCTTCATCCCAGTCTCTGATGATGCCATAGCATTTCTCCTTACAAAATTCTCTAAATAAAATCAAACTCTCTAAATTAACCCATCTACTGCCATTTTCTTTAGTAGAATACCTTCAATAACATCCCTTCTCTCTCTTTAATCATCAATCTCACCCTGTTTACTGATTCTTTACTGGCTGTTTGCACAAATAAACAAGTTTTTTCCTATCCTTAAAAACATTCTTTAAAATATTATTCTCCTCACCCCTATCGTGACCCATGACCCAAGTTTCTTCTCTTCTCAACTAAATTTCTTGAAAAATCTATCTAGCAGTGGAACTTCTGCTTCCTCTTTTCTAAACTCTTTATTATGGCTTACAACTTTATCATTCAACCAAAACTGCTCTATCCAAAATTACCAGTGATCTTTTAATTGCCAAATCTAATGACCTATTCTTAATACTTATTCTTCTTGATTTCTTTTCAGTTGACAGCTGAGCTTCTGCATAGTCTCTCTTCCCTGAATTTTTGTGACACTGGTCTTTCTCGATTTTTCTCCTACCTGTATTGACTGCTCCTCAGTCACTTTTTCTGTATCTTCATACATGTCATGCCTACTTATAGTAGCTATCCCTCAAAGTTCTGTCCTAGGACCCTCTCTTTTTTCTCCCTCTACTTCCTTTCTGACTGATTTCTTCAGATCCTAACTCATACATTCATTCTTCATCTCTCTGCATATGATTTTCAGATCTATATATGCAGTTTCTCTCCTGAGGTTCAATCCCAAATCACCAGCTCCCTCCTAGATGGTTCAAACTAGATGAACCTTAGGCATATTCCACTCAAGATGTTAAAAAACTAAGCTTATTAACTTTCTCCCAAAACTTACCTCTCTTCTGAGCTTTTTTATTACTGTTGAGAGCATCCCATCCTTCAAGTCGCTCAAGTTTATGACTTCAGTGTCGTGATCAACTCCATATTTCCCTCGGTCAATAACTTGACAAGTTTTGTCATTTCTACCTTTCCAGCGACTCTTTATAGCCACCCCCTTCTTTCTATTTGCACAGTTCCCCACCTAGTTCAGGTCTTCATCATCTCTTGCCTGGGCTATTGTAATAGCCTCCTAATTGGTCTTCCCACCTAAAGTCTCTTCCCATTTTAGTCCATCTATCACTCAGCTGTCCAAGTGATTTTTCTAAAATGTAGATCCTTCCAAATTGTCAACATCAACTTCAGTGGCTCCCTATTACATCCAAAACCAAATGTCAGCTTCTCTGTTTGGTATTGAAAGCTCCTCACAACCTAGCCCTTTCCAGTCTGATAGTCTTCTTACACTTTACTCTCCAGCATGAGTTTTTAGTGCTGCGGTATTGACCTGCTCCCTGTTTTTCACGCATGACGACCTATCTCCCATCTCTGTGTCTTTGTTCTGACTATCCATACCTGGCATGACTTCCTTCCTTCCGCCTGCTTCATAAATGCCCAAGACACCCCTTCTGCAGAAGCATATCCTTTTTTTTTCCCACCAATCCACAACTGCTGGTGCCTTTTCCTTGTGTGTATCTTGTGTGCATCTTGTATATACCCATATATGTATAGGTTAGCTCTGTTATCTCCCCTATTAGGATGAAAGTTCCTTGAAGGAAGTTCTCTTTACTTCTCCATGTTCCCAGCACTTCATGCATGCCTTGTACCTAATGGACATTTAATAAAAGTTTGTTGTTGACTGATTTTAGGTTCCTTCCAGTAATAAATCTTTTTGGTTTCATGTTCATCACTGGAGATCAAAGAGGCAGCTAGTGGATATTAGTGGTGGGCTTAGAGTCAGGAAGACCTGAATTCAAATCTAGTTTCCCCACACTTAGTAGATGTGTGACCCTGGGCAAGTCACTTAACTTCCATTTGTCTCAGTTTCCTCAACTCTAAAATAAGGATAATAATGGCACCTACCTCTCAGATTTGTGAGGATCAAATGAAGTGACATTTGTAAAGCACTTAGCACCTTGCCTGATACAAAGTTGGAACTTAATAGATGCTTGCTTTCTTCCTTCAAAAGCTCATACATTGAGAGTTAGAGGGGACCTCAGAAGTTATCTAGGCCAACTTCTTTAATTTACACATGAAGAAACTGATTCCCAGAGAATATTAAGTGACTTGCCTGATCTTTCTCACCTCTCCACGGAGTGTGAAGATGCCAAGAACCTTGGTATAAAATGTTTGGAAAAGCATATTTCAGCAGTTTATCTATCCTCTATATTTTTACGTCAGCTTGGAAAAAATCACAGTCTATTGAACTCTATTGTGTTCCCCCCAAAGGCTAGCTATCTTCCTGTCCTGTATGCCATACTTCTTCTTGTGGAACCCATAATCTCTGCTTTAATCAAACTTGCCAGCAGAATGTAGAATTAATCATTTAATCAGTGTTTAGTGGTATCAGTATAACAGTTGCTGACGCAAGTGAGCCTGGGGAGCCTGCTTCTAGGAAAGTCCCTAATGATACATAATAGCTGTGCCACTGAAAGACTTAAGAATGTGTGGATGTTCTGTAACTGGTTTTGGTCTGCTAACCAGGTGTTTAGGAGAAGCCTTTTTGATTGGCTGTTTAGCTAGAGCTGGAATGTACTAGCCATGAGAGCTTTGGCCTTTTCCCTTTAGCTGTGCTCTTGGTCTGACTCTTTCACCAATGACATTTAGTGAGAGTTGGTGTTTTGAGGGGAGAGGCCTTGGGCTCTCCTCATCAGACCTGATGTGTGGCTCCATGAAACAGACTTTAGTCCATTGTTTCAATGCTTGTTATCTTCCATTTAGGTGAAAGGATTGAGACTCTAACCTTACGCTTTCAGAAGGTCAGGAAAGTGAGTCTATGGGCTTATGGGCTTCCCAGTCTCAGCATCCAGGTTGCATACCCAGCTCAGCATCAATGCCCTGCTTTTTCAAGCAGTGAGTAGACCTTTGGGACCCAGACCGACAGTAGCTAAGATGAAGCCTTGTCTGGCATGAGTGTCACAACCGAACATGAACTTGGTCAGGTTGATGTTTTTTAGAAACTATGTGCTATGTCTGAACCTTTCCTCCTCAGAAATTAAGGTAGCATAAGGGAGAATAAGCCCTGAAGTGTTGAGGGAAATTTTTTTACTTTTATTCCTGCTATATCTTTGAAGAAATATCTTTTTGTATAAGTTAATTGATATTAAATGGTTAAATAGAACTAGGGTGCAACTCACTGGAACCTAAGAGTGAGGAAAATACAACCAGTAGAGGCTTGGTCCAATGGCATTAGAAAAAAGCTCTTCATGGTACCCCAAGGATCCTTAGAGGGAGACGCAAGCCATCTGGCCCTGGGATAGTTGTCTCCAATATACTATCAAGGGTGGGGAACCTGTAGCCTCAAGGCCTTCGTGGCCTTCTAGGTCCTCAGGGTCAGCCTTTTGATTGAGTCCAAGTTTTGCAGAACAAATCCTTTTATTAAGGGAATTTATTCTGTGAAGTTTGAATTTCATCAAAGGGTCACACTTGAGTACCTAGAGGGCCACATGTGGCCTTGAGGCTGCAGGTTCCCTACCCATTAGCTACATCAGTTTCTATTCTTATCTTTTAAAAAGTATCATTGTTGACCCCACCCTAAGAAATAGTTGGCTTAATAAAACCTCTCACCTAAAGGTCAATAAAATGGTAGTCCAAAATTTATACTAAGCCTCAGTTCTCAAAAGTCTCCTAGATCTCAGCAATGGTACCATCTGTCTAGAAAAACTACTCTTCAACTCATTTAGGATCTTGACATCAGAGAATCACAAAATCTGAGCTAGAAATGACCTCAGAGATCATTTCATGTCTAGCCAATACCTGACCAAACTCTGCCTTTGCAAATCTTTATCAATCAAACATCCAGTTTCTACTGGAAGATTGCCATTGAAGTGGAGCCCACTACCTTCCAAGTAGCCTCCATTCCATTTTTTAATATTTTTTATATATTCCATTTTATATTCTAGAGGGCGGGGATAATTTTATTTATGTCTTTGGGGGTCCCCAGTGCCTAGCAACATAGTATGTCATATAATAAATCCTTGGTTGATTGCTTTTGGATTGCTTGAATCATTTTACAGAATATTTTATGGATGCCTTTTGGTTTTTTACTACACCAATGCTTTTCTATACTTACCTTACTTATAAAACGCTTCTTTGTAACAAAGAAGCCCAAGGAACTGATGCAGTCTGACAGTAAGTGTATCACTTCTCTACTCAGAGGAGGGAAGAGTGTTTCATATTTAGCATTTTGGAGTAAAGATTTGGAATAGTGCCAAAAGTTTTTCCTTACCTTAAGCTTAAGTTTACTGTCCCTAGTTCTGTCTCTTGGGTCCTTCTTCTTGTTGCTGTGGTGGTTCAGTTGTGTCTGACTCTTCATAACCCCATTTGGGGTTTCCTTGGCAAAGGTCCTGGAGTGATTTGCCATTTCCTTCTCCAACTCATTTTACAGACTAGGAAACTGAGGCAAACAAGGTTAAATAAATTGCCCAGGGTCACACAACTAGTAAGTGTCTAAGGGCAGATTTGAACTCAGTCTTCTTGATTCCAGGCCTGGTGCTCTATCCAGTGCACCACCTACTAACCTTTTTCTAAATTCTAGTCATTCAATTACTTGAAGATAGCGATTAAGTTTCCCCTAAGCTTTTTCTTTTCCAAGATAAATATGTCTGGTTCCCTTCATCAAACTCTGTATAACATGGTAACTCCCTTGGTCCCCTTCTCTGGACATACTTCAGCTGCTCATTGTTTTTCCTGTGGCTCCCAGAATGCAGCATAGTATTCCAGATATAACCAGATCAGGACAAAATAATAAAGAACTATTGGTACCTCCCTTGTAGATACTAAGCCTTTCAATGCAGTTTAAAAGTTTTAGAATTTTTTACCCATCACATCACACTGTTGATTCATATTGAGCAGTCCATTAAAACTTTCTGGTTTTTTCATAGGAACATATCATGTCTCCTGCATCTTGTTCTTATGTGGCCAATTTTTTGGCCCCAAGTAAAAGTTTTTTAAAATTTCTATTAAATTTTACTTTATTTGATTTGGTCCATTATTTGAAACTGATCATATCATCTTAGATATTCATTGTCACCCAATATGCTAGCTAGGCTCCAAGCATTGGATCATCTGTAAATTTTTGAAAAGCATGACCTCTATCTATGCCTTAGATCAAGTCACTGATTAGATTTGATGATCATAGGGCCACAGAGATTCCTAGGATGCTACTTAGAAACCTCCCTCTAAGCAGACAACTGTTCACATGTTATCTTCTATCATACATGACAATAACACCACAGACACAATAATGACAACTACTATTGGCATTCTATCATTCAACCAAGTCTAAACCCACCTAACTCTGCTTTTTTCTAGTTCATATTTCTCCATCTTGTCCACAAGGATAGCACGAATGACTGACAACTGCTTGCTAAAACTAGCCATGTAAGTCTGTAACATTACTCTGATTTACCAGTCTAATAACCCTGTCAAAAAAGGAAATGAAGTGAGTCTGACATGAACTGTTCTTGATGGAACCATGCTTTCCTTTAATGTAAATAATTTCCCTTTCTAACTGTACCTTTAATTATCTTTTTGTTTCAGTCCATACTTATTTCTATCAATGTAGAAAACTCCCTCCCCTGATAGAGATGAGCAATTTAGAGAATTGTCTGAGGAACTCAAAATTTAAGTGACTTTCACATGGTCACATAGGCCAGTTTATGTCTGAGGAAGGACTTGAACCCAGGTCTTCTAACAATGAGTTCTTTATTCACTGTGCCATGGTGTACCATTAATAATATGCTGCATAATTTTACCAGGAATCAAAGTAAGGCCAGTTGGTTGATCTTAAAGGTTCAATGCCCTTCTGTTTTCTAAATACAGAGACATTTGTTTCCAGCCCCATGGCACTTTTCCTGTTCTTAACCGTATTTCAGTATCACCGACAGCAGCTCAGCAATCACACAAAACAGTTTTTAAAGTCCCTGGGAAATAAGTCATCTAGAGTTGGGCATCTTCTTGAGTGGTCCTTTTTCCAGTTATGAAATCATTTTCTATATTCTCTAGCTCTTCAGTTGTTTTTTCAGTCATGTTACACTCAATCGTCTTTATGATGCCATTTGGGATTTTCTTGGTTAAGATACTGGAATGGTTTCCCATTTCCTTCTTCAGTTCATTTTATAGATGAGGAAACTGAGGGAAATAGAATGGAGTGACTTGCCCAGGTCACACGGCTAGTAAGTGTCTGAACTGACTCCAGGCTCAGCACTCTATGCACTATACCTAAATGCCCACTTCTGATTCCTCTAACTTTTTTCTCACTTTATGTTTTTAGCATGCATCTTTACCCAGTTCTCTATACCTGTTCTCACTCCAGAGATACTTCCATGATGAACTGGCATGATGTATAAGGCACTGGACCAGAAGTCAGAAAGACTTGAGTTCAAATCCCAACATAGATCCTCACCTGCTGTATGACCCTTGGCAAGTCACTTAACATTTCTGGGCTTCAGCTTTCTTATTTGCAAAATGAGATGATTGGACTCCATTGCCTGTAAGGTCCTTCTTCACTCTAGCTCCAATGATCATCTCTCCAACAAGCTGTATTTTTTTTTTTTTGTTTGGGGCCATTATCTCTTGTATTTCTTCAGCCTACCACCACTAGCTACACTGATAAAAATGATTAATCCTTGAACACATGTTGAAATGATAGTCTTCATTAATTTCTTCTGCAGATAGAAATAACAATTTTCTCCTTTCTCTGAGGTTATCACTATTTTTTTTAAGTATGTCCCACTCCCTCCCATCTTGAAAGCCTTACTCAGGCTACCTTCCCTTTCAGTCATTTCTCTTACCACATTTAACATTTTTACTATTCTAAAAGGAATATTGCCATCCTACATATTCCTCTGCCACATATACAAGCCACTGAAAAATAAATTCCAGTTGTTACCATTGCACGATTAGAAAAGAGTATCTTGCATGGTACTTACCAAATGCCATTCTTTCTTGCACATAATAAAACAATTATAATAGCCCATTTCCCTTTATCCATGCATATTCCAAACTGTTGAGTTGTAGATCCAAATAACTCTCTTTAAATCTGATATTCTTAGAGGTCTGAATATTGGCTTCATAGGTTACTTTTCTGTGGTAGAGGAGACAGTACAATGAGCTAGGAGTCAAGGAATGTGAGCTCTATCTAGATCTTGTTACTGACCACTGTGGGCAACACTGACCTCTCCCCCAGCCCTGTCAAATCTATTGATGATCATTTTTTAAAATCCATCTTGCATTGTGTCTAGCCCACTTGGAACTTCATCTGGTCTGCTGTTTGTTTCCTAGTGTTTTTGTCTTATCTTTTCCAAGTTCGGATCACCACTAGCTCTGTGACTTTGGGCTACTCACAACTTTTCAAGGCTTCATTTTCCTCATTTATAGACTAATAATGATGTCATTATTGATAATGATGAAAATGATGATATAACACACTTCTGTAGTATTTTCAGTTTTATACTCAATTCCACAAGCATCAATCAAAATGAATTCTTCACAACACCCTCTGAGTTAATGCTTTCTTAGCCCATAATTCTCACATCTGTCCCTTCTCTCTACTCAAACCACAAGTATCCTAATTCAAGCCCCCATTCTATATTCCCTGGGGCACAACATTAGTTTTCTAATTGGCTTCCTGCCTTCATTTCTCTTCCCTTCAGTGCTTCCTCCATATAGCTGTCAAACTGAGTCTTAAAGCACAGGTCTGACCATGTAGCTCTCCTGCTTAAGTTTCAAGGATTCTCTGTTACCTCTAAGGAAAAAAGATAGAAACTCCAATTAGTATTGAAAGCCTTCCATAATCTGGCTCCAACTTATCTTTTCTGATTGATTTGATATTACTCCCACTCATGTACTCTGTGTTCTAGCTGTACCCAGAACACGGCATTCCATCTCCCATTTCCGTGTCTTTGTACAGGCTAGCCCAGCATCTGGAAGGTTCCCAATCGTTATCTCTTCCTCTTGGAATTCTTACTTCCCTTCAAGGCTCAGCTCAAATATTACCTCCTCCAGAGACTTTTCCTGATTCTCCTCAGTTATTAGGATTTTCCTTCCCACCCTCACCTAAATGTATTTATGTGTATATTGTATTTGCCCAGTAGAAAGTAACCTTCTCGAGGGTGGAAACTGTTTCATTTTTATCACTGTCTACCTGTCTCTTGGCATAGTGTCTTGTGCGTAAGTGCTTGGTGGATTGAATTGAATCTGCATTCTAGAGGCGCATAAATCAAGACTTACAGAGGTTAAATGATTTACCCAAGCTCACATAATAAGGGGGTCAAGCCAGACTAAGATTCAGGTTTTCTGACTGTAAGACTTCCATTTTACTATTGTAACAGAAATAAGTGGTTCCTAAGAGCCTTTTCAGGTCTAAATTTCTATAATTTGGTGCTTCTAGTGCTTCTTTCTGAGAATAGCTTTCATTTACACTGTATATATGTAATTATATGCATGTTGTCTCCAACATTAGACTTCAAGCTTCTTCAGGGTGGGGACCATGTTTTTGCTTCTGAGCTTTCTCTGCTCAAGTCACTTCCATGACTCCATCCCCACTTTCTATCAAAGGACCTTGCAAAATGTTTCACTGAAAATATGGGACCATCATTCGAAGTTCCATTTTCTCTCCAGTTTTATACTCCAAATTACCTGAATGTTAGCTAAAGATAGGGGAGTTGATAATTTTATCATCTCATGTGTTCATTTATCGATCTGTATATCCAAACCCGAGTCTCTCTCCAGAATTCTAGTCTCACACCATCAATTGCCTTTTGGGCATTTATTTCCAACTATACATTCTTTAAGCACTCAAACCCCACATGTTCAAATAAGAATTCATTTTCTTCCCCACTCCTCCCAATGCTTCCCTATTCCTAACTTCCCTGTTTATTTTGAGGTTACCATTATCCCTCTAGTCAGCTAGATTCAGAACCTCAAAATTATCCTGATTCTTTCTCCCTCTCCCTCTGTCTCTGTCTTTCCACTCCCTACCCCCCCTTCCTCTTATATTCATTTTGTACCAAGTCTTGTTGCTTTTATCTCAAGAACACAACTTGTATCTATCCCCTTCTTTTTGCTTCCATGGACAGCACCCCAGTTCAGGCCCCATTACCTTTCAACAGGACTATTGTAATAGCCTTCAAAAAATATGCATGGAGAGCACTCTATGATCTACACACAGCTCTTGTGGTCACCAAATTGGGGTCCTTGCCTCCTCTCTCTTCCTTCTTTGATCCATTTTCCACATAGCCCTCCAAAGGATATTCCTAAAGCATGGGTCTGACCATGTTATTCCTATGTTAATGAAAATCCATTGGCTCCTTCTTGCCTCTAGGGTCAAATACCAACTTGTTTGGCTTTTAATGTTCTTTACCATCTGATCCTGGCCTCTTGTAATGGGGAAAGTGGCCAATGAAGACTCAATTCTTAGAGCATGTGTAGATATTTCCTGCCTGGATTCAATCCTTGGGGGATACATAGATATTCCCTACCAGGTTTCAGGCCAAGCAACTATGTGGAAATGTATGAAAGATGGTTTCTGGCCATGCATAGCTAAAGAGGTGGTACTATGTTATGTGATGATGAAAACCCAGAAAAACAGATGACTAAGAGGATGCTGAGCCAGATCTAAATGTGTATACAATATAGACAACCCACCCATCTTTCATTCTCTCTTACTAGGTGGATTCCAAAATCTATGCCTGTTTTGAATTGATAAGTAGGAAGAAGGGCAGTTGTCTTTTCTTCCATCCAGTCAGTCTTCTACTAACTTCAGGCAGTAGAAGAGTCTACCAGAACCAATAGCAGTAGCCATAGGAATCAAGAAATAACTGAAAAGCACACTCAAGTTGAACGTATCCCAGCAGTACTCTTGTGACTTTGGGAAATCCAAAAATTCCACCAGAGAAGTCCTATTAGAGGTGTGACCAATAGCTAGAACAGGAAGTAGAGTCTGCCAGAGTTGGTACCGATGATCGTTGCTGCTTCCTCTGGTCTCTGGACCTGTGATGAGACCTCTGGATCTCCCAAAATGATCACATCATCTGGACACTCTAGTCTCAAATATTCATTCACCTAAGATCAAGGAAGAATTAACAAAGAAGAAACAGAAGCACCCTATCCTTAGAGATACATGACAGTAATCCATGAAATAGGGCAGCCATACTTCCCTATAAAACAGATCTCCAAACTGGAAGCCACTAAGGAAGAGAGCATGAAAATAAGTTTGTCATCACTTTTATATGTACACTCAGTTCTGGCTCAGTGTCTTCTGAGTATTAACTTCTGGCTCTATAGCTAATTTGAAAGACTGTTTTAATTATCACATAGAATCAGCCTATGTCTATGAGTCCAGAGGCTATCTCTCCCTACTTTTCCACATGATTACTTGGCTTAAAACCAAGCAGGAAATATATACCATCAATTGGATGGAATCGCCTCTGGTGGCTGGAGCTGAACGGAGCAAGCTAGTGATAGGAGAGTTGGGGGGCGGTATTCACTTTAGTGTGGAGAGATCTCAATATTTATAGCAATGACTGCTCAGTGAGCTGTGGCCGTGACATTGAGGGGTAACTGCAACAATGTGACAGGCTTGATTCGTAGCAGGGCTTTATGACCAGAAACAATTCTAGGATTTTGCTGTGGCTGAACACATGTAGAGGGTAAGTACAAAAGATTGTCAGGTTATGACAAGCTCAGGGCACAGCTTACTTGCTGAGCCTTAGTTCTGGAAAACAGGTGTCTCCTAATATCTTGACAAAACACCTTCTAGAAGGACTGAACCCCCACTGACCAGTCGACTCTCTTTCCTTTTCCTAGTTTTCCAGACTTCCTGCCTATTAGTAACTTCCTACTTTCTGTGATCCAGCCCAGGTGGTCTTTCAGTTAATGCCCATCCAAGACATTCTATCTCCCATCTCTTTGCCATTGTATAAGCTGTACTTCTCCCCCTCTCCCTCTCAAAAACCCTAGCTTCCCTCAAAATACAAAATAACTCCTAGAGAAAACCAGTTCTCTCCTCCCCCTCTACTCACTAGTGCCCTTCTCTAGAAATGACTTTTTATATATTTTATATTTAATTTCCCGTGTGCATGGCTTGTTTTTCCTTACCCTCAACAACATCAACAAAAAAAAATAAGAAGCTGCTTTAGTTATGTCTTTAGCACAGTGAGTTGAGGCTTAGTAAATACTTCTTGAATGAATGAATAGGGGCAGCCAGGTGGGCGGTACTGAGAGTACTAGGCCTGTAGTCCACAAGAGCTTGGTTCAAATACAGCCTCAGTAGAGGCTGGACCATCTCTACCTGCTGCTCAGGGACCCTTACCTAAAAACCTAGGTTACATTGACCAGAAACCCAGTCTGCTCCAAAGACTGATGCAAGGACACAATTATAAATCTCAAGCAATAATGTCTTATCTGAAAACTGTTGTGGTCAATCAGTAACTATTTCCTTGTTCCTTTGATTGAGTACAGACACTTGGGGGTCAGGGAGTGGGATGCTTCTTTTTCTGACTTCAGGGATTGGTCCTATTCACTCTCTTTCTCTCACCTTGGACTCCAATTGGAAACCAGATTACCTAATCTTGTTTCCAGGTTTATATCCTGTTTGCTGTTTTAATGCATAAAAATCTATCTTTCAGGGTCCAGTGCCAGTGCCAAGCTGAGGAGGTCTGGTCCCGATTTGTTATGCAGTTGGCATGCATTACTTAATAAATCGATGTGCTCAGAAGCTTGAACCTTTGTTCTCTCAGTAATTTCAGATATCAGCCATCACAATTCTCATAAATGAGTTGTGTGGGGTTTTTTTTCACTGAAAATAATTCCAAACACAATTTTTGAATTTTTTGAAGATTGTAAAAATTATATTTCAACTGATAAACTTTTTAAGTCCTTTGACATTTTGCTTAGAGAGTTTTTATTTTCTATTTCTGAAAGTTGCATAATTCAAATGTCTGGAAAATGTTTTAAGTCCCGTGCTTTTGTAGCCTGGGTCTCTCTTCAATTCCGAGACTCTGCTACCTCAGGTTCAGGCACGCATTGGTAACCATAATTATGTAAAAATGACTCATATCCATCTTCTAGTATACACAGTATTACAGATCACCAGAAACCTTAAAATAAGTAGCCAAAGTATTTAATTAAAACAGAATAGCAAGGGAAATAATAAAGGAAAATCAAATAGTGGAAACAGTCACATCTAAGTAAAATCTATATTGAAAACACAGGGAAGTGAGAAAACTCTGTCCCCTTTGTGGGATGGATAAAGTGAGAGAAAGAATCAGTTGTTCAATCTCTCCCATCTTCATCTTGGTTACCGGCATGGAGCTCCATCGAAGCCTCTTTGTTGCAGAAATTTGTTTTGTTGTCTCTAAGATCATTGGGAGTCAGCTGGAACTCCTGGGTTGCAGACTCCATTGCATTGCAGACTCTCCCACATGTCCTTCTTCGTTCTTCCTCCAGCTGCAACCTGACTGTGACCCTTCTCTATCCTACCAGCTAATGGATTCGCGTACCACTTTGCCTCCCAAACCTCTTGAGTTTTTGGTTTGTTTATCTGCTGGATCTCTGTGTGGATGTTCTTCTGCCATGCTATATTGGTTACCATCACAAATGTTTTCTATAAATGGGACTTCTCCTTTAGAAGTTTACCTCTCTTCTAGTGAAGAAATAATCTCTTGCACAGATTTAATGGGATTTCAGTCCAAAGAACTTCAATCAGGTCCATCCTTGAGTCCTGGAGCTCTCATCAAAGGTCTGTGCTTCATCTCTATGAACAACAAGAATAATGCATAGTTACAAAGTATAAGTGCTTTCCTCACTACTCCGTAGAGTAACTGGCAAAAGCATTATTCATTGAATTTCAGAATTTCAAAGTTGGAAGAGACCTCAGAGGCTAGCTAGTTCAATCCATATGTGAACAAGAACCATTCAAACAATGTCCTCAGCAGTAACCATCTAGTTTTTTTTCTTGAGTATGTTCATTGAAGAGTAATCTACCTTCTGTACAGATCAGAAAGGTTAATGATCTTTCCATGGTCACAAAGATAGTTTCAAAACTGCCCCAGGTTTTCTAGTGTCAAATGTTGTTTCAGTTATACTGGTTGGTTCTGCAGTGATGCATACCTATGGTTAGTTTGCTCACATAGTTTTTATTGAAGGATATATATAGAGATAAAAGTTAGCAGTCTCCAGATATCTAAAATAAATAATCATTAACTGCTTTAACATGGCATCTTCTTGATGCCAGGAATGTTCCAGTCATTGGCAATATAAGGCTAGAGCTGGAAGCTTTCTGTTCACAGTTCAAGACTTGTGTTAGAACTGAGAAACCTGCCCCTGACAGGGGATTTTTGACCTAAATAGGATATCCATGAAAAATGTGTGTAAAATGGATCTGACTCAAGCTCAGCCTGACCTAGGTGATATTGATCATGGGAGTGTTTTCTCCATCCTGATCTCAAGTACTTGGCATATTCCTAAGGCTGGAATGAAAGGAACCAGGACCAAGAAAATTACAATGGATCCCAGCCTGCACCCACTTTCGTAATAACTACACATAAATGATATGCTGTGATTTGGGTGATTGCCTCAGAACCAGGTGAAGCTATTATATCTCCTGATAAAAATTTAGTATTTTATGCTTTTTATACTAATAATCATGTTAATGCCAGCCAAGGGCAAATTGAAAGCATTTGTTTCACTGTTGTTTTTGTGCACAAAACCAAGCAATATCTCTTGTATTTTTCCATTCATTTAAAAAATTACATTTAGATTTCCTTAGCATTTGTACACATCAGAAGTATGCCCTGAATAAGTTTTTAAAAACAAAACTAAAATAATTAAAAAATAAATGCTCAAAGCCACTAAAAATGAATATCTCCCAACATTTTATGACTGATTATACATAGACTGAGTACAGTGACATACGTGCCATGCCAACATGACAATTTCCTTCCCCTTAACCCCCCATTTAGGTCTATGTCATCATGCCCTTCCATTTAAGAAAGTCTTTGTCTGTGTTGTTCACATCAAGTTAGGAGTCACCTTGTCTGTGTATATGTATCTAATGGTAGACTTCTCGAGGGCAGAATGGGGAGTTAAACATTTACTGGGATACCTCTGGCAGAAGCTGGTTCCCTGGTAGTTTGTGTTTGATACTGGAGTAAAATGAGACATTCATAAGGTGTTCAAAAGTTAAGAGGAGATCCACCTATCCATAGTAGAAGAATATTCAACAAGGATATTCATTGAGCACATTCTGAGTTGATGCAGTTAAATGAAGCTCCCTTGCCTGGGTTACCCATCATGGTCTATTACCAGCCAGAGAGTACATGGCTCTCCTCCTAACTGTTGGACACAAGTGACCAGAAAGTAATGTCAAGAGCTGAAACTTTGGTTTACTGAGCCAATCAGGTCTCTAGGATAGGGGCAAATCACTCTTGGCTCTTCGCAAGAAAACCCCAAATAGGGTCATTCAGAGTCAGATATGACTAAACAATAACAACAAAAAAAATCTAACTTGCAGGGGGCAGTGGTTAAGATATTGCTCCTACTACATGCAGGTTCAATTCATTCACACTCTGGAGAAAGAGAAAGAAGCACAGAGACAAAGATGGTGGCAATAGCAGGAGCTGGTCTGTGGGAATCTGGACATGATGTACTTGGTTCTGGACTTCTTCTTGAGTTTGCCCAGGGGCACAATACTTTAGATTTAGAACTGGAAGAGACCCAGGGGCCATCTAGTCCAGCCTATAAGGAAGCCAAGGCCCAGAGAACTGACCCATCCATCATCACCCAACTGTGAGTAAGTAGCAGAGGTGGGATCTCAATGCAGATCACCTTCTTTCTCCTGCACCATGCAGGAGTTGTAGTACATGATGAGCATCAGCTCTAGGTAAAGGCATTTGAGGAGAGTAATAGCGGCACTATTTATGTAATACTCTGTTCTATGTATATTATTTCATTTGAGCAAGGTGATGGAGGAATCATTGTTCTCCTATCTCCAGTTAAGAAAATGAAGCACAGCTGGTTAATGGTCCAAGTTTTTTCTCTAAAGCCAGTGCTTTTCCCCCTCTACCATGACTGCCTAAGTTGAAGAGCTGGCACATGATCATGAAAGAGAGTCACCAAAAGGCAAACAGAAAGAGGAAAAGGGAAAAGGAGTGCTTTCCTCACCAATCATCAGCCTAGTGTTCAGCCTGACTCCTAATATTCAACCATCAAGGGCCACAAGAAGAATCCACAAGGAAAGAACATGGTGCCTGCTAACTTTGGGTGGTCTGCCCTGCTGGTAATGACTTTCCTTCCTCTTTCCTGAACTTTTTGACCACACAGGTCCATAGGCGTACTTATGGGCTATTTATAGATCTTTTCTTTAGGGAGTTTCTGTATGGTATAACTTCTTTTTTACCCACTCTTCCACTGGCTGACTTCAAGTCAGTCTCACACCTGTTTGGGCTTGGGTAAGGGATTGGGTAGAAAAAGGCACTGAATAAGCTGAGAACTGGTTAAAGAAGTATAGGGAGTTGGACATCCTTAAAGGCCTCCAAAGGAACGTCTTCATCTACATTTCGGAATTCAGGACCTTCCCAATCAGGGACCAAACTTATGGGATAGTAACCTGATGTGGCTACAAATTAACCTTTCTTTCAACATAACAAGCCACCCTCTGTAGCAGGTACTGAGCCTGATCTTGTGCTCTTTTAGGCTGGTTAGCTTTTCCCAACTCCCACTGGAGTCTTGCAGAGATCACATGTGTATCCTAGGAAACTTTGCTGTTGTTCATTTGTTTCAGTCTTGTCTCACATTTCATGACCCCATTGGGGATTTTCTTGGCAAAGATACTGGAGTGGTTTGCTATTTCCTTCTCCAGCTCATTTTACAGATGAGGAAACTGAGACAAACAGGGTTAAGTGACTTGCCCGGGGTCACACAGCTATTAAGTACCTGAGGCCAGATTTGAACTCAAGAAAATGAGTCTTCCTGACTTCAAGCCTTCCAAAAGATGCTTATATTCACAAGATAAGTTTAGCTCTTTGGGTGATTATTCATTCACTCAGTCAGTCAGTCAACCAATCATTGTGCAATTACACAGAAAGAGGAGATAGAATGTTAAATTCAGGTAATAGCTAATAGTTTCCATAGCCTGGAACCAGTGTTTCATAAAGGGGAATAGAATGAAATAAGGCAGAAAAGTTAAGTTGGAGGCAGATTGCATTATGTCTTATATGTGAAGCTATTTTATTTTATACTGAAGACAATGGGAAACCTTGGAAGGTTTTTGAGCAAGGAAATGAATGTCTTAATTACAGCTATTGCTTAAAAAGATTACTTTGGTAGCTATGTGGGAAATGCATTCTAAAGGAGAGACTAGAAGGAATGAAACCAGTAAGGATACTATCACCTTTGTCAAGTCAAAAAGGATAAGAGCTTTAACTGGACAGCAGATTTGTGAATAGCAATAAGGGAGCAGAAATGGATGACCTGGAAGTCAAATTGATAAGATTTGTAAACTAGATATGGGAAGAAGAGACCAATTATTTATATAGTACCTACTATGTGTCAGGCATTGTGGTAAAAGTATTTTGCAAATATTATCTTCTTTGATCCTTACCGTAATCTTGCAAGATAGGTGTCCTTATTATCACCCCCATATGACACTTGAAGAAACTGAGACAAACAGAGGTTGTGACCTGCCAGATCACATAGCTAGTTAAGTGTCTGAGTTTGGATTTGAATTCAGGACTTCCTCCTGACTCACCAGGTCCAAAAGCTCTATTCACTGTGTCCTACCTCCGTTAAGGATGAACTCTAAGGCAGAAAATCTGGATGAGTGGTTGTACCCTCAGCATAAATTGGTAAGTCTAGGGGAAAGGTAGGTTTGGGGGAGATGAAGAGTTCTGTATGAACATACTGGGTTTGGGATGGTAGGATTTAGGAGGAGGCAAATCATGATTAAGCAGGTATTTGAGGGTCCTAGACATGAGAGCAAGAGAGAGATTATATCATGGATCTGACGATCTGTGAGTCAGTTGAATAATTATTGAATCTACTGGAGTTGAGGAGGAGCAGTGAGCTGGGCAGGAGAGCAGAGAACAGCATCAGATAAGCCAGGAAGGAATGATCAACCATGCCAAAAGTTACAGAGCGATCAAGCTGAGCAAAAAACTGGGAAAAATGCTTTCTGATTTAGTAATTACGAGATTGGTGATTACTATGGAGAAAGCAATGGTAGTCAGGTGGTGAGTGTAAGTAGGTTAGGGATGGTTCATTCTTGTCTTGTATAAGGAGTAGGTGCATAATCACTTTTTAACAAATTGATAAATGCTTATCTGCCGATAAAAATGAGGGAGGGGTTCAGAAGTAAGATAGTAAGGAGTTAAAGAAAGTGTGGATGTGGAGGAAGTAGAGACAGCAAGTGTGGAATAATCAAGATGCCCAAATCTCCATTTCCTACTCCTGGCCATCATTAGCATACATCTGCTCTATCTGCCTCCCTCCTCTAGTGCCCAGGACTTGGTCCACTTGCTTATGTCTATACCCCTCCAGAGTCTTCTGTGGATTTTGGACAACTTCCTCATTCCTCTTACGTGTCGCCTTACAGCCTCTCACAATTCTTCTGGGAACAGTTGGGTAGAAATGTGCAGCTCCTGCCAGCATTTGTGTCTCCGATGGGGAAGGGCCGTGTTTCCCAGACTCGTATTTTTGGCTGAACAACTTGCAAATAATGAAAGTTAATGATTTGATGTGTAATCTTTTGGTGAGAATAGCTGTCAGATTTTTATTCTGAAGGTATGTGTTTGCTGATAGCTGTCAAATTTCTAATAATTTCATATATATATATATATATACATCTATATAAAAATTAGCTAATCAGATTAGCTGCCAAGAGTTAAATCTGGGTGGGGTGGAATCATAAATGCTCAACTATATATTCATCAGTATAAAGAAGAATTACCCTTGTCAGCTACCTACTATGGCGAGGAAGAAGGGTTTTAGGAAGAGGGAAGGTCTTAGAATTAGAATTTTGATGGCTATTGGGGGAAGGGAGGGAAAGATTTTTGCCATGAAGTTCTGCCCTTGAAAGTATGGGGCAAATGAGTTGGAAGCCTCTGTACCATAGAGCAGTATAAGAGCATTTGGCAGATGGTAGTGATTGGTGTGGGCAGGGCTGAGGTTTGGAAGGAAGGAGGCTCAGATGAGGATTTCCTGGAACCAAGCTCCATTGGATAAAGAGCTGATACTGTTGCTGAAAAACCTTTTGTCAAACCCTAGTCCAGTTTTTTAGTTTGGAGAATCTGAGAATGACAGATAGAAAGGCTGCAAAGACCATTTGCCTTCACATACCTGGGTCAAATATCTTCCCCTTCCCCAGCTCTCTGAAGGATCACAGGGAACAATATAGCTGGTGAGACTCATCTGTTTCTGGATACTTTCTCCTTTCTAGATTTTGATGACAGCTCTCTCCTGGTTTTCCTTCCTAACTTGTCTTACCTCTCTCCTGCCCCTTTGCTGGACCACTGCCAAGTTTACATTTACTAACCACTTATCGAGTAGTTACTAACTATGGGTATCCCCCCCCCATAGAGGTCTGTCCTTGTTCCTCTTCTCCTTCTATAATATCTCACTTGATAATTCACTTACTAGCTGTGTGACTTTGGGCAAGTCACTTAACCTTGTTTGCCTCAGTTTCTTTATGATGACCTGGAGAGGGAAATGGCAACCACTCCAGTATCTTTGCCAAGAAAACTCCAAACAGGATCATGAAGAATCACACACAACTGAAATGAACACGCTTCAGAGGGGGAAATCAATCTGTTCCTTATACACCACTGTCCTCTGGTGGCAACAAAGGAGCTTTGCAATTGTAATTCTGATTGCCTCTAGGTTTAAAACACTACATTTTTTTCTCTTATTTATTGTAAATTCAATCATCATCAACAATCACAAACATCTTAAAACACAAATGATTTGATGGATTTCAACCACCATGCTTTGGGTTTTTAAACACACATAACACATAAATAAATATACACATGTACACAAATGCATACATGCATACATAGATTCCTTAACTAGAGAGTAAAAAATTATTCTTTTTTTACCTATTCTGTACATCCCTTCCATTCTTTCTTTTAAATACCTCCTCTTCCTTTCTCCTAAGTAGAAGCTCTTTCTTATAACAAATATCTGTAGTCAAGCAAAATAAATGCAGATATTAGGCACAGCTGAGAGTTCTGTGTCTGGGTCTGTACCCCTAGTCAATCACCGCTCTACCGACAGGTCTAAGATGCGCTTCGTTACCAGTTTTTTCAAGTCTTCATTGTTTATTGCTTAAGTCAGTATCCTTATCTCCGCCCACATTATTGTGGTCATAGCATGTCGCCCTGGTTCTGTTCATTTCATTCTGCCTTTGTGCATATAAATCTTGCCATATTCAGAGAAAATTGCATTTTTTCTTTCTTATGGTAGAATAAAATTCTATTATACTAATTTACCATAATTTATACAATCATTCCCCAAAAGAATGGATATAAATTTTCTTGTGCAAATAGCTATTTTCCTTCTGTTCCTAATCTCCTTGAGATACATGCCTAACAAAAATATTGATAGGCCAAGGGATCTATACATCTTACCGTTTTATTGATATAATTCCAATTTTGTTTTTAACCAAAATGGCCAAACCAATTCACAGCCTCGCTCTTTTTTTTCAAAATGGCCCTCCTTCATCTTAATTTTTTACTTTCCTTGGGAATTTTCTAAATTAGCAAAATAAGAGAGGTGTTGATTCTAAGAAATTCTCAAACATACTGAAATTTGTTACAAATGCTTTCAATTTTATACAGAGCTTGCTTATTGTTCAGTTATTTCAGTTGTGTCTGAATCTTCATGACCTCATTTGGGGTTTGCTTGCTTGTTTTTTGCAAAGATATTGGAGTAGTTTGCCATTTCCATCTCCAGTTCAGTTTATAGGTGAGGAAAGTAAGGCAAACAGGGTTAAATGACTTGCCCAGGATCACACAACCAGTAAGCACGTAAGACCAGTTTTGAACTCAGGTCTTCCTGATTTCAGGTCCAGTGCTCTATCTACTATGCCACCCAGCTTCCCTATATATGGAGTTTATTACCATACAATCAGAGTAGAAATAATCCTCCGATTTCTCCTTCCTTCACTAAAATTCCCCAGAAACACATTCTTTGCCACTTGAAATTCCTGGCCTCCATAACTACCACATACTCCAAACAACTCCAGCACTGTAGTTCCCTAGATCTCCCTCATTATTAAAAATTTTCACTTGATCCTACAACAATCGTTTTCCAAGTTCCCAGAAAATTTTCCGTATTTACTGTTTCCACTCCTCCACCAACTTTTAAGTTAGTAACTTAAAGGTTATTGATGATCTTTTCACTACTAGATCCAATGGATTTTTTCCAGCCTCATCTTCGTTGAACTCTGAAACTCTGCCTGGATTGAATTAGGTACCTCAGAAGCTGTAGACAGATGGTAGAAGGTGATCTTAACATTCCATTCTTAAGTTGTTAAAGCAGTAAAGGTTCCACCCTTCTGACACAAGAAATACAATTAGGGTAACCTGGGTCAAGAGACTTAATTGAATTTTGAAATCTGACTAAGATCACAGGTTTGAGAGCTGGAAGGAGGCTTAGAGAGGCTCCTCATTTTCCAAATTGGAAAACCACAGCCAAGAGAGATGAAAAGATTTGTCCAAGGTCAAGTCATGAGTAAGGAACTAGCTAGGATTTGTACTCAGATCCTTTGAATCCATATTTAGTGCTCTTTACACTATACTCCGCAGTCTCCCTACCATAAGCTAGGAGAAAGAACTGTAGACAAAGAGTCAAAAGACTTGAGACTAGTAGATGGAGACCTGGACTTGAAATCAGGAAGGTCTGAGTTTGAATCCCATCTCAAGGACTTGCCAGCTTTGTAACCCTGGCGAATTGACAAATTTCTTGGAGCCTCAATTTCCTTATTTTTAATTTGGGATAAGTGTATGTCCACCACCATATTATGATAAGGGTCAAATGAGATAATGTATGTAAGATGCTTTGTAAAGCTTAAAGTGCCTCTCATTTTTTAGTGCCATTTTTAGTGCCATTCATCGACTGGGCATTCTTAGGCCTTTCTGGACCTCAGTTTCTATACCCGTGAAATGGGAAGGGCTGGATCCCCATGATCTTTCCCAGTTTTGACCCTCTATTATTCTATATGGCACTATTTCAGGCCTCACAAGGCATTTCAAGATATCAAATTCCACAGATTTTAAGGATTGGAAGAGATTTGAGACTTGACCTAGTTCAACTCCTTCATTTCACAGTTTAAGAAACAAGTTATGTTTTTCATCCTTTAAAATCCTTTAAGATTTTATAGCTACCTACTGGGGGCTTACATTCAACCCTATGGAATATGAGCAGTTGTCTTGCCTGCTTTGTGCAAACCATATACACTGGCTTAGCACAGAAGAACTTGGCACTTTGGAATAGCAAAGCTGTTATCTTATTCATTCCTTAGACCTTGAACAGAAGGGGAGGAGTGTCTGCATTACTTTTGAAAAGGAGATAACTTCTAACTCACTCTCCTCCTTTGACTTTCCCATGTGGCAAATAGCTTTGTATCATTAGACTTCTCAGGAGAAGATGGGAAAGGAGCATTGCCCTTTTCCCCAGCTTCCCAACATGGCATCTCTCAGTACATGGCATCTAAACAAAAGTTTAGGAACCTGCTGCCTTTTTCTACTTTGTGTTTCCTTCCCTGAACAAAGGGAAAACAGTGATCCCAAGATGTATGTCATGTATATTTGAGAGGTTGGGAGATGCTTGTGTCTGTTGGGGCTGACTGGTAGCAAGAGAATGGATGCCACCAACAGAGGGAAGAGCCCAATCCCTGGATCCCTGGCCTGGCTTAGCCGAAGACATGAACCTGAAGGGAAGTGTATGGATAATGTAGATCCAAAGTAAAACATAAAATGCCAACTCAGAAGCCTCACAAGTTGCTTCATGCTTAGTTTAAGTTACAGTTTCCTAAATGTAATTACAAGTTTTGTTAATTTGAGTTTGCAAGAATGTTTTATGTTTAACTTCTTTTTGTTTGGCAAAAATCAATAGCTGTTCCATGTCTAATTCATATTTTATATTTAATACCTTTTTTATTACTTCTTTTTGAAAGACTTTACATAGTAATCAAACCTAAGCATTAAGTATGTTCCTGGGGTTCTTGGGTGGAGTAGAAAGAATGAAAAAGTGTACATTTAGAGAAAGGTATTGTTTTATCTTCCAGTTTAAAAAACCCTGCAATTTATTGATGTCAATCTGTGAGGATTTGATGAACCATCTATGGAGAAAGTTTGTAAATGGAAAACTTATATCCCTTCCCCTTCATCCCCATCAGTGCCACATACATAATGAAAAATATAAGCCTCTTGAAAAGTGCTATTAGTTAATGCTTACTAACAACATATTTATGCTATGGATATTGTAACCGAGTGTCAAAGGCCTTTTCATAAACTACAG
The DNA here is from genome assembly GCA_023548195.1 of Bettongia penicillata ogilbyi. Lineage (NCBI taxonomy): Eukaryota > Metazoa > Chordata > Mammalia > Diprotodontia > Potoroidae > Bettongia > Bettongia penicillata. The sequence goes on from JAJHZJ010000229.1 coordinate 1,949,423, forward strand.
GATTAAAAGTACACAGAAGGAGGGGGCAGAGCCAAGAAAACAGAATAAAAGCAGGGACTTGCTACAGCTCTCCCCCCAAAGCCAGCCAAATACCTGTAAAAAAATAACTCCAGACAACTTCTGGAGCTGCTGAACCCATAAAATAACAAGCGTAAAGCAAATCTCCAGCCCAAGACAGCCTGCAAGGTCAACAGGAAGCATCTATCACACTGGGCTGGGAACAAAGCGTAGTCCAGCAAGGGCCACACCAACATAGGACCTGTGGAGGCCTAGGAGGGACTGAATGATTGACACTTGTGGCGGTTTCCAGATTTCATGACCCCAAAACGCTGAAGAAAAATTGAAAGGTCAGTGGAAAAAAAACCTGTTGATCTGTGTGAGAGAGAAGAGTGGTCCAGCCCTAGTCCCAGGGTGGCAGAGTAGGTAGAAGAGTGTGGCAGCAGCACCAGCAGCAGGGGCAGCAGATGGAAGCTAATGATATTATGAAAAATAAAGAAATTATAAAACAATACCAAAGGAACAAAAAATAGCAGACAATGTGAAATATATCATTGGAAAAACAACTGACCTGGAAAGTAGATCCAGGAGAGACAATTTAAAAATTATTGAACAACCTCAAAGCCATGATAAAAAAAAGAGCCTAGACATCATCTTTCAAGAAATTATCAAGGAAAACTGCCCTGATATTCTAGAACGAGAGGGTAAAATAGATATTGAAAGAATCCACAGATCACCTCCTGAAAGAGATCCCAAATGGAAAATTCCTAGAAATATTGTAGCCAAATTCCAGAGCTCTCAGGTCAAGGAGAAAATATTGTAAGCAGCTAGAAAGAAACAGTTTGAGTATTGTGGAAATACAATCAGAATAACACGAGATGTAGTAGCTTCTACATTAAGGGATCCAGGGGCTTGGAATATGATATTTCAGAGATCAAAGGAGCTAGGATTAAAACCAAGAATCAACTACTTAGAAAAACTGAGTAAATACTTCAGGGGGAAAAATGTCCATTCAATGAAACAGAGGACTTTCAAGCATTCTTGATGAAAAGACCAGAGTTGAATAGAAAATTTGACTTTCAAATACAAAACTCAAGAGAAGTATGACAAGGTCAACAGGAAAGAGAGATCATAAGGGAATTACTAAAATTGAACTTTTTACATTCCTACATGGAAAGATAATATTTGTAACTCTTGAGACATTTCTCAGTATTAGAGTAGTTGGAAGGATTATATATGTATAGACAGAGGGCACAGGGTGAGTTGAATAGGAATGAATGACATCTAAAAAAATAAAATTAAAGGGCGAGAGAGGAATACATTGCAAGAAGGAGAAAGGAAAAAATAGAATGGAGTAAATTATCTTTCACATAAAAGAGATAAGATAAAACTTTTACAATGGAAGGGAAGGGGGGAAAAAGTGAACCTTGCTCTCATCAAATTTGGCTTAAGAAGGGAATAACATGCACACTCAATTTGGTATGAAAATCTACCTTACACTACAGGAAAATGGGGGGAAGGGGGTAAGTGGTGGGTAGGAAGATGATAGAAGGGAGGGCAAATGGGATGGGGTAATTAGAAGTAAACATTTTTGAGGAGGGACAGGGTCAAAAGAGAGAATAGAATAAATGGGGGGGGCAGGATAGGATGGTGGGAAAACATAGTCTTTTGCAACATGACTATTATGGAAGTATTTTGCCTAACTACACAAGTATAACCTATATCAGATTGCCTGCCTTCTCAAGAGAGATTGTTGGGGAGGTAGGAAGGGAGAGAAGTTGGAACTCAATTTTTTTAAAATGAATGTTAAAAAATTTTACATGCAACTGGGAAATAAGGCATACCGATAATGGGGTATAAAAATCTATCTTGCCCTACAAGAAAATAGAGGGGTAAGGGATAAGAGAAGGGAGAGGTGTGATAGAAGAGAAGGCAGATTGGGGGAAGGGGTAATCAGAACGCATGCTGTCTTGAGGTAGGGGGGAGGGTACAGATGGGGAAAAAAATTTGATACTCAAAATCTTGTGGAAGTGAATGTTAAACTTAAAATTAATTAATTTTTTGAAATACACAGAAGGTACCTATTAGCCCTGATGGGTCACCCAAAAGAAATTTGCTATAAGAGACTGTCTACAGAATAGAAATAACTATCATTGTATGAGTCTGGCAAAGTGTTTTATGTACATTGTTTGGGACATGCCCTCCAGTTTTCAAGTCAAGGCCATAAGAATTTATTAAAGTTTTACTAGCTCTCAAAACTTTGTTCTGTTTGGTTTTTTTTTTTTTACAGTAAACATTTATTAAGCTTTAATTTAATATCTTATTTGAGTTTTGAAATCAGCCTACAAATATTTCACTACATTAACATCAATCTGGTGATCATTTAATAAATAATATATGTATACCTTTGTAAAAATAAGTTTGATATATTGAGGATTCCCTACAATAGCAGCAGTAGACCTGATTCCCCAAGGATCACATGCCTTGAGTCTTGAGACACACATCACTAGCAAAAAATCTAGTTGTTTTACAGAAATAAAAAAAACACAAAAAACCCCACAACTTTTACAAACTTAAAAACTGTCTAAATCTGCAATCTGGTGATGGAAACAATATGAAATCACTAATATCAGTGCTGAAAAGTGGTGCCATATTAAAATACACAATTTTCAGTTGAGAACAGGGCAAACAAGGATGATCATTTCAATGGATATGGAAGGGTGCTAATTGACATTACCAATACAAGAATTCAATGAAACACTGGATTCAAAAGATTTAACACACGCAGTTAATTAAGTTGACATTATAAAAAAAAACTTTATATTTTTAAAAATAGACATTAGATGTATGGTCAGTAACTCCATTAGCTGCCAAATATAGAGAACTGGTATGGAATTCAAATCACAATCAGAAACACAGCCATTGAAAAACCTAACTTGTCTCCAGTGTACATTCCACAGGATGGGGCATTGACAAAGCATTTATTTAATAGCAAAACAGTCAGAAGAATGTAATATTCAGGAACAAGCATGATTTATACTAGCTACTATACAGAATACTTACTGATTGATACCCAATACCAACTAAAAGCACTGTATCAAATGTGGAAAAAAGAGAAAGAATTCCATTATGTATAGAGAAGAGGCAGAGCTCTGAAATTTACAAACTGCCCTAGAACTAGGTACTTTTGTAGAACTGTGAAGCATTACAAAGCACATACATAGCAGAGGAGTTTTGGCATCTTAATCTTTTAACCCTAACACTTTGTAAGATGACTGCTGAATTTATAGTTAGATCAACCAAGTTTCAAAATCCACCAACAAGTATGAACCAGCAAGAGAGTTATCCTTTTTCTCAAGGTCTGTTTAAGTATGGTTGGAGAGTTGGTGGGCAGGGGAGTGTCAGGCTGAGATGAAATGAATCAATTAAAGCTTATCCCTGATAGTTCCGGCATCAAGGCAAGGCTGGTATTTGGGAAATCCTATTGTGAGAAAGCAGGTTTACTATTGCCCAATCACATCAGTGGGATTGGAGATGAAACCTAAAGCGGAAATAAGGTGGGAGATTGGGGCAGGGGGAGAGGAGACAGCAACAAAACTTTGTATGGAAAAATATATTTCAACATATTAAGGGGATGCACTAAGATGTCATATGCCTACAATGGGACAAGCCAAAATATGCACTGATGGAAAAAATTTTCTCCCAAGTATTGGGAGATTCTGTCATGGCAATTTAAGAGATTCTATCAAGATGAACAGTTTGCATTTATCTTGCTCAAAAGTACCACCCTTAGTGATATTGATATAGTAGGGAAATTAATACTGATTCATTTTATGTGGTCAGTTTCTATTTATAATACCATCATACTATTCATTAGAACTCATGTCAGGCACTTTGATAAACACTGGGAATATAAATACAAATAGAAAGACAATTTCTGTCCCCAAGAAGCTTACATTCTAATGATGGAAGACAACATAAAAGAAGGAAGAGTTAAAGGTACCTGGTGCAGGGGTGTATTGCCAAGGTAATATTCACAGCACTGGTGGTGACTGTGAATATGCCAGTGCAGTTCTCAATAACAAAGAATAACAGACTCTCCATATAGAAGGCAGAAGAAAAACATTTACTTAGATACCAGAAAGTTAAATCAGTCATAGCAGTCAATAAGTAGATACACATTAGCACCGCAGGGGACAAAGCCATTCCCAAGTCTACCTTTGCCTTCCCACAAAGAAACACTCACAAGATTACCTGTCTGCTTGCCTATATCCTTTCCATCTCTGACTAGCCTGACCAACTTCTGCCTAGTTCTGTTCGATCTATTCAGCAAGCTCCTCCCACCACATGTGTCTTAGGCTTCCATGTGATTTAAGCAGGTCATATAGGCCTATTAATGAATGGGAAAGATTTTCCAATTTAAATTACCATTACATTCGATTCCAAGAGCTTTCATATTCATTATATACATAGGTCAGTGGGGCAACTGGTATGAATAGAATTGTAAGAGGGATAACAGAAAATAAGCATATAAAATAATATCTTAGGGTGGGGCTTGAGCACAGGCACCCCATCATTTCCCCCTTGATTGAATGGGGCCCAAAATCTTGGAATAAGGGGTGAAGATTTCTTATTCCAAAGCTACTACCTGCTAAGATTGGACATAGAGCTGTCCATGTCACAAGAAGTCCCATTCGGAAGGTCAGTGCTTTAGTTGGCATCTGCAGGGGTGACACATCACAGTTGTGGACAAGGGGTGACATCCGGCTTAAGCAATCAGGCATCTGCAGGTGGAGGGTACTAAGCATGCAGAAAACAAATCTAGTAAATAAGTTTTCATTTTTTCATTTTTTATTTTTCATTTTTAACACAGTTCATATCACATAAAACAATTCCAACCTTTGGTCAGGTGATATTTCTTTTAAAGTGTTTACAATATAGACCACAAATGAATTTTTTTTTAACATTATCCAACTGAGACACAAATAATAACTATTTATGCTAACTTCATAAGCCTTTGACCTAATTGTCTCCATACTATTACCAAGAATTAGAGTACCCCAACTTATTGTTTTTGGTCTAAAGTCCTAAGCCTAATAGCTTAATTTTAGATTTGACCCTGGATGTTCCACTACCAACAATCTATAATTTAATTGATCTGATATTAGGCTTACAAACCTTTTGACTATAGGAAATTGCCACCAAGAGTAGGGACATAGCAGAGAAAAAAATATCTCCTCAACTTCATGTCAGTTCCAGGCAGGAGTAGTTATCAACTTGCATTCAGTGAGGCTTAGAGTCTGCCAGGTATCAGTGGAGAAATTGCGTCAGGAGAATCCTACCTCAACCCAGGCTGAACAGCCACTCTCCCACCCTTCCCATGAGATCATTTTTTTTCAGTTCCTACCAGCATCTCACAGGCTTACTGGCATCATGGATTGGAGGCTCAGACTGCCTTTCTTGCTATCCATACCTGGAGTTAGACTCAGAAACAGGTCACTTAATAGTCTCATAGCATCTTAAAGTAGCAAGTTCCAATGACCAGGTTTCAGATATGACTATAATTTCACATTGGCTAAGGAACATCTTTTGAGGCAAGTCTTAAGTGGCTTACATACCTTTCTATACCTGTTCTAATTCCTGCTTAAACAACAATCATAAAATCAAATTTACCATTAAAACCTTAACTTTTCCATCAATGCCAAATTTTACCTGAAGTTACCTGTCTCTAGATTTAGACTAAAATTCATTTTCCCAATCTAAAGATGTCTCTGATTTAGTCTCAGTAATTAATTCAGCCAATTATTTTAATACTAATTGCTTTTACATCACTTTGCAACATGTCCAATTTTTCTCCCCATCTCTCCCCTCCTTCCCCTAATTCCTTGCATTCTGATTACCCCTTCCCTCATTGAGCCCTCCCTTTTATCCCACCCCACCCTTCCCTTATCCACCACTTCTCTCTTTTCTTTATCTTGCAAGATAAATTCCTACACTCCATTACTGGTGTTTCTTATTTCTTGGTTATATGCAAGAATAATTCTCAACATTCATTTCTAATACTTTGAATTCCACCTTCTTTCCCTCCCTACCCATCCCCACTGGGAAGGCAAGCAATTCAACACAGACTAAATATATGTCATTTTGCAGAAGACTTCCATAATAATCATGTTGTGTAATACCAACTATATTGCCCTCTATCCTACTCTAGCCCCCTTATTTTTTATTCCCTCATTTGACCTTGTCCCTTCCAAAAAGTGTTTATTTCTAGTTACTCCCTTCTCCCATTTGTCCTTCCTTCTATCATTTTCCTCACCCCACTTGTTGCCTCCTCCTCTACTTTCTTGTAGTATAAGATAGATTTTCATACCAGATTTAGTGAGCATGTTATTTCCTCTTTAAGCCATATGTGGAGAGAGTAGCTTCACTTTTCTCCTCTCCTCTTCTCCCTTTTTACCTCCATTAAACAAGATCTTTCTTTATCTCTTTTATAAGTTATAGCCTGCCCAATTCCATTTCTCCCTTTCTCCTCCCAGTATTTTCCTCCCACACCCCTTAATTTTTATTATATATATATATATATATATATATATATATATATGTATATATTTGTGGATGTCATCTCTTCTGATTCAACACAGCCTGTACTCTGTGTGTGTGTGTGTGTGTGTGTGTGTACAATCCCTCCACCTACCCATATACTGAAAAAAGTCTCAAGAGTTATAAATATTTTCTTTCCATATAGGAATGTAAACACTTCAGCTTTAGAAAGTCTTTTATGATTTCTCTTTCCTGTTGACCTTTTCAAGCTTCTCTTGATTCTTGTGTTTGAAAGTCAAATTTTCTATACAGTTCTGGTCTTTTCAACATGAATGCTTCTCTATCATGAGTGCCTCTATATCATTGAATAACCATTTGTTCCCTTGAAGTATTATACTCATTTTTGGTGGGTAGGTGACTCTTGGTTTTAATCCCAGTTCCTTTGACTTCTGGAATATCCTATTCCAAGCCCTTCGATCCCTTAATGTTGAAGTTGCCAGATTCTGTGTTATCCTGATTGTATTTCTACAATACTCAAACTGTTTCTTTCTAGCTGCTTGCAGTATTTTCCCCTTGACCTTGGAACTCTAAAATTTGGCCACAATATTCCTAGGAGTTACTCTTTTTGGATCACTTTCAGGAGGTTATCAGTGGATTCTTTCAATATTTATTTTGCTTTCTGGTTTTAGAATATTAGGACAGTTTTCCTCAATAATTTCATGGAAGATAATGTCTAGGCTGTTTTTTTGGTCATGACTTTCAGGTAGTCCTATAATTTTTCTATTGTCTCTCCTGAATCTGTTTTCCAGGTCAATAGTTTTTCCAATGAAATATTTCATATTATCTTCTATTTTTTCAAATTTTTATTTTTGTTTTCTAACTGCTTGGTTTATCTCATAAGTCACTCGTTTCCCTGAACTCAATTCTCTCTTTCAGAGAATTGTTCTGTTCAGTGAGCTTTTGAACCTTCTTCTCCATTTGGTTAATTCTGCCTTTTAATGCCTCCTTCTCCTCATTGGCTTTTTGGACCTCTTTTTCCAACTGAGTTAGTCTCTTTTTAAAGGTGTTATTTTCCTCAGCATTTTTTGCTTCTCCTTTAGCAAGCTGCTTACTCATTTTTTGAGCTCTTCCATTGCCTGAGACTAATTTAAGTTCACTTTGGAGGCCCTGGAGGCAGAGGTCTTAACGTCCTGTGACAGTAAGCCTTGTTCTTCCTCATCTGAAAGGATGGGAGGAGACACCTGTTCACCAAGAAAGTAACCTTCTATAGTCCTATTTTTATTCCCTTTTTTGGGCATTTTCTCAGCCAGTTACTTGACTTCCAAATCCTTTGTCAAGAGATTGTTCTTGCTCCTAGAAAATAAGAAATACAGTTAATGGGGAATAGAAAGTCATTTGGCCCTACAGGACAAAAGAGAAGATAGGGACAAGAGAAGGGAGGGATGATAGAAAAGAGGGCAGATTGGTGATAGGGGAAATTAGAATGCTCGGTGTATTGGGGTGGGGGGAGGTGATAAATGGGGAGAAAATTTGGAACCCAAAATTTTGTGAAAATGAACATAAAAAGTTAAATAAATAAATTTAATAAAAAAAAAGAGATTAGACTCAGTTTGGGGTGGGGTCAGGACAGACACTCAGGGTTGAGGTTTAAATCACCTCCTCCCTACCTCTAAAGGCTTTAAGCTGAGCTGCCTGAACAATGGACCCGGGTTTCTTCCCAGCCTCCATTGCTGCCTTCAGTCTGCTGCCTCTGCCATTGCCTGGGTTATTGCTGGAGAAATTCCTGTCCCACTCGCCCAGCTGGGAAAGTCCTCCCCGAATGACCTTTGGTGCTTTGTTTGTCACTTGTGGGTTGAAGTATCTGGGACCCTCCCTGCTAGGAGCTCTTCCCAGAGGTCTGTTCGGGTCCTCTTCCTTCCAGTGCTGCATGGCCAGGGCTGTGCTCCACTTTCCTCAGCATCCCATGAGGTAGACCTTGCCTGTCGACCTTCTGGGTTAACTTTGGCTGGAAACCTCTTTCACTCTGTTGTTCTGTGGCTTCTGCTGCTCTGTACTTTGTTTTGTTTTTTCCTTTTCTTTTTGTTTTAATATAAATTTATTTATTTAACTTTTTACATTCATTTTCACAAAATTTTGGGTTCCAAATTTTCTCCCCATTTGACCCATCCCCCCACCCCAATACACCGAGCATTCTAATTTCTCCTATCACCAATCTGCCCTCTCTTCTATCATCCCTCCCTTCCCTTATCCCCATCTTCTCTTTTGTCTTGTAGGGCCAGATAACTTTCTATTCCCTATTACCTGTATTTCTTATTTCCTAGTAGCAACAACAATACTCAACAGTTGTTCCTAAAACTTTGAGTTCCAACTTCTCCCCATCCCTCCCTCCCCACACATTCCCTTTGGGAAGGCAGGCAATTCAATATAAGTCATATCTGTGTAGTTTTGCAAATGACTTCGATAACAGTTGTGTTGTGTAAGACTAACTGTATTACCTTCCCTCCTATTCTGCCCCGCATTGTTTCTATTCTGTCTTTTGATCCTGTCCCTCCCCGAGTGTTGACTTCAAATTGCTCCCTTCTCCCATTGCCATCCCTTCCATCCTCCCCCCCACCCTGCTTATCTCCTTCTCCCCCACTTTCCTGTATTGTAAGATAGGCTTTCATACCAAAAAGAGGGTGCATTTTATTCTTTCCTTTAGTCAAATGTGATGAGAGTAAACTTCATTTTTTTTCTCAGCTCTCCTCTTTTTCCCTCCACTAAAAAGTCTCCTGCTTGTCTCTTCTATGAGAGATAATTTGCCCCATTTCATTTCACCCTCTCTCCTCCCAATACATTTCTCTTATACATTTACCTTAATTTTTTAAAGATATGATCCCATCCTATTCAATTCACTCTGTGCTCTGTCTTTGTGTGTGTGCATGTGTGTATGTGTGTGCACACATGTGTAGATGTGTGTATGCACATATGTACATGTGTGTGCATGTGTGTGTGCATATGTATGTGTGTGTGCGTAATCCCACCAACTACCCAGATAATGAAAAGTTTCAAGAGTTACAAATATTGTCTTTCCATGTAGGAATGTCAACAGTTCAACTTTGGTAAGTCCCTTATGACTTCTCTTTGCTGTTTACTTTTTCATGCTTCTTCTCATTCTTGTGTTTGAAAGTCAAATTTTCTTTTCAGCTCTAGTCTTTTCATCAAGAATGCTTGAAAGTCCTCAATTTCATTGAAAGACCATTTTTTCCCCTGAAGTATTATACTCAGTTTTGCTGGGTAGGTGATTCTTGGTTTGAGTCCTAGTTCCTTTGACTTCTGGAATATCATATTCCAGGCCCTTTGATCCCTTAATGTAGAAGTTGCTAGATCTTGTGTTATCCTGATTGTATTTTCACAATACTGGAATTGTTTCTTTCTAGCTGCTTGCAATATTTTCTCCTTGACCTGGAAATTCTGGAATTTGGCCACAATGTTCCTAGGAGTTTCTCTTTTTGGATCTCTTTCAGGTGGTGATCGATGGATTCTTTCAATACTTATTTTGCCCTCTGGTTCTAGAATATCAGGGCAGTTTTCCTTGATAATTTCATGAAAGATGATGTCTAGGCTCTTTTTCTGATCATGGCTTTCAGGTAGTCCCATAATTTTTAAGTTGTCTCTCCTGGATCTATTTTCCAGGTCAGTTGTTTATCCCATGAGATATTTCACATTCTCTTCCATTTTTTCATTCTTTTGGTTTTGTTTGGTGATTTCTTGGTTTCTCAGAAAGTCATTAGACTCCATCTGTTCCATTCTAATTTTGAGAGAACTATTTTCTTCAGTGAGCTTTTAAACCTCTTTTTCCATTTGGCTAATCCTGCTTTTGAAAGCATTCTTCTCCTCATTGGCTTTTTGAACCTCTTTTGCCAATTGAGTGAGCCTATTTTTCAAGGTGTTATTTTCTTCAGCATTTTTTTGTGTCTCCTTTAGCAAAGTATTGACCCGTTTTTCATGCTTTTCTTGCATCTCTCTCATTTCTCTTCCCAGTTTTCCCTCCACCTGTCTAACTTGATTTTCAAAATCCTTTTTGAGCTCTTCCATGGCCTGAGCCCATCAGATATCTATTTCGGATATTTGGGATACAGAGGCCTTGACTTCTATGTCTTTACCTGATGGCAAGCATTGTTCTTCCTCATCTGAGAGGAAAGGAGGAAACATCTGTTCACCAAGAAAGTAACCTTCTATGGTCTCATTTTTTTTCCCTTTTCTGGGCATTTTCCCAGCCAGTTACTTGACTTCTGAGATTCTTCTGCACCCCCACCTCACCTCTACATCCACCCAGCTAGTGCTTGGGGTCTGAGATTCAAATGCTGCTCCCCAGCCTCAGGGCTTTCAACAGCAGGCCCAGCTGCTATTCAGGGTAAGATTAAATTCAGGTTCTCAGGTGGGGGCAGGGCCACCTCCCAGGCTCAGTTCCCTCAGGGGGTTTATGTGGAGATCTTCAGTAATGGACCCGAGTTCCTTCCCGCTCCTGGAGCCCCTGGCTGCCGCTGCCTCTGCCACTGCCTCCCGAGGGGGCCCCGAGTTATGGAGACACCCTGCTCCCCTCTTGGCCAGTGCAAAAGGCTCTCTCACTGACCTGTAGTGCCTGTGGGTGGAGGGACCTTCGCGGCTGCCGGAGATTCTGTCCCTGAAGCCTGCTCGGATCTGCTTCTCTCGGAGGCACAAGGCCAAGGCAGGGCTGGGCTCTGCTCCAGGTCCGGTGCGTGATGGACCTTTGGGGTCGGTTTTTCAGGGCTCTCTGGAACAGAGATCTCCTCCACTCCATTGCTGTGCGGCTTCCACTGCTCCAGAACTTGTTGGGAGTTCCTCTTAACAGGTAATTATGGGCTGTGGGTTCAGAGCTAGTATATCTAGCTCTTTCTACTCTGCCATCTTGACTCCTCCTGCTCTATACTTTGTTGAGAGTCTTTTTTATAAGTATTTTGTGGGCTGTGGAGGAAGTGCTAGAGTATATGCATCTTTCTACTCCACCATCTTGGCTCTGCCCTGCAAATGAGTTTAACAGACAAAAAATGAAAAAGAAACAGGAGACAATAACCAGAAGCAGGGTAGATTTAGGGTTAGCCACGCCTCTGGAGTCCATGAACCCACTATCTATGCCTCATTCACAGTAGAATATATGACTTAAGGGTACAGTTTGGTAATCATCTTCTCCTGAATAAACAACAGTTACAGTATTATCTTTCCCATGTGCTATAATTTCCACAGCCTTTGGAACATCTTCTGGCTTCTGTTTTACCCATACTTTATCTCGCAGTTTTATTCTATCAGTTCCTCTGATAGTTATTTGGAAGGAGAGTCAGTTTCCATAAGGGGTACTGTTTCACAAGGAATAATAATCACTTGAGCTATTCTATCATTTTTGTAAAACTATATGGGTTCTTCACCTAAATTTTGGAATGTCTCAATGATTTTTCCTAGGTGATGCAAAAAATAGAATTCTGGGCCTGGAGTCTGGAAGTTCTGAATTCAAATCCAAACTCTGACACCACCAGTGCAAATCACTTAACCTGTGTGCCTCAGTTTCCTCAACTATAAAATGTGACTAATAATAATAGCTGCTATCTCCCAGGGTTGTTGTAAGGATCAAAGGACATATTTGTAAAGTACTTAGCACAATTCTTGGCACATAGTAAACATTAAATAAATGCTTATTTCCTTTATTCCTGTGCATTTTTGAGTCCAAGATTATCTCGCATTTATATATTAATGAATCTTATACAGCCCCCCCCAAAAGTATTTAAAACAATTATAAAAAAAAGGACAGTAAGAGGTACTACCTGGATTAGATCTCAAACTGTACTACAAAACAGTAATCATTAAAATCATTTAGTACTGGATACAACATAGTGAGGTCCCTCAGTGAAACTCATTAGGTATACAATATATGGAAGCAAATACAGAAGCAGAGTGTTCAGTAAATCCAAAGAACCCAATTATTGGGAAAAGGACTTGCTATTTCACAAAAACTCTTGGGTGAACTGGACCAGAATCTGGCAAAAATTAGATTTAGACTGAAACCTCATACTATGGGACAAAAAAGTTCCAAATGTATGTCTGATCTAGACACAAAATGTCATGTCATAGATAAACAAGGAAGAAATAACTTTTCATATCTATGAGTAGAGGGGGAGTTTATCACTAAAGCAATAGAGGAGATTATACAAGATAAAGTGGACAATTTCGATTATATAAAATTGTGCAGTGTGTCAAAAAATTCCAAGCTTTCCAAATTTCCTCCAAAAATAAGACAGAATATTGTCTCAAAGTCAATATACAGTGGCAAAAGTCAGGTAAAGTATTTGTCCTTCTAAGACATCTTGAAAGGACCTGAATGGGGCTTTAGTGTTTGGAAGAAGGTTTGAGTGCCAGATGAGAGTCTGGGAAGCCACTAAGCAGCCCCTGGCTTTGAAAACCCAGATGTTGGTGCTTCCCTCTCTGGTAAATAAGTATGTATGTTAATGGTCAGGCAGTTTGGAAGTGCTGTTTATTGATTTTTGATTCCTATGAAATTTTGATTTTCTCTGATACCTGTGCTGGATTAAAGTAATGGCTAACTCCTCAAAAAAAGAAAAAGGACCTTTGGAAAGACACAGCCCCAAAGGTGAAAGTTTGACATGATTGAAGTACAAATACCTCCTGGCTGACTCTGATGAGTTAATGAACAGCAAGACCTGGAGGCAGCTTGGTCAGGAAGTAGCCTAGGCTTTAGGAGCTTTCACCTCACAGACAGAGTGGAAGTCAGATGGCTGAGTAGGAGAAGGTTGAACAGTTCACTTTCTCAGGATACCAGGCACAGCTGTGCTGGCCAGATAGGGCCCTGGTCTGTGGTTATGGGCAAGAAGGAGCTAGCACAGGCCTAATGAGTGCTGTTGCAGAGGGTCCCTGACCTTGCTGCTGTGGGTACTTGCAAAAGAGTAGAATCTCTGGTTTCAGGTCCAGAGCAAAGGGGACAGCTGAAGCTTGTAGCCACAGGAAGGAATGCAGGAAACAAGAGTGGTTTTTGTTTTGTTTTGTTTTTGTGAACAGTGTGACTGAGGGCCCTAACCATGACTTGGGGTGCAGAAGAGGGTCCAAGGTTGGGCCCCAGACAGACTTCAGAAAATAATGTTAAGAAGGACCTAAGATCCAGGGCACCATTCCCCACATCTTGGGATTAGAACCTGATTATAATAATAAGAAGCTAAAAATAAAATAAAACAAATAAAAACAGGTTATTTTTTTTTGTTAATAATTTGTTTTTACTTTTCAACAATCACTTCTTTCCTTGCCATGATGGCATGCAATCTTATATGGGTTCTACACATACATTCTTATTAAACACATTGTCACATTAGTCCTGTTGTGTAGAAGAATTAAAGTGAATAGGAGAAACCATGAGGAAAACCAGAACAAAACAATACAATTGGGTTCTTTCTCCTGTGCTTATTCACTTTTAGAAAGCTACTATGGGGATAGAGAAGATCTGGGTTCATATTCAAAGGAAGGAAGTGAAATAAAAAAGGGTATTCTTACCTCTAAGAGAAACATCAAATGGTCACAAGCCCAAAAAGAGTTCTTGGAAGAACTTAAAAAGGACTTCAAAAATCAAATAAAAAAGATAAAGGAAAAATTAAGAAAAAAATAATATCAATCCAAGAAAGTCTTGAAATTTTTGAAGACAGGCAACCAATTGGAAAAAGAGATCCAAAAACTTAAGAAAGAAAATACTCTTTGAAAACTAGAATTGAGCAAGGGGAATCAAGAAATAATAAAACAAAACCCAAAAAAAGAAAAAATAGAGGAGGATGTGTGACATTTCATTAGAAAAACAACTAATGTGAGAACAGATCAAGGAGAGACAACATAAGAATTATTGGACATCTAAAAGTTATGATTAAAAAAAGAATCTTGATACAATACTATAAAAATTTTTTAAGATAAATTGCCCTGAAATTCTAGAACAGGAGATTAAAGTAGAAATAGAAAAAAAAAAGCCACTGATTATCACTTGAAAGAGACCCCAGAATGAAAACTTGCAGGCATATCATAGTCAAATTTCAAATCTCCCAGATTAAGGAGAAAATATTACAAGCAACAAGGAAAAAGAAAACAATTTAAGTATTGTAGAGCTAAAATCAAGATTACATAAGAATAGCAGCTTGGAACATTATATTTCAAAGAGCAAAAGAGTTGGAGTTGTGCCCAAAAATAACTTACCTAACAAAGTTAAGGATAATCTTGAATGAAAAAAAAATAGTTAATGAACTGAAAGATATTCAGGTATTTGTGATAAAAAAAAATAGAACTTGATGGAGAATTTGACACATAAGATCCAGAAGAAATATATGGTAAACATTAAAGACCAATTATAAGGGACTCAATAAGGTCAAACTGTTTACTTCTTATATGTGTAAATATCTGTACTTTTAAAAATGTTATCATTACTTGGGTAGTTTGAAAGAAAGGTTGGGGCTGAGCTGAGTATGGGTGATTCTAAAAAACAAAATTAGGTAGGGAAAGACAAAAAGGAGTAATTATCTATAAAAATGAGGTACAAAAGGAAGAATTGATACAGAAGAAACAGGTGGGGATGAGGGCTGGTAGTGCTAGAACCTTACTATCATTGGATCTGGGGTAAAGAGCAAACAACACATATCTAGAAGGGTATAAAGATCTTCTAATTTTATTAAGAAATAAGAAGTCAAAAGAATAGAATAGGGGAGGGATTTTTAGAAGGGTCTGTAGATTAAGATTTAAGAGGGTAGGGGAGAAGATAAGGAACTCTTGGGGGGTAGATAGAATAATTAATAGGGGCTTAAGGGGAGAGAATAAGGGATTCTTTAAAATGGTATAGATTGGGGAGGTAGTGATCAGAAGTAAACTAGACTATGAAGAGGGATAGTGTGAAAAGAGAGCCTAAGAATGACAATATGAGGAAAAATAGAATGGAAGGAAATGCACAAATACTAAATATAACTTTGAATGTGAATGGAATGAATTAACTCATAAAATAGAAATAGTAAAATGGATTAAAAATCAGAGTCCAACAATATGTTGTTTATAAGAAACGTTTAAAAATGAGAAATACACACAGTTGAAATAAAAGGCTGGAATAGAATTTATTATGTATCAGTTGATGTGAGAAAGGCAGGGCTAGCAATCATGATTTCAGACAAAATTAAAGCTAAAATAGATTTAATTGAAAAAGATAAACAGGGAAACTATATTATGATAAAGGGTACCATAGTCAGTGAAGCAGTATGAATGTTATACCCATATGTACTAAATATTATAGCATCTAAATTTTTAAAAGAAAAGTTAAATGAATTACAGATGGGAAATAGAGAGTAGTATTATAATAGTAGGGATTTTAATCTTCCTTTCTCAGAACTAGATAAATCTAACCAAAAAATAAATAAGAAAGAAGTCAAGAAAGTGAATACAATTTTAGATAAGCTAGATATGAGTTACCTGAAGAGAATTGAATGGGAAGAGAAAGAAATACAGCTTTTTCTCAGTAGTATATGTACCTTTACAAAAATTGATCATATATTAGGGCATAAAAATTTTATAGTTAAAAGCAGAAATATTAAATGCATCCTTTTCAGGTCACAATGAAATAAAAAATTATATTTAATAAGGGATCATGGAAACATAGAAGAAAAACTAAATGGAAGCTAAGCAACCTAATATTAAAGAATTGAGTGGGTCAAAGGACAAATTAGCAACAGCCATAACCAGGGGAAAACATATCTCTAAATTCTTACATCTGTAAAACAGAAAAGTTTTACACAACAAATCTAATGTAGTTAAAATTAGAGGAAAAACTGTAATTGAGAGAAAAAAAATCTTTGCAACAAGTTTCTCTAATAAAGGTCTCATATGCAAGACATCTAAGGAGCTCATACAAATCCATAAAACTAAGAGCTATTTCCCTGTAACTAAGTGGTAAAAGTGGCAGTTTTCAAAGAAAGAAATCCAAGCTATTAACAACTGTTTAAAAATACTCTGTCCCCCATAATTATAGAAGTACAAATTAAAGCAACTTTGAGGTCTAGCCTCACATCCATTGAAATGATAAAAATGACAACAGAGGAAAATGACAAATGTTGGGAGAACTATAGGCACACTAGTGCACTGTTAGCAAAGTTGTGAGTTGGAAGAGCCATAACAGAACTCTGTGTGTACTCTTTGACCCAGCTATGCCAGTACCTATACACCAGATCAGTCATTCAATAAACATTCATTAAGCACTTTCTTTGTCCCAGGCACTATGGCAAAAGCTGGAGATACAAAGAAAGACAAAAGACATTCTCTGTCCTCAATAAGCTCACAATTAATGTGAAAAACAACAAACAAATAAATATGTACAAATAAGCTATATATAGGATAAATACAAAATCATTAACAAAGAAAAGGTGCCAGAATTAAGAGGGCTTGGGGAAGGCTTCCTGTAGAAGGTGGGATTTTAGATGGGACTTGAAGGAAGTTAGGAGGCAGAAATGAAGGGAAAGAGCATTTTAGGCATGGGAGACAGCCTTGGGACATGCCCAAGGTCAAGAAATGGTGTATCTTGTTCATGGAACAGGAAGAAGGTCAGCATCACTGGCTCAAAAAAGTACATGTGGTTACTGTTATTAGGTTGTTCAGTCATGTCCAACTCTTTGTGATCTGGTGGACCATAATACACCAGGCCTTTATATCCTCCTTATCTCTCAAAGTCTATCCAAGCTCATGTTCATTGTTTCCATGACATTACCTCATCCTCTGCCATCTTCTTTTCCTTTTTACCTTCAATCCTTCCCAATATCAGGGACTTTTCAAAGGAGTCCCATCTTCTCATTATGTGGCCAAAGTATTTAAGCTTGTTTCAGTATTTGACCTTCCAGTGAATAGTCTGAACTAATTTTATTTAAGTATTGACTGAGTTGATCTCCTTGCTGTTTAAGGAACTCTCAAATGTCATCTTCACCACCATAGTTCAAAAGTGTTGATTCTGTGGTGCTCAGCTTTCTATAACTCTCAACTCCTATAGCCATACATTGTTACTGGAAAAATCATAGCTTTGCTGTCCACAGTAAATTGGAGGGCAGGAGGAGGGGTAAATGTGCGAAGTATAAGAAGATTGGAAAAGTAGTGGGGAGGTTATGAAGGACTTTGTGTATGGCTGAGGTGGGGTCATGAGAAGTGAGTAGGCTGAGGAAACAAATAGTCAGTAACTTTTAAGGAGTGTCAATATGTTTGTTGAAGTTCCCTAGAGTGAGAGCAGGAGCTGGAAAGGGGAGAAAAATTTTGAGCCGGGTAATGAAATCATTGAGCAAGGAAAGGAAGCATCTTGGAAGTCTGTAGACAACAGCTCTCAGGAAGTAAGTGGGTGAATGATGCAAATTTTAAGGATTTCAAAGGAGGCGAGATTACTGAATAGTGGAGGCAGAAGGAGAACCTGGAAGTAGTACCAGGAAGCAAAGAGTATTTCAACTCTTCAGTCTTAAACTGTGAGCTGAGGAAATTGAGTGAAAGTGAAACCAGTACTAGAAAAGGTGGCAAGGCTGGTTGCGTCATCAGGGGGAACTAGGTCTCAGTGACTTCCAGAAGATGGAAATATAGGGAGAATAAAAGACTTTAGATGACAGAAAGTTTGTTGCCTATGTAACAGGCATTCCAGAAGGTACAGTAAAAGGGGCATGCACATGGCATTTGGTTGACTCTGGGGCAGGAGTGTTGAGAGGGATGGGAATAAGAAATCAGAGTGATGGAACGGGGAATGGGATTTTGGTGATGGCTTGCAGGGGTTCAGGATCACTGCAATGTGCAGGAATATGACCAGCTTTATGTTATGCATTAAGCTGAAGGTGCCTCTCTTTGTCCTAAAAATGGCTAGAGATTGGGCAGGAGATAGAGCAGCAGTATGGCATCGATGTAGCAGGTAGATGAAAGTCTTGCTCGCAGTCTACTTTCCTCTCCCTCTTTTTTCAGGGGATGAATGGTATTTCTCTTAGTACCAGAGATCAAACTGAGGATTAGACAGGCAGGAAGTTGAGGAAATCATAATTTTGTGGGGTAGATGGATGCCTTGCTCATCTGAGTGCCCCCTTTTCTTAAAGATATCAAAGAAAGAGGAAAAGGGGTTATGTGTACAAAAATATTTATGATAACTTTTCCATAGTAGCCCCAAATTGGAAACTAAGGGGAGATCTTCATTATTGTGGCTAAGAAATGATGAAAAGGACAATTTCAGAGGTAAGACCTTTATGAACTTAGAGTGAAGTGAACAAAACAAGGAGAAAAGTTTACATTATAGATAACAGTATTGAAGTAAAAAAGAACTTTAAAAGACTCTAGGTTCTGATAAATGCAGTAATAAATCCCAAGTGCAGAAAACTTAAAATGAAATACCCAATCACCTCCTGATAGGTGATGAACTTATAATGCAGAGAGAGACAGAATTGGGGAATGACCGATGTGGGAATTTGTTTGGCTGGATTATGCATGGTTATGATGAAATTTGTTTTTTAGGTTTGTTTTTGATTGTAGGGTGGAAATATAGTAGGAGGAGTAGATTATTAATGCATATGAAAAGAAATGCTTTTAAAAATGCAGAACAGTTAGGTACTTATGGTAATTGTTGTAGTGCAAATTTCTGGGTTCAGTTTTCCAGTGGTCTGTCGGTTAGAATGTATTTACAGTTGTTTTTCTTGTATAGATTTTTTTGAAGTCAAAAAGATTTAAATTACCTTTAGAGGTCTCTAAGCTGCAAAAGCCACCCTGGGGTAATTCTATCCAGATATATGCTGAATCCTAAAAATGTGATAGCCAGTACCAGGCATCTTCTTTATCAGGATTTATGTCAGAGCCAGTACTTGTGACTTAAATAAGATTCTTGGACCAAGAATTATGAAAAAGGGAGATTTGATTCAACTTTTCCTTCATGGTCTAAGAATTAAAGTTTCTCTCAGAGCATCCATTCTAGGATACTTTTTTAATCCATGTGGTATTTAGAATGTTTAGTGTTTAAACACCCTAATTTTAAAAATTGTCGTATTTGAAAATTTGTGTGATAAATGTGACCCTGGTCTCTCGGATCATACTCACTTCTCAGTGGTCTACCTATAACACAAATGAAAATGCCTTTTGGCTTTGGCTTGACTTCTAATCAGGAATGGCTTGTCTCACTACTCCTATCTCCAAAACAGATAACTTTTGTACTTCTATGTTTGCTCTGGCCCTCATCAATGTAACTAATGTGGCTGTGTAAGTATAGTAGCTTTTGTTAAGAGGAAGTGAACGCAGGGAATTTTTGAATAACTTGATTATAATAAAGCAATAGTTGTCAAACATTCTATTAAAACTCATACACAGTTGGTTCTTAGAAGTATGTCTTTTCTAGGAATAACCTCCTGAGAGGTAAATTGTTGCAGAGGTTATTGTGGCTCATGATTAGAGCCTACTTGCAAGAATGTTTAGTAAGCACAAGCTTTCCCTCTAATCCAAAAAATAATTCTTAAAAAATGGACATATATATATATATTACATACTTCCTTAAATGAAGTTTGCTAACCTAGTTATTGGATATATAGAAACTTCCCTGTATATAGGTGGAAATCAGTGGTCAAACATAAGAGTCTCTTCGGTTCAGCTAGAGCCTAGAAATATGCCAGTGATTACACTTTTAATTTTTAAACCAACTTGTTTCACTTAAAAATGCCCCTTTATCTGTTTTTTGTTTCAAAAACAAAATGTGACCTTCACATTTTTCCTGTGTGTATTTTGTTGTTTTGGAGTAAATTTGCCTTGGTTTGCTCCATTAACTAAAATCTTTATAAATAATATTGCTGACAGCTATACTATAACTAATACAAATTGTAACTTTTTCTCATGAGCAAAATTTCTAATACTTAAATTGCAGGCATTTATCTAGGTCAGGACTTAAAAAAAAATTCATCCAGTCTATGTCTGTTTTTTGAATCCTGTCTGTGTGCTAAGTGTACCAGTGTTTACAATATGGTGAAAGCTAAATTCTTATAGATTCAAAAATAAAACAAACAAACCAGGTTTAAAAGATACCATGACAACTGAGGACATGTTCCTTCCCATCTTTCTAAATAAACCCTTGGCATGCACATGTTTATTTTATTGGGGTTTTTTGTAAGTATTTATTTGCTTTGGCATACATTCCATATGTATATTCCAGCATATTTTTAGGGTGCTGGGTTAGGTTGTGAAAGGTCTAATTATGCCATTCGCATTTTAGCAGTCAACATTTTCATTCAACAAGCGTTTATTAAGTACCTACGATGTGTAAGGAAGGCACTGTAAGGACTGGAGATAAAATGACAGTAGATTACGAAAAATTCCTGCCCTCAAAGAGCTTATATTTCCCTGGGTGATACAACCTATCCAGCTGCAAACCCAGTTCGTTGACCGGTGACTAGTTGATGTGTGAACTATTCCATGTAACCTAGTGGATATCTAGCTCCACCTCCATTTCAATGAAGACTGAATCTTTGATTAATCAGAAGTGTCAAAGAGGACAACCCCATGAGTTGAGGTTGGAAGAGTGGGCCCACAGTCTACATGTGCTAAAGGTAAGGCTTTTTCTGAGTGGAATGGAAAGAAGTACTAACTTTAGAATCAAAAGATCTGAGTTTGGATCACAGAATTGTTCCTTACTTGTGTGACCTGGCAATTCATTTCACTACCCTGACAAAACAACTCACCTCAGTTCCTTCATATGTTAGATAAGGGGATGTTGGGGGGGTTTGCACTTGAAGTTCATTCCAGCTCTAGATCTTCTGGTTTTCTATGATATGAAGTACAGTACCATTTTTCTGAATATTGCATCACTATAATATTCAGTATATTAATACTGTAAAGACTGGAGGTAGTGTGATAAATTCTGAACCCTAATAATTAACATTTATGTATCTCTTTAAGGTTAGCAAAGCTCTTTAAAAACACTATTTCATTTTATTCTCACAACCCTGGGAGGTGGGTGCTAATTGTCATCCACATTTTACAGATGAGGAAATGGAGGCAGCCACAGGTGAAGCATCTTGCCCAAGACCATACAGCTACCATATGTCTGAAACTGAATTTTAATTCATATCTTCCTGACTCTAAGTTCAGCTTTCTATCTACTGCGCTATCTAGTTGCCATTTAGATGATAATAACGATAATGATGGTAGTTGTGAGCCCTTATGTTTGAAAGAAGGTCTAGATTCTAGTTCCACTTTTACTGCTAATTTGCTGTGTGTGAACTTGGGTCTCAGTAGCTGCTTTCTCTTAATTGTCAGATGTAATGGCCTTTCTGGGAGAGCTAGGCGGCCTGGGGTTAGAGCATTGAGTCTGGAGTCAGAAAGGCTTGAGTTCATATCTAGTCTTTGGTTGTTTTTAGCTTTGTGATCCTGCACAAGTCACTTAACCCTTAATTTGTTTGCCTTAGTTTCCTCATCTGTAAAATGAGTTGGGGAAAGAAATGGCAAATCATACCAGTATCTTTTCCAAGAAAACCCCCAATGGGGTCATGAGGTGTTGGACAGGACTGAGCAACAGTAACAGTGGCTTTTCTCCATCCTGATCTCCCTTGACTCTCTCTAGTATTTGACAGTGTTAATCATCTGCTTCTCCCAGATACTCTCTCCTCTCTAGGTTTTCATGACTCTGCTCTCTCCAGGTTCTCTCTCCTCAGTTTCCTTTGCTGGACCCTCATCTAGGTCACATCTACTAGCCATGAGTATCCCCTAAGCTTCTGGCTGTACCTTCTTTTCTTCTCCGAGCTATTCCATCTCACTTGGTTTTAATAATCCCTAGCAACATGCATCTCAGATACACACATGTGGACCTAACTCTTCCCCCTATATTCCAGTTTTGTATTTTCAGCCACCTCTTAGAAATTGAATGTCCTATCGTATCTCAAAATCAACAAGTCCCAAAATAGAAATCATTATCTTTTCCGTAGATGCTCTTCCCCCCTTCCCAACTTTACCATTAAATACACCACCATCCTTCCATTCACTCAGGCTAGAAATCTTAGTGTCATCCTTAACTCCTCACTAGCCCTCAACCCACATAAAGATTCTGTTGCCAAATCTTGGTTTGATGGTGTATTTTTTTCTTTTAACCTCCAAATATTTCTTGTGTATGTCCTGTCTCTCCACTCTTCCAGTTGCTGCCTTGTTACACCTAGGTCCTCTTCTGTTTAAGATTGGTCTTTTGCAGTAGATTTCCCATTGCTCTCCCTGCCTCAATTCTCCCCCACCCCTATCCAAAACATCTTCCTATATTCACTTAGCTGCCCAAGTGATCTTCCTTTCTTTCCATTTCCCTATTCAGTAAACTGTAATGCTTTCCTATTACTTCTAGAATTAAATATAAAATTCTCTATTGGACTTTTAAAGCCTTTCACAACCTGACCCCCTTCCTATTTTCTAGTCTTAAAATTTATTCCTTCTGCAACTCTCTAGTCTATGGACTCTGTCCTTGGTCTTCCTCACACATGACACTCATCTCTTGGCTCAGTGCCTTTTCACTGGCTGTCCCCTGTGCCTATGCTTTCCTACCCTGCCCCCCCTTCACCTCTTGGCTTTCCTCCTTCCCTTCAGACTCAGTTCCAATACCACTTTCTGCAGGAGACATCACCCCACTCCATCCCTTTCTTAAGCTACTAGTTCCTTCCCTCTGAAAACAGCTTGCATGCTGTTTCCTCCATTGTCCTTATCATCCAGTAAAATCCACCTCATTGCTACCCTCTGCCTCTCAAATTGTGGGATAGGACCATGAACTCCAAACCTCTTTCTAAAGATGAAGGAGGCTCAGCTTACACATTTCCAAATTTCTCACCTAGCTGCAGTACTTTGGGACTTCTCTGACCGACTTTTTTTACTTCCTTTTGTGTGTTGCAGATTAGATTGTGAGTTTCTTAATGGTAAAGATTGTTTTCTTTTTTTCCCCTGTATTTGTATCCCTAGACTATGCACAGTGCCTAGCACATAATAAGTGCTTAATTATACTTACTGACTGTATTTATTGTCTATTGGAATATGAAATCTATGTTTTGCCTTCCTTTTTATCCTCCCTGTTTAGGATAGTGCTGGAACAAAGTAAGTGCTTAATAAATATTTGCTGTTGATTACTTTATTTGTTTTTTAAAGCAAGTGACCTAACATGGAGATTCAGTTTCATATACGATCCTCTTTTTGTATTCCTTTGTGCCTATGGAAATGCTTTTTTATGTTTAAGTTCAAAATTTTAAAAAAAGATTTAAAAATACTATGAATTTTAAGCAGCATTTCTTACCCATTTTCTGTGGTCTGTTTTTGTGACCTTCACAACCCTCCATTCCTCAACCCTTTTCTTGGGGGGGCCTGAGGAATAAAGCGAAGGAAGTATGGCTGATCTAAGTTAAACATGAGATCCTTTTATTGTAGCAGTCATTTTTAAGGATGAAATGCTTTACTAATTTTTTTTTTAACATTTCACTAGGAAAAACCAACAGGTCAAACTGAAGGACGATGATAGTTTGTGTTTCCCTATCATAGAAAAGGTTAAGAAACTAATATTTAACTTTCCACCTCCCTCTAGTTGCCCCTCCCCACTAGTACCGCCCCTACTCCCAGACAGTTTTAAAATTGTCAAAGGTGCTGGCTACAACTTGGAAATCAAAGCCTTGGCTCTCCCCTTCTGCGTCATGAACCTGACTGCCAGTGATCACCGAATACCTTTGAATGATGGACATAGCATTCCTATCATTGGACTTGGTACCTTTTCAGAGAAAGTAAGATGATTTATGTTTTTCCCTCCTGTGTCATTATTATAGCAACTTTGTTTTGACATATACTTGTTTAAACTTTATCTTGAGTAGATTGGATGGAGTCATAACTTGTTCTGCATATGCCTAATATCAAAGAACTGCTATTCTTTTCTGTGGACACTAAAGATTGAGTATTTACTCTAAAGAATATCATTGATATTCTTTTAAATACTAATGAATGTTTTACATAAAGACTTGTATCTTTCTATTGACCACCTTTTGTTGAGAAATTATCAGAATATAGGGATCCCCAAAACCCTTTCAGGAGGTTCCAGGAAGTCAAAACTATTTTTATGATAACACTGACATTATTTGGCTATTAAAATGCTTGTTCCTTTTTCAACTACTTATCTGTGTGAAGCCAGATTTCCTTCCTATATACTTCAATTAAAATAACATATTGCAACAAATTGAATGCAAAAACAAATGTGAGAATCCAAGTGTCTTCTATTAAGCCAGATATTAAGGAGATTTGCAAAAAAAATAACAACATAATAAAACAATAGTATTCTAACTAAATTTTTGTCTTGGAAAGTGTAAGTATTTTCCTTTTAAAATGTTATTTATAATAACATTTAATGAGTTAATCATTTTAAATGAATATTTTAAAATTTTATCAGTTTTAATTTCTAATATGATAAACATTGATAGATATAACCCACTTAAATAAAAGTTCTTTGGTCTCTTCCGTAATTTTTAAGAGGTCCTGAGGTCAAAATATTTGAGAAGCACTGCAGTAGGTCAATATAGAAATGTTCTTTGGTTATGAGCCATATGTCATGATTTGAGCTAAAGGAAACTTAGATCATCCAATCCAACCCCTTCATTTTTACAAAGGAGGAAACTAAGTCCCAGAGAGGTAAATTGACTTCCCAACCATACTTGGATAAAGTGGAAGAGCCAAACTTTGAACTCTAGGACTTTGATTCCAAATTCAGTACTCTTTCCCCTGTTATACAGATTAAAGTCCTTGCTCTCTTATGTAAATTTTTTTTTAACTTAGAATGAATAAAAGGTTCAAGGATGCTTAGCTATTTGCACAGACTTCCACTTTTATTTGTTATTCATTACTCTGGGATGTTGTTATGAGGTATGTAGGAGGTCACTGTTGGTTTCCATCTATGTGTTTGAATTTCAGAGGCTAATGAAACTGAGGAGAATATATAAAACAGAATGTGTGTGTGTGTGTGTGTGTATGGGGAGAGAGAAAGAGAGAGAGACAGAAAGGGAGAGAGAGAGAAAGAAAGAGAAAGAGAGTGGTAAGGAGGGAGAGAGAAGGAGAGATCATCTTTAGCTGGCTGTGTAAGTGAGAATGACTGAGTGTGTGATTACTTCTCTGTTGACCAGTGCACAGTCACGCCAGCCTAGCTGATCAACAATCACAAAGGAAAGAAAAGTAAAGTGTCAGGCAAGTCAAATCACTGCCATACCTCTACTGCCACTTTTCCTTAGACCCCTATTGGAGGTAGCTATTAGCCCAAAAGCTCTGAGATGAAGTCATTCTTTAAGCATTTTTTAAGCTCCTACTATGTTCTGGGCATGTGCTGAGAATACAAATACTGAGGATACAAAGAAAAGCACACAGTTCACATTCTCAAAGAGCTCATAATATTACGGAAGAGATAATAAGCAAACAACTTTGTATAGTCTATAGACAGGATAAATATGATATGATCAACAAAGGAAGGTTCAGAATAGACTTCCTGGAAAAATTTGCATCTGCTAGTGCAGCGTACTGTGTACAAAGTAACAGTAATATTTATTGTAAGATGATTGGCTATGAATGACTTAGCTATCTTCAGCAATATAACGATCCAAGACAACTCTGAGGGACTTATTATGAAAAATACTATCCATTCTCAAAGAAACAACTGATGGTATCTGAATACATATTGAAGAATATGTTTTACCTTTTTTTCTTGAGGTTTTCTTTGTTTATGTTTTCTTTCACAACATGATTATTATGTTTTCCGTGCATAAACGTATCAAATTGCTTGCCTTCTCAATCAGAGAAAGGTTCAACTTGAAGTTGAAACCTTCCGTTTGTAGTATTGTCCCTGCTGAATGTGTGCCTTGAGAGCAAGGGTTGTCTGCTTTTTTGTTTATATCTATGTTGCTTTACACATAGTAAACACAATAAAAGCTTATTCATTCATTAATTTGAATATGCCAGAGAACATGTGTGTACCATAGTTCATATGATAATGATTCTTGTGAGAATCAAATGAGGTAATGTGTAAGTCTCTTAGGAAATGTTACGATGATATATATGGCAAGGGCTATCTTTGACGTGTAGCATGGGAGTGTCATAATTTGAAGTGACGCTAGAATAGCCTCTTCTCTAGCCTCTTCTCCCCTCACCTTTCTCCAAAAGAGACTTTAATTCCTACCAGAAGAGGAAGCGGGAAGTTGGGGCCAGATGATCTGGTTACTCTGCCCTTCTAAGAGAGCAGGATGTTCTACTAGGGTAGTACATGTAGCTGCTCTATTAAATATTTGTGGTCTAGGGGGTGTGGTTTTCAGATTCAATCGAAATTCTAATCACCATTTCATTAATTGAAGAGAAGCAGGATCCCAGATTTGAACTCTTTCCCACTAAATATCAGTTCCACGTGAACCCACATATCAAAGAAATACATTTATCTATTTCCATAGCAAAACTGAATTCAGAGAAAGTAAACAAGAAGATACATACCAGACAATACAGAGTGAAGCAGCTCTCCTATTGGAAGCGAGGTAACTCTGTTCAACTAAGAGAGAGACCTAGATGCCTCTCGAGGGGAACTTCCCCAAAATCTCTAGGCAAGAATTATTTCCTTCTGCAACCTAAAATGGGATTTGTCATCATCTATCTTCTCTCCCAAAGCCGGAAACCAGAAGCTACGCAAACAACTGCAAGCCCTAAGAGACCGAAGAGCTGGAGGAATGCTGGAAGAAAATTCAAAGGAAGGCAGAATAGACAGATTTTCACCAATTCTATCCTGCTCCTCAGGCAGGCAAGGGGCATTGTTCTCCAATATGAAGAAAGTCCAATGCTATTTGATTTTGGCACTGTGGTTACATTCATAAATACCAGCTTTTGTTAGTACAGATGCACATTTTATTTTTGGTCCATATCTGTGATTTGAATAGAAATACCTCTACTTACATGGACTAGCAACTAAGCTCTAACAGTTTTAGAGAGATGCCTGGAACACTGAGAGTCAGCCTAGTGGATAGAAGCCTCCCAAGTCAGAAAAATCTGAATTCAGGTCCTGTCTCTGACCAATACTGACTGTATAGCCACACATGGAGAATACATTTGTGGCCATTTGTAAGAATATCTCTGATTACCCATTCCAATGTGACTGTGGTTCTCTGGGGTTATATTAGTGTATGAAAGATGATTACAGGTGTAACTGTATAGGAGCATATCTAGGAAAGAGTGCATCTGAACTGTATCTGTGAATGTTCAATTCTTCTTAAAAAATATTTATTTATTTATTTTTAGTTTTCAGCATTAATTTCCACAAGATTTTGAGTTCCAAATTTTCTCCCCATCTCTCCCCTCCCTCACCCCAAGACACCATGCATTCTGATTACCCCTTCCCCCAATTGACCCTCTCTTCTATCACACCCCTCCCTTCCCTTATCCCCATCTCCTCTATTTTCTTGTAGGGCAAGATAGATTTCTATGTGCCATTTCCTGTATTTCTTATTTCCAAGTTGCTTGTAAAAGCAATTTTTAACATTTGTTTTTAAAACTGTGCATTCCAACTTCTCTCTCTCCTTCCCCACCCATCCCCACTGAGAAGGCAAGGAATACAACATGGGTTATATATGTGTAGTTATGCAAAAGGCTTCCATAAAAGTTATGTTATGAAAGACTAACTATATTTCCCTCCATTCTATCCTGCCCCCCATTTATTCTCTTCTCTCTTTTGACCTTGTCCCTCCCCAAAAGTGTTTACTTCTAATTACCCCCTCTTCCCATTCTATCATCCCTCCCTTATATCATCCCCCCTCACAGCCTACTTATCCCCTTCTCCCCTACTTTCCTGTAGCATAAGATAGATTTTCATACCAAATTGAGTGTGCATGTTATTCCCTCCTTAAGCCAGATGTGATGAGAGGAAGTTTCACTTTTTTCCTCTCACCTCCCCTCCCTTTTCCCCTCCATTGAAAAAGCTTTTTCGTGCCTCTTTTTTAAGAGATAATTTGCCCCATTCCATTTCTCCCTTTCTCCTTCTCCCAGTATATTCCTCTCTCATCTCTTAATTTTATTTTTTTATATATCATCCATTCCTATTCAACTCACCCTGTGCCCTCTGTCTATATGTGTATAATCCCTCCAACTACCCAAATACTGAGAAAAGTCTCAGGAGTTACAAATATTATCTTTCCATGTAGGAATGTAAACAGTCAACTTTTGTAAGTCCCTTAGAATTTCTCTTTCCTGTTGACCCTGGACATATCACTTTAAACTCTTGTCAGCCTCAGTTTCCTCAAATGAAAAAAATGAGGATAACAACAACTACCTTACAAAATTTTTGTGAATATCAAATGTAAATTGTTTAGCATAGTGCATGGCACACAGGAAGCACTTAATAAATTCTTTTTCCTTTCCTTCTCCTTCCCTTCCGTAACTGTGTGCCTTGCTTTCCTCTGTTCCTTAAAGGCAAAGTCTGTATTTTTTTGGATGGGGGAGGATTTTGGATCCTGGGTACCTGGCACTCTCCTGGGTGCTTCATCAATGTTTGCCAAATTTAATGGTCAGTCTCAGCTAATACAGGCCATAGACACAGCCTGTCCTGATGGCCACATTCAAAATCTTCACTCGAACCAAACAGAAATCATTTTTTGTTGGCACTGACCTTCAAGAGTACAGGGTTACAGCAATGCCCCAATGAGGCCCCAGGGTAGTCTCTAGTAGAGGGTCATTCAGTCAACAAATCTGATGATTATCAAATTTGCTCCTGTATTGATAGGGAAGAAGAGATGGCATTAGAAAACAGAAAGATACTAGGCAGCTCAAAGGTGGAGAGAGGTGAGTAGTTGTGTCATTTGTTCTTCTAAAGAATGCATTTGATGAGGAATTTAATCTTATTTCTCACAAATACTTGTAGAGTTGACCCTCTTCTTACATTTCCTGGATCCTTTTGTTCCTTGGCATGAGGGCATAAGACAGTTCTAGGAGAGACACTGGAGAGATTAATTTTGGCTAATATAGGGCTGGGATCTCAACCTTCCAGTACGTTGCTGGAGAGTTTTGCTCTTATCTAAGCAGAGGTATTACACAGGAGCCATTTCACAACTACATTTCTATAGACATAATTACCATGAATAAGGTCTTCTTCTTTGTTTATTTGTTTTTTAAAGACAAATTTTCTCTAAAGAAAGATACATAATAGTAATGAGAAGTTATGTAAAGAAAAACAATTCTGAAACTCTTAGGAAGTCTCCTGAATATGATAATCAACCAAGATTCCAGAGGAATCTCAGTCCCTCTGACTCCCAGGGAAGAATCACACTGCACATTTCACATGCTTCTCAAGGTAGAATAGATATACATTTTCAAACATGGCCAATATGGAAATTTGTTTTCTTTGAACATATATGTATATCTGTGGGAAGGAAGGAAGTGAAGAGGGAAGGCAAGGAAGTCATTGAAACATTTTTTTAAAGCACAAAGAGAATGTGAGGAAGTTCAGAAAGAAATGAACAAACTGGAGAGCTTTGAAAGTTACATGTTGAATTTATTTAATACATAAAAGAAAAAGCCGCTTACATGTCATAGAGATTTGTGGTTTCATGTACATCCAAATATGAGAAACAGCCTGCACTTTGCACTAAACAAAGGAATGTTGTATATAAGGAAGAGTAAGTAAGCCAATTTGTTAGTCCCACAGTGTGTGAAAAGGAATAATATATAATCAATCTGGGAAGATAGGCTGGAATCAGATTGTGAAGAGTTTTCAATGCCATCAAGTATGGTTTATATTTTGTCTTTTAGGCAGCAGAAGGCTACTGAAACTTCCTGATCTGGGCAGTGACATGGTTAGATCTGGGCTTTAGGAATTTCAATTTGACGGTTGTATGGAAGATAAGTTAGGGAGACTGGATGCTGTGACTATGGTCTAAGGAAGAGATGATGACGACCTCAATGAGTATGGTGGTTGTGCAAGTGGAGAAAAGAGAATGAATTTGAGATATGTTATCCAATGCATAAATAGCATTTAAGTGCCTAATATATACCTGACACTGTACTGGGATCTATGGATATAAACACAAAAAATGAAACCATTGTTAGTCTCAGAGAGATTCCATTATAGTACGATGAGGGGTATCTCATCATTATAGTAGAATGAGATAACACATAGAGAGGATTAGTGACCAGGAAAGGAAGTTTTGATCTGGGGACTCATGGAGATTATGAATGGAGCCATAGGACAGCTGATTATCATACCCTTTCTAATAACATTGATTTGATTATGTTCCAACAACAGGGCAGGTAGAGGGGAGATAAGGTGATAATATATATTATGGCAAGTATGCCCATGCTTGGTAGGCCCTGGTTTCCTGGTAAATGACTGGATGGGAAGCACATTTTTGGACCACTTGGATATAGGTAGTCGGGTAAGTTTTCATGATCCACCAATTAGGATAGCTCAGCTCCCGTGCCAAATGGCATAGATGAATGGATTGTCTCCTGCAAATTGGTGGTCTTGGTCTCTAGAAGTCAAGATCCAGAAGGTCCCTGCTTCTATGAGGACAAAGGAGGAGAACTACAAAGTAGATAACCAAATAACCACTTTAAGTAAATAATGGTTTCCTGGTGGATGACTGGATAGCATGTAAAGATAGACTGAATAACTAATTACAATAACTAATTGCGTGAAGAGTAAAGGACTACTTTGATGTTTTGAACCTAAGTAACTAGGAAGTCCATAATATAGTAATAAAATAGAAAAGTTAATAAAAAGGATGGTTTGGGGCCGAATAATAAGTTTTGTTTAGGAATGTGTTGAGCTTGAGATGCTTGGGAATCATCTGTGTAGAGAGGATAATTGAATCCATGGGAATTGACATCACCATATTTCACAAATAGCTCTTATACTGAATTTAACTCTCTTGGGGTTTAATTTCCTCTTAGCCATCTTAGTTTTTTCTAGCAAGTGGTTGGTTGGAGATCAGGAGAGAGTTGAGAACTGGATATATTGACTTTGGAGTCATTTGCATAGAAGGGTTAATTGTAACCATTTTCTTTATCACTGTAATGAATGAAAAAATAATAAATCAAGCCTTGATTCATAACATTTGCCAATTTCTGAATTGTAAATGCTTACACTGAAAATTTAACAATGGGCTCTTTTAAGCCCTTTAAAGCCGGTTCCAGCACACCTTTAACTGTAGCTAAACTATTCATACAAAGCAAACACAGGGGCCTTTCCTCTTTGTCAGTGATAATATTCCTGAATCATAAAGATAAACAAAATGTATAGCATTTTCTGTATTTTGGCTTTTTACTTTGTTTATATATTTGTGCTACTTAAACTATTTCTTCTATCTTTACTGGTACTAGTTTTAACAGTTCCAGTAGACTTTTTTCATTCAAACTGGTTATGTATATATCCCTCACAAGAGTCATCATTTCATTTTTTTAAAAATTAGGAACAATGAATTAGGCAATTTAAATGTAATTGTTAAAAATTTCAAGCAATTTTCTGTAATCGTTTTAATTGTTTCAGTTTTTAATGTAGCAATTTTAAAAATAGTTTCTTATATTATAGTAATCAAAATGAACAATATTGAGAAATATGGTAGATAGTATGTTTTCAATTTCCATATAAAGGTTATTTTACTTTTTTATCCACTTCAAATTCAAATACAACAACCAGGACAAGACCACAATTTATCTGTATCATGAGTCTTTGGTAACTGATGATAACTGATATTGTACTCCTGTCAGTTTTGAAGGAATACTTCAAGTTTGACCCTTTTTCTTCATACTGTGTTAAATAAACAGACTTACTGATGGTTGGAATGAATTCACCATGGTATCTCATTTTTGTTGACTTGTATTTAAACTTTACTTCATTGAAAAAGGTGAGCATATCTGCACAGGAGTTGTATTTGAAAATAGCCAATGATTTTAGCTATTAATTCCCACACATCCCTCTTGAGAGTTATATGTTCCACCTTCAGTAGAAAACTGGGAAAATTCTAGAGTGTGTTTTGCTACATGCACCAAGAAAAACGTGGATATTAGATATCAAATAAGACTTAGAATCAACTTTCAATGTTGTTTAGTTCCAATAGTTTACCTTTACTTGTCTTTTTTCTTTCTGCCGTGTCTGTAATCCGTTCTTCCATTTCTCAGCTTCGTGACATTGCTTTAATTTCTTTCCACTTCCTTAGAAGTTTTTTTCTTGATTGCTTCTGAATTTCTATACTGTCAAAAAGATCCTCATTTTAACAATATGCTAGAAGGGGACAGATCAAGGGAATAAGAAAGTGATTGAGAGGACCATATTTCCTGGGTAGAAGTCCTATGTCAATACAAAACAAAAGCCTAGTTAGCAAAATCTATGGCCATTATGATAGTCCCCTGATTGATTCTTTTCTGTCACCCACAGATACGGGGATCAGTATGCCTTGACCTGGGGATCCCTATTTTCATAGAAATTCAAGTTCTAGATAAGACAATTGTCCCTTGTACTAGTGCCCAAAATGTTAATCCAAAGAGAGATGCACAATCTCATATGAAGGGCAAATTGAAGAAGAATCCTCAAACATTATCAAGGGAAACTCTGAGAAGCACGAAGTCCTATACAATTATAATAGCAGGAGAATACCAAAGCCCCTATTCTGGAATAATCATTCCCAGGAAAGTGAGATGATCAGATTTTTAGCACTGGATAACTCCTAAACTCTAGAGGTTATATTGCTCCAAGTTGATTACTTCTGACAGGTGTGGCAGTGGACAAGTTTCCTGTTTTGAAGATTGACATTTTGAGACCATTGATCATTATTATCCATTATTAAATAATGTTAATATAATAATTATTAAAATATTTGGCTTTCTTACATGAACTGTTGCTGAGTGAAGTGAGCAGAACTAGGAGAACACTGTACACAGTAACAGCAACACTGTGCAATGATCAACTTTATTAAACTTAGATCATCTGAGCAATGCAATGATATAAGATGATTCCAAAAGACTCATGAAGGAAAATGCTATGTACATCCAGATAAAGAACTATAGAGTCAGAATGCAGATCAAAGCATACTATTTTTTTTCTTTGTCATGGTTTTTCCCTTTGGTTCTAATTCTTCTTTATAACATGACTAGTGTGGAAATATGCTTAAAATTATTTTACATGTATGACCTATATCAGATTGGATGTCATCTTGGGGAGAGGAGGAGGGAAGGAAGGGAAGAAAATTTAAAACTCAAAATCTTACAAAAGTGAATGTTGAAAACAATAAATAAATAAAAGATTTGGCTTCCATATGATTTTTGATTCTGATTCTTATAACTTCTCTGTGAAGTAGACAAGACAGGTAATATTATTACTATATGGATGAGGAAACTGAAATGTGGGAAGATTCAGTAATTAGCCCATAGTGACACAGTTCCATCTGATACCATTCATACTGTCCTTTATTGTCTAGGTAGACACTACCACATTTGAACCAATTGCAGAGCTCATTGTTTCCATGACTCTGTTTTTCTAGAGCTCCAAAACATCTTCTTGACAGTGTGAAGAGGCTACCACATTCTGTTGGTAATTATCAAGTTTAAATGGGACTTCCTAAATGAGAGAGCTTAGAGCAGCTTTTGAAAACAATAATGGATGTAAATTGGCAGAAAAGAGCAAGGAGGAAATGAAGTTATCAATTAGCAATTTTAGTTGCTCTAAGGAAAGAAATGTTTTAGAAATAACCAATCTAGAGTCAAATCCAGGTCACCATTTTTTTCTCTCTTTTTATTCTAGAAAACTAAAGACCTATGCAAACAATCTGTGATGGCTGCCGTTGATGTTGGGTACCGCCATTTTGATGGTGCCATGCTTTATGGAAATGAACATGAAGTGGGAAGTGCAATCAAAGAGAAAATTGCTGAAGGAAAAGTGAAGCGAGAAGACATCTTCTACTGTGGCAAAGTGAGACCTATTCTGTCACTCTTCCTTTTATAATAATAGGACAGGGCAGACTAAGAAAATTTAGGAAATAGTTGCTATCAACAATTACATATTATTGAAAATAATCTGTGTAAAGTACTATGTTAAACCATTGCAAGAAATCTAGACCATTATTTGCGCTATTACAGACCCAAAGAAGGAATCCCAGGAGAGGGATAGATGCCAGTTCCCTTCATTGACAGGGGAAAAAAAAGTCATAATTTTCCCACAATGTCACTTTTCTTTTATGTAAGAGCTTGGGCTCAATGAGACAGGATAGTTTATCCCTTCTCTTAATCTCCCCTTTCCTCACAAGGTATTGCTGGAATAGGTAATATCCATCCCTCTGAATACAAGGATGTTTTTATGTCTTTGTTGGTGACTTTACTTTTAAAAAAATTTGAAAGTCAAATTTATACACTAGGTAAGTTGGAGACCAGGAGGTAGGGCAGGAAATAAAAAGTGAGGTGGGGTGTGAGAGAAATTGTGGGGGAGGGAAATGGGATATTTTTCACCTTGCCCAGAAGTATCATTAAGGTTTCCTTTTAAACAAGTATTTTTAATGACTTGTTAATGCTTTTTTCCTCACATCATTGTTATTCCCCAATGATCCATCTCTCTCTCTCTCTCTCTCTCTCTCTCTCTCTCTCTCTCTCTCTCTCTCTCTCTCTCTCTCTCTCTCTGTCTCTCTGTCTCTCTCTTTCGTTCTCCCTCTCTCTCTCTCTGAAACACACACACACACACACACACATACACACGCCTCATAGCAAAGAAGCAAAATTAAGTAAAACAAATCAATGCTTTGACTTTGTCTGACAATATATAGCTCATTCTGCACCCAAAGTCCACCATCTCTCTCACAAAAGGAAGGAAACATGCTTCACTGTCAGTCTTATAAAGGAAAGATTAGTCACTGAGTCAATCATTTCTGATGCAGTATGGCTATATTTCTTTGAATTGTGTTATAGTGGCAAGAACTCTGCATATGGGTTAAGAAAGACCGGGATTTGAATTCTGGTTTGATATTTACTCAGTATGCTATCCTGGCTAACTCATTTAGCTTTTCGGGGACTACAATTTTCTCACCTGAAAAATGAACAGGTTAGACTGAATAATTTCTAAGTTCCAGTTCTTGATTCTATGAAATGAATAAGGTTGAGAATATTCTCTAATCTTTGAAGTTAGTGTTAAACCTTCACCTGTTGGTTCATCCCCCCATAAAACCAATCATAGCAGCACACATGAGGACTGCTGTTGGGAATGATTTTAAGGGTCTAATTGCATAGTATAATGAACTCTCTATTAAGCAATAAACTAAACATCGTTCAACAAAGTAAAGCATAACATTCATAGCAACATCCTTAAGCAAAAGATATCACCTAATATATATATATATATATATATATATATATATATATATATATATATATATCACAACACTCATAGGGTACATAGCATATATTATTGCATCCCCAAAGTCAGGAGGTCCCAGGCTAGGGTTTTCCCTAGCACCATGCATCCTTAAGGGGTAGCAGAAAAATGCCACACCATCCACCCTCAGATCACTATAAGAACAATCTCATTAATCAGTATGTAGTATCTAAGTAAAGTTCTCTCTTATCTTGACTTAACACAGACTTCCAAACTGCACAGCTCCTCCTCCATGGGTTGACTTCTCCCAGCTCTTGCCTGGGTTCACACACAGGCAGCTCTCTGTTCTTGTTCCTTGTCTCAGTTCATGGGGACTGTTCTACTCCAAACTCTTTCTGCTTCTACCTGACAATAGGCTCCAGAATCTTCTGCCCAATATCTTCTATTTCTAGTAAAACAAAGCATAACAGAGCTACAACAATATTTATACACATTACCAGTGCCATCATCTCAATTTACTTTAACAGCTCTTAAAAAGGGCTTAAACCAAGCCTCCTTGCTATGGGCAGTCCAATCTTCAGGTCAATTCACTCATAAAGACAGGGCTTCTGCTTGAAAAATTGACACAGATCAGCGTACAGGACTTCTGTCTGAGAAATCAACACAGACTAATAGACAGGGCTTCTATCTGAGCAATCAGCACAGACCAACAGATAGGGCTTCTGTTCTGGAAAATTAACACAGGCCAACAGACAGGGCTTCTGTCTGAGAAATCAACACAGATAGACAGACTGGGCTTCCATCTGGAATTAACACAGATCAACAGACATGGCTCCCAAAATAACACACATTATTTCTGTTAGGCCTCCCCACAAACAAGTTCCCCTAGCCTGCTCACACTCACTTCTCTCTCTCAGCTCTGCTTCTCTCTCCAAGCAATACAATATATATTCTAATCAAAGATCCTTGATTGACTCAATCAAAGGTAAGACTCAATTAAAGTCACTTGATTGGCTAAAACTCAATCCAGAAAAATAGCAAAAAAGCCTACTTTGCTTTCTGTTACCTCCCCCATCCCTTGCTTCAAAGAACCAATGCTATTCAGAAAAAAAGTCTCTCCCTTTACTTTCCATCAAACAGACCTGAAGAAGTCTTTGTTCCAGTATGTTTGTGAGATGTCAGTGTGTCATTTTCATACTTGACACTTTAGAATTGACTTAATGTTATAACTCTAAGTCTTACTTTCTCTTATATAGTAAACTCATCTGTTGCAGGTAAAGACAACTAATGCTCTATGATGAATCTAACTCCTGAATGTGGTTGTGGAGCAAGAGGTTGAAAGGGAAGTCATTTTTGTAAGAACTAGCCATTTCTCCAAACTGAGGTGTATACAAATAGTTAAGTAATTATTTGTGCTTCTGCAATTGTGTGAAGTGTAAAAGAAAACACAGCTGTCTTTTGATCCATAAACTGACTTGGAGGACTCTTGAAGTCCTCTACTCTTTCATAGTATCTGTGGATAGCCTCAGATCCTGGCCTTCCTTATTCAGTCAGTGATGCCCAATTCGACATTATACAAAGATTACAAGAGACTTTAAGTCCTCTTAACAGAAATAAGAAAGATTGAAGTGAAAAAGTGAACATGAGTTTGTGGGAAAATGTAATGAATTCTATTTTGGACATGTTGAATTTGACCAGGCAGAGATAGTCAGGTAATAGATACAGGTGAATAATGAGGTTTTGTTATATGGTTTTGGGAGTCATCTGCATAGAGATAACTGAATACATGATATTGATCAGATCAAGATTAAGATGTAAAGAGGGAAGACAAGAGGGTCCTGAGCAGAGCCTTGGGGGTTGTTCACAGCAAAGGAGGAAACAAGTAGAAGAGACATGGGAGAAAACAGAATATTATGGAAGCTATGTGACAGTCAACAGTACAAAAGCTACAGTGGGGAACTGGCCAATGAGAATAAGGACTAATAGGAGACCATTGCATTTAGCTGTTCAAAGGCTACTGGTAACCTTGGAAGGAGTAACTTCAGTCAAATAGTGGTGTCAGAAATCAGGATATAAGGAATTAAGACATGAAAGCAATTAGTGCAGATCAAGAGTTCTTAACCTGGTTTCCACAGAGCCCCAAGGGGTCTCTGAATAGATTTCAACGGGTCAATAAACTTGGATAGGAAAAAAGTTACATATTTACTTTCACTAACCTCTAATTGCTTAGCATTTCCTTTCATTGTGAATTTTTTAAAAATATTCTGAGAAAGAGTCCATAAACAATAGTATTAGCTGGCATCTACTATGCAGCAAACACTATGCTAAATGCTTTTTACAAATATTACCCCATTTGATCCTCACAAGAACCTTGGGAATTAGGTACTATTATTGTCCCAACTGTATAGATGATGAAAATAAGGCAAATAATGGTTAGATGATTTGCCCAAGGTCAAACAGCTAGTAAATGTCACAGGCCAGATTTAAACTCAAAGGTTTCATCACATGGCCAGAGGTCCCTGAATCCCTGTTGTAGGTTGGCATAAAGTTAAAAAGGGTCAAGTAAAAGATTTTTGTTTTTAATGCTTGGGTATGATTGTAGGGAAGAGGTCATCAGATAAGAAGAGACTAAAGAAGAGAGAGAATGATCAAGGGAGTAAACTCCAGGAGGAGATAAGAAGGGATGGGACCTAGGATACAATGAAGAAGATGATTTTGGTGTGGTGAGGGAAAGATGAAATGACTGAGGAAACCAAAGTCT
Source organism: Bettongia penicillata ogilbyi (assembly GCA_023548195.1). NCBI lineage: Eukaryota > Metazoa > Chordata > Mammalia > Diprotodontia > Potoroidae > Bettongia > Bettongia penicillata. Next base: position 1,988,086 of record JAJHZJ010000229.1, read on the forward strand.
GAGCTTCCCAAGCATAACATTTTATTAAGTAATGCATTCCAATTGCCCAGCAAATTGGGACCAGTCCCCTTTCTCAGCTTTGGCACTAGACCTAAATACAAGGGGTTATCTATGTTGTATTATATATTTATTTATTTTATTAAACATTTCTCAATTACATTTTAATTCAGTTCAAGCCCACTGGCCTACATGTCTCAAGTCTGACCCCTCTGGTTTAGAATCAGGGAAAAATAAAAGGATTTCCATACAGTAATTTGTGTCCAATCACAAGATTTAGTTAATACATGTGCAGTGAAAATAGTTCAAGAAATGTGAACAAATCATATCTCTTCTGTTCTGTACTTGTGCATCTGCCTTTTTAACCTAGAGGAGAAATAGAATATTTGTTTCCTGTCAAATTTCAGTTTTGATGTTAAGAACTATAGCCTCATAAGATCATTTTGAATAGGAGTTCCATCATCCACTATATTAGTTATCCTTCCCTGTTTCATGACAATTGCATATCTGATAAGCACATCTTGTGTGCCTTACCAAAACATGATCTTCAATTGGAATGCATGAAAATACCACCTGGGCTCCAAAGTCTTTCCATTTTCAACTCCAGATAGCAAAATCACTAGATACCAATCAGGAGTGTGGTTTCTTCTGATTTGTAGCTTTTGTTTACAAAACAACCAGTAGATATGAGAGAGATCAGTAGGTTTAATGCATTTGACAGGTTCTCCAAAATATTTTTGATATAGCTTCTATAAAGATAATCTACCTACCAATCTACAGTTTTAGATCCATGTGTGGCAGATAGTCACTTGTACCAGTTGATGATTTCCTTCTCTTTCTAGATACTAGGTAACACAGTAGATAAAACACAGGACCTGGCATCAGGAAGACCTGAGTTCAAATCTGCTTTCATATACTTGCAGTTGTAATTCTTGGGCAAACTACTTAACCTCTGTTTTCTTCAGTTCCCTCAACTATAAAACAGGGGTAATAATAACTAGTTCCATGGTTGTTGTGAGGATCACAAAACACATTTGTAATGTGTTTAGTATAGTGCCTGGCACAGAGCGGGCACTAAATGAAGATTGTTCTCTTCTCTTCTCTTCTCCACCCACCTTTGCCTCCAGACTTCTTAACATTATGGCTTCTTCCTCTGTATTTTGCTATAAATCTCCAAGAGCACATCTACATTTTAGTCTTCCTCATTTTTTCATTGAGCATGGGACTTTTTTCTTCAGGAAATCCACATTCTCTATCTATGGGAAATAAACTTTGAACATATAGTTTAGCTCCAGTCCTGAAGAATTTCTCACAGAAATTTTCTGTGTCGTTGTCTTTACCTTGACAGTTCCATATTGATTGGGATTCCTCTGAATATATCTGGGATCTTTTTATTCCTGATTTATTTCCTTGGTTATTTACTTTATCCTTGCAATGGCTCTTTATTCCCTCTAATAAGTTAATATTATCAATACATGGCATAGGAGGCCATATGATATTCTCTCAATGCACTTATCATTTAAGAAAGCTTTATAAAGACTAAGATCTCTTACTTGGTCTGACAAGTTGAGTCCCCCAGAGCAAAGCTCCTTCTCTCCCTCAAGGGCCTAGTAGAGGGGCAGGACAACCTGAAGGAGTGTCTTTCTCTAATGCTATAGCTTTAGACCTCTATTCCATTGTGGTTTGCCCAATGTCAGTCCCTAGTGATTAGTGTCCAAGTATCATTTAGCCAATTATCATCACTTAGATTTTACAAAGAAATATTTACTGAAAAGATAACATAACATAAATACAAACATCTCCCTCTAGCATCCAGAGGCACACTCTTCCCTATACCACCTTTATCCAGAGGAGAGGAGGCTCACATGTAAAACAGTTTCTACATGACATTAACCCCAGGGATTTTACTTCCAAATGTAGCCAGTGGAAGAGTCATCATCTTTCTTTCGACTACTTTTGATCCAATTCTCCAATGGATTAATCAGATCTCTTACAGGGTTCAGTTGTCCATTTTGGCATGGACTCCGTCTCACAGACTTCTGATGATTTGATCTCTCAGCCCTCCAAACCTCACAAGGTAGCAGCCTAGTTGGATATATTTTCATTGAAGAGCAACAGTCAAGGAAGCAAAGACTAGAGAACTACATACACAGTTAAATGTGGGCCTTTTCCTACATTTAAATTTAGATTAAAATCCCTAGTCTCTCTCCCCTCATCTGCCAAAGGTTTACAACATACCTTCCTTCAGTTGTAGTCAGGGAGAAAGAAAGAGAGAAATTTGCTATAGTCAGTCAGTACCTTTCAAATGATCCCCTTTTTCTGGGTCAGCAGGCAATCAAAAGTTCATTTCTTCATGTGGTTGGCCAACTTGAACTGTGCATGCTCTGAAGCCAATGTGAGAATTTCATCAGTCAAGCAGCTACTCATGTTCATAAATCTTGGGTTTGTCTAGTCCATTGACATTCCTGTACACATCCCAAATCCTGCCTCTATGTCCAAAATACTCTCCCTTATAATTTGCAACCCTTGGAAACCATAACTTTTTTCAATACATAGCTCAAGCGCCATTTTTTACACAAGGACCTTCCTGATTCCCCTAGTTGTTAGGACCTTCCCCATCCATATTACTTTATGTATATTTTACCGTGTATCTATACCCTACTTACCCTGCAGAAGAGTATTAGCTTCTTGAGGACAGGGAGTGTTTCATTTTCATCTTTGAAACCCCAATACCTAGGCAAAAGCTGGTTGAATTGAATCAAACTATTTTTTTCACCAGCAACATCATGGAAAGTGGAAAGGTTGCCAGTGCAAGAGGGATATTGACACCATCCAGTACAGGACAAGGACAAATAGGATCAGATTGTTCTTCAGTGACCCATGTGCATCCTTTAAATCCATTTGCTCTTTGATAAATGGAGAACATTTGATTTTATCTTTACTCCACCAAGTACTATAAAAGATGGAATTTTTTATACCTGATGGGTTTGTTTCATAATTTTCCTTTGTTGTATTTCAGTTGTGGTCTACTTTCTTTAGCCCAGAGATGGTACGACCAGCTCTGGAGAAGACACTCAACAATCTTCAGCTAGATTGCATTGATCTTTACATCATTGAGACTCCAATGGCTCTCAAGGTAAATGGAAATCCCCAAAGGACACCTAGTTTGCCCTCAGCCTAAACCTCTGTATAGAAACTGTAAAATATATAGGATGAGTTCAGTATTTTGGGAACCCTAACCTTCTATCATACCATTTCTCCTTATGCTTCCCACTTCCTAAATCTACTATTCTTCATCATTATGCCCTCCAATCCCTCCATCCCTCAGTACTTTTCTCAGGTCATTATTCCTGCTCTGACTTAACTTTCTTCCTTTCCCAGTCTTGTTAACCAGTTTAACTGTACACTGTCCTCTCTTCTTGAATTTCTTACCCCACCCCACCTTCATTCTTTCACCACTCATCCTTTGCCAAAACCCAATCCTATATTATTCCCATGATCTGTCTCTTCCCCTCTTATTTATAGGCTGCTGAGTGAAGTGGGAGGAAGTCACACCCCCAGGATGACTGGCGACTCTCTAAATTTCTGACATGTAACCTCAGCTGGGCTCTTTTATTCCTCTTATTATTTTCTATATTGCTTTCCTATCTCACTCCCCACAGAAGCTATTCCAACACCTTTTTCCTGAAAGTTCCCAAACCTGTCTACCTACTCTCTCTCAAAAGAATATTCTCTTACCTTACTAAGAAAATTGAAGTAAATTGCTCTCTCCTTTCATCTTTTCTTCATCTCAAAACCCTATCAATATCATCTCCTAATCTCTGCTCTCTTCCTACAGTCTCTGATGAGACAGCTTTTCTTTTGGAAAAAAGTCATCCATTCTATAAATGCCCTTAAGTCTATCCCTTCCCCTCTTCTCTAATTGATGGACCCTTCCATTATCCACCATCTCTAATCTTCATTTTCTCCCTATATACTTTTTCTTTCATTATTGCCTTCAAATATGCCCAAATCTCCCATATCATTAAAAAAACTTTCGGTAGATCCTAATATCACCTCAGGTTATCATGTTCTTTTTCTCTCTGACTCCTAGAAAATGTTATTCATATACAGTCTTTTCTTTTTTTTCCTTAATTTTCCCTAGTTCACTTCTCAGCCCTTTGCAGTCTAATTTCCAATCGCATCATTCAACTGAGAATGCTTTCTTCAAAGTGATCAATTTTCTCTTCGTTGAAAGATCTAATGTTCTTTCTCAAATCTTATCTTTCTGGAGCTTTCCATGGATATTCTCCTCTTAAGTTTTCATGAAAGTAACCCTAAAGTGAAACCCATAGTAAAACTCACCTTTTATATGTTAATTAATTGTAATAATTAGTATCCTTTATAAGTTTTTAATTCATTAGAAATTTGGTTTTCATACTGAATTGAACCTAAAGTAGGAATCTTCTAAATGATCAGAGCTAATAGGGGGAAATTTTGTCATTGTCATTTCCTAGAATGAAGAATTGTATAATTTTAGTCCTACTTGACTTTTAATTTTTGGCATAGAATTTAGAATTATGAATCTTAAATGAGGTCTGTAATTATTTAAAAAGAATTTTATCTACATACCCAGGAAAAAACAAATGGATGAAGAATACCTATTCCCCTGATTAAGATATACACTTGTATAGACAATTGAAAAAGCTAATCCATAAGTACCTACTTCTTAGATCAAGATAGTGGACAGTGGACTGGGTGCAGGACAGAATAGGAAGAACAGACTTGGTTGTATGTCATTGATTGCATCATGTTTTATTGACCTCCACACAATCCTATTCTAAAGTCTCATTGTGACATACAGGTGATCCTGGATTTCCAAAGGTCTGCAAAGTACAAGTTACAACATGCTCTGATTTGTTGGACTACATTTAAAGTAATGGTCTACATCAATTGTCTAAGGTCCAGCCTTGTTAACTATAGAGAGGCTCTTGTTAATTTCCCCAGCTTTCTCCCTGGATCAATGATCTTTTTAATTACAAGATTCTTGAAAAGAACTATCGTGTGGCTCCAAGTTATAGAACACTACAATCTCAGGAACATTGTAATTCAGAGATCATGTAAAAGGCAATGAAGAGGTGCATGATGGGTGTGAGCAAGCTGTAACACATTACAAACAAAAATTATATGAGAGAAATAATAAAAGCCATCAATAATAGTAATAATAATAAAAACAATAATCAAAAAAGATGATGGAAAGACCATTTAACAAGAGCAAGGGATAATCAATGTAAAGCAGAAATGCTCCACAGGAATCACTGTGATATCAAAAGAATAAGAGGAAGGCCCTCAATGCACTAAGTGGACCTCCTAGGGTGAACTCATGGGAGGATATGATGAGAGTTTCACAGGATGGATAGACATGGATAGGTTTCTGTCTTTGTTGTAGTTAAGAATAACTACATTTATGAGCCCATAAATCTGTTGAAGAGTTGGACATATCAGTTCTCAATCTATCTTAAGATGTTTCCCCTTCGAAAGAGAAGAAAATATCAGACTTGGGGTAAATCTCATATCTCAATATTGTCATTGTAGTAAAGATCATATCTATGAGACCAACTGAAGAACCTTAGCTCTGTGTCTTGAGTCAACACACCCATAAAACTTTGGAGAAAATTAAAGCTGGTTATGTGCAGCGGGCTTTGGCTACTAAGAGAAAATAGAAAGAGCCAAATAAAGGGGAAGAGGAGCCTTTCCTGGGTGAAAAGCAGAACTCGAACCTAGAAAGCAGAGTACATACTCTCTCCAAATCATACCACCTTAAAAACAGTGAAAATTTACAGAACTCTCCTCCTCCCAAATTAGCTCTGAAAACATGAAAAAACCTGAAGCTTAGGACAGTGTCCCTCTACTCCCAAGTGAGCAAAGCCCAACTTTAACGTAAAGTTCAAAATCAAGAAACAAGGTGGAAAAACTTTCAAACAACAACAAAAGAACCTGACCATGTAGTGATGGTAAAGATCCAGACACAAACTTAGAGGAATAGAACAATATGAAAACATCTATAAGCAAAACCTCAAAGAAAAGGGGTGGAGGGTGCAGAGCCAAGATAGTGGAGTAGAAGGACAGACCTGTTGTAGCTCTACCCCATAAGCCATATAATATCTGTAAAAAATTACTCTAAACAAATTCTAGAGCAGCAGAAGCTACAAAATGATAGAGTGGAGCAGATTTCCAACCCAAGACAGCCTGGAAGGCCAACAGGAAAGGTCTATTGCACTCAGCTTGGAGCAGAGCATGGGCTGTGTGTCATGGACAAGACTGGAGCAGGCTTCAGGGTGCAGAATCATGGATAGCTGCTGTGGTTCTCACATTTTTCAACTCACAAACACCAAAGACAGCTTCAAAGGTCAGTAAAAAAGCTCTTCACCTGAGTGAGAGGGGAGTGTGGTGTGGCTCCTACCCAGGCCCAGGGCAGCAGCGGTTTCCACTTTTGGAGCCCTCAGCCTAAAGACCCGAAATGGCTGATCTGGGTGTCAGTCCTGAATGGCAGTCCTGTGGTGTGGAGGAGCATTGGCTTGGTGGAGCTGGTGGTGGCTGTGGAGAGGGAATCCTACTCACATTTCTGGGGCAGAAAAGAGTGCTTTTTTTGGTTGTTCACAGATCAGAGCACAGGCCAGGAGAGGAGTAAACTCCTCTCCCTTAATTGTGTGATCTTGGAGGAACTGAGAACTTAAGGTCCCTAGAGATATCTCAGTAAACAGCTGCACAAAACATCTGAAGCCTATGGTAGTATACCCTCCACTTGACAAAGGACTCAAAAATCAAGTAACTGACTGAGAAATTTCCCAAAAAGAGGAAAAAATAAGACTATAGAAGGTTACTTTCTTGGTGAAAAGCTATTTTCTCCTATCCTTTCAGATGAGGAAGAGCAAAGCATACCATCAGAGGAAGACAGTAAGGTAAAGGCTTCTGCATCCAAAGCCTCCAAAACATATGCAATGGTCTCAGGCCATGGAAGAGCTCAAAAATGGATTTTGAAAATCAAGTAAGAGAGGTGGAGGAAAAATTGAGAAGGGAAACAAGAACAATGCAAGAAAATCATGAAAAGTGAGTCAACAACTTGCTAAAGGGGACCCAAAAATACTGAAGAAAATGCCACCTATAAAAATTGACTAGCCCAAATAGCAAAAGAGGTCTAAAAAGCAAATGAGGAGAAGAATGCTTTAAAAAGCAGAATTAGCCAAATGGAAAAGGAAATTCAAAAGCTCACTGAAGAAAATTGTTCTTTAAATATTAAAATGAAACAGAAGGAAAGAATGACTTTATGAGAAACCAAGAAAGTACAAAACAAAACCCAAGGAATGAAAAAATAAAAGCCAATGTGAAATATCTCATTGGAAAAACAACTGACCTGGAAAATACATCCAGGAGAGATAATTTAAAATTATTGGTCTATTTAAAAACCATGATGAAAAAAGGAGCTTAGACATCATCTTCCAAGAAATTATCAAGGAAAAATGTCCTGATATTCTATAATCAGAGGGTAAAATAGAAATGGAAAAAATTCACCAATCACCTACTGAAATAGATCCCAAAAGGAAAACTCCTAGGAATATTGTAGCCCATTTCCAGAGTTCTCAAGTCAAGGAGAAAATATTACAAGCAGCCAGAAAGAAACAATTCATGTATTGTGCAAATACAATCAGGATAACACAGGATTTAGCAGCTTCTACACTAAAGGATTGAAGGACTTGGAATATGATATTCCAGAGGTCAAAGGAGATAGGATTAAAACCAAGAATCACCTACCCAGAAAAACTGAGATAACACTTCAGGGAAGAAATTGGAATTTCAATGAAATAGAGGATTTCCAAGCACTCTTTTTGAAAAGACCAGAACTGAATAGAAAATTTGACTCTCAAATACAAAAATTAAGAGACATATGAAAAAGTAAACAGAAAAGAGAAGCATTAAGGAACTCATTAAAGTTGAACCATTTACATTCCATTTACATGGAAAGATGTTATTTGTAACTCATGAGACCTATTTCAATATTAGGGTAGTTAGAGGAAATATGCACGCGCTTCTGTGTGTGTGTGTGTATACACACACACATATGTATGTGGGTATGTATGGGTATGTATGTGTGTGTATATTATATATATGTATACACAGGTTTGTATGTGTATATGGGCATATGTGTGTATGTATATAAATATACATAGACAGAGGGTACAGGGTGAGCTGAATATGAATGGACAATACCTAAATAAAATTTACTATTGAGTGGAATGTACTAGGAGTAAGTGAAAGGGAGAAGTAGAATGTAGCAAATCATCTCACATTAAAGAGGCAAGAAAGAGCTTTTACAATGGAGGGGAAGAGAGGTGAGATGAAAGAAAATAAGTGAGCCTTACTCTCATGGGATTTGGCCTATGGAGAGAATAACACATACTAAAGTGAATAAGGAAATCTATTTTACTCTGTAGGAAGGCAAGGGAGAAGGCAGTAGAAGGGGCAGAAAATTTGGGAAAGGGATAATCAGAAGCAAACATTATTGTGGGAGGACAGGTCAAGGGAGAGAATGGAATAAATGGAGGGCAGGATAGGACAGAGGAAAATGTGGTTAGTCCTTTGTAACATAACTATTATGGAAGTGTTTTGCATTGTCACACATGTATGACCTATATAGAATTGTGTGTTTTCTCAGTGAGGGTGGGTGAAGAGGGAGGAAAGGAGAGAATATGGAACTCAAAGCTTTAGTAATGAATGTTAAAAATTGTTTTTAGCATGCAACTGTAAAATAAGATATACAGGCAATGGGGTATAGAAATCTATTTTGCCCTTCAGGTAAATAGAGGGGAAAGGGGGGGTGGTAATAGAAGGGAGGACAGACTGAAGAAAGGGATAAATAGAGTATATACTGTCCTGGGGTGGGGGAGGGGAAAGATGGGGAGAAAATTTTGAATTCAAATTCTTGTGGAAGTGAATATTGAGAACTGAAAAATAAATATATATTTTTAAAAAGAAAGAAAAAAAAGAAAAGTGCAAAATGGACCTAAGCCTAACAAGAATTTCTACAAGAGTTAAAGAAAGAGATAAAAGTAGTTGAACAAAAATTGGGAAGAGAAATGAGGGTGGTGCAAGAAAATTATGAAATGGGAATTAACAGTTTAGTAAAAGAAGCACAAAAAATAGTGAGGAAAACACCTTAAAAAATCAAATTGGTCAAATGAAAAGAGGCAAAAAAATTCACTAAAAAGAACTTCTTAAGAAGCAGAATTGGCCAAATGTAAAAAGACATATAAAAACTCACTGAAGAAAATAATTCTTTAAAAAAACAGAATTAGGTGAGTAGAAACTAGACTCCAGGATACACTAAGAATTAATCAAACAAGGTAAAAAAGAATGGGGGGGGGGGGAGAAGTAGAAGAAATGTGAAATATCTTATTGGAAAAACAACTGACCTGAAAAACATATCAAGAAGAGGTAATTTAAGAATTGTTGGACTTCCTGAAAGTCATGATTTTTAAAAAAAGACTAAACATCATATTTCAAGAAACTATCAAGGAAAACAGCCCTGATATCAAATCCAGCGGATAAAATTGGAATTGACAGAATCTACTTGCCATTTCCTGAAAGAGATACCAGAAGGAAAATTCCCAACAATATTATAACCAATTTTGTGGAGGATCACAAATGTGGATGATCAGGATTACACAAAATTTAGCAGCTTCCTGTAATGGTAATTTAAATGGGAAGATCTTTCCCATTCATTAATAGACCTATGTGACCTGCTTAAAGCACATGGAAGCCTAAGTCACGTGTGGTGGGAGGAGCTTGTAGAACAGATGGAGCAGGAAGGGTGGAGCAGAACTGGGAGAAAACTGGTCTGGTTAGTCAGAACTGGGAAGGACACAGGCAGGCAGGCACAGCTTAGGCTCATGAGTGTTTGTGGGAAGGTCCCAGCATGGGGCAGGGAGGCTTGGGAATGACTTTGCCCCCTGTGGTGATGACCTGTATTGACTTCTTGGTCACTATGACTGATTTTGCTTTCTGGTTCTGGGATTTGTCTTTCTGGTGTCTAAATAAATATTTTTCTTCCACCTTCTATATAGAGAGTCTGTTATTCTTTGCAATTGAGAATTACCCTGGCATATTCATAGTCATCACCAGTGATGTGAATATTGCCTTAGTGATACACTTCCACATCAGAGGAGTGAAGGGCTTGGAATACAATAGTCTAGAAGGCAAAGAAGTTGGGATTATAACCAAGAATAACCTACTCAGCAAAATTGAGCATAATCTTTCAGGGGGAATAAATAGATATTTAATGAAATAGAGCACTTTCAAGCATTCTTGAAAAAAAGAGATTAATAGAAAATTTGATATTCAAACACAAGATTCAAGAGAAACATAAAAATTTAAGCATGAAAGAGAAATCATAAGGGACTTAATAATGTTATAATATTTACATTCCTATATGAGAAAATGACACACGTAACTCTTAAGAACTTTATCATTATTTAGGACACTTACAAGGAATCTACATAGAGAGAAGACATGGGTATGAGTTGATTTTGTTGGGATGATCTAAAAAAATGAAGGGGTGAGAAAGCAGAATGCACTAGGAGAAGGAGGAAAGAAGAGGAAGAAAGAGGGGATAAAAGAAGCATGCAAGGAAGAGGTTTTATAGAAGAGGAGAAAATGGGGGCAGGTGGAGAGCAATACTTAAACCTCATTAGTTAAAATAGTGTCAGTACCTTGTACTGTTTTTACCTACATCTTATGTGTATCTTGGAAGATAGACTCTGGACCATATTTATATTCTGTAGCAATTTTAGATGGAATTTCTCTTTTGACTCTTCCTGCTGATAATATTGATATTATGTAGGAATGATGATTTATATGAATTTATTTTATATCCCACAACATTGCTGCAGTTATTTAAATTTATTTTTAGTTGCCTCTTTAGGGGTCTTTTAATACACCATCATCATATCATATCATCTGTAGAAAGTAATAATTTATTTCTTCTTTACTTTTGGTTATTTCTTCAATTTGTTTTTCTTGTCATATTGCAATAGTCAGCATTTTGTAGTGACAGTGCACATCTCTATTTTGCCCTTTAATTTATTGTAAAGGTGTCTAGTTTATCTCCATTATATATAATGATAGATCTTGGTTTGACATATATATTATTTATCATCATAAGAAAAGAAGAATTTATTTGGTTTTCTAAGTTATTTTTCTTTTCAACAGAAATGGCTGCTGTATTTTGTCAAAAAGTTTTGTTCTATATCTGTTGGCATAATTATATGGTTTTTTGTTTCGTTATTACTATGGTTAATTAGATTTATTATTTTCCTAATATTTAAAAATCCTATATTCCTTATATAAAGTCAACTTGCTCATAGTGTATAATCTTTGTGATGTGTTGTTTCAGACTCTTTGCTAATATGATATTTAAAAATTTTCCATCTATGTTCATTTGAGCTATTGGTCTGTAGTTTTCTTTTCCTCTTTTGACTCTACATGGTTTAAGTATAAATGTTATATTTATATCATATAAGGAATTTGATAGGATCCTTTCTTTTCCTGTTTTTTCAAACAATTTATGCAATACTGGAATTAACTTTCTTTGAGTGTCTGATAGGATTCACTTGTCAATTCTTCTGATTTTAAGGGCTTTTTATTTGGAATTCATTTATGAATTGCTTGATTTCTTTTCTGAGACTGGGTTGTTAAATGACCTATTTCCTGTTCTGTTGATCTGAATATCTTATATTTTTGTTAATAATCTTATTTAAGTTATCAGGTGTTTTTTCTCTATGATTGGACAAAATAGATTTTAATAATTTTTAGTTCTTAAGAATGTTATGTTTTAATTTTTTGGTACTGGGACACAACATTGGCTAATTTGATTAAAAAGAAGAGAATTTTATATCAGATCAGCTAATGATTTCTCTCTTTCCTCCCCCTGCACCAAGTAGTTCCTACTACTATTTACGAATCCAAAAGACTTTCTTTTCTTTTGTTCATTTCTTGTTTAATTTTTAGGATTTAAATTTTGGTGTTTAATAAATGACATTTTAAAAATTTGTTGGGTGTCCTATATTTTTAATACCTTCTCAATTCATCAGCCTGTTGTCCTTCCATTTTGTTAATAAACATGTTTAGAGATATAAATTTTCCCCTAAAGATTGATTTGGCTATATCCCCAAATTTTTGTCAATATTGTCTTTAATAAGATCGTCTGTCATTTCTCTATTTCTTAAAATCCATTCGTTCACTAGGATTTAGTCTCCAGTTGACTTTTAATATATTTGGTAGCCCTTTAATTAATATTGCATTGTAAATGCAGTGTAATCAGTGAAGAATGTCTATGCTATTTCTGCTTTTTACATTTGATTGTGAGATTATGCTATAAAACATGTTGAATCTTTTAAAGGTGCCATGCATAGCTGAGGAATATTATGTATACTCCTTTTGATTTCCATTCAATAATCACCAAAAGTGTAGCATATCTAATTTTTCTAAAATTCTCTTCTGGTTACTAATATTTTTATTTTGTATTTATTTAGAACTTTATTGTTCATTCAGACCCCAATCATGGGTTTTTATGCTTCCTTTTTTTCTGATTTAAACCTCTCTTTATTATTGCCCTGTCCATGCTTACGAGTTGTTTATTTTAATGATTAATCTCCCACTGAATATGTTCTCCTTATTTACTTTTTCCTTTCTCCCTTTTATCTTCCTGTTGAGTTTAACTTTGAATTTACTTCCAAGGTATGTGTGTGTGTGTGTGTGTGTGTGTGTGTGTGTGTGTGTGTGTGTGTTATACTACTTGGGCTTAGTAAGATTCAAGTGATGCCTTCTTTCCCCATTGCTTCCACCTTTGTGTAGACTTTTATTTGCACCCTTGATTATATATTTCCCCATCCCTCTTCTTTTCTTCCGTAGTGTTTCCTTGTTTTCCCCTTCCTTCTTTTAAAATAATCAAAACGTGACAAAAATAAATCATTCCCAGGCCATGTATCTGATATTGTTCCTGCTACAATCCTCAGTGATATTAGAATTCTTTGGGAATACTTGTATCACACACATCTCCATGAGAAAGCAAAGACTTCATCCTTATCAAGTCTTTTCCAATTGCTCACTTGTATTTCCTTTTTTTTTACATTAGTCTTTATTCCCATATTTGTATTTCAAAGCTAATATTCAGCTCTAGTCTTTTTATCAATAATGTCTGTAAGTTCTCTATTTCATTAATGGCCCATTTTTCCTCATAGGGTTAAACTCAGTTTTTTCTAAGTAAGTTATTCTTGATTGTAAATCTATGTATTTTGACTATTCCAACACATTGCATTGCATACTTCTCCATTTCTTTAGAGAGATAGTTGTAAATCTTGTATGATCCTGATTGTGATTCCTTAGTATTTTAATTGTTTCTTGTTGTCTGTTTTCAGTATTTTTTTTTCCTGTGACCTAGAAGCTCTAGATTTTGGCTATGACATTCCTAGGAGTTTTCATTTTGATCGTTTTTTTCAGGAAGTAATTGGTGGATTCATTCTGTTTTCATTTTGCCCTCTTGTCTGAACAGCTTCCTTTCATAATTTTATGAAACATGATAGCCAATCTTCTTCCTCTCTCCTCTCCCTTCCTCCTCTCCTCTCTGTCAATGAGAGAGGACTTTCCGACAGTCCAAGGATTCAAATTTGTGATCTTGGGCCAGAAAAATGACCCACTGTAATTTCTCTTTTGATTTCTCAATCTGCCATCTTTCTTAGACCATTGTTGGAGTAGACGTGGGGGTAGCTGGGATGCAAATCTTCCTTCTACTCTATCATCTTGAATTGTCCAAAACTTTATCCTCATCTACTAAAAAAGATAATGAGGGAGTGGAGTGTGAAACATCCTGTCCAATTGCACAGAAACAGGGGATGGCATGTTAAGTTAGAACAATCAATCCATTGTAACTGGAACTTAGAAGATGTGAAGGGGAGTAATACGAAATAAGTTTGAAAAGATAGATTAAAAAGAGGCGGCCTTGAAGAGAGTTTTCCTTCTAGTCAGGAAGACCTAGATTAAAATATTGCCCATAATGGATACTGGTTGTATGAACCTGGGCAAGTTACTTAGTGTCTGTAGACAATTCTCTGAGACTATAAATTGCAAAGCTGGTGCCAAACTGCATTGATTAGAGGAGTTCTTCACTGGAATATTTTTTTAGCAAAAAAAAAAAAATCACAGGCCCAATTAAAAAGAAAAAAAAAAGACAGGTAAATTGGATCCAGGTAGCCAGGGTGTTGCAGAGGAAGTAGAAGTAAAGACATATATTTTTTCCTGAAGGCATCAGAGAACTACTTAAGTGTCATGGTAGTGGGAAGGGATGGAATGATAAGGTCAGAGCTTAGAAGATCTGCCTTTCAAGATGATCTGATAGATTGGAGAGAGAAGACAGACCAAGTGACAGAACACTGATTTTGGTGTGTTGTTTTTTCTAATCTTAGCCTATACAATTTCCAACTATAAAATCTTATGATATATTCATTTAAATTGTCTGATTCCTATATCAAGAAATGAGTAACAAAGAACTTAACTTCTCTCTCCCCCTCCAGCCTGGAAATAACTTCTATCCTAAGGATGAAAATGGTAAATGGTTGTTCCATGACACAAACCTGTGTGCCACCTGGGAGGTAAGACTGAAACCTTCTCCTCATTACCTAAACCCCTCTCTTGCTTTTCTCTTTTGATTTGGAACTTTATTATTGGGAAGCAAGATGTTCTGGATTTGCTCTGGCTGATACTGATAGGGCAGTGTGGAGCAACTGCTATGGGGGATTTTTTAATACCTCTTTGCTCTGTGTAAACTGGCTTTTATGTACATTTCTTGTACTTTGACTTTCTTCCCCAAATACCTAGGGTCTTGAAGACATTAGTTTGGATGAAACGACTGACCTGCAGAGATATTGACATAGGTAGTCCAGAATTTAAGGGAGAAAGTACAAGTGGAATGCTTAAAGATGTTCAGGAAGCACAGCCCAGGGCAAATGGCCTCTTCCAGCAGTCAGACATTCACATCCTTCAGTGTAGCCCCAGGGAAACACAGAAATACCACACCAGGCCTCAACACATGCTGGATCCCACCACTAGGATTCCAGGTTAGCACCAGGTAAGCTCCAGACCCCTTCAGCCTCCAGCAGTGACAGCCACCTCCCACCTCAACCCCTCCACACAGCACCAGACACAAGAGTTCTGTGAGGGCCTCAGGGCAGCATCAGCACAACACAAAGTAAATAGCCAGGGTCTGCAGCCACTGGTACAAGAAGCTTAACACAGTGCCCCTTCCTCCTCTCAGGAGTAGAGCTCAAATTTAAAAGGGGGAAAAGGCCAAAAAAGATGAACAAAAAGCAATAAAAAAAGAATCTGACCATAGAATGTTGTTATGATGACAGGGAAGATCAAGACACAAATTCAAGATAACAATGTCAAAACACCTAAGGGCAAAATCCCAAAGAAAAATGGAAAGTGGTCGCAAGTCCAGAAAGAATGCATAGAAGAGCTCAAAAAGGAACTTAAAAAATCATATAAAAGAGGTAGAAGAAAAAATGGGAAAAAATTAGTGATGTAGGAAAATTATTAAAAAGAAGTCAACAGCTTGAAAAAGTAGTTAAAGAGTTGGTTGGTTGTTGTCCTTCCTACTCAAAGAGGACCAAAATGACATCACCATGATAAAGTAAAGCTTTATTGTGTCTGACTGTGACTGATCAGACCAATATGAGCTGAGAATGCTCTACCACAGGTTGGGCACAGATAATCTGTGTGAATATTTGGGATGGATACTCCAAATTTGCTCATTCTATGTTTACTTTGTGATGTCTTAATTCTGCTTTGCTCATAGAGCACAGCACCCTCTCTGATGTGGGCATGCCATGCTGAGCAGTCCTGTGCCAGTGTCTCTCATGTTGCACAGTCAAAGTCAAAGTTCTTGAGAGAGACCTTGAGATTGTCCTTGTATCACTTCTTCTGACCACCATGTGATCACCTGATCCAGGTGAATTCTCCATAAAATAGTCTTTTTTGGCAAGCATACATTTTGCATTCAAACAATGTGGCCAGTCCATCGGAGTTGGGCTTTCTGAAGCACAGTTTGAATGCTTGACAGTTTAGCTGGAGCAAGGACTTCAATGTCTGGTAACATCCTACCAGGTGATCCTCAGAATCTTCTGAAGACAGTTCAAATGGAAGCAACTCAGTTTCCTGGCATGGAGCTGGTAGACTGCCCATTTTTCACAGGAATACAACAATGAGGTCAGCACAATGCCTTGGTAGACTTTCAGTCTGGTAGTCAGTCTCATGCCTCTTCTCTCTCACACTTTTCTTCAGAGCCTCCCAAATGCTGACTTAGTTCTGGCAATGCAAGCATCAACCTCATTGTCAATGTGTACATCCCTGGAAAGTATATTACCAAGATAAGTGAACTTATCCACAGCATTCAGAACTTCTCCATTTGTTGTAATTGATGGTTCCATGTATGGATGGTGTGGTGGAGCACCTGTGTTTTCTTGGTGTTAGGCCAAAATTAGCAGAGGCAGCAGAGGATTGATCCATACTTTGTTGCAACTCAGCTTCAGAAGCTGTGTTGAGTGCACAATCATTGGCAAACTGAAAATCATGCACCAAAACTCCCTCCACTTTGGTCTTGGCTTATAGTAGAATTGGCCAAATAGGAAAAGAATACAAAAATCCACTGAAGAAAACAACTCCCTAAAGAGTATAATTGCCCAAATGGAAAAGAAAGTACAAAAGTTAATTGAGGAAAGCACCTTAAAAGTTAGAACTTGGCAAATGGAAGTTAATGACTCTGTGAGATATTGAGAATCAATCAAATTCAAAAGAATGAAAAAATGGAAAAAAATGGAAAAACAACTGACCTGGAAAATAGTCAGAAGAGACAATATCAGAGTCATTGGACTACCTGAAAGCTATAATCAAAAGGAGGGCATCTTTCAAGAAATTATCAAGGAAAACTGCCCTGATGCCCTGGAACCAGAGGGCAAAATAGGCATTGAAAGAATCTACCAATGACCTCAAGAAAGAAATCCTCAAATAAAAACTCCAAAGAATATTATAGCCAAATTTCAGAACTATCAGGTCCAAGAAAAAAATACTATAAGTGGCCAGAAAGAAACAATTCAACTACCAGGGAGTCACAATCAGGATTACACAGGACTCAGCAGCTGCAACATTAAAGGATAGGAGGTCATGGAACATGATATTCCAAAAGACAAAGGAGTTAGGACTACAACCAAGAATCACTAATCTGTCAAAATTAAACATGATACATCAAGGGGAAAAGAAGTCATTCAATGAAATAGAAGGATTTCAAGCTTTCATAAGGAGAAGACCAGAACTAAACCAAAAATTTGACCTCCAATATCAAGACCCAAGAGAAGCACAAAACTGTAAAAGGGGAAGAGAAAACAAGGCATTCAATGGAACTAAATTATTTACATCCCTACTCAGGAAGATGATATTTATAATTCTTAAAAATTGTGTCACTAATAATAGAGCCTGAAGGAATATACATAAACAGACAGTATAGATAGAAGGTGAATTTGAAGGAATGCCACAAAAAAAATTAAGGGATGATAAAGAGGAGTACATTGGGTCCAGAAGGAAGGAGGAGGTAGAATGAGGTAAATTATAGAAGACCTATTACAGGGGAGGGGAAGGTGGGAGGGTGGAAGATGAGCATTACTTGAACCTTAGTCTCATCAGTATTGGCTCAAAGAGAGAATCATATACACAATCATTTGAATACAGATATCTACCTTACCTGACAGGGAAATAGGAGGGGAGGAGATCAAGTAAATGGGGTGGGGACTGACAGAAAGGAGGGGAGATAAGGGGAGGTGGTAGACAGAAGCAAAGCACTGGTGAGAAGGGAAAGGGTGAAAGGAGAGGACAGACAGGTGGAAGAATAGAATGGAGGGAAATGCACAAGAAGTAATAATCACAACTGTAAAGTGAAGGGGATGAACTCTCCCATAAAAGAAAAGGGGATAGGAGAATGGATCAAAAGCCAGAATCCTACAATATGTTTATGAGAAACATTCTTGAAGCATAGAGACACACACAGAGAATAAAGGCAAGGGATTAGAGCAGAATATATTGTGATTCAGTTGAAGTAAAAAAAAAAAGCAGGGGTAGTAATCCTCAGACAAAATAAAAGCAAAAATAGATCTAATTAAAAGTGATAAGGAAGGAAACTCCATCTTACTAAAATGTACCATAGACAATGAAGTAATATCAATACCAAACATATATCCACCGATGGTATAGCATCCAAATTTGTAAAGAAGTTAAGTGAGTTACAAGAAGAAATGGACAGGAAAACTATACTAGTGGGGAACCTCAACTGTCCGCTCTCAGAACTCAATAAATTCAACCAAAAACAAAGCAAGAAAGAAACTAAGGAAGTATATAGAATATCAGAAAAAGTTAGTTATAGTGGACCTTGGGCATTATTTAGACATAAAGAGTGACTCCACAAGCAAATTAGAAGAGCAAGGAATAGGCTACCTGTCATGTCTATAGGGAGGAGGAAAATTCATGTCCAAACAAGAGATAGCCTTATAAAATGTAAAATAGTTAATTTTAATTATGTTAAAGGGCTTTTTTTTTAACAAACAAAACCAATGCAACCAAGATTAGAAGGAAAGCAGAAACAATCTTTACAACAAGTATCTGCTCATTTCTCAAATATATAGAAAACTGAGTCAAATTTACAAGAATACAAGTTGATAAATGATCAAAGATTATGAACAGGAAGTTTTCAGATGAAGAACTCAAAGCTGTTTATATGCATGTGAAGAAGTGCTGTAAATCACTTTTGATTTCTAAAATGAAAAT
This sequence comes from Bettongia penicillata ogilbyi, assembly GCA_023548195.1. Classification (NCBI taxonomy): domain Eukaryota; kingdom Metazoa; phylum Chordata; class Mammalia; order Diprotodontia; family Potoroidae; genus Bettongia; species Bettongia penicillata. The sequence goes on from JAJHZJ010000229.1 coordinate 2,006,983, forward strand.
CAAAACAACTCTGGGATACCACTTCATACCTAGCAGATTGACTAATATGACAAAAAGGAAAATTATAAATTCTGGAGATGTGGGAAAATTGAGTGACTAATGTATTGTTAATGGAGTTGTGAACTGATTCAACGATTCTGGAGAGCAATTTGGAACTATATCCAAAGGGCTATAAAACTGTGCATACCCTTTGATCCAGCAATATCACTATTAGGTCTGTATCCCAAAGAGATCATTAGAAAGGGGAAAGGACCTACATGTGCAAAAGTATTTACAGAAGCCCTTTTTGTGGTAGCAAAATATTGGAAACTAAAAAATAAATATTGGAAATTAAGGGGATGCCCATCAATTGAGAAATGGCTGATCAAGCTATAGTATATGAATGTAAAGGAATACTACTGTGCAAAAAGAAATGTTGAACAGACAGATTTCAGAAAAACCTGGAAAGACTTGTTCAAATTCAGGTAAAGTGAAATGAGCAAAACCAGGTAAACTTTATACACAATATCAGCAACACTGTGTGATAATCAACTCTGAATGACTCAAGTCTTCTCGTCAACAAAATGATCCAAGACAAGTACAAAGGACTCATGAAGGAAAATGTTACACATATCCAGTTAAAGAACTGATGGACTCTGAATGCGGATCGAAGTATATTTTTTCACTTAATATTTCTCATGATTTTTTCCTTTTGATCTGTTTCTTCTCTACTGTGACTAATATGGAAAGATTTTTTACTTGATAGCTCATATGTAAACTACATCAAGCTGCCTACCATTTACTGAAGAGATGAAGGGAAGGAGAAAAATTTAAAACTCAAAACCTTTTTAAAATGAATGCTAACAATTTTCTTGATATATAACTGGAAAAATAAAGTGATATTAAAGATGTTCTAGGAAAAGAGGATTAGATTCTTTAAAAAAAATAAATTCTAGAAAGACCTCAGACTCGTAACTAGGAGGCTACAAAGTGTTAAAGTCTGAGCATTCACACATACACACACAAACACACATATGTACATACCACTTGGCCAAAGTGGCCTCATTTGTGTGCTCTCTTCAGTGAATATCCATCTCAACCACTCTAGGACATCGCATAGTAGAGTAAAAATTCTAAATGCTTCTTTTTTTACTACCCTTTCTAACTATTACCTCTGTAATTTTTATTTTTGAGAGAGAGAGAGAGAGAGATAGAGAGGAGAGAGAGAGAGAGAGAGAGAGAAGAAGAAGAAGAAGAAGAAGAAGAAGAAGAAGAAGAAGAAGAAGAAGAAGGAGGAGGAGGAGGAGGAGGAACAGTTACAGTATATTTTCTTATCTAGTTCAGATTGGGAAAAGTGAAGATGGAACAATGATTCAATGAATGTTCATGGACAAAAGGGAGAAGAAAGAATAGAATTTCTGCTTCAAGATATCTGATACCATCAGGCTAGAGTTGCTCTGACTTCTATCACAAAGCCTTTTCTCTGTTTTATTTCAATAATTAGGAGATTTCTTTGTGGGTCATCCTGAAAATACAATTATTATAAACTTTAAAGAGCTCACCTATACTGAAATACTTTTCCTATCATCTTGCTGAAAATAAGTTTCAAAGATTAAGATTTTGTTTAAAATAGTTTTCTAAAGTACAGACCAGGGTTTCTGTCAAGAGAAAAAAATTACCTGGTTACAAAAAAGAGCCCAGACTTCCAGAAAGTCTATTCTCTCAATTTGTCTATAAAGAAATTCTGTCTCTCCCATTTTTTTAATTGCTAAGGGGGAAAATGTTTTCTTATCCTCTCTTAATTTGTTTCTTTGGGAAAATAAATTGGAAGACAGCAATTAGGGTCCTTTTCATTCAATAGAGGTGAGGTTTAGAGACTGTGCTAACAGAGAAAAGGAACTGGGATAGGTGAAGAGAAGGGGATGATTTATAGTCATGTTGAACTCTTTCTGACCTCATTTGGGGTTTTCTTGGCAAAGATACTGTAGTGGTTTGCCATTTCCTTCTCCAGTTCATTTTACAAATGAGGAAACTGAGGTAAACAGGGTTGTGACTTACTCAGGGTCACACAGCTAGCAAGTATCTGAGGTTGGATTTGAACTTGAGAAGATTAAGTCTTCCTGACTCCAGGTCCTGCCTTCTCTCCATTGTGCCACCTTACTACCCTTTCTACCTATTACCTCTGTAATATTGTACAGATTACTACCAGTCTTTGGGCAGAAGTATAGCTAGAGTGATGCACCTGGAGTTTTGCCTTTGAGTAAGGATTTCAGAAAATGCCAATAATGAAATTTTTGAAGACATTTCCTCTCCTGATGTTCCTCCCTCTGTAGTACCAATAGTAGCAGTGGCGGGGCAGCTAGGTGGTGCAGTGGATAGAGCAGCAGTGCAGGAGTCAGGAGGACCTGAGTTCAAATCTCACCTCAGACACTTGACACTCACTAGTTGTGTGACCTTGGGCAAGTCACTTAACCCCAATTGCTTCATCCTGGGTCATCTCCAGTCATCCTGATGAATATCTGGTCACTGGATTCACATGGCTCTGGAGAAGTGAGGTTGGTGACCTGTACAGCCCTCCCTCACTCAAAACAAAGTCAAGTGCAAGTCATGTCATCATTTCTCTGATGGCATGGACTTCTTCAGCAACACAGGATGAACACACATTCAGCACTGGCATCCTCTTCCCATAACCACTTCCTCTGTTTTCAGCAATATTCTAGGTGAATCAACACCACCATTTTTCCAGCCCTTTTCTCCACCACCATTTGTCGCAGGTAAAGAAATCATTGGTTATAGCTATGTCTTTGGGCATCAGGTTCCCCCAAATAAAAAATTTGGACCAAATGATATCTAAGGCTTCTCCCAATCTAAATCTATGATACTATGATATTTTTGGCACAGGCTCTGGAAGCTTGCAAAGATGCTGGCTTAGTGAAATCCCTTGGAGTATCTAATTTCAACCGCAGACAGCTGGAGCTCATCCTGAATAAACCAGGACTCAAATATAAGCCAGTCTGCAACCAGGTACAGATTTCTACTGTGCATTACAACAACAAAAAAATGTTTTTTGGGAAGAGAATGTATAGTAGAAAGATAAGTGAACTGGAATCTATAAGAATCCCCTATGGGCAGAAAGGGAGGAGATGGGAAGGTTCTCAAGTCCAAGGCTTCTCTCAGTCTAGTATCACAGCTTCCTTTCCCTAGCAACTTTGCAGAATGTAAAGACTCACATATATTGGAAAAAGGTAAAGAAGAGACTACCAGCAATTGCCTCAGTAGCCATTTAGATTATTAATATGGTCAATACTATCTTCTTATCTTTTCTGCCAACGTAGAATATCAATTACTTCAATATTCTAGGTTTTGATTGTTCATTCAGTTTTATACTTCATCCATACAGGTTGAGTGTCATCCATACTTCACCCAGACAAAGCTCTTGAAATTTTGTCAAAGCCATGACATTGTCATTGTGGCATATAGCCCTTTAGGGACCAATAGAGACCCATCATGGTAAGTAACATTTTTCTATCAGGTATTGGGTTAGAATTTAAGGTTAGGGTCAGAGTTAAATAAACAATAATATATTGGAAATAGAATCTGCTATAGTTGGCATCAATTTTTTTGAAGCAACAAATAACATTACCAATTCAGGAGAAAATTGAATTGTACCTTTTTAAAAAATTGACTCAAAAGAATCCTGAAAATTTAACAGTTAGTTCTGGTTAGCCATTACAAGCTGGACCAGTACACCTCTGATTGTAACAGTATTTACCCTTACCTTTTTAAGTTATATAAATGATTACTGTTGCTTCTTTAAGTTTTCCTGTCAAGGCATATGTGAGTTTTTCTGCTTAGTATTTCCTTTGGCAAAGGAAATAAATAGCTGTCCTATATCTTGTTGATGTTGTCTATAGTGTATCTTTCTACTCCATGATTTGTGGAGATACTAGACATGAGCCCAAACTTGAGCTTCAAGTAATTTTCCCCTTGATTCAGTGTGTAAAATGCCAAAGAATATGAGAAAATGAACCTAAACTATCTCATTAGAAGCCAAGCTCCCTCAGGACTGAAACTGGTCAATGTGCCCATGAAGAGGAGAGAGAGGACGGTACAGAGTCACAGCCCCTTGAACTCAGTCATGGCTATAATTGTTAGATGTATTATACCAGGTTTTCATGTAGAGGCTAGGGTTAAACCTTTATGAGAGAAAGATGATGTACATTCAAGGATCAAGTTGATAATAGACCTAGATGATCTCTCCAGTGACTTCCAATTCTATTCAATAAACACTTTTAAAGTATCTAGTATGTAAAAAAAAACTGACCTGGGAATACAGATACAAAACAAATAAACGAAGTTCTGCTTTCAGGTTGCATCTGCCTTTTATACATCATGTTAAGATAAAGAAAAAACCTTCAACTCTTTTAAAAGGCCTTGCCCATATAGAATACTTAATAAAAAAGCAGCTGGGAATTTTCAGGCTAGTTAAAAGATATTCCTTATTTCATATTATAAATTTCACTATTAGGTCATATAATCTATTTGTATTATCTATGTATAATCTATTAAGTGTAACTAAAAACAAAAACATGTTATTCAATAAACATGAAAATTAAAAAGTAAAATCATATATAAAACAAAAAAAATCTAGCATACAGGGAATCCAAAAATTAAGAAACAAAAAAAAAGGTTTTCTGGGTCCCTTTCTGAATCCATCTGATTGGATTTGTTTTCATATATGTATGTATATTCACACATACATACACATACATATATGTACATATGTTATATGATATAAAGATATAACAATCTACATTATATGTTAACATATAAATATTTCTAAAATGAGCCCATTAATATTAAATGTTGATACTGATATAATAAATATTTGCACTTGCTACAATATTCATTATATCTATAAAATCAAATCATATTTATGATATATTTATAACAATATCAATATATAATGTTAATACATACATGTGTATGCATATATGGCATATATACAACTGTAAAGTGCTTAGAACAGTGACTGGCACATAATAAATCTTATATAAATGTTAGTTCTTATCAATATAATGAATATATGCAAAGTCTTTAGTCTTCATATTTATTATTTTAGTTCTGCTAATCTCACTTTAGATCACTTCATGTAAGTTTGTATGCTTATCATTTTCACCCACTATAATATTCCATTACATTAATATAATTTTTTCAGCCATTATCAATCAGACATGTGGACTGTGCTATTTGAGGTGGGAGTTGGCTATCACAAATAAAGTAGCTAAGCACTGTTGTTTTTATTCGGTCATTTCAGCCATATATGACTCTTTGTGACCCCATTTGGGCTAGTAAGTGTCTGAGACTAGATTTGAACTGAGGAAGATGAGTCTTCTCTGACTCCAGGCCCAGAACTCTGCCCACTGTTCCACCTAGCTGTCTTCAAGAATCCACAAAAAAGAGGTGAACATAATTCAGATTTGAATCCTCAGAAACAACAAGATGTGAATTACATATTAATTCCTTCACTATATAATAATGGCATACTGCTTTCTTTATTATATAGGTATTGTTAAACAAAGTGGGATACAGAGATTGAGAAACTTCTAAGAAACATTCTGAGTTACACCATTTAAAATGAGCAATATATGTTTGTTAAACAATAATGACAATATCAATATTCATGGGATCATTGTCAACCTAAAAACACTTAATTTTTTAAAAATCAATTTTCTTCTCCTCCTTTTTGACTTTGTATAGTAGCAACCACACCAACATACAGGGTGGGCTGCTAACACAGGTTGTTTGATCTGCTTTTCTAAAGGAAAGACAACTTTAAAAGGGTCAATAATCTTACTTTAATTACAGTTAAGTAGAAAGAAGTGAGCATAGAAAATACAAGCAGAGAAATTAGCACAGAGATTCAATAGACAGGGCTTCAACTTTCTGAACAAAGTAATATAATCACCTACATTCAATACCAGACCAGTAGAGCACCAACATCTGAGTAATCAGGGGGTTCTTAACAAACAGCTACTCAGAGTCCCATCCAGGGAATCAAAAGGTCCTTCTCATGAGCATGCCCCCAAAGCAAAATGCCAACCTCCCAGAATATATAACAGAGACCTCTACCCCTGATTGACTCAGAGTCAGAAGGCATGAAACCTACGTGACTCAGCACAGCTGTGAATTATCACAAAGGAGATTAATCCTTCAAATCTGTACAATTTAACCTGACCCTGAGAAACTGAACTCCAAAAAAACCCAGCAAAAATACCATCTTACTTGAGATTACACCTTCATACACAATTTTCTTTTGGAGGAACACATTATTTCTGAAATCATAAGTTTTTCATTTTTTTAATTTGACCTATTTCAATTCTTGACCACATGTTCTTCAATCAATGGCCAATTCATGGATAAATTTCAAGAAGTATGATGTCAGGAAGTTGTCTTTGTTTCAAACTCTAAATACACTGAAAAATATTATAGACTTTTCCAAAAAATTTAAGTGAAGATTCCTCCTCTTCTAAAGTTATAGCCAATGGCATCAATTCAAGCTTCTTTTTCTTATTTCTTTCATCCTTTCAATTTGTGGAAGATATTCCTCATCAGTAATGGCTCCAACATCATATAAGGCATGTAGAAGACAATTTTTTGAGGTCCAGTATATCATTAAACTTCTTAAAATAATGGAAGACAATTTCTTTATCACTTTGTATAACTTGCTCAAAATGAAATTTCTGTTCCTCTATTTTTTTCAATGAACACATATATGAGCAATGTTTGTCATGAAACTATTCTTTGAGGAATATCTTTTTTCAGATTTGCACTCTGAAGGACATCTATGGGATGACCTTCATGGATAGAATGGTAAGGCAATGACCACAAATAAGGGTTTGATCTAATAGACAGAAAACATCTAATGGCTGTCTCCAGTTTTCAGTATAAATAACAATTATCTGCATGGTTTTCTTGCTGGTATTTTTCAATAATAGCTCTCAGAGCAAACCTGATAGGTAAAGTTTCAGTACTAGGTAGGGGAATTATGACAGTGATTCTGTGCTTCGACCACCTAAGTGGAATTATTATGGGTTTCCATATATAAAAGTTACCAGATCCCTGAAGAACATTTTGTAGACAATTTTTGCAAAATGTATTGGAGCATGTTAGTATTCAAGGATCTTTAAGTATACTGTAACAAATGGAATATGTTAATTTGTCCTCAAAGTTATATATTTACTAAGCTTTAGAAAGATCACTTTGGCAGTTAAGAGAAGGATGAATTGTCGTGAGGAGAGAACTGAGGCAAGAAGACCAACCAGCGGGCTATTCCAACAGTGTAGACCAGGCTAGTTCTCAGTCTCTACTTGTCTCTCTTCCTTCCTAGTTCACCATAAAGACACTTGAGAGGTCTCACTCCAGCTCAAGTGCCTTGCCCCTGCTCTTGTCGTCTTTCTATGCCCATCTCCAGCTTGGGGTCAGGGTGGTCCACTTTCATAAGATTCTCCTCATTGCAGAGAGAATGTTGCCTTGTTACTGCCTGTCTGTGAGAGTAACAGAATTACCAAAAGTACTTTGGAGAGGAGAGATATCTTTCTTAATTTTTGCTACAAGATATAGGCACATAAGTTTCAGAATCCCTTTGAGGAAAGATTATGGAAGAGAGAGAACAGACTTTGAAAGAAGACATGTACAATAAAACTGGTTACTCAACAGGTCCCTGAATCCCAAATTGCCGTCTTAGAAACTGGGGGATTTCCACTTGGGTATGATCTAAGTCTCTTTTGTTTAAAACTGAGATGGGTTATTTCCACCAAGAGAGCTCATTTACCCTAGGTATTTTCTAATATACTATAATCTATATGACTTCCTTGATTTCTGTTTTCTATCTGCTTGGATAAATGGATTTACTTACTACTCACTATTTGTGGTTGTCTTTTGTGAAAGTAGCACTTGGAGGGAAGGAGTCAAACCTGAAGATGTAAGTTGAGATTACACCTCTTCCATTAAGGGATTTCCTTTAAGCACCAGGAAAGAGACTTGAACCTAAAAAGATATCATTCCCCTAGAGGGGAAGTATTTAGGAGGCAGACATAATTCTAGTCCAATACTCTAGATTCATGATTCTATGAGAACAAACACAAAGACTGCCATGAATATGTCTGCTGCTTCTTCACCAACATATATTTAAGAATCACTGGACTTCCTAAAAGCCATGACCAAAAAGAGGCTAGGATATCCTATTTAAAAAATGATGGGGAAAAAAAAACTTGGCAGACATATTAGAAGATGAGTGTAAAGTGAAAAATAGAAAGAATACAACCATCATTTCCTGAAAGAAACCCCAAATGAAAACTCCTACGAACATTACAGTCAAAATCTAGAACTTCCAGAGTAAGGAAAAACAAATTGAAATCTGTCAGAAATAAAGAATTCAAATATAGGATCATACAAGATTTAATAGTTACTAATATAAAGGAGCAGAAACATGATATGATACATTCCAAAAGACTTAAGTTCATAACCAAAAATAACTTATCCAGACAAACTGAGTATAATTCTACACAGGAAAAAAAGGACCTTCAATGAAATATAAGACTTTCTGATAAAAAGACCAGAGTTAAGTAGAGTTGTAACAATATAAAAACTTGAGTCAAGAGAGCATGAGAAGGTAAACACAAGTGAGCATTTGGAAAGGTTTTTGTAAAGATTTTTAATAGAAGGTATATGATATAAGTATTCCTTTAGAACCATAATGCTGTCAGGGTTCATAGAGGAATTCAAATAAGACAGAAGGCCTAGGAATGGCTTCATTACATTTTTATAATACTGAAAGTAGAAAGGAAAAGGAAGGGTAAAGGGATACAGTAGGGGAAAAAAAGACAGGAGGGAAGATGGGACAACTTACATCTCAGAATCAGAGGGAATGAGTAAAAGTCTATTCAAATATGGAAGAGATGTGGAGGGGGGAGGACAACATCACTTGGATCTCACTTTCTTCTGAATTGGTCAAAGGTAAAACACATATACATGCATAAAGAGTTTGTAGTAGAAATATATTGGACTTTACAGGAAAACAGGAAGCAACAGGGAAAGAGGAGAATAAAAGGGGGGGGGTAGATTCTGGTAGGAAAACAAATCCTTAGCATGGAGGAGACAATCATAAAGAAGGATTTAAAATTAAAAGAAAGGGTAAGAATCTGTGATAAAGGGAGGGAGGAAGAAAAGAATAAAGGAATAGTATAGAGAGGAAGATACAGTTAATGATTATAATTGTGAATGTGAATGAGATGTACTCACCCTCCCAATGGAAGAGGACAGAAGAATGAGTTATAAAGCAGAATCTAAAAATATGTTATTTAAAAGAAACACACTTGAAACACAAAGAGTTAAAATAAGGAGATGTAGCAAAATGTATTACGTCTTAGCTGAACACACACAAAAAAACCAGGTGTTGCAATTATGATTTTAGTCAAGGCAATAGGAAAAATAGACTTTAATTAAAGGAGATAAAAAGGGAAACTACATTTGCTAAAAGGTACCCTATATAGTGAATTAGATTCAATACTGTGTGTGTCCAAATGTCATACCACCAAAATACTTAAAGAAAAAGAATAAAAGCATAAAACATTGCAAACAGGCATAAAGCAATGCTATTAAACACATTCATTACCACAATTCAACAAAATTATTTTAAATAAAGAGACATTGAAGAAAAGATTAAAATTCAATAGGCCACAAAATAATTTAATCCTGGAGAATTGGTGATTCAAAGAAAACAAATTTCAAATGATACAAAGATGCTGACAAGAAGACCAAAATTTTGGGGATTTAGCTAAAGCATTTTTAGGGGAAAATTTATATCTTTAAACCATTTCATCCACAAAAGAGAGAAAGAACAGATCAGCAAATTGGGTAGCAATTAAAAAAATTAAACTAGAAACCAATTGATTAAAAGCATAACAAAACAACAAAATAGAAATTCTGAAAAATAAAAGGTTAGCAAACAGTATTGAAAGGAAAATAAGCTTCCAGTTCTTTGCAGTGGCAAAGATCTGGAAATGAAATAAAGCACCAATTAGTTGAAGAATGGCTGAACCAATTATGGTTCATGATATACAATATATATAGAATAGAATAGAATATTCAGTATAATAGAAGAAATGGAGAAAGTGGTGGTTTCAGAGAAAACTGAGGAAGACTTGCATGAACTGATGCAAATAAAGTGAAAAGAATCAGAATAAGTTACACTGTGATTCCAGTATTATAAAAATGAACAATTCTGAAAAACTTCAGAACTCTGATCAATGAAGACATCAGCCAGGATTTCAGAAGACTAATGATAAAGAAAGCTGCCCATGCTTGACTAGAGAGTTCACTGATTAATATACAGAATGAGACACATTTTTCTATGTGGATAATGAGGGAACTTGTTTTACTTGACTATGCTTGTTTGCTACAAGGTTTGGTATTTATCCCCCCTCTCCCAAAGTGCACATGAAATAGAAGGGAGGAAAAAATGTTTAATGATTGAAGATAAAAACATTTTTAAAGGAGAGATATAAAAAAAAAATTAAAAGTGCCTAGAGCAGAATGGAAAGAAGTTCATAATGAAGTGCAGATAATCAGATTGTTTGGAAACAATGTGAAAGTTACTATATGCTTAAAAAACATACAAGCTGTGTGAGCTTCACCTACAATCCTCATGTTTGGCTGTGCATATGGAAATTCTAATTTAGTATGTACAGATCCAAAAGGGATCGCAAAGAGTCAGATATCACGGAAACAACTGAACAAAAACAGCAGCCAGTTCTTAATTAGCTATGTTAAGTGGGAACATGATGTGATAAACAGAAGCTCAACCTTAAATTAAAGTTGCAAGGAATAGCAAAATTTCATCTTTGTCTTGTAATGGCCAATTTTAGTAGAGGTAATGAACCAAAAGCAAAGGAAGGAAGAAAAATAGAATGTTTGGATAGTCAACTCCTAAATTAATCAAAGATAATCAGAGTTTTCTAATAGTTATTTTAAATCAAGATTATTAAAAATATGCTTTTGCTATTTAGTAAAAAAAAATGTTCACTATTTTTTTTTATGGTGCCAATTTTAAATAATTTTATTCTCCAGGACAAGAATTGCATTTCCACTTGTGTACAGTACTGATAAAGTGCAATGTTGTTCACTTCTCTCCCCTCTGCACACATTCAAGTATTCAGAATGCCCAGATTTACACAGTAGCTTAAATGTTACTTTTTAAACTGCTACTGCCTTGGCTACAAATTTTGAGTCCTTCAATTTTTGGAAAAGCTGTGTGGAATGCTCTTTCTTCTATTGTTTAGTCCACCTCTTCAATGGTGGGTCCAGAAGAAGCACCTCCAGATGGGGCTGCTCCACCCCCTGGGAATCCACCAGGCATGCCTCCTGGCATGCCCCCTGCACTCTGGTACAGCTTGGTAATGATGGGGTTGCAGACCTTCTCCAACTCTTTCTGCTGATGCTCAAATTCTTCCTTCTCAGCAGTCTGGTTCTTATCCAACCAGTTGATTATTTCGTTACATTTGTCAAGGATCTTCTGTTTGTCTTCATCACCAATTTTGCCTTGCAGTTTTTCATCCTCCACTGTAGCCTTCATATTGAAAGCGTAAGATTCAAGAGAATTCTTGGAGGACACCTTGTCTCTCTGCTTTTCATCCTCAGCCTTGTACTTCTCAGCCTCCTGGACCATACGCTCAATGTCTTCCTTGTTCAGACGTCCTTTATCATTGGTGATAGTGATCTTATTCTCCTTGCCTGTGCTCTTATCCACAGCAGAAACATTGAGAATGCTATTTGCATCAATGTCAAATGTCACTTCAATCTGAGGAACACCTCTGGGTGCTGGGGGGATTCCTGTGAGCTCAAATTTGCCAAGCAGGTTGTTATCCTTTGTCATTGCCCTCTCACCTTCATAGACCTGAATGAGCACACCAGGCTGGTTGTCCGAATAGGTGGTAAATGTCTGTGTCTGCTTGGTGGGGATGGTGGTATTACGTTTGATCAGAACTGTCATAACTCCACCAGCAGTTTCAATTCCAAGAGAAAGAGGAGTGACATCCAACAGCAACAAGTCCTGCACATTCTCAGATTTATCTCCAGACAAAATGGCAGCCTGGACAGCTGCACCATAAGCAACAGCCTCATCAGGATTGATACTCTTGTTGAGCTCCTTGCCATTGAAGAAGTCTTGCAAAAGCTTCTGGATTTTCGGAATTCGAGTGGAACCACCCACCAGGACGATGTCATGAATCTGTGATTTATCTAGCTTGGCATCTCTTAAGGCCTTTTCCACAGGGTCCAGTGTGCCACGGAAGAGATCAGCATTCAGCTCTTCGAAACGGGCTCGAGTGATTGATGTATAGAAGTCGATACCTTCGTAGAGGGAGTCAATCTCGATACTGGCCTGGGTACTAGAAGAGAGGGTGCGTTTTGCACGTTCACAAGCGGTGCGAAGACGGCGAACAGCCCTCTTGTTCTCACTGATATCTTTCTTGTGCTTTCGCTTGAACTCCGCAATGAAATGGTTGACCATTCGGTTGTCAAAGTCCTCCCCACCCAAGTGGGTGTCCCCAGCTGTGGACTTGACCTCAAAGATGCCATCTTCAATGGTAAGAATGGAGACATCAAAAGTACCACCTCCAAGGTCAAAGATCAACACATTTCTCTCAGCACCAACCTTTTTGTCCAAGCCATAAGCAATAGCAGCAGCAGTTGGCTCATTGATGATTCGGAGCACATTGAGACCAGCAATGGTTCCAGCATCTTTAGTGGCCTGACGTTGGGAATCGTTGAAATAGGCTGGTACTGTGACCACAGCATTTGTGACGGTCTTCCCAAGGTAAGCTTCAGCAATTTCTTTCATCTTGGTCAAGACCATAGAAGACACTTCCTCTGGATAGAAACTTTTGGTCTCCCCTTTGTACTCCACTTGGACCTTAGGCCTGCCTGCGTCATTCACCACTGTAAAAGGCCAGTGCTTCATGTCTGACTGTACAACTGCATCATCAAATCTGCGACCAATAAGACGTTTGGCATCAAAAACCGTGTTGGTGGGGTTCATTGCAACTTGATTCTTTGCAGCATCACCGATTAAACGTTCTGTGTCAGTGAAGGCAACATAGCTGGGGGTGGTCCTGTTTCCTTGGTCATTAGCAATGATCTCCACTTTCCCATGTTGGAAGACTCCCACACAGGAATAAGTGGTGCCAAGATCAATGCCAACTGCGGGTCCCTTCGACATGGTTGCTGGGGAGTCGGGGGCCATGGCTGACCGCTGAGGAGAAGGGAGAGCTGCTGCTGCGCCGAGTAAAATGTTCACTATTTTACATTAAAAAAAAAGAAACTTCGAAGCTTGAGGCCAATGTTATACTTCCTAAAATCTTCCTCCCTACTCCAATCTATCTCACACATTACTGTCAAAGAAGTCCTAACTCAGAGGTTCCATCAAATCATTCCCTTGCTAAAACAACAGGAGCAGTCTTCAATTATTCCCTGTTGCCAACAGAATAAGTTCCAGAGATACCTTGGTATTCAAGGTGTCAAACCATCTATCAGAAAATAAAGTTATCCACCAGCAAGAATGCTATGTAATGAAGTTCTTGCAGGAAAAATTATTACAGCAATTTAATGGCATTGTTTAGGTTGATGTATGATGACAAGGTGTTCCTATCCATCATCTTCTTTTGAAATGAACTGAAGAATCCCATCAGCTTCTAGCTTTGTGTCTTAAAGGAGACACCATTGTAGGATTCAAGAACCAGACATAAGAATCTTCTACAAACTGGCCCCAACATACCTTTCCAGTCTTACTTCATGCTATGATCATTTTTTGTTCCATCAGAACGGGGACCCTTGCAGTGAAGCATTATCACCAAGCACCTATAACTTAGCAGATAAATCTTTATTTCCTGAGGCTCAGGAGTTCCCTGATTTACTCAGGGTCAACACAACTAGAAACTGATAAAGACAAGATTTGAATCTGGGTTATTTCTTGGTCCAAGTATAGTACTCTCTCCATTCTGTCACATTTCCTCTTCCTTTCCCCTATAATCAAGCTAAATTAGATCACCTGACATTTTGAAAAAATTTCCTCTTAAATTTCTGTGATGTACTCTTTCCCCCCCATTTAATAGTATTTTAGTTTTTTTTCAATTACATGTAAAGATAGTTTTCAACATTTTGAATTCCAAATTCTTTTCTCCCTCTCACCCATCTCTTCAAGAAAGCAAATAATCTCATACAGGCTATACATATGCAATCATATTAAACATATTTTCACATTAGTCATATTGGGAAAGAAGAATCAGAACAAAAGGGGAAAACCACAAGAAAGAAAAAAAAAGAGATAATAGTATGCTTCAATCTCCATCCATTCTCCATAGTTCTTTCTCTGGATGTAGATAGCATTTTCATCAGGAATGACTTGGCATTCTTCAAAGATACTAGTATACTCTTTCCTTTATCTGTATCTTTGCTCATAACATTGCCTGTGCCTGAAATATCCTCCATCCCGTCCTGGCTTATTAAAATCTGACCCATCCTTCAGTGCCTAATTCATAAAACACCTCTTTTAAGAAGTCTTTTTCAATTCACCCAGTGAAATGAAATCCCACTCCAAATTTCTGTAGCATTTTATTAATGCTTTAAAAAACCCTCTGTACTCTTTATCTTGTATTTACCTGCATCATTGCAACATCATATTCTTTGAGACCTGAGATCATATCTTATTCATCTCTAGTTTTTGGACTGTCTGGCTTTGAACTTCTGTAGATCCTAAGCTGATTATGTCCCCAAAGACAGTTAAGACACAGAGACAGAGAAAGACAGAAACAAAGACACTGTGACCATCAGCTAAGAGCGAGAACAACCCCCTTTTCATTCACAAGAAGACGAAGGTTAGCAACCAGCAAATGTTGTATGCAGTTTGGAGCAGGGAAGAACTCTTGCTTGAAGTTAATGATGCTGAAAAGGTTGTTGCATAGCACGAAATATCTATCCATAGTTTCTTATAGCTATACATGAGTAGCATGCTCTCAATACCTCGTGGGCTACACACTAATATGACTTACATATCTTTGAGGCAGCTACATGGTAGAGTGGATAAAGCACTGGACCCAAAGTCAGAAAGAACTGAGTTCAAATCTGGGAATTTCAGCACTGTGTCCAAAAATTTCAAAAGCTACCACCTTAAGGAGGTAGAATATCCTTATCTATCAAGGTTACAGAAGAAAGTTGCATAAGAATCACCTCCCCTCAAGATGGAAAACAAAGCTAGAGAAGAGCCAGATAGCTCTGTGAACTTGGCCTCCTTCACAAAGAAGCAATCAGCAGATCAGTAAGATTTTATTGAGGTCCTACCATGTATTCAAGAAATCTGACTTTAGTTAATGTGTATTATCTGAGTAGATGATCAAGTGGGAGGGGGGAAGGTGGATTTATGACCTCATCTAAATATCATACATGTTTTTTCTTGTTTAAAGGGTGAACTTACATTGTCCTCCCTTGCTGGAAGACCCTTTGCTGATCTCCTTGGGTCAAAAATACCATAAGTCACCAGCACAAATCTCTCTACGTTTCACTATCCAACGAGGCATGGTTGTTATTCCCAGAAGTTTTAATGTGGAAAGGATAAAAGAAAACTTCCAGGTAAGAAACTAGTTTGTGGAATTGCATAAAAAGGTATCAATGTAATGGCACTGTACCTCTTTTCTAGAGAATGCAAATAACAATGGTAATGAGGTGAATCCCCAATACCCTTATCCAAGTCACTTTCCTATGCCTAGATTTAATCTGACTGAATTATAGCCAATGATCAATTATTCAGGGATTGAATTTCTAATTTGTGAATTATCCAGTTCCATTATTTTTCCTGTTTTCTTCTTCTGTCATCTCTTGCCATTGCTGGTTAAGTGAGAAGGGAAAAATTCTCACTTGTTAGATAAGAATGCAAAAAAACTTGAAACTTTTACCACTTAACTTTTCTAATTGTTAGCATATCTGGACTTTTTAAAAAAAATGTAGTGTAAGCAGAGGTAGATACAAATGAAACTTGGAAATCATCCAGTTTCCAAACACTTGAGTTTGTTCCAGTATAAGCCACTTGTAACCAACCCTATAATGCCAGTTTCTTTTTGCATGGTAAAAACAAAACCTAGCCACATTAAATGACTATGCTGTGACTTCAGGATGGGAAAACTGAACAAATCAACTAAGAGCTAAGAGTTATTGAATCACCTTTGTTCTATTAATAGCTCAACTAAAGACCAAATCCTAGGTAATGGCCATGCCCAAAATTAAAAATCAATTACATTCATAGCTAATCATTTAGTTCACAGTTCTGTTTCAAAGTTAAATTCTTAGGTTGTTTAATTGAGGGCATTTGCATTCGAAATGTTTATGCTTAGTTTGATTTCATCATATGAAATTCAAAGATATTAAAAGCCTGTCTTCCAAATAGAACATCTTAGCCAATGAACTAGTTTTTTTTTAATTAAAAGGAAGCAAGAGGGATAATTTATAACTTTGCCTGTTGTCCTTTGCCAAATACTATAAATCACAACTGGATTTATCTTTTTCTTATTGTCTAGACTTAAGAAAGTGATGGAGAAAATGCTAATAATGCAAATAAACTTAAAAGTTTGTCATTGGAGTAGAGGGGAGAGCAGATTGTTGAACATTTGCCAATGCGACAACATACAACAGTGTGATTTCCCACACTGTTCAGCTTCCCAAAGAACAGCAAAGAGCATTAAGGCTGGAAGGGGATCTCAGGAAAGACAAGAAGACTGCCATGGACTAGAATTTCCATAAACTTTCCCACTGGAGGGAGCCTCTAAACATTGATTCCTTGGGAACTAATTTGTAGCAGATAATACTTGGCTCTCCAGGGGATCTTTGAATCTATAGGAATTTGTGGTCTTAGCCAGTCATTGTTTTGTACTATCAATGGTCATCCTACTTAAAAGCTTCAATGTGACTGCGATGCTCCTGGAATTATCTCAATCTTTCCTATTTTCCTTTTAACAGATTTTTGACTTCTCACTCACTGATGAAGAAATGAAGAACATTGAAGCATTGAATACAAATATTCGCTTTGTGCCATTGCTGATGTAAGTTCTGTGGTATCCTCTATCAGGTGACATTGGATTTAGGGGGATTCAGCTCTTGAGACTAAGTCCTCTTTCGTAAACCACACAGACACTGCCTGCATGCGAGAACTAACTGGTCAGACAGCAGTGATCTAATAGAAACAGCTTTGGTTTAGGACTTAGGGCCTGTGAGTTCTAATCTTGGTTCTGCCATAACTTAGCTATTTGACTTTGAAGAAGTCACTTAAACTTTCTGGGCCTCAGTTTCCTCATCTGTAAACTGAAATACATAATCTCTTTTTAAAATAACTTTTTATTTTTAGCATAAATGTCAATAAACCAAAATCCAAATAAAGTCAACATGCCCTTATTAGGTATCTACTAAGTTCCAGTTTGTGCTAAGAGTTAGGGATACAAAGAAAGACAAAAAACAATCCCCGAGATCAAGCATCTCACAATCTGAAGGAGAAAACATGCAAATAGCTATGTATAACAATATAAATGCAGGATAAATCCCTCAATAGGGGGAGGGCACTAGCATTAAGAGAGATCAGGAAAGACTTCTTGCAGAAGATAATATTTTTAAACTTTTTTTTTCAATCATCAAGAATTCTTTTTTTTTCTTTTTCCCTTCTTCCTTCTTACTATCCCTCACTCACAGGAAGTAAGAAAGGGAGAGATGGGGGGAAGGGAAAGAAAAAAGGAAGGAAAGAAGGAAGGAAGGAAAGAAGGAAGGAAGAATTAAGGAAGGAAAGAAGGAAAGAAAAATTAAGGAAGGAAGGAAAGAAGGAAGGGAGGGAGGTAGTGAGAGAAGAAGGGAGGAAGAAAAAGAAAATACCTGTGTTATATCAAGCAAAACATTTTCATACTGGTTCTTTAAACTTGTCAAAAAGTAGACAGTATTCCTTATCAATTTCCTGTAATTGTAATTGATCATTTGATCAGAGTTCTTAAGTTTTCCAAAATTATTCTTTTGTATAATATTTATATCAGAGTAGAAATTACTTCACTGTGTATCATTTCATTCAAGTCTTTCCATATCTCTTTAAAATCATCTTTTTTCTCATTTCTTCTAGCACAATAGTATGATTCCATTACAGTCCTCTACCAAAATTTATTCAGTTGTTCCCCAGTTGATGGGCATCCACTTTGTTTCTAGTTCTTTGTCACCACAAAAAGCTGCTATAGATATTTTTATTCATATAGAAACTTTTCCTTTTTCTTTAGGGGTGTAGGTCTAATAGCAATATAATTGGATAAAAGGGCATGCATTGTTTAATAACCTGTTATGCATAATTCCAAATTGCTTTCCAGAATGCTTGGGTCCCATTCTTAGCTCCAGCAACATCTCATAAACGTGCCTTTTATCTTGAAGTTTCTTTAAAATTTGTGAATTTGGGCGTCATCTTGGCCAATCTAATGATTATGAGACAGGACCTCAAGAGTTAATTATTACTGATTAGGAGCCTTTTTTATATGGCTATATATAGATAGTTTAGGTTTCTTCCCTTGAGGACTACTTGCTCATATCTTTAGACCATTTATCAATTCATGAACAGCCCTTAATCATATGAATTTGAATCAGTTTCTTGTATATGTTGTAAATAAGAACTTTGTCAGAACTTGCTGCAAAGATTTTTCCCCAGTTAACTGATTCCATTCTAACCTTAGCTATTTACAGTAAACTTATTCATACAAAAACTCTTTAATTTTATGAAAGAAAAATTTTCCATTTTGTCATTTGCATTCTTTTCTGTCCCTTGTTTAGTCATGAACTCTTCCTCAATTCGTATCTCATCAATAATTTTTTCCTTTACTCTCTAGTTTGTTTATGATGTGACTTTCTATATCTGGATGGCATATCCATTCCAACTTGTCATGGTTATATAGCATGAGGTGTCATTCTAAATTTAACTTCTCCCATGCTGCTGTCCCATTTTCCCAGAAGATTTTATCAAAAAGTAAATCCTTTCCCTAGTAGCTGAAGTCTTTATGTTTATCAAACACTGAGCTCCTAAGATTGTTTCTTTCTGTATATTGTGCATAAAATCTGATCCAGTGATCAATCTCTATTTTTTGACCAGGTCTATATTATTTTAATAATTGCCGCTTTGTGGTATAGATTTAGATATAATACTGCTAGCCTCCCATTAGTCATACTTTTTTTCATTATTTCCCTTGAGATTCTTGACTCTTTGTGCCTTCTTGTGAATATCATTATTACTGTTCTTGGTCTATAAAGTAATCCTTTGGTAGTCTAATGATTGTGGCATTTAATAAATCAACTTAGGTGGTATTACTTTTTTTACATTGATTTGGTCTACCCTGAGCAATTAATATTTCTCCAAAATAAAGGTCTAGCTTTATTTTTGTAAACAGTGGTTTACAGTTATATTTATATAGTTCTTATATGTATTTGGAAGGTAGATCACCTTTTGACATTTTGTTAAAATTTAAAATGAAATTTTTCTTTCTATCTCTTCTTGCTAGCTTTCATTGACACTAGAGAAATGCTGATGGATTATATGGATTTATATCCTAAAACTTTGAAGTTATTATTTCAATTAATTTTTAGTTTGACTCTAGGGTTCTTTAACTACACCATCACATCATCTGCAAAAAGTGATCATTTTGTTTCTTCTTTACTTTTACTTATTCCAGCAATTACTTTTTACTCTTTTTCTTATAGCCAGTATATCTAGTACTATATCAAATAGAAGTGGTAACAATGGATAGCCTTGTTTCACCTATTATTTTATTGAAAAAGATTCTATTTTACCCCCATTACATATAATGCTGACTCTTGGTTTTAGATATATATTATTTATCATACTAAGAAAAGGCCCATTTCTTCCTATGTTTTCTGATGTTTTTAATGGAAACAGGTATGGTATTATATCAGATATTTTCTACTTCTATTGATATAATCATATAATTTTTGTTTTTATTATGAATATGGGCTAAGATTATAATTTTACTAATATTAAAACAACTGCATTGCTAGTATAAGCCCTACCTTATCATACTGTATTATCTTTGGGATATGTTGTTTTTACCTTTTTTACTATGATTTTATATAAAATTTTTGTATCAATGTTCTCTAAGGATATTAGTCAATTTTTTTTCTGTTTTTACTCTCCCTATTGTAAGTATTAATACATCATTTGTAAATAGAAGTAATTTGATAGGATCTTTTCTTTTACAATCCTGCTAATAGTTTAGATAATACTGGATTTAATTCTTCTTTGAATATTTGATAGAATTCACTTGAATCTATCTGGTCCCAGATTTTCCCCCCACCCTCCACCTCACTCAAGGGTTCATTTATGGCTTTTTCAGTTTCTTCCTTCAAGATGAGGTTATTTAAAGTTTTTTATTTCTTGTTCTGTTAATCTTGATATTTTATAATTTTGTAAATATTCATTTATTTAATTTAGGTTGTAAATTTTACTGGCATATAGTTGAGCAAAAGAGTTTTATAGTATCTTTTCTTCTTCAAATGTTGTCAATTCTCTTTTTAAAATTTTATTACTGGTAATTTGATTATCTTCTTTCTTCTTTTAGATCAAATTGACTTATTGTTTTTCTATTTTATAGACCAAAAAACAATTTCTAATTTTATTTATTAATTCAATGAGGTTTTTGCTTTCAATTTAATTAATCTCTTCTTTAGTTTTCATGATTTCTATTTTGCTGTTTAATTGTTTTTTCTATTTGTTGGTCTTGTAGGTTTGTTTTTAGTTACATTCCCAATTTTTAAATGTTTTTTTCTCTTTTTTGTTAATTAAATTGTTTAGAGTTAAACATTTTATCCTCTGCTTTGTTACATCCCCCAAATGTTGGTATGTTATCTTATTATTGTCATAATCTTTAATGAAAAGAACTATTTTATAATTTGCCCTTTGACCCACAATTCTTTAGGATTAACTTATTTATTCAACAATTGATTTTAATGCCCTTTTACTTAATACAATTTTATTGTATTTTAAACTCTAAAATATATTCAATATTTCTGCTATTCTGCATTTGTTTATGATATTTTTTTCAAGTTGTATGATGAATGATATATAATATTTGTAGTATAGGACTATGGATTTTATTTTTTTTATTTTTATTTTTTTTAAATATTTATTTATTTATTTAACTTTTTACATTCGTTTTCACAAAATTGTGGGTTCCAAATTTTCTCCCCATTTATCCCCTCCCCCACCCAATACACCAAGCAATCTAATTTTCCCTATCTCCAATCTGCCCTCTCTTCTGTCATCCCTCCCTTCTCTTGTCCCCATCTTCTCTTTTCTCCTGTAGGGCCAGGTGACTTTCTATTCCTCCTTAACTGTATGTCTTCTTTCCTAGTAGCAACAACAATACTAAACAGTTGTTCCTAAAACTTTGAGTTCCAAATTCTCCCCTTCCCTCCCTCCCCACCCATTCCCTTTGAGAAGGCAGGCAATTCAATATAGGCCATATCTGTGTAGTTTTGCAAATGACTTTCATGATAGTCGTGTTGTGTAAGACTAACTGAATTACCCTCCATCCTATCCTGCCCCTCATTGTTTCTCTTCTGTCTTTTGATCCTGTCCCTCCCCAAGTGTTGACTTCAAATTGCTCCCTCCTCCCTTTGCCCTCCCTTCCATCATCCCCCCCTTCCTTAACTCCTTCTCCCCCACTTTCCTATACTGTAAGATAGATTTTCATACTAAAATGAGTGTGCATTTTATTCCTTCCATTAGTCAAATGTGATGAGGGTAAACTTCTTGTTTTTTTTTTTTCTCAGCTCTCCTCTTTTTCCCTCCACTAAAAAGTCTCCTACTTGCCTCTTAAATGACATATAATTACCCCATTCCATTTCATCCTCTTTCCTCCCCCTACCTTTCTCTCTCACCATTTACCTTAATTTCTTTTAAGATATGGTCCCATCCTATTCAATTCACTCTGTGCTCTCTGTCTCTGTATGTGTGTGCATGTGTGTATGTGTGTGTGTGTGCATGCGTGTACATGTGTGTGTGTGGTCCCACCAACTACCCAGATACTGAAAAGTTTTAAGAGTTACAAATATTGTCTTTCCATGTAGGAATGTAAACAGTTCACCTTTGGTAAGTCCCTTATGACTTCTCTTTGCTGTTTCCTTTTTCATGCTTCTTCTCATTCTTGTATTTGAAAGTCAAATTTTCTTTTCAGCTCTGGTTTTTTTATCAACAATGATTGAAAGTCCTCTGTTTCATTGAAAGACCATATTTTCCCTTGAAGTATTATACTCAGTTTAGCTGGGTAGGTGATTCTTGGTTTGAGTCCTAGTTCCTTTGACTTCTGGAATATCCTATTCCAGGCCCTTCGATCCCTTAATGTAGAAGCTGCTAGATCTTGAGTTATCCTGATTTTATTTCCACAATACTGGAATTGTTTCTTTCTCGCTGCTTGTAAGATTTTCTCCTTGACCTGGGAGTTCTGGAATTTGGCCACAATGTTCCTAGGAGTTTCTCTTTTTGGATCTCTTTCAGGTGGTGATCGATGGATTCTTTCAATACTTATTTTGCCCTCCAGTTGTAGAATGTCAGGGCAGTTTTCCTCGATAATTTCATGGAAGATGATATCTAGGCTCTTTTTTTTGATCATGATTTTCAGGTAGTCCCATAATTTTTAAATTGTCTCTCCTGGATCTATTTTCCAGGTCAGTTGTTTTTCCCATGAGATATTTCACATTCTCTTCCATTTTTTCATTCTTTTGGTTTTGTTTGGTGATTTCTTGGTTTCTCAGAAAGTCATTAGACTTCATCTGTTCCATTCTAATTTTGAGAGGACTATTAAATTCAGTGAGCTTTTGAACCTCTTTTTCCATTTGGCTCATTCTGCTTTTGAAAGCATTCTTCTCCTCATTGGCTTTTTGAACCTCTTTTGCCAATTGAGTGAGCCTATTCTTCAAGGTGTTATTTTCTTCAGCATTTTTTTGGGTCTCCTTTACCAAGGTATTGACCCGTTTTTCATACTTTTCTTGCATCTCTCTCATTTCTCTTCCCAGTTTTTCCTCCACCTGTCTAACTTGCTTTTCAAAATCTTTTTTGAGCTCTTCCAAGGCCTGAGCCCACCAAGGCCCCACCCTCCACATCTTTCTCTGATGGCAAGAATATGTCCTCATCATCAGATCCGAAAGTCGGGATCATTTGCATCTGTTCAAAAAAACTCTCTATAGTCTTATTTTTCTTCTCTTTTTTTGGCATTTTCCCAGCCAGTTACTTGACTTCTGAGAGTCCACTCCTGCCTAGATCCGCCCAGCTAGTGCTTGGGGTCTGAGATTCAAATGGGCTTTCTGCGGCAGGTGCAGCTGCTATTCAATGTGACCTTTAGTTCTGGTGCTGGGATGGGGGCAGGGCCACCTCCCAGGCTCAGTTCCCTCAGGGGCTTTATGCAGAGACCTTCAGAAATGGAGCCGGTGGGGCAGGGCCATCTCCCAGGCTCAGCTCCTTCAGGTGGTTTATGCAGAGACTTTCAGTAATGAAGATCCTGCCGGCTGCTGGGGGAGTCCTGGGCTGCCGCGGCCGCGGCCGTGCCGCTGCTGCCTCCGCTGCCACTCCCACCTCTGCCTCCGCCGCTTCCTGCCCCTGCCTCTGCCTCTGCCACTTCCTCCCGAGTGGGCCCGAGCCACGGAGACACCCTGCTCCCCTCTCGGTCAACCCAGGTGTGTCTCTCACTGACCTGTAGAGTCTGTGGGCGGAGGGACCTTCCAGGCCGCTGGAGGTTCCATCCCTGTAGCCTGCTCAGATCAGCTTCTCTGGGGCCATGGCCAGGGCAGCGCTGCGGTGGGGTCCACTTTCTGGGGCGTGACAGACCCTGGGGACGGCTCTCCAGGGCTCTCTGGAATGGAAATCTCTTCCACTATGTTTCTGCATACCCTGCAGTGATCCAGAACTTCTGGGGAGCTCTCCTTACATTAAATCTATGGGCTGTGGGTTCGGAGCTCACATACGTGTATCTTTCTACTCCGCCATCTTGACTCTGCCCCTGTTTATGATATTTTTATGCCTGAATACTTCTTCAACTTTTATAACTGCTATGCACATCTGAGAAATAAATATACTTCTTTATATTTCCATTCAGTAATCATCAGAGGTCTATCATATCTAATTTTTTAATAATTCCATTCAGATTGTTAATGTCTTATTTATTTTTTGGCTAATTTGTTCAGCTCTGAAAAGAAAAGGTGCAGTCCTGCCCCCTTCCATTATAGTTTTACTGTCTATTTTTCCTTGTAATTCATTTAAATTTTTCTTTAAGCACTTATATAGTGTGCTAGTACTCTATGTTAAGTATAAAAATTGATTCACCACATATAGTATTTTTCACCATAACATGGTTTTCCTGGTTCTTTTGTTAAAGTCTATTTTTCCTATTGCCTTATCTGAAATCACAATTTATCTCTTTACTTTTTTTGTGATAAGCTGAGACATAATTGACTTTACTGCAATCCTATAGTTTAACTTTGTGTCCTGTGTTTTTTTTGAAAAGAATATATTACTGAATTTTGCTTCCTAATCCATTCTATTCTCTTCTGTTTTATGAGCGAGTTCATCCCATTCACATGTACAATTAAAATAGTTAATTGTAAGTTTACCACCATTTTTATTTATACTTTTTCTTTTCTTTACCCTTCCCCTCATTATAGGTTCCTACCTTTTTGTTCTTCCCTTTTAATTCCCTCTTCACTCTCTTCTTTATAAGTTGGTGATGACTCCCTCCCTGAATCTGCCTTCCCTCTTATATTCCCTTTCCTCCTCTTCCTCTTCCTTTTTTCTATGCCTATTGAGTTGAATGTATTCCAGTACTAAATTCTTCATGTGTGGATGTGGATGTATATGTTCTGCCCTCTTTCGACCAGCTTAGATGAAAGTGAAGTTCAAGTGATTCCAGTCCATCAATGACTTCTATGATTGTATATCCCTTTCCTTGTACCCCCAATTATATGAAATGTTTCCCATCTTTCCTCCAAGTTTCCCCCTAATGTATCCTTTCCCTTTCCCCCTTCCTTTCTTCTTTTGGCATCATGAAAACTTAACACAACCTCTTCAAGGTCTTCTATCTTATTTACCTAGTTCTATGATCTTTTATGACATTAGATTTCACAAAACAGAATAAGATTGAAATGAATGTTTACATAGGTTTCTTCACCACACCATATCTTCATGAACAAACTAACTCCCTTTAATATTTCCATTTCCTGAAATCATCTGATAAATAATTGTGCTTGACTATCTTCAGCTCTTTTCAAGTGAAGTATATAAAATAATTATTAAAATTTTTAAATTTTATTTATTTTTTGTTACATATTAAGTTCTAAACTATCTCCCTCCCTTCATCCTCACCCTGAACTAGAGGAGATTACCATTTGACACATACACACATATATACATATATGTATAGATATATACATATATATGTAGACATAGATAGAGATGTGTGTATATACACATATACATATGTGTATAAACATATATATGTAAAATCATACTCTGCATCTTCTATTTATCATTTCTTTCTCTAGTTGTGGATAGCATGTTCCTTCATAGGTCCTTTACAGTTTATATGAATATTTATAAAACTCAGAATAACTTAGTTATTCACAGTTGTTCTTCAAACATATACATTGTCTTGGATCTGCTCATTTCATTCTCCATTATTTCATGAAAGTCTTTTCATGTTTTTTCTAAAATCAACCAGATCATTATTTTTTACATGTTAGTAGTATTCTGTCCCAATCTTGTACCACAGCTTGTTTAACCATTCCCCAATTAAGGGGAATTCCCTCAATTTCCATTTCTTTGCCACCACAAAGAGATCTGCTATAAATATTTGAGAATATATAGGTTCTTTTTCTTTTTCCCTGATCACCTTGGGAAACATACCTAACAGTGGTACTGCTGGATCATTGGGTATGCACAGTTTTGTGATTCTTTGGGTATAATTCCACATTGCTCTTCAAAATGGCTGGCACAGTTCACAGATCCAACAGTGTGTTAGTGTCCCAATTTTTCCACATGCATTCCAGTCTTTGTCATTTTCCCCTTCTATCATTTTAGGTAATCTGATAGGTGTAAGATCATACATCAGAGATGCTTTAATTTGCATTTCTTTGTAAAATGTGGATAATAATAGCACCTGCCTTGCAGGATTGTTGTGAGAATCAAATGAGAAAATAATTGTAAAGCTTTTAGAACAGTGTATGGCACATGGTAAGTTCTATATAAATGCTAACTAGAGGAAGCAGTAGTAGTATTGATTGGAAGAGATCACTGATGGCTGCTAGACCATTAAGATTGTTTCTGGTTTATTCTCCAGCCTATTCCAATCTCAAAATAATGTTTTAATTAAAAGACTACACTGGTTAAAAGGAGATCTACTTCTTCCACAGAATCATTGTCTAAAATACACACCTTTGGCATCCAAAGTTGCTTCATCCTTTTGGGGGAAAAGACAGTTTTGTAAATATCAGGGAACTTCCAGATGGCTCTTCATACTTAATGGTTCATTCTGCTCAAAA
The DNA here is from genome assembly GCA_023548195.1 of Bettongia penicillata ogilbyi. Taxonomy (NCBI): domain Eukaryota; kingdom Metazoa; phylum Chordata; class Mammalia; order Diprotodontia; family Potoroidae; genus Bettongia; species Bettongia penicillata. The sequence continues at coordinate 2,033,620 of JAJHZJ010000229.1, forward strand.
GTATCCAACTACCAGCTCCCTAAAGAGCTTTCCCTGTGCTGCCATTGTTTGATGTCTTTCTTTTGTTAATAAAGAATATTAGCATTTCAAAACTAGAACGGACCTTAGAGATCATCCAGTTTAATTCCTCTTTCTACAGAGAAGGAAACTGAGAACAAAAGAGGTTAAATGGCTTATTCATGATCTCTTAGCTGATTAGCTCCAACTCTTCAGCAAAACTCCCAGGTCAGAGTTCTAATTATAGCAGGCTGCTAAAGTAGATAGTAAACATTTCCTTTTCAACATTTTCTATTTATATAGTTTGTTTTTACATTACTTTCATTTCCAAATTTATGCTTCTCTTCTACTCTACCTAAAAAACATCACTATCACTTGTAACAAATTAAAAAACAAGGAAAAATTGAGGGGAAGGAGTGGTAAAGCAGTTCAGCAAAAATAACCAAAATATCACTTCAATGGTGTATGCTATTTGCTACACCCATAATCCCTGCCTCCTCAAAGAAGACGGTAAGTTTTCTCATCTTTTCTCTGGGAACATGCTTGGTCATATTTCCATAGTTATATAACTTTCAGGTTCAGAAAACACCATTTCCAGAGACATTTCTGGATAGATCAAATAAGGAGACTATGAGCATGTTCCCATAACTAAAAAGTAGTAAATTATCATGAATCAATTGAGGAATGGCTGAGTAAGTTGCGGTTTATGATTGTGATGGAAATACTACTGTGCTGTAAGAAATGATGAGTTCTATAATCTTAGAAAAACATGGAAAGACTTGCAAGAAATGATGAAGAATGAAATAAGCAAGATAACATTGTGTGCAGTAATAGCAATATTGTTTTAAGATTGACTTTGAGTGAATAAGTCATTTTGACTTTTATAAATACCCAAATTAACTAAAAGTGCATAAAAAGAAAGATGCTGCTGTATACATTCAGAGAAACAACTGATAAAAAGAAATATGTATGAAATAATTTTACACACATGTGTATGTATATACATATGTACATATGTGTGTATACATATACATGTGTGTATATGTGTGTGTAAATATATACATATATTTGTGTCTAATGGTAGCCTCTTTAGGGTGAGGGAGGAGGGAAGAAAAAAAAAGAAACTTACATACCTAGACTGCCTGATGTTGCAGAATAAAATTACCAAATCATACTCACTGGATCCAAGATAAATTTACCTTATTCATGCTCCATTGAACCCTTATTGCCATTAGGATTTATTCATCCCTGTTGATGCAGTCAAGTTGCCCATAGAAGTTGATCTAGGTCTTTTGCATTCTCTCTAAGATTTCAATTCCACACCTGCGCAACTTTCCACAAATGGCTTCACCTCCTACTTTACCTAAGAAAATTAAGATTTGAAATAGTCATTGGGAGAACAGTGGAGAAGCAAGGAAAGATTAATAAAAAAGATTTCAGAATTCATTTGTAATTAAATAACTTAAATGAAGTAACTGAGTCTCCCCAATGCTGTGTCTTTTCCCAGGAATTTTCTTTTATTCTACAGGAATAGAGAGAGAAAAGGGTAGGATGATCTTGGTTTGGGGATTGACATACTGGAAATACCTGAACCGCAAGGGAATTCATGAAAGAAAACTAAAGGAGGAAGGGATGGGATGGGGGAGGTGGCCATAATTGTAATGGGAGTATAGGGGGTTATAGAAAGAAAAACATTTGCACAAGGAGTTGCAGATATGAAAAACAAGGCTGAAGGAGGCTTGTAATTGAGGAAAATCCTGGGCCAGGAGGAAAATTAAACACCAGCCAAGTAACACTTTAGTATTTGAGAACCTTAGAGCAGTTGGGAGAAGGGAAATAGGCAGAAAGACAGATATATACATTTAAGGGGTTATTACCTACTACCACTATTGTACGGATATTTTGTGGTGGCGGTGGTAGTGTTTTGGGGGGAACAATCAGAGTTAAGGATTAACCCAGGATCATATAGTTAGTAAATGTCTGAGGTTGAAGTTGAACTCAAGTTCCCCTGACTCCAGGGCCAGTGCTCTATCCACTGTGCCACACAGCTGCTCCTACCACCATTATATGTTGATACTTCCCTTTTGAGCTGCTGGCCAAGGCTCAGTAGGCAAAATTCAAGGCTAAGAGGGTACATGAGCCAGTGTGGGTGGGTGGCCATGAGAGGTGGAAAGTGGAGAGGTGAATAGCTTGGGAGGAGAGTAAGTAGGTAGCAAAGAGAATGAATGGTATGTGTAGGAGAAAGGGGTGGTAGTTAATAGTTATCATGGGATGCTACATTAGTAAAATTTTCATTGTAAAATTATTTTCTTTGGGGGAATTATTTTGGCAGGTGGAGAGATCATCCTGAATATCCTTTTCATGAGGAATACTGACATCTGAAAATACCTCTACTGATTTTTACTCCCATATGTTCACAAAACATAAACCAGAGGATTCTGTCCAGTCTGAATGAAAAAGGGCAATTGAGCTATACTTCCCTTGTACATATTCTTACTGATTATTTACTGCTCATGCAGGACTCTTTTTGAATCTGTCAGAATCATAAGGCAAAATGATTCATGTGCTAGTAGAACCATGGCTCCTACTAGGTTTTACTGTGCCCGAAATACACCCCTGGGATGCTATGTACAGACTGGGAGGCATGACTCCTGACTGGAGAGAGAAAGAGAGAAAGAGACAGAGAGAAGGAAGAAGAGAAAATAGGAGAAAGCAATGGAGAATGGGAGTGCTCCTAGATAGAAAAGTCAGCACTTCCGCATGTGTCTTGATTCTCAACTCTTATGTCCCCAAAGAGTGGAAAAGACTCATTGGATGAGATTGTTTTTCTCCTCAGTTGAGCTGAAAACTCATCTTACCCCCAGATCACAGACTCCCTAACTCTTGAGTATTCTATCAACTCAACAAGTCTGTATGGCTTCCCTGATTACTGTCTTACTAGCTTACTTTGATTAATATGTTTGCTTAGTATCTATGATTATCTTTTTTGTAATAAGTGTATGCTGGGGAGAGAAAGCTAAATCAGTCAAGCTCAAGCTGTTACCCTCCAGTTAGGGTAACTTCTTAGGTAGGGCAGAGCTACTCTTTCCTTAAAATAGCCAGGGAGAGTAATTCATCCAGAACCCCCTCTCCCTCCTCCAAAAAAAAAAAATAACCCCCATCTTTAGACTTCAAATATCTGATGTGTAGAAGAGATATAATTTGAAGTCCCAAACCCCTGTTGAAGATAGGAGAGCCAGGGGATACTTGTCCAGTCATGACTGGCCTACCCATAACAAAGATGTAAATCTAGCCTTCCTGAGAAGTGTCATTCCCATCTCTGTCTGTCTCTATTTGTACCTCCCTCCACCCATGGTCCAATTGTTACAATAGTAACTCATTCTACTGAGCGCCAGATATCATAGTGCTACCAGTGTATACATTTTATTAGAATTTAGGTACTAGCAGAACTGATCTAAAGATCAGTCTTCAAAGAAGATACCTGGTGACAAAGGACACTTTAATCAAGATACTACCATAACAAAGAGATATATGAGGCCCTTTCCCCAACTCCATTATTGTGAAATAACAAATATCCAAAACAAATATGTAGATATTTAGCACAAAACAGCTTACATTATTAAGGACAGATTTTATTATTGAAGAGGAAAGTAAGAAAATTAAAAAGGAGATTTGGGGTTCATAGTGAAAGGCAAAGAGAAATTCAAAACATCGTATGTTCCATATTCACAGAAAAAGAGTGTGCTGAAGAGGGATGGGCTATAATACTGTGCAATGTGAAATCTCTCCAAGAAGGAAAGAATGAATTCTAAACTATGACAATCCAATGAAATAAACTGTAGTTGCATGGAACCTGGACTGGTGTCTGTCATTAATTCACTTGCAGCCTGTTTGGGATGGGGATCAATGGAGGAAGGAATGAGAAGAGCTGTACAGGGAAAATGTTGCACCACTGCCAATTGATGAGGAATAATGCTTGGTTATAGAACCAGAGATGTTTACTATAAAGAGAATTTCATTATCTTGACCCTTTTGTTCCCTTTGACTCAATTATGAGTTTGAAAATCCTTAGCATAGTGGATAGAGGGCCACCTGTAAAGTCAACAAAACTTAGATTCAAGACCTGCTTCTGACTTGTTCTGGCTGCGTGTCCCTGGAAAGCACAGACTCTCAGGCACTGAGACATCACTTAATTGCAAAGCAAGTATAAGTAAGACTTAAAGATTATCAGTTTCAGAGGTGTTAACCTGAACTAGTAGGAGGTGCTTTCTCACCCCAGAGTTCAATGAAATCATAGGTCCAGTTGCTCTCACTTAGTGGCAGCTTGAAAAACCTCTGGCACCAGAAACCTAGCAACTCTTGAGGGCAAGGCTACTTCTAGACAGACTTCTCCCTCCTGCTATCCTTACCCTTCTCCTTCTCTTGACATCCCCGCCCCCCATATCTAGAATCTTCCTTCCTGGAAATGTCCATGTGCCAAACTATACAGCATTCTTTGTTCTGTGAATGTGATGCGAACCCAGGTATGTGCTGGTGAAGACAGTTCAGACCAGCTTCTGAGAACCAATGATTAAATTTTCAGTGTGAGCATTTATACCTAGGAAATCATCAAACACCCCAAATCAGCACCTGTTTGATTGTTTTGTTGGTGGTCCAGATTGAAACATGTTATGGACAAAATGTTAATGAAGCGCATTAAACTTAAAAATGTGGGTACATACATTTTAGGTAGGAGAGTTGATAGTTAAACATTTGCCAGCACACACCATTGTTGTTCTACAAACATTGTTAGAGCGCAGTAGAAGTATCGGAGAAGGCAAAGGTAAGGAAGTCATCCTCAGACTGGAGATCTGGTAACTGCAGGCTAACAAAATAAAAACAGTAACAGTACTAACTGCCCTTTGCACAGTGTTTTAAGACTTCCATCCATTATCTCATGTGAGCCTTACAATACCACACCTCCTGGCAGTCTGCATCAGAGCCTGCCTTTCATATGCTCACTGACTCCCTTTCTCCTCCCGCTGTGGTCTCACTCAAGGCCTGGACTCCCCCACTACCAATGTTCCAGGCATATCCTATATTTCCGGCATCTGCTTGTATCCCCATCTCCCAGATGACGGTGATGCTGATAGAGCATCGTCTGCTCTTCCTCTGATTCCACAGGCTCCTCGTCGTCTTAAATGAAGCACCGTGTCTTATATGAGGGTAAAACGTACCTAAAACAAGGCCCATTACTCTTAGCAGTTGGGGCTGACTTGACTCTTCTGTGAAAATGTTTTAATTCCCCAAAAGACAGCTACAACAGAGACAACCTTCCTCTTTGTGGTATTTTGGGACTCAGTCAAATTAGATGATTTGGTCCACCCTGTAAAAAGCAGTATTAAATTACTCAGAGCCCTACCCACCCTGAGCCAATTTTTAAAATCAGAAATCTTGAGCCTTCATCACTGCTTCCTCTGTATTGATATACGCTACGTGAGGTGGTCACTGACAACCAGGCTGCAATTCCTAGTTTGGTGCCAGTATAAAAGAAGGATCTCTATTACACTATTTTTATGCAGTCACTACCTTTATTTAATCTCACTCTCAGCTGTCAGGCCCTCCCCTGACCCAACCACCAAGGAGCTCATGGCCTCATCCTCCACATTTGCCCATACTGAGTTTCTATCAGGTTATGGTAAGAACAGTGTCCTAACCCCTCTTCCCAAGCAAGTAAATCTAATCTTTCCTTAAAAGATACTGAGACTTTTCCTTAAGACAAGATTGATTCAGGGAACTAAAGATTCAGATTGTTGATATCATTTCCTCATTCCTAGAGCAAAGAGCTCTAGGGTGTTCTGATAGTTGGCTGGTAGGTGATCTCCAAGCCTATCCTTATTGAATATTCTTTTCCTACTGTGGTTGAGTAAATCTCCTTTCATTAATGGTTGAATAACCTACAGGTATCTCATTTTGTTCAAATATCAAACCTAAACTACCAGGGCATTGGCCTGAGTCAGGCACAGCCTAGAGCACTCTTAACATATGTCAACTCAGTCTCCATTCCCACACTTAACCATTCTCAACTGAAACACATGCACCATGAATACTATCTCTCTTTCCATACTGCCATGCATAGTCAAAACCATGCACGCCAACACTATGCCTGCTTTCTGAGCAAGCAATCAGCAACCTTTTTTTTTTTATCATAATCATCTTTTTTTAAAATTTTTAAATTAAATTTTTTTTAAATTTTTAAATTTAATTTTCTTTATTTTTTTTAAAGTTCTACAATCACTACCATAAAATTAAGATTTTAACCCCTCCACACACCTACTCCCCATTATCCTCCTCCCTCCCCAAGATGGCATACAACTCTGTATAGGTTCTACATATACTTTCCTATTAAATACGTTTTCACTATAGTCATGCTATGTAGACAAATTAAAATAAATGGAAGAAATCATATAACAAATCAAAACAATACACACACACACACACACAAACATGATCTGCTACGTTCTGTGAATGAATCCATAGTTCTTTCTCTGAGTGTGGAAGGCATTATGCCTTAGAAAACCATTGTGATTTTTTTTTTTTTGTAATAAGTTCTTGCATTATTACAAAGTTTCAAGTCTACCAGAAAAAACTCTCACACACTGTGGTCGTTGCTGTGCACAAAGTTGTCCTGGTTCTGCTCCTTTCGCTCAGCATCAGATCATATAAGTCCTTCCAGGCCTCCCTGAAGTCTTCTTGTTCATCATTTCTTATGGCACAATAGTACTCCATTACATTCATATACCATAATTTATTCAGCCATTCCCCAATTGATGGGCATCCCCTTGACTTCCAGTTTTTATCAACTACAAAGAGTGCTGCTATAAATATTTTTGTACATGTGGGACCCTTTCCCATTTTTATGATCTCTTGGGGATACAGTCCTACTAGTGATTTTGCTGAGTCAAAGGGTATGCACATTTTTGTAGCCCTTTGAGCATAGTTCCAAACCGCTCTCCAGAATGGTTGGATGAGCTTACAGTTCCACCAACAATGAATTAGTGTTCCAACTCTCCCATATCCTCTCCAGCATTTATCATTTTCTTGTTCTGTCATGTTTTCCAATCTTATAGGTGTGACATGGTACCTCAGAGTTGTTTTGATTTGCATCTCTCTAATCAAAAGTGATTTAGAGCATTTTTTCACATGATTACAGATATCTTTAATTTCTTCCCCTGAAAATTGCCTGTTCATATCCTTTGACCATTTATCAATTGGGGAATGACTTGGATGATTTTACATTTGAGTCAGTTCTCTATATATTCAAGAAATGAGGCCTTTATCCCCAAGCTTAGCCATAAAAATTCTTTCCCAATTTACTACACTCCTCCGAATTTTGAATGCTTTGGGTTTGGTTGTACAAAAACTTTTCAGTTTAATGTAATCAAAACTATCCATCTTGCATTTCATAATGCTTTCTATCTCTTCTTTAGTAAAAAAATTCTTCCCTTCTCCATAAGTCTGATAAATACACTATTCCTTGCTCCTCCAGTTTGTTCATGGTATCAATCTTTATACCTAAATCACGTACCTATTTGGACTTTATTCTTGTGTACAGTGTCAGGCATGGGTCTATGCCTAGTTTCCATCACACTGTTAACCAGTTTTCCCAGCAATTTTTGTTGAACAGTGAGTTCTTATCCCAGAAGCTGAGATCCTTGGGTTTATCAAACAGGAGGTTGCTATATTCCTTGCCCACTGTGTCTTAAGTGCCAAATCTATTCCACTTGTCTATCCCTCTGTTTCTTAGCCAATACCAAGTGGTTTTGATAATTGCTACTTTATAGTACAATTTGAGGTCTGGGGGGGCGGAGCCAAGATGGCGGAGTAGAAGGACGCACGTTTACGAGCTCCGAAACCAAAGCCCATAGAATTAATGTAAAAAGAGTCCCCCATAGCTTCTGGGTGAATACGAGGTGTGCAGAAGCAGAGTGGAAGAGATTTCCGTTCCAGGGAGCCCTGAAGACCTGTCCCCAGGATCCGGCGCACCCCGGAAAGTAAACACGACCCCCAGTGCTGCCCTGGCCGAGGCCTCAGAGAAGCGGATCCGAGCAGGCTTCAGAGACGGACGCTCCAGCAGCCGGGAACGTCCCTCCGCCCACAGAAGCAGGTCAGTGAGAGAAGCCGGGCTGAAGGAGAGGGGAAGCGGGGCGTCTCCGTGACTCGGGCCCCCTCGGGAGGAAGCGGAGGCGGCGGGGACGGGGGCAGGAAGCGGCAGAGGCGTGGGCTGGGGCTGAGGCGGCAGCGGCCCAGGACTCAGGAATCCCCCAACGGCAGGCAGGATCTTCATTACGGAAGATTCCCGCATAAAACCTGACGGAGCTGAGCCTGGGAGACGGCCCTGCCCCCACCCCGCTCTGTTGCTGAAGGCTTCTGCTCGGGACCCCCAGGGGAGCTGAGATTGGGAGGCGGGGCCCCCCACCCCGCCCCCACCCGCTCCATTCTTGAGAGTCTCTGCATAAAGCCCCGCCCGAGGGATCAGTCTCAGAGGCAGCCCTGGCCCCACCCCAGCACCTGAACTAAAGCTCACTGATTGACAGCTGGCAGGAGGAAAGCCCATTTAAATCTCAGAGGCCAAGCACTAGCTGGGCGGATCCAGGTGGGGGTGGAAAGGAATCTCAGAAGTCAAGTAACTGGCTGGGAAAATGCCTAGAAAAGGGAAGAAAAATAAGACTTTAGAGAGTTTTTTCCAACAAATGCAAATGATCCCGACCTTCGGATCTGACGAAGATGAGGACGTATTCCTGCCATCAGGGAAAGACGTGGAGGGCGGGGCCTCAGTACCCCAGACACCCCAGGGGGGTGGTGGGTGGGCTCAGGCCCTGGAAGAGCTCAAAAAGGATTTTGAAAAGCAAGTTAGACAGGTTGAGGAAAAACTGGGAAGAGAAATGTCAGAGATGCAACAAAAGTATGAAAAACAGGTCAATACCTTGGTAAAGGAGACCCAAAAAAATGCTGAGGAAATTAACACCTTGAAAAATAGGCTCACCCAATTGGCAAAGGAGGTTCAAAAAGCCAATGAGGAGAAGAATGCTTGCAAAAGCAGAATTAGCCAAATGGAAAAAGAGGCTCAAAAGCTCACTGAATTTAATAGTTCTCTCAAAATTAGAATGGAACAGATGGAGTCTAATGACTTTATGAGAAACCAAGAAATCACCAAACAAAATCAAAAGAACGAAAAAATGGAAGAGAATGTGAAATATCTCATGGGAAAAACAACTGACCTGGAAAATAGATCCAGGAGAGACAATTTAAAAATTATGGGACTACCTGAAACTCATGATCAAAAAAAGAGCCTAGACATCATCTTCCATGAAATTATCAAGGAAAACTGCCCTGACATTCTAGAACCAGAGGACAAAATAAGTATTGAAAGAATCCATCGATCACCACCTGAAAGAGATCCAAAAAGAGAAACTCCTAGGAACATTGTGGCCAAATTCCAGAACTCCCAGCTCAAGGAAAAAATCTTGCAAGCAGCTAGAAAGAAACAATTCCAGTACTGTGGAAATACAATCAGGATAACCCAAGATCTAGCAGCTTCTACATTAAGGGATCGAAGGGCGTGGAATAGGATATTCCAGAAGGCAAAGGAACTAGGACTCAAACCAAGAATCACCTACCCAGCTAAACTGAGTATAATACTTCAAGGGAAAATATGGTCTTTCAATGAAACAGAGGACTTTCAATCATTCTTGATGAAAAAGCCAGAGCTGAAAAGAAAATTTGACTTTCAAACACAAGAATGAGAAGAAGCTTGAAAAAGTAAACAGCAAAGAGAAGTCTTAAGGGACTTACCATGAGTGAACTGTTTACATTCCTACATGGAAAGACAATATTTGTAACTCTTAAAACTTTTCAGTATCTGGGTAGTTGGTGGGACCACACATACACATGTACACGCATGCACACACATACACACATGCACACACATACAGAGATAGAGAGCACAGATTGAACTGAATAGGATGGGACCATACCTTAAAAGAAACTAGGGTAAATGGTGAGAGAGAAATGTAGGGGGAGGGAAAGGGAAGGGGGTAACTATATGTCATTTAAGAGGCAGGTAGGAGTTTTTATTAGTGGAGGGAAAAAGAGGAGAGCTGAGAAAAAAAAACAAAAAACAAGAAGTTTACCCTCATCACATTTGACTAAACGAAGGAGTGAAATGCACACTCATTTTGGTATGAAAACCTATCTTACAGTATAAGAAAGTGGGGGAGAAAGAGATATTGCAAGGGGGGGGATGATGGAAGGGAGGGCAAAGGGAGGAGGGAGCAATTTGAAGTCAACACTTGGGGAGGGACAGGATCAAAAGACAGAAGAGAAACAATGAGGGGCAGGTTAGGAGGGATGGTAATCCAGTTAGTCTTGCACAACGCGACTATCAGGGAGGTCATTGGCAAAACTACACAGATATGGCCTATATTGAATTGCCTGCTGTCCCAAGGGGAATGGGTGGGGAGGGAGGGATGAGGAGAATTTGGAACTCAAAATTTTAGGAACAACTGTTTAGTATTGTTGTTGCAACTGGGAAAGAAGACATACAGTTAAGGAGGAATAGAAAGTCATCTGGCCCTACAGGAGAAAAGAGAAGATGGAGACAAGAAAAGGGAGAGATGACAGAAGAGAGGGCAGATTGGAGATAGGGAAAATTAGATTGCTTGGGGTATTGGGGTGGGGGGGAGGGGATAAAAGGGGAGAAAATTTGGAACCCAAAAATTTGTGAAAATGAATGTAAAAAATTTAAAGAAAGAAAGAAAGAAAGAAAGAAAGAAAGAAAGAAAGAAAGAAAGAAGAAAGAAAGAAAGAAAGAAAGAAAGAAAGAAAGAAAGAAAGAAAGAAAGAAAGAAAGAAAGAAAGAAAGAAAGAAAGAAAGAAAAACAATTTGAGGTCTGGTAGCACTAGGCCATCTTCCCAAGCATTTCTTTTCATTAGTCCCTTTGATATTCTGGACCTTTTGTTTTTCCAAATGAATTTTGATATTATTTTATCCAGCTCTAGAAAATAGTTATCTGATAGTTTAATTGGTATGGCACTAAATAAGTAAATTAATTTAGGTAGAATTGTCATTTTTATTATATTAGCTTGGCCTACCCATGAACAACTGATGTTTTTCCACTTACTTAAATCTGACTTTATTTGTGCAGAAAGTGTCTTGTAATTGTGTTCATATAATCCCTGGGTTTGTTTTGGCTGGTAAGCTCCCAAGTATTTTGTAGTGTCTACCCAAGCTTTAAATGGGATTTCTCTTTCTATCTCTTGCTGTTGGACTTTGTTGCTAATATATAGGAATGCAGAAGATTTGTATGGGTTTATTTTGTAACCTGCAACTTTGCCAAAGTTGTTTATTATTTCAAGTAGTTTTTTACTTGAATCTCTGGGATTCTCTAAGTATATCATCATATCATCTGCAAAGAGTGATAACTTAGTTTCTTTTTTGGCTATTCTTATTCCTTCAATTTCTTTATCTTGTCTAATTGCTACAACTAACGTTTCTAGTTCCATATTGAATAATAATGGAGATAATGGGCATCCTTGTTTCACCCCTGATCTTATTGGAAATGCATCTAGCTTATCCCCATTGCATATAATGCTTGCTGAAGGTTTTAAGAAGATACTGTTTATTATTTTATGGAAAGTTCCCTTTATTCCTATGTTCTCCAGTGTTTTTAATAGGAATGGGTGTTATATTTTGTCATTTTTTTCTGCATCTATTGAGATAATCATGTGGTTTTTGTTAGTTTTGTTGTTGATATGATCAATGATGCTAATAGTTTTCCTAATATTGAACCAACCCTGCATTCCTGATATGAATCCTACCTGATCATAATGTATTATTCTTGTGATAAGATGCTGTATCCGTTTTGCTAAAATCTTATTTAAAATTTTTGCATCTATATTCATTAGAGAAATTGGTCTATAATATTCTTTCTCTGTTTTGTCTCTTCCTGGTTTAGGTATCAAAACCATATTTGTATCATAGAAAGAATTTGGGAGGACTCCTTCTTCCCCAATTTCCAAAAATAGTCTGTTTAGTATTGGAATTAACTGTTCTTTAAATGTTTGACAGAATTCACTTGTGAATCCATCTGATCCTGGAGATTTTTTCCTATGGAGTTCATTGATGGCTTGTTCAATTTCTTTTTCTGACATGGGGTTAAGTATTCAACTTCCTCTTCTGTTAATCTGGGAAATTTGTATTTTTTGAAATACTCATCCATTTTATATTATTGTTTAGATTATTAAGTTTGTGGGCATAAAGTTGGGCAAAGTAATTTCTAATTATTGTTTTAATTTCCTCCTCATTGGATGTGAGTTCACCCCTTTCATTTTTAATATTAGTAATTTGATTTTCTTTTTTTAATCAAATTGACCAAAGGTTTATCAATTTTATTAGTTTTTCCATAAAACCAACTATTGGTTTCATTTATTAATTCAATAGTTTTCTTAATTTCAATTTTATTAATCTCTCCTTTGGTTTTCAGTATTTGTAATTTGGTATTTACTTGGGGATCTTCAATATGTTCTTTTTCTAGATTTTTCAGTTGCTTGCCCAAGTCATTGATCTCTTTCTTAATTGTATTTATGTAGGCTTTCAAAGATATAAAACTTCCCCTAAGAAGTGCTTTTGCAGTATCCCATAAGGTTGTCTCATTGTTGTCATTCTCTTTAATGAAGCTGTTGATTGTTTCTATGATTTCTTCTTTAATCCACTCCTTCTTTAGGATTAGATTATTTAGTTTCCAATTGATTTTTGGTTTATCTTTCCATGGCCTTTTATTACATATAGTTTTTTATTGCATTATGATCTGCAAAGGATGCATTGATTATCTCTGCCTTTCTGCACTGGATTGTGAGATTTTTATATCCTAGTACATGGTCAATTTTTGTAAATGTTCCATGTATCACTGAGAAAAAGATATATTCCTTTCTATTCCCATTCAATTTTCTTCAGAGATCTATCATATCTACCTTATCCAGAGTTTTATTTACCTCCTTAACCTCTTTCTTGTTTATTTTGAAGTTAGATTTATCAAGTTCAGAGGGTGGGGGGGTTGAGGTCCCCATTAGTATAGTTTTGCTGTCAATTTCTTCCTTCAACTCCCCCAACCTCTCCTCTAAAAATTTGGATGTTATACCACTTGGAGCATACATGTTTAGTAATGATACCGCTTCATTGTCATCTAGCAGAATATAGTTTCCATCCTTATCTCTTTTGATTAAATCTATTTCTGCTTTTGCTTTGTCCGAGATTAGGATTGTTACTCCTGCCTTTCTTACATCAGCTGAAGCACAATATGTTCTGCTCCACCCTTTGACCTTTATCCTGTGTGTATCCCCTCATTTCAAATGTGTTTCTTGTAAGCAACATATTGTTGGATTATGGCTTTTAATCCAGTCTGCTATCTGTCTCCGTTTTATGGGAGAATTCATTCCATTCACATTCACAGTTATGATTACAATCTGTGAATTTCCCTCCCTCCTCTTTCCCACCATTTGTGCTTTTAGCTCTCCCATCTCCCTTTCCCTCCTCAATAGTATTCACTTTTCACTACCTCCTCCTGCAGCCTTCCCTTCCTTCTTTTAGCCCCCCTCCGACCCTTTACTCTTATTGTTTCTTCCCTCCCTTTTGGCTTCCCTCCCCTTTCTTCCCCCTTCCCCTCCTACTTACATATAGAGCTAGTTAGGATTATCTACTTAAGTTTATTGTTCCCTCCTTTAAACAAATCAAATGAGAGTACCTCTCAAACAATGCTCATCTCCCTCCTCTCTTTCTCTCTACTATAATTTTGTACTTCTTCCTGTGATATATTGCCATTTTCTGCTTCCTCCTTTTCACACCTCCTGTTACAATTCCTTCTCATACTTAAATCATATTACTTTATACCGGTTCCCTCTATGTATATCCCTTTTACATTTCATAATAGCTGCACAATTCTCAAGATTAATAGGTATCATCTTCCCTTATAGGGAGGTTAAACAGTTTGCCCTATTTGAGTATCAAGTTTTTTCCCCCCTGTTTACCTTTTTATGATTCTCTTGAGACCTGCATTTGAAGATCAAATTATCAATTGAGTTCTGGCATTTTGGTCAGGAAGCTCTGGAAATCCCTTACTTTGGTGAATGACTTTCTCTTTGCCTGAAATGTTATACTGAACTTTGCTGGGTAGTTGATCCTTGGTTGTAGTTCCAACTCCTTTGCCTTACGGAATATTGGGTTCCAATTCCTTCGATCTTTTAATGTAGAAGCTGCAAGGTCTTGTGTGATCCTGACTGTAACTCCTTGATATCTTAATTGTTTCTTTCTGGCTGTCTGTAGTAGTTTCTCCTTCACTTGATAGTTCTGGAAGTTGGCAATGATATTTCTTGGGATTTTGGGTTTGGGATCCCTTTTGGGAGGTGAATGGTGGATTCTTTCAATGACTATTTTGCCCTCTGAATCTGGCACTTCTGGGCAGTTTTCCTTGATGATTTCCTGGAAGATATTGTCCAGACTCTTTTCTCCATCATGGGTTTCTGGCAGGTCAATAATTCTTAAATTTTCTCTCCTGGATCTATTTTCCAGGTCAGTTGTTCTTCCAATTAGATATTTTACATTTTCTTCTATCTTTTCATTCTTTAGATTTTGTTTGACTGATTCTTGCTGTCTCACTGAGTCTTTAGTTTCTACTTGCCCAAGTCTAATCTTTATCAAATTGTTTTCTTCAGTTGACTTTTGCATCTCCTTTTCCATCTGTCCAATTTTTCCTTTTAAGGAGGTATTTTCTCCAGTTAATTTTTGTACTTCCTTTTCCATTTGACCAATTTTCCCAGTTAGATTTTGTGTTTCCTTTTCCATTTGACCAATTTTCCCAGTTAGGTTTTGTGTTTCCTTTTTTCCATTTGACCAACTGTTCCTTTTAGGGAGCTATTTTCTCCAGTTAATTTTTGAACTTCCTTTTCCTTTTGTTCAATTTTCCTTTTCAAAGAGATGTTCTCATCAGTGAATTTTTTTTTATAATTTTAAAATCATTGGCCAGTTTTTCTTCTATTTCCTTCTTCAGTTGTTCCAGGAGAGCTGCTTGTGCTTGCAAGCAGTTCATAGTCCTTTCTGAAGTTTCAGATGGAAGTGTAGTCTCAGCTCTGACCTCTTTGGTGTTTGTGTTTTGGTCCTTATTCCCATAGAAAGATTCTATGGTTTTTTCATCCTTCTTCTGCTTTTTCTTGTTCATGATGCTGATTGAGGGGCTTCTCTGGTTCTTTCAGTCAGAAGCTACAGAACTTTGTGCTGAGGTGATGTGTGAAAAAGCTAAAAGCAGGTTTTTGTTTTGTGTTTCCCCGGATCAACCCTGGGGTTAGCTTTTTAAGTGTGGGGGAGGAGTGTTCTAATCACGGGAGATCTCCTCAGCCAAACTGAGGCAAAGGCAAGCTCAGGGAATGGTGATCTCAGCTGCCCTATTGTCTTCCTGTTTCTCAGGGAGCGCTGAGGCATGCCTAGATGCTAATGTGTGTTCCCACCCCTCCTAGGGCTCCTCTCCTGGTGCTGAGGCTTGCTTGGATCCTAATGAGAGTTTTCTATGCCCTGGGTCCTCTGTCCTTCCAGTTTGCCTCCTCCACAGTAGAAGGAGTCACCCTTAGCTATTTTACCTAGCCTCAGGTGTTATGAGACTATTGGCCCCTTCTGCTGTTCTCACTGATCCAGGATTTTTCTGGGGAAATATTTTATGGTTCTTTCATGGTCATCAAGGGGCAAGGAGAGAGCATTTACTGACCACTCCATCATCCTGGCTCCCGGAGGTTCAAGTAGGTGACTTACCAATGTTTAATCTTCAGACTGAAAGTCTCAAGAGCTGCTGCGCTGATATCTGGAGCTCAGCGACTCTCACTGTCTCGACTCAGCTTGTCTACCACCCTTGGATGCTCCATCAGCAATCTTTTATTTAAAAATGATTTCTACATACCAGATCTCTAAATATCCCATTGGGGAATACCCTCCTCTAACTATCCCTCTAAAAAGCAAAAATCTTCTCACACAAGAATAACATCTGGTGTCTATGTTCTCCTCTCAAATCAAATAGATCCTAAAATACATCCAAGGTTCAAGATATATGTACCAGATCTCTAAATATCCCATTGGGGAATACCCTCCTCTAACTATCCCTCTAAAAAGCAAAAATCTTCTCACACAAGAATAACATCTGCTGTCTATGTTCTCCTCTCAAATCAAATAGGTCCTAAAATACATCCCAGGTTCAAGATATTCTGTATTAAGTTGTAGGGCTTTTAGAAAGGTAAGGCACAAAAGAATTTCAAACTGAGGGGTCACCTTTCAACTGAGGAATAGCTAAACAAATTATTATATACAAATATAAGCAAATATTATTGTGCCATAAGAAATGACAAAAGGAATGGATTCAGAGAAGCCTGGAAAGACTTGTATGAACTGATGCAAAGTGAACAGAACAAGAGGACAGAACCAAGAGGACAATATATACATTGACTTCAACATTGTAAAAGACAACAACTTTGAAAGACTTAAAAACTCTGATAAATACCATGACCAATCATGACTCAAGAAGACTAATATATAGCAATCTTCCTGTCTATTGGCAGAGAAGTAGTGGACTGGAGGTGTAGAATAAGACGTACATTTTTAGCTACAACCAATACAACATACATTTGTTTACTTTACTATACTTAGTTCTTTAAAAGTACAACTTTTATTTGGAAGAGTGTAATGAGGGAAGGGGAATGGAGGGAGTCATACTGATTGGAAAATTTTTAAAAAGTGTTATGAGACTTTTAAAAAAAAATTCACAGAGAGGAGTAGAATGAAATTTGTAAGGGGACAGAGGCAAACAGCATTATTGGTACTACCAAGTTATTTGGTTAATATTTTAAAAATAAGCTGTATGTGAAATGTTCACAATTTCATATATAATCCTTTTTCTATCCTTTGGATTCTTTTCTGTCCTTCTATCCTTTTCTTTCCTTCATGTTTATTGATGATTATCAAGCTTATAATAAAGAAAAATTATATTTTTAAGAAGATGGCCTACTGTCACATGTCAAAGGATGAAAAAGTTTCATCCCAAGAGCTCCACTGACATTTTTGTGATATCAGGGGAAATAAAGAAAGCTTCCAACACATTATGTACACCTCTTGTCAACTTATGGAAGGACTTGCACAACAATCAGACAAGATTAATAAGGAGGGAGGGAGAGACATCTGGCTGGCTCTCTGTATGAATCTGTGTCCAGATTGTGGAGATTACAAATCCATTTGACTATTTGTTTGAAAGAACAGAAAAGCAGATCAATAAAAGAGATTTGATTACACTGAACTAGAATCAAATGTGTAGAAGACATTAGTAGTGTTCAATAGATTCAAGTTCACAAAACTTCCCTAAGGAAGGAATTCTTTATTCACTCAAAATTAGTTGGAAGAATTAGACAGCAGTATGTTGGAAAAATGAAATTCAGTCAAATTTCAGAACATACCCTACAATAAATTCCAGCAAATTTATGTGTTTTTTAAATCTCAAGCAGCTAGATGATGGAATAATAGCTCTCACAGCTTTAAAGAAGTTAAATTCTTGGTTTTTTTAACCAATAGAAAAAAATTTGAAATAATCAATAATATAAAATATAAAATAATTGAAATAATTTGATCATATAAAAATGAATAGCTCTTGTTCAACAAAAGAGAAATGCATTCAGAATGAAAATCAAAGATTCAGGTTGAGAGTTCTTTCTCTTTTTTTAATTAATGTTTTATTTTTTTCCAATTATATGTAACAACAATTGACATTTGTTTTTTAAATTTTGAGTTTCCAATTCCCTTCCTCCCTGCCCCCACATTGAGAAAGCAAGCAATTTGATATCAGTTATACACATGAAGTCATGTAATGCATATTTCCATATTAGTCATGTTGTAAAAGAAAACACACACACACATATGAAATTAAGGGGAAAAAGTATACTTTGATCTGCATTCAGACTTCATCAGTTCTTTCTCTACAGGTGGATAGCATTTTTCATCATAAGTCCTTCAGAATTGTCTTGGGTCATTGTATTGCTAAGAGTAGCTAAGTCATTAATTTTTTAATATAGTAGGGTGAGATACCCAATTGAGAGTGTATGTTATTCCCTCCTTAGCCAAATATGATGAGAGTAAGGCTCACTCATTCCTTCTCACCTCCCTCTCTTTCCCTCCATTTAAAAGCTTTTTCTTACCTCTTTTATGTAAGGTAATTTACTCCATTATACCTTTCCCTTTCTCCTTCTCCCAGTACATTCCCTAATTTTATTTTTTAGATATCATTCCTTCATATTCAACTCAGGCTGTGCCCTCTGTCCCCCCTCACCTCTCTCTCTTTCGTATATATATATATATATATATATATATATATATATGTATATGTATGTATGTATATGCATGTATGTATGTATGTATGTGTATGTATATTCCCTCCAACTACCCTAATACTAAGAAAAGTGTCATGAATTACAAATATTATCTTTCCATGTAGGAATGTGAATAGTTCAACTTTAATAAGTCTCTTATGATGTCTCTTTCCTGTTTGTTTTGTCATACTTGTCTTAAATCTTGTATTTGAAAGTCAGATTTTCTATTCAACTCTGGTCTTTTCATCAAGAATGCTTGAAAGTCCTCTATTTCATTGAATATCTATTTTTTCCCCTGAAATATTATACTCAGCTTTGCTGGGTAGTTGATTCTTTGTTTTAATCCTAGCTCCTTTGACCTTCAGAGTATCGTATTCTAAGCCTTCCAATCCCTTAATGTAGAAGGTGCTAAATCTTGTGTTATCCTGATTATATTGTTTATTTTGGACTGCATGAAATATTTTCTCCTTGACCTAGGAACTCCCAATTTTCCTCTACTTCTCTAATCTAATTTTTAAAATCCTTTTTGAGTTCTTTCAGGAATTTTTTCTTCTTTTCTTTTGGCTTGAGACCAATTCACATTTTCTTTGAGGCTTTGGATATAGTAGTTTTGACTATATCCAAAATAGTGGGTGTATTCTGAGTTGTCTTCTGAGTTTGCATTCTGATCTTCTCTGTCACCAGAGTACCTTTCTATGGTCAGGGTTGCTGTTGTTGTTTGCTCATGTTTCCAGCCTAGTTCTTGACTTCTGACTTGATGTTAAAGTTGGGATCTGCTCCTAGATTGGAAGGAGCACCACTTCAGGTTATTTGTGTAGTGGTTTTCAGACCTAGTTTTGGGGATCTGTAAGTTTTTAGTTTTTCCAAGGTGGTATAATCTAAGGAGAAGTGTATTTTCTACTCTCCTGGCCTGTGCTCTGGCTTGTAAATGACCACAAGCACTCTTTTTTTGCCCTGGAACTGTGACCTGGATACAGTCACAAGCTCTGGCAGGCTAATGCTTCTACTCACCTTGGGATTTCAAACCAGAACAAGACCCAGATCCAAGTATAGGCAATGCAATAGAATCCTGCAATGTGTCAGCAAAAGGACTCCTATTATGTCTTCTTGACTAGTTTTCCAGTTCCCTTACCATCTATGGGCTCCAAAAACCACTGCTGATTTAGTTGTCCTCAAGTCCTGCCACTGGTTTGCTGGGGCATGGGCTGTGCTGGCACAGCCTGTGATGAACTGTGCTCTACTTTCACCGCATTATGGCAGACCTTTCTTACTGAATTTGTAAGTTCTCTCAGGCTAGAAAATTGTTTTGTCCCATCCTTTTATGAGTTCTACCACTCCAGAATCCTTTTTGAGGCATTTTAAAAAGTTATTTGGAGGGGAATTTGGGAGAGCTCAGGCAAGTCTCTGCCTTTTCTTTACCATTTTGATTCTGCCCCACCCTCCTCCCCTTCCCCCTATTCTACTTTTTAAGGACTTCTTTTCTTCACTGAATTTTTGTGCATCTTTTTCCATTTGGACAGTTCTGATTTCTAATGAGTTCTCTTCAGTAGATTTTTGTACTTCTTTTACCATTTGGACTATTAAAGGTATTATTTTCTTTAGTATTTTTTTGTGTGATTCCTTTGCCTCACTATTGACTTTTTTTCTTGATTTTCTTACATCACTCTCGTAAGGAGGCTAGGAACTCTTGGACACCATTGTAGGACTGCACCCAACTGCCTGGAACTAATGGTGTCTGAGGCAGGACCGCCACCCTTGTTTTTCTCCTGGAGTTTGGGGAAAGTGGGCAATCATGAGTTGGACACAAGGAGAATGCAGAGCAGGGTTTGGAGGAGTAGATTTGACCTTCAGAGAGATTGGCTGAAGGGCATAATTCATGAGGCTATTATGTTATAAATAATGCTGCTTTACTGAAAATAGACAGAGTTGCCTTACACCCTGCCTCCGACCTCATTCATTGCATGCTGAGAACAAGATAGGGTCTTGCTAGCCAAGACCCCCAACCCAAAGAGGAAGGTCACATTATGGCACCCTGCATGGGGTGAGAGAAGCCCCTCGTACTTTGTGAGGCTCCTTGTCATCGGGACAAGGAAGGACAGATCCAGAGGTACGCAGCCAGACCAATCACAAGAGAACAAAGAAATTAGCTCATGGATCATGAGTCTCCAGAAGCAACCCAAAGGGGTAAGTATCCTTCAGTGAGGTAAGAAAAAGTTTCTTATCATGGGGCAAGCAGCCTCCATCACAGAAATATCTGACATGGATACTTTCATGCAGATCATATATAAGATTATTAAGAAGCAAGGGTGCTCAATACAGTTCAAAAAAAATAAGACAGTTTAAAGAGACAGGCGAAGTAATTCATGTGGTGAAAGGCATGTAGGAGTCAGAGGAAGGGACTATAAATCTTGAATAGTGGGAAACAGTAGGCAATCAAATGAGTGTGTATTATAGAGAGGTCAGACCAAGTGCTTCTCCTGTTAAAATATTTTCAATTTGGGAACGTACCTAAAATATGTCTTCTGAAACCTGAACAAGTACTGTTAGCAACAATAACAGTAAAAGTAGATGCAGCCTCTAGTACAAAAGGGAAGGAAGACCTGATAGTGTGTCACACAAAAATTTAAAATAGAGTCTCCTCTTCTCATTGCTCCTCCATTCTACAAGTCTAGATCACAAGTTTGTGAAAAATACAAGAGCCTGAAGGGATTGTACAAAAAGTCTTTTGGCAAGCCACAGAAAGAGGAGAAGGAATACTTTTGGAAATGAGGCTAATGTTGGTATTAATAGAAACCCCACATCCCTATGACCCAGGAGCAGCTATAAGAAAACATATCCCTCTGGATTTTAAATTCTCAAAGAAATTACTCAATTATGGACCAGATAGTCTTTACATTCAGTCTCTTCTAGACATCATTTCTCAGACAGCCCTATACCCTACTGATTGGTGCAATATAGCTAAACCACTCTTGAAGGACAAGATTACTTAGTTGGAAATCTGAATTGTATGAAAGATGTTTGGAACACAGTGATAGAAAGTAAGCCAAAGTTATAATTTATGCAGAGAATTTCTGACAATTTTTTTTTTCAGTTTTTGGATTCTTTTTTTATTGTCTGTATATGTGTTCAGTCTTTACATGTTCTGTGTGTGTTTGTGAGTTATTATGGCTTGCTCCATTGTAGCTAGAATTTGCAATGTTATCTCTTTTCCTCCCCCTCATCCCTTCTCTCTGATGGCTGCAGCATCAGGGAGGAGAATGGGAGAGAGAAAGAGAGAAACTAATCTTATATTATTTAGTTTATATGATTGCTAAATGCAGTTTTAGATAAGAAATACAAGGAAATAATATGTGACGCTTTAAAGGGGCTTTAATCAAAGCCCAGTAGGAGAACAACATGGGTATGAAGTTTTAGGAAAGCATAAAAGTTCTGGAAATTATTGGAAAGTTGTTGATAAAATTCTCTCTCTCTTTCTACTTTCTAACTCTGGCCAGGTTGTGAAGGTGGCAAGAAAGACAAGAAGAAATCGGGGAAATTTCTTCCCCTCTTATCAGAAAGGCAGATTGACTAGCATTTTAATTATCTCTTGCCTCTCCTAAAAGAGAAAAGTTTTTGTATAACAGGATACAACTAAAAGGTCATATTTTAAGTGAAACATGTCACTCCTAATTGGATGTTTAAGACAGGTCAGAATTTGTTGTGTTATTTGACACTAAGGCAAATTGGGAAAATGCATAAATCTGAAAATGAAAAAAGACACCTCAGAGATAAAGTTTTGAACTCGCAAGTGGAAAGGAGGGGACTAGGCACCACCAGACTTTGTTCCAGAGTTTCCCTCACTTACACTTGCAGTTGTACAACTTTTTCTT
The DNA here is from genome assembly GCA_023548195.1 of Bettongia penicillata ogilbyi. Taxonomy (NCBI): domain Eukaryota; kingdom Metazoa; phylum Chordata; class Mammalia; order Diprotodontia; family Potoroidae; genus Bettongia; species Bettongia penicillata. The sequence goes on from JAJHZJ010000229.1 coordinate 2,055,912, forward strand.
TCAAAAACATTTTTAAGGAGTGGACACAGATGTGAAATTTTCTTGAGTAAAAGTTAGAGCCATTAAGATTTTTATTTTACTCCATAATCTAGAAATGGTGTTAGAGAAAGTATTATAATGTTTTGTAATTGCCATTTGGAAAACCAGGTATTTTCACCTTTGCCTGTTAAAGAAGTTACAGCTAAAACAATTTAGTAAATAATTTAATAAACAATTTAATAAATAAAAAAGTTGTAAGATTGTTAGCTAAGTTTTTGAAGTTTCTGTTTTAATGCCAAACCTAAAATTGTTAATTGAGTATTGTGTGTGGAAAGAAATGAATTGAGTAAAGATTTCATTTAGACTGCTTCTGCCCATTCAGAAAATTCCTCTTGTATGTTTGGGGGTTGGCAGGCATGGGATCCGTGCCGATTCCTTTTATTTTGTAAAATTGTCAAAGCCCCTTTCATGTGGACAAGTTCACCAGTCCTAAGAAAGAAATTTGTTTGGCTTATATAATTCATAAACAATGAATGTGAGTTGCTCAAAAGTTGTAATAAATGGAAAAGATTTTTAATAATTAGCTTTTATATCAGGACAAGTTTTAAATTTGAGAAGGAAGGATCTTAAATGGAATCTCTTATGCATGTGAATCCTGTTAATCTTCATTGCTTATTGCAACTCCATGGAAATACAAATAACTGTATTTGGCTTTAAGTTGTGACTAGTGAAATTTGCTGTTTAAAGTAAAAGCATTTGGGACCATAAATATTTTTGTTAAAGTGTGAATTTGGGTATAGTTGTCTACTTTAAATCAGTATCTGAGAGAATTACCACAAGTTATTCAGAGGAAATGTGATCCTGCACTGTTAAGAAGTGAAGTTGTACCTGGAAAGGAAATACCAAGGAGACAATTCTGGACTCAATCTAGGATGGGATCCTCCTGGTCAGTTTCCCCATTGTGTTCTTGTAAATAAAGAAAATGTTTCCCACCTGATTATTCTTGAATCTGGCTATAAAACAGATACTATATGATTGGAAAATTTCACTCCTATCTGAATTCAAACAGATATTTTATCCTGTCGTATTTGCTATATCACATGTCCCTACTTTTTTCTTCTATAGCAAATTTCTATGATCAATAGCAAGTGACCAAGAAAATATGTGAGCCCTTTTGTTACTGGGAAATCTTACTGAAAAAACTAATATTATTTTTATCTGAAATTAGAACATGTTCATAAATTTGTGTAAACTACTTAAGACTTACCTTAAGATGCCCTCATTGTTTAAAAGGATTTTAAAAGCATTAGTGTTTTCTATAATCAGTCTCTTACTGTTACCAATGTGAGATTACATTGCACATTTTTGACTAAAGCATTTTGTAATATCTAGGAACTCTGTAATAATTAAGAACTTGGATTGTTGTAATACTTTGGGAATTCATATTACTTAAGGACATTTTTACATCAACTAAGTTTTTATGAGTTTTAATTTTAAAAGATTTTTTTTTGCTTCAAAGTGAAAAGAGAACTATCATTTTAAAAGGTTTCAACAAATTTTCTTTATAAAATTTTAGTGACTTTCTTAACATCAGGATAAATTTTCAACTCTTTTAAAAGAAAAAGAAATATTTTTAGATGAAATGCTTTTCAAAGAAAAAGGGGATAAAGTCTACTAAATTTTCATTTTCAATATAATGTATTGCTAAATTAATATATAATGATATAAATGTGTAATATGTGAATATGTAATAATAATGTAATAAGTAATATGTAATAAATATGTAATATGTAAAGCAGAAAAGCTCTTGCTGTTTTAAGCTGAATTTGTGGTCATTCCATGGCCTAAGCAAAAGTTAAAATTAGTGTTGGAACTTGCTGATAACTTAATTTCTAAAAGTTTTTCTTCCACAATGAATATTATACAGAAGAAGATAACCAAGCCTGTGAAACATCGATGAAAATCTATTTAGTTGTGAGATTCAAGTTAAAAATCTCTTTTGTTTAAGACAATACAACTATGCTGGTGAACAGTAATAACTTATGCATTATCTTGTCCATGGTAGAAATATAAAAGAATATAAAGCAGTCTGAACGATCATTTCTAAAGATTTGGAAAGCTAAATGCAAATTTGATCAAAAAATACAGAAAGTAGATAAGGAGGTTGGGGACAAATGGGACTCATCCAAGCCTCTCCTATCCCTAGATAATTATTAAGTACGTCAAGAGAGTGTGAGGAAGTCTGACAGTATTCTCACACCCATCTCACTTCTAGTTATTTTATTCTTACTCCTTTTTGGTCCTTGTTTGTTTAATCTCTGTGCCAGATTTGTGTCTTCTATGTTTCTTTGTCCAAGACTATCACCTATCACCCTCTGAATCATCAAGTTCTTCATACTGGTTAAAGACCCAACCCCTCCAATATTGGGACCCTGTGAGGCAGGCTCAACTCTACGTTCAATCTCAGCAGGAAGCAGTTTCAGAAGCCGAGACTTCCATCCCTTATCCCAAAATATGTTGGGTCCCATCTGTTTAAAGAGGGACAGGGTGGGGTGCTTGAGTGCATGTACTTGGGCCCGAGTTCTAATATTACATTTCTCTTTACAAATCATTCATATTTCAGGAATACCATATAACCCTATGGGTCAGGCAATAGTATAAAGCAAGAATAAAACTCTCAACCTGTTCCTTCAAAAACAAAAAGGGGTAATGCTTGGTAGGTCCCCTAGGGAGCAATTGGCACAGGCCGTATATGCTATTAACAACTTAACCTTAGACTATGACAACCTTACTCCTTTACAAACATTCTTTTCATTTTTTGGTGGTAACGATATCAGAATTACTAGTAAAAAAGCAGATTGCACCCCAGCAACAACAAGTGTTGTGGAAGGATGTCAATAAGGTATGAAGAGGACCTGATAGGGTGGTAACTAGAGTGAGAGGATTTCTTTCTGTCTCCACAGATGGCGGGGTCATCTGGGTCCAAGAAAGAGACACGAGACCTATCCAAGCAGATACAGAAGCTGTGCCTGCACAAAAAAGACCAGCCGGGGCACAGAAGAAGAGGAAAGGCTAAAGGAGATACCAAACAGACTCTCATTGGGCTCCTCTTTTTACTGAATTCCCTTAACTTGGTTAAGATTGACAAAAATTGGACTGTGACTTTTAATTGTCATTTGCTTGAATTGCTCTGTGAATGCTTGCATAAATGAAAAAGTGGGAGGCTAAAAGGTATATTTCTTGTATTATTTTTGGAATTACTGCTTTAGTAGCCATTATTGCTAGTAGTATAGTTTTAACAGAAGGTATTATGAGTGTACAAACAGAAGTTAAACAAGCCAAATATTTAGATCAATTGTCCAGAAATATTACAAGGGTATTTCAAGTACAAGAAAAAATTAATAAGGATTTTTATCAAGCCATTGATGAATTGCAAGGGTATTAATAGAAATTAATGAAGAAGTTGAGATACTCACTTTATAATGTGATTATAGGTTTACCCATTTTTGTTTGTTAAATGTGAATTATAATGATACCCATTATAATTTTACCAAAATTGCCATCACTTAAGAGGATTATGGAACGTTAATAATGTAACTATGGATATGGATGATTTGGAACAAATTATTCAGATTATTGATGATGCCAGAAGTCATAGCAACTTGGATCCACCCGAGGCTGCACAACAGATTGCAGACACGATAAATAGATCACAGGGTTTCTTAAGTGACCTTGCACAAGACTTTGGGCTGTTGGTCATAGGCCTTGCAAGAGTATTTTATATTTGTATATGTGCTCCTGCCCCGCTGTCCTTGATCATCAGTACTATACATAACTTGTCATTCAACATTCGGATGAATAGAAAAGAGTCACTGTAAAACAAAAAGGGGGAGATGTAGAGAACCTTGAGGAGTAGCTGACTTGAAAAGTTAAGTGATATATTGTTCTCAGGTGCACGTCCTTGAATTTGGGTTTTGAAGTTCCAGGAATCAGAGCCCCTGCTATACAGGATAACATTCCAATTGAAGAGGCCTTGAGGCCTCCCTTTCTGCTTATCACAATGTGCTCTGTTTCATGCCTCAATCACTACCCTTATGGTTTTTTACTGTTTAAGCATCCCAATCCCCTGATTTATTGGCTCAGTGGAGAGGAGGTTGAGGTGATACAGTTTCAGATGAGCTTGCAATGTGACCATCAATGGTCCACAATATGTGTTACTAAGAAAGAGTATAACTCTACACAATGGGATTGGAAGAAGATCCAAAACCATTTGAAGCCTGTCCTCAAACCTTACTCTAACTATTGACAATTTGTTCCATCTAGCTAATGAAATTAAAGGTGCTGCAAAAATTGATTTGATGCCTGATAAGACAGCTCAAGATATTATTGATTTCTTTAAAAAGCTTAATCCTACCTCTTCGCGAGAAAAGATATTCTCTATCATTGTTTCTAGTTTTCTTGCTTTGTTATTATTATTGTGCTTTTTAGCCTTTATCTTAAAAATGTTTTTTAAGGCTTTAAGCAATGCATTGACTGAAGTATGCCATGCTATGTGGAAAGCCCACTCTACCAAAAACAAAAATGGGGAATTGTAAGGAGGGGTAGGAACTCGTGGACACCATTGTAGGACTGCACTCAAGGTGCCTGGAACTAATGGCATCTGAGGCAGGACCACCGCCCTTTTTTTTCTCCTGGAGTTTGGGGAAAGTGGGCAATCATGAGTTGGACACAAGGAGAATGCAGAGCAGGGGTTGGAGGAGTAGATTTGACCTTCAGAGAGACTGGCTGAAGGGCATAATTCATGAGGTTATTATGTTATAAATAATGCTGCTTTACTGATAATAAACAGAGTTGCCTTATACCCTGCCTCCCACCTCATTCATTGCATCCTGAGAAAACAGGATAGGGTCTTGCTAGCCAAGACCCCCAACCCAAAGAGGAAGGTCACAACTCTAATTTCTTTTCCCAGTTTTTCCTCTCTGCCTCTCTTATTTGATTTTTAAAATCCTTTTTGAACTCTTCCAGATATTGACTTTTGAGTCTGAGACCAATTCACATTTTTCTTTGAATCTTTGCATGTAACCATGTTGACTGTGCTCTGATCTGTGAGCAATCAGAAGCACTCTTTTCCTCCCTGGAACTTGCACCAGTGTCTTTGCTCCACTGTGATCACACCTCTGGTGTGCTAGTGCTCCTCCCTACCCTGGATCCTCCTATGGGCAATACAACAGAGGCCTGCACCCAGTGCCACCAAAGGGGCCCCTATAATCTCCTTCTGACCAAATGGTGGTGGATAAATATCCACCACCCTTACCTTCTGTTGGCTGAGATCTTCGAAGCCACTGCTACAGATTCAGTTACCCATTCTCACCCCTTGTGACAGAATTTTCCTGCCAATCTTTTCTAATTTATGTTTAGGAGGACAATTGTTTCACCTCATCCTTTTGTGGGATCTACCACTCCAGAATTCATTTTGAGGCATTAAAGTTTTTGGAGAATAATTTAGGAGAATTCGTGCAAGTCCCTGCCTTATTTTTTTGCTGTCTTGACTCTTTCCCTAATCTATTCTGGGGGTTCTCTCTTGCCTTAGTTATTACCCTGGCTTTGTTCACTTCTCTCCAACAAGGTCATCTGGCCCTGCTATTTACTTGGCCGTTGCCATTGAACTTTTCTATTTGTTTCAGGTGATGTCTCCAATCCTGTGTGTTTTAGGAGGTCAGGAGAGGACACAATAGGAATCAATAGGGATCAATAGGGTCAAGGTCCAGGCCTGGTTATGCAACCAGCCCCCAAGACCAAACTGTCATGTCCAATCTGAATGTGAATTTAATAGGATTGACACCATGTAGGAACTGACCTAAACTGTGCCTAGTCTCCCAATCCTTATCCGCATAAAGACCTTGATGGCATAGTACACCCCTGAAGTGTCTTGTTTTTTCTATGTCTTCAAATTAACTATCCCTTGGTAAAAACTAACTGATGTTAAGTGTTTAAAAGAAACTGGGACACTAGTAACTGGCCCCTTACTACTATGAAGATGGGCAGGAAACACAACCAATGATGATTCCAACCAATGGCAGTAGAAAAGATATACCACAAAACCCCTCAAGGTATCCTAGCATCCTAAGACAAAGATTTAGACAACCTGTGTGAGTCAAAACATAATCGTTAAATTTGTATACACATATATCCAACCTGTTATCTACCTTTGTGGAATTTGAACTCTTTAAAGGCAGTAACTGTTTTGATTTGGGAGTTTGCCTGACATATGTCAGATACTTAATAAATGCTTCTTGTTTATAGGATTGTTTCTGTACTGTGCTATATACCCACTCACCATTTAAAATGTCATTTGATGAATAGTACATGGATTTCAGAAAGACTTACATGAACTGATGCTGAGTAAAGTGAGCAGAACCAGAAGAATATTGTATACACTAACAGCAAAATTATACAATGACTAACTTTAATAGATTTAGTTTTTCTCAGCAATGCAATGATCTAAGACAATTCCAAAAAACTCATGATGGAAAATGCTATCCACATTCAGAGAAAGAACTATGGAGTCTGAACGCAGATCAAAGTATACTGTTCTCTCTCTTTCTCTTTTTCTTTCTTGTGATTTTTCCTTTTTGTTCTGATTCTTCTTTCACAATATGATTAATGTGGAAATATGTGTAATATATTATACATGTATAGTCTATATCAGATTGCAGCGCATCTTGGGGGGGTGGAGGAGAAGGGGAAAAATTCAGAACTCAAAATCTCTGTAAAAGTGAATGTTAAAAACTAGAAATAAATAAGTAAATTTTTTAGTTTTTAAAAAATAAAATTTTATTCAATAATTTGATAAGAGAATTTTTCTGCTTTGACTCTATTCCCACTTGCTTAAGACAGTAAGGTATGCAACTGATTGTCTAGAATATAAAGAAATATAGACGACATCAAACTTTAGACATCAAATTGTAGTTAACTGGTTAGTGAGAAGAGAATTTCTGGCTCAGTTTCATTACAATTTATCTAAGATAAGCATAATAAGTAACTAAGTATACCCCCAGTGTTAATGCTTAGTCTGCACATTCCAATTATATCCCCATTGTTTACTGAAAAGTTTATAATTTTTCTTAATGTAGATCTTCCCCTTGTGCTATCTGTTCTTTGATGTATAAATATTTATCTTTCCCTTCTTTCCTCTATAAAATTCCATTGAAACCACCCTACGTATTATTTGTGTTTGACCTGTGGTAGAACCTTCCAAGCATGTATCAACCATCTGATCGATGGACACACTGTACATTGATCCCGACAACATGATGTTATGTGTGGTCCTCTTCAAGTATGAAGGACATAATAAATGAACAATGTAAGGATAGTTATACTGAGACCTACATGAAGGTGCTAAAAATGGATTCTTGGAACACACTGGGTCTTGTATACCATGGGTCTTTGCTCTGACCATATAAGAAACTGATTATTAAAATGCTTTTGTCTGTTGGTAAGTATGATTGACAGCAGTCCCTATCAACAAATGCTTGGACACTTTTTAAGTCAATAGTCTTCATTTATATGTAGTTCTGGCTCTTTCGTTGAAGTTTTCTTTGGTGTTGTTACTCATTTTTCAATCATGTCTGACTCTTCATGATGCCTTTTAGGATTTTCTTGGTTAAGATACTAGAGGTCTGCCATTTCCTTCTCTAGCTCATTTTAAAGATGAGGAAACTAAAGCAAACAGTGTTAAGGAACTTACCCAGCTTCATACAGCTAGTAGGTATCTGAGACCAGATTTGAACTCACGTTTTCCTGTCTCCAGGCCCAGTACTCTATACATTGCACTGCCTAGCACAGTTTCCTTTATTGGTTGCTATATCTGTTGTCTACAAAGAATATAAAGATTGTTTCTAGCTTTTCATGTATTTATGATTTCTTCATGTTCTAACACAGGATTGTTTTTTGTAAATAGGATTTCTTTTGTAAGAATAGAATGTTTCTATTATTTACTTCAGAAATCAATACAGATCTTTGAAATGTGTTTTTCCAGCATTTTGGTAGAATTCTATATTTTCCTTCTTGTTAGAATTATCCAGATCTAAAATAGGAATATTAATATTTATATAATAATCATTACTAGCAATGTCTTTTCATGATCAAGTTAGCCTTTTCTTTAAGAATTTAGATGCTATACCATTTGACATATACATTTCCTGATATTGTTTCATGTTCTATTGTATCTTTAAACAAAATATAGTTTTCCTGTTTTTCTCTGTTGACTCTCAATTTTTATTTGACTTACCTGAAACTTCTGATATTTTGTAATCACCAGAAATATGATAAATTTTGTTTTAGTTCTTAAAAAAAGAGAACTAGGCTGAAGGAAAAAAAGCATTGTGGTAAATAATTCTGATATGTCTGACATCCAAAACTCCACAAGCAGTTGACAAAAAATTTAAATAGTGAATAGATAAGGGGTAAGTGGTCAAAGGACATGAACAAGCAGTTTCTATTAGAAGAAACACAACTTATCTATATCAGGGGAAAAAAGAGTTTGCTAATAACCAGAGAAATTCTCATTAAAACAATTCTGAGTTATCACCTTGTACCCATCAAAGAGACCAGAAAACGTTAAAAATGATAAAATTCAATATTGCCTCTACAGTCAAAAAATACAGGTATGCTATTAGAATTCTAGGAGAACTCTGAATTGGTGCAATCTTTTTTGAAAGCAATTTAAAATTATGCAATAAGAGCTACAACATTGTAGTTGCTCTCAGCTGAGCAATTTTATAGCTCTTATTAACCCAGTGAACCCACTTCTAGGACTATTCCCTAAAGACATTATTGGCAGGAAAAGAAGATTTATCTCTACAAAAATATTCCTAGCAGCAATATTTATGAAAGGATGACAGTAAATGCATTGCTTTCAAGAATGCAGAGCCAAAGAGAAATAGGACATAGATCGCATACTCCTTTCAGTCCTTTCCAACTAGTTCCTGTGATTTACATGATTGGCATCATGGGAGTGGAAAAGAGAAATAATTTTCTCATTCTAAGTCAATTAAGAATTCAGATTGAAAGAGTCCAAGCAATAACAGGTGAAGAGGTATCTCTATTCAAGAGCCAGGCTTAAAATGGCCAAGTGCTTTCCTACTTAGCTGAGTGGGTACAATTGTCTGGGGTATGCATCACAAAAGAGTTTAATAGAGCTCTTGGGGCTCTAAGCTAAATTGCTAGTAAATACCTCCTCTTAAAGGAAAGAAACTATCACAGTTGAAGATCTGCAGGAGTAGCATGATGACATCTCATAGTATTTCAACGGTTCCAAAACCCTGGAAGTATGTTTCCCCTACTTGTGTTCCCTGCCCATACATGTTTCTTCAATATGTGTCCTTTCCAACTCTCCTCTTTAGGAGGAAACCCATATATATTACTTAACTGAGTATTCAGTATTCTTTTTTCTTTCCTTCATATTCTGTGCCCTACCTTTCCCTATATTTCCAATGGTTTAACAGATCCCTTGACAGAGATCAAGACTCTTTTCTACCTTTTTAGATCCTCCTTCTTCTTTGTCTTTAATTCAAAGTGCTGCCTCCATTTTTTCAAAGGAAAATATCATTTTCCCTGATAATCTTTTGAACTGAGTCATTCTAAGTCAATCCCTTTCTCTTTCAGTAAAGAAGTTAACTTGTTCTTTATGCAAATATAGTAGTTGATTGGCACTGGCAAAAGAACAAACATCACAAATTACTACAGAATTCCCTTTGCCCTTCAAAACTTGTTGGAAGCAAGATCATCAATCCTTATTTTTATGATTCCTAACTCTGGTAACCAATTCCTATGGCAAATTGCTTGGGCACACCTGTTAACTTCACTACTCACTCAGTGGCCAGAGCCTCCTAAGAGAGGATTTATGTGTTGATTGAGGTCTTCTCATCTTTTCTTGAGAGATGAAGCCTGTTCAATCTGCTTTTGATTAAAAATTAGCAGGTTCCTGCCAAAACCCTGATACCGACAGAAGTTAAGCACAGCTGGTTATGATTAAGGGGGCTTACAGCTGAATACAATTACCTGCCATTTTGCACCTCCTTCCTTCAATTCTCTTTCAACACATTTTAGTTCCCACTTCTACATAATTCCTTGTCTATGAGATTGAGTGTGAAAGTGTTTCATAAACTGTAATCTATACAAACATGATGTTTTTTGTTTGCTATTGTATCATGGTTTTCCACTTGATTACGCTTTTTTAATTTACAAAGAATTCTATTAAACCATCTAAGAAGAAATAATTACGAATCATTATGCTATGCTAGAGTGAGATTTTTAAAAATACAAACACCTAGATATAACTAGGTACTTTTCTTCTCCCTAACCTTCAATTGTTAACTGTTCATTTCTAGGGAGAGAATCAATTCTGATACAACATAAGACAAATGTTATCAGTTGTGGAGTACAAAATTTTCCAATCTGCAAGAAAAGCCACTGAGGCAGAACTTCAAGCCCATAGCACTTTATTAAAGTATCCATGTTCCCCACTAATGTAGTAGACCTCAGATCTTCCTCACAATCTGAGATGCCTCCTTTCCCCAATGCCTTTCTATATAGGGTTTGATACCTAAACATACAAAAGAGTCATGGTAAAATTCAGAATCTCACTCGTTGATAGCCCTTCATGTTAATCCTCTAGGAGGGCCAAAAATGATGTATCTGCATAGGTGGTCACAAGATAGGCAAGGCAAGGGTCATCTGCAGTGACCAAATGGTCATAAGATAGGCACCTGCTCATGCTGGACAACAGAGCATGGTCCAGAGGTACAAAAATAATTGAGAGGCTTTCCATATCACACCACCCATGCTGGGCTTAGACTTGGAATTTGCCAGCATTCTTGTGGTTGTGCAAGTAAATTTCATAACAGGTAAACAAGAAATGGATGTTGGATTAAAGTCTGAGGCCTTCTATAAGAACCTATCTTTTCTGATCATCTCCTATGATTTATGTATATATATATATACATTATATACACACACACATACACTTTTATTCTTGTACTATTGTTAGACAACTGACTAAATGCACATTTCTAGATGAGTATGTCACTAATGACTGTTAATAATCATTACCCCTTGTGGAATCACGCTGAAATGATTAATACTGATTGAAATGGAGTAAGGACAAAAATAAATCATTTCTCACACAGTTCTACCAACCCCCTCCAGGCTTTCCAATATGAAGCTTCAGAGCCAATACTGGCTACAAGGGACTTGATAGCAGTTAGAAAGAATTTTCTTACTGTAACCCAAATGGCATAAAGACCTGGAATAGTGAGTGTATGAATGAATAAAGCATCTTTAAGCACTTATTATGTGGAAAGCATTTGTGCTAAGGGCTAGAAATACCAAATGAAAATAAAACAATCCCTCCTCTCAAAGACCTCATATTTTCATGGGAGAGACAACACACATAGAAGGTAAGATGGAATGGTCCCATGATCCTTAGGGTGTAGCAACAAAACAGACGCTAAGACCTCTTCTTTAAAGGAGTCTTCACTGATAAAATATCCATTCCTAGTGTTGAACCACTTGACAGTGCCAAAGACTTTGGTGACAAGAACTTTCTTTTCTAGTTCTTCTCTAGAGGACTAGAACTCTAGAACTTGGGTGCTGGTAACACCTGCAGGAACAGTTGCCAGACAGCATCTCCACAGGGATTGCTTCACAGGATGCTTTCTTAGGGCACTGGGATGGAAATAATGATATTCCCAAGACTCTTAGGCTTAGGGTCCTGGTCTGTCTGCATCATGGTCTGAGGGGACATGATGGTCAAGGTTGTGGTGATTTGACTTGTCTGGTACATCCCTTCTGTCCTTTCAGGTACATTACTGCTTCCAATAAACTGACTTGCCTACCCTGTATGTGACCGTTGGTTGGCAATTGATGAGGGTGGTTGATCCATTCTTCCCAGGAGTTGCTTCTCTGTATGATGGTTGTAAAGCCTGGGCTGGAAGTAGATCTAGGGACTTGGGCTGGTGGTCTGGGGATTGTTGCCCCTTCCAGGGCTTCTTTGCTGACCTGCCTGTTGGTGGCATGTGGTCAGCATTTGTTGCTAGGGGTGATGAGGAAGGTGGACTCCCTCTCCCCTCTATGATGGCTGTGGCAGCTGGACTGGAAGCAGATCTAGGGGCTTGATGAGCACTGATATAAAAGCAAAGCAGTTCAAAAGAAATTTCATCTAAAGATACTTCTATAGGTCTTACTCACAAAACAGGTGAGATAGTCCAAAGCTATGAACCATTTCTACAAAAGATCTGTGACCCCTCTCTAGGAGGAAAGACTACATAGCAGCTGCAATTCAGCAGGAAACTAGCTAGTCAAAAGTTAGCAAAGAAGTCCAACCAGGAAATGTCACTAACTGTTGCAATTCAAGGAAGCCCTGTAGATGGCAATAGAACAGAGGAGCTAACCCAGTAGCTCACAATTTACAGCTGGGCAGAGAAAGCAGCCCTACAGATGATGTCACCGGGTTGGGCAGATAAAGGCAGCAGCTCTTCAAAGAAGCAGCAAGTGGCAGCCTTAAAGGCAGAGAACTGTTGCATCTGGGATGTAACCCCAGGAGGTCAAGTTGTCCAAGATACATGCATTTCCCTATCGTCTTCATGTTCTTGGATTCCTTTTCCCATTGATGGCATGGGAGATTGTGCAAAAGTATGTTCCTACAGTATGAGAGGAATTTTTATTATGATTTAATTTGTCATTGTTTCAATGAAATGCATTTTGATTTGGATTAATATGTCCTTTGACTTTGTCTACCAAAAGAGAAACACTGGTGGGGGCTTGTGACCTATGGTTTTGAGTAGATGCTAACTCAAACCATACCTTGAACTTGATGTGGCTTTCAGGATCACATATTTGAGGAAAGGGTAGACTACACTAATCAATCTAATCCTAATTGTGCCCCAGGTTTTAGAAAAATTACCCCTGAATCCTTCAGGGTTTCTTTGTGCTTTTTTACATTTGGGAACATTTTGCTGTTGGTTTTTACTCAGAATCAATTTTCTTATGATTGGAGAGACCTGCCTGTCAGGTAATGAGAAAAAAAAGCCCATTCTAAAGTCTTTAGAACTCTGATATCTCCAGTGCAAGAGACTTTCTTTGGAGCTATCATGAGGAGGAGTTCCTGGACAATAGAAGATATAATCACCTACATAGCTATATGTAATAGCTATATAAATATCCACCACCCTTACCTTCTGTAGGCTGAGATCCTCAAAGCCACTGCTACAGATTCAGTTACCCATTCTCACCCCTTGTGACAGAATTTTCCTGCCAATTTTTTCTAATTTATGTTTAGGAGGACAATTGTTTCACCTCATCCTTTTGTGGGATCTACCACTCCAGAATTCATTATTTTTAAGACTGCTATAGATAAAGCAACATAGACTAAAAGAGTTACACAGCTAGTGAGTGTATCTGACAGGATCTGAACTGTCTTCCTAAGTCTGAACACTCTATCCAATGTACTGTATAGGTATAGTCATACATGACAGACTCACCGGATAAAATGAGTCAAGAAGACCTGAGTTCGATTCTCATTTTTGACATGCTAAGTGAGTGCGCCAGAGAAGTCACTGAATCTCACTTTAGTTTCTTCATCTGCAAAATGGGAGATCATAATATTTGCAGTATCTGCCTAACAAGGTTGTTATAAGACATTTGTTGAAATCAAAGTTGTTGCATTCATCTATAGAGGTGTTCCTAATCTGGGGTTCTTGGAAGGGTTCATGGATAGATTTCAAGTGATTCATAAACAAAAATGGGAAAAAAAATTCTATCTTTATTTCAGTATAATTGATTTCCTTCATAATTCTATACATTTTCATTTATGTATTTAAAAAAGAGACATTACTCTGATAAGGGGTCTATACGTTTCACTAGATTACCCAAAGGATCAGTCAGTCAATCAATTAGCATTTAATAAGCACATAGAGTATGCGGGACTGTGCTAAGTCCTGAGGATAGAAAGAAAGGCAAAAAACAGTTCTTATTCTATAGGAACTCAGTGTAATGGAGAAGAGTATGCAAACAACTAGGTACAAGCAAGATACAGACAGAATAAATTAAGGGTAGCCTCTGAAGAAAGGTACTAAAATTAAAGGGGAAAGGCCTCTTGTGTTCGGTGGGACTTTAGCTGAATCTTAAAGAAAGCCAGGCAAGTTGATAGGCAGATAGGCAGAAAAGAGGAAGGAGCTCATTCTAGCACTATGGGACAGGCAGTGAAAATCTTCAGTGGTGACATAGAGTGTGTAGGGGGAGGAAAACCAAGGAGGCCGATGTTGGGGAGGAGGGTGAGAGAGGGGGGAAAGTATAAGAAATTTAGAAAGGTGGGAAGGACCCAGGCTAAGAAGGGCTTTAAAAGCCAAACAAAAGATTTATTTGATCCTGGAGGTAATAGGGAAACATAAGACCTCATTGAATCAAGGGCATAATATCGTCAGATCTGCATTTCAGAAAGATCGATCTGAGAGTAAGTGGAGGTTGAGTTGGAATGGGGAGAGACTCAAGGCAGGGACACCAACCAGCAGGCTGCTGCAATAGTCCAGGCACGAGGTGGTGAGAGGCCCCACCAGGGCAGGAAAGTGGAAGCAAAGAAGGGAGCCCATAATGGAGATGTAACGAAGGGGAAAAGGCTAACGCTAGATACCCAAGTGGATATGGTAGGATAAGAGAGAGTGAGAAGCTGAAGATGACAAGTAGATTGTGAACTTGGGTGGCTGGTTTGCCTTCCCCCACCCCCCCAAAAAGAGTGATCTATATAATGCTCTTTGCAAAACTTTAAGAATTACATGAATGTTAACTATTTTATTCCCTTCTAGAGGAAAGTGGTTAGGACCACTTGACTCTCGAGAATCATAAGGGACATTTTCCTTGGGGAGGGGAGGAGAGAACAGTTAGAGGAAAATGTTCCCCTTTACATTTTGCTCTCCCCTTCCATACATGTGGTTTATGTTTTTACCAGACCATCTGACCTACTCAAAGCCCATATTTTGGTTGATAAAATATTTAAGCTAAGGGGGGAGGGGGAAGAATTAAAAGGTATTAGTACTATGACTGTAAAATTCTGGGTCCAAACTATGACAAAGAAGAGTTATTGACTGCTCCCAGCATGCCACCATTATGTGAGGGGACAATGGGGTGGTGCAGTGGACACAGCACCAGGCCTGTATCAGGAAAACTCATCTTCCTGAATTCAAATCTGACCTCAGACACTTATTAGTTGTGTGACCCTGGGCAAGTCACTTTACCTTATTTGCCTCAGTTTCCTCATCTATAAAATGAGCTGGAGAAGGAAAGGATAAACCACTCCAGTAACTTTGCCAAGAAAACCCCAAATGCAGTCACACAGACTTAGACATGGTTGAATATCCACAACATAATTATTGAGGGAGGGTGCTATGCAGACGAGGGGTCTAAGGAGGAGGAAGAATGGGACCTACCATTAGTAATTAAAAGATTGACCCCTGTAGGGGAGCTTTGTGAAAGACCTAGTTGGTTAGAGAGTGACTCAGTCTCATGAAACCCTAGGATGTGGCCGCTTTGTGTGAGATTCCCTGGAAACTTTCTCCAAAGTGGGAATTTTTCTGTGAGTGACATCACAACTATAGATGGTGACTGTTCCTCTTTCTTCTAGATGTCCTGTGCTATGGCTAAACACTGTACCTTCTAATTGGCTGGGCATTAATCTTCTGCTATAGGCAAATCTATGATAATAAAACCTTCCTGAGATAACACGAGCCATATGTCTGATACAGTAGCAGTTTCAAATCCTGCCCCATCCTCCTGGAGGTATGTTTGAATATACTGACAATTGGAGGGGACTCACAGCAGCCCCATTACTTCATAGGTAAGAAAACTGGGCCCAGGAACGTTAAGCTTAATCTCTAAAGCTCTTTTTACTTATAAATCTTATGATGCCTAAATTTGCAAGTGATCTCTAAAAGTCACAAAGCAATTATTGGCGGAATCAGGACTAGAAATTAGTTCTCCTAATTTCTGTTTCAGTATTCTTTATATGATCACATTCCTTCTTAATAATAGTTAAGATCTGATAAGAGACAACAAATGTTTATTTTCTTTAAAAGTTTGCCTCATAGGTTATCACCTTTCAAATATGGACCCTATTAATTCTAAGTTCAGCTTTTTAATAAAATTGCTTTTCTCCTTAAAAAATAGATAATGACTGGGGAAACCTGTGGTATAGATGCACACCACACATTTCATTAAGTTGTATATCTGAGGAACTTTATTTTTTAAAGGAAAACATTAATAACTCACTACAAAGGATATTTTTAATCACAAAACTAGAAATATAAATTAATTTAAATTTTAAATTAACAGGTAAGTTTTTCATTACAAAAAAGATTGTGATACAAAATATCAAGTTTTTGCTACTGTCATAAACAGGCTTATATAAGAATACATTCAATTTTTGTGACCTTCATCTTTAAGCAAGTGAGCTGTCACACAGATGAATATTTCTTCATTTTCCTGTCCTAGAGAAAGAGATGTTGTTCGTCACATTTTAAATTCCTCAAGTACATCATTGTAACTAACATCTTTGGACTGCCATTTTCTTAACTGAAAAATGAGGAAATTAGACTAGACAGTCTTGAAGGGTTCTTCCAACGTAAATCTACGATCCTGTCATGAAACCAATTCTTCCTCAGTGTACAAAATCATAAATGTCAAGGCTCTGTTATTTAAAACTAAAAGAATATATCATGTGATGATTTTTTTTAACTATTTTTTTTGTGGGAGGAAGGGGTTTACATGTAATAGTATGTCATCCATTTACAGACACACCCTTGTCTGATAAGCAATATGATGGCAATGAATGAGCATTGGCCTTGGAGTCAAGGAGACCATATTTGACTCCCAATTTTGATGCTGACTAGGGAGCTGACCTTGGCAAAGTCACTTCACTTCTCTAGGCTTCTGTTTTGACATCTGTAAAATGTAACAGTTGTACTGAATTAGCTCAGAAGTTCCTTTTGACACTGAAATGCTATGATTCTAAGCCTGTTCACTTATGAAGGCTTTTACTACACTGTAGCAGTACATAGTCTTGAGTTCTAATGTGGCCTCTGTTTGCCTCAGTTTCCTCCTCTGTAAAATGAGCTGGAGAAGGAATTGGAAATGGAAAACCATCTCTGCCAAGAAAATCCCAAATGGGGTCAAGAAGAGTCACCTGAAGTGACTGAACCACAACCATAGCCAGATTATAGGACTGTTCTGAGGGGTACGCAAACCTCAAAGTGATGATAAACTTACATCCTAAAACAGAACTCATCACGTCTAATCTGGAACTCGTTCATTTTCTCCCTAAACCTTTTCCTAATTTCCTTATTTCCGTAGTGTACTACCATCTTTTCAGTCACCTAAGTTCACCACCTCTCCCTCAACTCCCGCATTCAATCAGCTGCCAAATCTTGTCACCTCTATTTCCACAACACCTCTCACAAAAATCCAGTTGTGTCAGCTCAGTGGTTACTGCTCTAATTTAGACCCTCGGTACCTCTCATCTGGGCCACTGTAATGGCCTCCTCTCCCTGTCTGTGTCTTCTTCCTCATACAGTCCATCCTCTACGTGGTTGCCAGATCGATAAAACACAGATCTGACCATGCCCATCTCCATCTCAAGAAGTTTTTATGGCTCCCTATAATATGAAGGATTTAAAGTCCTTCCTAATCTGGCTCCAGTCTGTCTTTCCAGAGTGATTTCACATTGCTCCTCCTTCATGTAATCTCTGTTCTAGCCAGATTGGCGTTCTCTGAGTATTTCTGTTCCTTTGCACTGGCTTTCCCCCAAGCCTGGAATTCTCTCCTTCCTAACCCCCATTGGCTATACCAGGTCTTTCCTGACCAAATCCCTTCCCCCACATGTTAGCCGTCTTCTCTCTTACACACGCCCAGATTACTATGTATCTTTGTACAATATTTTTATCTTCCTTTTACTCTCCTCCAGATCACTCCATATTAATATATTTTGCCCTCCTTAAAGGCAGGTTCTGGATTGTTATTTTTATTCGGTTCCTAGCACACAGCGCACAATAGGTGGTTAATAAATGCTTGCTCAATTGACAATAGAATTACATGGAATGAGCAAAAAAATCTAGTAGAGATTAGAAGAAACTGAGGGAAAGAAGTAATTTCACGTATTAACATGGTGATTCTCAGTACAGGTTTGTATGTAGCCCAAGGCATCTACATTTATCTTATGTGCCTGCATGGAATTTTCAATATTTCTTTCAAAACAAGATTATCTTGACTCATTTTAATTTAAAATAAATAATCACTAGAAGGCATTTTTAGGCTAGTTGACAGTGTTAGCCTCATCCAGTCTGAATGTTCCTTTAAAAGCATGAATCTAATGTCTTATAGCCATTTTCTAGCTGGCATTCTGTGTCTTTTGCTATTGTAAAGGTTTTATTAGGGTGCTAACTCCACCTAACCAAGTGACAGAGGTTTGTCCTGGGCACAGATGCCAGTTTCCATAATACTATGATCCCCAGAATTGGAAGTTACTTGCAAGGGAAGAATGGAAGCCATCTTGCCCTCCATCTCTGCCTGATTTGGTTTCCAGGCTTTGTTTGTTGGCCAGGGAATCTTCCATCCTCCTACACGTACCAGGTTTCAACTCTAAAAGAGAGCTGAAGCCACTGTAAATGCTCTAGACGTTAACCCCATCCCCCCAGGACTCAGAGGGGCTGCCTGTTCAGCCTGACAACCGCCAGGTGGCATGTGGTGTCTGAATCCAAGACAAGGTAACCATGGTAACCGGTTACCATCCCAGCTCTGCAGCTGCCATCTTTTATCCCAAACGAGGGTTTTGTGCACGCTAGGGGCTTTCTCTTTGAAATGGCTGTTCTGTGTGCTTTTCATCCCTCTCTTGGATAGACTTCCCACTTCTGGGAGGGGAATTTCTGTGACTGTGAGAAGATAAAACACTGGCCATTGATTCCATTTTCTGTGCCTTATTGATTTCGTATCTGCTTAAAACAAGCTCCATAAATGAGGTCCTGTGAGAAGGCCACACCTTCCTTCCACAGCTGGCTTTCTCTGGGAGCCCCAGGGTTGCTTTCTATGGGGGAGGGGGCAGTGAAGACGAGAAGGGAAGAGAGAGAGAAAGAGATGATGGATTGGGTGGGCTCCTCCCAGGAACCTGGGGAGGAATGTGATTGCCCATCTCAGACCTTGGGGAAAGAAGCCCTGCTTTCAGGTTGTAGGGACAATGGCTGGGAGCACCGCTCTCACACAAATGATGCCTGGAGGAAATGCTGCCCAGCTACTGAAGCCAGGGACATCTGTTTGCCAGCACTGAGAGTACACATTGAATATGAATGCTGCATTCCTCTTCGTATTCTACTTTGTCTCTGCCATGCAGTAATAACCTACAGGACAGGTGCCCAAGAAACAAGCTAAAACTGTGAAATTTTCTCAGCTAGGATTTTCAGGCAGGGTCGGTGGTAATACATGGTATTGCCTCAAACCAATTCCCTACAGACCTTTCTTTTTCCAATATGAATGGCCACATTGGAGAGACAGCATGAGTAGAGGTTGGATCTGAAGTCAGGACTTTCTGGGTTGAAATTTCTGCCTTCTACTCTCCTGTAACAATGGTTAAGTTGCTTAACTTCTGAGAGGTTTGTTTGCCTAATTTGTAAAAATGAAAATAATAAAATTCAGAGTGCCTGCCTCACCAGACTGTTGAGGTGGTAATGAACCTGTATATACAAAGCACTAGTCACACTTTAAAAGATTATATAAATGGCAGGTGTTTTTTAAACAGTTGTCACACAGCGGCCCTCAATTCCAGAAGCCCTCTAGCTGGGCTGAGTATATAGTCTCACTGAGATACTTCAGTTTAATAAATATTGCTCTTCCTGACTGCTGGATAGAGATCAAACTAGCTACTTATTAATTTGCTCTCAGTGGGAGAGAAGGCCTTCTGAATGACTGAAAAGTCAGAATTACAGAACATTTATGTTCTACTTTGAATTGGTACTTAAATAAAATAAATTTGTACCTTAGGAGTTTTTGAATTGTTACAGTGGCTACTCTGAATCCTTCTGCTTGAGGACCAGATTTGTTACATTAATAGTTGGAAGGGATAGGAGTCTCTCATCTCTGCCACTGGCTTAAGTGCCTACTGATTGTATTCTCCTAATTTTAGGGGTCTACTTCATTTAACTACTTAACAATCAGATTAACTTTTACAAAGGAATATTTATTTCTAAGGTATAATAAGTGCAATTATAGAAATGTTTCCCCTAACACTCTCGGGTAATAATTCTCCAGCTACACACTACCCATCGGTGTCTTTAGGGTTATTAGGTAAACTATTATTTAGGGGTATCAAATTTTTAGCTAAACTCAAATCCTATACAGCATTGGCCCCACCAAGTTCCAATCCAAAATTCCCCCCTCTTTCTTGGGTCCCTTGGCTTGTCAAGACTTTTCAGCCTGTGCCAGTTAGAACATCTGGCCTGGAATCCTGGGCTCCAAGGTCCCCATGGCTCAAGCTCTTCAAAGTTAGGGAATCTATGCCCTGAATCTAGAATTGCAGAGGTCATACGAAACAGAAATAAAACTCCAGGCCTATCTCTTTCAGGGTCACAGCACCTAATGAGGGAGAAGGTGGTCCTTCCCCTTACCCACTTTATTGATGTGAGTGAATGAGACCTTCACCCCTGGACACCACCAGAAAGATAAAATAACAGTGCCTCAGCCACATAGATTTAAAGAAGAAGGCAATTCTGGCATTGGTTAGAAAGTCCTTGGTTAAAAAAAAAAAAAAAAGCTGCTTTCAGCTTTCTGATAAGCAAATGTACATACAATGCCTTTTCTCTGAATAAAGCCTCATTACACATTTTTTTCATTCCTGATTGCATATTTGAATATTAGTTGAGGTTATAATAAAAAGAAGTGGAAATAATGTATTACTTTAAAGGTCTGAAATACATAAAGGCACTGTTCTGATGCTCCATAGGAAATCAGTTCTGAGAATCTCTTGTTACATATCTTCATTACTGTATGTGCCTGAAAATCATTGCTGGGAAAAGATCAGCTGAAGAAAAATAGTGCTTAAATTCAAATACAGCAATACTGGTTTAGAGGAGGCACATTTCTCTGTTTCATTAAGAAACAGTGAAAAGTTCCCTCCTAATTGGTGGGGTTTCTGCACCCTTAGTAGCATTCTGAAGCTATAACATAATCTTTTTTCCATCCTCTTTTGAGTGGAATAAATAACAGAGAACTCTGAGGGAATTGAAACCAATGACAAATGATGGCAAGAATAGATTGTGAAAGAGTAGTAATGGGCTTTCCTTCACCTTCATTAGGTGAAGTACCCAGAGTCAACAGCTTTCCTTAGGGAAGCGGAAACAATGAGGTGAACAACTCCTGCGTCTTCACTGAGCAGTAAAAAACAACTTGCCCTCATAGTAAATGAAATAAGAATATTGGGAGAAATTAACCATATCAAACTGTTTATAATAGTCAATGAAAGGAACATTGGACACAGACATTTACCTTACTCTTCAGCAGATTTCAATATGTTCAAAAGAATGGTAGGCATGAGATAATTGCCTGAAACTCTAAAAGTGAATAAGGTTTTAAGGAGGTAGGAGGCATTCAAAAACAAAATTCTGAAAATAGAAATCAGAATTATACGGAAGAAGAAAAGGGAGGGGAAATTTGTAAATGAACATTTGAATTTTTAAATAATATTTTTTCCCAATTTCACATGAAGATGATTTTAGCATTCGTTTTTAAAATTTTCTCCCACCTTCTCCTGCTTCCTTCCCTGCGATAGTAAGCAATTTGATATAGGTTATAAATGTGTGGTCATGCAAAACATATTTTCCATATTAGTCATGTTGTGAAAGAAGATATAGACCAGAAAAGAAAAATATGAAAAATTTTTTTTAATGAAAAATAGTATGCTTTGATCTACATTCAGAATCCATTAGTTCTTTCTCTGGAAGTGGATAGCATTTTTTATCCTGAGTTCTTTGGAATTGTTTTGAATCATTGCATTACTGAGAATAGCTAAGTCATTCACAGTTGATCAGCATACAATGTTGCTATTTACTATATACATCGTACATTGCTCTCCTGGTTCTGTTCATTTCACTCTGTATCAGTTCATGTAAGTCTTTCCAGGTTTTTCTGAAAACATCCTGCTCATCATTTCTTATAGCACAATACTACTTTGTAATTTGTTCAGCTATTCCCCAGTTGATGGCCATTTCCTCGACTTTTAATTTTTTGCCATTATAAAAAGAGCTGCTGTATTTGTGTACAAATAGGTCCTTTTCTTTTTCTTAAATATCTTTGAGATACAACCCTGTAGTGGTGTTGCTGTATCAAAGGGTATGCACAGTTTTATATCCCTTTGGGCATAGTTCCAAATTGCTCTCCAGAATGGTTAGATCAACTCACAGCTCCACCAACAATGAATTAGTGTCTCAACTCTCCTACATCTTCTCCAACATTTATCATTTTCCTGTTTTGTCATGTTAGCCAATCTGATAGGTGTGATGTGGTACCTCAGAGTTGTTTTGATTTGCATCTCTATAATCAATAATGATTTAGAGTATTTTTTCATATGACTGTAGATAGCTTTAATTTCTTCCTCTCTGAGTTGTTTTAATTTCTCTAATCAGTAGTAATTAAGAGTATTTTTATATGACTATAAATTTTCATCTGAAAACTGACTATTCACATCCTTTAATTATCAATTAGGGAAAAACTTGTATTCGTATAAATTTGACTCAGTTCTCTATATATTTGAGAAATGAGGCTTTTATCAGAGATACTTGCTGTAAAAACTGTGTCCTAGCTCTCTTCTTTCCTTCTAATCTTGGTTTCTTTGCTTTTGTTTGTGCAAAAACTTTTAAATTGCATATAATCAAAATTATCCATTATATATCTTGTAATGCTCTTTTTCTCTTGTTTGTTCAAAAATTCTTCCTTTAACTATAAATCTGAAAGGTAAACTATTTCTTCTTTTCCTAATTTATTAATGGTATCACCCTTTATGTCTAGATCATGTGTTCATTTCGATCTTATCTTGGTTCATGTTGTAAGACATCTGTCTATACCAACTTTTCTGCCATACTGTTTTGCAATTTTCCCAACAATTTTTGTCAAAGAGTGAGTTCAGACCCTAAAAGCATGAGTCTTTGGATTTATCAAACACTAGGTTACTATGGTCATTTACTGCTATGTCATATATACCTTATCTTTTCCACCGGTCTACCACTCTGTTTCTTAGCCAGTACCAGATTGTTTTGATGATTTACTATTGTATGATACAGTTTGAGATCTGGTATAACTAGGTCACTTTCCTTCACATTTCTTTTGATTAATTTCCTTGATATTCTTGACCTTTTGTTCTTTTTTATTATTTTTTCTGGCTCAATTTTTTTTTTGGTAAATAAATTTGGTAAGTAAGTAATTTGATTTGATAAGTAAATTAATCTGGGTAGAATTGTAATTTTTTGTGGAACACTAATGCATCATTGGTGGAGTTGTGAACTGGTCCAACCATTCTGGAGAGCAATTTAGAATTATGCCCAAAGAGTTTTAAAACTGTGCATACCCTTTGACCCAGAAATATCATTTCTATGTCCATGTCCTAATGAGATCATAAAAAAAAAGGGAAAAGGACCTATATGTACAAAAACATTTATAGCAGCTCTTTTTGTGGTGGCCAAGAATTGAAAATTGAGGGAATGTCCATCAATTGGGGAAGGACTGGACAAGTTGTGGTATATGAATATAATGGAATACTATTGTGCTATGAGAAATGATGAGCAGGCATACTTCAGAAAAACCTGGAAGGACTTATGTGAACTGATACTGAGTGAAATGAGCAAAACCAGTAAAACGTTATACACAGTAACATCCGTTTTGTATAATGACTGACTTTGATAGTCTTAGCTCTTTTCAATAATGCAAGGATCTAAGACAACTCCAAAAGACTCATGATGGAAAATGCTATCCATATCCAGAGAAAGAACTTTGGAATCTGAATGCAGATGGAAGCATAGTATTTGCTCTCTTTTTCTTTTGTTGTTTTGTTTTGTTTCTCCATTCTCATGGTTCCTCTCATGACTCTAATTCTTCTTTACATCTTGACTAATGTGAAAATATGTTTAGTATGAATGCATATAGAGTCTATATCAGATCACACACCATGTTGAAGAGGAAGGAAGAGAGAGATGAGAAAATTTAAAACTCAAAATGTTATGGAAGTGAATGTTGAAAACTAAAAATAAATTATTTTTTAAAACACACACACACACACACACACACACACACATCCTTCCAAGTCTGGAAACAAATAAAAAAATATTTATAGCAGCCTTTTTTTGGTGGCAAAGAATTGAAAATTGAGATATCGATTGGGGAATGGCTGAACAAGTTATGGTGTATGAATGGAATGGAATACAATTGTTCTGTAAGAAATAATGAGCAGGTTTATTTCAGAAAAACTGGACTTACATGAACTGATGCTGAATGAAGTGAGCAGAACCAATAGAACATTGTACACAGCAGCAGCCACATTGTGTAATGACCAACTTCGATAGACTTAGCTCTTCTCAGCAATGCAATGATTAAGACGCTTCCAAAAGATTCATGATGGAAAACCACCTCCAGAAAAAGAACTATGGAGTCTGAATGTAGATTGAAGCATACTATTTTCTCTTAAAAAAAAAATTGTAATTTGTATTTGTATTGGCTTGGCCTACCCATGAGCAATTGATATTTTTCCAATTGTTTAGATCTGACTTTATCTATGTGAAAAGTGTTTTATAATTGTGTTTATCTAGTTTCTGGGTTTGTCTTAACAAGTAGATTCCCAAGTATTTTATATTGTCGACAATTGTTTTAAATGGAATTTCTCTTTCTATCTCTTGTTGATGGACTTTGTTGGTAGTATATAGAAAAGCTGATGATTTATATGGGTTTGTTTTATGTCCTACAACTTTGCTAAAACTGTTAATTATTTCAACTAGTTTTTCAATTGATTCTCTAGGATTCTCTAAGTATAACATCATATTATCTGCAAAGAATGTTAGTTTTATTTCCTCATTGCCTATTCTAATTCCTTCAATTTCTTTTCTTCTCTTATTGCTATAACTAACATTTCTTGTTTAATATTGAATAGTAGTGAGCATTCTTGCTTCACCAGTGATCTTACTGGGAAGGCTTCTAGTTTATCCCCATTACAGATAATGAAGGCTGATGGTTTTACATACGCATTACTTATCATTTTAAGGAAAGTGCCATATATTCCTATGTTTCCTTGTGTTTTTAATAGGAATGGGTACTGTATCTTATCAAAAGCTTTTTCTGCATCTAATGAAATAGTCATATGATTTCTATTGGTTTTGTTATTTATGTGCTTAATTATGTTGATAGTTTTTCTAATGTTAAACTAGCCCTACTTTCCTGGTATGAATCCCACTTGGTTGCAGTACATATCCTTGTAATATATTGCCATAATCTCCTTGCTAGTATTTTATTTAATATTTTTGCATCAATATTCATTAGGGAAAATGGTCTATAGTTTTCTTTCTCTTTTCACCCTTACTGATTTTGGTATCAGCACCATATTTGTGTCATAAGAAGAATTTGGTAGAATTCCACATATTTTCCAAATAATTTATGATGGTTGAAGTTAATTGTTCTGAAAATGTTTGGTAGAATTCACTTGTGAATCCTTCTGGTCCTGGGGAATTTTTCTTAGGGAGTTCATTGATGGCTCATTCAATTTCTTTTTCTAAGATAGAGTTATTTAAATATTCTATTTCCTCTTCCATTAATCTGGGCAATTTATTTTTTGTAAATATTCATCCATTCTGCTTAGATTGTCAAATGTATTGGCATATAATTGGGCAAAATAGCCCTTAATAATTGATTTAATCACCTTTTCATTGGTGGTGAATTTACCTTTTTAATTTTTGACATAATAATTTGGTTTTCTTCTTTCTTTTTTTAAAAAATCAAATTAAATAATGGTTCATCTATTTTGTTGTTGTTTTTCCCATAAAGCCAGCTCATAGTTTTATTTATTAGTTCAATGATTTTCTTTCAATTTTAGTAATCTCTCCTTTGATTTTTAGGATTTCCAATTTGGTGTTTAACTGGGGATTTTAAATTTGTTCTTTTTCTAGTTTTTTTAGTTGCATGCCCAATTCATTGATTGTTTTTTCTCTACTTTATTGATGTAATCATTTAGAGATATGTTTTCCTCCAAGTATTGCTTTGGCTGAATCCCCTAATTTTTAGTGTGTTTTTTCACTATTGTCAAAGTTAATTAATACAAGTTTACATACAAAATACAATTAATACAAGTTAACACATATACAATTTCAAAAGAGATGTGGTTGTACAAAGAGCTCTCTAAGTTTTGATTCAAGACAGAAATGTGCAAATTATGAAAGGATAGCATATCAGTTCCTGGTAGGATTGCCTCTGTTCCTATGAGAAGTGTTGGAGTTATAGGAATCACTCAGAAGTATCCACTACCCAGAAATTTGAGGCCTTCCAGACTCGGGTGGCCACTACGAGGCCTAGAAAGGCCCATTTCCCTTAGTACTGTACTTGTCATATAATAGGTGCTTAATAAATGCCTATTGGATAATTGATTGAGAAATCTAAAAAAAAAAAATTACAGTACAGAATATAGCCAAAAATAGCCAGGAATTTGAAACTCATAAGAATGGAGTCTCTAATCCCTTTACTGAGGATAGAAAAAAATAACTGCAGACACTGAGGGCCTACAACCTATTTCTTAGTCATGTCGCCTCAACAGGGAGAAGGAAACAAGCTATTTCCCCTTATATCATTGCCTCTCACTGGACACCATCAACAAAGGACTAAAGTCACCCAATCACCCAACGCAAACAAGAATGGGGCAAAGAGATTAGGCCAGCTAATCGCATGGTACTCAGACCTTTCTCAAGACTCTTCAGGTCTTGAATATACAGCAAATCAAAAAAATAAAAAGGCTCCTAATATGTGGTTAGCAAGCTGGAACCAGTTATAGAATGTCTACAGGTGATCCACAGTCTCTCTAAAGTACTTCCGTAGCATGTTATCCCATTGTTCATGGAACTAGCCTCTCCAGTCTCTCCTCCCCTGTCACAAGAAGACATTGCATCCATCAAGAATGTCAATGAACTTTGTACAAACATCAATCCTTACTATAAGTGTAGCAGGTGTCTTGCACATGCACACAGTCCCCTTGATGCTACTTGACACACAGGAAAGTCAAGGGAGCCTGTTTCAGAACAGTTATAGAATATCTATATAGGTAGTTCAAGTGTTTACAAGGCATATTATCAAACTAGTCGAAGCAGGGTCTCTAGCTTCTTCCAAATGATGTGTTACATCCAAGGTGCTCTGTACATAAGCCAGACCCCATTATATAAGTAAACTACAAATGGCAGAAATATGGTAATGATTGCTAATCCACTAGGTCATGAAATCAGTACACAGAAAGACCACAATGAGATGGGATAAAACTTAATAAGCATATATAATAATAACAAATGTTAAATACAATTGGATTTGGTAACTACCCAACAAAAGTAAATTTTGGGGATTCCTCACTCTGTTGTACTCTAACCATAGCATCCCAAGAGACACAATCCATGAAAAGGCCAAGTCAAATATATATTACCTCTATTCCTGGACTGTTTACCCCAAGTCCCTTCTCTCCTATATCACAGTCTTCAAATTCTCATTCAAGACTTCATTATCTAGAGCAATGCTTTCTAGACTCCTCCAAGTACTCATTTCTGGACAAATGTCACTGGACATAAGTTATCTGATCTGACAAGTCTTGAATGGATCTCAGTCACATCCTGGATCCTTGTTTCTTTCTGTTGTCACTGTCAAGTCAAGAAATCATCAACTGCCTTCATATCCCTCAGCAAAAGTCATCAACTATCACTACTCAACAATTCTTCCTCTGATCTTTTCTGAATTTCTTCCTCACAAAATAGTATCAGTGAAGCCAATGGCTTCTTATTCATGGTGTCTACCTCCTGTCTCTGGGGAGAACTTCATCTTTGTTTCTTAAATGTAAATGTTTAGTGGTCCCTTCTTTTCTGTGTGACATTCATCTGTTTTCTAATCTCCTAACGTGAATCAAGACTCTCTTTTACTTTTTTTCAAATCCTTTTTCTGATTTGTTTTCACCCTGAAGCTCTTCTTTCATTAAAAAAAAAAACAACATTTCATTCTCTTTCTGATAATGTTCAAAGTGGAGAAGCATTCTTCAAGCTCATTTACTTTCTCTTCTCTTTCAAAAATTCAATTGTATTTTTATTTTCTGTTACAAATTATCTCCTTCCTGCTTCCCCTTCCTCAATCTATTGAAAAGAAAAACAAAATCCATTACAAAGATGTGCTATCATGCAAAAGAAATTTCCACATTACTCATATCAAGAAAAAAAGAAAAGACAGTACGCTTCAATCTGCAATCTGAATCCATCAATTCGCTATCTGGAGGTGAATAGCATGCTGGATGAGTCCTTTGGAATTGTGGTTTGTTATTATATTCAATTGTATGGAGCAGCTAGGTGGTGTAATGGTTAAAGTGCTGAACTTGGAGTAGTCAGGAAGATGGATCTTCCTGAGTTCAAATTTGGCCTCATACAAGCACTAGTTGTACAACCGTGGGCAAGTTACTTAACCCTGTTTAGTTTGCTCATCTGTAAAATGAGGTAGAGAAGGAAACGGCAAATTACTTCAGTATCTTTGCCAAGGAAACCCCAAATGAGGTCACAAAGAGTCAGACACAACTGAACAACATTTTATTGATCACAGTTACTAAGTCTTTCAAAGTTGATTGTAATATTTCTCCTGTTATATAAGTTATTCACCTTGTTCTTTTCCCTTGACTTTGCATTAGTTTATGTCTTCTCAGGTTTTTTGAAAAGCATCCCCTTTCTCATTTCTTATAGCACAATAATATTTCATCTAGTTCACATACCATAACTTATTCAGCCATTCCCCAAATGATGGGTGTCGCCTCAGTATCCAATTCTTTGCAACTACAAAAAGCTGCTATAAATATTTTTTTATACATCTGAACTCCATCTTTCTTTCTTTGATCTCTTTGGGATATAGACCTAGTAGTAGAATTGGTAGATCAAAGGGTAGTCACAGTTTAATAGCTTTTTAACCATAGTTATAAATTACTTTTCACAATGACTTGGACTAGTTCAAACAAACACCAACAGTACATTAGTATACTTGTTTTCCCACAACTTTTTCAGCATTTGTCATTTTTCTTTTTTGTCATCTTAATCAATCTGAGGGGTATGAGGTGTTTACCTTCTCTTCTGCACTTCTGGGAGGAAGACAGCAGGAACTTTTAACAGGAAGTAGTCACTCAGCCAAGGCTAAACATCACATATTCTATGCAGTTCACTGTGAAATTCCCCTTCTCCATACTTACTGAAAGTGATATCCTCAATTCTTTGTCATTTTTGCTAGTAGTTTCCTAGATGATCTATAGTGACAAACCACTAGTGAATTCAACAACCCACTTAAGGGTTCTCACTTCTTTTATAAATGTATTTATTTATTTTTAGCTTTCAACATTCATTTCCATAAGATTTTGAGTTCCAAATTTTCTCCCCATCTCTCCCCTTCCCCACCTCAAGACAGTGTGTAATCTGATACATATACATTCATAGTAAGTTTATTTTAACATTAGTCATGTTGTAAATAAGAATTAGAACCAATGAAAGAAATCATGAAAAAGAAGAAACAAAAGAAAAAAGAGAGAGAACACAAATAATATACTTCGATTTGCATTCAGACTCCATAGTACTTCTGGATGTGGAGTTCTCACTTTCCTTACTAGAACTTTGATAGGGACACCCAAACTCCTTCCTCTTCTCTCACTAACTTCCTCTCTTGTCTTGCCAACTTATCTTACTTACCTTGTCTTATCAACTACCATCTCATAGGACCATAGAGCTAAAGTTAAGAAACAACCTCATAAACCTCCTTTATGTTCAGTGCTTCCCCTTCTCCTCCTTCTCAGGTATTTCTGCTTGAAATCTTTTCTTTCTCTGAATCAGGTTCTTTACTTTCTCTAAGTCATTTTCCTGCATTTCTGTCCTCCCTCTTCCTTCAACTTGAGTCTTTCTTCTTGAGACCTTTAAAATTTTCCATCCCTAAATTCAATCTTTCTCCTTCACAATCCCAAAGCTCTCCAAATCATAATTTCTCTCACTCTTTCCACATGATATTTTCCTGCTGGGTCAGGAGGTATTAATATTCATCCCATCAAGACCTCAAACACAAAATGAATAAAATGAAACCATTACCTCCACTAAACCCACCTTTTCCCAACTTCTCTATTTCTATTGATAGCACTATTCTTTCAGTCACCCAATACTGTGATTACAGTCAGTAAACAATATTGGTAAAATTATTTTCATGGTCATCTTTTTTTTGGCAAATATTTATCATTAGTGTTGCAAAATGTGATGCCTAGACCAGAGTTATACATAAGGAAAATTATCATGGCAGTAATGTTAAGAATGGATTAGAAGATGGAATCAGTGGAAGCAGAAAGACCTGTACTATGGTGGTAGCAGAGGGAAGGGTGTGAAGGGGATGGCTATGAAAGATGTTGCCAGGTGGGTTCAACAGGAATTGATGACAACTTGCATACATAAGAAAGACACAGAATTAAAGATAATTCCAGGATTGGAAACATGGCCAAAAAGGGGAACTGGTTTAAGTGAAAAGGTAACACTTGCGGTTTCATACATGCCGAATTGGAGATGCTGATGGGATGTTAAGTAGAAATAATCCTGAAAACAGCAGGAGATGCTGTTCTCAAGCTCAGAGGAGTTCCATGCCAGGAGACAGAGATTCAAGATAGAGAGAGATATTTGTTGAAACCTGTCAGGGAATTAATGAAAATGTCAAGTGAGTGAATGTATTGGAAAAGACAATGTGGCCCAAGCACACAACATTGGGAGACCTTCACATTAAAAGATGAGAAGATAAAGAGATAATGAAGGAAAGAAAGAAGAAATATTTAAGGGGTAGGAGGAGTAGAGTGTGGTGTCTTTGAGACCAAGGGAGGACAAGATATAGTAGAAGTGGTCAAATATATCAAAAACAACAGAAAGGATGAGGACTGAAAAAAAAGACTGGGATCTGGGAATTCCATTGTTCTAGGTTGAAAATCCCTCAAGAACAAACAATTACTCAGGGAGGTTAAGTCTACATTCCACTCTAAGCCCTTGGCCTCCTCATCCTACTTATGATGGGGTATAGATGCTGGTAACCTCTAGAACTCCCCTAGAATCTTCCCACTTAATCTGGTGTTTCATACTCAGATCTACTGCCCTTAATCTAGCCTGACCCTCCATTGTCTGTTAGCTCTGGATGGCCTTACCTGCTTCCCACCCAAACCCTCCCCCACCCTTGTATCCTATCTCCTGATTGACTCCAGTTGTTTCCACCCCTTGTCCAGTTGTCCCAGTCCCATTAAGGTCCTCCTTGGACTTCTCCTCAAGACTCTCCCTAAACCCCTCCTCCCATCACCCTAGACTACCAGACCACCCCCAGATCCCTCCCACAGTCTTTTCTATATTTAAGTTCCATCTTGCTTCCATGAAGACACTCAGATTCAATCCAGTTCCAACTCTGTCTAGCTAACATTCTATCTGGCCCACTTGTGAATACAAGTGTTACAAATGCTTAGGTTCCTTAAGAGTCAACCCAATATGGTGAATCTTTTATAAACTGTTTTACTTTGGTTGAAAGAAATCAAATGAGTCGAATACATGCTGTGGGAAAACAGGAAGTTTTACTTCCACACTTTGATGGGGGTTGGGATCTAGGATGGACAGGTTAGAGGTCAAAAACTAATACGCAGGCCCAAGTAGCTGTATGAGGAAGGGCCTATCAGAGAGGAGAACATGGAGTCACATGGTCAGGGGAACAGTATTGCAGTAAATCCAAAGTTCAGAATTCTATAGGGTCCTGCCTCATCCTGACCTGATCATAGTCCTTCCAGTGGCCTTGCAGGAAGCTACTTGCTCCTTCAGGAGAAGGAACATAGGCCTTCCCTATTCTGAACTCCATTTTTAATAAATTTTTCTTGACACCTTTTTTGTGTGTCAAGTTGGTCTCCAACAAACATGGCACCCAACATGGGGCTCCCTCAAACTAGGGGTACCTGACTCGCTGCCTTGAAAGAAGTGAGATTAAATTTACAGGATGAGTGCTCCTGTAAGAAAGTCTTTTTTTGCAGTCCCTGTAAGTTACATCTCCTCCAGTCTAAGCACGCCACCTCAGACCATGGACAGGCGCTCAGAGGAAGGAAGGAAGGAAGGCTTTTGCTGGTGGACCACATAAGTCAGTATACTGAGCGAAGATGATGTCACCCTGGGAGCTTCCACTCTGGATCAGTCTTTTACTGAGGAAGGGGAGTTCAGAGTGGCAAACTCTTTGTTCGCCCTTTTTCCTGTCCAGAAGATTTTTATTGACACTAAGCAAATAGAGAAAACTTGGACAGAATCCTGGGAATTTGAGCCATGGCAGGAAAGAGCCCTTTACTGAGGAACAGTAGCCCCGGATGGTCTGGGGGTTCCAGGAATAGTCTTGATGGGGTGACCAGTAACCTGGAAATTTGGATTGATAGGATTAAGAGTGGGAAGTAGAAGAGAGATTTGGGCATAGTGATAGAATAGGCTTTAGGAGAGGCAGTTCATGTGGGGAAAAATCAAGGAGTTTTCAAGGTGAGGTTTTCCAGGAACTTTTAGACAAATGGGACTAAAACTCTTGGGGTAATGGACAAGATCCCAACTTGGAATAAAGTCTTTACCTGTTACAAAGATCAACTGGGTAAATACTATTGACTAAATCAAGTTACTGAGACTAATTCAGAGACATCTTTAGTTTGAGGAAAAGAATCTCTGTCTAAGTTTCTTAGAGGGAGGAAACCTCTAGTAATATTTGGCATTGATGGAAATGTTTGTTTTGATTTGAATTCATTTTATGAACATAAATTGAAGTTAGTGTTTGAACTTATCATATGTGTAGTTCATTCTTTTAGACTGAGCAGGTTTAGAAAGGGACAGTAGTTTGGGCAACAGATATAAATCTATTAGAGCAATAACATGATTGTTGATAAATCAGGAACTAGAACATATATAGAAAGGCATGTAAGCCACTTAAGACTTACTTCAAAAGATGTTCTTAGCCAATGTAAAATTATAGTCATATCTAAAACTGCTTATTGGAGCTTGCTATTTTAAGATTTTATGGAACTAGTTAACTGACTGTTCTTCTGAGCCTAACGCCAGGTGTAGATAGCAAGAGAGGTGGTCTGAGCCACTGATCCATGATGCCAGTAAGCCTGTGAAATGCTGGTATGAACGCAAGGGGGTGATCTCATGGGAAGGTTGGGAGAGCAACTGTCCAGCTTGAACTGTAGGACTCTCCTGACTCAGCTTCCCTATTGACACCTGGCAGATTTTAAACTTGGCTGAATACCAGTTGACAATCTACTCCTACCTGGAATTGACACGAAGTTAGGGAGATGTTGTTTCCCTGCAATATCCCTACTCTTGGGGCAATTTCCTTGTAATCAAAAGTCCTGTAAGCATAATACTAGATCTATTAAATAATAGATTGTTAGTAGGGGACTATCTGAGGTTAAGTCTAAAATTAAGCTATTAGGCTTAGGATTTTAGACCTACAACTATAAGTAGGGTCCTTTAATTCTTAGTAATAGCATGGGAGCTGTTAGATTGAGGACCTATGAGGTTGGTATTAGTTATTATTTTGTCTCAACTGGTTAATGTTAAAAGAAAAATGGTTTGTGATCTATATTGTAAATTCTTTAAAAGAAGTGACCAGAAGTTGGAATTGTTTTATGATATGATATATACTGTGTCCAAAATGATTATTTATCATATTTATGTAAGTAATGGAGCCTATTATTGACTCTACTGAAATCTCATCTTCCTGATGGTGGAAATGAATAGTGAATTAATGTAAAATGTAAAAGGCGAGTTCTAATGTGAATTTCTTAAACATGACAATTGGCCAAAGTTCTAATTTTGATCTTGTAAAAGTGATAAGTGTATAAAGCTTAGGAATGGTCATCTAAAATTGTATTAAGGTCAGTTTTGTAGGAGAGTGGACATCTGGATTTCTATAAGAAGATAAAGGGAAGAAGATGCTGAGATTCTGTGCTGAAGACTGCTTGAAGGAGCATCCAGACCAGAAAACTGCATCAGATGATGTCCTTCCCCAGATCTGCTGTGTGAGAAGGAACCTCTGAATGGATAGTTCATTAATTACCTTTTCCTTTGAATCTCTGTATCTGTACTTATAACAAGGGAACTGCCCCCTTGTAATTTGTCAATGTCGTTGGTCAATTTTGGTCCCTTCCCATATTCATATAAAAGGGAGATAGATAAAGGGAAGGATTCATAGAGGAAAGAAAGTGAGGAGGTATTATTTGGATTTAGGTACAGAAACAAAAATTTTAATAAAGAGAAAAGGTAGAAGTTTGTGGGAAAACAGGAAGTAAGTTTTATTTCTACACTTTGATGGGGGTTGTGACCTAGCATGGAAAGGTTAGAGGTCACAAACTAATGTGCAGGCCTAAGTTGTTCTGTGAGGAAGGGCCTTTCGGAGAGGAGAACATGGAGTCACATGGCCAGGCGAACAATATTGCAGGAAATCCAAAGTTCAGAATTCTATAAGGGTCCTGCCTCATCCTGACCTGGTCATAGTCCTTCCAGTGGCCATGCTGGAAGCTACCTGTTCCTTCAGGGGAAGAAATGTAGGCATTTTCTACTCTGAATTCCATTTTTAATAAATTTTTCTTGATACCTTTTTTGTGTGTCAAGTTTGTCACTAACAATTCGAACAGGAACCAGAGTGTTGCTATTTTGGGGTCCCCAGCACCCTAAACCTCAACAGTTATGCCTGATAGTATAAGGATCATAAGATGACAAATCTAAAGCTGGAAGGGGCCTTTATGGACATCAAGTATGAGTACATCAGTCCTTATTTTCTGGATGAGGAAAATGAAGTATAGAGATATTAAGTGACTTGCGCAGGGTCACCCAGCTAATAAAAGGTGAAATTCTAATGTAGATCTTCCTGAATCGAGTCTAATCCCTATTTACTTCCTCTCTCTGTAACTTTTCAGTCAAGGTGTATGTGGGGTGGCAGGGAGGGACACAGGGACAGTGACTCCTCATATACCAATTCAAGGGATTTGGAAACATCTGAACTGGACGGTCAATTGTCTAACGGTAAAAACGTAACACTGGGTTATTAAATTATGTGAGGGTGAGAGTGTTCAGTTTTGCCTAGGTTTTCTTTTGATATGCTGAAATTCTGTGTAGGGCCTCTGAGCAGCCCAGCCTTTTCCCTCAGGTGAAAGCCTCAGATGCTTATCAAAACCGGGAGGTTCTCTCTTCTGTTTTTCAGCACAGAAGACTCTTTGTTTTTCACCAGTTCTCAGAGATGATTAGGAGTACTGTTATTCAGATGCCGTTGTCCTCATTTCCTGAAGCTAATTCCAAGGGCTTCCTGAGTTGGGGGGTTGGGGGGGTGGGAGAGGAGAAAAAAGGAGGAAGAATTTTCTCCTGGTTATTCAGATTGGGGAAGGCAAGAAGGTGTTGCTAGTCTTTGCCAGGCTTGCATTAATTTTGTAGAGATACCAGTCTGCAGGATAATCCTGACCTAGAAAACAGTCCATCAACCAGTTGTGTGCCTGGGGCAAGGCTTTTAACACTGGAGATTACCAGGAAAGGCAAAAAATAAACTAGTCCTTGACCTCAGGGAGCTCACAATCTAATTGAAAAGACCTGGAGGCAAACTTTTGCCAGTGTACATTTGCTTTGTACAAACACAATATAAAGTGATCAACTGGAGATAATCTCAGAGGGGAGGGACTGAGATTAAGATGAACTAGGAAAAATTTCTTGCAGAAAGTGAGACTTCAGCTAAGACTTGATGGAAGGGAAAAATAATGTTCCAGGCTACAGATTCTCACCCTGAGGTCTTCTGAAAGGAGGGCAATGTTAAATTTGCTTGCTGATGGATATTTATGGACTGATTAGAGCTACTGGTTAGTGTAGAGCTCAGATAGTTCAGATCCATTATTTTGTACAAAATGAAATCAAAAGCCAGAGAAGGTACATGACTGACTGGAAGTCACACGTCAAGGTAGTTACAGAACAGGGAAAGGAAGAGGGGAGTGAGGAAACACTGGCCTCCTCAATCTTATTAGGCTGCGTTTAACACAACCAAACAAAAGTTATCTCTTCCACGTTGCCAGTGTTAGGGGTGTGGTGCCCCAAAATATGGACAATTCCCATAAAAAAAATTTGGCCCTCCCTTCGTACCAGAAAAGTGTGGATTATTTTGGTATTAAAAGATAAAATGTGCTGATTTTATACAATACTGTATGCATATTTTATGCATTTTTGAGTTTCTAAACTTGTGTCATCTGCTACCCTTCATGTGTCCTCAGGGGTTTCCTAAAAAGTCCCCAAAAATTCCCAACTAATTTCTTATGCTGACCCATGACATATCAAAACTACAAGGTGGAAGGGATACGTGTCCTAGAGTCTTCCATTAGCTTCTTGACTTGTCCTTTATAATTTGTCTTGACTACGGTCACATCCATACTGGACAAGGGTAAAATTGGGGCAACTTCTTTTCAACAAGATATCTGGCTTTTTCCTTTGTAAGTTAAAGGGTTGAGAAAGCCATTTACCTTCACCTGTATGTTGGAAGGAAGGCATTGGCTTGGTGCAGTATATGGGCATATTGACAAGCTTCATTCCTTAGTAGGTTATCACAGTGTCTCTCATAAAGTCAATGGAAGACCAGCAGGCCAGCACCCCAACATAGTTTTCTTCTAATGTTTCCAAA
Source organism: Bettongia penicillata ogilbyi (assembly GCA_023548195.1). Taxonomy (NCBI): domain Eukaryota; kingdom Metazoa; phylum Chordata; class Mammalia; order Diprotodontia; family Potoroidae; genus Bettongia; species Bettongia penicillata. Next base: position 2,092,896 of record JAJHZJ010000229.1, read on the forward strand.
AGGTTTTAACAAGTTGAGTAATCTTCCCTAGAAAGGCAGTATGTCCTGGGTACAGGCCCCTTTACTAACACTGATGCTTTTGGGGTCCAGCTCCCCAGGTTGGTGATGGGCAAAGAAACAAAATGCTACATTTTCACCCCCAACTCAGTCCCTGAGACAAGGATGACAGACCAATAGTCTACCTTGCCTCATCCCCTTTACCTTATCTGCTGTATAGCTATCCTAAAGAACTGTCATCAGAAATGGAACTCCCATAGAGTCAAATACAGTGTCTACACTGTCGTGTTATTTAAGATGTTGTCATTAGTAAAAAGCGCAGACTGGAAGTCATATAAAGCTGAACTGGTGAGGAGAGGTAAAGTTGGGTACCTCACCTCAGTGGGCCTCAGTTTTCTCATCTGTAAAATGAGAAAGATGGGCTAGACTACCTCAAAAATTTGAGTTCTTAAAGTAAGGTCTTAAACTGATAGATGTCAGCATGTCTGTGAACTTGGATGAGTATAAAAATTATATTTTTATTTTTACTAACTTTCAATTTCCTTTGTAATCTTATTCATTTAAAACATTCCCTTTTTAATAGATTTCCCCAGACTGAAAAAAGATCCAAGACATGTAAAATAAGTTAAGAACCCCCACCTCTCAGAAGAGGGGAAAAAAAAATGTTCTCCAAGGTCCTTTCTGTCTCTAAGAATCTATAATTCAAGATAAGCAGAAAATCCAAAAGGCTGTCTACTTGCCGCCAGCACTTTCATGATGAATGGAGAGGATCACACTGAAAGTGACCAGACCAGTCTTCATGTTACTGCTGAGTGAGTTGCACAAGCCCTGTAGTGAATTTCCCAGGCTTTTCAGTTTAAAATAGGAGGCTACTCCAAGGCATTCATTTCAGTCTGGAATGCCACCCCCCCCTCCATCTTCATAAAAAGAATTCATTGTGTTATGATTAATCCACGCTTGACCAACCTCAGGAATGTTTTCAGGGTGACAGAATATTTATTTCTCAGAGACCACTCTAAGGATCCAGGGGGTCCGATAAGCCCAGACACAAAGCACCCAAGTTTCTGAGAGAGTGCCAGCCAAATCCTCCTCCCATTCAGCATTCTTGTTACTACAACCTCACTCTTTTAAAGACACCCACCTTTGCCTCAGAATAGACTGGGAAAGTAATTAGTATGGCCTAATTACTGGCAACACAAAGGCATTGAACTTTTTATCTTGCTCCCAAAAAGCTGCACTTCCCATGTCTTCTCAACCAAATTTTATCTTAGCAAATCAATTAAAATAAGCTTTCTTCTACTTGATTATAATTTTTAAGGAATGATAATAATAGCACATGCACAACATTTTAAGGTTTGCAAAGTAAATTTTGCAAGTATTTTCATATTTGATACAACATCCTTGGAAGGTAGATACTATTATTATCTCCATTTAACCCACGAGGAAGCTGAGGGAGACAGAGGCTAATAATAGTAATTATAGCTAGCATTTATATAGTGCTTTAAGATTTGCAAAGTACTTTGCATATGGTATTTCATTTTACTCTTATAACAGCCCTGAGAGGAAGGTGCTATTATAGTTACTATTATAGAAATGAGGCAAGCAGGGGTTAATTGATTTGCCAGGATCACAGTTGGTAAATGTCCACGGTTAAATTTGAACTCAGGTCTTCTTGAGGCCCAGTCTTCATACCACTTAGCTGCCTCACCACTTCAGGTTTTAATTTCAAAAATGTCTTCCAGTCCAACAGAGGCAGGATGATGTCATGGATCAAGAACTGATCTTACAGTCAGAAAGATTTGGTTCAAATCTTTCTCTGACTCTGACATGTACTGATCCTGTGATCTTGGGCAAATTACCAACCTCTCAGTGTTCTAGGCCAGTGGTGTCAAATTCAACTAGAAATGGGGAATCCAGCCATGCCTCATATTAACTTAGAAAACCATATATTTATTTATTTATTATATATTTATTTTTAAAAAATTAATACTTCAGCACATCGAAATCAGATAGAAATTAAATCTTAATCTGGTTGGGCTGAACTTAGCCATCCTATGGCCCATTTGACACCTCTACTGTAGACATTTCTCTAATGATAGAGATTACAGGGAAGGTACCAACATGTACAGGTTGCTATTTTGGGCATGTGGGACACGTTACTTCATTAGGTAGCTTCACAACTACTCTTTTAGGTAGTAGCTTTTATTCTCTCCATTTTATGGGTAAGGAAACTGAGACTGAAGGAGGTTAAGGGTGACTGCCTAGGGTCACTCAGTTAGTAAGAATTTCTTATAACAATAAAAAAAATGCAGAGTTTCCTATCCCTTCTGATCTAGAAAAGATTTTGCTTTGTACTAAAATCCCACTAGCTCATCCCACAGGAGTTTAACCATATCCCCTAAATAGGGAAGTGAATCCTGAACCCATGGACCAGGCTCCCTGAAACAAAAAAGCTAACAGATTTTTCTCTTCTTCCCCCAACCCATAACACTTCATCAACAGCAACAACAAAAAAGGGGAAATAAAGAAAAAACAACAAGAGTATAATCAGGGCTATTTACAATAGTTTCATGCTTTTCTACTCAATTGCTTTTATATCCCCCAAAACAGAATTCCATATTAAAACGACTCAGTTTAAACATTAATGGGAATTAACGTGCATATTATTTAAAGGAATCATGCTAAATTTAGAGTAAAATTTGAAGGATCAACTACAAATATATTGTGTCAAAGATTCTTATGTGACATAAGGGGCCTAGGTATACTTTGGGGGATTTCTTACTTAGTCCTTACCCAAATAATCCGGGAATTTCAGTATTTGCCACGGCATTATTACCAAGTACTAGGCAAAACAGTAGATAGAGCACTGGACTTGCAGTCAGAAAGACCTGGGTTCATATCCTATCTCAGACCCTTACTAGTTGTGTGACCTTGGCAAACCACTTAACCTCTTTCAGCCTCAGTTTCCTAATCTGTAAAATGCAGATAATAACTACTACCTTACAGGGGTTCTGTGAGGACCAAATGAAGTAACACATGTAAAGTGCTTTGCAAATTTTAAACCACTAGATAAATGTTATTATTATTAATATTACCCTTCCAAGTATATGATTTACAAGACTCAAAGAACAGACAGGTTTATTTACAGGTTAGAGAAAAAAAACAAATATAGCTTGCAACAGAATTCAATGAAAGTAATGATACTGCCATTCTTGAAAACAATTTGTTACTATACTCAAAAAGTTACTTACTTGCTCATATATTCTTTGATCTGGTGATTCTATTTCTATGCCTATACCCCAAAGAGATCAAAGAAAGAAGAAAAGACCATATGTACAAAAATATTTATAGCAACTCTTTCTCTAGTAGCAAAAAACTGGAAACAAACAGGGTGCCTCTCAGTTGGAGAATGGTTGAACAAATTATAGTATGGGAATATGATGGAATATTATTGTATTGTAAGAAATGGCAAAAAGGTATGGGTTCAGAGAAATGTGGGAAGACATGTATGAACTGATGCAAAGTGATGGGAGCAGAAGCAGGAGAATAATCTAAGATGGGTCAATGGAAAGAGCACTGGGGCTTGGAGTCAGGAAAAAACCTGATCTCAGACATGTGCTAGCTGTCTTAATCTCAAAAGGCAAACCACTCAAGAGAATTCCATGGACACAGGATCACAAAGAGTTGGACACAACTGAATGACAGAACAACATTGTAAAGACAGACAACTTTGGAAGACCAGGTGAAGTTCAGAGGACCAATGATAAAGCCTGCTACCCATCACCTGACAGAGAGATGATGGACTCTAGATGAAGGATGAAATACATTCTGGCATAGGGCCAATGTAGGAATTTGTTTTGCTTTGACTATACATATTTCTTACAAAGATTTTGTTTTCCAGCAGGGTGGAGGGTTTGAGATGAAAAGAAAATAAATGCTAGTTAATGGGGTGAGAGAGACTTTTATTTTAAAGGGAGGAAAGAATGACACCCACATATAAACTCTGCTTTTTCTGTCACTTGCAGTCATATCTTGAGTAGGACTCCCAGCAATTGGCATTGCTTGTAGTGTGACTTCTCATTATGTGAACCTTACCGAGGTTCTGTAATGGTGAGTAAAATAGAATCTTTTGCTGTTTTTGTTTCAGTATAATCAAGAAGTATAATGCCTCTATTTGAATGTGATTAGGGAGAATCTTTCCCACCCATTGTTGGGCCTGGGAAGATTTGTAAGAAGGTTGAAAACCCTGGTGTCAGTGCTTCCCTCTCTGGTAACTATGGTCAGACAGTTGGGGCTCAAACTGTCTGTTGAATTCAGGCAGAGGAAGTCATGCCTGTTGACTTCTAATTTCTCTGTGTTTTCTTTGAAGCTCAGGGTGTTGACTCCCCTGAACTAGGTGAATGATATATACTCTTGGTTAAAGGAATGATACATGTGCTTGATTAAAGTGATTGTTCAACCCTCAAAAGTTGCCTTTCCTTTTATGAATGCAGATCTATGAACCTGTGACAGCAGGTCCCCCTGTGTATGTTGCAGCCCTTTGCAGCAGTGGTCAGATGCCCAGCATCACTTTATGGGCTTTCCCCTCCAAGGGTCCTCCAGACATCTCTTCTGCCATCAGATCTCTTGACCTCCAGGAGATGGTGGTCCCTATCTCTGCTTCCCTTGTTCCTTCTGCCTGGATGGACAGAATCAATCTGGCTAATGTTTAGGGATGATGGCTTTGGTTCTCTTCCTGGCCTCTACCTTAAAGTCTCCCCTCATTCTATGGTTTGTACACAAGGCACTAGTTTCCCACAAGAGAAGGGTCAGCAATGATCCCATCCATTTTTCCTAGTGGATGACCATCTCTAATACCAAACATCAGTTCGTCAAAGTAAAACTGGTTGGTTGGTTGTTGTCCTTTGATCTTGAAGAGGAAAAAAATAACATCATCTTGATAAAGTAAAATTTCAGTGTATCTGACTGTGGCTGATCACAGCAATGTAAGCTCAGAATGCTCTACCAAGGTTGGGCACAGATAATCCATGTGAATATTTGGGGTGTCTATCCCAAATTTGTGCATCCTGTGTTTACTTTGTGCTGTCTCCATTCTGCTTTGCTCAAAGAGCACAGTACCCTCTCTGATGTGGGCATGCCATGCTGAGCGATCCTATGCCAATGTCTCCCATGTTACACAATCAAATCCAAATTTCTCAAGAGAGACCTTGAGAGTGTCCTTGTATTGCTTTTTCTGACCACCATGTGATTGCCTGCCCCATGTGAGTTCTCCATAAAATAGTCTTTTTGGCAAGTGTACATTTTGCATTCAAACAACTTGGCCAGCCCATCAGAGTTGCACTCTCTGAAGCATAGTTTGATTGCTTGACAGTTCAGCTTGAGCAAGGACTTCAGTGTCTGGTACCTTATCTTTCCAGGTGATCCTCAAAATCTTCCTAAGACAATTCAAATGGAAGCATTCAGTTTCCTGGCATGGTGCGGTAGACTCTCCATGTTTCACAGGCATACAAGAATGGGGTCAGCACAAAGGCTCTGTACCTTCAATTTGGTAGCCAGTCTAATACCTCTTCTAGGTATTAGAACAAACACCTAGAATCATTCAAAAGACCAACATCTTGTTCCAAATTTCATATAACGCATATGAAAATCAGAAGTATGCTGGTAAATATTTAACAACCAACTGGGGGGGGTAATATACAAAATGCCACACTCTTAAGGTTAATCTGAATCATTAACATTTTTCCATAACTTTCTGAAATCTAGACAAACAATAAAACGAGCCATGATGTATAGTGCTGCTGTTTTTTGAGGTATAAATTCTCACATTGAAAATTTAACAATGGGTTCAGCTGGCTTCAGAACACCCCTGGAATAACTGTAGCATACTCTGAATATGCAGAAGGACTCAAATGTTTATAAGAAAATCTAAGCTAAAGCTAAACCTAAAACTCAGTAGGTGGAGCACTGGACCTAAATTCAGGGAGGCCCGAGTTCAAATACAGCCTCAGATACTTACTAGTTATGTGACCACAGGCAAGTCATTTAACCTTTGTTTGCCTTAATACACCAGAGAAAAAAATGGCAAATCACTCCCATACCTTTGCCAAGAAAATCCCATGGACAGTCTGGTCCCCAGGGTCACAAAGTCAGATGTTACTGAATGACTGAACGACAACCAAGCTGAAACAAAAACTAAGCCATCTGCAAAAATAAATAGCAATTGATAATTAAATAGACATGATAACTTAAGCCACCCCAATCCTAAATCTAGCCAGAGCTATAACTAACACATGTGGCACCTGGGCATCACAAAAATACATCTAAGCAGCAGATTAAAAGATGCCTTCAAATGAATTTTGAAGATAAATTCAATTAAGGATAACAGAGAGAGACCTCACAGGGCAAGACAAGAGAAATCCATCCCAGGACACTTCCAACTGTGAGAGAGATAGAGACACTAGAAACTTGTCTCTGCCTGGGAGGCTGTCATAGAGGGAAGGAGCAGGGCAGAGCTAAGTGTAGAGAGGATCTTGACTCCCAAGCTCAATTTTTCTACCTATACTGAGAATAAGTTTTATTATCACATGAGACAGGAAGAATAATTTTGTCAACTTAGTTTAACTAACTTCATTTTGTTTTAAGTCAACATTTTGAGATTGAATGTTATTAGTAAGTTGTTTTTCAGTAATAAGTACTTACATGATATGATGTGATAAGCAGAATGCTGTCATTTTTAAGTTGTTTCAGTCACGTCTCACTCTTTGAATTTTCTTGGAATTTTCTTGGCAAAGATACTGGAGTAGTCTGACATTTCCTTCTCCAGCTCATTTTATAGATGAGGAAACTGAGGCAAACAGTGTTCAGTGACTTGCCCAAGGTCACATAGCTAGTAAGTGCCTAAAGCTACATTTGAACTCAGGTCTTCCTGATTCTAGGCCCAGCATTCTATCCGCTGAACCTCCTAGTTGCATGTGTTCTTAAATAACTGATAAACATGTGGATCTTCTGATAATGTAAACTACCACTGAAAAAATATTATAAACAATTTTATGGTAATTTATATAGGTAATCTACCAATCAAATTATGTGGTAATTGACTTAAGAACACCTATAACTAGAACTACAAGAAATCCACTGGAGGTCCTAGGTCTCAACTAAGACTGACTCCTGCCTGTATTCACTGGAGGACAGTACTGATTGACTGATGGAGGTTTGCTAGGTCCCTCCTTTTCTGAGGGAGACACACAATCTCCAGCTGGGCAAAGAGGGCGTGTCGTCATGAGTCCAATATGAAAGAAAATTATTGGAACTTCTAGGACTTAGAAGAGACCATGGATTGATGCATGATTGCATGGATTGATTAGTAAAATTTGATTTTATGCATTGAGAAGTAGAAATCTAATTGTGGTTTCCTATCACACTAGCTGGGAATCATTATACACTATCCATGTAAATTGGGGCCATATGTATGCATTGTTCATTATACTGCCTGCTCCCTAGGCCAAATTCCCAGGGGCTACTCTAGTTACAGCTCTAAGTTACTCCTAGACCTGCCTGTCCTCTTCTGACCCACTCTGTTCCATTGCTGGCAAACCATGACCTGGCATGGGCTAAAACTGGCTTTTCAATAATTAATTAGAAATGTCCCAAGACAATGAATTTTAGAACCTGAGTCTACTTTTGAGCTTTGCCACTGGGTGACCTCAGGCAAGTCTCTTAACCTTTCTCAGCTTCAGTTTTCTTCATTATAAAATGAGGGGGTTGGACTCATTGACTGCTCTGGCTCTTTACTGGTCTACATCTGCAATTGTACAATCCTGTGATTGTGTAGACCAAACTACGTGGGAAGAAACGGCATATCTTAACTTGGAATGAGTTGATTGACTTTTTGACTGAGATGAATCATCAAAATGATGGTCAAACCAATTGGGAATTGGAGAGAGATAGTGAAGCCAGCAAGTTGACATTGAATTATTTAATATCCTCAAAGATTTGCAGCCTGAGAGCCATGACTCTGGGAGCTGTACATAGTAAAAAAAAAAAAAAAAAAAATCAGCTGGGAAAACAGATGCTGTTTCTAACTATCTTAACTTTCCTTCCTATTATGGCAGATGGTTTAAGCTACATTTTTTCTTAAACTTTCTTTTACACTTAAAAAAAACAAACTAAGTGTTTTGGATGTGCTTGTTGCATGATTGTTTCTCTAATAGGGCATTCCTTTACTCTGATGCTACAGGCAACAGAGAGTGAGATTCAGGCAGTGTCAGGGCACCAAGCAGCTCAGTAAACAAGGGTCCCTGTACTCCACTAGTGGATTTCCCATGTGGTAGAGGGGAGAATGGGAGGAGGACACAAACCAAAGGGTTCACTCCTCACTGGATTTCTTATGAACCTCCTATAAGGGATTTACTGTATTTTGATTAATCCATGCTTCACCCACCTTGAGCATCTCCATGGCAACAGGATATTTGTTTCCTGAAGATGGGCTTTCAGACAGTGGAAGGTTCATTCAGCTCTATACAAAACCCCTTGTATTCCTAGAGAACCACTTGTTTGAAATTCAGTATGCATAGACAAGACTCACAATTTTTTCTCAGCATAGCTGGTGCCAATGCTAATATCCTATGGTATCATTTTATCAATGACACAATATGATCAATTTCCATTTCTGAAGCCTCATCTCAGAGCCACTAGAGGAATCTATTTCAGCCATTATTCAGGGTTGGAACATTATACGTGCAAGCTAGATTTGGAGGACTGTGCAGCTTTAATAAAAGCAATGGCAAAGCTTGTTTTTAATATTTCAGGTTTTTATTTTGAAGGGGGCACAGAGGTATTGCCTTCAGTAAAAACCAAAACAAAACAAAAAAACAAAAACAGCTGTGTGCTTTACATACAGTCTACTTCCAATTATGCCTTGAAGGAAAAATTAAGAATTAAATAAGGCAAAGTAAGGGAGGGTATTCTAGGCCACGAATGGTATAAGCAAAGATTCAGAGGCAGAATTGTCTATGAAAGGTTGAGGTGTGATGAATATGAATGATTTGTCTGAATACAGTGGAGGGGTCCACATTATGGAGCAGAGGTTGATAGGATAGGGTCAGAAAGTCTGCTTACCAGGACGAGAGCATCAAGCATGGAATGACAGACGTGCCATGACTATTCATTGTCATGTGGTGCGATGGGTTCAGAAATAAACGTAGAAACCGTCCTGCTTGTGTGATGTTGCTTATGTCACTTGGATTCTCTTGGCCTCAGTTTTCACATCTGTCAAGTGAAAAAGACAGAGTTCTAAGGCCACTCCTAACTCTGAGTATTCTGACCAAATGAAATACAAACTTTTGTCCCACATGACAACAACAGTGACGGTCTTTTTTCCAAATATTCCAGTTTCCAAGGGATAGGTTATAACCAAATCTTTCATTCCATTAGAATAAGCTTTCTCTTTTTTTAAAAAAGAGAAAAATCTCATGTTTTGTAGTCTGTTTTGTATTTTTTTCCTCAAGCAAAATGTCCTTTGTGTTGCTGTTTGATGTGAAGAGGCCCAAGTAATTCAAAAAGAATAATCAGATTAAAATTCCTTTTTCCCAGAAGTGCTTAAAGTAAAATAAAACAAAATCCCCCAAATAATATGAAAACATTAAAGAAAGAAATTTCTTGTTTTTCTTTTATGTTTCAATAGCATCCAAGAATTGAGAGTCCCAGCATTCTTAAACTTAATGAAATCCTTTCTTAAAGACCAAAGGAAAAGCAAATTAAATGACTCACTGACCTTATCGTAACAATATATTAGCTGAAAAGCTCTTCTAAATACCCCAAATCCTGCCCTTCCTACCACCACCAGCAAGTAGTGACATAGCAGACTGGCTAAGTCACACTGGGAGAAACTAGATTCACCTGTTTTAAAAGTAATAATTATTACTATTAAGAATAAGAATAGAAATTAAACTTGGTATTTGTTTATATAACTCCATAAGTCTTACTCTCTCTCATTTGTCATTGTGGTGTGGAGGAGACCTTGGATTCCCTAAAGTCTGTGCCATGGGAGCAAAAGCACTATCCAGTTCCACAATGCTGGAATGACTCCAGCAGCAGATTGAATCTGCTTTGGTTTCAGCCCATGCTCAGAATACCTCAGATGGCAGTACTCATGGGAAGGATGCTAAAGAGAAGGTGGCATTTCTCCTCATGGAAGAAGCTAGGAAACTGCTTCCAGGAGAAGCATGATGTCATCACTGGAGAAACAAACTGTGCAACATTCTTACACATTCCATAACTTGTTCTCACTGGCTGAAAAGGAGATTCTCTGACTGACTAGAGTGGCAGTTATAATAGCCAGTCAGCTTTATCTAATATCTCTTTGTCTCATTTGCTTATGGAGGTGGAGATGAGGTGGGTCTTGACAACTTCTTTACTCCTGGAATCTGATGAAAAGAGTGGAGTTTCTGACTGAGAGTTCAAAAAGTTCAGAGGATTTCTTAGTATCCCATTATTCCAGAGTTTGAGTTTCATATCCAGTGCAGCATCAATACCTTGAGGAACAAGAAGTAACCTTTGGAACACTAGTCTAGAAGGACCTGAGATGCAGTCCTGGTCCAGTAGTTATACCACATCTGGACATGAATTTGGTGGGACCAATGCTATGTAGGAATATGTTGGGGAAATGTTTCTATGTTTATTGTTGCTTTTAAAAAAAAATATCCTTTTCCTTTTTTTCTTAAATTTTTCTTTATTCTTAACTTTGTTTTTTAAATTTTGAGTTCCAAATACTATTGTGCTATAAGAAATGATGAGCAGGTAGATTTCAGAAAAAAAAAACCTGGAAAGACTTACATGAACTGATGCTAAGTGAAGTGAGCAGAACCAGGAGAACATTGTACACAGTAACAACAACATTGTGTGATGATCAACTAGGATAGACTTAGCTCTTCTTAACAATACAAGGATCCAAGACAATTCCAAAAGATTCATGATGGAAAATGCTGTCCACCTCCAGAGAAAGAACTATGGAGTCTGGATGCAGATCAAAGCATAATATTTTCACTTTGTCTTTTGTTTTTTCTTTCTTGTAGTTTTTCCCTTTCTTTCTGTCTGATTCTTCTTTCACAACATGACTAAAGTGGAAATATATTTACTATGATTGTACACGGTTTGAGTTTCGAATTCCCTCCCTCCAGCCACCAAGAAAGCAAGTAGCATGATATCAATTGTACATGTGAAGTCACACAAAATATATTTCCTTATTAGCCATGTTGCAAAAAAAAGCAAGAAAAATAAAGAAAGTGAAAAAGTATGCTTCTATCTTCACTCAGATTTCATCGATTCTCTGGAGGTGGATAGCATTTTTCATGAATTGGAATTGTCTTGGTTCCTTGTACAATATTGCTGTTAATATGTACAATGTTCTCCTAGTTCTGCTCACTTCATTTTGCATCAGTTTATATGTATTCTGAGGTTTTTCTGAAACCATCCCCCTCATCATTTCTTATAGTACAATAGTATTCCATCATAATCACATACCACAACTTGTTCAATGATTCTCCAACTGATGACCATCCCCTCAATTTCTAATTTTTAGTTGTTATTCATAGTAAATATCCTTTTGTAAAAGCTAATTAATGTTAATCTTAAAATAGAACTGCAGTGCTAGTCACTTGGTGGGGAGAGTAGTTAACAATGGAGGGAACATAGCCACTGGGGACTTGAGCCAACAAGAATATGTAAAGAGGTGCCCCACAAACCCTCAGGGTACCCAACAACTCTGAGAGGCAATGTAATTTTCCTAGCATTGAGAAAGTGGAGTTAGAGTTTACACTTTACACAAGGGTCAGACTAAATAGAGAGCTAAGTATGGAGAGGTTCATCACCAGGACACTGACAGCTTAGTGATGAATTCTTTGGTCATGGCAACCCACTAAAAACAGAAAAACATAGATAGTTTTCAGTATTATTGAGCTCTGTTCTACTTCTATAGTGATACTGAAAGAACGATGGAAAAGGGAACAGAGAATCATTTTTTAAAATCGGTTTTTTTAGACTCTATATAGACTTCTGCTTAGCTGATAGTACTCTCCACTTGTCTACCAGTGCTCTTCCTAAAGCTCTGATCATGTCACCTCTCCCCTACTCAATAAACTCCAATGACTCCCTATTCCATCCAAGATCAAATATAAAATCCTCTGTCTGACATTTGAAACCTTTTATAATCTGGCCCCTTCCTTCTCTTCCAGCCTTCTTATACTTTTATCACCCTTCATGTACTATGCACCTATACACACCATTTCCCAATTCCAAATCTATGCCTTTTCAATGACTGTCCCCCATACCTGGAACACTCTCCCTCCTCACTTCTGGCATGTCCCCAGACTTCCTTGCCTTCCTTTCAGATTCAACTCAACGCCCTCCTTCTAAAAGAAGCATTTTCCAATCAACCCTCCCCCATACCTCTCACTTTCATTGTCTATATCTTGTATGTGTACTAAATAAAATTCCAAAACACAAAGTTCTGTGTATTAAAAATCAATTTATTAATTAGGCTGGCCAATAACAATGAATTGAAGTTGAGTGACTTTTCTTGGTAATGAAAGACAGAAAGGGAGTTTCTAAGCCATCTCAAATGAGATTTTCCTTCTGACAGGAACTTCCCCTTACAAGGACAAGCAACCCTGATTGGTAGAGATTAATGAGGAAGTGGGTTAAGATTTCTTAACTCCTCCTGCTAAGGAGTCTTAGACATGAGATTAAGCAGTCTCCTGCAATCAGAGCAAAGGAAGCCATCATATCAGAACATCTCTGAGTTTTTTCTCCTTCATGAGCCCACACATCCCAAACTCTAATGAAGGGACCAAGGTCACAATACCAGCTCAGTTTAGTTTCTGTTTACAGGACAAACAAAAAGGTCTGTAAATGTGAGGATATTTCTCAGCTAGAATGGGCCAGGTGGGTTTTCTTTGTAAGCTAGTATAAAAGAGGGTCTTTTTGACAGAGAAGGGAATATTACTAATTATTATTAATCATCAAATGATACAGTATTAAAATGAATTTTCCTCATATGAACATAATCATTTGCATATTACATCCCCCATTGGACTCTCAGCTCCTTGAGCAAAAGAACTGTTTTTTTAACCTTCCTTTGAATCCCCACAGTCTTCGAGTGCAGAGCATATAAAAGGCATTTATGATGCTGACAATAGATTCTTCCTAGTCTAATGACCAATGACCAGACATGCTACATAATCAATCCTTACTATAAAGGAAACCAGAAGGCAGAAGGAAGTGGAGCTAAGTGAAGGATGGCTCTCTTTAGAGAAGAAGAATAAATTGGGAGAATTAGTTTTAATGTGCATGCATAGGCAACAATGGTAGTTAGGTGCACAGTTAAAGGAATACTGGGTCTGGAGTTAGGAAGACATCTGCAAATGCCTATGTTCAAATCTAGCTTCAGTCACTTACCAGCTATGTGAACCTGCGCAAGTCACTTAACCTTGTTTGCCTCAGTTTTCTCTTCTGCAAAATCAGCTGGAGAAGAAAATGGCAAACCATTTTAGTATCTTTGTCAAGAAAATCCCAAATGGCATCATGAAAAATCAAATATGACTGAAAAAACTAAAAACAACATAGGCAACAAGAAAAACCATTTCTTGGGATATTTGATCTCCTTATATTATTGATGTGGATAGAAATAGTGCTGTAAGAGTTAAAATAATATTGATTAACTTTGTGAAGCCCTTGGTGCCCTAAAGTATCCCTTTACCACAAAACTTCCCCTTTTCCTGGATCATATAATTCCCTATCCCCACCTCTCATCCTGGGGAGTGAGATTTCTTTATCTTGAGACATTCATAGTCCTCATGCTGTGCCTTTATCTTGCAAGACTTACCCTAGATCTCCAACTCCCATAAGGAAACCCTAAAAATCATCCTATATTAGCCTGGTCCTTTTCCTATATCACTGCCTTTGTCTAGGTCCTTGCTAAATTTCAGGCCCACTGCTTTTGCATTAATAAAGCTCCCAATGGCTACAGAGAAGGCCTAAGTGAATTCATTCACATTTTGAACCAGCTCTCCCATCTCTCTCTTCAACATTATAGTGCTTATAAATATTTTCAAAGAGGCCACCACAAAAGTAATTAATATTTATGAACCAGTATCTATCACTGAGACTGAAGTTGATAAGATCCTCCAATTAAATCAATATATGTTCAACTACTTGGGAGCTTTTCAAAGCAAAGATTCGGGGCTGGTAAAAAATACATCAAGAAATATGATTCTGAAATAAGGAGTGAGAGAAGACAAAACCTCCTAAACTACACAGCAGAAATTAGAATTACTTTCTTCTGGTAAGGAATTAGAAGGTTCTGGTCGTTCCTAAATCAGTTGTCTGTTGATAATCAAACTAACAACTGGTCAAAGCAAAGATTAAAATTAATACAAATTCAGAAGAGAGACGAAAAATGGAAGAAAAAACAAGATACAGCATAAACTTGAGGCAACTGCTACATGCATGACCTATTTAAAGAAGTTTTTGATTTTAAAAAATGGGACATAGAAGGAATTTTATGGGCACTAAGTACCGCTGTTTCATGCTGAACTTTAACGAATACCGATCAAAGAAAGCAGTATGTATGATACAGAGGAAAGAATTAAATTTGGAATCTGAAGGGGATGGGGGTCCAAATCTCACCTCTGAAGCTTATTATCTATCTGCACAACATGAAGGAAATTCATTTATCCTCCCTAGGCTCCATTTTTTTTTTCTATTATAAAGTGAAAAGGGTTGGATTAGATGGTCTCTGAGGTCTCTTTCAGCTATAGATCAATGATCCTATGGGAAGTTTCAGTTATTATAACAAGAAAGCCAAAGGAGCCTTAAAAATACCTCAGTCAGCAAATACCTGGATAATTAGCCAAAGGGAAGAAAGAGATGGCAGCCAAGGACAATACCTGTTTAGAATAAAATCTGACTCCTTATGTCTTACAGAGAAACATGATATAATGAGTCAAATCTTTGCATTAAAAAGGCAGAAGCAACGGAGGGGTAAGTTATTCGAAAGAGCACTTGGTGAGTAAGTAAAGTCAAACAGAGGACATTTAAAGACAAAAGTGGGAGGGGGACAACAATGGATTTTTATAACAAACACTTTTCTCCTACAAGGAGAATGGAGGCAACATACTGAGACTCTGGCATCACAGTCTAATATGTGATTAGAGAGGAAATCCAAATGACCTTAAAGAGATCAGAGAGAGGAAAGCAGTTGGATTCAAGGAGATCTCTCCTATATGTGACACTTATAGGACTTACAGGTCACTGACTCATGGGTACTTAGCATAGTGCCTGGCACATAGTAGGTGCTTATTAAATGTTTGATTGACACATAAAAACATATATAGACACATACTCCAAATGCTTTGCAAGTCTTATGGTGCTGTATAAATGTTAATCCTATTACATGTAAATGTATATTTATATATCTGGGACAGGCCCATCCAATGGACAATGACTAAGGTCCATAATTAAATAGGAGGAGGAGAACAAGTTGAATGGTCTTTGGGAAACTGCAAAGCTCTTTTAATGATCCCAAACTTTTACCTGAGACAAAGGTCCACCTTTTTAATACTAAAGTTATTTCATTATCATTTTATGGCTGTGATCCATGAAATACTACCTGCTCCAAAGATTTAAAAATCAGCATCACTCAAATGACAATGGACAGATATGTGGTGAGTGTGAATGAGTATATTAACACATAACAAATCATCCAAGAAGCTGGAGAAAGAAAATGGGCTGGTTGTATTGAGAGAGTGAGGGATGGAAGTGCTCTACTAGTACCCTTCTAAGAAAAAGGGAAATGGGCTCCCAGACTAGTGAGTGGCTCCCCTATGTCAAAGTATTGGAAGACACAGACAAGAGTCTCACAAGATAGTCAAGCAAGGAATTTATATGTTTGGAGGAAGCACATATATCAATACCCCGATCCTTTTGAGTATTTGACCATCTAGAAAATATTTTAAGACTTACAAAACACTTTATAAATCACAATCTACCTTTTATCCTTGTAACAACTCTGTGCCTGGCTGGCACTAAGCAATCACTTAATGTTTATTGATTGATTTGGTATATAGTTTAAGTCAAGTTACACTTGCATTTTTTATGCATTATCTATTTGCCAGGCTTAGTTCAAAGCACTGGGAATATAAATGCAGGCAGAAAGTTTCTACCCTCAAGGAACTTACTTTCTAATGAGGGGAAACAACACCTAAAAAGAAGCTGAAAGGTGGGGAGGGTTCCTAGAGAAAGTCAATCAAGTCAGCGCACATTATCTTGGAAAGGAATGAAGACTTGACTGGCTGGATGTACTCTTTAGTATGGAAGTTCTAGGAGAAACCAGACAACCGGACTGGAACCTGTGTGCCCTAGAGGCCACTTGTGGCTTTCTAAGTCGTTGAGCGTGGCCTTTTGACTGAGACCGAGTTGTACAAACAAATTCTTTTATTAAGGGATTAAGGGTATTCCTTCTGTGAAATCTGGATTCAGTCAAAGGGCTGCACTTGAAGACCTAGAAGGCCACATGTGACCTTGAGGCTGCAGGTTCCCCACCCTTGAATCAATCAGAAGAACAGAGGATACTTCCAGTAAGAGAAGTCTAGGGGTGGAGCAAACTTGAAGCATGAAGAGCTTTCTGTGGCAAGGGAGAGAAGCCCCAGAGTCAGGAGTATAGCCAGGAGAGGAATGCAGACATTTAAATACGATTAAATTAAATATGAGGCAACTGAGGCTGAAAAATCTCTGTCACTTTTTTGAAGTTGTAAATTTCCCACAAATCTCATTTCAGCCCTACAGTCACCATGTGGGGTACATATAAATGTTATTATCCTCATTTTATATCTGAAGAAACTGACAAAATTTAACAGACTCGATCATGGTCATACAACTGGTCAATATCAGAGGAAGGACACGAATCCAGGTATTCCTTCTTCCAAGTACAACACTCTATGCACCACACACTGCTTCTCTCTATTATTTATTAAATAAATATTAAATTAAATTTATTAAATTAAAAAATAAATTAAAGTTTTAAAATTAAATTAAAAATAACAAAAGAAACAAATAAAATATTTATTATTAAAACTCAAATTAGTGGATACAAAGCAAAATCAATCTGTTCAAGGACTTTATCAGTCTTCATGCAAACATAATTTCATGTAACCTGAATCATTGACTCTTGAAGCGGAAATAGATTTAAGAAATAACCTAATGTAGGGGCTTTTAACCTAGGTCCAGGAATTTCCCTAAAATAAATTTCAACGAGTCCATAAATGAGGATGGGGAAAAAAATTGCATTTTCATTTTTACTAACTTTTGTAATCCTATATATTTTATATATATATATTTAAAAATATGATTAAAGAAAGTGTCCAAGACTTCATCTGACTGCCAAGGGGTCATATTACCAAAAAAAAAGTTAAGAACTCTTGATATAATTCAGCCTCCTCCTTTTACAGATGAGGCCCAGAACACTTAGGTGATTCATCAAAGGTTACACAGTGCTTATTTCAATTCGAAGACTAGAACCCAGGTGTTCTGCTGCCTATTGCAGTGGAAAGCACTGAACTGCTCTGCCTTTCTCATATCAAAATAAAGAAAATCCTGAAGCTTACACCTGAAACCTCAATAAATAATCCTTAAAGTTCCTTAAAGTACATAGAAATTGTATTTAACATTTCCACAGAAATTTCTTTATCTACTTAAATCTATTTTTTCCTCAGGCTCTAGAATTAAAGCCAAGAATACTTTAAATCAATTTTTTATGCCTTTTGTTTTTAACTTACACTCAATTCTAAATATGATCCCCTTTCCCTCCAATTGAACCTTGCCTGGTAACAAAGAAAACCAGTTAGGCAAAAACAATCAATACATTCACATACAACCTTTTTCTTACTCAGTTTCCAGGATCAAGACTGGTTATTTCAATTACTCAGAGTTCAGTTTTCTTTTAGTGATGTTTCTGTTTATATTACTGAAGTTATTTTCAATATTGTTCTTCTAATTCTGTTCATTTCATTCTGCATCAGTTCATCCAAATCTTCCCATGTTTCTCTGAATTATTCACATTTGTTACTGAATCCCACACAACAATATTCCATTACATGCATATTCCGGTTTTTTCAACCATTCTCTAGTCCAGAAAAAATATTTTTAACTTCTAACTTAATTTGTTTAATTGACTAGTATTACAGCAGTCTTATAAAATGTTATGAAATCATATTAAAAAAAAAAAACCTTGGGAAATGAGGCTGACTATTGTCTACTATTTCAAAACAGGCCCCATGTGTGATTTGAAAACATTCAAAGCTTCCAAAATGGGAATTAACTCTAGCACATCAGCTAACTGTGACTAATGTGTTATCTTGGGACCTTGGACCAGATTTTTAGAGTTGAAAAGCCAGTGCCCAGTTCTGATTCTGACATTCAATTACTAAGAGTAATGACCATCTGCCAGGGCTGTGGAGGACACAAAGCACAGAGTACAGAGGGCCATATTTTTGCATGAGAAAGGAAGGTCACTGAAAGTCAATGCAATTGAAAGCCTCTCCCCAGGTGGTAGAAATGATCTGCCAGCAGCTTGCAGACATAGGGCGCATTGTAAGACTGAAGCCCTGTAAAATCTCTTTGGTGCTGTATTTCTCAAGAAGTTTTGGTTTTTCTTTGTTTGTTTTTTCAATTGTGCCTAGAATATATTTAATCAGATGATCTTAAAGCATTGCATATTTGGGGGAAGGAAAATCGCAAGAGACTTCCTCTTCCCCACCCCACCGCCAAGTTTAATGCCAGATAATCAAATACTTTAATTTCTCATTTCTGTGTGGGCTAGCCTTTCTTTGGTGTTAAAGTGTTTATACGAATGCAGCTCTCCTGTTACTTGCCAGAAGTAAGCATGAATTGCAAAGATTTAATTCAATAAAAAGGTTTTAGCAGATTTAACACTAGCATTACAATAATGCTGTATTACAATGGCATAGTCTTTATGTGACAGTTCAGGGGTTCCCACTCCATTAACTGGTGCACCTGGGTTTGGGTCTGGGAGGAAGAAATGCCTATTCTATCAAACAGCTGGCTCCTTTTAGGCCAGGAGATTTAAAAGGAACCTTGCGGACTGCCAATAGACTGGTCAGTCACCCCATAGTAGCCTGTCTCTTTCCAAGTTACTCCAGTCTCAGTGGGTGGTAAAAGAAAAAAAAATAGAGCTTAAGTGGACTGGCAGATGTCAGGTGAAATCTCCTGGGAAAGAGAAGAAGAGTTTCTGGAGAGTCCTAGTAGGGTGAGAAGGAAGGGAGTTTGTTAGAAAGACTTCCCCTAGCTTGCTTTCTAACACTGTGCAACAGCCAGCTGAAATCAGCTGTCTGCGACAGACTGGAAGAAAGAAAGGCATTGAGGAGCTCATCATGGTCTCATCACTGTGGATGAATAGGAAGGGTACAGTATGTGAAAAACTGAACACATGATGACTCAACTAGAGACCAGGCTTCCAGGGTTAATACAATTGACAGCCAGGCCCCGAATGTCCCTTTTATGCCCAATGCTTTCTTATATCAGTGTCATCCTTTTTATATCTGTGGCCACTCTCTTGGTACAAGCCTTCATTATTACCACTCTAGACTAGTGCAAAACCTTTCTAACTGCCTCAATTCAATTCAATGGTCTTTTATTAAGTATTATCTATGCATAAGGTCCTGTGCTAGGTGCTGGGGGATACAAGGACAAAAAAAACACAACCCACCAAAAACCAACCCCAAAAGAAACAAAACCAGTGCCTGCCCTTAAGCAGTTATATTCTACTGAGAGCTACAATATGTAAAAGACTGAACAAATACAAATAATTTGATTAGAGAAGGAGAACAACAACTGGAGTTTGGGGTGGATCAGGAAAGATTTCCTAAGGGAGATGGAATATCAAGGGAGCTTTTTTTCATTTTTAAATTTTTTTTTAAGCTGTAATTTAAAAAATTGTTTTTAATTCACTAGTATTACATTTATTAATTAGTAAGCAAAGGATGCTAAAAGGCTGTTGAAATGAGAAAGTACATTCCAGGCATATGGAGCAGTTATTACAAAAATTGGAGTCAGGCGATGGGAATTTTGAGTTGGGGGTACAGCCAGTAAGTCTGTCAAGTCCTGAAATAAATCAAAGCCATGAGCCGAGGAATAAAACAACTTTAACTGACATAACAGGGTAGCAAAGCTGCCACTCTGGGGGATATCCAGTGGACATTCCATAACTAGAGGCCCATGGAAAAAATATTCATACCCTTAGGAGGAAAGGGGGAGGAGGCAATATGAGGTAGCCAGGCTGGGTCAAACACCCCCAGTCCAAGTGAGGAGAACCACTTCATTCTGGCTGCTTTGCCCTTCATGACATGAATTCTGTTGGAAGGGGCCAGGACATCAAAGACCTAGATTTATCTTAACCTGGGCTCCCCATAAGGCAAGATCTCAGATCTGTCTGCTCAACCTAACTGACTGTCTGGCCCAACCTAATCAACACTATCTTGCTGGGAATGTTATTGACATTCTGACATAGCTAGGGTCATTTAGGGAGTGGCAGGTAACATTATATATGGTATTAACATTACATTTGGTATTTTGTCCTTATGTTAACAATTTTCTGTCAAGTCAGTATGGTGGAGATATTGATTTGCCCTGGAAAGGTAAATTGGAAACAGATTGTGAAGGGTTTTAAATGCTAGGCTAACAAGTTTGTATTTCTATCCCAGAGATAATCTGTTTTGACCTGGTGGCCATGGGGAGCCACTGAAGATTCTTGTGGAAGAAAGTGTGCTTTAAGAATATTATTTTGACTTTATTGGCTTCAATAAAAACTTCATGTAGAATATATTTGGATTTGGAAAAGGTCAGAGAGAGAGAGAAAGCCACTTAAGAGGCTATTGCATTAATCCAGGTAAGAAATCCAGGTTATACAAGCTAGTAGATATCTCCTAGTAAATGTTTTGAGTCTGACGTAAATATAAGACATTCAGATGAAAGTGTCAGGAAGATACTTGGTGATGTAAGACAGGGGATTGAGAGATATTGGGACAGAATATTTAGATTCAGTTGTTTTGGGATTTTTTTTGCATGGAGATATTAATTCCCCTGGATCATTATTAATATCACCTAGAGAATGGGGGGGTGGGGGAAGAGTATCTAGAACAAAACTTGACTATAGTTGGGGATAGAACAAGGATGATAATCTAGAGAAGGAGTAATCAGAAGAGTGAAGGAAGAGCCTGGAGGAAAGAGTGTCATAAAAGTAAAGGGAGAGGAGAATCAAAGATTTTGAGTTCAAATGGTCCTTAGAGACCATATCGTCCAAATTGCTTGATAGGGTTAAAAGATACAGAAAGGTCAATAAAGATAAGGACTGAGAAAAGACCAATTAAGAGACTGGTTTGTAACTTTGGAGAGAATAGTTTAAGTTGATTGGTGAGGTCTTAAACCTCTTCCAAGTCATCCTTAATACTACTTCATTAATCACAATTAAATAGATTTATCTTCCTCATGCAGAAGTCAGATCAGATAAGTCTACTTTGAAATCTTTCCAAGACTTCACTATTACCTAATGAATAAAGACCATAATTCTTTTCTTTTTTTTTTACTTAATGAAAAGACGTTTACTTAGCCAAAGCATGGAAAAGATACTCATCAAGGATACTATTGCACCGGTTCAGGTAGACATATAGACTGTGCCCCTCATCTCCATTTGAACTGTGTTTACCAACATAATCATGGAACATCCATGAAGATTTAAGAGCTCTGATTTTTGTGGGCTGGCCTTTTAATGCCATAGATAACTGGGAGGCCACATTAATGCTTCATACTTTGGTCTCCTGGACCAATCAAGTCTTTTTTTTTTTTTTATTTGTTTTCAGTGTTCTACAATCACTTCCATATAACTTAGATTTTTTTCCCTTCCCTCCCCCTCCTTTTCCCCTCCCTCCCTGAGATGGCATACAATTTTATTTAGGTTCTATACATACATTCCTACTAAATACATTTTCACCTTAGTCATGTTATGTGGAAGAATGAAAATGAATGATAGAAATCATAAAACAAACCAAAACAAATACAAAATAATACAAAAGAAAATTATCTGCTTCATTCCGTTATCAATTGTCATTGTTCTTTCTCTGAATGTGGAAAGGATTTTGCCCTAAGGGACCATTGGGAATCTTTTAAGTCCTTGTGTTGCAATGAAGTTCTAAGTCTACCAGAAAAAATCCTCACACACTGTGGTTGTTGCTGTGTACAAAGTTCTCCTGGTTCTGCATCTTTTGCTCAGCATCAGTTCATATAAGTCTTTCTAGGCCTCTCTGAAGTCTTCCTGTTCATCATTTCTTATAGCACAATAGGGTTCCACTATATTCATATACCACAATTTATTCAATCATTCCCCAATTGATGGGCATCCCCTTGATTTCCAGTTTTTGGCCACTACAAAGAGTGCTGCTATAAATGTTTTTGTACATGTGGGACTCTTTCCCATTTTTATGATCTCTTGGAGATGCAGTTCTAGAAGCAGTATTGCTGGGTCAAAGGGTATGCACATTTTTGTAGCCCTTTGGGCATAGTTCTAAATTGCTGTCCAGAATGGTTGGATAAGCTCACAGCCCCACCAACTCTCCCACTTTTTCTCCAACATTCATCATCTTCCTGTTTTGTCACGTAAGCCAATCTGATAGGTGTGATATGGTATCTCAAAGGTGTTTTCATTTGCATTTATCTAATCAATAGTGATTTAGATCATTTTCTCATATAACTATAGATAGCTTTAATTTCTTCCTCTGAAAACTGCCTGTTCATATCCTTTGACGATTTATCAATTGGGAAATGACTTGTATTCTTGTACATTTGACTCAGTTCTCTACATATTTTAGAAATGAGGCCTTTATCACAGATACTAGTTGTAAAAATTCTTTCTCAGTTTTCTGCTTCCCTCCTAATCTTGGTTGCATTGGGTTTGTTTGTGCAAAAACTTTTCAATTTAATTATTGAAATTACCCACTTTGCACTTTATAATGTTCTCTATCTCTTGTTTAGTCAAAATTCTTCCCTTCTCCATAAATCTCTTAAATATACTATTCCTTGCTCCACTAATTTGTTTATATATCAATCTTTATACTTAGATCATGTACCCATTTGGACTTTATTCTTGTGTACAGTGTCAGGCATTAGTCTATGCCTAGTTTCCACCACACTGTTATCCAGTTTTCCCAGCACTTTTTGTCGAACAGTGAGTTTTTATTCCAGAAACTGGGTTTATCAAACAATAGATTGCTGTATTCACTGACTACTATGTCTTAGGTGCCTAACCCATTCCACTGGCCTACCCTTCTGTTTCTTAGCCAATTCCAAATGGTTTTGATAATTGCTACTTTATAATACAATGTGAGATCTGGTAGAGCTAGGCCACCTTCCCTAGCATTTCTTTTCATTAGTTCCCTTGATATTCTGGAACTTTTGTTCTTCCAGATGAATTTTGATATTATTTTTTTCTAGCTCTACAAAATAATTATCTGACAATTTGATTGGTATGTCACTGAATAAGTATATTAATTTAGGTAGAATTGTCATTTTTATTACATTGCCTCAGCCTACCCACGAGCAACTGATATTTTTCCATTTACTTAAGTCTGACTTTATTTGTGCGAAAAGTGTTTTGTAATTGTATTCATGTAATCCCTGGGTTTGTTTTGGCAGATAGACTCCAAAATATTTTATAGTGTCTACCCCAGCTTTAAATGGCATTTTTCTTTCTATCTCTTGCTGTTTGGCTTTGTTGGTAATATATAGAAATGCAGAAGATTTGTGTGGCTTTATCTTGTAACCTGCAACTTTGTCAAAGTTGTTTATTATTTCAAGTAGTTTTTTACTTGATTTTCTGGGATTCTCTAAGTATAGCATCATATCATCTGCAAAAGAGTGATAACTTAGTTTCTTTTTTGCCTAGTCTAATTCCTTCAATTTCTTTTTCTTCTCTTATTGCTACAGCTAATATTGCTAATACCATATTGAATAATAGTGGTGATAGTGCACATCCTTGTTTTACCTCTGATTGTATTGGAAATGCAGCTAGCTTATCCTCATTGCATATAATGCTTGCTGAAGGTTTTAGGTAGTTACCACTTATTATTTTATGGAAAGTCCCATTTACTCCTGCATTCTCCAGTGTTTTCAATGTGAATGGGTGTTGTCTTTTGTCAAAAGCTTTTTCTGCATCTATTGAGGTAATCATTTGCTTTCTGTTAGTTTTGATGTTGATATGATCAATAATGTTAATAGTTTTCCTAATCTTGAACCAGCCCTGCTTTCCTGGTATGAATTCTACCTGATCATAATGTATTATTCTCATGATAAGTTACTGTATTCTTTTTGCTAAAATGTTATTTAAAATTCTTCCATCTATATTCATTAGAGAAATTGGTCTATAATTTTCTTTCTCTGTTTGGTTCTTCCTGGTTTAGGTATCAAAACTATATTTTATCATAAAAAGAATTTGGAAAGATTCCTTCTTCCCCAATTTTCCCAAATAGTCTATATAGTATTAGAACTAACTGTTCTTTAAATGTGTGATAGAATTCATTTGTGAATCCATCTGGCCCTGGATATTTTTTTCCTAGGGAGTTCATTGATGGCTTGTTCAATTTCTTTTTCTGAGATGGGGTTATTTAAGTATTCAACTTCTTCTTCTGTTAATCTGGGCAATTTATGTCTTTTAAAATAATCATCCATTTCATTTAGATTATCAAATTTATAGGTATACAGTTGGGCAAAGTAATTTCTTCTTATTATTTTAATTTCATCCTCATTGGAGGTGAGTTCACCCTTTTCACTTTTGATATTGGTAATTTGGTTTTCTTTCTTTTTTTAAATCAAATTGACCAAATATTTATCAGTTTTATTGTTTTTTTTCATACAACCAACTCCTAGTTTTATTTATTAGTTCAATAGTTTTCTTAATTTCAATTTTATTAATCTCTCCTTTGGTTTTCAGTCCCTGTAACTTGGTATTTACTAGGGGATTTTCAATTTCTTCTTTTTTGAGTTTTTTCAGCTTCATGCCCAGTTCTCCTCTTTCTCTATTTTATTCATGTAGTCATTCAAAGATATAAAGCTTCCCCTAAGAACTGCTTTTAGAGTATCCCATAAAATTTGGTAGATTTTCTCATTGTTGTCATTCCCTTGAATGAAGATGTTGATTATTTCTATAATATGTTGTTTAACCCACTAATTTTTTTAAGATAAGATTGTTTAGTTTCCAATTAGTTTTTGGTTTATATTTCCATGGCCTTTGATTACATATAAGTTTTATTGCATTATGATCTGAGAAGGATGCATTGACTATCTCTGTCTTTCTACAATGGATTCTGAGGTTTTTATGGCCTAGTACATAGTCAATTTTTGTACATGTGCCATGTACTGCTGAGAAAAAGGTATATTCCTTTCTATTCCCATTCAATTTTCTCAGGAGATCTATCATATCTACCTTATCCAGAGTTCTATTCACCTCCATAACTTCTTTCTTGTTTATTTTGAGGTTAGATTTATCAAATTCAGAGAGGGGGAGTTTGAGGTCCCCCACTAGTATAGTTTTGCTGTCTATTTCTTCCTGTAACTCCCTTAACTTCTCCTGTAAGAATTTGGATGCTATACCACTTGGAGCATATATGTTTAGTAATGAAATTGCTTCATTGTCTATGGTGCCTTTCAGTAGGATATAGTTTCCTTCCTTATCTCTTGTAATTAGAACTATTTCTACTTTTGTCTGAGATTAAGATTGCTACCCCTGCTTTTGTTACATCAGCTGAAGCACAAAATATTCTCCTCCAACCTTTTATATTTACCCATGTGTATGTCCCTGTTTCAAATGTGTTTCTTGTAAACAGCATATTGTTGGATTATGGTTTTTAATCCATTCTTCTATCTACCTCTGTTATATGGGAGAGTTCATCCCATTCACACTCACAGTTATGATTCCTATCTGTGTCTTTCCCTGCATCTCCTTTCCTCTTGTTTATGCTTTTAGTTCTCCCTTCCAGGGGCAGTTAGGTGGTTCAATGGATAGAGTACCAGTGCAGGAGTCAAGAGGACCTGAATTCAAATCTCACCTCAGACACTTGACACTCACTAGCTGCATGTCCTTAGGCAAATCACTTAACCCCAATTACCTCATTCTGCATCATCTCCAGTCATCCTGGTAAATATCTAGTCATTGGATTTAGATGACTCTGAAGAAGTGAGGCTGCTGACCTGCACAGCCTTGCCTTACTCAAAACAAAGTCAAGTGTAAATCATGTCATTATTTCTCTGACAGCATGATCTTCTTTGGCAATGATGGATGAACACACACTGAGTTCTCCCCTTCCCTCCATAACAGAGTTTTAATTTTTGGACACCACCTTCCTCAGTCTTCCCTTCCTTCCTTCAGCCACCCTCCTTTTTAATCCCATTTTCCCTTAATACTTCTTCCCTTCCTTTTAGTCTCCCCTTCCTTTTCTTTCCCCCTTCCCCTCCTACTGCCTATTGAGCTAATTGTATTTGTATACTTAACTGAGTTTGTTGTACCCTCCTTGAATCCAATCAGATGAGAGTACCTCTCAAACAATGCTCATCTCTCTCCCCTCTTTCCCTCTACTGTAATATATTTTTGTGCCTCTTCCTGTGATGGAATATTTTTTTTTCTGCCTCCTACTTTTCATATCTCCCATTACAATCCCTTCGCACCCTTAAATCACATTTGTTATCATCACATCATTTAATTTATACCCACTCCCTCTGTCTATGTATATCCCTTTTACATTTCA
This sequence comes from Bettongia penicillata ogilbyi, assembly GCA_023548195.1. NCBI lineage: Eukaryota > Metazoa > Chordata > Mammalia > Diprotodontia > Potoroidae > Bettongia > Bettongia penicillata. Next base: position 2,119,751 of record JAJHZJ010000229.1, read on the forward strand.
TAATAAATATACAATTCTCAAGATTAACAAGTAGTATCTTCCCGTATAGGGATGTAAACAATTAGCCCATATTGTGTAACAATTTTTCCCCCATTGACCTTTTTATGCCTCTCTTGAGACCTGCATTTGAAGATCAATTTTCTACGGAGTTCTGACCTTTTCATCAGGAAAGTCTGGAAATCCCTTATTTCATTGAATGTCCATCTCCTTGTCTGAAATATTATGCTCAGCTTTGCTGGGTAATTAAGCCTTGGTTGTAGTCCCAGCTCCTTTGCCTTATGGAATATCATATTCCAATTCCTTCAGTCTTTTAACATAGAAGCTGCAAGGTCCTATGTGATCCTGACTGTCGTTCCTTGATATTTAAATTGTTTCTTTCTGGCTGCCTGCAGTATTTTCTCCTTCACTTGATAGTTCAGGAATTTGACAACAATACTCCTTGGTGTTTTCAGTTTGGGGTCCCTTTCAGGAGGTGAACGGTGGATTCTTTCAATGACTATTTTGCCCTCTGGGTCTAGGACTTCTAGGCAATTTTCTTTGATGATTTCTTGGATGATATTGCCCAGGCTCTTTTTTGCATCATGGCTTTCTGGTAGACCAATAATCCTTAGATATTCTCTCATGGATCTATTTTCAAGGTCAGTTGTTTTTCCAATTAGATATTTTACATTTTCTTCTATCTTTTCATTCTTCAGACTCTGTTTGACTGATTCTTGACGTCTCATAGATTCATTAGCTTCTACTTGCCCAATTCTATTTTTTATCAAATTGTTTTCTTCAGTTAATTTTTGCATCTCTTTTTTCATCTATCCAATTGTTCCTTTTAAGGAGTTATTTTCACCAGTTAGATTTTGTACTTCCTTTTCTATTTGTTCCATTTTCCTTCTTAAGGAGCTGTTCTCTTCAGTGAATTATTTTTTCACATTTTTAAAGTCATTGGTCAGTTTTTCTTCTATTTCTCTAATTTGGGTTTTAAAACCCTTCCTGAGCTCTTCCAAGAAGGTTCTTTGTGCTTTAGATCAGTTCATATTCCCTTCTGAAGTTTCAGATGGGAGTGTAGTCTCAATGCTGACCACTTTGGTATTTGTATTTTGGTTCTTGTCCCCATAGAAAGATTCTATGGTCTTTTCTTTTCTGCTTTGTTTCTTACTCATGCTAATAACACTTTTCCTGGCTTTTAAAGTAGATCTCTGCATCTGTGGCACAGGGAATTTGCTCCCAGAACCGGACATCCCAAGACCATAATTCTTAAACAGGCATTCAGACCCCTTCAGGACCTCAAATTCCCTTGCTTTTACAGTCCTCTCTCTCACTACTCCCCAAGTGGTGGGCCATGCTCTAGCCAAATTGGGCTACTTGTAATTACCTATATTGGTCTCATGCTTTTCTATCTCTGTGTCTTTGGTCATATAGTTCCCTCTTCAAGTGACCTTGCTGAAATCCATGCACCCTTGTAGACCTAGTTCAAATGCTTTTTTATTATTCAGTTATTTCAGTCCTGGAAGACTCTTTATGACCCCATTTGAGGTTTTCTTGGCAGAGATTCTAGAGTGGTTTGCCATTTCCTTCTCTAGTTCATTTCACAGAGGATGAAACTGAGTTAAATAGGGTTAAGTGCCTAAGGTTGTATAGCTAGTAAATGTCTGAGGCCATATTTGAAGTCAGGTTTTCCTGACTCCAGGCCTGGCACTTTATCCACAATACCCCCTAAATGCCAATTCCTCCATAAAACCTTTATTTATTATAATTAACCTTATCTTTCTTGGATTCTACATTATGCTCCTTACCACACATACTTTATTTTGCATTGTATAGTTAATGTAGATAGTACTCAATACATATATCACATTCCTTTTGCTAAATCGCAAGCACTTTGGCTGTAAAGACAATGTCTTCATTATCCTTATAACTACCTAATATCTAATCATTGCTTTTCACATAGTAGAGGCTTAGTAAGTTGTTGAATGAATAAATGGATGAATGCCTGAGATTGGAGAGGAAGGTAGAGGTTACCTGTCAAATGGTATGACCCATCTCAATCCTTAGGTTTCCTTAGTAAAAGATTCTATCTAATTCCTCTTTATACTAACACCTAATTCATGGGCACTGAAAACAGCAGACCTACGGGTCTGCTAAGGGTGTGGACTGGACTAGCTACTCAGAGTGAAATCTCCACATGACCCAGCAGGTGGTGATCTGTATCCTACCTGCAAATTCTACCCATCCTTTGTTCAACCTTGCACATGCAGGAAATCAGCCAATCCATATCTTGGCCTTGGTTTGGGGTTCTAATTCACCTCTTTTGTTCTTTGTTTTAAAATATGTCTATCATTGTAATGATAATTTGAATAAGAAGATCTTTCCCATCCATTAATAGGCCCATGTGACCCATCTGGGTCACATGGAAATCTGAGTGACATGGAGCCTGTGGTGGGAGGAGTTTGAATGGGTGGAACAGGAAGGAGTGAGTCATTAGTCAGAGCTGGGAAAGAGAGTAGGCAGCAACTAGCATGAGTGGGAGAGCTTGTTTGTGATTTGTTTAAGGAAGCTCGTTTGTGGGAAGCCTAACATAGGGAAGCTTTAGGAATGGTATTGCCCTCTGCATTGTTACTGTATAGTGTTTTGTTACTATGATGGATTTGACTTTCTGGTGTTTGAATAAATATTTTGGTTCTTTCATGTGGAGAATCTGTTATGTTGTGATTCAGAACTGCGCCAGCATATTCATGGCCGCCTGTGAATACTGTATTGGTTGGTACTGCAATCATATATTTTATTAAATTATTGAATTTGGCTCAGTGCCCATTTCCATTAAAACTTATCTCTTGCCCAGTATGCTCTGGCCCAAAGAAATAACACTTGCATTATAGATTACATTTACTAAATGGAATCAGAAGTGAAAAGATACAACACAGAAACTTCCAGCTGTTCCATCAGTCTGATAAAGATCTGAAATTTCTGCTCTCCCCTTCTGGTCTTAGGTGGAACATCCCAGCTGTACCTGAATGGCCACTCAGGGAAGCACATTACTGCATTCCCATTTCAAAACCAATGGAAGAAAGGGAAGGAATCATTTCACCAATATCCACTGCTGCTCTTGATGCTTTTGTTAGCAGATCTTTGGAGTGTCCAAAGATAGGAACTCTCATGGCCTTCCCCTTGGAGACAACTGCTGCTCATCATTCTCTCTCAGAATATCTGCTCAGCATACTACCATGTGCCAAATCTACCTTCTCTTATGGGTCTCTGGCTATTTTCACTGACATTCAGAGACCTACAGCCTTTTTAGCAGCTCAATTGCTACCAGATCTGTTCCTGGATACCTCAGCAATAGAATGGAGTTACTATTCAACAAACAGAATGACCCCCATGCTATCTCACACCATAGGCTCAATGCCTATGGGTTATTTCTCTCAGTCATATCTGGTGCACTTGCCAAGTCATGCGACGTTCTTGATGTAAAGGGTTCACTCAAAGTGGTATTGCATGATCTTATGCAACTTCTGGATCCTGCATTTGCACTTTTTTTCTAGAGATTCTCTAGAGATTTGGAAATTATAGGGACAACTCAACCTGCTTCAAAACACACAGGTTACATTAGCAAAAAGTATGAAGGCTGAGAAACACAGCTGTAGCTGGACCCCAGAGAGAAGAATTAGGAGTTCCATCCAGTAGAATAGAGAAATCCTTAAGCTGATTTGCACTGTCTTGAATGCTGGTATACAGAAGTCCAGAAGTGCCAAATACAAAGGCCACATGCAACCCAAAACACTGATAAGTGTGGCTCAATTGGAAGCATGAGGTCCTGCAGAACTCGGGATATCAATTTAAGAATTATGCTCTTTATTTATTAAGTAACAGGGAAGTTTTGGAAGAATTTCGAAGACAGGACTGATCTGATCTGATTTCTGCATGAGAAAGATAAATCTATTTGATTGTGATTAATTAAATAGTGTTAAGAATTGGAAGAGGAAGAGACTGGAGGCTTAAGATTAAACCAGTCATCTGACTTTAATGTTTTGATGCGTATGTGTGTATATGTATACATATATATACCTACTTAAATACATGAATACATGTGTATGTTTTCTAAGTCAAAATGAGGCCTGTAGCCTCTTTCTATTTGAATTTGACACCACTGCTCTCATCAGATGAGTCCAAATTTTGGGGTGAGTTACAGTGCAGTGAGTGAGAGAATAAAGAAATGAGCCACAGGTCAGACACCTAGAAATAGGTGAGGCTCAGGAAAATAGCCTGGAGCTTTTGGCTCCAGAAGCTCCCTAGCATTATGTGTGATCATGGCTGCTATGGTGCTAGGGTCAAGCAGTCAGGAGCTAGTAAGGTATGTCTGTATTTCCTTGGGGACCTTCTGTGGTCCACAGCTGAACCCTGTACTGCTTGGGAGTGAAGACTTGCAAATAAGAGAAGCAATGACAGTGTGTCTTGCAGATTTGTCTTCAGAGTTATAGATGTAAGCACTGGGCACAGCTGGAACAAAGGCAAAAACCTAAGATCATGGCAGCTTCATGACTAAATTCATGCCCAGTTCTGCATAAGATTATTTCTCCAAGAAAATGATAGTTCAAAGGCTCTCATCTGGAAGACTAGAACTTGAGTCAAAGGAACTAGGCTCAAATTATGCCTCTGATGTTTATTGCCAATATGACATTAGGCATATTAAGTTCCTGGATTTTATTTGGTTTACCTGTAAAAATGAGGGGGCTTCACTCTATGACTTCTACAGTCCTTTCTAGCTCTAAGTCTGTTTGTAGAAGCCAAAGTGGGAGGACAAGGTGTAAGTAAGAGAACATCATGAATAAAGACCCCATTTGAAATTAATTTGAGAGCTATAATAAAATTCAGTTAAGCCTCTCTTCTCCAAAAATAATCTTGAAACACCACCCCCTAAACAGAAAAAGTATAATAAAGCAATATGTAAATAAAAAGGCAAAGTCGAATAGGATTCTTCCTTCCTAGTGTCTCTTTCTTTATGAGATCAAGTTACAGATCAGAAGGTTGCTTATTGAATGCTGAATTAGAAAAAATGCTGGTGAAAGTTCTTAAGGGTTACTTTGATTAAGATATGTTAACCTGAGGGATTGTCTTTCTGTATTTTAAGCAGAGTATATTTCTTTCTTTCTTTTAAAAAAATTTTTTTTCTAAAACTTAAATATGCAATAAGAAAAAGAAAAGAAACATTATAAACTTAAATACTAAAATTAAATACAAAATAAAAAAAGAAAAAAGTATTGCCATGTGCACAGCAGAACATGAAAAAATTCAAAATATACAGCAAGAAATTTCCATTTCAAGGAAGTCAACGTAATAAATTGTGTTTAATATATATAATTGATATGATATGATATAATGATATGTATAATACAATACAATTACATTGTATTCCAATATGCCCATATCTTCTTGCTTCTTTGTAAGTTTTCTTTTGTTCTTTGCTGTATACTTTTTACTTTGTTCTTTTTTTCCCCACCTTCCTCCCACCCCCCCGAACCCAGAAAGGCTACTATTAAGTGTGGATACATGCATACATATATATGTGTGTATGTATGTATATATATACATGTTTCAAACATATATACACAAATATATACATACATACACACATATATATACATATATATATACTTAGATATCTATAATCATGGTCATATATATATGCATCTATATAAAACTGTACTATACTTTTTTGTCTTGTTACTCTGAAACTTGATAACATCTTCCTTCATAGGTCCAAATCTTTCCATATATTTCTGAGTCCACCAATTCATTGTTTACTATACTACAGCAATATTCCAACCTCATACTGTCTAGTTATAGTCTAAAACAATATTGATTAATATGGGTGACATACAGTCTAGTTTTCCTGTTTTTCTCTTTTGATCAAATGTATTTTAGCTTTAACTTTGTTTGAGATCATGATTACTACCCCTGCTTTCTTTCCCCTAATCAATTCTACTCCTGATATTTATTTTATATTTGTGTGCATCTCTCATTTCCTATCTCTCCTAACTCCTCTACTTTCCTTCTACCCACAATCCTTGCCCTCCTATTACTTAACCAACCCCCCACCGAAGATCCCCCTCTTATTCTTTCTCCCCACCCTAAAAGCCCTCCCTTATGCTTTCCCCACTTCCTGTCTCCTTAGCTTTTTATTTATTTCTAAATTTGGAAGGTTTTTATGCATATATATATATATATATATGTGTGTGTGTGTATGTATGTATATGTGTGTATATATATATATATATATATATGTATATATGTATATATTTGTGTACTCTTCCTTCTTTAATACATTCCTGATGAGAGCAGGGTTCCAGAACTACCAGCCCTCTTCCCCAATCTAATTCCTCTGAGTCAATTCTTCCTCTTATACCTCATTTGTATAAAATAATTACTCTTTTAACCTTTTCCTAGATGGTTTACTTTTTAGTATCACATCATACTTAAGTTTACCTCAGTCTTTCTTTTGAACTACCCAATTACTAATAACAATCTTAGACATCTGATTTACATTTCCTCATACAAAAAGTGAATAGTCTGTCCTTATTAAGTTCCTTGTAATTAGTCCTTGATGTTTACTTTATAATTCTTTTGGATTTTGTATATCAAATTTTCTATTGATTTCAGGGCTTTTTGAAACAAAAGTGTGAAAGTCCGGGAATTCATTCAGTCCTTTTTTTTTCCTGTTCAAGATGATATTTGACTTTTCTAGGTATGATATTTTTGGCTGCAATTCCAGTTCTTTTGCTCTTTGATATATAGTGTTCTGAGACCTGCAATCTTTTAGGGTAGCTGCTGCTAGGTCTTGTGTGATTCCAGATATGACTCCACCATATTTAAATTGTTTTTTTCTCATCACTTGTAATATTTTCTCTTTGAGCTGGAGGTTTCAGAATCTAGTTATAGGTTTTTCTCATAGGATCTCTTTTAGAGGGTGATCAGTAGATTTTTTTCTATTTCTACATTCCACTCTTGTTCTAACACTTTAAGACAATTTTTTTAATTACTTCTTATATTATTGTATCAAGATTCTTTTTTTGATCATAAATTTCGTATGTTTCTTTCTAAAGCTGAACCAACCCATTCCCTAGAATCAGAGTATCATTTAACAAAAATCTGTTTTATCTTCTTCTCCCCTGTCCCCCATTGAAAGAAAGCGTAGGAGAAGAGAAACCCTTGTAATAAATACACGTAGTCAAGCAAAACAAAATCCTACACTGGGTATATCCAAAAAATTCATGTTTCAGTCTCCAACTAAAACGTTTCTGCTCTATAGAATGAGAGTTGGTCACTGAATTGATTAGAGTTCTCAAGTTTTCCAAAGTTATTTGCCTTTATGGTATTGTTATAGTATAAATTGTTCTCCTGTTTCTGTTTACCTTACTCTGTATCAGTTTGTGCAAGTCTCCCTGTTTCTCTGAAACTATCCTTTTGTCATACTGTATGGCCAAATAATATTCTATACCATGCTATACCATAATGTATTCATCCATTCCACACTTGGTGGGCACCTTATTAGTTTCTAATTGTTTGATAAATCCTTTATCCTCAGTTTCCTTCTTTTAGTGTTTCTTGTCCATCACCAAAAACTGTTACTACAACCACCTTCTAATAATATCCTAGATTACAGCTTATCTTATGTTAGTTGGCTTTTTGTTTAATGGTATCTCAACTTCTTGTTGAAAGTTTTAAGTACTTATTTTGATTTTATCAGTAACATAGTGACATATTAACATATTTTAAGATGGATTTACTTCTAGAAAGATTTGTGCAAATGTTTAGTTCTATCTTATGTAAGTTGGTTCTTGTAGTTTTTGAAGGTATGACTCTTCTACTATTTGTAGGGCATAGCTCTTTTTTTGTCTTAATATCTTCTATCCACTTATCACTCAAGTTTTAGACCTGTGTTCTTATCTTAGAAAGCCTGGAAAGAATCTGGCAGGATATGTCCAAATCATTACTTATTTAAAATGGCAGAAAATGTCACATGGTCTTCTCATCTTATGTTCAATTTCCCTGATAGATACAAATATAGCAAACATTTATAAATCACCTACATCAGTCTGAGTTCTATTTAAGTAAGAAATAGGACTTCTGGGACCCAAAATGGCAGAGTAAGCAGTAAATCACTGTAACCCTCACATGCTCACCTCCAAATAACCATCAAATAGTGCTGCAAAACAAATCCTGAAACAGCAGAACCAGCCAAAAGATTGGCTGAAACAAATCTTAAACCTAAGAAATTTGGAAGATCAGCAATAAAGGTCCATCTCACTCAGATGAGAGAGGAGCCCATTCCAAGATAGGAAGTATCCCAGCCAGCAACATCTCAGCAAACCAGAAAAAGATTCTGAGCCCCAGTGTGGTTGGCAAATGCCAACAGGAGGACTCCCCACATACTTTAGCATAGCCAGGGGAACTAGCAGATGCCAGCTCCAAGAACCACCATGTGCTTCAGTGCAGCCCCAAACAAATAATCATCCTCTGGTGGCTAGACTACCATATGCTTCAGCATAGTCCAGGGAAATAGGCTTCCTCCAGGAGGCAGGCATCCACATGATTCAGCATAGCCCCAGGGAAATGTAAAACTACCCCAAGGCCTCAGTACATGCTAGACACAGCCACTAGGACCCCAGTTCAGCTCCAGGTAAGTTTTCACACCCCTATGGCCTCCAGCAGTGCTGGCTACCTCTCAATCCCTCAGCACAGCACTAGACATGAGAAACCTTTGTGGGCCATCAGTACAGCACCAGGTAAACATCTAGGGCCACTTGTCAAGAAACATGAGATAGTGCCCTTTCCACCCTGCAGAGCAGAGCTCAAATTTAAAAGAAAGGGAAAAGACAAAAAAAATGAGCAAAAAAAGGATCTGACCATAGAAAGTTCTTAAGACCGAGGCACAAACTCAGAAGAGGATAACAACATCAAAATACAGGCAAAAACCCCAAGAAAAGTAGGAAGTGATTGCAAAGCCCAGAAAGAACTTATAAAAGAACTCAAAAGGAAGCTTTAACAATCATATAAGAAAAATTGGGAAAAGAAATGAAAGTGATGCAAGAGAAATATGAAAAAAAGAGTCAACAGCTTGGAAAACTGCTTAAAAAATAGAATTGGAAAAGGAGATACAAAAACTCACTGAAAAAAACAATTCCTTAAAAACAATTGGCCAAATGGAAAAGAAAATACAAAAACTAATTGAGGAAAACAACACCTTAAAATTTAGAAATGGACAAGTAGAAGCTAATGATTCTATGAGACATCAAGACTCAATCAAACAAATTCAAAAGAATAAAAAAAGTAGAAGAAAATGTAAACTATCTCATGGGAAAAACAACTGACCTAGAAAATAGATCCAGGAGAGACAATATCAGAATCACTGGACTACTTGAAAACCATAATCAAAAGGAGTACTTGGACAGCATCTTTCAAGAAATTATCAAGGAAAACTGCTGTAAAATCCTGGAAACAGAAGACAAAATAAGCATTTGAAAGAATCTACTGATCACCTCAAGAAGCAGATCCCAAAATAAAAATTCCAAAGAACATTATAGCCAACTTTCAGAACTATCAGGTCAAGGAAAAAATACTACAAGTAGTCAGAAAGAAACAATTCAACTGTCAGGAAGTCAAAATCATGGTAACACAGGACTCAGTAACTGCAACAGAAAAGAATCAAAGGCTGGCACATGATATTCTGAAAGGCATAGGAGCTAAGATTACAACCAAGAATCATTTGCCTGACAAATTAGGGGATACATCAAGGGGAAAAAATGGTTATTCAATGAATAGAAGTTAACCTTTCATAAGGAGAAGAACAGAGCTATATCAAAAATTTGACCTCCCACATCAAGACCAAGAGAAGCATAAACAGAAAAAAAGGAGAAAAAAATAAATGAGAAATAATCCCTGCCATCAAGGAACTCATAATCTAGTAGAGAGATAAGACATATATAAATGACCAACTACGACACACTGGGTAGGCAAGCCAGGCTAGCTGAAACAACAAGGGACCCTGAAGGAGAGACAGGCAGTATGTGCCAGGCAAGTTAAACCACCACCACCACCACCATCTTGACCATCTGTTATCCTCAGACACTGGGGAAGATAGCCCATGACCACGACCGCAAGAGCTTTGGGAATTCACTGTCCCCCCAACTACCAGAATTGTTTCCAACCAAAGCATTGCAGCTATCACTGATGGCACAGATCATTGTGAAAAAGAAGCCTCCCTTCCTCATTACAACTGCCAATAGCTACTAGCCAACTACTACCAACCGGCCGATTATCATAGGAGCCCTGGGAGCGTCAATGCCCCTCTGACCAGCAGTCTTCCTTCCAGCCCCAGCCCTCAAAGCCATCTTCTGGGAAGTAGCTCCTTTGGAGAAGGAGCCAGACAACTCAGTATTAGTTCCCACCAACGGTCGCTCACAGGACAGACACGTAAGCCTAGATTAAGCAGCAGAACATTGTGAAGGAGTGATAGGAGGGAACACTACTTTAAGCAATATCTCCTCTCAGACCCTAACAGAGATAGCTCAGGACCATGAACCCAATCCAGGAAACAACCCTGTAGAGATGCAGCATGGTAAATATAACCTATAATAATATATATATATATATATAGAAGACCCAGAAAAGAAAGTTCTTACCACCGAAGTCCTTGGCCCTGTCAAGTAGCTCCATATCCAGAACTGATGTGATTATTTTGGTGAAAATGGCATTTAAAAATGGAGTAAATGTCGTGTGTGTGTGTGTGTGTGTGTGTGTGTGTGTGTGTGCGTGCGCGTGTGTGTGTGGGTGTGTATGTTTTGCATGTTAGTTTATATAGAAAGACTAGGCTCACCAAATGAAACTAAGTTTCTTTTATGATGGATTTCTAGGTAAATGCAGCAGGCTACAACATTTTTTTTTTATGGGGTAGACTCTGGGACCACCATAAACAGTGATGCTATGGTCAAGACTGACTGGAGGGTAGCAATCTCTGAAGCTAATATATAAGCTCAAGATATTCACATAGCCAGAGTATTCACTGTTGATGACAACTTGGATCTCCTTCCTAACATTTGTAAAGGACTTAACACTGTGCCGGGCATGTAGTAGTCACAATATAAATGCTTATTCTCTTTCTCCATTGTAACCCAGGAACCACAGATTTACTTAGACAAAAAGATGGTTTGGCATACAGTAGGCACTTAACAAATGCTTAATGATACGTCAATTGATGAGGCAAGTAGATTTGCTCTCTACTTAGCATAGTCAATGGAGAAAAAGAACTAAGAAATCCAGTCAACAGCTTCAAGACAGTCAGTAGTCTCAGAGAATCTAATGTTCTACCTTTTTCTCATCTTCTGTCTAGATCACATTAAAAAAAAAAATCATATCCCACATCCTTCCGCCTCCTTCCAGTTTATTCTGTCTTGTGGCCTTGTTGTCAAGGGCTATCAGCCAGAACAAATGGATACCAGTTGTTATTTCCTGCTTGAGGTCATTTCCTCATCCTGAAGTTGAATCTACATAGATGACTCATTCACTCTGTTCCACTTAACAAATGAATACTGGTTTCCTGTTAGAGCTATACTTATTGAGATGACTCAATTACCTTGTCCTGCTTAACCCTTTTCCTTCCTCTAGAAGTTGACATAGTGGTTTCCATATCCATCATAACAAATTCTGATGCTGTTGCTCAGTGGTTGATTCTATTATCTCAACCACATGCCCTTGCATTCCTTTCTATAGGACATACTAAAAATGTGGACATTAAAGAAAACACTGCTCTGATGGAAGTTCAGCAACTGACAGAAAACTCTAATGTTACTATCAAGGGTTCTGGGGCTACCACAATATAATAAAGAAATAGCATAGAAGATCCTGGAATTTCAGCCTGAATCTGATGAGACTCATGGTGTTGCAGGCCTGGCCTAATTCAAGCCAGTCTAATATTTCAGGTTTGGTGTTAGAATGAAGTGAGATACTCATATACCATCTAAGAGTTAACAAAAGATTTGTTTACCCAAGGCAGCATAAGGATATGTGGCCAAGGATAGAGGATTAATTTACTTGAACACAGCTTCCCTGCTTATATATTGGCTATGTTGATCTGCTGGATAGATTCCTGAGTGAGAAACTCATACCTTATGTACTGACTTTTGACTTAGCCTACCTTTAGATCCAATTAACATGCAAGTGAAGACATTATCCTCATGATGTCCTTGGTCCTCTTCAAGAAGAAAGAATGCACAACAGTAACAACTTAGGCTACCAGAAAGCTATGCCATTGGTTCAAGCCTGAGACCTCTGGGCTATTGAAATCTAGAAGATAATTTTAAGCAACTGCCTGACCTATGAGTATTGTACTAGGATGTTGCTTCTTCCACAACAGAAGTTGGTTTACCCAGGTGACTCTACATTTTTAAAAACCATTTATTGATATCCACTATGATACCACATTGTGACATTCTTTTATTGACTTGTTGGGCACTAGTACTAGTACTCAAAATGTTTTGTGATCTAAATGGTCAAAATCAATCAATCAGTGTATGCCCATCAAGACCAGGCAAAACTAGGAGTTATTTATCCTGTCAGTAGGTCTAATTCCTTCCAAATTATACTTTCACATTTACATATTTTCCATAATTAATGCCAAACTATTAACATTAATCAACACTCAATTAATCTCCAAGAGAAGAAAATCCTTTTCTTAGGTTTCCATGACATATAATGGAAGGTACTTAATTTACCTAAGGTTGACCAGTTACAATTTTACCACCCTTCTGATTGTGGGAACAATGTTTGAGAGTTGGAAGTAAAGTCTGGGAGTATGGAAAATAAAGGTCTGCATCTAGGCAGTCTGGCCCAGACCATGGACAGCACTGGCCAGATTCAAGAGTCTACCTGTGCTAGTCTGTGAGGCCATGAAACCCCAATAGGCTCTTGGGAGGCTTACAGTGTGGCTTTCTCTTGGGTCCTTCTGCTTCCACTGCTGATTGATTAAAGGGACCATCCCTTGAGTAACTACTTAGAGACCTATTCATTGAATGGGTGTATCTCACTCAAAATGAAAATCTGATTAAGTCCTTAGCCTAAAATGTCCAAGGTCTCACATTGCATCCTGGGCCATCTCCAGTCATCCTGAGGAATATCTCTGGCCTCTGGATCTAGATGACTCTGGAGGAGAAAGTGAGGCTGGTGACCTTGCACAGTCTTCCTTCTCTCAAATCAAAGTCAACTGCAAGTCATGTCATCATCTTGATGTCATGTTCCTCTTTGAGAACGAAGGACAAACACAACAACAGCTGGGCTCCAGTCTTTATTTCCTCTGTAACAACAGAATTCTCTGTCACAATTAGGGATGATCGATCAGAGCTCCCTGATGTCTACTTTTATGGAGACTCATCCATTCAGCTTTGAACTAATATAATCAGCAACAATCATTGTCTGTAGTAATTTTTGCCAATATGTTAATGTAGTTTCATCATCACTATAAGATGGTTATCATGTATTTCAATAACTTCTTATATCAAACAGATCAGATTGTCCTGACTGGCACAAAAAATACATGCAAGTTATAACTTGCGTAACATGTTATTTGCTTAGAGTACATGTACTTATTGTGAATTCAAGATGGAGTTCCTCATCTTAAAGAGATCCCATGGCATATAACTTCTTCTGGACCATTGTTTGAATTACAGTACTTAAGCCATGTTCCCCTGCTATATGATCATCAGGATCATTGCAGTTGTCTTTCTTGAATTCCACTGGACTAATTGATGGTGCCATTTCCTCTGGTTTCTTGGGTATAAATGATGATTCTTCTTGAGTTGAAACATTCATCTTTTGATAATCTATTGTTCACTGCCTTTTCAAATATAAGGACTGTTTAATATTTTTTAAATGGGCTGTTAATGTTAAAATAGTAGTTGTACAATTAGTATGTTGAAAAAAAGACCAAATGACAATGCTTAGTGCATATATACTCTTAGAATCTACATTGGGATGACTGATTAAGGCCAAAAAGTGAATTGTGGAATATCCTTGAGTTATGAAGGGTTTGGATAGCTCACTTGTAACTGAAGATAAATACCCCTATTCAGAAAACTCTTCTTTAAGACTCGTCAATTTTTGTTTGCATAATCTCTCCACTCCACCCTGTAATTTAAGAAAGCTAATGCAACTACATTTGGGATATTCTTCCCAACCCCACATGAAAAGAAATAGGTATATGCCACTATAAAGTTTTCACTGACTTGGCAGTATTCCTGATGTTTTCCTGAAAGGACCTCATCTTATATAGAATAAAAAGTTTTACTAAGGCTATATAGGTCTAGGTTATGTGCCAGAGTCATCCCATGAGCAAGGCTATGACTGATTAAACAGCTGAAAGGTCTCAAAGTGAAGTCCAGAAGCAAAGGAGAGACAGAGATAGTGCTTTGTTTCCCTACCAATCAAAATTCCAGAAAGTCCAAATCAATACCTAGGAAGCCTGAGATAACACCCCAGAAGGAAGTATAAAGTAACATACTTTAGTAGACAATTAGCCTCTGTGGTACCAGATACTGATGTTTCACTCCACAGACCTCAGAGACACACTCCTAAAGGAGCTAATCTGGCACATGCAAGACCATGTGCCTTGGATTCCATGAAACAGATGTGGCATGTGTATCCTTCTGGTTGTCACTAAATAAAAGTGAGATAAAAGACATGTTAAGCATATGCACAATTTAGCTTTTTTGCTATATGCAGGCAGAGTATTTCATGGCTGAACTCAAAGGTAGTAGGGACTAATTAATGTGCTTACCTTGGTAGAACTTAATATAGTGTTTGCCCATCACAAGGGTACCCCCTATCTATTCCAATAACTGCATTTTCAGAGCAACCCAAAACTTGGAAACCACATCTCTGAGTATAAGATAATTATAATCAAATTTATGAAATGCTAAAATAACAATTGGAAGAGAGCCTGGTGACTGGAGGAACTGACTGAATCTAGGCTGTATGAAGCAAAGTCTCTGGGGCTGTGGATTAATAGCAGTAGGCCTTGGGCACTCAGAAAACTGGGGCAAGGACTTCAAGTTCAGTTGAAACAAGTGATAGGTTTCTTTAGTCCTAGCGAACCACAAGACTATTCAAAAGGCCACAAGGCCACAAGAGAATGTTTCTGTCACTCAGGAAAAACAGAAGTAGGCTTTGGTGGTTCTAGTACGAGAGGCACAAATTTCTGGTTTTCTAGAACTTTAAGAACTGTGAGGACTCATTCAACAATGCCAGCCTCTGCTGATGTCATCAGCATAGCTAGAATCCCCACCTCTATCATGTAGACAATATAAGCTTGCAATCTCTTATCCATTCACACTATAGGGAGTATTTAAAACCAGGATCAAGGGGAGATAACCTCTGTCCTGAGGCAGCAGTCATAGCAAATATAGTTGTTGGCTAAACCAGCCTGCCTGACTCTTCTAGAACCTGAGATGCTATTCCCAAGAGTCTAGTTTAAACTATATTCCCTGCTTGTTTTCTCACATGAGTTTTAAATCTTGAATCCTGACCTATACCTGTTTATTGAGGTTCTTCTGCTGCCTGTGCCCCTACCTGACTTGGACTTCTGAATGTCAAGACCAGACAGCCTACTTGTCTAAAATATACCTGGTTTTGGTTTTTTTTTCAGTTTGTGCTGAAACTTTTTTGACTCAGATTTTGACCTCAGAACTCATGGCAACCATGCTCTCCTTTCCCGTTATCAACCAGCCTCCTTGCTATAATCTCTGCTTCAGCATGGTTCTAGAGTGTTCCATCTCACTAATTTAGCTTAGCTCTTGGTCCTGACCTATCCTGTTCCACCTTCTAAAACTGTCCATGACCTGGTACTGACA
Source organism: Bettongia penicillata ogilbyi (assembly GCA_023548195.1). Classification (NCBI taxonomy): domain Eukaryota; kingdom Metazoa; phylum Chordata; class Mammalia; order Diprotodontia; family Potoroidae; genus Bettongia; species Bettongia penicillata. The sequence continues at coordinate 2,135,638 of JAJHZJ010000229.1, forward strand.
GGAGCAATGGGGACAACTTGTGGCGGTCCAAAGGACACAGGTTGCATTTTCATGATTCCATGAAGGAAATGAATGTCAATTTTTTGGAGTGTGGGGGACTTCCAAACTATACCATGGTGTAGAGTGAAAAGAGTTCATTCATTTTAAAGCAAGGCATTGGAGAGGAATCTCTGTGCAGAGAAAGACCTACAGTTGTTTCCTCTCAATTAGAGGAAAATATATAGCAAGAGAAATACATATACTGGAACATAAGAAGCCACTGACTGCCCCGTGCAAATGAAAACTATAAGAGCTCAATCAAGAGAATGGAGATGGTGAGTAAAGACCTGGAGAGAGAGGACAAAGAGGAACTTTAACTCACAGGGATCAATCAGAAATCATTTATTAAGTAACTTCTATGTAGCAGGCACTGTACTGAGTACTGGGGATATTTTAAATAAAAAGATAGAAAATATAACCCCTGCCCTGGAGATAATGATCTTATGGGGGAGACAACAAATATATTCAAACATCTATATATGAGATACTTAAGAAATCATTGACAAAGGGAAGGAACTAGAATTAAGAGGGGTTGGGAAAGGCTTCTTGTAGAAAATGGGATTTTAGTTAGAACTTGAAGGAAGTCAGTAGGTGGAAAGCATTCCAGGAATGAAGGACAGCCAAAGAAAATATCCAGGGTCAAGAGATGAAATGTCTTGTTCCTGGAATAGCCAGGAAGTCATTGTCACTGAATTGTGAAAAGTACAGCATGGAGTAAGAAGAATGGAAAGTTAGAAGGGGGGTAGATTATAAAGACCTTTGGAGATCATACAAAGGGATTTTCTATTTGATCCTAGAGGTGACTGGGGATGGCTGGAGTTAATTGAATGAGAGAATGACATGATCACTCCTGAACTTTAGGAAAATCACTTTGCCGGCTGAATAGAGGATGGGTTGGAGAGGTGAGAGATTTGAGGAAGGCAGACCCACAAGCAGACTATTTTAATAATCCAAGGGTAAGGTGATAAGGGACAATACTAGAGTGATTGCAGTGTCAGAGGAGAGAACAGGAAACGGGTTAAATAAGAACTCAACTGGGGAGCTAAGAAATTCCCACGTATGTATCTTGGACACAACTTATGAGGACACTGATCTTCCGCCTTCTGTTTTCCATTCTCCCATAGGAATAGCATTTTTTTAATTTTAAATTTTTAAATTTTTAAAAAATTTTTTTGGAACAGTGCATTTTTAAAAATCAGAAGTTTTCTGTTCTTTAAAGTTATGTTCATTGTGTCTCCTTGTTAGGTTTGGAATTTGCTAGATAAATAGGGGATTGATCCTAACTGTTCCTGGTTTTGTGTTTCATTATTTGTGAAAGAGAAATACAAAGAAAGAGGGGGCCATAGGAGCTACCTTGTGGGTAGAAGGATGGTGATAATTTTAAGGAAATAAGGAAATTATGAAGAAGGAAAGGTTTGGAGAAAAAGATGTGTTCTGTATCATACATGTTTAGTTTGAGAAGCCTATATGACATTCAGCTGGAGATGTCTAGCTAATAATAAGGAGATAAATGGGCACTCAATACATAGATCTGGAAATTTCACTAATTAATATTGATGCAAAACATTTAAATAAAATTATAGCAAGAGCACTACAGAGAACTATGCAGAAAATAATTTAATACCAAAGTTGGATTTGTGCCAGGGAAACAAGAATGGTTCAACATTAGGGAAATAATTAAGATAATTAATCATATAAACTATAAGAATAACAAAACCCACAGGATTATTTCTATAAATGTGGAAAAAACCTATCACAAAATATAGCACTCATGTTTTAAAAAATCTTAAAAAACATAAACATGGAAGATACCTTTTTTGTTTTGTTTGTTTTATCTTAATTTTTATGATATTTTAAATTTTAATATCACTAATTTCTAGCTATATTCTTCTTCCTTTCTCATCCAGAATAAGAAGTAAATGGATAAAAAGTTGTTAAGCAAACCAAACTCCTTAACCAAACAAATATGACATTATGCATATACAACATTCCACAGTCATCTTCCCCCACCTCTACAAAGAGGCTGAAATATAGTCTGCCAAGGCCCTTCCAATAGAGGACATATTCTTTGAGAGCTAAGAGTTTTAGACATGCTGCTGACTCCCTAGAGTTAGTCCTAACTACTGGGAAGCAAATCCATGGAGAAAGCAACCCTAGGTAGGAGTCTGCCATATTCTCATGTATGGGAGAAACTTAGCTCCATGTGGGCTAAGAGATTTCTAGTAGTTTTCCCCTTCTGAATATATAAGTCAAGGATCCTGAGGCTGATTAGCAGAGACAGAAGAGGCTGAACTCAAGATTGGGAGCTTCAACTGACTTCCTAGCATGAGGCTATAGAAGATCTGTAACCAGAGCTAGAAGAGAACTAGACGCATCAGTGACCAGTGAGCATCTCTTTATTTCTTATCCAGGTTATTTGTCTTACTTCTTACCACATGTATGACTGTGCAAGTCATTTAAACTCTTGGAGTTTGATGGCATGGAAAATCAAGGGCTGAGAGAGACCAGCCAAGGTGGTGGAGTAGCAGCAAGAAGTGTAGCTGAATCCTCCCCACAAAAGTGGTCCAGCACACCAGACAGAGTTCCAAGTGAGAAATCTAAGAAAAAAATCATGACTCATTTTTCCCTGCCCAGGTCTACATAAAGGGACAAAGTCAAGAGACATATAACCTTCTGACTCAGATACTGTTTTGAATAAGGGCTGGCCTGCAGTTATGTAACAGAATAAGAAAAGGTTTGAGATATGGTTCAGAAGGGTCTGATCTTGTACAGGGCGCAGGAACATGTGTCACAGGTCCAAGGAGAATTGCAGAAGAAAGAAATACCTAGAGGCGATGGTCCAAGATGAGGAGTGATTGCAGACCCTTGGCTATATAATGAGCAAGGAAGGAGTACAGAAACAAGCAACAGCTATGTGGCTCTGACCCTCTGACTAAAGTGAGGCTTAGTTCTAGACCTCACCTCAGTTTGAAGCATCCACAGAATAACTAAGGTAGGAAACTTAAACTGAAGGGGAGCCTGTAGTTCTAGGATGCCGTACTTTCAAAACTTTCTAGAAGGTTAACAGTAGCTGAGTTCAGCAGCAATGTACTGGAACTCTAACAGGGGCAAGCCTATAGTTGGGTTGCTCAGATCCAAACCCCAGGTTGAAATTTACAGAGCTCATATTAGAAAAAGAGGACTCAGGTTTCAAATTGGATGTGACCCCTTTGGAATACTAAAAGTCCATAGATCCTCAGCCCAAGGTATCCCTAAGATCCTTGAATAACAAATACTTAATACCCTGAAAAAGTAGCAGTATGACCCAAGAAGATGACACAAACATGGCCCAGATATTCCCTCCTGAAGTCTACATAACCTATCCCTAACACAAATATTGAATTCAGGAATTGAAGAATGAACAAGCAAGAATGTTATGAGAAGCTAAGTGGTTCTGTGGATAGAGCATCAGGCCTGAAGTCAAGAAGACTAATTTTTGTGAGTTCAAATCTGGCCCCAGACACTTACCTTAGGCAAGTCACTTAACCTTGTTTGCCTCAGTTTCTCATTTGTGAAATGAGTGGGAGGAAGAAATGGGAAACCATTCCAAGAAAACCCCAATAGGTCATAAAAAGTTGAATGTGACTGACACGATTGAACAACAAAAATTTGCATGACAGGGGTGCTCAAGGCACAGACTCAAAAGGAAAGAATGACTCCAAAACATCTGTAAGTCACAAAGAAAAATACAGTTCAGTCACAAGTTAATCTAGAATTTCAAAAGGAGATGAAGTAATAGTTATTTTTTCTTTAAATTTTTTTTTTTTGATATCTCAAATTCTTTGAGGACACTTATTTTGGAATCATCAAACTGAGTTGCAACAAATTTGAACAGCATACCAATGCCACCTATGCTGATGAGGGGGAGGGGGGAAATGGGGAGAAAATTTGGAACTCAAAATCTTGTGGAAATGAATGTTGAAAACAAAAAATTAATTAATAAAAAATTAAATTTAAATTTTTAAAAATGGAACTATAAAATGATTTATTGACCCATAGTCAGAATGTCACCACCAGGCTTGAACTGCCTCTTTTTATATCACTAATAGTCCAAAAGACATAAGCAAAATTCAGTGCCCACTTCAAAGCATTATTTTTGCTTTTATCTTTTCTGTTTTTCTTTCTTTAACCCAAACTGCCCTCTAGAAATTGGCTCACTCTTCAACGGCTCAGGTGATCTTACTGATAGTTTTTGGCTAATAGGGAAGAAGCAGCTATATTAAGGTCCATGCACTCCCTTGATACTGATTTTGTTTCTTCTGCAACTCCACAAGTACATTAACTTTTCATTATTTTCAGGAGCAAGAAAGAAATGCATCATCATCATCATTTCATGTCTATGCTGGTGCAATATATTCTGGAGATGACAAAATCAATGTTGACCTGGAAGTGCCTTCAAAGTCTAACAAGTCTAACTTTCATTTCCAAGATGTCCAAAATTGGGCAAGATACCAAATAAAAAAATAGTGGAAATCATCTATATTTTCCACACCTACTCCCCGCTCCCCCACAAAGGGCAGAGGCAGAACAAACATTTAGACATGTCTGATTGATAGGTACATTTTCTTAACTTTATAAATTGTTTTGATGCCAATTAGTTACACACTGTAACAATGACTTTTTTAAAATGAAAATGTTAAGGAAACAGGTTTTCACAAATGACATTCTTTTCAACAATCATAAATGAAAAATGAAGAGAATACAAAATCTCATGTCAAAACAAAAGACATTAATAAAGCATTTTTTAAACAAATAAAATTGAAGTTTTAAAAGGAAACCCCCAAAACTGTGAAGTATAGAGAATAATGAAATGGGATCAGAAATAGGAATCGTGTTCAAATTCTTCCAATGACATGTATTCACTTCATAGCCCTAGGGAGGTCATTTAGGCTCTCTGTGTGCAGACAATTTTTTTTTATTGTTGTTATTTGTTTTCATTTATCTGTTTGTTTGCTCATTTATTTTTAGTTTTCAACATTCATTTCCACAAGATTTTGAGTTCCAAATTTTCTCCCCATCTCTCCCCTTCTCTCACCCCAAGGCACCATGCATTCTGATGATCCCTTCCCCGAATCTGCTTTCCCATCTCTCACACCCCTCCCTTCCCTTATCTCCATCTTCTCTCTTTTCTTGTAGGGCAAGATAGAGTTCTATACCCCATTACTTGTATTTTTTATTTCCCAGTTGCATGCAAAAACAATTCTCAACATTCGTTCCTGAAACTTTGAGTTCCAACTTCTCTCCCTTCTTCCCTCCCCGCTCATCCCCACTGAGAAGGTAAGCCATTCAATATAGGCTATACATGTGTAGTTATGCAAAAGACTTTCATAATAATCATGTTGTGATAGACTAATTATATTTCCCTCCATCCTATCCTGCCCCCTATTTATTTTCTCTCTTTTGACCTTATCCCTCCCCAAAAGTGTTTACCTCTAATTACTCCCTTCTCCCATTACTCTCCCTTCTATCATTCCCCCCATTCCACTTATCCCCTTCTCCACTACCTTCCTGTAGTGTAAGATTAATTTTCATATCAAATTGAGTGTGTGTTATTCCCTCCTTGAGCCAAATGTGATGAGAGTAAACTTCACTTTTTCCCTCTCACTTCCCCCTTTTCACCTCCATTGAAAAAGCTTTTCCTTGCCTCTTTTATGAGAGATAATTTGCCCCATTCCTTTCTTCCCTTTCTTCTCCCAATATATTCCTCTCTCACCCCTTAATTTCATTTTTTTAGATATCATCCCTTCCTATTCAACTCACTCTGTTCTCTCTGTCTATATGTATATGATCCCTTCAACTACCCAAATACTGAGAAGTCTCAAGAGTTACAAATATTATCTTTACATGTAGGAATGTAAATAGTTCAACTTTAGTAAGTCCCTTCTGATTTCTCTTTCCTGTTTACCTTTTCATGCTTCTCTTGATTCTTGTGTTTGAAAGTCAAATTTTCTCTTCAGTTCTGGTCTTTTCATCAAGAATGCTTGGAAGTCCTCTATTTCATTGAATGATCATTTTTCCCCCCTGAAGTACTATACTCAGTTTTGCTGGGTAGGTGATTCTTGGTTTTAATCCTACTTCCTTTGACTTATGGAATACCATGTTCCAAGCCCTTCCATCCTTTAGTGGAAGCTGCTAGAGATTGTGTTATCCTGTTTGTATTTCCACAATACTCAAATTGTTTCTTTCTGGATACTTGCAATATTTTCTCCTTGACCTGGGAACTCTGAAACCTGGCTACTATATTCCTGGGAGGTTTTTTTTTTCTGGATCTTTCAGGAGGTGATTGGTGGATTCTTTCAATATTTTTTTATCCTCTGGTTCTAGAATATGAGGGCAGTTTTTACTCCTCTCCTGGCCTGTGCTATGGTCTGGGAGCAACCACAAGCTCTCTTCTGCCCAGCATCTGTGAGTAGAATTCCCTCTCCAGAGCTTCCACCAGCTCCACCAGGCCAGAGCTCCTCCTCATCCCAGAACTTCCACTCAGGGCTGAGATCCAGATCAGCCACATGATTCCCACAGGGTCTTTAGGCTGAGGGCTCCTAAAATGGATGCTGTGCTGCAGCGACCCACTGCCACCCTGAGGCTGCACAGTCTTCCCTTCTCACCCAGGTGAAAGAGCTTTCTCACTGACCTTTGAAGCTGTCTCTGGCATTTGTGGTTTGAGTAATCTGGGAACTGCAGCTGCTGCTGGGGATTCTTCCCTCTGAGGCCTGCTCCAGTCCAGGTCCTGCCACACCTTATCACCAAGGCTGGGCTGGGATCCGTAGGCTGCATTCCACTCCACGCCAGGTGTGATAGACCTTTCCTGTCAGTCTTCCAGCTGTCTTGGACTGGAAATCTCTTTCACACTGTCATTCTGTGGCTTCTGCTGCTCTAGAATTTGTTTAGGGTCCTTATTTTTTTTTATAAATGTGACTATAGGAGAAAAATTGCAAAAGATATCAAAATTGTTGGGAAAAGAATTGAAAAAAGAATTGACAGATTGACACAAGAGATGCAAATCCTTACTCAAGCAATAGACTCCTCAAAAATCAGAACAGATCAAATAGAAACTAATGGCATCATGAGATGATAAAATAAAGTGAAAAGACTGAAAAAATATATGAAAGAAAATGTCAGTATCCCATTGCAAAAACAGCTGGACTGGAAATCAAATCATGGAGAAATAATTTCAGAATCATTGAACTATTTGAAAACCATGACCAAAAAAAAAAAATCATGTTTCAAGAAATCATGAAAGAAAACAGCCCACATAAAAATTAGAAAAAGTCCTACATGTACAAAAATATTTATAGCAGCTCTTTTATATTTGCCAAGAACTGGAAATTGAAGGAATGCTCATCAGTTGGGGAATGGCTGAACAAGTCATGGCTTATTAATGTAATGTAATACTCTTGTGATATAAAAAATGACAAACAGGGGGACTTCAGAAAAACTTGGAAAGACTTACATGAATTGATGCTGAATGAAAAGAGCACAACCAAGAGATCATTATACACAGTAACAGCAACAGTGTTTGAGGACTGTATCTGATAGACTAAGCCCTTTTCAGCAAGCAAAGCAAGACATTCACTAAGGACTCTTGAGGCAAAATGCCATCCACATCCAGAGAAAGAGCTATGAAATCAGAATGCAGAATGAAGCAGACTATTTTCTCTTGTGTTATGTTTTGTTTTGTTTTGGTTTTTCTCATAATTTCTCCCATCCATTTTAATTCTTCCATGCAACATGACTAATGTCAATATGTGCTTAGTAAGAATGTATGTGTAGAACCCATATAAGATTGCATGCTGTCTAAGAGAGAGGGAAGGGGAGAAAATTTAAGATTTATGAAAGTGATTGTTGAAAACTGAAAACAAAAAAAATTAAATTTTTTAAAAGATAAAGCAGTAGCAGAAATGAGTGGAACATGTATTTCTAGCCCTTATACTCAGAACCTATTCTGTATGTTTGATTCAGCATAAAAATATTTATGAAAAGCAAAATAAAATCTCCAAACTAGTGAAAAAAAGAAAGAAAACAGCTTAGATCTCTCAGACCCAGAGGGCAAGTGAGGATAGAAAGAATTCATCAATCACATTCTGAAAGAAACTCCAAAACAAAAACCTACAGGAACATGATAGTAAAAATTCAGAGTTTTCAAGTCAAGTGAAAATATTGCAATGAGAAATAAATAATTCAAATACTCAGAAGCCACAGGCAGAATAACATAAGATTTAATAATCACCCCTTACAAAATGAGCGAAGAGTTTGGAATACAATATTTCAGAAAGCAAAAAAAAATAGATATATAATCAGAAATAACAAAGACAGTTTTTGGAAGTCTGAAGGTCACAGCTAGGTTGTATTTTTTTCATAACCCTAAGAAAATTATTATTTTAAAATATTTAGTATTTAATTTTTCCCCAGTTACATGTAAAAACAATTTTTAACATTTGTTTTGAAAACTTTGAATTCAAAATTCTCTCCCTTCCTCCCTCCCCACCCAGGCCTCACTGAGAAGGCAAAGAGTTCCATATAGGTTATATATGTGTAGTCATGCAAAACATACCCATAACAGTCGTGTTGTAAAAGAAAACATAGATAAAAAAACTCAAGAAAAAGAAAGCAAAAAAGAAGTATGCTTCAGTCTGTATTTAGATACCATCAGTTCTTTCTCTGGGGATAGATGGTGTTCTTCATCCTAAGTCCTTCAGAGTTATCATGGATCAATTTATTGCTGAGAATAGCTAAGTAATTCACAGCTGATCATCTTACAATATTGCTGTTACTCAGTACCCAGTACATTTCAGTTTGCATCAACCCATACAAGTCTTTCCAGGTTTCTCTGAGAGCATCCTGTTCATCAATTCCTATAGTACTATAGTGTTCTATCATAATTACATACCACAACTTATTCAGTCATTCCCCAATTGATGTACATCCTCTCAATTTCTAATTCTTTACATCCAGAAAGAGTAGCTATGAATGTTTTTGTATACGTAGGTTATTTTCCTTTTTGTTTTTTTATCTTTTTTTGGATAAAGACCTAGTAATGGTGTTGCTATTTCAAAGGGTATACATGGTTTTATGGCCCATTGAGCATAGTTCTAAATTCCTCTATAGAGTGGTTTAATCAATTCACAACTCCAATAACAATACATTAATGTCTCATTTTTCCCACATCCCTTTCAACATTTGTCATTTACCTTTTCTGTCCTATTATCTAATCTAATAAGTATGAAATAGTACCTCTATGTTTTAATTTGCATTTCTCTAATCAGCAGAGAGTTACAATTTTTTTCATATGGCCATAGAAAGCCTTAATCACTTCATCCGAAAACCAATTACATACTGTGTAATCCTATGTAATCCTACATCATCTATCAACTGGGGAATGACTCCTACTTTCACATAATTGACACAGTTCTCCAAATGTTAGGGAAATGAGGCTTTTATCAGAGAAAATTTTTTATAGTTATTTTTGCTAACTGTATTTCCCTCCATCCTATGCCTCCCACCCCCATTGATTCTATTCTCTCTCCTTTCAGTCTGTCCTTCCTCAAAGTGATTTGCTAATGACTATCCTTTCCCCCAATTTGCCCTCCTTTCTATCACACACCCCCTTCTCTTAGCCCCTTCTCCTATTTTTTTTGTAACATAAGATGACCTCTGAAGATTATTGAAAAGGAATAGAAAGAATTACAACTATTTCTCAACTGTGCATGCCACTGTTATAAAAATTATCCATGTAGTAGGGCATGAAAACCTCAAATTGCAGAAAAACAGAAATGGTAAACACATTTTTTATGGACTACAATGCAAGAAAATGATATTAAATAAAGGGTCACTTCAGAACAATAAAAAAATTGATAAGAAACTAAATAACTAAATCCTAAAGAATAAGGTCAAAAACAGATAATCAAAATAATAGATAATTTCATTAAAGTTAATAACAATAATGAAACAATATAGCAACATTTTGGGCTTGCAGCAAAGCAATCCTTTGGAGAAATATCATATATCTCTAAACACTTTCATTACTTAAAAATCAATGAACTGAGCATGCTATTAAAAAACAACTAGAAAATGAACAAGTTTTAAAACCCCAATTAAATATCAAAAGAGAAATCCTGAAAATCAAAGAAGAAATTAACAAAATTGGGAGTAAAAAACAACTAAGCTAGAAGCTATTTTTAAACCACAAAATAAACCATTAGCTAATTTCATTTAGAAAAGAAAGTAGAAATACCAAATACCAATATAAAATATGAAAAGGATGAATCCACAACAAATGAAGAAGAAACAAAATGAAAAAACTGAAATTATTTTGCTTAATTTTATGCCAATAAAATTAACAATCTAAATGGAATGGATGAATATTTATAAAAATATAAAATTCTAGATTAGCAGAAAAAATAGAAGACAACCCAATCCCAGAGAAAAAAATGAAATAAGCCACTGTTGAGCTTTAAAAAGGAGGAAAAACACCTGAGACCAAATAGATTTACAAGAAAATTCTATTAAATATCTGAAGAAAAAATAATTCCAATATTACAAACAATGCTAGGGAAATATAGGAAAGGAAATTTTTGATGCCCTACTATGTGGTCAATCTGGCAAGATACCTAAACCAGGAAGAATAAAAACAGCGAAAGAAAACTATAGACTAATATCCTTAAAGAATATCAAAGCAAGAGAACATCATGAAATGCAAAATGGATAACTTTGATTACATTAAATGGAAAATTTTTTGCCCAAACAAAGCCAATGCAACCAAGATTAGGAGAGAAGCAGAAAACTGGGAAAGAATTTTTACAAATAGTGTCTGTGATAAAGGCCTTATATCTAAAATATATAGAGAACTGAGTCAAACTTATAAGAATAATAAGCTATTTCCCCAATTGATAAATTGTCAAAGGATATGAACAGGCAGTTTTCAGAGGAAGAAATGAAAGTTATCTATAGTCATTTTTAAAAATGCTCTAAATCACTATTCATTAGAGAAATGCAAATCAAAACAACTCTGAGATACCACATCACACCTATCAGATTGGCTAACATGACTAAACAGGAAGATGATAAATGTTGGAGAAGATGTGGGAGAGTTGAAACATTAATTCATTGTTAGTAGAATTGTAAGTGGATTCAACCATTCTGGAGAGCAATTTGGAACTATGCCCAAAGGGCTATAAAAATGTGCATACTCTTTGGTCCAGAAATATTGGTTCTAGGGTTGTATCCCAAAGAGATCATAAAAATGGGAAAAGGACCCACATGTACAAAAATATTTATAGCAGCTCTTTTTGTGGTGGCAGAGAATTGGAAATTGAAGGGATGCCCATCAATTGGGGAATAACTGAACAAGTTGTGGCATATGAATGTAATGGAATACTGTTGTGTTATAAGAAATGATGAACAAGAGGACTTCACAAAAATCTGGAAGGACTTAGATGAACTGATGCTGAGTGAAGTGAATAGGGTCAGGAGAACATTATACATGGTAACAGCCACATTGTGTGAGGACTGTTTTTGATAGATTTAGCCCTTCACAGCAATGCAAGAACCTAAAAACATTTCCAAAGGACTCATGATGCAAAATACCTTCCATATCCAGAGAAGGAACTATGCAGTCAGAATGAAGAATGAAACAGACTGTTTTCTCCTTTGTTATGTTTTGATTTTCTCATGGTTTCTCCCATTCATTTTAATTCTTCTATGCAACATGACTGATGTGAAAAAGGGCTTAATAGGCATGTACGTATGGAACATATATGAGATTGCATGCCATTTTGGGGAGGGAAGGGGAAAGAAGGGGGAGAAAATTTGGAAGTTATGGAAGTGATTATTGAAAACAAATAAATTAATAAATTGGAGGGGAAAGAATATCAAAGCAAAAATTTTTAAATAAGTATTAGCAGGGATACTATAGCAACAAATCACAAAAATTATACACTACCATCAATTAAATTTATACTAGGAATTCAAGGGTTGGTTTAATATTTGGAAAACTATAACTATAATTGGTCACATTAAAAAAATGAACCACACAAATCATATGATTATCTTAATAGATGCAGAAAAAGCTTTCAATAAAATTCAAATCCCATTATTCTTAAATAAAACAACCCAACACTATAATGCAATAATAGGAACAAATGGTACTTAACAAATAGGAACTTAATGATATAACAGCTATCTAAAAGGAAGATCCACACTGATATATGTAATGATGATAATCTAAAGGTCTTTCCAGTAAGATCAGAGATAAAGCAAGGATGTCCAATATCATCATTACTATTTGATACAGTACTTGAAATGCTACTGAAAGAAAAAAGAAACAACAAAAGGAAATTGAGGGATTAAACACACAAAGAAGGAACAAAATTACTGCGTTTTGCAGATTATATCATAAAGTACTTACAGAAGTCTACAGAGTAAACTAGAAAATAAATTGAAACACACAATAAATTTAGCAAACTTGAAGGATATAAAGCAAATTCATACAAATCATCAGAATTTCCATAAAATATCAATAGCAAAATGCCAGCTGGAAGAGATAGAAAAAGAAATTCCATTTAAAGTAATTATAGAATACATAAAATACATGGGATCTAGCTGCGAAGACATATAGAAAAACTGTATTGACAAAATTATAAAATATTCTCTCTACAAATAAAGACCTAAATATTGGGGAAATGTTCATTATTCATGAGTGGAATGAGCTAATAAAATAAAAATGACAATAAAACCTAAATTAATTTACTTTTTCAATGCCATACCAATCAATTTACCAAAAGATTACTTTGTAAAGCTATTTTTAAAAAAAATTCATCTGGGGAAGAAAATCAAGAATTTCAAAAGAAACACTGAAAAGAAAAAGTGGGCAGGAAGGTCTCCTAGCAGTGCTAGAACTCATGCCATACTACAAAACAGTAATGATCAAAACATTTTGGCATTTGTTAAGAAACTGACTAATCAATACTGATGAGGAGCACAATAGATAGAAGCAAATGAGTACAGTAACCTACTGCTTGATAAACCCAAAGATCTAAGGTGTCACAGTAAAGATTATTCAATAAAACTCTTGGGAAAACTGAAAGGCAATCTATCAGAAACATCTTACATTATATGTCACAATTAGCACCAAATGAGTACATACAGATATAAAGATTGACCTCATAAAAAATTAGTGTCCAGAAGGAAATTACCTATCAGATCTATGGATGGGAAAGGAATTAATGACCAAGTAGGAGATAAAGAGGTCCGCAAAAGGGAAAACAGACAATTTTAATTATATAAAATTTTTGTTCAAACTGAACCAATGCAACAAAAATGAAAAAAGGAACAAGTAAATAGGGGGAAATTTTCTTTACATTAAGTTTCTCTAAAAAGGTTCACATTTCTAAGACTTATAGGGAAATGCTTCAAATTTATAAAAATAAGAACCATTCCCCAAATGATGAATTATCAAATGACATGAACAAGCGGTTTTAAAAGGTGGAAAGCCATCTTATTCAGTAGTCATATTTTTAAAATGTATCAAGTCCCTGTTAACTAGAGAAATGCAAATTAAAATAATTTTTAAATTCTACCTCACACCTCTCAGATTATCAAAGTTGCCACTCACACCCCTCCCCCATACCACGAGAAAGGAAAAATGATGAATGCTGGAGGAGCTATAAAACAAAACAGGCATATTAATATTGGTGTAACTGTGAGCTGGTCCAGTCATTTTGGAAAGCAATTTGGAATTGTCCCCTAAAATATTTTAAACTATGCATACCCTTTGACCCAACAATATAATTACTAGGTCTATAGCTTCAAAGAAATGCAAGTAAAAAGGAAAGGACTGATATGTACAAAACTATTTATAGCAGCTCTTTTTGCAGTGGCAAAGAATTTGAAATTGAAAGAATTCTCATCAATTGAGGAGTGGCTGAACAAGTTATTAATATATGAAAGTGAGAGAATACTATTGTCCTGTAAAAAAAATTATAGAGAACAATTTCAGAGAAACCTGGGAAGTTTGTATCAACAGATGGAAAATGAAATAAGGAGAACCAGGAAAACAATTCATGCTATAATAACAACATTGTGAAGACAAATATCTTGAAAGGTTTAGGAATTCTGATCAATGTAATGACCAATCATGATTACAGAAGAGTCATAATGAGACATGCTACCCTTTTCCTAATAGAGATATGAGGGACTCAAGAGTGAAGATTGAGACGTGTGCTTTTTTTGGATATGGCTATTAAGGGAAATTGTTGTGCTTGACTGTGATGCATTTTTTTTTTTACAAAGCTTTTGTTTTTCTTTCTTTTTTAATGTGGGAAAGAAGGGAAGAAGAGAAGAAAGATTTTTATTATTTTAAAAAATAAATTATTTACAATGTGCAAATTAAAAAAAGGAAAAGAAATAGAAGACCTACTTAATGCAGTATTTATAATGAATTGGATAATAATGACAGAAAATAGAAGGCAGCACTGTTCAACTCTTACTCTGCTCCTATTTTCTATGCCAAAAAGAATACTTTTTGGACTAGAAAGAAAAGAAAAAAAAATAGTGAATAACTCCCTAGTTGCTACTAAGGTAAGTGTGGGGATAGTAGTAGTATATCTGACTGTTTTTTACAAATTGTCACGAGACTCAGATGGACATGCCACTATACTAAAAGAGCTGGCAGAATATAGAAGTTTGTTGAGGTAGGGTTAGTAATCTTTGAAAGATGATGGAGAACTACTATTTTTACGCTCAAATAAGGTCAATGATAAATAAAAAAAAGAAAGGTGTTGTGTGCAGCAGGATATTTATAGCTGTACTTTTTTTGTAGAAGTAAAATAAAACTGGAATGATTAAACAAGTTGTGGTGCATAAATGCAGCTGAATACTATTATACTATAGAAGAAACAGTGAATATAAAAACATAGGGAAAAACAAAAGATGCAAATGAATTGATGTAAGAGAAAGTGCGTCAGTCCAAGAAAACTACATATATATATATGTATATATATATAACTACTATATATAGTATATATACTATATATAGTAATATATATTATATAGTAAAAATATATATAATTATATAGTAAAAATACTATATATATATAAAACTACATATATATATATAAAACGATGACTAAGACAATAACCTCCAAAATAAGCAAAAACAAAACACAATATGAAAAAACAAAAATTACACCAACAAATACTGAAACTGAACACAAATTGTAAAGACTAAACCTCAAAGAAGAGATATGAAAACACAACGACCTCTCTTCTTTGGACTGGGAAAGACTACAGATGTGGAACACTGCACAAAGTGGTGAACTTGATTTGTTTTGTTAAACTGCTTTTTTCTTTTTTTTCTTTATAATAGAAGATAGCTCTCTGGCAGAAGGAGAGAAGGATATATAGATGATTTTTTTTCTGAAGGTAATAAAGAACCAAAATATATCAATAAAATGAATTTTTAAAAGAAAAAAATAAGATGAGATTGAGCTCTTTCGGACAATATTTTTAATTGTACTGGAAAAGTCACTAAGTTACACATATTTGTAGAACCATCCATACCACTCCTTGATGTATATGTCCAGTAGGATTACTACTTCCTACTTCTCATGGGAACAGATTTCGGAAGAAGAAATTAGAAAAAAAGAGAAGACTTGAGCTAAACACAAAAGGAGAAGGATTTTATGAAGATCATTTGGAAGGATATGGACTTATCAAAGAGTCCAGAAATAGAATCTGAGGAAAGGGAAATTTGGAGTAGTCTTGAAGAACTCAAGGAAAAGTTAAAAAAAAAAAAGCTTGAGCCAAAGGAAACGTCTTAATCTGAAGGACTAAATCTAAAGAACAAAATACAATAAAGATGAAGAACTCAAAGAGAAGGGAAAGGTAGTTGGCAAGGCAAGTTCAGTTAGAAAAAGTCAGTACAACAAAGGTATTAAAAAAAAGGTCAGTGAAAAAAGGGAAACAAAGTTAGATGTGGCTGTCAAGATGTTAAGGTATAAAGTTGTAAAGGTCTTAAAGATGCAGTTAGGCAGTGAGTTACAAACAACTGCCATAGTTGGAAAAACAAAACAATGGCTTTCTTTTTTTTTTTTCCAAATTTTTTTTTTAAAATTTTTTTTTAAATTAATTCATTTGTTTTCATTTTTCTACAATCACTTCTGTAAGTCCTGGATTTTTTCACCTTCCCTTCCCTCTCCTTCCCCAAGACAGCATGTAAGCTTATATGGGTTCTGCACATATATTCTTATTAACCACATTTTCACATTAGTCATGTTGCATAGAAAAATTAAAATAAATGGGAGAAACCATGAGAAAAAACAAAACAAACCAAAACATAACACAGGGGAAAATATTCTGCTTCATTCTGCATTCCAGTTCCATAGTTCTTTCTCTGGATGTGGATGGCATTTTGCCTCAAGAGTCCTTTGGAAATGTTTTAAGGGTCTTGTGTTTCTGTGAAGGGCTAGGTCTACCAGAAACAGTCCTCACACACTGTGGGTATTACTGTGTACAGCATTCTTCTGGCTCTGTTCAATTCACTCAGCATTCGTTCATATAAGTCCTTCCAGGCCTCAAGGCAATGGTTTTCAATCAACTTGGAAGGAGGCATCTTTTGGAGTGTCCCAGGGATCTTAGCCCACTTAACACAATACTGTTTAGCACTTTTATTAATGACTTAGATAAAAAGTTGTTTGACATTCTCATTACTCTTGTAAATGAAACAACCTTGGGAGGGGTAACTAGCTCACTAAATGGAAGGCATCACCAGGAATCGAAGAGATCTGGACAGGCTAGAATATTGGCCTATATCTCCTAATATGAAATTAAATAAGGACAAATATGATTTACAATTAATTGGGCTAAAAAGCCAACATCAGAACTACAAAACTGGGGAAACATTGTTAGCAGTTTTTCTCAAAAAGATATGAAGACTTAGTGGACTTGCAAGTGCAATATGAGTCAACCTTGTGATTCAGCAATTCAAAAAGTTAATTCAATCTTGGGCTGCATTAGAAATGGCATTCCAAGAATGCTTCCTGGAAAAGAAGTGATCATCTTGTATTTTGCACCTTCTCAGATAACATCTGGGGTATTGTGTTCAATTCTGGGCCATTTTTCGAAAGGACATTAAACAGGAGGATGTTCAGAAAAGAGAGAATTAGAATAGGATGGTGAAGGGTGCAGAGGTTGCCACATGAGAATTGCTTAAAGGAACTGGGAAATTTTAACTTGTTAAAAAAAAAGACTCAGCAGCACTATGATGGCTTCAATTATTTGAAGGGCTGTCTTCTGAGGGATGAGGAATTAGAATTATGTTAGCTACAGAGACAAGAACTCAGAGCAAAGTGGAAGTTGCAAAGAAGCAAAGTTGACTTGAGGTGAGGAAAAAGTAACAAGGAAAACTGTAAAAGTATGATAAGTTTCTAGGATGGACTGAGTCCAACTCAGGCCAGTCTCTTGCCGGGTTAGTTTCACTATTATAACACAATGAAATACACATAGGTCATTCAGTGTTTGACAAAAAGAGTTTTACTTAAGTCATATCTAAGGATTTAGCACTGAGCTTGAGTAGAAGTGGCTTCTCTTACCTCCAAACTGAAATATGTGTCAGCAGGACAAGGTATAGTTACTTACAGAGCCTTAGGACAACTCACCAAGTCTGAAGGGCCCTGACTCCACATAGGCATGACAATATTCTTAAGTATTCAGGAAGTCATGTCAACATGAGTTGAGACCAACTGAAATCAATGGCAATGAAGCTTGAGTCTTAGGCTCCTGGTCAGTCAAGTCCTAAGGACAGCTTTCTTGCCTTTTAGGAAAAGAACTAGCTTAATTTACATAGCAAAGGATAAAGAACTCTGTGGATCCTATTACAGGTGACTTGAGGGGCATTAGGTCTTGCTTCACTGGAGGAAAAGCTACATAATAGGTGTGTAATAGTAGGGATTCTTTTTTGGGTATCGATTACATGGCTACTGAGTTTCATTCAAACTCTTGAATTTTCTGATTCCAAAGTCAGAGATATAGAGAAAAGCCATTATAAATCGATAGATGTAGATAAGTGTATATTCATGTATGCATACACACATGTGTATATATACATACATACACATTTTGTGGTCATTATATATTAATGTGTGTATGTATATACATGTGTATATATGTAAGTGCATAGTACATACTTACTATGTATATATGTATATGCTTTTTTGGTAACAAAAGGCTGAAAACAAAGATGGTTCCCAACTTTGTCCATATTGAGGCCCAAGAGGCATACAAAAACAAAAAAAATATAGAATTCAGAGAAATAAAAAAACTTGTATGAACTAAAGCAGAGTAGAGTAAGTAGAATACAATGACCGTAATAAAGTCAAGGCAAATAACACTGGAAAAAATAACAGAAATACAAATAATACAACAACTCATCTTGACTCTAGAGGAGTGACGGTGATGTATACTTCCCTTATCTGGGTAGAGAGCTATTGGATCTTAGCGGTGAATTGAGACATACCTTTTCAGATGTGGCCGATGTGGTGGTATGTTTTACTGTCCTATACTTCTGTTGCAAGGCAGGGTTCCACTAAGGGTAGGGGACAGAAGTGAGGTCATTAGGAAGCAATGACTTTTTTAAAGTGTCCATCAAACATTTATAAAAATAATCAAAACCTAAATGTTGGGTTGAACCTCTAACATCTCTTCCAGCTCTAAAATCATGCAATCCTATGATCTTAATTTATTTCTCCACCTCTAATCTTTCCCCTCTCAAATCTATGCTTCATACTACTGCCAGATTAATCTTCCTAATGCACAGATATGAGCATATTTCTCCACTATTTAAGCCCTTAAATGGCTTTCTGCCAAATCCAGCAGAGTACTATACTGTTAGGCTAGTTCAATAAAACTTTAATTCAAAGTATGGATTTTGAGCCAAGGAAGAAATCTACACCCACCACTCAGCTGATTAAAACTCTTTATTGGCAAGGATGCCTAAAAGAACATGGACACATTTTCCGTAGTCCCTTTTGGCCCACAGATTCCTAATGCAGTAGTATATACTGCATACAGTGTTTGCTTTGGATGGGAACTAGCAGTCTTCCATGAAGTGGCAGAAGGCTCACTTAGGTGGCTGATGAATGTGGTGGTAATAGCTCTAGGTAGTATTTCAGCTCTCAGGGGCTCACAGCCTCAGGCAGGTCACAGCTTGTAGCTCACAAATCAAGGTAGTGTTACAGCTTGGTGGTCGACATTCCCTTGTCTTGGATTCTTCTCTGGCCTCGATCCATTTTAGGAATTGATTGTTCCAGATTGTTATCTAGGTTAGCTGAGTATAGTGCAGTTTATAGTAGCATGAGCTAACAGAAGTTACAATCATAAAGTGATCAGCTTCTCCTTAACCCTTCAGACAAGGGTTAAGAATAGTAGAATTTATCTACCTAAAACCTTCAGCAAGCATAATATGCAATGGAGATAAGCTAGAGGCATTTCCAATAAGGTCAGGGGTGAAACAAGGATGCCCATTATCTCCATTATTATTCAATATGGTACTAGAAATGTTAGCGGTAGCAATTAGACAAGACAAAGAAATTGAAGGAATAAAAATAGCCAAACAAGAAACTAAGTTATCACTCTTTGCAGATGATATGATGATATATTTAGAGAATCCCAGAGATTCAAGTAAAAAGCTTCTTGAAATAATAAACAACTTTGGCAAAGTTGCAGGTTACAAAATAAACCCACACAAATCTTCTGCATTCCTATATATTAGCAACAAAGTCCAACAGCAAGAGATAGAAAGAGAAATCCCATTTAAAGCTAGAGTAGACACTATAAAATACTTAGGAGTTTACCTGCCAAAAAAAACCCAGGGATTATATGAACACAATTACAAGACACTTTTTGCACAAATAAAGTCAGATTTAAGTAAGTGGAAAAACATCAGTTGTTCATGGGTAGGCCGAGCTAATATAATAAAAATGGCAATTCTACCTAAATTAATCTACTTATTTAGTGCCATACCAATTAAACCATCAGATAATTATTTTCTAGAGCTGGATAAAATAATATCAAAATTCATTTGGAAAAACAAAAGGTCCAGAATATCAAAGGGACTAATGAAAAGAAATGCTTGGGAAGGTGGCCTAGCTCCACCAGACCTCAAATTGTATTATAAAGCAGTAATTATCAAAACCACTTGGTATTGGCTAAGAAACAGAGGGGTAGACAAATGGAATAGACTTGGCACTCAAGACACAGTAGGCAAGGAATATAGCAACCTCCTGTTTGATAAACCCAAAGATCCCAGCTTCTGGGATAAGAACTCACTGTTTGACAAAAATTGCTGGGAAAACTGGTTAACTGTGTGGCAGAAATTAGGCATAGACCCATGCCTGACACCGTACACAAGAATAAAGTCCAAATGGGTACATGAGTTAGGTATAAAGATTGATACCATGAATAAACTGGAGGAGCAAGGAATAGTGTATTTATCAGATTTATGGAGAGGGGAAGAATTTTTTTCTAAAGAAACGATAGAAAGCATTATAAAATGCAAGATGGATAATTTTGATTACTTTAAACTGAAAAGTTTTTGCACAACCAAACCCAATGCAACCAAAATTCGGAGGGATGTAGTAAATTGGGAAAAAATTTTTACAGCTAAGCTCGGGGATAAAGGCCTCATTTCTAGAATATATAGAGAACTGACTCAAATATATAACCATACAAGTCATTGCCCAATTGATAAATGGTCAAAGGATATGAACAAGCAATTTTCAGGGGAAGAAATCAAAGATATCTATAATCATATGAAAAAGTGCTCTAAATCACTATTGATTAGAGAGATGCAAATCAAAACAACTCTGAGGTACCACATCACACCTGTAAGATTGGCAAACTGACAGAACAAGAAAATGATAAATGCTGGAGAGGATGTGGGAGAGTTGGAACACTAATTCATTGTTGGCGGAGCTGTGAGATCATCCAACCCTTCTGGAGAACGGTTTGGAACTATGCCCAAAGGGCTACAAAAATGTGCATACCCTTTGACCCAGAAATATCGCTACTAGGAGTGTATCCCCAAGAGATTATAAAAATGGGAAAGGGTCCCACGTGTACAAAAATATTTATAGCAGCACTCTTTGTGGTAGCCAAAAACTGGAAGTCAAGGGGATGCCCATCAATTGGGGAATGGCTGAATAAATTATGGTATATGAATGTAATGGAGTACTATTGTGCCATAAGAAATGATGAACAAGAAGACTTCAGGGAGGCCTGGAAGGACTTATATGATCTGATGCTGAGTGAAAGGAGCAGAACCAGGAGAACTTTGTGCACAGCAACGACCACAGTGTGAGAGAGTTTTTTCTGGTAGACTTGGAACTTTGTAATAACACAAGAACTTACTGAGAAAAAAAAAATCCCAATGTCGGTCTTCTAAGGCAAAATGCCTTCCACACTCAGAGAAAGAAATATGGAAGTCATTCGCAGAATGTAGCAGATCATGTTTGTGTGTGGGTGGGTTTCAGTGTATTATGATTTGATTTATTATATGATTTCTTCCATTTATTTTAGTTTGACTACATAGCATGACTATAGTGAAAATGTGCTCAATAGGAAAGTATATGTAGAACCTAAACAGAATTGTATGCTGTCATGGGGAGGGAGGGGGGTATTGGGGGAAGGGTGGGGGGGATAAAATCTTAACTTTAAGGAAATTATTGTAAAACATTAAAAAAAAAAGAATTCTTTCAATACAAAAAAAAGAATAGTAGAATTTGTGTGTGTGTGTGCGCACGTGCATGCACACACATGCCTCTGTCTCTTGCAATTTTTTTTGCTTTAAATATATTATTGAACTTATACTGTAAGAAACTCTTTTTTGTGCCTCTTTTATGTGAGAAAATTTACCCCATTCTACCGCTCCTTCCCCCTTTTCCCAGTACATTCTTTTTTCTCATCCCCTAATATTCTTCTATCATCCCATCCTAGTCAACTCACACATGTGCCCTCTGTCTATGTATGCTCCTTCTAATTCCTCTAATAAGGAGAAAGTTCACAGTAATGACAAGTATCATCTCCCCATGTAGGAATGTAAACAGTTTAATTTCATTAAACTCCTTATGATTTCTCTTTCCTGTTTACCTTTTTATGCTTCACTTGACTCTTGTATTTGAAAGTCAAATTTTCTATTCAGCTCTGGTCTTTCCATCAGGAAAGTGTGAAAGTCCCCTGTTTCATTAAATACTCTTTTTTGACCCTGAAGGATTTACTTACTTTAACTGGGTAGATGATTCTTGGTTGTAATTCTAGTTTTTTCTTCAGTGCATTTTTATACATCTTATTCCATTTTTTTGTGCTTCCTTTATCAAACTGTTCACTCTTTTTTTCATGATTCTCTTGCATCACTCTCATTTCTTTTCCCAATTTTTCCTCTCCCTCTCTTATTTGATTTTTAAAATTCCTTTTGAGCTCTTCTAGGAATTTTTTTTTCTTTTGGCCTGGACCAATTCATGTTTTTCTGTGAGACTTTAGATGTAGCTGTTTTGATGTTCTTGTTTTCTTCTGAGTTTGTGTTTTGATTTTCCATATCATCCTAGTAACTTTTCATGGTCAGGTTTTTTTGCTGTTTGTTTGCTTCTTTTCCCAGTCTATTTCTTGACTTTTAACTTTATGTTAAAATTGGGCTCTTCCTGAGGTGAGGGGTGGGGGATTACTCTACTAAGCTTCAGTTTTTTTGTGCTACTGTTTTCAGAGCTATTTCTGGGGACCTGTAAGTCTTCAATTCTTCCCAAGTGGTATGATTTAAGGGAAAGGGTGGTCACAGTGCTTGGCCTGTGCTCTTGTCAGTGAGTAACCACAACTACTCTTTCCCACTCTGAAACTATGAATATGGTGCCTCATCTCTTATGGCTGGGAGCTCTAGAGTGCTAGTACTTCTCATCACCCTGGGACTATCTGAAAATACAACATAGTCCTGCATCCAGTGCCAGCAAAGTGTCCCCTGTAGCTTCCTTCTGACCAGTAATTTAGCCTCATTACTCTCGGTGGGCTGAGAAGTCCAGAAGTCGCAACTGCTGATTCAGTTGCCCCCAAGGCCTACCATGGCTTGCCAGGGCACTACCTTTGTCGGACTGTGTTGGACTGTGCTCCATTCTCACCTCAGTGAGACAGACCTTTCCTGTTGTTGTGGGCTGGAAAATTGTTTCATCCCACTCTTTTGTTGGTTCTATCACTTTAGAATTCACGTTGAGGTGTCATTTTAAAATTGTTTGAAAGGGAATTAGGGAGAGTTAAGGTGAGTGCCTGACTTTACTTTGCTGTCTTGGCTCTGCTCCAGCTACTATGATCAATACAATTCCAAAGGACTCATGATGAAAAATACTATCTACCACCAGAGAATGAATTTATGGGCTCCAAATGCAGATTGAAGCATATTGTTTTCACTTTCTTTTCTTTCTTTCTATCTTTTTTTTTTTTGCAACATGGCTAATGTAGAAATATGTTTTGTATAATTTCCTGTGTGTAATGAGTATCATATTACTTGCCTTTTCAATGGGTTGGGAAGAGATTGGAGGAAGGGAGAGAATTTGGAACTCAACATTTTAAAAATAAATTTAAAAAAATAAAGAACAGAGTTGAGAGAGGAAAGGGGTATTGAATTATGGATCAAGGATAGCATATTATGTAACAGAAACATGTCATAGCTAGGTCCTCTAAATTGCTAGAGGCTTACTCTTTTGCCGACTAAATAAAGATCAATTTCTGAGCCTTGCATTCAAGGCCCTCTGAAATCTGTCTCCAATGCACATTTTCATTGTGATCTGAAACTACTTTGGGACTACCCTCCCACTCTAGGTAACCTCATAATTTACCAAGAATTTAACTATCATCTCCATGCAGATGATGACAAAACCTATATATTCAGCCCCAGTCCCTCCCCTCAGTTATCTATTGGATTTTTCAAACTCAGTGTCTAGAGACATCATGTCATTATTTCTTCCAAAACCTTTCCCTCTTCCAAATGTGTCTATTTCTATTGAAGGCATTAACATCCTTCCAGTCTCTCAGGTATGTAACCTCAGTATTATTCTAATCTCCTCACTCTCCCCCATCACACATATCCAATCCTTGTAAAATCATGCTATTTCTACCATTGCATCTCTCATCCAACTCCTTCTCTCCACTCATACTTACCACTTCAGTCCAAGCCTTTATCCTCACTTGCTTCAATAACTTCAAGAGCCACCTAATTGATCCCCCTATCTCAAGAGTCTTATCACTTTAGTCTGTCTATACACTGCTACCATAGTAATTTTCTTTGAGCACTGTCTGACCATGTGACTCCCCTACTGAACCAACTCCAGTGGCTTCCAATTGCATCTAGGATAAAATAAAAGCTCCTATATTTATTTTTTATTTGTTCTGTTTTGTGAGGCACTAGGGGTTAAGGGACTTGCCCAGGGTCATGCAGCCAGTGTCAAGTGGCTGAGGGCAGATTTGAACTCAGGTCCTCCTGACTCCAGGGCTGGTGCTCTATCTACTGTACCTTCTAGTTGCCACTTATATTTAGTATTTAAAGCTATATACAGTCTGGCTCCAGTTTCTCTTTCTAGCATCGTTGGACCCTCCCATACTCTGTTATGGCCAAACCAGCCTCTCTATTCTTCATATAAATACTTTTATCTCCCAAATCTCTGTGCCTTTTCACCAATTGTTCTATGTCTCCATCCTTGCCTTTGCCACTTAGATTACCCATCTTTTTGTAGGATGCAGCTCAAGCACTATCCTGTATGAATGCTTTCCTGATTCTTCTAAATACTAGTGTCCTGCCTCCCAAATTAATTTGTTTATATTGATGCCATAGATTTTTATATGAACTTCTTGTCCCCTTTTTAACCTTCTCATGAGTACAGATTGCTTCATCCTTCATCCTTATATTTCTTTGTACTTCTATCCATTTTACCTAGCACAGTGCTTGGCACATAGCAGTCACTTAATAAATCCTTGTTGATTAACTGATTGATTGATTGATTGATTGATTGATTGATTGGGTCGTCCAGAAAAGTGAAAGTGGGAAATTACTCAATCACTTTTTGGAAGTTTTTAGTTTTTCTCATCAGAACCTCCTCTCATCAGCTCATTATATTTGTAACCCTACCACAAGTACATTATTTTGTGGATAGTAGAGGATTGATGAGTCTGAATTGAGTTGAACTAAAGTAAATTCACTGATCTCAAAATTAGATGAAAAGTCAAAGGTCCACTCTTCCAACTTGTATCTAAATACCATCATTGAGTTTCCATATGAAGATTACCAGTGAAGGAGAACTTGTTCTTTCCATAGGTAGCCATCCAACTTTGAGATAGCCCTAATTATTATGATGTTTTACTATAGCTAGTTTTAATTTGTCCCTCTCTATCTCCTACCTAGTGTTCCTGGTTCTGCTCTGTAAGACCAAGCAGAATGAATCCATTCACTTTTCAACATTACAACATTTCATATACTAGAAGACAACTATACTTTTCTCCTTCCTCTTCCACCTCCCCAGTCTTCTCTTCTTTAAGCTAAACATCCCAAGTTCTTTCAATTTGTCCTCATATTGCCTGATCTCCAATCATCTTGCCCTCCTGGCTACTCTCCTCTGAATGTGTTTCAATTTGTCAATGCCCTTCATAAATGTGAGGGACCCAGAATTGCACAACATCTTCCAGATGCCATCTGACCAGGAAAGACTACAACAGATCAACTGACTCTCTTGAACCAAACTGAACTGAAATCAGTTAGATATAATCACAGATATAAGAGAAGAAGGAAAAGTGTCAGCTACAGGCTGGACAGGCAGTCTGGAATCAGGAAGTACATAGGGACCAGAGATCAGAATAAGAAATAGGCCAGAAACCCAGGACAGAAATCCAATAAACTGGGCTAGGAAACAAGGATTTTAGGCAACATTGTGTTTCAAAAGGAATTTTGATCCCCAATCAGTAATGTTCCCACTCACATGACATTTCCCATAAAAATCAATTTGTACCTCTTATAAATTTATTCAGGCTAGGGTAAGGCCTGTTGCTAGGCCCTAGTTGACAGAAGTGACTTCGTGTTTGACCAACTGATCAACCTACCTATGTACCAAAAAGTTCCCCCATAGTTGTTTTACTAGCTATATTTGAGCAATGAATGCAATTCACTGCTAATCATAATAAATTTAGCAAACATCATCTAATTCAGATATGCAAGACTATCAAACTTTCCTAATTCCAATGCTCTTGTGGTCTATAAGGGAGATGGGGAATATTCATGGTCCAGGTCATCCACTGATTAACAGCCTCTAAGTCCCCCTCCCACTAAGCTCCTATGAATCTGTCTAATAATAGCGATCAATCTGGGCTATCAACCAGGATGTACATCCCAATGAATGCCCATACTACCACCTATGTTTGTCTATGAGACTATAGAGCTGGGGAGCCACATATTTGCAAGTCGATGAGTAATAAACTGATGTGATCTTCTGAATGCTTATGTTCCTTCTGGGTACATATGATTTCCTTACTTCTAGTTTTATTCCCCCATTATTCCCTTAATTACAGATTTTGTTTATGTGAGAAGTAGCAAAGAGAAAGAAAGAAGCCCTGGTCTTGGTTTTTAAGACCTAGGTCCAAGTCCTGGCTTTGTGACCCAGGCAAAACTATTTTCCCCTCTCCCTATAGGCCAGTTTCCTCAACCACGATTAGGGATGATAATTTCACTGCCATGTAGGTAGTTGAAAGAGAAGAGTTCTATAAACATGGAAGTCCTATGCACATATGAGATACTGTCACTGTTACCTATACATTTCCCTTCTATATATTTTAGGCTAGTTCAGACAATCAAAGGGAATTGTAGGCTTGAAGTATAGCAATGTCAGTGTGTAGTCAGACCTTTGACACAGAAATGTTGCTGTAATTCATTTTACCACATTTAGTAGATTCTGTTAATTTATGGTAGACATCATGTAAAATAAACATTCAGAAAACTGCAGGCAAATGAGTTGGATAAATGTTTTGAAATCAACCAGACACAGTCTAAGACTGTTCTTTTCAATGTTGGACCCAACACTAAATGTAGGGAGAGAACCCTTTGGGCTGCTTTACTAGGTATTTCCAATGATTTGGATACCAGGATGGGACTGGGGGGATGGGGGAGTGTTATAATAAGCGTACATTAGCAGTCCATTTTAATATCAAGAAAAGTTCACTCATGAAAAATGTTTGCTATCAATTTACTCACACTAGATTTCAAGATATAATGTACAAATGAAGAACAATATGGCAAGTAAGAAAAGAATTTCGAACCACATTGTTTGAGTTCATTCCTCGTGCTTGAAATAATGTGTCTCCTTCTCTCAGTGTGCTGAGATTCTGGCCCATTTTCAAGCCCTACATCAAATCCCACCTCTTAAAAAAAAAAAAAAAAAAGTTTTCCCAACCATCCAGACCAATAGTCTCTACTCCTCTAAATTCTTGAAATGGCTATTATTTGTAACTTTTATTCAACAAACATTTACTAAGTGCCTACTATTTGCTAGATACTGGGGATACAAAGACAGATAAGTTACTTAACCTTTTTGTACCTTAGTTTCATTATCTGTAAAATGAGAAGGCTGAATAAGATTACCATAAGTCCCTTCTAGCTCTGAATCTATAACTTTCTGATTGAAGAAACACACAGTGCCTGCCTTCAAGGATCTTTTAGTCTACTACTACAATCATAAACAGATAAATATGTTCGAATATAATGAACAATGAGCATATATGGCACACGCTGACTTCTAGTGTGTTGTGAGGGAGTAGGGTATTGCTAACGTGTATATACATGAAAACTTCAAGAAGGTAAAGAATATGTTTTAATCTTCATACCCAGCAGGGCACATGGCATAATGCCTTGAACACAGTAGCAATAAATGTTTGTCAGTTGATAGAATAATATTTTACCTTCGGGTTGTTGGTTTTACCTTCCATTAGAACCAGTTTTGTGGCTTTTCTTTATTTGTGTCAAATGTTTAACAGCCTGGGCCCTTTCCAAGAATATATCTTGTGCCCTTCCTATGCCACCACTATCTTAACATTTATCTGAGTTGGTATTTGTTCATTTCATGTCACATGACATGGGGATGAGAAACATTTTCTCAAATAAGAGATAATAAATCTATTACAGAATCAGGATCTGATTGTGTAAATGTCTGCTTCCAGCACATAATCAACCTGAACATTTTGACTATATTTGTACTCCAGAAATAAATCATTTTATTATTAAGCTAGATTGATTTTTTTCTCCCTCTATTCATTCTTCATTTCCAATCACAGTATTTTTCCCTCTCTCCCAGCTCCAGCTATTGTGGAAGCTGCTTTTCAAAGGCAATTCAAAGTGAAACAAAAAGGCCTCTGGTAGTTTGGTGAAGTATTATCATTTAGATATTATTTCAAGAGATTTAATAATGTCCAAAGTGGTGATCTCTAAGGATTAGAATGATTTATAAATGGGATAGCAATCCTTTTAAAAACAAAGAGCCAAATTGCATCAGAATTCAAGAGTAGAAAGGAGAGAAGAGTGATAGGGATTTTATTCTGGGTCACTGAATTTAGATGGTGCCAGATTCAGAAAGTAGTGAACAGGAATGGTAGCATTTTGGCTTACTGAGGGGAGCTCCTCTCCCAAAACCATTCTACTCTCCCTTCCTCATCGCCAACCTTTCCAGTAGTGGCCTCCTACAGGTGTCCTGGAGTCTCCAAACATCCCTGGGCAAGACAGTATCCCCTCCCCCTCTCCCTTAACTGAGGTCACCTTTCAGGCCACTTGTCCCTGGCAAGGTTTCTTTTGTTTATCTTGTGCAAAAATTCCTAGTTACAGCTCGGAAATTTGGAAGAAGTGGTCATCAGCTGATATAAGAAAACCCATTTGCCTGACTTAAAAGGGCAGTTTATACCAAAAAGAGTGTGCATTTTGTTCCTTCCTTTAGTCCAATGTGATGAGAGTAAACTTCATGTTTTTTTCTCAGCTCTCCTCTTTTCCCTCCACTAAAAAGTCTCCTGCTTGCCTCTTCTATGACAGATAATTTGCCCCATTCCATTTCACCCTCTCTCCTCCCAATATATTTCTCTTATACATTTACCTTAATTTGTTAAAGATATGATCCCATCCTATTTAATTCACTCTGTGTTCTTTGTCTCTGTGTGTGCGTGCATGTGTGTACACGTATGCATGTGCATGTGTGTGTATGTGTGTGTGTAATCCTACCAACTACCCAGATGCTGAAAAGTTTCAAGAGTTACAAATATTGTCTTTCCATGTAGGAATGTAAACAGTTCAACTTTGGTAAGTCCCTTATGACTTCTCTTTTCTTTTTCATGCTTCTCATTCTTGTGTTTGAAAGTCAAATTTTCTTTTCAGCTCTGATCTTTTCATCAAGAATGCTTGAAAGTCCTCTGTTTCATTGAAAGACCATTTTTACCTTTGAAGTATTATACTCAGTTTTGCTGGGTAGATGATTCTTGGTTTTAGTCCTAGTTCCTTTGACTTCTGGAATATCCTATTCAGCCTATATGGCTTTCAGGTAGTCCCATAATTTTTAAATTGTCTCTCCTGGATCTATTTTCCAGGTCAATTGTTTTTCCCATGAGATTTCACAGTCTCTTCCATTTTTTCATTCTTTTGGTTTTATTTTGTGATTTCTTGGTTTCTCATAAAGTCATTAGCCTCCATCTGTTCCATTCTAATCTTGAGAGAACTATTATCTTCAGTGAGCTTTTGAACCTCTTTTTCCACTTGGCTAATTCTGCTTTTGAAAGCATTCTTCTCCTCATTGGCTTTTTGAACCTCTTTTGCCAATTGAGTTAGCCTGTTTTTCAAGGTGTTATTTTCTTCAGCATTTTTTTGGGTCTCCTTTCGCAAGGTATTGACCTGTTTTTCATGCTTTTCTTGCATCTCTCTCATTTCTCTTCCCAGTTTTTCCTCCACCTGTCTAACTTGATTTTCAAAATCCTTTTTGAGCTCTTCCATGGCCTGAGCCCATTGGATATCTATTTCAGATATTTGGGATACAGAGGCCTTGACTTCTATGTCTTTCCCTGATGGTAAGCATTGTTCTTCCTCATCAGAAAGGAAAGGAGGAAACATCTGTTCACCAAGAAAGTAACCTTCTATGGTCTTATTTTTTTTCCCTTTTCTGGGCATTTTCCCAGCCAGTTACTTGACTTCTGAGATTTCTCTCCACCCCCGCCTCACTGGTGCTTGGGGTCTGAGATTCAAATGCTGCTCCTCAGCCTCAGGGCTTTCAGGGGCGGGCCTGGCTGCTGTTCAGTGTAAGATTAAATTCAGGTTCTCAGGTGGGGGCAGGGGCACTGCCCAGGCTCTGTTCCCTCAGGGGGTTTATGCAGAGACCTTCAGTAATAGATCTGAGGTCCTGCCTGCTTTGGGAGCTCCTGTCTGCTGCTTTCCCCCCGCTGCTGCCTCCCGAGGGTGCCTGAGTTATAGAGACACCCCGCTCCCCTCTCTGCCAGTCCAGAAGGCTCTCTCACTGACCTGTGCGCCTGTGGGTGGAGGGACCTTTGCGGCCGCCAGAGATTCCATCCCTGAAGCCCGCTCCAGTCTGCTCCTCTCAGGGCCATGCGGCCAAGACAGGGCTGGGTTCCGCTCCAGGTCCAGTGTGCGACAGACCTTTGGTGCCGGTTTTTCAGGGCTCTCTGGAACAGAAATCTCCTCCACTCTGTTGCTGTGCAGCTTACACTGCTCCAGAATTTGTTGAGAGTTCCTCTTTACAGGTAATTATGGGCTGTGGGTTCAGAGCTAGCATATGTGAATCTTTCTACTCCGCCATCTTGGCTCCTCCCTGAAAGGGCAGTTTAATATAACTGAGAATACTTTATCACACTAGATAGTCAAGCATCATGACAAACGAAAAAATGCTCTAGACAAAAGATTTTCAAGTCATTTACATATTTGAGAAGTAATGGACTAGAGTAGAAAGAATGCTGAATTTGGAATCAGAGGACCTAGATTCACCTCTCAGCTTTACCATTTACTCCTTTGTGACCCTGAGCAAATCTCTCAACTTCTTTGAGCCTCAGTTTCTTCATTAGTTAAATGAGGAAGGTGTTACTAAATGACCTTTAAGTTCCCTTCCAGCTCAAAATCTATAATCTTATTTATTCAGTGAGACAGAAATTTAAGAGGACTCACACTTCCTTTTTCCTATTTTGTTGAGACTGATCCCATAGCTAATCAAATAAGACTTCCCATACACTTTCGAACTGTCCTCTGTCAGTCTAAAATGAAGACAGTCTTTATGAAACCGGTGATAAAAAACCTGATCACAAAGGTTTGGGTCAATACATGGATAGAGAGCTTCTTTCCCTTCAAGAAAACCTGCCAGCTCTTGAAATGTAGAGAGGAATTCATCATATTACCAGTCTGGGTAGATGTACACTCAAAGTTGTTCAAATCTATTTGTAACCCATGGCAAAGAACATAAGGCAGAAGAAGAGGTAAAATGATAGCAGATTATAAACAGATAAAACGACTTTCAGAGTTTTGAAACATGGATGTGTGGAACACTTGTGGGTGATGTCAAGATCAAGAGATGATCATCTTTGTGTATTGCTGAGGTGGGGTAAAGGGGTCGTGGAAAATGAATACACTGAGGAATGAACCTGAAAGGAGAAAAGGGTAGTGAGTACAGATGGTAGAGGGAAAGCCGGAAAGCGGCAAAGGGGAGCAAGGAGTATTCCAATCCCACCATTACAATTAATGAGTTGAAGTGTATGGGTGAAAATACAACCAGTAATGGAAAGGGGGATAAAAGAAGCTATGTCTTGTGTTCAGGAAAATTCATGTCTCAGTGAATGCCCTAGATGAGGAGTGACATGAATAGATCTATAACTAATAAAGACTAAACTGAAAACTATATGAAAGGTTAGATAAATAAATGAATGAAGAAGAAAGTAGGGGTAGGAGAATTATTATTATTATTGCCATTATTGCAATAGTCTAGTTGATTGATACTGAGTACCTGTACCAGTAGAATGAGAGAGTAGAGAATAAATGCAAGAAGTGTTAGTGATGGAAACTTGAAAGGACTTGACTACTTTTAGAATATGGGAGATCCATAAAAACAAGCAATCAAAATGATCCTCCGATGGCCAATGTGGATAATTGCCAAAAGTAGGGAAGTCAGAAAGAGAAATAGATCTGGGACAAAATATTAGTCCAATTTTGTACTTGAGGAAGGAAGCATAGAAGTCAAGAAGGAAGGAAGGAAAGAAATAATTAATTACTAAGTGATTTACTATGTGCCAGCACTGTACTATGTGCTTTTTAAATACAATCTCACTTGATCTTCACAATAACCCTGGGGAATAAGTACTATTTTTACCCCTGTTTGACAATTGAAGAAACTGAGGCAGACATTGAATAACTTGCCAAGGGTCACCTAAGGAGTAAGTGTCTGAGGTCAAATTAGAACTCAGGTTTGTTCCACTCCAAGCCTAGTTCTCTATCAACTGTATCACTTAGCTACCACCTAAGTATGTGAGCCAAAGAGAAGTGATCATTGATGCCTTAGGAGTGAATGAAATCTAAAATGGAAAGAGTATGAAGAAAGAAAAAAAGATGATCCCTGGGGAACACTAGTATGAAAGCAATAGAGGGTGAGCCACAAAGAAGACAGAACAGGGAACAGTTAAAGAAGGTGAGAGCTTGATGACCCAGAAGCTGAGGGAATAAACCCCCAGAAAGAAGAGATGGTCAGAAGTGCCAAAAGTTGCAGAAAAGTCAAACAAGATGAGAACAGAGAAGACCTTGGATTTGGCAATAAGGATTTTGCTGATGACTTTTGAAAGAGTAGTTTCAATCACAAAGGGAAAAGGGATTTAGATTCCAAATCTAAATCCTTCCCCACTGTTCTCTTATTGCCTTTCCACATCAAATGAATGGTTATGAAATACTCATGCTCCTTCTTCTTGTTGTGGCTCAGTTATCTAGTCATATCCAGCTCCTCATATCCCTATGGATTATAGCATGCCAATGCTGTCCATGGGTTTTTCTTGGCAAGGATACTGAAGTGCTTTGCCGGTTCCTTCTCCAGTGATTAAGGCAGAGATTAAGTGACTTACCTAGGGTCACTTGAGTAAGTGTCTGAGACTAGATTTGAACTCATCTTCCTGACTCCAGGCCCAGCATTCTACTGAGACTTCTAGCTGCCTCATCAAAAATCCTTCTAGGTATACAGTATTAAAAAACACTTTTAATCCTCATCTATCTCAAAATCATTTGAGCAAAGTCCGTTTTGATTCAAGTCCACTTTCTTCTGTAGTTAGAACTATATTTCTATTCCCTTGTAACTTAGTCTCAGCTCATTCAAATGACCAGTAATATTGACAAGATCACCTTAGTAATCAATCATACACTAGAAGCTGTGTGTCAATATACATTGGATTTTTTAAAATAACAAACTTTTTCAGTACAGGCAGCAAAATGACAAACTGCCCATGAATATTACTATGCATTCATATATTGAGATGTTTAAAATATGCCTCTTTAAAATAGTGTCTGAAACTGATGGGAATTAAGTGCCCCAGGTAAGAACCTGACAGTGCAAACAACCAGTTCCTTGCCTTGTATTTTTCTCTTTTAAAAAATTTATTTTACATATTTAATATAAATGTATAAGTAGAGCCTATATCAGAGTGCATGCCGATTTGGGGAGGGAAGAAGAAAGGGAATGTGAGAAAATTTAAAACTCAAAATCTTGTGGAAGTGAATGTTGAAAATTAAAAATAAATAAATTATTTTTAAAATTGTATTTTAATATTCATTGACAAATACAGGTACTCAAATATATCAACAAGGGTAGAAGAAAAGAAAATAAGAATAACCAAATATGTAAGCTGTGACAATCAGAGAAAAAGCAAGTGATTGTAAACAGGCCTAGAAATCCCTGCTCTTCAGGAAGAGTTAACTGTAATCCCAAAAGAAGAGGACTTCAGAAGGCTAGTTGCCCATAGACTGCCTTATCAATCCCATACATCAATAATACCCAATATGACAGTTGTTCGCCATTCATGCTTAGCTAGTATAGGCTCCTCCCCAAGATAAGTCAAATCCTTCATATTTCTCTTATCCCTCACCTCTCCTTGCACAAAACCATCCCCAGAGAAGTCATGAAAATACTACCAGTGTTTTTCTATCCACTTCTCATTTAGGGGATAAAAAATCTCACTTTTAAGAGAGGCTTTGGGTCAAGTCTGCAATGGGACAGTGTCCTGCCTACTGCTATGGACATTTGAGGTCGATGAGGTCAACAGTACACTTCAGAGTGCAGGAAGCTGAAGATTAGGATCAGCTTGGTTGTTCCTGAGTATTCTTCAATAAGCATCTCTACCTTTGTAAGTTTCTTGTGTGTGTCATTTATGGCACCTTGAAATATGAAACCAAGAGCTAATCCATCAGGCTAACAGGATGATCCATGATCCTGCTTTTCTTCATCCTTCTGTCCTTTCTTTAGGGTGTTATTATTCTTGACTACATAGCTGAAGTAAATTCCTTTTCTGGTTCTGTTTTCTTCACCCTCCATTGCTTCCCATGTCTTCCCATGTTTATTTGAATTCTTCAAATGCATTGTATTTTTCTGCAAGAATAAATATTATTCCATTATATCCATATTCCATAACTTGCTCAGTTATTTTTCAATTGATGGAGATGTAATCTGTTTCTAGTTTTTAGTTATTGAAAGTAGAACTAGGAATATTTTGGTACAGATTGACCCACTCCTTTTCTAAGCTCATTTTCACAAGAATGTGCACAAAGGGCCTCCTGAGGCGAGTGACAATGAAAATTCAAAAGCAAGTGGTTAAGCAGCTCTAAAAAAAATAATAATCAGGCTCCTGTCTTTGTCAGCCATGCTGGGGATGCCATCTGTGCACAAAGGCAGAAGATTATCCAAATCAATTTTTTTCCCCTCATTTACAAAGTTCACCTATTTTTCAAGATATCTTTTTGAGCCTTGTTTGATTATTTGTTTGGTTTTTCATGATTCATATCACAGAGGTTTTTTTTAGATACAGTGCATGTCTTCATTCATGTGGTCTCTCCCTGAAAAGTATCAACCATAACCCTTTAGTGGAGGGGCTTTATTGGTTGCCATGGATGGCCCAAAGAATCATCGCCTGGTAGCTATCCTGCCAGTGATGAGCCTTCCCAAAATTAGACTAAATGAGTGAAAAAGCATGTTAAGTGTTTACTATGTGTGGGGAAAACTGTGCTACATATTGGGGATAGAAATACAAAAAATAACTAATTATCAAGTATTCATTAAGTGCTTGTAATGTGCCAGGCACTATGATAACTTCTGTAGACACAGATACAAAGAATGGAATAAGCTCTACTTTGCATTCTAATGAGAAGACATAATACACACACACATATGCATGTGTACACATACATATACACACATATACACACATACATATATGTGCATATTCATGTGTATATACATATGCACATATGCATGTGTGCATATACATATATGCACACATGCATATATACTCACACATATATGTTATACATACATATCTATAATATAGAGCATATACATATATCACATAGGCTTATATAAAAAGTAGTTACATAGAAGATAGTTTTGGAGGGAGGACACCAACCATTGAGGGAGATCAGGAAATGTTTCATGCAGAAAATGGTGTCTGATCCACATCTTAAAGAAAGAGAAGGATTCCTTGAAGCAGATGTAAGGGCAGAGTATGTCTAAGGCATTAGGGACAGCCGGTATGAAGGTGCTGAGATAGAAGATGAAACTTCCAGTGAGGAAAGGAGACAAAGCCAATTTGGCTGGATTACAGAATGTACTTTTTGACCTCAAGGAACTTAAATTCCAATAAGAGAAGATAACATAGATAAGTGAGTGGTGGTTACAGAGGAATGTAACTGAAGGAACCTTGGAACTCTTGGGTATGGTAAGTGAAGCCAGAGGGCAATTGACTGATACCACCTTTCCAATAATATGAATATCTGTTTGATTTTGTATTTGTGCCCAGAGTTAGAAGAGGAAATTGGAGGAGATAGAGGCTGATCCTTAAATAGTAAGATTATATGTAATATATGTTAGGTTGCCCAGTTCTCCACCCTGTGCTACCATCAGTGTTCCCCTTCCCAGCAGTGAAAAGAGCATTCATTGCCTGTGGAGTCGGGGTACCTGGGTCTAAATCTTGCTTCTGACATGTGTGACTTTATGTGAGTCACTTAGTCGCCTTGGACATCAGTTTCCTCACTGTAAAATTAAATAGCATCTGAGATCCTTTTCTGTTCTATGACTTTATGAGCCAAGATCAGTTGTGTTTATTATGCGGATTTTGTCACAGCTCTTGTCATCACTTCCTCCACAGTGAAATTTACAGTATGAGGTCATGGGTATCCAAGCCTCAAAACATGACTAAGTTGTGTGAAGGAGATGGTGATTGAGATACCCTGATGACAACAGTGTGACTCTGAAGCCCTATAGTCCCACAGGGAAGGATAAGAGGTGGCAGAACCATACAATGGGATACATATCCTGATTGAAGGCTAAGTTCTCTGGGTCTCTGCCATTATATCTTATTCTTTTTGCTGGACAGGTTAATAGAGACCACGTAAAAGTGGGACTTAAGGAGTGGAGTCAAGATGGCAGAGTAAAAGTGGTACTTGCTTGAGCTCTCCCCCAAGCCCCTTCAACTACCTGTAAAAAAAGACTCAAGAAATTCTAGAGCAGCAGAACCCACAAAATGACAGAGTGAAACATATTTTCAGCCCAAGATAACCTGGAAGGTCAAGAGGAAAGGTCTGTTACAACAGTCTGAGAGAAGAGCACAGTGCAGCTTGGCCACGCCAGCACAGATGGGGCCCTAGCAAACCCAGAGCAGGCTTAAGGGGACTGAATCACTGGCAGCTATGGCAGTTTCTAGACTTCTTAACCCACAATTGCCAAAGACAACTTAGAAGGTCAGTAGGAAAGGTCTGTCATATCTGGATGAGAGAGGAGTGAGGTCCAGGTCCAGCCCCAGCCCCAGCCCCAAAATGATGGAAACAGTGACAGAGGGAGAGACTGCTTCCAGAACTCTCAGCCCACAGATGGTGCAGAGATTTAGTGACTGATCAGAGGGGGATTGCAGGGACATCTTTGCTGGTACTTAGGTAGGATTCTCTTGCTTTGCCCATGCCTTGATCTCATAGGCCTGGGTAACAGTCCTAGGGTGAGGAGGAGTGGTGACATGGCAGAGTCTGTGGTGGTGGTGGAGAGGGAATCCTCCTTGATGCTTCAAGGCAAAAAAGAGTGCTTGTGGTCACTCACCGACCAGAGCACAGACAAGAATAGGAGTAAACACCTCTCCTTTGATCTTATAACTTTGGAAGAACTGAAAATTTACAGGTCCCTAGAAATATTTCTGAAAATAGCTGCACAAAACCCCTGAAACTTGGGACAGGACACCCTCCACACTGGAAGCAGTTCCATATCTTACCAAAGAGTTAAAAAGTGAAGTAATTGGCTGGGAAAATGA
Source organism: Bettongia penicillata ogilbyi (assembly GCA_023548195.1). Lineage (NCBI taxonomy): Eukaryota > Metazoa > Chordata > Mammalia > Diprotodontia > Potoroidae > Bettongia > Bettongia penicillata. The sequence continues at coordinate 2,173,291 of JAJHZJ010000229.1, forward strand.
GCAAACAGCAGAGGAAATAAAACAGATTATAGAATCTTATTTTGGTGTCAAGGAAGATCAAAACATACAACCAGAAGAAGACAACAAAATCAAAGCTCCCTCATTCAAAGCTTCTGAGAAAAATGTGAATTGGTTTCAGGCCATAGAAGATCTCAAAAAGGTTTTTGGAAATCAAGTAAGAGAAGTAGAGGCAAAATTGGGGAGAGAAATGAGAGTGATGCAAGATAATCATGAAAACTGAGTCAATAGTTTGCTATAGGAGACCCCAAAAATGCTGAAGAAAATAACCCTAAAAAATAGACTAACCCAAATAGCAAAAGAGATCCAAAAAGTCAATGAGGAGAAGAATGCCTTAAAAAGCAGAAAGGGTCAAATGGAAATCTAAAAGCTCACTGAAGAAAATAATACCTTAAAAATTAAAATGGAGAAAATGAAAGCTAATGACTTTATGAGAAATCAAGAAATTATAAAAGAAAGCTACAAGAATGAAAAAATAGAAGATAATGGTGAAATATGTCATTGGAAAAACAAGTGATCTGGAAAATAGATCTAGGAGAGATAATTTTAAAATTATTGGACTACCTGAAAGCCTGATCCATCAAAAAAAAGAGCCTAGTCTTTCTTTCAAGAAATTATCAAGGAAAACTGTGCTGATATTCTAGAATCAGAAGGGAAAATATACATTGAAAGAATCCATTGATCACTTCCTGAAAGAGATCCCCAAAGGAAAACTGCTAAGGATATTATAGCCAAATTCCAGGAATATTTTGGGAGAAGGAGAAAGAGAGAAATAGAATGGGGAAAATTATCTCTCATATAAAAGAGGCAAGACAAAGCTTTTACAATGAAGGGGAAAAGGTGGAGACATAAGAGGGTAAGAGTGAACTTTCCTCTCACTGGATTTGGCTTAAGGAGGGAACAACATGCACACTCAATTGAGTATGAAAAATCTATCTTACCCTACAGGAAAGTAGTGGGGAAGGAGATTAGAGAGGGAGGTTGATATGAAGGACAGCAAATGGGAGCAGGGGGTAATCAGAAACAATAAATTTTAAGGAGGGACAGCATCAAATGCTGATTAGAATAAATGGGAGGGGTAGGCAGGATAGGATGGAGGGAACTATAGTTAGTCTTTCACATAATGACTGTTATGGAAGTGTTTTGCATGATCATACATGTATAACCTATATTGAATTGCTTGCCTTCTCAGTGAGGGTAGATGGGGGGGGAGGAAGGGAGAGAAAGTGGAACTCAAAGTTTTAAAAATGGATGTTAAAAATTATTTTTACATACAACTGGGAAATAAGATATACAGGTAATGGGGTATAGAAATCTATCCTGCCCTACAGGAAAATAGAAGGGAAGGAAATAAGAGAAAGGGGGGGGGGCGGTAATAGAAGGGAGGACAGATTGGGGAAAGGAGTAATCTGAATGCATGCCATCTTAGGGTGGGGGAAGAGGAGGGATGAGGAGAAAATTTGGAACTCAAAATCTTGTGGAAGTGAACGTTGGAAACTAAAAATCAATTAATAAAAACAAAACAAAAAAAGAAGTGAGACCTTGGGGGCAGTTAATCAGCCAGCAACCCAGATTGCAACCCTACTCCCTTAGCAGACACAAGAGCATTGTTATTAGGAATGTTTAATGTTGCATATGTGCATTGGATGAAGATTGCTAAAATGATTATGATCAGGAGAGGGTGGCATTCTTTACCTCAGTGTGCTTGACCAAACCACTCTTGGATACATAACACCTTCCAGGTTCATAAGCAGGTCAACCAGGAGTTAAACATGGAGTCATTGCTGTCCCCTAGGTCACTCCTCACAAGATCCATGGTGGTAGTTGCAGAAGTACCATCAGCACCCACCTTCTAGGTTCTAGATTCCCTGATATTTAACTGTTTTCACTGCAGAAGCACTTAACCTTCCTAACACAATGAAACTGCCATTGCCTCAGTATTTTACACATTCATATCCACCTTTTTGTCACACGTTCCAGCAATGTGCTTACTTTTTGATGCCTGGAAAACCTTTCTTGCAGAATCAATCCATAGTCATTTAGGAAGCCCCAAGTGTTTGCCAGGTACTGAGATAGGGATAGAAACAAGGCAGTCCATACTGTAAAAGAACTTACACCGACAAAATAGCCCCAAAGCTTTCAGGTCTTATGTAAACATCTTAGTACTTGACAAACATCCTGAGGCAGTCATTGGCACACGTGTTTGTTAATGAAAGAGGATTGGTGAAAGTAATCACAGCACGAGCTTGCCACGAGTAAGGAATGTACGGCTGCCCAGCATATAAGGCTTGTACTTGCTGAAAATAAATGGAGCTTGAAACATGTTGCCCTCCCGCCTCATCACTGCATGCCTGAGATCGAGATATCCCGTGGGTCAGGGGTCTCTCCACTGAGCCTCAACATAATGAGGTAAATAAAAAGGCCTTCCCTCCTATCTCTACCTCCCTCCCACCCCAAGGAAAAGGCTGAGGAAGGAGGACCTCAGATTTAAATGAGGACTGAAGGAAATGCTCCTTCTCCATCTCTCTCTACATCCTAAGAAAATGGCTTCAACAAAGTCTGATCCAGAAAAGATGGGGGAACATGGGTGTCCTGAGTAACAAAACTAACCAAAGGAAGGTTCCCTAACTTCGTCTGACTTTTGAGGAAATAGGAAGTCTGGCCAAGGAAAGACTCACCTAGGGTAAGAGAAAAGGTGCAGGTCCAAAGAAAATGGTCATAACTTGATCTGAGATGTGGAAAAGATAAAGCCTGCAATTCAGTTCCTGAAGCTCAGAACCAAAAGTGAGTCAACAGAAATAAGTAAATTAATGAATAATATTTAGGAATGACAGAAATAATCAAGACACATCCCTAGAAAATGCAAATAAATCCAAAGCACCTACAATCAAGGAGGGGGCAGGGTTGGGTGGGAGAAACACCTTACCCCAAAGAACAATTAGAATTCCTAGAAGTGTACCAAGTACCATAGAAAAACATGAAAGCTACCAAGAACAGACTTAGAAAAAGACTTGGCAGCTTAATGTGATGGAAAATTCATAATAACTTTGTATTGTTTATATTATTATAACTTTTCATTGTGATAACCTTTATCAGAATGCTTGTACCTCACCTGATCCCTTTGTTTGAACCTCACCTAAAGTGTGTCCTTTGAACTCACCCTTAAATGTTTGTCTTACCTGCCCACAGACATCTCAGGCAACTCTCTGCTTTATCTGGAAACTACCTACATGCGGCATGAAACTGCCCATGTGCAGTGGTTATGCTCCTGCGCCCTTGTCTGTACTCAATATAATGTAAAACTTACAGGAATTCAATGAAGCAGGCTGCATCTTTTCTGGCTCTCCCCTCTGCCAAATGACTTAATAAACTTCTAAAACTTTTTAGATTCTGAATTTGTTTTCAATCAACATTAACACACAGCATGCAAAATTTTACATTAGTAAAAGATTCCTTGAAAATTACAATGGACTAAATAGAAATTAATAACTTCAGGAGACAACAAGAGTAATTAAAATCAAATGATTAAAAGAACAAAATATAAAGTATGTCATACCAAACCAACTGATCTGGAAAATATATCAAGAAAAGACAACTTAAGTCTTATTGGACTACCAGAAATCCATAACCAAAAAGTGAACCTTAATGGTATATTTCAGGAAATCATTCAGTAAAACTGCCCAGACATATTGGAACAAGAGGGCAATGTGAAAATAAATTCTACCAGTTACTTTCTGAAAAAAACCCCAAAATGTAAACTCCCAGGAATGTCATTGACAAAATCAAGACCTTCAGGAGTACATAAAAACTACTTCAGGTATCCAGAAAGAAAGAATTCAGATACCAAGGAATCACAATCAGGATTGCAAAAGGTTTAGCAGCTAGCACAATAAAGAAGCAAAGAACTTGGAATGAACTATTCCAAAAGGCAAAAGATATATGTCTATAACCAAGAATAACTTATTCAGCAAAACTGATCATAATCCTACAAGGGGCAGCAAGAAAAAAACAATTCAAGTATTGTGGAAATACAATCAGGATAACAGGATTTGGTAGCTTCTACACTAAGGGATCAAAGGACTTGGAATATGATATTCTAGAGGTCAAAGGAGATAGGATTAAAACCAAGAATCACCTACCCAGCAAAATTAAGTATAATACTTCAGGGGACAAAAAGGAATTTCAATGAAATAGAGGACTTCCAAGCATTCTTGTGGAAAAGACCAGAGTTGAATAGAAAATCTGACTTTCAAATACAAGAATCAAGAGAAACATGAAAAGGTAAACAGGAAAAAAAGAGTCTTAAGGAACCCATTAAAGATGAATTGTTTACTTTCCTACATAGAAAGATGTTATTTGTAACTCATGAGATCTTTTTTCAATATTAGGGGAGTTAGAAGGAACATATATATATATATATAATATTTAATATATATAAATTATATATACATATATGTGTGTATAGGTATGTATGTATGTGTATATATATGTATATTATATATGTGTAGGTATATATATGTACATGGGTGTGTGTGTGTGTGTGTGTGTGTGGGTGTGTGTGTGTGTATAGAGAGGGAGAGAGAGAGACAGAAACAGAGAGACAGTGGGCACAGGGTGAACTGAATACGAAGGGAGAATACCTAAAAAAAATAAAATTTCCTGTTGAATGGAATGTACTAAGATTAAGAGAAAGAGAGAGGTAGAATGTACCAAATCACCTCACATAAAAGAGAGAAGAAAGAGATCTTACAATAGAAGGTAAGGGGCGGAGGGAGGGGTGGGGGCGTGAAAGGAAATAATTGAGCCTTAGTCTCATGGGATTTGGGTTAAGGAGGAAATAACACACACTCAATTGGATATGGAAATCTATTTTACCCTGCAGGAAGGGGGAAGGGGAAAAGAGAGGGAAGATAATAGAAGAGACAGCAAATTGAGGAAAGGGATAATCAGAAGCAAAAACTATTGTGGGAGGACAGGTCAAGGGAGAGAATGGAATAAAGGGAGAGCAGGATAGGACAGAGGGTTAGTCTTTTACAACATAACTATTATGGAAGTGTTTTTTATTGTTACATATATATGACCTATATTGAACTGCTTTCTTTCTCAATGAGGGTGGGTGGGGAGAGAGCTTTAAGAATGAATGTTAAAAATCATTTAGCATGCAAGTAGAAATTAAACTATATGGGCAATGGAGTATAGAAATCCATTTTGCCCTACAGGAAAATAGAGGGGAACGAGGATGGAAGAAGGGTGGGTAATAGAAGGGAGGACTAACTGGAGGAAGGGGTGAATGGGGTGTATGCTGTCCTGGAGTGTGGGGTGGGCAGATATGAGGAGAAAATTTTGAATTCAAATTCTTGTGGAAGTGAATGTTGAGAACTGAAAAATAAATGAATTGCATATTTTTTAAAAATCCTACAAGGGAAACAAGAAGGAAAAACTGGATCTTCAATGAAATAGAGGACTTTCATCATTCCTGATGAGGAAAAAAAAACTGGAACTGAAAATGAACTTTGAAACACAAATATGAAAATGAAGAGTAAATGTTAAAGTTAAAAATAGGTTTATGGTTGGAAGGGACTTTATAATAATAAACTCTTTCCATTTCTAATGGAGATGGGAGGTGTGACAGGAATGACAAGACAGTCCTTTTAGAGACCGACATAAGGATTCATAGAATTAGTCAAATGAAACAAAAGATCTATAAGTGATTTGTTATATGTTGATGCTGAAAAAAGAAAGAAAAGATGGGGAGGGGGAATGAGAAGAAAGTTGGAGGAATTTATCTCACATAATTGAGAAGTAGAAGTATATTTAAATGTGGAAGGAGTGTGAGGAGTGGGCTTCACTTGATTTTTACTTTTACCTAAATATATCAGAAGAAGGAAGAATACCAACATGCACAAATAGTTTCTTGTAGGAATACGTTCAATTCAGTAGGGATAAAGGAAGGAACAGGAAGAAGAGAAAGTTGGGTATTAAAGGAAGGGTATGTGAAAGGATGGTTTAGTCAAAAAGTACAAATTATAAGTTTGGAGAGGAAATAGTGAATAGGGAGGAAGAAAAGAAAGAAGGAAGGAAAGGTAAAAATCTACAATAAAGAGGGAGTAGGGAGCAAAGGGAATTAAAAGTACAAAAGAACAAGTTAGAGGGAAATGCCCAATTAGCTATTATAACTGTGAATGTGAATGGGTTGAACTCACCTATTGAGCAGAAGAGGATAGCACAGTGAATTTGAAAGCAGAATCCAACAATATATTGTATAGCAGAAACATAATTAAGAAAGAGATTTAGACTTAAAATATGAACTTTCAGCAAAATCCATTATGTATCAAAAGAACAGTCAAAGGAAGAGCAATTATGATTTTGTACAAAACATTAACAAAAATAAACTAAATTTTAAAAGATAAAGAAAATGTAGTTTGCTAAAAGGTACCATAGACCAGCAGTTGTCTAGGTGAAGGCCCTCAGAGGGTCCTCGGGGTCTTTCAAGGGGATCACAAGGTCAAAACTATCTTTATACTAATACTATATTATTAGTTGCCTATTAAGATATTTCTCCCTTTTCCAACTACATATCTGAGTAAAGTCAGATTTTCTTCATATACTTCAAACAAAACAACATATCAAAACATTGAATTCTGAAGCTGACATGAAAATCTAGCTCTTTTCTGTTAAACCAGATAATAGATTTGCAAAAAATGTGCAAAAGAGTGACACTCTTTTTAATAATTTATGTCATGAAAAATAGTCACTTTCAAAAAATGTTATTTACATTATTGTGTAGCAATGTATTTGTTTTAAATGAATATATAAATTGTTTATCAGTTTTAAACATATTGATAGAAATAATACACATAAACAAAAGCTCTTCGGGGTCCTCAATAATTTTTAAGAATGTAAAGCAGTCCTGAGACCAAAAGGTTTAAGAAATAATATCATAAATAATTAATTTCAATATTTAAAATATGTTCACCAAATGACATGGTATCTAAATACTTTAAGGAAAAACTAATTGAACTATACAAAGAAAAAGATAGCAAAACTTTACTAGTAGAGGACCTCAGTATAATCCTTTCAAATAAAGATATATGATGAAAAAAGTAAACAACTAAGAAGTTAAGGACCTAAAGAGAATTTCAGAAAAGTTAGATATGATAGATGCCTGACATTCATTGGCTAGAAAAAGAAAGTAGTAATACACCCACACACACACACACACACACACACACACACACACGTATATATATTTCACAGTTGTGCATATCACCTTTACAAAATTTGACCACATAATTGATCATTAAAAACCTTACAAAACTGACCAAGTATTAGGTCATCACCCCCACATAAATGCTAAATTAGCAAAAGTTTAAACATGCCTTTTACTGACCACAATAAAATAAAATTATATTGAAATAAAAGGTCACTGGAAAACGTGTTAAAAATCAATTAGTGACTTAACTTAAAGAACTGGGCTGTCAAAGACCAAATCATAGAAATGATCTATAATTTCATTAAATTCATTTTTCATTGTTCTTGTTTGTTTACATTTTTATTTTAATGTAGGGAAAAATCAAATGTACGTATATTTTGCCGAATTTGGTTGCAAGTTCCTTAGCTTTTGCATTTTCCTACTTGGTAATACAAGCCACTGATTTTGGACTCAGAACACTTACCCCAGTGACAATGGATTTCATCATATCTATCATTTATAATTGGTTTTGATGGCTCCTACTAGCTTAGCCAGGGTTCTCTTATCTTCAGGGTTAACGTATGTGAAGGCAATGCTTACACTGATCTTTCCGTGAACTAAACAACCCAGTCTGGCTTTACCTTTGCCAACACAGTAAGGAACCCCCATTTTTCAACACAAGGCAGATAGGAAGCCCACTAGTTCAATAGGGTCCAACGATCAAGTGTGCTTTCTTATTTTCTACCAGGGTTAATATGAAATCATTAAATAATCTTGAAACAACATACCAAAATTTCTGGGATGGAAACAAAACAGTTATTGGGGGAAAATTATATGTTTTTACACTTTAATAAAAATGAGAAAGAATGAATGAATTAGGTATTCAATTAAAAAAACCAGAAAATCAGTAGATTTTTAAAAACCCAATTAGAAAAATCAACATTTTAAAAAATTATTAGGGAATAATTGAGCAAGTTGTGCTGCATGAATGTAATGGAATACTACTGTGCTATAAGAACTGATGAGCAGGCAGACCAGAAACATCTTGGAAGATTTATATGTATTGATCCTGAATGAAATGAGAAGAACAAGAACACTGTACAAAGTAAGTTACATTGTGTGATGGCCTTTGATAGACTTAGCCCTTCTCAGCAATGAAAGGATCTAAAGCAACTCCAAAAAATTCATGATGGAAAATGCCATTCACATCCAGAGAAAGAACTTTGGAGTCTGAATGCAGATGGAAGCATATTATTTGCTCTCTTTTTCTTTTGTTGTTTTGTTTCTTCTTTCTCATGGTTTCTTCCATTGCTTCTACTTCTTCTTTGCTTCATGACTAATGTGAAAATATGTTTAATATCAATGTTAAAAAAAAAAAACACTCCTGGAAAAACCTTTAAAACATTTTTTTAAATAAAATAAATCATTAAATAAAGCTGGGATCTAGGTTTTTTTTTAAAGAATGAAATAAAGTGTTAACTACTTTTGTTTTCAAAAGAGGAAAACCAAATCACCACTATCAAAAAGGAAAGAGGAAAATTCACTACAAATGAAGAAAAATAAAGATTATTCTAAACTATTTTGTCCAACTATATGCAAATAAAATCAACACCTTAAATGAAATGAAAGTATCTTTATAAAATATAAATTAACTAAACTAAAAAAACAAGAAGTGGGTAATTTAAACAATCCAGTCTCAAAGAAAGTAATTAAACCATTAATGAATTTTCAATGAAAAGAAAAAGGATGGATTCATAAGCTAACCCTATCAAACATTCAAAGAACAATAAATTACCGTTTTACATAAACTGTTTGTAAAAATATCAAAAGAAGGGATCCTCCCAAACTCTTTCAGTGGCACAAATTTCATCTTCATCTCTAAACAAGGGAGAGTCAAAAGAGAAGAAAAGTATAAATCAATATCCCCAGTGAATATTGAAGCAAATTTTTAAAATAAAATACTAGAAAAGAGGATAAAATAATGAATCATAAAGAAGATGCAGTGTAACCAGGTTGGATTACATGGAGAATGCAAGGTTAATTTAAGAAAACTATAAACTTAACTAATTTAATAGTGAAAACTAACAAAAATCACATTACTAAATCAATAGATGTAGAAAAAGCTTTTGACAAAATACAACACTCCTGTTATAAAAAAAGCAGTAGAACACATAGTCAATAAACATTTATTAAAGTGTTTACTGTGCATTAGACACTGTGCTAGCTACTAAGAATACAAAGAAAGGTAAAAGACAGTCTCTACTTACAGTCGAATGGGGAGGCAAAAGAGAACAACTACACAGTTAAGTTATATACAAGATAAATTGAAAATAATAAAGAGAAGGCAGTAGAACTAAGGAGTATCAAGAAAGATTTCCTATTTTATGTAGGATTTTAGCTATAACTTGAAGGAAGCTAGATGGCAGAGATGAAGAGGAAGAGAGCATTCCAGGTGGCTAGGACAGCTAGAGAATATGTAGAATTTAGAGATAGAATGTCAGTGGTGGGACTAATGGATCTTTTCTTGATTTGACAGAATTTATACACACACACACACACATATACATATATACACATATATGTGTATATGTATATGTCTGTGTATATATTTTATAAATATATTTATTTATATTTATATATTTTATATATATATAAATTTATATTTATATAGAAATAAATTTATATATAATATAATATATATAAATATAAATAAATTTATATATATATATATATATGTCAGCATTATATGATGAGGATGAAGTAGAATCCTTTGCCATAAAATTGGGGTGAAACTAGGATGCCCATTGTCACCATTTTTATTTGATATAGTAACTGAAATGCTAGTAATAACAATAAAACAAGTAAAAGAAATTGAAGGAGTAAGTAAAGAAGAAACAAAAATATTACTTTTTGCCAATAATATGATAGTGTACTTAAAGAATACTAGAGTCAACTAAAAATTAAATGAAACAGTTAATAACTTCAACAAAGTTGCAGTATATAAAATAAAAACACACAAATCATCAGCATTTCTGTATAGTACCAATAACACCCAGAATACAAAGATAAAAAATTCCATTTAAAATGACTACAGAATGCATAAAATACTTTAGATCTCCCTTCCAAGATATGTACAAAATATATAAATGCCACTATGAACTGCTGTTTGTAAAAACAGACCCAAATAATTGGAGAAATATTAATTTCTCTTGGGCAGGCCAGGGCAATATAATAAAAATGACAAAACTGCCTAAATTAATTTACTTATTTAGTGCCATATCAATCAAACTACCAAGGGCTCATTTTATTGAGCTAGGAAAAATAATAATGAAATTCATATGGAGGCACAAAAGGTCAGGAATCTCAAGGGAAATTAATTCTCAAGTGGAAAGAAAAGGGACCTAGCAGTACCAGACCTCAAATTGTACTGCAAAGAAACAATTCTCAAAACAATTTGGTATTGGTTAAAAATGAGAGAGATTAATCAGTGAAAAAGATTAGGGATATAATATATAGAAGCAAACAAACCAGTAGCATAGTATTTGATAAACACAAAAGAGCCCAGGTACTTGGATAATGATTCATTATCTGATAAAAAAAAAAAAAAAAACTGCTAGGAAAATTGGATATCAGAATGGAATAAATTGGATTTAGGCCAATGCCTCATAACTTATCTGGAGATAAGCTCCAAATGGATATGTGAACTGGATAGAAAAGGTCAAATCATAAACAAATTAGAGAAATAAGGGGGAAAAAATTATCTATTAGATCTCTAGATAGGGGAAGAGTTCATAACCAAATAAGGGACAGAGAAGAATAGGAAGTTCACAAAGGAAGAAACCCTGGCTCTCTATAGCCATGTGGGGAAAAAAAATACACCAAATTACTCATTCTAGAAATCCAAGTTAAAGCAATTCTATTCTACCTTAAGACTGGCAAACGGGGGAAGAAATAGAATGACAAATGTTGGAGGGAGTATGGAAAAATGGGAATGGGTCCAATCATTCTGGGAAGGGATGTGGAATTGTGCAGAAAAAAATTACTTAATGATATATGGTCCAGATATACTACTACTAGGCCTTTGCCCCCAAAGAAATCAAAAAAAGACAAAAAGTTCTGATTTATGAAAAAAATACTTAAAGCAACACTCTCTCATGGTGTCACAGAATGGAAAACTAAGGGGATATCCAACAATTGGGTCATGGCTGAACAAATTGTGATATGAGAAAGTAATGGAATAGCATTTTGCTGTAAGAAGTAAGTAAAAAGACAATTTTAAAACATCTTCTTGAATCAATGCAAAACAAAGTGAGCAGAACCAGAAGAATAATTTATGCTGTAACAACAATATTATAAAGAAAGAACAATTTTGAAGGACTTAAGAACAATGATCAACTAAATGATTAATCATGATTCCCTAGAGCTACCCACCTTATCATAGAAAAATAATGAACTAATAAGCAGAAAAAATTCATTTTTGAATGTGACCAATTATGAGAATATGTTTTACTTAACAGATATGTAAAATACAGGCTCTGTATTCTTTCCTTCTTTCTTTCCTTGTGGATAGGGAATATAGAAAGGAAAAAAATGCTTGATCATTGAAAAAATATATTAAGAAGTTAAAATCACTGTTACGACCATTCTCTACTCCTGAAACCCTTTCATTGCTATTCTCCTTCCTGGGAGTTTCCATTTCTTTCCATAAACAACTATGCCACATGTATTCAGCTGTGTGGAAAATGGAGTCCTGATTCTAATTCAATGAATGCTGTCACTCTAGGCCTAGGAATACTAGAAAATATAGTTCCACACACCCCCTTGCCATGTCTGCAACATCTAAATTTTCCATAGAGATAATGCTGTCTGTACCATCAGAACAAATGATATTGACTCCCAAATCAGAAACATGAGTCAATTCAGTACAGTCACACCCTGGGGCACTGAGGACTTTGGCTGATCTCTCATAGTTGGTTCCCTACTTTCTCCTCTTTCTCCATGGAATCCACCACAAACACTAGCAAAGTAGAGGCATCAAGACTCTATACCCAAAGCATAGGTCATGGTGGGTCCATTCTTGTCAAGCCTTGGAAATCTGCCCATTTCCTAATGTCCCAAAATATCCCCTATGGAACTGACATCATACACATCCCTCCTCAGCATCTCCCATGGTGGTTAGAATACAAGCAGTAGCGCAGATTTCTCTCTCTGTTCCAACTTTGCAGGGTTTTACTCTTCTGATCATCTATTGCCAGGCCTGTATTCAAAGCCTTTCTAGCTCAGAAGATCTTCCAGATCTTTGCTTTCAAAAACCCTTTGGCTTCAGGGGATGTGACATTTATACAAATAAGTAATCCCAGAATACCTACCTACTGAAGGTTAATCATGTCTCTTCTATCAACTAGATAAATACCTTACCTTCTGTTTGTATAACTCTGCTATTTACAAAGAGTCTCTACATGTAATGTCATATGATTCCCCCACAACAATCCTATAGGTTATAAAGGACAGGTGTTTATATTCCTAATTTGCAAATGAGGACACTGAGGCTCAGAGTTTTTGTGACTTCTCTAAGAACACAGCTAATAAAAAGAAGAGCTGAGCTTTTTGATCCTGAATCCTCTACCTTTGTTCAACACATACTGCCTCTCCAAAGCAAATAAAAAATGGGCAACTGGACTCAAATATGATGTTTGTAACCTGTTGCTTAGGCTGGACATTTTCACAGAGGTGTCACGATTTGCAATTTCTTGCCCATAATGACATCTCTAATTTTTCTGGGGTAGGGCCTTTCATGTGTGTAGCAAATACCAAATAAACATTTGAAGAACTGCATTGGTGAATTTCTTCAAGATATTTTCTTCTTCAAAAATTGCTAAATGTAATACCAGATCTATTCAATTACAGATTATGGGTAAAGGAACATCCGAGGCTATCTAAAATTAAGTTATTAGGCATAGGACTTTAGACCAACAACATTAAGTTAGGGTTCTTTTATTCTTAGTAATTCTGTGGAGACAATTAGATCAAGAGATTGTGAAGTTAGCAACATAAATATTATCTGTGTCTCAGATGGCTTATGTTTAAAAAAAAATTTCTTTTGTGGTCCACATTTTAAATGCTTTAAAAAGATATATCACTTGAGCAAAAGTCTGAATTGCTTTATCTGTTATAAACTGTGTTAAAAATAAAAAAAATTTTTTTCAAATTGCTAAGTGAATTCCAAACAAATCTTTGGCATGTATTTCTTAATCACACAATCCCATGAAGTATCCCCTTTCCAAAGTAATGTTGGATGACCTTACAAAACATGCTTTGCATTGTCTTTTCTTGACTTTGCCCAAGGTATGATTCTAAGATTAGTTTTTTGGCTATAGATCCTCACTGGCTTTCTTTCATGTTCCACCACTGAGGCATTTCCTAGAAAATAATGTGTTTGGTGGAACCAAACTGGCAGAGTAAAAAGATGAACATACACTAGCTTTTACCCCACAGCCCATAAAATTCCTGTAAAGAAGAACTCTCAACAAATTCTAGAGCAGCAGAAGCCACAGAAAAAAGGAGTGAAGGAGATTTCTATCCCAGAGTGACCTAAAAGACCAACAGGAAAGGTCTGTCACGCATGCATGCAGCACCAAAGGGAGCAGATCTGAGAAGGCTTCAGGGACAGAATCTCCAGCAGCAGCACAGATCCCCCAACTCACAGGCACCAAAGGCCAGTGAGAGGGTCTTTTCAGCTGGCCAAGAAGGGAGCAGGGTGTCCCCATAACTTGGACTTCCTCAGGTGGCAGCAGTAGAGGCAACAGTGGATGGGGATCCCAAAGCAAGCAGTAGCCCACATCCATTGTTGAAGGTATCATCATAAACCCCCTGAGGGAACTGAGCCCTGTGTGGCAGCCCTGCCCCAACCTGAGCAGCTGATCTTAATCTCACACTGAAGAGCAGCCCTGCCCCCATTTAAAGCCACTGAGGCTTTGGAACAGCTCATCTGAATCTCAGCCCCCAGTGCTGGCTTGGTTGAACTGGAGGCCAGGTGGTTGTGGAGTGGAAACTCAGAAGTCAAGTAACTGTCTGGGAAAATGCCCAACAAAGGAAAAAATAATAAGACCATAGAAGGTTACTTTCTTGGGGAACAGGTGTCTTCCTCATCCTTTTGGATGAGGAAGAACAAGGCATACTCTCAGAGTAAGTCAAGGCCTCTGCATCCAGGGCCTCCAAAGGGAACTTAAATTGGACTCAGGCAATAGAAGAGCTTAAAAAACAAGTTAACAGCTTACTAAAGGAGAACCAAAAAAATGCTGAGGAAAATAACAGCTTTAAAAAGAGGCTAACTCAATTGGAAAAAGAGCTCCAAAAAGTCAATGAGAAGGAGGTTTTAAAAAGTAGAATTAGCCAAATGGAGGAGAAGGTTCAAAAGCTAATTGAACAAAATAATTCATTGATAGAGAGAATTGAGTTCAGGGAAATGGATGACTATGAGTTAAACCAAGCAGTTAGTAAACAAAACCAAAAATTTGAAAATAATAGAAGATAATGTGCAACATCTCGTTGGAAAAACAACTGACCTGGAAGATAGATCCAGGAGAAACAATTTTAAAATTATGGAACTATCTGAAAGCCATCATCAAAAAAAGAGCCTAGACATTGTCTTCCATGAAATTATCAAGGAAAACTGCCCTGATGTTCTAGAATTAGAGGGCAAAATAAATATGGAAAGAATTCACCTATCACCTGAAAGAGACCTGAACAGAGAAACTCCTAGAAATGTTGTGACCAAATTTCAGAGTTCCCAGATCAAGGAGAAAATACTGCAAGTAGCTAGAAAGAAACAGTTTGAGTATTGTGGAAATACAATCAGGATAACACTGAATCTGGCAGCTTCAGCATTAAGGGATTGAAGGGCTTGGAATGGGATATTTCAGAGGTCAAAGGAACTGGGATTGAAACCAAGAATCACCTACCCAGCAAATCTGAATATAATACTTCAAGGGAATAAATGCTCATTCAATGATATAGAGGACTTTCAATCATTCATATTGAGGAAAAGACCGAATCTGTATAGAAAATTTGACTTCCCAAGACAAGAATCAAGAGAAGCATGGAAAGGTAAGCAGGAAAGAAAAATCATAAAAGACTCTCTAAAGCTGAATGGTTTATATTACTACATGGAAAGAAAATATTTATAACTTTTGAATTTTTTCTCAGTTTTTGGGTAGATGGAGAGATTATACATACACACACACACATACACATATATAGACAGAGATATAGGGTATGTTGAATCAGAAGAGATGATATCCACACACACAAAAAAAATAAAAAAAATTAAGGGGTAAAGGAGGAAAATACTGGGAAGAGAGAAAAATGGAATAGGGCAGTCTATAACTCATAAAGAGATTACAAAAATCTTATTCAATGGAGGAAAAAAGGGAGAGAGAGGGGAAAATGAAGCTATTCTCTCCATATGTGGCTTAAGGAGGGAATAACATGCTCACTAAATCTGAGATGAAAATTTACATCACACCATAGGAAAGAAGGAGAGGAGGCAACAAGTGGGATGAGGGGAATGTTAGAAGGGAGTCACTAGAAATAAACACTTTTGGGAAGGGACAAGGTCAATTGTGGGGGAAAAAATAAGGGGGGATAGAGTAGGACAGAGGGCAATATAATTAGTATTACACAACATGATTACTACGGAAGTCTTTTGCAAAACAACACATATTTAGTCTGTATTGAATTACTTGCCTTCTTAGTGGGCCTGGGGAGGGAGGAGGGGAAGGAGAGAAGTTGGAATTCAAAGTATTGGCAACGAATGTTGAGAATTTTTATTGCATATAATCAGGAAATAAGAAATACAGGGAATGGGGTATAGAAATTTATCTTGCCCTACAAGAAAAGAGAGAAGATGGGGATAAGGGAAGGTTGGGATGTGATAGAAGGGAAAGTACATTGAGGGAAGGAGTAATCAGAATGCAAGGTATTAGGAAGCAGGGAGAGGGGAGTGACGGGGAGAAAAATTGGACATGTTACAAAGTGAGGTAAAAGCAAGTAGTATTAAAACAATTGACTGAATTAATTATTGAGAATAAATCAATGACATCTTTAGTTTGCGGAAAAAAATTTTAGTCTAAATTTCCTAGAGGAGGGTAACCTCTGGTAAAATTTGGCATTGATGGAAAAGTTAAGGTTTTAATGGTAAATTTGATTTTATGATTGCCATTTAATCAGGAACTAGAACATGTATAGAAAGGCATGTAAGCCATTTAAGACTTGCTTCAAAAGATGTTCCTTAGCCAAAGTGAAATTATAATCATTATTGAAACCTGGTTATTGGAACTTGCCACTTTTAGAATCTATGGGACTATTAGGTGACTGTTCTTCTGAGTCTAACTCCAGATATGGATAGCAGGAAAGGCAGTCTAAGCCTCCAATCCATGATGCCAGTAAGCCTGTGAAATGCTGGTATGAACTGCAAAAGGTGATCTCATGGGAAGGGTGGAAGAGCAGCTGTTCAGCCTGGGCTGAGGTAGGATTCTCCTGACTCAATTTCCCCACTGACCTCTGGCAGACTTTAAGCCGGACTGAATGCAAGTGGACAATCTAATGCTGCCTGTAACTGACATGAAGTTGGGGAGATATTGTATCCCTGCAATGTCCCTACTCTTGGTGGCAATTTCCTATAGTCAAAAGGTTTGTAAGCTTAATACCAGATCTATTAAATTATAGATTATTGGTAGGGGAACATCTGAGGTTAAGTCTAAAAGTAAGCTATTAGGCATAAGACTTTAGACCAACAACAATAAGTTAGGGTCCTTTAATTCTTAGTAATAATGTGGAGACCATTAGGTCAAGAACTTGTAAAGTTAGCAACACAAATATTATTTGTGTCTCAGTTGGTTAATGTTTAAAAAAAAATTCTTTTGTGGTTCGTATTGTAAATGCTTTAAAAAGAAGTATAACCTGACCAAAAGTTTGAATTGCTTTATCTGTTACAAACTGTGTTAAAAATTAAAATTAAAATTAAAAAAAAAATAGAAGTACTTAAAGGACAAAAAAAATATAATGTATTTGTCAAGAAATGTCCATTCCCCAAAATGTACACAAATTTTGAAAATCTGATGATTTATCAACTTTCTCTTTATGATTTTAAGGGGTGACAGGGTTCAATACCGCATAAGAAAACTCCCATTTCTCAACTAATTAAACAAAAAGGATATGTATATAGGAGAATCATTTTAAAACTATCTAAAAATTGTGGTGTCCTCTAATTAAATTATATGTACATTACATGTTCTGAAAAGCAAAGTTTCATTTTGTCTCACAAAGACCTATTCTAGTGCTTTATCTTGGTACAGTATTGATCTTAGGATCTTGAAAGTTTTGCCAGTAGAATACAAACTTTGACAGGTTCTCTCAAGCTGAAATAGCTTTGAATACATTCAAGGAAATTGACAAAGTTCACTTTTCAAGAACCTGACCTACTACCTATGGAGATAGTCATCACTTGTAGACTTATCACTTAATAATGAATTCTTTAGATTTTGTCAACCTATGAAACAAAAAAAAAACAACATTGAATTTGCCCCTAAGTCTAAGTGAACCCCTTCTACTTTTGTAGTAATAGTAATAGAGTTGCAGAAAATGCTAAGAAAAATAAAGTTTTTGAACCATCTGTAAATATTAACAACTATTAGTACTGTGAGAACCTTGACCAATGAATAATAGACAGGCATACTAGTAGAGGAAGTGACTCAATCAATCTCAACTTCTTGTTGTAAATAGAACGAACAAGTAAAAGAAATTTGCCACCAAATTGTAGAATGCCTTGCAGGCTCTCCTTGAAAATGTTAGTGAACAATTGTTTTTATTATATATCCAAATGTGGTGAGAAATATAATTTTGTGTGATGTTTGGTTACTTCATATTGCAGAGCTCATAATATGCATTTGTAAGAAGATGCTAAAGAAATAATCGAGCAGAAAAAATTGTTGCAGAGGATAAAGAGGTAAGGAAATTCTATACAGGATGCAATAAGACCTTCCAAATTAAACCAGCATGCGGCATACTTAATATTTGGTAGTATCAGTACAAAGATGGGAATAAGGAAAGATGACAAAGAAAAGAAAATAAATAAATTATAAGAAATGAGAAAGGTCAAAGGCCTGGAGATGGTATAGAAATCTAATACATATATCATATCTTAGAGAATAGAGTTAAAGAGATGCTAGACATGGTGATCCAAAAATAACATCATCTGAAAAAATATTAATTTTTTAGCAGACAAGAAATGGCTGGATATCAATACAGAAGTCATTTCTGAATTGACTGTCTATGAACAGTCTGATAATTGATTCAGAACAAAGATGAAACTCAATATATATCTAGAAGAAATAGTAAAAATAAGAAGATTATATGGCATACAATTTAGGCAACTCCAACATGAGGTATTTAAACAAACTGTCCACACCAAAAAATGGGGACTGGATTGAAGAATGGACATCAACACAAGCTATTTCCATTTTATAAAGAAGTTTAAGTAATAAAAATCAATCAACACAACGTAGAAATGAAAAAAACCTTAGATATTATATCAGTTACAAAAAATTTTATCTTCTTACTAAGCTGAGAATCATGGCAGCCAGAGAAAACATTAGTTTAGAGTACAAATTCATTTTTAAAATTAATTTTTTCTTTTGCAAAAATCTGTCCTGTCTCCCTCCTACCCTCTGCCCCATTTGAAAATGAAAGAATAGTAAAACCCCAATTATCAACAAGAATAATAGATACCTTATTCTTCACTTAGAATCTTTCAACTCTCATTCAGGTGAGTACCATGTTTTATCATCATCATTTTATCTGGAATCATAATTGTTTAGAATTCCTAAGTCTCTCAAAGTTGTTTGTCTTTGTAATATTTTTGTTGTTGTATAAATTGTTCTCCTGGTTCCATTCACTTCCCTCCACATCAGTTCATGCAAATCTTCCCAAGATTCTCTGAAATCATCTCCTGCAATCATATTTTATAGCACAAATGTATTCCAGCACAATTACATGCTATAACTTGTTCAACTATTCCCTACTTCAGGGGTAGGGAACCTGAAGCCTCAAGGCCACATGTGGCCCTCTAGGTCTTCAAGTGATCCTTTGACTGAATCCAAACTTCACAGAATAAATCCCCTTAATAAGAGGATTTGTTCAGTAAAACTTGGATTCAATCAAAAAGATTTCCCACCCCTGCCCCACCTGGTAGCCATGCCCTCAAATTCTCATTCTTTGCTATTTAGAAAGTTATTAGAGTGTAACGCTATATGTAAGGAAGAGCAGGTAAGTTAGTTTGACATACTACAGTATGTGAAGGAAAGTAACAAAATCAATTGGGAAATATAAACAGAATGAATGAAAAAGCATTTACAAAAATACTAGTAATATTGATTCAATTACTATTTGTAGAGGGGAAAGCAAGGGAGAAGGCTA
Source organism: Bettongia penicillata ogilbyi (assembly GCA_023548195.1). Taxonomy (NCBI): domain Eukaryota; kingdom Metazoa; phylum Chordata; class Mammalia; order Diprotodontia; family Potoroidae; genus Bettongia; species Bettongia penicillata. Next base: position 2,192,975 of record JAJHZJ010000229.1, read on the forward strand.
TCTATGTGATGAGATGGCGGATTATAAGATGACTGAGGAGATACATTGAGAGTTGAGTCTGAGATAAAATGGACTCTTAGCAATCAGGACAGTGTGGCTCCAGGATAGGAGTTCCCAAAATTCTGCAGGGAGATTGGAGCCAGTTATGTGAAGAAGGGCTTTAAATGATCAACCAAGGAATTTTTTACTTTGTCTTACATGCAATAGGAAGTCACTGAAGTTTCTTGAACAGGATAGCAATACGGTCAGAAATACCAATTTGGGGGCAGTATGGAGGATATATTGGAAAAGGAAATGACTGGAGGCAGGGAGACCATGTAGGAGATTACTCCAGTGGTCTAGGCAAGAGGTGATAAAGGCCTGAACTGGAATGGTAGCCAAATAAGCCAAGAGAAAAGGGTGGACATAAGAGAGAAATTTCTAGAAAAAGAACCTGTTTTTGTTTTAAAAGATAAAAAGAATGTTTACAAATTAGCTTGAATCCTATAGAAACTACTACAAGGAAAACTGACAGCTTCAAGAGTTAATGGATAACATTTTGGACATGGCTGATGTAGGGATTTGTTTTCTTAAATGTGCTTATTTGTACAAGAATTTTTGTTTTCTTTTCTTTGTTTTCCAGTGACAGAGAAAGTAGAGATGATGGTAGGGAGGGGAGAGGGGGATAGGTTTGATAATTCACAAAAATTAAATTTGTTTAAAAACAAAAAAAAGAATTAAAGTATAACATGGGATATTCAATGTAAATTAGCATTTAGCAAGGAACTGGTCAAATGAGCCCAATCTTGATGATCATTTGTAGAATGCTTGACTAATAAAATCCCAACAAGGACTTTGGAAGGTACATAGACATTTTATAACTAATTCCAGCCCTCTAACCATGTGGTAAATAGAAGATATTTTGATTGGCTATAGAGTTGAAACTGGAGCGCATTTAAAAAGCACTAGTCAGCTAGAGCCTGAATGTGGTCAGTATTTTTCTGACTGTTAGATTTCAGAGAAAGAGACAAATATGTAAGGGGAGAGGCCTAGAGCCCTCTCCATCTGAGGTCAACATGTGGCCAGTAAACATGAGACTCTTTTCTTTCCTTCTTTGCATTTGTTATTTCCTGTTTTAGGTGAAGGAAATAACTATGACCTTATGAGCTTAAAAAGGTCAGGAGAGTGAGCCACCAGATTCCCAGAGCTAGAATCTATGCAGGAATTTGCCCAAAGCTAGATGGTGAAGAGCAAATTCCCCACCAATTTGCTCGATCTATCCTTGCAGTTGTGGAAATGCAAACATCCACCTATCAGTCATGCTGCATTTGGAAATAGAAACTGGGATGAAACTGAGCGCACTCTACCTAGGAACCAACTTGGCATAGAGGAGAGGGTGCCCCTAGATATTGGGGCAGGGGAGAGTTTGTCCTGATCTTATTATATCTTTCAAGCAAATATTTGTTCATAAAATTTAACTGATGGTAACTGGTTAAATGGAATTGGGGTGATAATTGTAAGCTGCAAATAGCAGAGGGAACACACAAGAAAGGGGCTCAAGCCAGTAACAATAGAGAAGAAGCACTCCAACCTCCCAGGGGAATTCACTGGAACCCTGAAGGTTAGATGTAGCTGGCCTCACTTTGGAAGAATAAAGCCACAGTATAGCTACAGAGATTTATATCTATTCTGTCTTTAAGGACTAGGAAACTGAAGAGGAGAAGTGTTCTGGAGAAAAATATCTAAATTAAGCAAAATCATGGGGATTCTACTCCCCTCCCAGCTCAATTCACCCTCTGCACTGCTCCTGTGCACATCCCCTCCTCCCCCACTTTTCAACTCCTCTTCCCCATTAAGTAAACTCCATGACATTAAGGGCTAACTTGTTTGATTTTATTTATATTCCTGTCATTTGACAGACTACCTGAAACCTAGTAAACACTTCATAAATACTCTACTTATTTATCTACCGAGAAGTCATTTTGGGAAACAGTATACAATGACTGTTGCCTATGGACTTTCTAATACTTGCCCCTCAGGGATTTGAGCTCATGTTTTGTGGTGGGAAATTTTCTGGCATCCATACGGTTTAATCCACCACCACAATGTGAAAGTGGGACCTTTGAAGTCAACTAAGTAAAATCCAAGAAAAATATAAGGTACACATTAAAGACTAATTATAAGAGACCCAGTAAGGACAGACTACTTTTTATATGAGAAATGTAAAATTTATGTACAAGATTATTAGTAACTGGATAGTTAGAAAGAAAGACTAAGTAAGGTATAACTGAGTGTGATGTGATTCAAAAAAGTAAAACCTTTCAGGAAAAGATTAAAAAAAAGTAATCATTTTATACAAATGAGGTACAAGAGGAAGAAATGACACAGAGAAATGAGATGGGGGAGGAGGGCTCATAGCTCTGGAACCCTGTTCTCATCATTGGGAATGGGCTAAAGGGGGAACAATAGATATATTTTTAGAAGGGTATAAAAGTCTTCTAAATTCAAAAAGAAATGAAAGGTTAAGGGGATAAGGAGATGGGAGAGGATAAGGGAAAGATTTTTAGAAGGAACCCTACTTAAGTCAGGTTTGGGTTATAAAGGGGACAATATGTACATTTAGAAGGGAATAAAAATCTTCTAAATGTATAAAAACAAGAGGGTCAGGAAATAAGATGAAGGGGGTATAGAAGAGGGCCTAGATTAATGGAAACAGGATAAAGAGAGAATAATATGTATCTGTAAGGATATAAAAATCTTCTAAATTCAGCTAGGCAAAAGAGGGTAAGAGGAAATGGGGGAATGAGGATAAGGGAGGGATCTTTGGAGAAGGGTTGGTTAAGTAACAGGAGGGCAAGGATGGGGGTAGAAGTAAAATAGAGGAGTCAGGAATGATAGGAAATAAGAGATACACACAAACATCAAAAAAAGAGCAGTAGTAGAATTTATTAGAAGAAAAGCAGGAATGGTAATCATGATCTCAGACAAAGGTAAAGTTAAATTTAATCAAAAGAAAAATAGGGAAACTACACTATATGTCAGCCATATTAATCAATATTATTTTTTACTATTTTGAATAACTGGACAGTATAAGATTGGAATATAGCTGTGTTATAGGAAACGAGTTGATAGACATAGAAAAATATGGAAAGACCTGGACTTTTGAACAGAGATGTTATCCACCCTCAGAGAAATAGAGGACAAATAAGTATAGTCCGGTCTTACATAGATGCATATGAATGTATATGTCTGTATATGAGTATGATTATAGACATCTAACTATTTGTACATGTATGTATGTATATATGTGTACATATGTATGTATGTAGATGTGTGTGTGTGTGTGTGTGTGTGTGTGTGTGTGTGTAGATGTGTGTGTGTATCCAAGCTTAATTATAGCCTTCTTGTGGGTCTGGGGAGAGAAAGGGAGAACAGAACAAAGTAAGAAGCTCACCAGAGAGAACTAAAGAAAACTTACAAGGAAGCAAAGAAAAGATGGACAGCTCTGGATGCAGTGTGTAGTATTTATTATATAAGCTTTCCTGAAACAGAAATTTATTGCTGTATATTTTAAATCTTCTTTTACATTTTGCTGTGCACATGGGAATTATTTTTTTCTTTTCTAATTTTCTATTTGTTTTAATGTTTAAGTTTATAATGTTTCTTTTTAGTTTCTTATCATGGATTTAAGTTTAAAATAAATTAACTTTTAAAAAAATAAAGTCAATTGAGTAAAATCTAGTTTACTTTTTTGAGTAATTTACCTTTTTTTACTAAATTACAGTTAAGTAAACAATTATAATTGAGTAAACAAATTACAATTGAGTAAATCATATGATAATAAAAACCTAGGCCAGCAATAGCATAGAATCAGTAAAAGCTAGTAATTGAAATAGGAAAATTCAAACTCATTCCCTAAATAAATTTATATCCAAAAAAAGGGGCAAACAGCACAACTTCCAGGCAATCATGAACCCTGTCATTTGTGGTTTTTGGCATTCTGACCAAGCTATACCTGTAGCCATCTCCAGAGCTGTCTCACTTCCTAAGATCCCAAAGCCTAATCAGAAGTTGTGGCAACTAGGTGGGTCAGTGGTTGCATACCAGGCCTCAAGTTCCTGAGTTCAAATCTAGCCTCAGACACTTACTAGCTGTGTGACCCTGGGGCTTTGCCTCAATTTCCTCATCTGTAAAATAAGCCAGACAAGGAAATGGCAAAATACTCCAGTATCTTTGCCAAAAACCCCAAATGGAGTAACAATAATCTAAGCTTGAAGTAATAAAGGCCTGCACCACAGTGGTTGTATTATCAGAGGAGAAAAAGGGATCATACATAAGAAATGTTGAATTTGAGACTCTGATAGAGTAGAAGATGTAGGAGAAAGGAATGTTTGAAAGTGTCAAAAACTACAGAGAGATCAAGGAAGTTGAGAAATGGGGAAAAAAAAGGCTATCAGATTTAACAATTAAGGTATTTCTAGTAAACCTTGAAGAAAACCATTTCAGCCAAATGGAGGGATTGGAAGCCAAATTGCAAGGAGCTGAGAAGTAAGCAGGAATTGAGGGAGTAGAAGCAGAATGTAAATGAGTTTTTCTAGGATTTTGGCAAGGAAGAGGAAAGATATAGATTGATAACATGAGGGGATGGAAGGGTCAAATTAAGGGATTTTTTTTTTAAGGATAGAGAGCCCTGGGCCTGCTTATAGATAGCTGAGAAGGAAGGAGCCAGCCTTTAAGGAAAGAATGGACAGTGAAATAGGGGTGTTTTCAGGTGTGCAAATGGGGAGAAGAAGAAACTCATAGCAGATGTCCTCAATTCCTGGGTAAAGTAGGAGAAAATGTTCTCTCCTGAAAAACAGTGAGACATAGTATTGAGGCCATGGAGAAAGAAGAGAAGATTTGAAACATGTGCTGTGGAAATGCAACAATGTATCAACAAGGAGCCCAGCATACCCAGGAGGGCCTGCAGTACAAATTCTTAGATCTGCTTTTTTAAAAGGAAAGCAACTCTGGAGGGGTCAACAATCTCCTTTAATCAAGCACATGTATCATTCACTTAGCTCAGGGGAAAAAGTGAGCATGAACTTCAGAGAAAATACAGAGCAATAAAGATCAACAGACAGGGCTTCCAAGTGTCTGACCATAAGCAATAATACATCACAGGTCAACGGACAGCTCTGTCTGTCTGACTATTACATACATACATAGTTACTAGAGAGAGAAGCACCAGCATCTGGGTTTCCAAAGCATGGGGGCTCCTTAGCAGCTACCCAGAGTCTCCTCTGGCCAGCTCCTTAGCAGCTACCCAGAGTCTTCTCTGGCCAAAGGAACACTTCCAATAAGTAAGCCCCAAAGTAAAACCTCACCTCAGAGTATTTGTACACTTTTCAGACCCAGAAGGCATCACAACCTTTAAGTGTCAGTGCCTCATTAGAAATTAACAAAAAGTGTGGGCCTTCCTACAAAACAAATCTCCAGTTCTCAAGTTTCCTTTAATGGGGAGCCCCATTAATGGGTGGGGAAAATCTGTAACTTTCATGAACATAATTAACATTACAGATAGTTTGGGAAGAATAAAAGAATTTTCCTCCATTAATGTAGAGGGAGATTAGATAAATTTTAAGTAGAATACATCAATATAATTACACAATATCCTCTAGTGCTATTCAACAGTTTGAGAATGAGTTGAGAACCATGTATGGGATATCAGTCAAAGTTGAGTTTTAGCAAGAAATGAGAGGTGAGAAAACAATAGAAAAAAGGGATTGAAGGAAGACTACAATATACAGTTGAAATGATTAACTGTAGAGTAAAGACTATGAAGGGAGGAAGGTGAGGCCAGAGCAAGTATAATAGACTGAGAGAACAAGAAAGGATAGACCCTAGTCCCGAAGTTCCTGAGGAAGAAGGGAGAATCTCCTAGTTGTTAATAAGTGCTACAATTGAGATTGAGATAGGGCCATGTAGACCGAGTTAACCTCTAAAGATAAGTGAAAATGGCATAAAATGGCATTGCCTTAGGATAATGAAGATTTTTCTTCTCCTCCTGGGCCAGTATGCAGAAGAGTGCGTAAGAGAAGTCTACCCACTACTGGTAAGGATGTACAGAACAGAGTCTTCTAGGGGAACTCAGGTTTCCCTGAGTGCAAGAAGGTGGAAAGAGTAAGAAAGAAGACCTCTAGTATGGAGAGAATGACAGAAGCAGTAGAAAGCCCTTTCTATAGTTACTTTCCCTTTGCTTTGTATGTATCTTATTTGTACCTATTTACCTGATTACCATTAGAATATAAGCTCCTTGAGGGCAGGGACTGTTTTTGTCTTTCTTTGAATCTCAGTGCTTAGGTTAGAACCATCTGAGTAAGAGTTTAGTAAAGTGCTTCCTAATTGGTTGATTAGTTGACTTCAGAGGAGAGAGTTAAAGTGAATGAGAATGAGTGAGAAGGGAATGGTAGTACATGGAGAGATTTCCATCCGAGAATAATGATTGAATCTTAGGTATATAGTGGAGGAGATGGGATTTTGTTAGTCATAGGATGAAGTGAGTATTGGTTGACTGAGGTTCTCATCCTCAAGGTTGATAGTAGGGAATGGTATCAGTTTGTTATCTCTCAAGCATCAGAGAAGAAGGTACTGAGACAGCAGGGAGATAAGTTTCAGTATCTGAGTTAGTGACAAGCTGGCAGCCTAGTCTCTAGAGGTAGTAATGATGCCACACACTTAGCTCCAGTTCTTTTGTCTCATCCTAAGATAGTACATTGCCAAAAGATGCCCTTGTATGTTGAATATTCACTTGGCTCACCGTCAGGCCTGAGGTTTGAGGCCCTGGTCCTGAATAAGGTTATCATGGCGGCAGATCAGATTGCCTATAATATTCACAACTATGTATATTTTTCTTTAACCTGTACTTCCCTTTTATAAATAGTATGAGTTTCACTTTTGCTTTATTCTGCCCTTACCTCTTCTTCCTTTTGGTTTTTTCTCTTCTCCCCGCTCCCCTCATTTCTCTCAAATAACCTTCTGAAATAATTAGTGATTTAGCCAATATGATACCCAAAGGATTCCCACATTTTGTTAGTGGAATATGACTTTGCCATTCACACAGATGTTGCCATGGAAACTTGCACCATAGAAGCCTTGTGGGACCCAAGACAGGCATGTGTTTATTGGTTGGGATGTTTATCTATCATTCCTCAAGTTCAAATGGTTTTGTGCTTGACCTGAGAGAGACAATTCAAAGTGCCTGGATAACTTGGGATATTGCTCTGGGAAATATTTGCGTTGCCATTGGGTGGCAGGGTTCCATGGATCCTATCCATGGAGAAAGACTGTAGTGTCCAAAAGAATAAGTGAAGAGGCCATTCAGAGCTGCCAGAACATGAGACGGATTGGTAGGGCAGGTACAAATAGACAGATGCTTTCAGACCACAGCCTGTGGGGGAACTAGAACTGCATATCTGACCATATGGGAAGACCATAAATAGTGACACTTTGCTCCTCCCTTCCTTCCTTCTAAGAGAAGACAAGTTTATCTATTTGATGGCTAATCAGCTCATCTGTTTTCTGCTTTCTCTTTTTAATTGTTCTCTCTGGTGCTGTCCTCTCTCTAGTCTTTCTCCTGCTTCTCCAGCAACCTGACTGACCACTACTTTCTCATTCTCCTTCGTTGGGTTTTCATCCAGATCACTCCTGCTAATAGCGCTTGTTCCCTAAGTTTCTGTCCTGGCTCCTCTTCTCTCCTCCTGTTTACTAGTTCACCTGGTAAATTTATCAGCTTGTATGGATTCAATGATCATCTCTGAGCTGATGATTCTCAGGTCTACTTATCCAACCCTAAATACTTGCCTAAAGTCCAGAATTGTGACTCTAGCTCCCTATTTGACATGTAGAATTGCAGGCCCCATAGACATCTTGATTTCAACATATCCAAAACTGAATTCATTATCCCCAAATCCTCCTGTCTTCCCTCACTGTCCTATTATTTTGAGGGTACTACCATTTTCCCAACAACACAAGCTTACAACCCAGTAAGCTCCTCTCTGCTCTTCTTTCTCCCTCATCCCTCCATATTCAGTCTGTTACCAAATCCTGTCGATTTCACCTCTGTAACGTCTCTCTAATAGGCCCCTTCTCTCCTTTGATATTGCAACCACCTCAGTGCAGGCTCTCATTGATTTCTTCCTAAATTATTGCTACAGCTTTCTGGTCCCTTTCCTTGATTCCTCTCCAGTCTATCCTCCAGTCAACAATCAAATTGATCTTCCTAAATAACCCATTTAACCATATAACTTACCTGCAACTTCATTTAATAATAAATAATAATATATTTATATAATAATAATAATAAATTCTCTTTAACCCCCAGGATCAAATACAAAATCTTCTGTTTGGCTTTCTAAGCCCTTCATAATTTAGCCCCTCCTTCCCTTTCCAATCTTGGGCCTCATTCTCTCTCCACATACTCAGTAATTCAGTAACACTGGCCTCCTTGCTGTCCTTCACATAAAGCACTCTATCTTCCAACTCCTAATGGTCCTCCATGCCGGGAAAGCTCTGCCTCCTCATCTCCATTGCCTTGCTTACTTGGCTTCCTTCAACTCTCAGTTAAAGTCCCATCTTCTGCAAGAAGCCTTTCCCAGTCCTCCTTAATCTCAGTTGTTCCCTCTGAAATTATCTTCAATTTATCATTCATGTATGTGTAAATATGTGTGTGTATACATATATATATACATACATACATATGTGGACATATAATTGAAATATTTGGTGTTCTTCTTCAGTCAATTTTAGTTGTGCCTGACTCTTCATGATCCCCTTGGGGTTTTCTTGGCAAAAATACTGGAGTGGTTTGCCATTTCCTTGTCCAGCTCATTTTACAGATGAAAAAACTGAGACAAATGGGGATAATGACTTGCCCAAGGTCACACAGCTAGTAAGTGTCTAAGGCTAGATTTGAACTCATGAAGGTGCATCTTCATTACTCTAGACCTGGCACTCTGTACTCTGCACCACCTGGCTGCCCAGTTTGAAAATAGTTATTTTCATATTGTTTCCCTCATGAAACTATGAGTCTCATGAAAACAAGGATTGGTTTGTTGGGGTTTTGTTGCCTTTCTTTCCATTCTTAATGCTTATCACAATACCTGGCACATAGTAGATATTATAGTAGCTTATATAATAGTATTATAGATAGTAGCTTAATAAACGTTTGATAACTTGCTTCTGTGGCACTGAGAATTTTGATTATCCCATTTAGTTTTGTGCCTATGCAATTCAAAGGACTATCATTAGAAAAAAAAAATTATCAGTCAAAAAACTTGAAGTGTTTGTATTGGCTATTTCATTTAAGGGAGTAAAACTTGGGGGTGGGGAGATAATGACAACATAACCCTTTCAAAGGGCAGGAATCTATTTTTACTGTGCAAAGTTGTCCTGGAGGTACAGTCAAAGCTGAAAAGAAAATAGTACTCTTCTTTTTCTTAAGTCTTTTGATGTATATATCACCTTGCAAAGGGACCCAAGGCCAGTGGAAAACCACCAGACTGTTCCTTAAGAAAAGCAGCCCTGAGGCTGCTTCTCACACAAAAGTTTGAAGAAAAAGTCTAGCCCAGCAGCTCTCAAATTGTAATCCAACCCCTGGGGGTGGGGGGTGGGGGGTGGGGTCCCAGAGAACACTTCAGGGGGTCTGCACAGTCAAAACTATTTTTACACTAATACTAAAACATTTTTTTGCCTATTTTAATACATAAATTTCATATATGTACATTTTATATATATATATATATATATATATATATATATATATATATATATATATATATATATATATAATACTGGTTCCTTTTCCAACTATATAGATTTGTGAAGTCATATTTTCTTTACACTCTTCATTGCCCTCAGGAGACTTTCATTTGTGCGTTGGGATAAAAAAATCTTTTAAAGAAAAAAAAAGAAAATGTAAAAACAATCTTTAAAAATAAAACAGAAGAGGAAGATAACCTGTTGGTGAGTATCACAAATGAAGAAAAAAGGGGGTAAAAAGCAGGATGTTGACAGAGGAAGAGTGCACAATCCCTAAGTCTCTGTCCCATCTGAGGCAGGCATAAGGAAGTCACATTTACAAAAAAACAAAACAAAGGTAATATTAAGATGTATAGAAACACCTTTATTGTTCACGTGTGAAATTCTAATAGGGTTGTTGTTGCTGTGCAGTCATTTCAGACTTTTTGGAACCCCATTTGGAGTTTCCTCGGCAAATATCCTGGAGTGGTTTTGTTGAGTTTTGGGGTGCTGGTAACCCCGAAATACAAGGATACAGGGAGGAGGGGACAGGGTCTGCCTCAAAGGAATTTGACCACTCCAACCTCCTTTGAGTCACAGTATCAAGGTTTGTTTTGTAACACCAGGGAGGTAGGTAAGACTCCTGGTAAATCTATGGTTTCATAGGCATAAGACTGATTCTTATATACAAGACGGAGAGGAGATCTGAATGGGATTTAAGAGTGGTAAATAGCCTGGGATGGTCCAGGTGCAGACAATAAAGGGAGTTAAGTGGTCAGAGAGCCACAGTTAAGGGGCAGTTAAAAGGACTATTGAGCATCTAGGTAGCCTGGGATGGGCCAGATGCCTCAGACTAAACGCCAGAGCAAAGACATGGTCTTCTCCTTTAGGGTTCCAGGTGCCACAACCCCATTGGTTTGCCATTTCCTTTTCCAATTTATTTTACACATGAGGAAACTGCAGGTTAGGGGACTTGCCTAGAATCACACAGTTGTAAGTGTCTGAGACCAGATTTGAACTCAGAAAGATGAGTCTTTCAGATTCTAGGTCTGGCACTCTATTCACTGGACCATCTTGCTGCCCTAAAATGAGATAGGTTGTATTTCTTGCTGAAAAAATAATTAGAACCTTGAATATAAATGCATTTTTTTAAGAGCCTTCCCAATGTATCTTTAATGGCAATAGAACAAAATACGGTTTATAGGAAACACAAATTTAAATTGAGTGAACATGCTAAAATTTTTTATTGTTGAGTGTTAAGAGCCAGGGTGGAGTGTGGTTGACAAGATCAGGATAGACTTTTCGGGGAAACTGTTCTTGGTGACCTGTGCGCATTATTATCCGGAATGGCTCTCCATGCCCCGCCAGATGTTGTTATCTGTGTGAGACAAGAGAGTTACAGTGCCGGAGACTGGAGACTGAATTGTCGGTTACTATCTTCCCCTCTTCTTAGTTGTTAAGGGCACAATGGACCAAAGCCCTTCCTGGGGGGAAGAGAGTACTAGGAAGTCCTGACCTGCCCACGTGGCTCTGCCAGCCCAGCGCTAGAAAGACTTCCTGGTCTGAGACTAAGCAGCCACCAACCAACCAGAAGGGAATACGACCTGGGATAGGGAATCGTGCCCTTTTTTGGTTTGGTCTGGAGGGGCTCACACCAATGAGATGAAAATCTCCACCCCCAGGATATGACTTTGTAGTGATTGCTTATATAAACCCTCCCCTGGTGCAATAAAGAGAGACTGCCTGCTACCAACTATGCCTCGGTCTCCTTCCTCTTTGTGATCTTGTCCCCAGGTCTCTTAGACCTCCCTCGAGCCTTGCTCCCCCGGCGCTTTCCGGTTTCGGTCACCCACGTCTGTTTGGCCTGCAGGACGGGTCAATTGGCGCCCAAACGTGGGGCGACCCCAAAAGCTGGTCTGCTGCCGCGATAGACGCCCCAATTCGTCCGGACCCCGTTAAGGTAAGTGTAAGTGTTCACGTCTATCGCAACCATGGGATCACAACTCTCTAAGGAGCAACTTTTCGTTCAGAATTTGAAACGACTCCTTGGAGAGAGAGGAATAAGGGTTAAGAAGAAAGACTTCTATGATTTTTCTGGCACTCAGCACATATCTGTGGTGTAGTAAAAAGTTGCAGGAATAAGTCTAAAAGAGCAGTCTTGTATGGGAGAAAGTCTAGACAGGGAATCTTATGCAAGGCTTAGTTACACAGTGATAGAAATTAAGCCAGAGTTATAATGTGTACAGAGGATTTCTGACAATTTTTTCTCAGTATTTTGGATTCTTTTATTGTCTGTATATGTGTTCTGTCTTTACATGTTCTGTGTGCGTGTGTTTGTGAGTTATTACGGTCAGCTCCATGGTAGCTGGACCTTGGAAAGTTATCTCTTTTCCTCCCCCTCCTCCCTTCTCTCTGATGGCTGCAGCATCGGGGAGAAGTATGGGAGAGAGAAAGAGAGGAACTAATCTTATATTATTTAGTTTATGTGATTGGAAGGTGTAGTCTTGGATGGGAAATGCAGGGACATAGTGTCTGTGCAGTTTTAAAGGGGGCTTTAATCAAAGCCCATTAGGAAAACAACATGGATATGAAGTTTAAGGAAAGCATAAAAGTTTTGGAAATTATTTGAAAGTTTTGGTTAAACTCTCTCTCGCTTTACTCTCTTCCCTCCAATTCTGGCCAAATTGTGAGGGTGGAGAGAGACGAGATGAGATCTGGTGCAGGATGATCAGCATTTTCACCTAAATCTCACCTAAAAGAAAAGTATTTTGTATAATGAGAAGTAACCAAAAGGTAGTTATTCTGGTCACATTTTAAGTGAAACGTGTCACTCCTAATTGGATGTTTAAAACAGATCAGGATTTGTTGTATTGTTTGGCACTGGGCAAATTGGAAATATGCATAAATCTTAAAGGGACACCTCAGCAGAGATAAAGCTTTTGAAACTCTCCAGCAGAATGGAACAGACTTGGCGCCACTGGGCAGTTGTCCAGAAGTCTCCCTCCCTTCAGCTGAGGAATTCAAAAACTCTCTCATTCAAAGAAGTTCTTAAGGAGTGGACACAGAAGTAAAATTTACTTGAGTAAAGGATGGAACCATTAAGATTTTTGCCCTGCAGTCCCAACTATCATTCAGCTGGGTCTACAGTGAATTGTAACTTTTATCATTCCAGATTAGATCAAGAGAAGAGAACTATTATTTTGAAGGTTTTCAACTAAATTTTGTAAAAGTTTAGTGACTGTTAACAACAGGACAAATTTTAAACGGTTTTAAATTTTCATTTTCAAGACAATGTATTGGTAAATTAATATGTAATGGTCTATGAAGCAGAAAAGATCTTGCTCTTTTAATCTGAACTTGTAGTCATTCCTTGGCTTAAGCAAAAGTTAAATTTAGTATTTGAACTTATTAACAACTTAATTTCTAAAAAGTTTTCTTTTTCAGAGTAAATGTAATCAGAGAAGGAGAAACTAGCCTGTGAAACAATGATGTAAGGTGGTAAGGCTTAAGTTTGAAGTCACCTATCATAGATTCTACAAAGGTTACAACTTTAAATGACTTTCAGAAATTGATAGGAGAAATTCAGTGGTGTAGGCCACAGTTGGGAATTACAACTGATCAAATGAAACCATTATATGATTTATTGAAAGGTCCTTCTCAATTAAACTCATGCAGAGAATGGACAGATGAAGCACTGGAATGTTTGAAATTAGTGCAGAAAAAGATTATGGGGTGTACTATTAGCAGGATATTAGAATCACAGGACTTGAAAGTAACAATTTTATTCACTGAAAAAACACCCACTGGAGTTTTACATCAAAAACAAGGGAATATTGAGTGGGTACATTTGGCTCAGATAAAGAACAGAGCTTGTGTGCTTTATTCTGTGCTGGTAGCCCAAGTCATATATAAGGCAGTGAAGAGAGTAAGGATGTTAATAGGACAGAAACCTCACACAATATATGCTATGTATACAAGTCAACAAACAGAGAATTGCATACAAGAGTTTGTGGAATGGCAGATATTGATTAATCAGAATTTCCAACACGGGCTCCCAATTCCTTTTGGGCGGCAATTTGCCACGTGGCCATGGTCTTGGGCCGACAAATACTCTTCCTCACCGGTAGAGGGAGTTAATGTTTTTACAGATGTAACAAAAAATTTTAGGGCATCTATGTATATTCCATCTAAAAAGGAGATGCATAAATTTAAAACAACATTTACTTCTACACAACAAAATGAATTATATGCAGTATTGCAAGCATTATTATATGTGAAAGAACCTTGCAATATCATCATAGACAGAAAGTATACAGTACCATTGATACCTAGATTGGAGTCAGCCTATACTCCTGATAGGGCAGATGGTATTAAACAGATTACTGTGGAAGTTCAACAGGCAATGAGGGCCAAAACAACAATATTTTATATCACACACACTCGGTCACATTCTAAATCATGCAGTACCAAAAAGCATTAAACCAAACAATGGTCTAGCTTATGTCAGTAAAGCCATTGAACAGTTCATGGTGGAATTTTCCATTTTACATGTCACTGGAATCCCCCATAATCCCACTGGTCAAGCTATAGTGGAACGAGCAAATCGATCCCTGGACACCTACTTGCAAAAAGAAAAAGGAGGAGTTGGACCAGGAGTTGATAAATTCGCAATTGGCTGTTTATACTCTAAATTGATGACAAATTACAATTGGCTGTTTGGCTGTTTATATTCTAAATTATTTAAAATTTGATAATGATGGCTTATTGGCTGCTATGAAATTCTTAACATTTCCTAATAAGGAGTCTGCAAAGAATGAATCAGCAATAATAAGTGCCCTGAAAGCAGCCAGTAATGAGGCACGATGAGAATAAAAATTGATTTGGTCCTCATACAGTGTTAACATGGGGAAAAGGGTATGTTTGTGTTTTAACAGATGATAATAAAGAAGTTTGGGTTCCAGTGAAAAGAATAAAGTGATAGAGGACAACCGCCAAGGTGAAGCGGTCACAGGAAGTGAGAAGGTGCTATCGGTGGCAGATGAAAAAACTTCTCGAGAAGCTTAATCAACTAGGTCACGATGACTCCTTTCATTTTTCTCGTACTTATCATGACACTCAAGAACACTGCGTCCATCGACCCAGCACCGAAAGAACAACAGAGATGGGCGTTCGTCATGAATCCACCATGGTTAAGGGTGATGTCATGGAGTGAGACAATGCCTAAGTTTATCATCCAAGGCAATATTTCTCACATGTTTAAAGATGATGGACTATACTATGATAATAATGGGACTCTTTTTCAGAGACACTAACTTTTTAGGACTAGTCACAGGTTTCCCACCTTGTCTATAGAAGGGTATTCCTGGGAATTGGAATGGGTTTGGTTTTAAATACTTTAAGGTTCAGCCCGGCATTCCCTTTGCTCTCCCCTCCCCTTGCTACACCGGAATTACCCCCCATAACTCTATTACCCTCAATGTTGGGTCCTCCCTGCCCCCCAATTGCTCTTCCTGGACGAATACCTCTGACCCCCTGTACCCCCCACTAGGGCAAGTTTTTGTTTGTGGGGGCAATCTGGCATACACAGCAATCCCCCCTCTCTCTAACACCACTCTTTTTCGCCCCACTATACTCCACGGACCATCACCGCCTGCCTCCATGATTCTAAGTCTAGTTAATGCCTCCATACAAACCCTACACACTCTAAACGTATCATTCATTGAAGGATGCTGGGTCTGCTACTCCTCCGCCCCCCCCCCTTTTTATGAAGGCATGGCTCAGTTCGGTGCACCCAACTATACATCAGAGATCTCACAACTTAGGTGGGGTACCGACAAAAAACAAGGCCTGACACTTAGCTTAATTACTGGCATTGGCACCTGCATTCTGGGCCCCGATACGCTCCCTCCTTTTCAGCTTGAAGCTATATGCAATCAGACTGTAATCGTCTCTGAGAATCATACTTATGCTTCTGCGCCTACTGGCCACTATTTTGCCTGTTCCTCCGGCCTTACCACCTTTTTAGTTATCTCCAAGTTCATCAGCTCCCGTGATTACTGTGTATTGGTAGTTTTGTTCCCTCATGTCACCTTTTATCTAAATGATGACTTCCTAAATATCTGGCAACAAGGGAGAGAAAGCTCCCAAAAGGTAAAAAGAGAACCACTAACTGCATTAACGTTAACCGTCCTTTTGGGTCTAGGAGCTGTAGGGACGGGTACCGGTATTGCCTCCCTCGTTCAAAATGATAGACAGATATCACAGCTTAGTGCAGCTATAGACAAAGATCTAGAGGAATTGCAGACAGGATTACACCACCTCAAAGATTCAGTAGCATCTCTGGCGGAAGTTGTATTACAAAATAGAAGAGGTTTGGACCTCCTCTTCTTACAACAAGGAGGTCTGTGCGCAGCCCTGAAAGAAGAGTGCTGCTTTTACTCAGATAAGCTAGGACTTGTGGAAAACAGCTTGAGTAAGGTCAGAGAGAGCTTAGAGAGAAGGAAAAAGGAGAGGGAACAACAAGAATCCTGGTATAAGAACTGGTTCTCCGCCTCCCCGTGGCTTTCTACACTCCTTCCTAGCCTTCTTGGACCACTCTTGGGCCTTCTCCTACTCATTTCTTTCGGCCCTTGGGCCTTTAACAAACTAACCACCCTTGTTAAATCTCAGATAGATTCAGCTATTGACCGGAAGAGACATATATTTTACAGCAGGCTACAGGAACATGACGTCCCTGAGCCCCCAGATAACCGGCTTCAGTTTACCGAAGATCTCCTTAAAGAACCTTGGTACCGGAGGTGGAAGAAAAGACTCTGCTCCCCTTGCTGAACAGCCCACCAACCCCTCCCCTGCTCTCCCCATCCTTGAGCATCCTAGCTCCCATTATTCCTTGTGTGTGATATTGATACTTTACCCTTACTCTGATTTCTATGAATCTCCTCCACTATGTTCCCGACAGGGAAGCTGTGGACTGCGCCAATGACGGGAATATTGTGGCCCCATGACCTGGATAATCATACCATTGGCTGCAGAGGTACCCAATGACGGGATTATTGTGGGTCCACCTACCAGAAATGCTGGAGGTGGGGGCCACCCACATAGCCTAAGACAGGGGCCCTGCCCACTTTCGGTACCAGGCATGGAGTCAGGCCACATAGCCTAAGACAGGCCAGCCACCTACCCTTTTTAAATAAAAACGGGGGACATGCCGGAGACTGGAGACTGAATTGTCAGTTACTATCTTCCCCTCTTCTTAGTTGTTAAGGGCACAATGGACCAAAGCCCTTCCTGGGGGGAAGAGAGTACTAGGAAGTCCTGACCTGCCCACGTGGCTCTGCCAGCCCAGCGCTAGAAAGACTTCCTGGTCTGAGACTGAGCAGCCACCAACCAACCAGAAGGGAATACGACCTGGGATAGGGAATCGTGCCCTTTTTTGGTTTGGTCTGGAGGGGCTCACACCAATGAGATGAAAATCTCCACCCCCAGGATATGACTTTGTAGTGATTGCTTATATAAACCCTCCCCTGGTGCAATAAAGAGAGACTGCCTGCTACCAACTATGCCTCGGTCTCCTTCCTCTTTGTGATCTTGTCCCCAGGTCTCTTAGACCTCCCTCGAGCCTTGCTCCCCCGGCGCTTTCCGGTTTCGGTCACCCACGTCTGTTTGGCCTGCAGGACGGGTCATTACAGAAAACAAGGGATATGTAAAATAGATGCCCCTAGGCTCACAGTCTGATTAAATCAGTCTTAAGATTGACTGATTTAATCACTGGGACAGGAGATGAGCAGAATGTCACGTAGACTTGCAGTATCTTGTCTATATAAACCCTAACCCTCAGATCAATAAACGGAGTTGGTCTATCATCTCCCACCTCCTGTGACTCTTTTCTTTCAACCATTTCACCAAGCCATGTAGGGATGCAGGCTGTCCACTAAAATTGAGTGGATTCCAAAAAATTATGAGTTGGAGTTAAAATTTGTTATGAATATTAAATGATAAAGCATTAAAAGCAGTAAAGGAACAATATCCCACCAAACCTTCCTTTTATGTTCAACACTAGCATCCCAGACCTGGTTCTTCCCAACCTTATTCCTACATTATTTACCCCTGAGCCAAGGACTAAAAGTGTCTCTGGGAGAAGGACGGAGGAAGAATAGGCAAATGATGTCTGTTCTGCCTCCCCTGCAACCACATATAACTACAGCCGCTTGTCATGTGTGCTCCCATTTCCTCTTGGGGCCATAAGAATATAATCTTTGACAAGGTGAGCTGAATATGACGGGAGAATACCTAAAAATAAAATAAAATTTGCCATTGAATAGAATGTACTAGGAGTAAGATAAAGGGAGAGGTAGAATGTAGCAAATCATCTCACATAAAAGAGGGAAGAAAGAGCTTTTACAATGGGAAGAGGGGGGAGATGAAAGGAAATAATTGAGCCTTACTATCATGGGATTTGGTTTAAGGAGGGAATAACCACACTCAGTTGGATATGGGAATCTATTTTACCCTGCAGGGAGGCGGGGTGGAAGGGGATAAGAGAGGGGGAGAAAATAGAAGGGACAGCAAATTGGGGAAAGGGGTAATCAGAAGCAAACACTATTGTGGGAGGACAGGTCAAGGGAGAGAATGGAATAAAGGAGGACAGGATAGGACAGAGGGGAATGTGGTTAGTCTTTTATAGCATAACTATTATGGAAGTGCTTTGCATTGTTACACATGTATAACCTATATTGAATTTCTCAGTGAGAGTGGGTGCGGAGGGAGTGAGAGAATATGGAATTCAAAGCTTTAAGAATGAATATTAAAAATTATTTTAGCATGCAACTGGAAATTAAGCTATACAGACAACGGAGTATAGAAATCTATTTTGCCCTACAGGAAAATAGAGGGGAAAGGGGATGGAAGAAGGGTGGGTAATAGAAGGGAGGACAGACTAGAGGAAGGTATGGATGGGGTGCATGCTGTCCTGGGATGTTGGGTGGGTAGCAATGGGGAGAAAATCTTGAATTCAAATTCTTGTGGAAGTGGATTTTAAGAACTGAAAAATAAATTTAAAATATATATGTATATATATTTTAAAAGAATATAATCTTTGGTTGCTTATATTTTAAAAGATATTTTGGTGTTTCATGGCTAGATTTTTTTGTCGAAAAGCTGGGACCATTTACTTTTTGTTCAGAGCTGCTTTGAACCAGGGCATTATGTTTCAAATTGAACTACTTGAAGAAACCTTTAAACCCAAATCATTCTGACTTTCATTGAATAGCCAATAACAGCCTCCAGCCCAAGCCTCTACACCTCTTAGTTTAAGTTCTCATGGCTTAGAATAAGTGTAAATATCAATTATTTTCTGTTTTGGCTAGAAACTCTTGATCATCCTTCCTTCCCAGATTGCTATTTTAGGTCATGTTTTGTCTCAGTTCTTAATCCTTGAATGGATGTGGCCTCAGACAAACTGAAGCCTGAGAAACAACCTTGATTTAGAAAAGCCAAGGTCATCCACTGAATCCCAGGCCTGAGCCAGTCATCTTGACTTCTGTCTTGTCACTGGACTTCTAAGATTCTGGAAGACAGCTGACAACTTTGCAACTTTGTACAGCTCTGTTTCACTTAAATTCAATCCACTTGCAAGTCAAGACATCACCCTGGTGAGATCACTGGTCTTCTTTGAAAATAAAGGCCTAGCAACAACAACCCTTCAGCATCTACCATGAGATCTATCATCTCATGGATCACAATCTCTAGGTCTTTAAAGCACAAGATTCCAAAGAAACAAACTTAATCAGATTGTAGGGAGTTTAGAAAAGAATTAATCCTAAGGAACTGAGATTGACTACAATTTGGCAGAGAGAGACAGAGAGAGAGAGAGAGAGAGAGAAAGTTGGAAAGGGAAAAATTAAAATTCTTCAAAGGAACAAAATAATGTTGAAAAAAATTAAATCAGGATGAAGTAAAATCTCAGATCAAAAGTTTAGAGGGGGAACATATCTTACTCTGAGGATAGAGAGAATGGGAGACATATGTTGAGGTGGAGATGAAGGTAGGTTACTTATCCCTTATAATCTCAGTGTTTTGTTTGAAGGAATAGATTTGATTTGATGGGTATAGGACAGCATGAGGGAGAAGGTAAAGAAATTGAAGTTTCTGTAGGAATCACTAGATATATCTATTCTCAAAGCTCATTTATTTACGTATTTTTGAAATTCTACCCTTGTATGGCTTGTTTTTGTCATTCCAAACTCATTAGTAGAAAGCAGTCTGTGCACATTATCAAATTCCAGAGTTTTAACAATAAAGAGGGGATTTTGAAAATAGTTAAAAGCTTTACTTGTCAGGGTACCCCAGGTAACTATATGTTTATTTAACAATCTCAAGAAAATAAAGTAAAATAGTGCAAGAGTCAAGGCGAAATTGGACTTTACCCCAAAATCTTTCATCCAGCCAACCTAGGAATAACATTTTAAAATTTAAAACTATTTTCAGTTTTCCATAGCATTTCCTAGCTTATCTACAGGAAAAAGAAATTTGAGCGGGTCTTTGAAATGTAAATCAATCCAAATACACATCTCTAAGTAATTACTGGAGAGGTCATGCTGGGTAGGGACATTAGTTATGTAAATCAATGGTGAGCTTTAAGTAAAGCTAGTTTTACGATTCTGAATCGTCAGATCACAATTAAGGGATTTAGTATAAATGTTGTATTGGGTTAGCAAAACAACAGTGGGGGGTTTTAAGACCAGCAATTCTGTTTGGGAGGAGCACATAGAAAGGGGAGTGAATATGTTATATGTTCCTCAGAATGAGGAAAATTCCAATATGATTTGCCATTGATCCCAAGGGATAGGAAACAGCCAGTTGGAGTGGCCTGTAATTATCTCGTGTTGGGATACCAGAAGAGGGATCCGAATGACAGGAAATTTAAGTATGATTTCCTTGATTGGAGCCAATGTAAGTAAATGTGGACTTTTCCATTGATAACTGAAGGTTTCAAACAAGTTTGAGGGTAAAAAAAGAGATGAAGAAAAATAACACCTTACAACAAAAGAAACGAAAGTAAAGGGAGGGAAAAGTGAGAAATCATTTTAAAATAATGAATAACTAATATTGAATAAATATGGGAAAAGTTGGACAGAAGAAGAAAAACTGGGAAATCTGAAAACAAAACTCACATATCAGAAAGGGGGAGGAAAGGGAATACATAAACACTAAAAAGAACTACAGAAGTTAGCAAACAATAGGTTTAGTTCTATGGGTATGGGCAAATATGTACATAAATAAGACAGGGAATGAAACTGCATCTATTGCTAGGAATGCAGGTTTATATTAACGTCTCTGTGCAAAAGACTCTGAGAATTGTATTAAAGGAAGTTAGGTCAATCATTCATTTTCTTGATAGAATAAATAATATAATTATGAGGTAGTAGAAATCAAATTTAATATATAAAATATTACCGTGAGTCATTCATGAAATTAAATATAAAGAAAATTGGTTATAGCATAGATTGTTTTCAAAAATAAGGGGAAAAATGTCCTTGTAAGATCCAACAATATATTGCCTACATGAAAGACTCAAGACAGAAAGACACTTACAGGTTCAAAATGAGAAGTTGAAAAAAATAATATTCTGCCTCAGCCAGAAAAATCAGTTGTTATTGTCATGATTTGAGGTAAATCTGATTTCAAGATAGAAATCAATGAGAGCAAAATATAGCAACTCTGCCATTATTAGCAGCACCAATGACAGCAAAAGTACTTCTACCTACATACATACCTAATGAAATAGCAACTCAAGTCTTAAAGAAAAAGTCTAAATTAGAAAAAAAATCTAGGTAGAAGAACATGAATACAGAGAACAAAAATGAGTTTATTAAAGAATCAGTTTTTCAAATAAGAATTTATCATATTCTGGGTCATAAAAAATTTATAAGTGCAAAAAGGCAAAAATCTTAAATGATTAATAATTTATAACACAGAATAGTAATCAATAAAGAAATGGTAAAGATATAAAAGGAAGGCACAGACCTAAATGAAGACTAAAAATTATCTGTTAAGCATGATTTGGTACACAAATGAGAATAGGAAAAAACTTAAAAGAGGACATCAATAAACAAGGCATTTTTGATTCTATCATATTAAATGTAATGTATACTTCACAATGACTTAACAATTCTCAGCAACACAATGATGCAACATAATCCCAAAGGACTAATGATGAAGCACACTATCCATCTTCAGGGAAATAATTGATATTATCTGAGTACACACTGAAGCATGCTATTTTTCACTTTCTTTTTTCTTTCATTTTTCTTTTTTCCTTCCTTCCTTCCTTCCTTCCTTCCTTCCTTCCTTCCTTCCTTCTTTCTTTCTTTCTCCCTCTCTCTTTCTTTCTTTTTGTACAAAATGACTAATAATGAAATGCTTTACATAATTGCACACATATAACCTACATCTGATTGCTTACCTCTGACTGCTTACAATCTCAGGGAGGATGGAGAAAAGGAGGGATGAAGGAAGGGATACATTTTGGAACTTAAAACCTTGTGTATGTATACATATATACACACACACATATACATATACTTCACAAAAAATAAACCAAATAGTAGAAGTTCAAAGAACATGTGGAAATAATTTAAAGTTATAATAAAGATAATAGCAGTAATAAAACATATCAAGATTTATGGGATGCAGTTAAATTTTATTTCCCTGAATGTTGATATTAATGAAGGAGAATATGAATGAATGACTTACAGATTAAATAATTGTATTATATCTATGATATATATAATTATATAATACATAAATAATTATATAAGCAACAAATTTATGGATCTTAAGTAACCAAAAAATGGCCAAAATCAAAGGAGAAATTAATAGAGTTTTAAAAATATAACTAAAATAAGACAAAAAATTAAGAGTGATACTACAAACTTCTCATTTAACCAAATGGAAGAGAAAGGGAAATCAAATTGTGAATTTTGGGGGATGGAATTCATAATAATCAATGGAGTAATAAAGAAAATGGATAAACTAGTACAGGAAAAAAATTCCAACAAAATTAAAAATGCAAAAGGAATTAATTGATGATGATATATAAAATACCCAAAAGCAGCAAAACTAGACATTGAAAGGCAAACAAATCAATTTCAGAAAAAGAAGTTAAAGTCATTAATGCATTTTCACATTAAAAACACAGCACAATGGATAAAATCCATGACTTGGAGTCTAAAAATGCTAGCCATATCAAGAAAACTAGAAAATTCAATTCAACAGGCATTTATGGAATGCCTACTATGTGCCAGAGATTGTCCTAGTGTGCTAGAGATACATATACAAAAGGGAATAACAACTCTCTTCAAGTAGTTGTGTTCTAGAAAAACAAGTTTTAAAAAACTGAAGCCCATGGACATTCTCTCTCTCTCTCTCTCTCTCTCTCTCTCTCTCTCTCTCTCTCTCTCTCTCTCTCTCTCTCTCTCCATATATATATATATATATACATATATACATATATATATATATATATATATATATATATATATATATATATATATATATATATATATATATATATATATATATATATATATATATATATATATCAGTATTTTGATGATTGCATTTCAGTCATTTGGTTTCCTTTATCTCTATGCACTTTATTTATTAAACTTAAAAACAGAGTTTTTAAGTGTTCAATAGGCATTACCAGACTATTAAAGGGATCTGTGACCCAAAAAACATTAAAAACTCCTATATTAGGGGATAGTAACATACACACAGATGAATAAATTCAAAATATATATAACATATACAAAATAAATATATACTGAATAAACTCCAATGACTTCTTACCTCCTCCAGGACCAAATGATAAAATCCTTGTTTGACATCCAAAGTCCTTCATAGAGTAGCCCCCTCCTATCTTTACGTTTTTCATACACCTTACTCCCTGCCACATATCCTTCTGTCTAGTGACACTGGCCTTCTGACTGTTCATGACCAATACATTCCATCTCTCTGTTCCAAGCACTCACTCTGGCTGTCCCCTGGAATGATCTCTCTCCTTCATTCTAACTACTGACCTCCCTGGCTTCCTTTAAGTCTCAACTAAATTCCCATCTTATACAGGAAGTCTCTTACAACTCTACTTCATTCCAGTGCCTTCTCTTTTAAAAAAAATTAATTTGTTTTCAGTTTTCAACAATCACTTCTATAAGTTTTAAATTTTCTCCTGTTCCCTCTCCAAGAAGGTATGCAATCATATATGGGTTCTACATACACATTCTTATGAAACACATTTTCACATTAGTCATGTTGCATAGAAGAATTGAAATGAATGGGAGAAACCATGAGAAAAAAACAAAACAAAACATAACATAAGAGAAAATAGTCTGCTTCATATTACATTCTGATTCCATAGTTCTTTCTCCAGAATTGGACGGCATTTTGCCTCAAGAGTACTTTGAGAATGTTTTAGGTCCTTGCGTTGCTGTGAACAGTTAAGTCTCTCAGAAATAGTCCTCACACACGGTGGCTGTTACCGTGTATAATGCTCTCCTAGTTCTGCTCACGTCACTCAGTATCAGTTCATATAAGTCTTTCCAGGCTTTTCTGAAGTCTGACTGCTTGCCATTTCTTATAGTACAATAGTATTCCATTATATTCATATACCACAACTTGTTCAGCCATTCTCCAATCGATGAGCATCCCCACGATTTCCAATTCTTGGCCACCACAAAAAGAGCGACTATAAATATTTTTTGTACTTATAGGAGGTTTCCTATTGTTATGATCTCTAGGATTACAGTACTAGAAGCAATATTGCTGGGTCAAAGGGTATTAGTGCCTTCTCTCTTAATTATTTGTTTATCTGTATGAAACTTGTTTGTAATATATTCGTTTGCCTGTTGTTTTATCCATTGGACTGTGAGTTCCTTGAGGGCAGAGATAATCTTTTGCATCTTTTTGAATCCCCAGTGCTTAGTACATGTTATCCTGACTAATCCATAGATTCATACTATACCATAAGAGATAAAATATATCTCATATATTAATAATCAGTTATTGAACTAGGACCAAAACTTTTTTTTCAAAAGCCTGTGGATTGTTCAGTCTCTCAAAGTCATTTTTGATGGATGAGATTGCCCAAATGCCTACATGCCTTTCATCCTGGATGGGAGACTTCACTCAACTAGAAAAACTTTGAAAGAATTTAATCATTGTGTTCCATTCAATCAGATCTGAGAGATAAACCCTTGTTCGTCTAGACTGCCCTAGGCTGGATAATCTAGATAAGTGATCAGAGTCATAGCTCCTCACTAGAATAAGCCCACCTCTCATTATAACATTCATACTTCTCATTAATTGTTAAACAATCAGAATTGATTGCAACCCTCAGGAATAACCATTCTTCCAAGGGCATATAAGCATTGAGCATGTTCCATGAGGGGCTTCGGCATTCAAGAGTGTCACTGACCCCTTTTACTAATTATTGCTAGCATGATTAATAAAATTATTAGTTACCCCAGAATTATATCTCATACATCCCAACCAATAAGAATACTAATGGTATACTTTATAGAACTGAATAAAAGAATGACAAAATTCGTACAGAATAAGAAAACATAAAACTAAAAGCTAAAACAAGATATCAAAGTATGAAAACATTAAAAATACCCTTTTTATTTCAACTGAAGCATGAATAAATATTTCTCTAGTCTAGAGTCCTTTTGACTTTTCTCATTAAAAAGTGTGAGAAAGATGAAGAACAAAAGGTAAGAAAAGAGCAGTCATACTGAGTGATAACCAAATTTCGCACACAAAAATACCCTTTTTTCTGGTTGAGATGCTGTCCTTCCTCATCGCTGGTAGAAATGAGATTTATGACCTATCTAAGGGTAGTGCACCTTTGCCCATTCTGAAGGGATTAGGGTATTGATCACAGGAAAGAGGGTCCTTTGTGCCCTTTGGAGTAGTCAAAAGAGAGTTGAGAAGGCTTAGAAAAAAGATCGTGTGGCTGTTGTTTTATTAGACAAGAGGAGTTCTTATGGTGTTATGGACTGCTTTCATAATCTAGTAAAGCCTATGTACTCTTTTTTTAGGATATTGTTTTTAAAGGCATAAATGACATCTGAATACAAAAGAAATGAATTATATTGAAATATTATCAATACTTTATTTTAATATTTTATATTATTATTTTTGTAATATTTATGAATATTATTTACAAATTCATGGATCGCAGGTTAATAATTAGAGGAAATACAATGTTAATCTAAAACTGTATTTCAAGATACTGTGAACTTTTCCTTGTTCAAGTTTCTTATAAACATTACCTCAAATTGTGTTGCAACAGAAAGATATCTGAAGATGTAGGGGACTATGCTAGTTTAGAAAATTTCTCTCTGGGGGTGGAACCAAGATGGCGGAGTAGAAGGACGCACATTTACGAGCTCCGAAACGAAAAGCCCATAGAATTAATGTAAAAAGAGTCCCCCATAACTTCTGGGTCAATACAAGGTGTGCAGAAACAGAGTGGAAGAGATTTCCGTTCTGGGGAGCCCTGGAGACCCATCCCCAGGGTCCGGCGCGCCCCGGAAAGTGGACCCCACCCCCAGTGCTGCCCTGGCCGTGGCCCCAGGGAAGCTGATCTGAGCAGGCTTCAGAGACGGAAGCTCCGGCAGCCAGGAAAGTCCCTCCGCCCACAGAAGCTACAGGTCAGTGAGAGAGAAGGCCGGGCTGGAGGAGAGGGGAAGCAGGGCATCTCCGTGACTCGGGCCCCCTCGGGAGGAAGCAGTGGCGGCAGGGACGGGGACAGGAAGCGGCGGAGCAGAGGTGTGGGCGGCGGCTGAGGCGGCAGCGGACGGGGACTCAGGAATCCCCCAGCAGCAGGCAGGATCTTCATTATGGAAGATTCCTGCATAAAACCTGACGGAGCTAAACCTGGGAGACGGCCCTGCCCCCAACCCTCTCTATTACTGAAGGCTTCTGCTTAAAGCCCCCAAGGGAACTGAGCTTGGGAGGTGGGTCCCCCACCCCACCCCCACCCGCTCCATTCCTGAAAGTCTCTGCATAAAGCCCCTGAGGGATCGGAGCCTGGGAGGCGGCCCTACCCCCACCCCAGCACCTAAACTAAAGCTCACTGATTGACAGCCGGCAGGAGGAAAGCCCATTTAAATCTCAGAGGCCAAGCACTAGCTGGGCGGATCCAGGCGGGGGTGGAAAGGAATCTCAGAAAAGCCTAGAAAAGGGAAGAAAAATAAGACTTTAGAGAGTTTTTTCCAACAAATGCAAATGATCCCGACCTTCGGATCTGATGATGAGGATGTATCCTTGCCATCAGGGAAAGACGTGGAGGGCGGGGCCTCAGTACCCCAGACACCCCAGGGGGGTGGCGAGTGGGCTCAGGCCCTAGAAGAGCTCAAAAAGGATTTTGAAAAGCAAGTTAGATAGGTGGAGGAAAAAGTGGGAAGAGAAATGTCAGAGATGCAAGAAAAGTATGAAAAATGGGTCAATACCTTGGTAAAGGAGACCCAAAAAAATGCTGAGGAAATTAACACCTTGAAAAATAGGCTCACTCAATTGGCAAAGGAGGTTCAAAAAGCCAATGAGGAGAAGAATGCTTTCAAAAGCAGAATGAGCCAAATGGAAAAAGAGGCTCAAAAGCTCACTGAATTTAATAGTTCTCTCAAAATTAGAATGGAACAGATGGAGTCTAATGACTTTATGAGAAACCAAGAAATCACCAAACAAAACCAAAAGAATGAAAAAATGGAAGAGAATGTGAAATATCTCATGGGAAAAACAACTGACCTGGAAAATAGATCCAGGAGAGACAATTTAAAAATTATGGGACTACCTGAAACTCATGATCAAAAAAAGAGCCTAGACATCATCTTCCATGAAATTATCAAGGAAAACTGCCCTGACATTCTAGAACCAGAGGACAAAATAAGTATTGAAAGAATCCATCGATCACCACCTGAAAGAGATCCAAAAAGAGAAACTCCTAGGAACATTGTGGCCAAATTCCAGAACTCCCAGCTCAAGGAAAAAATCTTGCAAGCAGCTAGAAAGAAACAATTCCAGTACTGTGGAAATACAATCAGGATAACCCAAGATCTAGCAGCTTCTACATTAAGGGATCAAAGGGCGTGGAATAGGATATTCCAGAAGGCAAAGGAACTAGGACTCAAACCAAGAATCACCTACCCAGCTAAACTGAGTATAATACTTCAAGGGAAAATATGGTCTTTCAATGAAACAGAGGACTTTCAATCATTCTTAATGAAAAAACCAGAGCTGAAAAGAAAACTTGACTTTCAAACACAAGAATGAGAAGAAGCATGAAAAAGGAAACAGCAAAGAGAAGTCTTAAGGGACTTACCAGAAGTGAACTGTTTACATTCCTACAGGGAAAGACAATATTTCTAACTCTTAAAACTTTTCAGTATCTGGGTAGTTGGTGGGACCACACACACACATGTACACGCATGCACACACATACACACATGCACACACATACAGAGATAGAGAGCACAGATTGAACTGAATAGAATGGGACCATACCTTAAAAGAAACTAAGGTAAATGGTGAGAGAGAAATGAAGGTGGAGGAAAGAGAGGGAAAGGGAAGGGGGTAACTATATGTCATTTAAGAGGCAGGTAGGAGTTTTTCTTAGTGGAGGGAAAAAGAGGAGAGCTGAGAAAAAAAAACAAACAAGAAGTTTACCCTCATCACATTTCACTAAACGAAGGAGTGAAATGCACACTCATTTTGGTATGAAAACCTATCTTACAGTATAAGAAAGTGGGGGAGAAAGAGATATTGCAAGGTGGGGGATGATGGAAAGGAGGGCAAAGGGAGGAGGGAGCAATTTGAAGTCAACACTTGGGGAGGGACAGGATCAAAAGACAGAAGAGAAACAAGGAGGGGCAGGTTAGGAGGGATGGTAATCCAGTTAGTCTTACACAACACGACTATCAGGGAAGTCATATGCAAAACTGCACAGATATGGCCTATATTGAATTGCCTGCTGTCCCAAAGGGAATGGGTGGGGAGGGAGGGATGGGGAGAATTTGGAACTCAAAGTTTTAGGAACAACTGTTTAGTATTGTTGTTGCAACTAGGAAAGAAGGCATACAGTTAATGAGGAATAGAAAGTCATCTGGCCCTACAGGAGAAAAGAGAAGATGGAGACAAGAGAAGGGAGGGATGACAGAAGAGAGGGCAGATTGGAGATAGGGAAAATTAGATTGCTTGGGGTATTGGGGTGGGGGGAGGGGAGAAAAGGGGAGAAAATTTGGAACCCAAAAATTTGTGAAAATGAATGTAAAAAATTAAATAAATAAATAAAATTAAAATAAGAAAAAAGAAGAAAATTTCTCTCTCTAATCTAGAAACATTTGATTTAGAATAATGTTAAATAACCTTTTAAAACTTCTGTTAGACTTCATGTGCCTAAAACAGAAAATACAGTATTAGTGTTTTTATTCCACTAAAGGAAATTGCAAAAAAGAAAAATAAGATGAGGACTTTGCAAATGTTTAATTGCTTCATTAAGTGCAAGTTATTATTATTTACAATCTCATTTTTGTTTCATTCTGTTTTTCATTTTTCTTATATTTATATGTTTATCATTGGAAATTAAAGTATATGTAAAGTACATCCATAGTATATATAATACATAATGCAATTTATGTGTGTGTCCATATATACACATGCACATACACACACACACACACACACACACACAGAGCAATTTGATGCTGTGAAAGAGTTGCCTTAAAATGTATAATTCCTAGTTTAAAAACCAAAAGCTGGTCCAATTGAAGTTGATCATTAACTCCTAAGGGCTAAGCCAGCAATTCTGCCCACAACCTTCACATGATATATGGTTCCAGTTAGTCAACAGTTAACAAGTATTTCTTAAGGACCCATCCTAATACCTGGGTATACAACCACAAGCAAAAAGAAAATGTAGTCCTTGCCTTAAATGACTTTACATTGTAATGAAGCATAGCACCAACACAATATTCACAGCACCCACAGTGGCCATGAATATCCCGGCACAATTCTGAATCATGAAATACAAAAGATTCTCCACATGAAGACAGAACCAAAACATTTATTCAGACCCCAGAAAGCCAAATCCATCACAGTAACAAAAATCTATACACAATAACAAAGCAGAGAATAATATCATCCCCAAGTCTTGCCCTGCTAGGCTTCCCACAAACCAGCTCCATTAAACAAGATCACAAATAAGCTCTTTCACTCACTCCAGTCAACTGCCTGCTTGCCTGCATCCTTCCTAGCTCTGAATAGACTCTGACCAATGTCTTCTCAGCTCTGCTCTAGCTCCTTCTCTTACTGTTCTATCTTTCCTGTTCCATCCCTTCCTACTCCACCCATTCAGCAAACTCCTCCCACCACTGGTTTCCATGTGACCCAAGCAGATCACATGGGTCTATTAATGAATGGGAAATATCTTCCCATTGAAATTACCATTACATGAGATAAGATAATACAAAAAAGGGGACCTGAAAAGAGAATGAGCCAAGTTAGTTTATCCATCAGTCAATAAGTGTTTATTAAGCACTACTATGTTCTAGACAGAGATAACTAGGAGGCACAGTGAATGGACCATCAAGCCTGGAGTTGGAAAGTCATGAATTCAAATGTGGCTTCAGAAACTTACTACCTCTGTGACTCTGGGCAAGTTACTTAACCCTATTTACCTCAGTTCTTCATCTGTAAAATGGGAACACACTAGAGCAAATCCCTCCAAGAAAATTCAACGGACAAACCCATGGGGTCACAAAGAGTCAGACATGACGGAACAACTGAATAAAAAATGAAAAAATGATTGAACTGTAAAAAATGAAAAGAAAAAAGAAAAGGCACCGTGTTAAGCTCTGAGAATACAAGGAAAGGCAAAAGACAGTCTCTGCCCTTGAGGTGACCACAATTTGAGGGAGCGGATAGCATGCAAATGTATATGTCCAAACAAGGTATGGGCAATTTCTCAAGAGAAGAGGAAGAAAGGGAATTTTTACAGTACTTACTATGTTCCAGGCACTATGTTAGGTGTTTTTCACATATATTATCTCATTTGATCCTCACTGGCAAGTTAAATGCTATTATTATTTCCATTGTATAATTGTGGAAACTGAGAAAAGCAAATTATGATTTGCCCAGGACCACACAGTTAGTGTCAGACTGAATTTGAACTCAGTTTTTCCTGACTCTAAGTTCAGAGCTTTATCCATTGTGCCACTAGCTCTCTGTACCAAGAAGTCCTAAAACTGTCCCAAAGAGTTATTCCTTCCACCTTGGTCAACTTGATTGATGGTCAAATAATTTGATGCAAAGCTAGAAGATAAGAAGTTTAATTAGCACCAGCTGATGGACAGTGGATGGCAAAGGGCAAAACAAAGAGAGATACCTATATATAGGGTTTTGCAAAACTTTAGGGCTATATTGCAGGGGGCAAAAGGAGCATATTGGGTATGATTATTCAGCCACTATCCTCTTTTGGGATGCTGAGTAATAGGAAAAGGTGATTTAGAGGAAAATGTGTCAACTTTGAAGTTATGACATGTTAACCTTGGGATTCAGGAATTGCCAAAGATCAAGTTTACTCCAGTAGGATGTTTTCCCTGTATTAATCTTATCAGATAGCCAGGTAGGAAATGTATAAGGCAATGGAGACTTCCTTCAGGATAGAAATCATTAAGACTCATCGGGACCTTGCCAGCTGGGAAGTATATATGCATAGATAACTCCATGGCCCTATTTCATTGGCCTCTAGGGTGACTATTTTCTGGGGAGAAGATGTTTCCTCAAAACCAACAGGATATAGATCTTACCCATTTTTTCCACAAAAAATAAACACAGAAAAGGCATTAAAATTAAGAGGGATTAGGAAAGGCTTCCTATAGAAGATAAAATTTTAGCTGAGATTTGAAGGAAGCAGGGAAATGAGACAGTGAGCAGGAGTGAAGAGGAGGAGGATTTCAGGCATGGAGAGCAGCCAGAGAAAGTGCGCAGAGAAGTAGTATCTTATTAGAGGAACAGTGAAAAGGCCAGTGTCGCTGGACTGAGGAGTACATAGTGGAGTACGAGCATAGAAAGAAAAGCTAGGGGGAGAATTTGTGCTTTGCAAAACTTTGTCTGTATTAGTTATCAGAAATATGAAAAAAATTCTTCTTCACTGATTCTCAGCTCTATAATTCTAGTTGACCAGTTTGTTGCATTTATTCTAATGCAGACATACAGAAACTTGGACTGCATTGGGCAGAGTAGTATTCCTACAGAACTTCTGAATTAAGTCAGTCCCATTTTTGAAGTTATTTGCCTTCTCTCTTCTCTTCCTGTGAATTTATGTGCTTTTGCCAGGTTCAGAGGCTTAAAAGGCTTAAATACTGATCCAAGATTGGGTTGTCTTATCTGTTCCCTGAAAGAACAGGGTTCCATTGTGAAACCCATTATTATCTCCATAATATCCAGGGTAACTTGAGGGAGTTTCTCTTTAAAATCATAGCCTGAGAACCCACATTACTTAAGAGAGGGAAAGAGTAACAGGGTAGTTAATAATTAAAATAATTTCATAAATCATTAACAACTTTGGTTTACAATTTGGGGTAAAAATGCTATGAAGAACGAGATTTAAAGAAATACAATATGCCTAAATATATATTATCACCTTCTCTTGTTAAACTTCAATTATTTTTAACCATTACATAAAATAATTCTAGGTCCACTTCTCAAGCAAAAGTATAATTTGCCCTGGCCCTTCGCATATTGTTAGAGATTTTCAATACTGTACTAGTTCATACATTCTAATAAAAGCTTTTCTCTCACACCTGCTTTAAGTTTAGCAGACTTGCTTTAAGTACTTGACAGTTGTAAGTATAAATAAAAATCCCTCTTTGTTCTGTCAGAGGCAAGATGTAAGTCTCTGACTATAAACTCTAATCACTTATTTAATGTTGGCAAGAGGAATTTGAGCTTTCACTTTACCATTCTGCCCATTTTAGCTCTAAACTGACATTTCAATCTTCCTAACTTGTGGTCACCTTTACCAAAAAGAAAACCATACTCCAAATACAACTATGTTGTAAAAAGGATCGTTAGGTCCCTTCAGTGGAAAGAGGCCTTAGAGACTATCTAATCTACTCTGTGTTTAACAAGAAAATTAACACTCGTAAATATAATTTTCCAAAAGTCAAATAACTAATATATTTCATTTCACTATGACCCCATCATTTCTCGAAAGGGAAAGAAAATGATCTTGTGTAACAGCAAGGACCCCAGCATACATAGGAGGGCATGTTGTATAGGTTCTTAGATTTGCTTTTCTAAAAGGAAAGCAAATTTTGGGGGGGTCAACAATCTTCTTTATTTCCATTCACCAAGAGAGAAAATACAAGTAGAGAAATAAAAACCAACAGACAGGGCTTCCACCTGCCTGACTATAAGCAATACATACATCACAAATCAACATACATTGTTACCAGAGAGAGAAGCACCAACATCTGGGTTTTCAAAGCCAGGGGGCACCTTAGCTGCTACCCAGAGTCTCCTCTGATGAAATAAGCACTGCCAATGAGTGAGCCCCAAAGCAAAACCTCACCTCAGAGTCTTTATACAATTTTCAGAGATGGAGGACAGAACCTTCTGACCCAGTGCCTCAACAGAAATTACCAAAATGTATTGAGGACTATTAATATGTGGGGAAGATCTTTTACTTTTTCTCCCACCAACCATTAACCTTACATTAACATCATATCTGGACACTCACTCTTGTTTCCCCACCCTATCCCCAACCAATTTGCTGATTTTGTTGTTAGCTTTTTTGTATAGATTGCCTACTAAGTAGACTAATCAGTGAGGTTACCCATGTGATTTTCACTCTCTTTAAACCCTTGTAAAGAACCCATACTTAGGTTTTCTCCTGAATGTTTAAAACACTATTTGAACAGTGTTAAACAGTTTTTAATGGACATTTTCAATGGTTTCCTCAGAGTTCATAAAGGATTAAACCAAAATAATCTACCAACATCTTGGAATTCTATATTTGAATCAAGGGGATACAGGGTATCTTAAAAGCTAGCTGGTAGAAAGGTAAATGATTAAAAGTAAAGCATGGTATTTTCTTACATGCCTACATCATCCCACTATCATAGGACATTTTGCTTTGCTTTGTGACAAAATTAAGATATAAAAGAATGGTGAAATTTTCTAGCAGATTAACAACACTAGGAGGACTAAATAAAGTCAATTTCATGACTATGACATGTTGATCAAAAGTTTAAGGGAATTTGTGAGCAATGGTTTTCTATGCTGAATTGGCCTGATACATCCAGTAGAGCAAAGTGTATAAATGACTAATATTAAAGATTAATGAACGAAGTACCTAATTCATGGGATCATATTTTTTTAAAAGTTCACAGACCCCAAGTTAAGGTGCCCTGCTCTAAAGTGTGTCTTTGGATAAATTTAATTAATGGCTACTAAATGTTTATATATATAATTTTAATAATGAGTTAAAACTATTTTTTATTTTTATTTGGGGGGGAGGTTAAATAGATTTTAATGACATAGCTGAGCTGGATCTAGAAGGAGAAGCAATCTTACCACATTAACACACCCCTGGCATGAAGTTATAGAAATGTTCTGCTTCAACCACCAGGATATGTTTCTTTTTGTTTTTTCTTAATTAATAAATTTGTTATCAGTTTTCTACAGTTACTTCCATATATCTTAGATTTTTATCCCTCCCTCCCCAGGATAGTGTGCAATTTTATGTAGGCTCTACACATATATTCTTATTAAATACATTTTTGCCTTTGTCATGTAGCATAGAAGAATTAAAATGAATGGGAGAAACCATAAAAATGAAATAAAATGTAATATAACATAACACAAGTGAAAATGATCTGCTTCATTCGACAATCCAGTTCTTTTTCTGGATGTGGAAGGCAAACCTCAAGAGTTCACTGGAAATTTTTTAGGGCTTGGCATTGCTGTGAAGGGGCTAAGTCTACCAGAAAAATTCCTCA
This sequence comes from Bettongia penicillata ogilbyi, assembly GCA_023548195.1. NCBI lineage: Eukaryota > Metazoa > Chordata > Mammalia > Diprotodontia > Potoroidae > Bettongia > Bettongia penicillata. Next base: position 2,227,795 of record JAJHZJ010000229.1, read on the forward strand.
CACACTGTGGTTGTTGCTGTGTACCAAGTTCTCCTCATTCTGCTCCTTTCACTCAGCATCAGTTCATATAAGTCCTGCCAGGCCTCTCTGAAGTCTTCTTGTTCATCATTTCTTTCAGCACAGTACTATTCCATTACATTCATATACCACACCTTGTTCAGTCATTCCACAATTGATAGGCATCCCCTTGATTTTCAGTTCTTGGCCAAAACAAAGAGAGCTGCTATAAATATTTTTGTACATGTGGGACCCTTTCCCATTTTTATGATCTCTTTGGGATAGAGTCCTAGAAGTGATATTGCTGAACTATTTTTAAAAGATAAAATAATTTAGTGAAAAAAATCTATAATTTTTCAGTTTTTCTTTGACACTAGCTATTTAGACAAATAATTTTCTATATTTTTAATTTAAAATGTCTAAATTTGTGGAGTAGTCTGTTCTAACAGTCTTCAAGACTAGAATAGGTGGGAATGATTTTAGCATTTCCTTACCTGTAGCCAATTTGATAGAAGAGATAACCTCTTGAGATTTATTATTGATTTTAAAATCTGTATTTTACAATTGGAAGGGACCTTAATTATCATCTAGTAGTTCTGTCATCTTACAGATATGGGAACTGAAGTGAAGTGACTCTTAATAGGTTACAAAAGTTGTAAGTGGAGGCAGAGTCAAGATGGTAGAGTAACAGCATGCACTTTCAAGAGCACTGCCCCCAAGCTCAGCCAAATATCTATAAAAGATGACTCTAAGCAAATTCTGAAGCTGCAGAACCCACAGAATGATGGAGTGAAGCAAATCTCCAACCCAAGACAGCCTGGGAAGTGCCAGGAAGTGTCTATCACTTCCTGCTGTGCTGGGAGTAGGGCACAGTCCAGCATGTGGGCCAAATGCCATAGACAGGACCTGAACAGGCCTTGAGGGCACTGAATCTTTCACACCTGTATGGTTTCTTTATGACCCCAAAACTAGAAGGACAAATTGAAAGGTCAGCAGGAAAAGCCTGTGGGACCAGTACAGGAGAGTGGAGTGGTCCAGCCCTAGCCCCAGGGTGGCTGAGGGAGAGGGGGCAGAGGAACCTGTGGTAGCCACAGCAGTAGCAGGGACAGCTGCGGCCACTGCTTCTGGAGCTCTAGGCCCACAGATTGTAGGGGGATCGAGCAGCTAAAAGTATACCCCTCACCTCCATAAGAAGCAGAGAACTACCTTGACAAAGAGTTCAAAAGTCAATTAAATGGCTAGAGAAATGGGCATAAACCAGAAAAAGAATTAGACTATAGAATTTTACTTTGGTGACAAGGAAGGCTAAAACATACAAACAGAAGAAAACAAAGTTAAACTTCCTCCATCCAAAGCCTCCAAGAAAAAAGTATTTACGGATCTCAGGCTGTGGAAGAGCTCAAAAAGAATTTTGAAAGTCAAGTAAGAGAAGTAGAGAAAAAATTGGGAAGAGAAATGGAATTGATGCAAGAAAATCATGAAAAATGAGTCAACTGTTTGCTAAAGGAAACCCAAAAAAATTCTGAAGAAAATAACACTTTAACAAAATAGACTAACCCAAATGGGAAAAGAGATTCAAAAAGTCAATGAGGAGAACAATGCCCTAAAAAGTAGAATTGGCCAGATGGAAAAGGAGACCAAAAGCTCACTGAAGAAAATGATTCCTTAAAGATTAAAATGGAGCATATAGAAGCAAATAACTTTTTGAAAAAGCAAATTATAAAAGAAAACCAAAGGAATGAAAAAAAATAGCAGATAATGTGAAATATCTCACTGGAAAAACAACTGACCTGGAAAATAGATCCAGGAGAGGCAAGTTAAAAGTTACAGGACTATCTGAAAGTCATGATCAGAAAAAGAGCCTAGATAACATCTTTCATGAAATTACCAAAGAAAACTGTCCTGATATACTACAACGAGAGGGTCAAATAAATATTGAAAGAATCAACAATCACCTTTGAAAGAGATCCCAAAAGAAAAACTCCTAAGAATATTGTAACCAAATTCCATAGTTCCCAAGTCAAGGAGAAAATATTGCAAGCAAGAAGTCAGAAAGCAATAATTGAAGTACTGTGGAAGTACAGTCAGGATAACACAAGATCTAGCAGCTTCTACATTAAGGGATTGAAGGGCTTGGAATATGACATTCCAGAAGTCAAAGGAGCTAGGATTAAAACCAAGAATTACCTACTCAGCAAAACTGAGTATAATACTTCAATGAAATCAAGCATTCTTGACGAAAAGACTATAGCTGAATAGAAAATTTGACTTTCAAACACAGGAATCAAGAAAAGCATGAAAAGGTAAGCAGGAAAGAGAAATCCTAAGGGACTTACTAAGGTTGAACCATTTACATTCCTATGTGGAAAGATAATATTTGTTACTCTTGAGACTTTTCTCAGTATTTGGGTAGTTGGAGGGATCATATACATATAGACAGAGGGCATAAGGTGAGTTGAATAGGAAGGGATGATATCTAAAAAAAATAAAATTAAGGGGTGAGAAAGGAATATGTTGGGAAAAGAAAGGGAGAACTGGAATGGGTCAAATTATGTCTCATAAAAGAGGCAAGAAAACGCTTTTTCAATGGAGGGGAAAAGGAGGGAGGTGAAAGAGAAAAATTGAAACTTACTCTCATCACCTTTGGTTTAAGGAGGGAATTACATACACAATCAATTTGGTATGAAAATCTATCTTACACTACAGGAAAGTAGGAAAGAAGGAATATAACTGGTGAGGGAGGGATGATAGAAGGAAGGGCAAATGAGAGGAGGGGGTAATTAGAAGTAAACAATTTTGGGGAGGGACAAGGTCAAAAGAGAGAATAGAATAAATGGAGGCAGACTAGGATGGAGAGAAATATAGTTAGTCTTTCATAACATGAATTTTATGGAAGTCTTTTGTATAACTTCACATGTATAACCTATATTGAATTGCTTGCCTTCTTAGTGGGAATTGGGAGGAAGGGAAAAAGGGAGAGAAGTTGGAACTCAAAGTTTTAAAAAAAAATGTTAAAAAATTATCTTTATACGCAACTGAGAAATAAGAAATACAGATAGTGGGGTATAGAAATCTATCCTGCCCTACAAGGAAATAAAGGAGATGAGGATAAGGGAAGTCAGAAATGTGATAGAAGGGAAGGCAGATTGGGGGAAAAGGTAATCAGAATGCATGGTGTCTTGGAGTGGGGTGAGGGGAGAGATGGGGAGAAAATTTGGAACTCAAAATCTTGTGGAAATGAATGTTGAAAACTAAAAATAAATAAATAATTTTTTTAAAAAAGAAAAAAAAGTTGTAAGTGGTGGAGAATGGATTCAAGCCTAGATGTTCTCATTCCAGACTCCTTATTATTCTCTCATTTATTTTCTATACTTTATTTTCAGAAACCATTAGTACCTATACTTCATTATTTAAATCATTTTTTAAAAATTGACTTAGTTCTACAGGATTATAGTTAAAAGATCTCAAAACTTCTCAGTGCAGTTTTCTGTGGAAAGTGGGTTAGGAGTAGGAGGAAGACATCATATGAGCAAAACAGTAGACAGAGTACCAGACCTGAGGTCCGGAAAACTTGAGTTCTAATCCAACTTCAGACATTTCTAGCTGTGTAACCCTGGGAAAGTTACTTAAATTTGTTTTCTCAGTTTCCTCATCTGTAAAATGAACTGGAAAAGGAAATGGAAAAGCACTCCAGTATCTTTACCAAGAAAATTCCAAAAAGGAGTCACAAAGAGTCAGACACAACTGAAAAATGATTAAACAACAAGCAAAACAACCAGTTGATTGATGGACTTTTTCACTTTTCAACTAATTTATGGTATACCATGGCACAATTATAGGTAAAACTACCAGCTTCTGTACTGCTACTGATCCAATAAAAGAGGAAGTTACTAATACAGTAGTGAAATTTCTACAGATTTTATATAAGGGAGCACAATGGTGAAGCTGTGTTGTGGGCATCAAATTTAAAAGATACTTTTATTTCTTTTGGAATAACAGTTGTGATGAATGAAAAACCCAAGAGATAGAGTTTCTGGGCAATTAATAATCAATTTAAGGATTAAGCTAGTTAATAACCAATAAATTGTTGATCAGTGGTTTCTCTTGATAACCAAAAGACAAAAATATGGAAAGCCTGAAAGCCTTGAATATTTTTTTGAAAGGAAATACCCTGGCAGGTGGAAAACAACTCTAACTGGTGGACATTTAATGAACAGATGGACTAGAAGTCTTCAGCTCTTCCTGCTAAGAATGTTGCTTGCTTTTCAGACTAAACCATCTCCAACAATCTGGACTGGGGAATCCATCTCCACTAAAACTACTCTGATTAATTTTGTCCTTCATGAATTGGATAACCCTAAACTTTAATGGAGGTATGTAAGGACAGGAGCTCCTTTCCTTGGGGCAAAAATTTGCTTAGGATAGATTATATTTACACTTTAAACAGAAGTCTCCTAGTTGGGTGGGGTCCAGTTCAAGATTAAGGAGCATGTTCCCCTAGGGTTAGGGACATCTCATCAATCAGTCATGTCCTTCAGAAACTGACTGACTGACCTAGAAGGGCTGGACCCTAAATGGGAAAATAAAGAAAAAGCCTTTACTCTAATTTAATATTTTTTACTAACATAATAACAAAATAATCATTTCTCTCACAGTTAATTTTAAATGTTGCTGCCAACAGGAAGAATGGAAGGAAGTATAATTGATAAGAAAGCCAGAGTAACTAGACTAAGACATTGGACCTCACCAAGCATCTTCATATCTTATCTCACAACTTTATCACATCCTAGTTGGTTCCTTCTTACAAAATGCAAACACTGAATTCTGGAAATAAGCCTTTAATTTTTATAACTATCTAAGAGGCAAGTCAAAAACCAGAAAGACTAGATGCTTTTTGATGAAAATGACAAAGTAGTTCTAAGATTATAACACATTCCTCAGAATTGCCAAATGTAAGACAGCATTTCAAAAGAATTTCAGTGAATACAAAGAGTGACCAGGGTGACAATCCCTCTCATAGCAATTAAGAGTTCATAAACCAGCTAGCTTAATTAAGCTAGCTGTTCTTATCCCTAAAATGTTTTCACTTACCATTCTCTTGATGTTCTACCCATCATGACCAAATATCTCAAGTAGGACATCAGTAGCCTCCATTTCCTTGTCATTCTTTCTCTTCATGGACTTATTCCACAGTTGGCCCCATTCTCAGTTTTTCTCTGACTCTAATATCATCAGAAACCTCCTTGCCAAAACCAAAATGGTCTTTTATCAGTTCACACCTTCAACATTTCTACTCTATTTGTCACTTGTCAAGGAGTGTCCTGGTTGTTGAAACTTTCTCTTCCGAACTCTGGCTTCTTTCATAATTTGTTTTCCTAGATCTATATCACTAACTTTTTTTTCGTTCTTCAAGAATTCTTCCTTGTACTCAAGCTAATGCCTCATGTAGTCAGAATAAAGGTTACTTATATCAATCAATCCATTAACCAAGCAACAAGCATTTAAATAATAATTTAATATGAGCTAGCACTTTGCTAAAGACATATGAAGTAGGGCAAATATAATTTGCATAATACTTTGAATCATGTCTACCTCTAAATATCTTCCCAACTTGTTTGTCATGATGTCTGAAATATCCACAGGTTAAGGCATAAAAATGTTACCTACAACAGATAAGATATCTCAGAGATCAAAGACCTCAAGAGACCAAAGGCAATTAAATCTTTGTGGACTTGGCCTGTGATTTTCTTGGTATAAGTAACTCTAGGTGGTGAAATTCCTTCTACCAACACAGATGGGCATCTGCTATAATGAGATATTGGGACCTGGACTCTTTAAAGGAAAAGACCATGTCTTTGAAAGCAACCCAGTCCCTGAAGTTTCCCATATATTTCATCAGCCCAGATCACTGGCATTTCACCCAAGGCATCTGGCCCACCCCAGCCCACCTAGATACTTGACAGTCCTTTATATTGTCTTGACCTATCTCAGATTACTTAATATTCTTTTTAATATTGCATCTGGTCCATCCCAGTCTATTTATGACTCTATAATCCCATCCTGATCTTTTTACTGTCCCTTTTTTTGTATATAAGTATCAGTCTCACCCTTATTAAGTAGCAGACTCACTAAGAATCTCGTTCTACTATTGGCATTTCAATAAATCTTGCCACTTTCACTGGAAGACAGTTTGAGTACATGAATTCTTTCCAGGCAGATACTGCCCTGTACCATGACATTTCACTGTTCTCAACAACCCCAAACCATATCAATACAACTTATAGTCTTAAAATTTTGCCCAAGACACTCATATTACAAATGACTTAGCCATGGTCGCATAGTCAGTATTTGTCAGAAACTAGGTTAAAAACCAACATATTTGTGAATATGAAGTCAGTTTCCTATTATTGATACCACTTTGCCTCTCATGACTTAAGAAAATCTCTGCTTAAATCCACTTTGACTACAGTAATGGGAGCAATATCCTGATCCCTAACCCCATGAAAATTAGGCTAGTTTTGACTTAGAAAGTATTAGAAAGAGAATCACGAGATTGGAGTAGTAAGAAATATAGCAAGTTTCTTGCCCCCAGATTCCTCTAAATGTATCTATGAAATGCTTCTGAATGAATCCTAATTTGAAAACCCAAGAAAATATAACAATGAGACATTTTTCTAGTTCAGGTTTGCATAGGGAGAGAGACAGATAGGTTTATATTCACTGGGGAAGGGAACTGGCCAGGGGTCTAATTAAAAATTCAGCCTAAGATGCTATGCACAAGGATAAGAAGAGGTCCCAGATCTAGCACTGAAACTTGTATAGGGTATGAGAACATATTTAATTGATAGCCCTATTACTTACTACCCAGTTCTGGGTCACATCCAGGATGAATTAAGGAAGGAAAATGCAAAAAAGGGTGGTGTTCCAGGGTAAGGAGTGCTCCTGGGTTCTAGACTAAATACTAAGAAAGGAGTAAGTTCAGAAAAAAAAGCAACAATTATGGATCAACCCCAGAAGTAGAAAACAGGGCCTTAATTCCAGCTTCTAGCCAAATCTAAAGCCTGAAAAGCAATAACCAGTAAATCCCAGACCAAAGGGAAACTTACACTTATTACACTGAGTTAGTCAAGCATTCCAACTGTCTAATAGAAGCAGAATCCAGTAAAAGTTTACTGGAACTCCAAATGGGGCATGCCCACCTGCATGTTGCTTAAACACAAAACCACATTAGGAACTTGCATTGCTCAGAGCAGGGCAATGATCAGTCTCTGATTTAGCTCAGACCATTTAGAGAATAAATATGAACAAATAATCATATTGGGGTAAACTATGAAAAACGGTTTATATTCTAATATGAGGGACACCTATATCCCCTGTGAACCTTATTATCAAGAGTCATAGAAGCAGCCTAATTAAACAAAAAGTTTGAAAGTGGTTCTGTCTTGATAATCTTAAAAGAAGAATGGAAAGAGGAAAAGGGATGTACTGGGAAGAGAAGAAGAACAGAGAGAAAAGTTAAAGAAAATTATCTTATATAATCAGGATATGAAATGGAAATATATACAAACAAGAAAGAAGGGAGCAACTGACAGTTGAACTTTATTCTCCTTTAAATTGGTCAAAAAAAGGAAGAGTACACTTACATACTTGGGCATAGAAATTCATTTCACTAAACATGAAAATGAAAAGGAAAGATGAGAATAGAGAGAAATAAGAGGGAGGACAGATTATGAGAAGTATGAGTCCTAAGAAAAACAAACTTTAAATAAGGAAGTACAAAAATATTTAGAGCAACTCTTTTTGTGATAGCAAGGAATTGAAAAATGAGGGGATGCCCATTAATATAGGAAATCAATGAGCAAATTATGATATATAAATAGAATGAAATACTATTCTGTTGTAAGAAATGATGGAGATGGTTTCAAATGAAATCTGGGAAGTTTGTATGGAGTAATGCAGAATGAAGTGAGCAGAACCAGGCATACAATTTACACTATGCCAACAATGTTTTAAATATAAATCATTTTTAAAGACTTAGGAACTCTGATCAGAATATTCACCAACCAAGTTTCCAGAGAACTTAAGATGAAACAATAGAGAGGTGAAACACTCAGAATGCAGAATAAGACATAATTTTTTTAACATGACGTGGTCAATGTGGAAATTTGCTATGCTTGATTTTATATATTTGCTACAGGGGTTTTTTCTTATGCTTTCAATTGGGGGAAGTCAATACATCAGGGTGAAAAGTCAGATTTTTGACAATGGAAGAAAAGAAAAATAATAAAAACAAAAAAACCCTATAGAATGTATGAAATATTTGGGATTCTAACTACTTAGTCATGAACAGCAACTATACAAACATAATTATAAAACACATTACAGAAATAAAGACCAACCTTTGTATCTGGTCTGTGCTAATAAAAATGACAATATTATCTTAGTTAATTTATTCAGTGCTATAACAAGTAAAACAGCAAAGGATTATATTATGGAGCTAGAAAAAAATAATTATGAAATTAATATGGAAGAAAAAGCTCTGAAACATCAAGGAAAGTCATGAAAAAAAATGTCTAAAAAGACCCTACTGGTATTGAGTTTCAATTATACTACAAAGTCATAATCATCAAATAATTTGGTGATTTTAAGAAATGGAGAAGGAGATGATTAGGAAAGACTAAGTATACAACACACAGAAGCAAATGACCTTAATACCATAGTGTTTGATGAACTCAAGTACCCCAATTGGTGAAGTAATGACTATTTGACTAAAAGTGCTGGGAAAAGTGAAAAGTATTCTAGCAAAAATTCAGTTTAGATCAGTCAAACACCAGATAACCAGGTAAGTTTCAAATAGGGATATGACTTAGATAAAGGAGGTCACATGAAAAGTTCAGTACCAAAAGAAAAGAGGTGATTGCAGAAGATATGATGGATAATTTTGACGTGCATTAAAATTTTTCATACAAATAAAATTAATGCAGTTAAAATGCAAAGGAAACAACAATGGGGGGGAGGAAATCTTTGCAGTAAATTTCTCTGAAAAAAACTGATATCCAAGAAAAACTGATATCCAAGATATATATATATATATATATATATATATATATATATATATATATATATATATATATATATATATATATATATATATATATATATATATATATAGTGAGAGAGAAAGAATTTCTCCAAATCTGAAAGAGGAGAGGATTCTGGAAAGATGGCAGAGTACGTCAGAAAATTCTAAGCTCTCCAGATTTCCCGCACAAATGATGCAAAGTACTGCCTCTGGGTGAATGTAGAGCATTAAAAATAAACAAAAGTTGAGACAGAATGGTGATCCTCCTGGAACAATCAGAAAAGATTGAAATAAAAATCCCAGAACCAAGATTTGGTCCCTGTAATGATTAAACACTTCCAGACTAGTTCTGCTGAAATAGAAAGTGGCAAGCCCTGGGGTTAGTTGGGCTGACAAGCACTCTTGGCCCCAGCCATAGGAACTTCTACCCCAGGATCGTAGTGAAAAATTGGGCCTCAGAGCCAGAGAAGATTGAGGGAATCTCTGCTGATAAGGGACACTAAAGCACACTGAGCTTCTGAGACATGACCGACGGTGAGAAGGAACAAACACATGCCAGAGAGGGCAGGGACGGCACTGGTTGTGGACACTTACAGGAGGGTAGAGTTCTTGGTTTCAATTCCAGGTCAGAGTGGAGAACTGAAGGAAGATCTCAGGCCAGAGTCACCATCATACACCAAGACTAGAGGTGATTACAATAATAAGCTGCTATTAATTAAAAATAAAATCATGAGTAGGCAAAAAAGAAAGAACCCAAGTACAGAAAATGTATGTGAGAATAGGGAAGACCATGGTTTATCTTCAGAGGAAAATACTGAAGTAAAAAAGAAAAGTCTCTCCTACCCTAAAGAGTAATGTCAAATGGTCACCTGCCCAAAAAGAACTAATCAAAGAACTTCAAAAAGATTTTAATAATCAAATGTGAAAGATCATGGAAAATTTTAAAAAACAATAAGAACAGGAATGGAACAACAAGGATGCAAGTCAAAGGTTGCCAGTTTTAGCCCTCCCTCTCCTCTTCCCTTCCCCAAGGTGGCTAAGTGTCTCCTGAAGACTCCTTAAAGAGTTAAGGTAATTTAGGGGGCAGAGTCAAGATGGCAGAGTAGAAAGACTCATATGCGAGCTCCAAACCCACAGCCCATAGATTTAATGTAAGAAGAGCTCCCCACAAGTTCTGGATGACTGCAGGGGGTGCAGAAACACAGTGGAAGAGATTTCCATTTCAGAGAGCCCTGGAGAGCCATCCCCAGGGTCTGTCGCGCCCCGGAAAGTGGAACCCACACCAGCACTGCCCTGGCCACGCAGCCGAGAGGAGCAGATCGGAGCAGGCTTCAGGGACGGAATCTCTGGCGACCTGCAAGGTCCCTCTGCCCACAGACACTACAGGTCAGTGAGAGAGACAGCTGGGCTGGACGAGAGGGGAGCGGGGTGTCTCCTTGGCTTGGGCCCCCTCGGGAGGAAGCGGGGAGGCAGAGGCAGGGGCAGGAAGTGGCAGAGGCAGAGGCAGCAGTGGTGGCCCCCGGGACTCCCCGAGCAGGCAGGATCTTCACTACTGAAAGTCTCTGCATAAACCACCTGAAGGAGCTGAGCCTGGGAGATGGCCCTGCCCTACCCGCTCCATTACTGAAGGTCTCTGCATAAAGCCCCTGAGGGAACTGAGCCTGGGAGGTGGCCCTGCCCCCACCCCAGCACCAGAACTAAAGCTAACATTGAATAGCAGCCATGCCTGCCACGGAAAGCCCAATTGAATCTCAGACCCCAAACACTAGCTGGACAGATCTAGGCAGGGGTGGACAGGAATCTCAGAAGTCAAGTAACTGGCTGGGAAAATGCCCAGAAAAGGGAAGAAAAATAAGACTATAGAGAGCTTTTTTGAGCAGATGCAAATGATCCTCCCTTTCGGATCTGATGACGAGGAAATATTCTTGCCATCAGGGAAAGACATGGAGGGCGGGGCCTCTGTATCCCAGACATGCCAGGGGGTTGTCGGGTGGGCTCAGGCCTTGGAAGAGCTCAAAAAGGATTTTGAAAAGCAAGTTAGACAGGTGGAGGAAAAACTGGGAAGAAAAATGAGAGAGATGCAAGAAAAGTATGAAAAATGGGTCAATACCTTGGTAAAGGAGACCCAAAAAAATGCTGAAGAAAATAACACCTTGAAAAATAGGCTCATTCAATTGGCAAAAGAGGTTCAAAAAGCCAATTAGGAGAAGAATGCTTTCAAAAGCAGAATGAGCCAAATGGAAAAAGAGGTTCAAAAGCTCACTGAAGATAATAGTTCTCTTAAAATTAGAATGGAACAGATGGAGCCTAATGACTTTATGAGAAACCAAGAAATCACCAAACAAAACCAAAAGAATGAAAAAATGGAAGAGAATGTGAAATATCTCATGGGAAAAACAACTGACCTGGAAAATAGATCCAGGAGAGACAATTTAAAAATTATGGGACTACCTGAAAGTCATGATCAAAAAAAGAGTCTACATATCATCTTCCATGAAATTATCAAGGAAAACTGCCTTGACATTCTACAACTAGAGGGCAAAATAAGTATTGAAAGAATCCATCGATCACCACCAAATTCTAGAGCAGTAGAAGCCACAAAATGGCGAAGCGAAAGAGATTTCCAGCCCAAGATAGCCTGGAAGGCTGACAGGAAAGGTCTATCACACTAGACTCAGAGCAGAGTGAAGCCCAGCCTTGGCAGCATTGTGTGGCAGGGACAGGACCAGAGCAGGCCTCAGGGGGCAGAATCCGAGCAGCAGCTGTGGTTCCCAGATTATTCGAACCACAAATGCCAAAGACAGCTTCAAAAGTCAGTGAGAAAGTTCTTCCACTTGAGGGAATGCAGTCTGACCCCACCAGGAACAGCCACTGCAGTGGAAGCATCCATTTTTGGAGTCCTCTACCTAAAGACCCAGGGGGAATTGAGCCACTGATCTTGATCTCAGTCCTAAGTGGCAGTTCTAGGGTAAGGAGGAGCGCTGGTGTGGTGAAGCTGGAGGCAGTTGTGGAGAGAGAATTCTACTCACAGATCCTGGACAGAAAAGTTTTTGATTGCTCTCAGACCAGTGTGCAGGCCAGCAGAGGAGTAAACTCCCCTGCCTTGATTATGTCACATTGGAGGAACTGAGAACTTGCAGGTCCCTTGAGTATACGCTCCTCTTGACAAAGGACTCAAAAGTCAAGTAACTGCCTGGGAAAATGCCCAAAAATGGGGGAAAAATTAGACTATAGAAAGTTATTTTCTTGGTGAGCAGGTGTTTTCTTCCATGCTTTTGGATGAGAAAGAACAATGTATACCATTAAAGGAAAACATAAAAGTCAAATCTTATGCATCCAAAACCTCCAAAATAAACATGCAATGGTCTCAGGTCATTGAAGAGCTCAAAAAAGGATTTTGAAAATCAAGTAAGAGAGGTGGAGGAAAAATTGGGAAGAGAAATGAGAGCAATGCAAGAAAATCGTGAAAAGTGAGTCAAAAGCTTGCTGAAGGAGACCCGAAAAGAAAAGAAAACCCTTAAAAATAGGCTAACTCAATGGCAAAAGAAGTCCAAAAAGCCAATGAGGAGAAAAGTGCTTTAAAAAGCAAAATTAGTCAAATGGAAAAGGAAGTTCAAAAGCTCACTGAAGAAAATAATTCTTTAAAAAATTAGAATGGAGCAGATGGAAACTAATGACTTTATAAGAAACCAAGAAATTATAAAATCAAACCAAAAGAGTGAAAAAATAAAAGATCATGTGAAATATCTCATTGGAAAAACAACTGACCTGGAAAAACTGACCTGACCAGGACAGACAAGCTAAAAATTATGGGATTACCTGAAAGCCATGATCAAAAGAAAAAAAGAGCCTAGACATCATCTTAAATGAAATTATGAAGGAAAATTGCCCTGATATTCTAGAAACAGAGGACAAAATAAATATTGAAAGAATCCACAGATCACCTCCTGAAAGAAATCTCAAAAGAAAAACTGCTAGGAATATTGTAGCCAAATTCCAGAGTTCCCAGGTCAAGGAGAAAATATTACAAGCAGCCAGAAAGTAACAGTTCAAGTATTGAGGAAATACAATCAGGATAACACAAAATCTAGCAGCTTCTACATTAAGAGATCGATGGGCTTGGAATATGACATTCCAGAAGTCAAAGGAGCTAGGATTAAAACCAAGAATCACCTACCCAGCAAAACTGAGTATAATACTTCAGGGGCGAAAATGGTCATTCAATGAAATAGAGGACTTTCAAACATTCTTGATGAAAAGACCAGAGCTGAATAGAAAATCTGACTTTCAAACATAAGAGTCAAGAGAAGCATGAAAACGTAAACAGGAAAAAGAAATCCTGAGGGACTTACAAAAATTGAACTGTTTACATTCTTACATGAAAAGATCATATTTGTAACTGTTGAAACTTTTCTCAGTATTTGGGTAGTTGGAGGGATTATACACATACACACACACACTCATACACACACACACACACACACACACACACACACACACATATATATATATATATATAGAGAGAGAGAGAGAGAGAGAGACAGAGACAGAGAGACTGAGGGCACAGGGTGAGTTGAATAGGAATGGATGATATATAAAAAAATAAAATTAAGGGGTGAAAGAGGAATATATTGGGAGAAATGGAATGGGGCAAACTATTTCTCATAAAAAAGGCAAGAAAAAGTTTTTTAATGGAGGGGAGAAAGAGGGAGGTGAGAGGGAAAAAGTGAAGCTTACTCTCATCACATTTGGCTTAAGGAAGGAATAACATGCACACTCAATTTGATATGAAGATCTATCTTACACTATAGGAACATAGGGGAGAAGGGAGAAGTGGAGTGGGGGATATGATAGAAGGAAGGGCTAAGGAGAGGAGGGAGTAGTTAGAAGTAAACACTTTTGGGGAGGGACAAGGTCAAAAGAGGGAATAGAATAAATGGGGGCAGAATAGGATGGATGGTTAGTCTTCTATAGCATGAGTGTTATGGAAGTCTTTTGCAAAGTTACACATATATAGCCTATATTGAATTGCTTGGCTTCTCAGTGGGGATGGGTGGGGAGGGATGAAAGGAGAAAAGTTGGAATTCAAAGTTTTAGGAGCAAATGTTGAGAATTGTTTTTGCATGCAACCAGGAAATAAGAAGTATAGGTAATGAGGTATAGAAATCTATCTTGCCCTACAAGAAAAGAGAGAAGACAAGGATAAGGGAAGGGAGGGGTGTGACAGAAGGGAGGGAACATTTGGGGAAGGGGTAATCAGAATGCATGGTGTTTAGGGGTAAGGGAGGGTAGAGATGGGGGAAAAATTTGCAACTCAAAATTTTGTGGAAATAAATGTTGAAAACTAAAAATAAATAAATAAACATTTTAAAAGACTACAAGTCTTGGAACATTATACATAAAAAGCAAAAGAACTGGGGTTGCAACTAAAAATGTCACAGCCAACAAGGTTAAGCCTAATCTTGAATGAAAAAAAAAAGGAAATTCAGTGAATTACCAGACTTTCAGGATTTCATTGCAAAAAAACCTGAACTCAATAGAAAATTTGACATACAACATCCAACAGAAATATAAGGTATACATCAAAGACTACTTACAAGAGACTCAATAAGGACAGACTGTTTACTTTTTATATAAGGAAATGCAAAACATATGTCTGAGATTTTTATTAGTCATTGAGTAGTTTACAAGAAAAATTGTGGTAGATTTGGGTATGATGTGATTCTAAAAAGTAACCATTTACAAAAGGTAAAAAGAATAATTATTTTATACAAATTAGGTGCAAGAGGAAGAACTGACACAGAAATTAGATGGGGGAGGAGAGCTGGTAGTTTTGGCTCCCTTCTCTCTTCATCAGAAATGGGTTAAAGAGGGAACAATACATATATATCTAGAAGAGTATAAAAGTCTTCTAAATTTAGAAAGAAATAAAAGACTAAGGGGATAGGGAGAGGGGAGAGGATAAGGGAGAGATTTTTAGAGGGAGGTCAACTCACATAAAATTTGAATTAAAAAGAGAGCAATATATATGTTTAGAAGGGAATAAAATTCTTCCAAATTTATAAAGAAATAGAAAGGTAAGAAAATAGGATGGGAGAGAGGAGTTTTATAGAAGGATGTTTAGATTAATTTTAATGGGAGAATAAGAGAGGGATCTTTGGAGGGGTAGATTAAGTAATAGAAGGGCAAGGTAGCTGGTAGAAGTAAAGTAAAGGAGTCAGGAAGGATAAGAAATAAGTGATATATACAAATATAAAATAAGGATCAGATAGAATTTATGAAGAAAAAAGCTGGGTTAATAATTATGATCTCAAAGTTAAAAACTAAAATATATTTAATCTATAGAGAAGGAAACTACACAATATCTAAGTCATATTAATCAATATTATTTTAGAATATTTAAAATAATTACACAGGATAAGCCTGGAATATTTCTCTGGTGTAGGAAATGATAAGTTTGTGGAATCAGAAAAACATGAAAAGGCTTGAACTTATGAAGGAAGATGTTCTCCACCTCTAGAAAAACATAGGACAAATAAGTATAGTATGGTCATACATAGATGCATATTAAGGTTTATGTCTATATGTGAGTACGATTACAAATATCTAAGTATATATATATGTGTAAGTGCACTTGTATTTAACATATGTGCATATGTTTGTGTGTATATGTGTACTATGTATATGTGTGTACATATATATACATGCATATGTTTGTGCTTAATTATAGCCTTCTTGGGAGACAGGAAGAAAAAGGGTGAAGAACACAGTAAAAAGTTCACAATAGAGAACAAAACAAAGTTACAAGGAAACAAAGAAATTGTGGACATCTCTGAACACAATGTGTAGTATTTATGGTAAAGTCTTTCTTAAAATGGAAATTTATTGTTTATTTTGAATCCTCTCTTAAGTTCTACTGTGCACATGGCAATGTTTTTTCTTTCTTTTCTTATTTTGTATTTAAATTTGTAATGTGCTTCTTTTTCTTTTCTTGTTGTGCATGTGTTTTAGTATTTAAATTTAAAAAACAGACCAATTTGGAAGAGTGTAGCACCAAGGCAACATTCACAGCACCTATGGCAGCCATGAATATGTTGGTACAATTCTGAATTGTGAAACACAACAGGCTCTCCACATGGAAGATAGAACCAAAACATTTATTCAGACATCAGAGAGCCACATTCATCATAATAAAAAAGAAATCTATACACAATAATAATTCAACAGGCAACATCAGCTCCAAGCCTTCCCTCTGTTAGGCTTCCCACAAACCAGCTCCCTTAAATCACAAACAAGCTCTCTCACTCATGCTAGCCAAATGCCTGTTTTCTCTCTCTCCCTCAATTCTGACTTCTCTAACCAAATTTCCTCTAAACTCTGCTCTTGCTCTGCCTCTTCCTGTTCTACCTTTCCTGCTCCACCCCTTCAGCAAACTCCTCCCACCACAGGCTCTATGTGACTCAGACTTCCATGTGACCCAGGCAGTTCACATGGGCCTTTCAATGAATGGGAAAGATCTTCCCATTTAAATTACCATTACAAAGAGTAGGAGTCATTTTCAGTAGATAAGTGATCAACAAAGGCACGAACAGTCAATTTTGAAAGGAATAGATCCAAGTTACCAATAGTCATCTGAAATTAAATCACTAATAATTAGAAAAATACAAATTAAAAGAAATGTGAGGTTCTACCTTTGCCAATCAGAGTGTCAAAATTATAAAAAGGAAAATGACAATTGTTAAAGGGACTGTAGAAAAACAGACACACCGGTACATTGTTGGTGGAGCTATGAATTGGTCTAGCTATTCTGGAAAATAATATGGAATTATCCCCCCACCACGCCCCCAAAAATCCCTAAACTGTGCATACTCTGACCCAGGCCTAACAATATAGGTAGACCTATACCCCCAAAGTGATTTTTTTTAAAAAAAGAAAAATACTCATATGTGCCATTGCTGGAGCAATATCCTAACTCCCAGCCAAATAGAAATTAGATTCTGTAAAAAGTGCTGAGACTTGATTGACTCAAAGGACTAACTCAAGGCTCAGGTTATGAACATCATTTCCTGGTTTCCTAAGCATAAAAATAGCCAAGGGAAGCTCTAGGAGCTTTTTCTGATGCTTGGCTAACAGAATACAATGGATAACTGTGGTAAGGGAACTTTATTCAATTGAATCAACTTGGAGTGTCCTCAAAATGCTCTCTATTTGTGGTTAAGTAAATCTCCTTTTGTTATCTGCTATGATCTATGAATGTCTAAATTCATTCCAGTATTGAAATTAAATTCCCAGCAGCTGACCTAAATCAAGCCAAGTCCAGAACATGGACAAAAATATTTACAGCAATTCTTTTTGTGGTGGCAATACTGGAGAAGTAAGGGGAGGAGAACTTGCTATCAATTGAGAAGAATTGAATAAATTGTGGTATATAAATGTAATGGAATATGTTGTTCTATAAAGAAATGCTAAAAGAGATCATTTCAGACAAATATTGGAAGACTTGTATGAAATGATACAGAATGAAGTGAGTAGAACCTGAAGAAAAATTTCTAGAATATGACAGGCAGTCTAAACAAGGAAGGTCCAGTCTTTGAACTCGCCCTTTCTCCCAGGTTATTCTGAGATTTGCATTATTCCCTGTCTAGATTCAATCTAACAGGTAGGGGTTTGGTGGATCTATTTCTGGCCATAAGTGATTGAAGGACTGATACTATGATGATGAAATGTCTTCTAGTAAGCTAAATAACTAGAACTTAGGGTACATATAAAAGGTTTGAATATAAGGCCTTTCAATTACTTTCCAGGCAGCGTTTGAGTGGGAAGGATTTCTGTGAGCTTCTGGGTGAGCCTTTCCTACCAAGATGCCATATGATCATGAACACAAGGTATCTCTGCTTTTTTTTTTGTCTCTTTTGTATTTATTCTTTCCTGATTATAGATGAATATAGAATATGTCTCATCCTGCACTCTTGAGTCCTTTACCTCTCTTTCAGGAGGCAAGTAGCATGTTTCATCATTAATGCTCTGATGGACAGCGTTCCTAATTCTTTCAAAGTTGTATGTCTTTACAATATTGTTATCATTGCTTTCCTGGTTCTGTTCACTTAACTCTGCATCAGTTTATATAAGTCCTCCCAGGTTTCTCTTAAACAATCCCCTTCATCATTTCTTACAGTGTGATAGCATTACATCACATTTTGCACACCATAGCTTCTTCAGCCACTCCCTATTTGATGAGTATCCCCTCCTTGGATTCTCAGTAAAGCTCACCTCAATAAAGTCACCTCAATAAAGCTCTAAATATTTTTGTATATACTTAGTTTGTTTTGCTTAGGAATATTCCCTTCTTTAATCTGCTCTCCCTCTAATTTCCCCTTTTCCTCTCTCCTACTTCCCTATTAAGTATATTTCTCTACTCAACTGTGTGTGTATGTATACGTGTATTCTTTCCCCCTTTGATCAATTCAGATGAGAGTGAGGTTCAAATGTCAGCCACCAACTCCACCCCCTCCTTCTTGTTTGTAGAGATGTTTATTTGCACACTCTGACTATGTAAGATAATTCTCCCTAACCTTTCTCTCTGTCTCCAGTGTATTCCTCTTCCCCTCTCTTTCCATTCTTCTTTTATAATCATCAAGACATAACAGAACCACTCCCAGGCCTTGTCTAATTAGGTTCTTTCTATGACTCGGTAAGAATAGTGTTCAGAAGGGACATATGTATTATCTCCTCATATTAGAATGCAAGCAATTTATCCTTATTTAGTCTCTAAGTGATTGTTGATTCATGTTTACCTTTTTATGTTTCTTTTAACTCCAGTGTTTGAACTTCAAAGTTTCTTTGCAGCTCTGGTCTTTTCATCAGAAATACTTAGAAGTCTTTTATTTTATTAAAGTTCCATTTTTTTCCACTGTAGAATTATACTCTGTTTTTCTGGGTAAGTTATTCTTGGTTGTAAGCCTATATCCTTCGCCTTCTGGAATATCATATAGCATCCTTTAAATTGGTAGCTGCTAAATCATTCGGGATCCTGACTGTGGATCCTCAGTACTTTAATTCTTTCTTTCTGGCGGCTTACAGCATTTTTTCTGAAACCTGTAAATTCTGGATTTTGCCTATAATTTTTGTGAGAGTTTTCATTTCAGAGTTTCTTTCAGGAAGTAGTGTATGGTTTTTTTTTTCTATTTCCACTTTTTCTCTCTAGTTCTAGGAAATATGGGCAGTTTTCTTTTAAGATTTCTTGAGATATGATATCTAGGTTATTGTTCTGTTCATAGCTTTCAGATAACCCAATGATTATTAATTATTTTTTCTCTTTGATCTGTTTTTCAGGTCAATTTTTTGGTACTATGGGATACCTTATTATTTTTTCATATTTTTTTCAGTCTTTTAACTTTAATATTTCTTGGTGTCTCATAGAGATACTGGTTTATTTTTTATTGTTCAATAGTTCAGTCATGTCTGATTCTTCATGTCCCCATCGATCATAACACCCCAAGTCGTTCCATCCTCCACTATCTCCCAAAATCTATACAAGCTCATGTTTTTGTTTCCTCAGCACTATCTGTCCATCTCATCCTCTGCCATCCCCTTCTCCTTTTGTCTTTAATCTTTCCTAACATCTGGTTCTTTTCCAATGAGTCCTGTCTTCTCATTTCATGACCAAAGTATTTAAGCTTCAGTTTTAGTATTTGACCTTTCAGTGAATAGTCTGAATCAATACTGTATTCAGTATTCACTGATTCTATCTCGTTGCTATCCAAAGGACTCATAAAAGTTTTGTCCAGCACCACAGTTCAAAAATGTTGATTGTGTAGTGCTCCATTTTCCTTATAGTCCATCTCTCACAGTCATACACTGCTACTGGAAAACCATAGCTTTTACTATACAGATCTTTGCTAGCAAAGTGATGTCTGCCCAGATATGCCATCGCTTTTCTTACAAAGAGTACTTTTTTTAAATTTCATTGTCTTCAGTAATTGTCATTGTCTGCAACGATCTTTGAGCCCAAGAATATAAAATTCAACACTGCTTCCACTTTTTATCCTTCTATTTGCCACGAAGTGTTGGAACCAGTTGCTATGATCTTAGGGTTTTGGTTTTTTTATATGTTAAGCTTCAAACCAGCCTTTAAACCCTCCTCTTTCCCCCTCATCAAGAGGTTTCTTAATTCTTCTTCACTTTCTAACTTCAGAGTGGTATCATCTGCCAAGGTCTCCTGGGTCATCCTGGGTCATCTCCAGTCATCCTGATGAATATCTGGCCACTGAACCCAGATGGCTCTGAAGGAGAAGGTGAGGCTGTTGACCTTGCACAGCCCTCCCTCACTCAAATCTAGGTCAACTACAAGTCAGGTCAGCATTTCCTTGATGTTATGGTTCTCTTCAAGAACAAAGGTCAAACACACAATCTGCATACCTAAGATTGTTGATATTTCTCCCAGCAACATTAATTCCAGCTTTTGATTCATCTAACCTGGCATTTCTCATGATGTAATCTGCATATGAGTTGAATAAGGGGACAGCCTTGTGGTACTCCTTTTCCAATCTTAAACCAATCAGTTGTGCCATGTTTGGTTCTAACTGTTGCTTCTTGATCTGTATACAGGTTCCTCAGGAGACAAGCAAGATGATCTGGTACAACTATCTCTTTCAGAACTTGCCACATTTTGTTGTGACCCATACAGTCAAAGGCTTTAGTGTAGTCATTGAAGCAAAAGTAGATGTTCTTCTGGAACTTCCTTGCTTTCACCATAATCCAGAAAATGTTTGCAATTTGATGTTTAGTTCCTCTGACTCTTCAAAAACCAGCCTGCTCATCTAGCAATTCTTGGTTCACATATTGCTGAAATCTATCTAACTTGCAGAATCTTAAGAACCTTGCTGACATGTGAAATGAGTGCAGCTGCTCAGTAATTTGAACATTTTTGGCATTACCCTTCTTTAGGAATGGGACATAAATTAATCTTTTCTAATCCAGTAGCCACTACTGAATTTTCCAAATTTGCAGGCATATTGAGTGCAGCAGTTTAACAGCATCATTTCTTAGGATTTTAAATAGCTCAGCTGGAATTCAATCACCTCCATTAGCCTTACTGTTAGTAATGCTTCCTAAGGCCAATGTAACTTCATTCTCTAGGATGTCTGGCTCTAGATCAGTAACCACATCATCATGCTTATTTATGACATTAAGATCTTTCTTGTATAGTTCTTCTGTATATTTTTGCCATCTCTTTTTTTTTTTGCGAGGCAATCAGTGTTAAGTGACTTGCCCAGGGTCACACAGCTAGTGTCAAGAGTCTGAGGCCAGATTTTAACTCAGATCCTCCTTACTCCAAGGTCAGTGCTCTATCCACTGCACCACCTCACTGCCCTTTACCACCTCTTCTTAATCTCTTTTGCTTCTGTTAAACCCCTACCATTTTTGTCTGTTATCCTAATCATTTTTCCTTGAAATATTCCCTTTACATCTCTAATTTTATTCAAGAGATCTCTTGTCTTTCCTATTCTATTGTTTTCTTTGCTTTGCTCATTTGAGGAAACCTTCTTATCTTTCTTTGCTATTCTTTAGAATTCTGTATTCGGTTGGGTTTGTCTTTCCCTCTCTTTTCCATTTTGCTTTCCTTCATCCCTCAGTTACTTGTAAAGATCATCAGATAGCCATTTGGCTTTCTAGCTCTTCATTTTCTTTGGGATGTTTTTTGTTACTTCCTTTCATGTAATATTGCACGTCCCTTCCTCAGTTCTCCCTGGTTCTGTGACATACAACTGGGAAATGCACAGAAAAATTACTGGTTGGCACATGTTCCCACAGTCTGCAAGAGGTTGAGAGGCCCTGGTGTGAGTTCCAGACCAACTCTTGGCCTCAAAGACAGCCTTTCTCTGTGCTGGTGTATTCTTTATGCAGTATATGTCTGGCCAGACTACCTCCCTAATGTCCACAAACCTATCTGTGTAGGATGACCTGGGCTGGAAAAATGACTTACTGTGATATTCCATTGGATTTCCTGATCAGGTCTTGGTTTGGTGCATTTTCTAGATCTGTTTGGGAGAATTTTAGTGGGTGGTAGGGGAGAGATCAACTATACATCTTCCTGCCATCTTGGCTACACCTCACTGTGGATATTTTGAATGCAACTTCTCTTCGTATCTCTTTCCCACTCAGTTTTCTTGATGACATATAGAAAAATTGATGATTTTGGTATGTTTATTATATAGCCTGATACTTTCCTGAAGTTACTTCCATTTATTTTTAGTTGACTTTCTGGGACAGGGGTGGGGAAATTGTGATTTTGAGGCCACATGTGGTTCTCAATCCAAATTCACAGAACAAATCCCATTAATAAAAGAATTTGTTCTATAAAACTTGGACTCAGTCAAAAGACTGCACCTGAGGACCTAGAAGACCAGGTGTGGCCTCAAAGCTGTAGCTTCCCTATCCCTTCTCTAGGTTTCTCTAAGTAGACTGTCATATCACCTGCAAAAAGTAAGGTGTTTGTTTATGCTAATTCTCTCATTTTATTTTTCTTGTCTTCTTGTGAGTAAATATTTTGTGGTGAGAGTATGTTTTTTTCTGTATGATCTTTTGATGCTTTTTAAAGTAGATGATTCTTTGATGGCTATTAAGTTCTATTCTACCACTTGGGACCCAAGTTATAACCTTGATTTGTGACATGGTTTTAATTTACTGTGAAAACATACTTGCTGACTTGCTAGGGTCCCCCTTGCCTTGGCTTCCCTTGTCTTTGTGCTCTAATAGATTACCACTCTTGGCATATAGCCAACACGGCCAAGATAGCCCAAATCTAGAACATTGGGTGGCCTATCACCTACCCTACATCTGGAAATAAAGCCTATAGTTGCTTAGATGTTCAAGGGAAAATGACCTATCTCCACTTTGAGGTCAGAGAGCAATGTCCCCTGCTCACTTTGAAGTGAGGAGGAATGTACTACTTCATTTAGAAAGTTGGGAGGGCTAACACCCTAAGGGGAAAAAAACCCTATATAAACATCACTAGAGTCCCTGGTCATTGGTATACTCACTAACAATCTTTGAACTGCATTATTTTGTCCTACGCTTGGCTAATGTCCAGATTCTTCCTTGTCCATCCCCCAGGGATCACCTAAACCCTTGTATTGGACTCTTCTGGCCTTTACACTTCTTCCTTTCCTCAGTCTGCAATTAGGTTTTGCTGTTACTATACCTCTGACCTCTAGAAGCACTGCAATCTATACACTGACCGTCATAATGGTATATGTCTATGTGCCATTAATAAAACCTTCTGCAGTGACTCTAAAAGTCATTCCTTCTTGGGTAGAATACAAACAACCCAGCTGGATGTGCAAAAGATTAGGCCAGAGCCACAAGTTTCCCTCTAATTCAAGAGTGGCTAGTCAGAGTTATGACTAGGTTCGTGGTCACCACACCTCTGCAGATAGAGAAGGACAAACAACCCAGCTGTTACCTTTTGTCTCCCCTAGAGTGAGAGCTGGGTCACTGAACCAACATATTTCATTGATAAGATCCTACATAACTTTCCTACCACCTTCCTCCTTCATGAGCCATTTTTCCAAATGAGGACTCTTCCACTAAGCAACTCTGCTCCAATATCTCGAAGAGCATGGTGTTATGATTCAAGACATAAACACAGTGGCTGATGGTCTCAACCCTGTGCCTCAGCAAAAGGAAACTCTTTTCCCTCTTATACCCATGAGTGCTATCTGTAGACAAAATATTAGACTAGGGCTTCTGGCAACTACACGTTTAAATAGCTATTATTTACTATGTTAAAGAAAAATGTATTTCTATGCTTTTTGGTATTGTAGATGAATATTGTATTTTATCAAAAAACAGCTTTGTGCATCTATTGATATAATCATATGAATTTTATTATTTCGTTATTTATATAATCTTTTATTTCTATGATTTTCCTAAAATCAAACCAAAGAATATCTTTGACATAAATCTAAATGGACCATGGTGTATAATATTCTTACTAGGTTGCTAGAGCCTTTTCACTAATATTTTGCGTTAATATTCATAGGAATATTCGTCTATATTTTCTTTGATTTATCTCTCCCTGATTTGGGTATCAAGAGCATATTTGTATAACAGGAGGAATTTAATAGTAGTTCTTTTCATATTATATAACAATTTATATAACACTGAAATTAGTTGTTCTTTAAATATTTTTCCTCCTTGGGGAATCCATTCCTGATTGGTTCAAATTTTTTTTCTGTGATAGGGTTTTTGAATTCTCTGTTTCTTTTTCTCTTAATCTGAGCATTTTATATATTATTGTCACTTTACTGGCATAAAACTGCACAAAAAATTTTTCTAATAATTTTCTTTCTTTCCTCTTATAATAATCCTTTCATTTTTTTTATATTGGCATTCTGTTTTTAATTTTTATTTTTAAAAATTGAACTAGTTAATTGTGGTGTCGCCTTTTAATGAAAATCTCAGGGCTAATCAGCCCTGACCCAGTCATTGAGGGTTTCGATACTTTTTAAGAGGCTTTGGCTTCATTACATTAATGTATAACTTCAAACTTATCATTGGAAGCATAATCTAAGTCATATAGAGATATATTTTCAGAGTTGATAGTGACAATATTCTCACCCCCATTCTAACCTTTTTTCTCTGAGTCCTAAAGATTATTCTGAGGACTTAATCCCTAGAGATGATATAAAAGAATGTCAGATTGGGACTCTAACAAAATCCATACTTCTTAGGATGCATTTTATTTATTTCAATTTTAAAACTGAGATAGGAGCAACAACTGTTTTGTTTAGACTGTGGTATAGTTTCCTTTTAAGGAAAGATGCTGTCCTGAATACTTGGTTCATCAAAGGGCTAAGAATACACAACATGTCAGCCTATATGGAATCAGTTTCCCAGAGACTTTAGAGGAATCCCTGCCAAGCAGGGATTAAGGATAGCCTATCTGAGCAAATACTCCTGATTGTTAGGATAAAAATGCAAAGGAAATTGAAGTAGTGTTTTATTTGAACTGAATTAAGATGTGCATCCTTTTAAATACTATTACAAGTAAATTCGTTTTTATGCCATTTATATGGCCTTGGAATATATCATTGAATTTTAACCTTAAGTCTGAACCACAGGGCTAACCTATGTTAGGCCTGGCCCAAAATAATAAAAATATTTATGTACTTACTGTATGCAAGCCAGTAAGCAAGAAACTAGAAATGCAATCAGAGTTAATATGCATTCCCTGTTCTCAAAGAACTTATGAACTAATGAGAAAAGCGGTAGGGAGGGGTTGTGCAGAGGTACAGAGGGCAAGTACTCAAATAACTATAATATAACAAAGTGAGAAAAGATTAAAAGAGAGATCTAAGAGGGGGAAGGAGTAAGAAAAATTAGAGAAGGAAACCTGAGAGGGAAAGAATATAAGAATTACTAAGGGCTTTGAAACCTTGAAAAAAGTTTTCCTTCAACAGATAAAACAGGAGTTATTTCGGAAGGGAAGCAGGGAGAAAGCAAAGAGATGGGAGGTCCATCTCACGGTGCTACTATCCCAATTATCACTTGGTCTAACAAGTTGGATCCACAGAGCATGACTACTTCTCAGGGTTAACACTGGCATGAACAAAGGCATTGGGTAGCAGAAAAACAGGGAACAGAAAGTAGTCTAGTTTGCTTGAAAGATAAACAGTCTGAAGAAGGAATATGAAATAAGGAAGGCTAATTAGTCAGTTACTTTGGATACATGTTGCTGAGGCCTTCAAATACCACACCTTTCTCTAAAGCTTTATCCAAGTCAGTTGGGCAACTAGGTGGTACAGTGGATAGAGCACCAGTGCAGGAGTCAGGAGGACTTGAGTTCAAATCTCACCTCAGACACTTGACACTCACTAGCTGTGTGACCTTGGGTAAGTCACTTAACCCCAGTTGCCTCATCGTGGGTCATCCCCAGTCATCCTGATGAATATCTGGTCACTGGATTCAGATGACTCTGGAGGAAAAGTGAGGTTAGTGATCTGCACATCCTTCCCTCACTCAAAACAAAGTCAAGTGCAAGTCAGGTCATTGCCTCTCTGATGGCATGGTCTTCTTCGGCAACAAAGGAAGAACACACGTCCAAGCCAGTGGTAATGATTCAAGCAGGATTAGTGGCTGTTCAATAACAGAACTAATGACAGCTAAAGAAGAGGGTTACTGTTCATCAGATATGCTGCAGCTTGTCTGCAATCAGTTTTTCCTCCTTATAGGGAGGAGAGAGAGGCAAAAACTCAGTTGTTGTTCAGTTAAGGGGACCTGTTTCCTTGTCTGATTCAGAAGCAGGAAGAAAAGGAATTGTCTTTTAGGGGCTCTTGGGTTAACTGCTCAACAACTGTCCATATCAACAGCAACACCCCTGCTGGCCATGGCATCAGTGATAGCAGTAGTGCTCTGCTAGCCTCTTAGCAGGGGAAGGTTGGGGAGCAAAGTATTAGGGGCCCTATACTGCCAAGATGGAGGGAAGACTCACTATCCATGAACTTTTCATTCCCAACTCTTCATCTTCTAGCTTCTTTCTCCCAGAAATCTTTGCAAAACCCTCCCAGAATTCCCAATTACAAAATGTCACTAATTGGGAGACTTCTGGGACAAGCAGCTGCTTGGGCCTCTCTTATCTCCATGGCAACCTAGGGTTACACATGCAATCCAGTCAATTTCACTGCTTCTATAAAAACAGACTGCCATAAAATAATAAACATGAATATTATCTTTTCACTGATTACTAAAATTTGCATACATATTTATATTAAGAACCTAAGCAACTTTATAGATAATAATGAACATTAAATTCTATTTAAATCACTGCAGACCCTCTTTTAATCTTAGTCTATATACATATGGCTTTATATAGTTGTATTGAGCATACATACTAAATAGCATATTTTTCTATGTAAATTAATATTCAAATAATTTTTTCTGGCCCCTATTGTGAATTCCCTTAAAGAAACAACCCTCTAATCAAATGAGATAATGAATGTAAAGAGATGTGTGAATATTAAGATACTATATAAATTTTAGCTATTTTTATCTCTGAATAAATTACAAAGCAGGGGCCAATCTGCACTGGTAGCATTCCTATTGCTAATGAAATCACTGATACAGTAAAAAAAAAAAATCTTCTTTTCATTGTGTTTTCTACCTGTAGATTACTAGTGTGTTGTTATACTTTAGTGAATTTATCTTCTATCTCAGACTTGAAGAACTCGTTATCATAACTAGCAATTTGAGGGACTAATTTTCATGACTTATTTGCATAAAGGAGTGTGTAGTTGGTCTTTGATCTTCAGCTCAGGTCTTGTGATATTCCTGTGTTGTCATCCTACTATCCCTTTATGAAGTGGGAAACACCTTTCTCTGATTAAATCAGAAGGGATATAGCTATTGGCTTGGCTGAAAATTACCCATGTACCTGGAGGTCTTGAAAAAGCTAAACCTGGGGTCAGTCATTGAAGTGTGAGAGTTCAGATCAGTCCAGACCAGAGGCAGTATTGTGGAGATGAGTAGTGGAGGGAGGGATTGTGTGTGTGTGTGTGTGTGTGTGTGTGTCTATGTGTCTGTGTCTGTGTATTTGCGTATAGGGGAATTTTTCTCTTTCTCCTCACTGCCACCATTAACCATAGTGCTCTGAATCAGACCTATTTGATGGACAGAAGACATCATATCCAGAAAAGAGCAGAGACACACATGGACACAGAAAGACAGTATTCTAGCAGCTTCAAAGAGCTAGCTATGGATTCAAGAAAGAACTAGCCTTAGCAATGGATATTTGAGCTCCAGAGAAAAATGGACCCTGAAAGCTCAGCTAAGTTACACAACCAGGGAGAGATGTTGTGCCTCAAAGGACAGCATGAGAAAAGAAAGGAAAGGAAGAATCTATAGTTCTAGAAATGAGTTGCCATGCCACGTTTATTCTCTCTATATGTACCACATTACTGCTGTGTTCTAAGCCTGTGCTACCCTTCCGATGCACACTGTATATTTGGGGGAGAGTATATCCCAGATTGGGGGGAGGAGGTGAATATTTTTTACTTGCCATTCTTACTATACTATCTTGGAAAATGTCTTTGCTATAAGATATTGTGTCTCCTGGAAAACTATTAAGGAGGAAATAACTGGTAGGCTCATAAGCTGTAACAGTTAGAATCCCATTTCCCCAGATTTCACCCCAGAAGCTGGGAATAGTAGCTATTCTCTGAAAACCCTACTCATAAACTAATGTAAATTACAAAGAGAGCCCAGAAAGAGACACTGCATAAATAGAAACCTTAAGTAAACAAATTTTTATCAACTACTACTTAATTTAACTAGGCCTACATAGAAAATTTATCCTCTTGATTTTTTTTAAATCAAAAGCCCTGGGATAAATGACTGTTCTTAACCCTCTAGCTTTACTATAATAGTTATAGACTTTAGGCTGCTAAGAATTAAAATGTCAGTTATAGTTTGCTTTTTCACTTTCTTAACATTAATCTTTAAATGCTCTAAGGGAAACTTGATCCAGGACCTGGTCTGCCAATTCCTGGAAAGGCCTCAGGATCTTTAAGACCTTTGAATAGCATACCACCTACTTTTTCCTTCACATTCCATAAAGCAGAATTTTTGTTCTACATAACTGTTTGGCTCCAAATTGCTTTTTCAGAGATACCTTAATCCATTCTTTGTTCTTTGCCCCAGATCAAAGCAGAAAGAAAGAAATGAATAATATAACCACTCCATATACAGGGGAATAATGTGTAATTAACCTTTTCCAATCAAGAGGTTTTCCAAGCAATCATCCTATCATAGCTCTGGTCCCCCATAGGACAGATTCCTTTTGAGAGAAGGAATATTTTCAAATTATGTAATCAGTTACTCAGCTATTCACTGAACTTAGATTACCATGGACTGCTCCCAAGGTATAATATGCCTGACTGTGAAATGGTTAAATATGATTGCTGAAAACTGAAAAAATTCCCAGAACTGCAGGTACCACCTACCCCTTGATTACCACTAGAGCCGCAGAGTGAGGTACTCAGCAGAGTAACTAGACTGAGTCTCCTCTTGCATGAGAATTTGCATAGAAAAATGATTTCATTGCTCAGCCATGTCTGAGAATTCTATCCGAATCTGCTCCTCATTCTCTGTGTACCATCCCTATAACTGCATCACTGTGAAGGCTGGTCTCATAACTGGCAATTTTTTGTATTACCTCCTTTTTGTAAATAAGCTTGAAAACACATTATTAGGCTAAATTCTCTTTGCTAAGCTTCTCCACCCTTAAAGACTATGAAGTTACTAGTCTTCTGTCCATTCCTTTGAAGCCACTCAGTCATTATTATTATTGTTAGAAATAATGATCTTTGATATAATCTTCAGATACATAATAACTAAAGGCCCTAGTAGTCTTTAGAATTATTAGAATTTCCTTAAAGACCCAGCCCAATCTGAAGAAAGCAAACAACCAATAAAGGTACCTCCTGTAGGGACTATTTTTTTTAAACTGATGCTCATCCCCCTTCATGAAGTGATGTTTGGAGCATTTTGGAGAGTGCCTCTACTTCCTCTGCAGGAGCATGTTTTAGGAATATGTAGTCTATCTGGGCACAAAACATTATGAAATCCTCTTCTCTCAGAGACTTATGATTTTGTACAACTCTTTAGGCAAGTAGATGGTGTAAAGGCCAACACATCGGGCCTAGGATCAGACCCACTACTAAGTATGTAAGGGTGGGCAAGTTACTTTACTTCTGCTTGCCTCAGTTTCCTCAATTGTAAAATAGGGATCCTAATAGTAGCTACCTCACAGAGCTGTTGTGACAATCAAATGAGGTAATATTTGTAAAATGTTTACATGTCTTACATAAGTAAATGCTTGCCCCATACATACCTGCCTCCCTAATGATTACACTCAAACTAGGAACTTCACAGGATAACACACAACCCATGACCTGAATGTTATCAAATAAGATACTTCATCAAAAAGAACTTTGAAAAATGTTAAATGTTATGACTGCAAATATGACATCATGACCATCTTTGCAGACACCCCTTGGAGAATAAGATGCAGTGCCATTTCACATTTCACCGAAATATCTTACCCTCACCCTTATTTGGGAAAAAGAAAGTCAGAGTTTGTTACCCTTAGACCCCTAACTTGTTATTTTTATCCATATAATATATTTTAAAGTCAAAATTCTGTTCAGGCTATAATCACCTTTTGGGTCCCCATCAGTTTCACAAAATCTGTGTTTGCTAAGGCTAGAGAAGATCCCCAAGAGATACTAAACTGCAAGTCAAAGGTAAAGAAATTGGTTGGAGCCTTCTGTGCCTAAGGTTGTACCTATGCATTGTAGCTATGGCACCCTCCAGAATCTCATTCTTGGGTGTACTGAGTTGATAAGAAGACCTACCTTCAAAGACACTCAAATTTATTTCAGGAAAGACAAACAATAGAACTGCAGGCATGAAGTTCTGCTATAAGATGTAAAGGCAAATTCTTAAGGACAACGATAGTAGAAGATATTTGGTAATAGTACCTCATTTTTACAAAGTACTTTAAGGTGCAAGGAGTTGATTGTACAATTATCATCAACTCCATTTTGGAGATGAGGAAGCGAACACTGAGATGCCATGTGTTCATTATCACACAGCTAGTAAATGTCTGAGAACTTGAATCCTGATCTCCCCACACCAAATTCAGTTATCTAGCTGGTACATTATGCTGTCATAGATGTAGTAATCCAGTGGGACACGTTCTCACCAACTATTCTTTTCTTTCCATTAAAGGCAACCTGGCTAGCCTACAAAATCTAACAGTAGTAATACAGTGCTGGTGATTTTGATCTTGACATTATATTAGTTGCTAAGACAAGTCATTGTTGCAGGGAAACAATTTTTTTTGAACGATATTTCCCTCAAGATTGGTGAGAAGAAGGAAAAAACTAAGGGTCTAGCTCAAGTTAGTAACATTGCTTAATATGGCAACAGAGAATAAGGTTACTAAAATCAGAGAAGCAAATCATTTGAGCAGGAAGATGTTGTCAAAGAAATAAATATTAGGGTCTCTAAGCACTGTGTTTTAGCGTTTTATTAGAGTATCTATTTATTAATATTTCAAGCCATGGCAAGTAGCATTATCATTAAGTAAGAGTTCCCCATAATTAGCCAAGAATTTTAACTTAAAGGAAATCTAGGGGTTCACATACCAGATAAAAGGAGTTCTAGAGATTTCTAAACAATTATCTTTATATATCTTATGTTAAAGTTACAAACCAAGAACAAAGTGGTTATCTAGCAGAAAGGAAAAAATTCAAAGATTTATCTATAGTGTTGTCATATCAGCAACATGTAACCTCAGGGACTTCAGGATAAGATCAAGATATTTCTGTTACAGAGATCTAAATAACTATAAATTATTAGAACAGGATGCCTTTGCATTTTTGATATTACTAAAATATTCTGGTATATTATAATCATTTGGCAAGTAAGCAATCAATCTTGATTCTGTCATTAATGGCCTAAGTCAGAGGCCTAATTTATTCAACTATACTGTTACTATCTTTTAATTACCTACAAGTTCAAGACTTTAATAATCCCTTTCTCCAACCATTCTCTTTGACCAATAACCTTAATAAGGGCATCAGCCTCTCTACTCACTGTTTTCCCCTTTTCACATCTGGGTTACTGCTCCTAAGATGACACTTATGTTGTGGCTGACAAGTTCATTGACTTAATAAGGAGAGCAAGAAAACTGGCACAGTCACCTGGCTTCAGGAGGATCTGGTGTTTTGGTAGCTTTCCTTGTGTCTCTATGTTTGTATTTTCCTACAATGTATATATATCTTTGGGAAAATCTTATGCAGTCTTATGGGCTAAGTTGCAAGTTACCAGAAGTCTGGAGAATAGACTATACCAAATGGGGCTGCATAGTGATGTCTCTTTTTCTCAAGGTCAACAAGAGCTGAATCCTTGACCACACCTTCTGTATATTTTCTTTGTCTGAAGTCATAGCCCCCTGACAGTGAATTGAAATCCCAGCTAGATATGGGTGCTCTGTCCGTAGGAATATTATTTTTGATTGCATCTATTTTGTAAGATATTTGGTGGGATGGGGCCTAGACTTTTTTGTAAAAGCTGGGACAATTTACTTTTTGTCCAGAGCTGCTTAGGTATATTTTCTCTGGATCAGCCCATTGTGCTTCAAATAGAGCTATTTAACTATACTTGAAACCCACATCACTCTGGTTTTCATTGAATGGCTAATAATAGCCCCCAGCCAAAACCTCTAGTGCTCATTGTTTAAGTTTTGAAGGCTTAGAATGGGTATAAATAGCAATTATTTTCTGTTCCTGCTAGAAACTTGAGGGTCTTTCCCTCCCAGATTGCTATTTTTGTAATGGTAAATTAGGCCATCTTTTGTCTCAATTCTTGCCTAGCCCATAGTCATTGAATGAGCTTTTCCTCCAACTGAGGCCTGAGAAAACGACCTTGATTAAGAAAGGCCAAAGTCATCCACTACATCCCAAGCCATCACCAGTCATTTTGACTTATGTCTTGCCACTGAACTTCTATGACTCTGGAGGAGAGAGTGAGGCTGACTTTTTGTAGCTCTGCCTCATTTAAATCCAATTCTCTGCAAGTCAAGACCTCACCCTTGTGATGTCACTGGTCCTCTTTGAGAATGACAGAGAAATTACCACAACTTTTCCACCTTCCAGAAACCTTGAAGAACTGACTTCTTCAAACACTTGCTTGTTACATATCTGACATCTTATTGACATCTTTAACACCCCATTAACCAAGCATACCTATGATGAACTTGGACTGGAACAAACAAGTCCAGAAAAAGTAGAATGACTAAAAACTGATCACCTATTTCAGGAGACTCAGAGATTGTAGGAGGACAAGGAAATTCTGAGGACTGAGGGGAAATATGGGGTCTGGACAGCCTCTACACTTCAATAGGATTAAATCAGATAATTTTGTTCTTGCATTTAAACCTTAATTCTTGAGGTACTCATGTTTCTAGCTTTCCTGAAGACTTACAGCCCAGAAGTGTTCATTAATTCATAGGAATGTTTCTCTTGTCTTTAATGACCCTAAACATCGGGTGAACTGAGAGTATCTCCAGTTAAGAGAATGATTTTCTTTGTAAAGAAAAAAATATAGGGGACTACATCCTTTTATCATAGGTTCAAGTTGGAGAGGTCTTAGAAATCATCTCATTCAAACCCCTTTTCTATTAACAAGGAAACAAAGCAGAAGTGGGTAACCTGCAGCCTCAAGGCCACATCTAGGTCCTTGGGTGTGGCCTTTTGACTGAGTTCAAATTTTATAGAATAAATCTGAGATTTGTTCTCTGAAATTTGAATTCTGCCCAAGGGCTGCACTTGAGAACCTAGAAGACCACATGTTGCCTGGAGACTTGCCACAGGTTCCCTATTCCTGGACTAGAGAGATAATTGGTTGGTTGTTGTCCTTTGTCTTCAAAGAGGACCAAAATGACATTGCTATGATAAAGAAAAATTTCAGTGTGTCCAACCGTGGCTGATCAGACCAATACGAGCTCGGAATGCTCTACCAAGGTTGGGCACAGATAGTCCATGTGAATATTTGGGGTGGATATCCCAAATTTGTGCATCCTGCATTTACTTTGTGTTGTCTCAATTCTGCTTTGCTCAAAGAGCACAGCACCCTTTCTGATGTGAGCTGAGCCATGGTGAGCAGTCCTTTGACAGTGTCTCTCAACACGTTGCACAATCAATTCCAAAGTTCTTGAGAGAGACCTGGAGAGTGTCCTTGTATCATTTCTTCTGGCCACCATGTGATCGCCTGCCCCATGCTAGGTCTGCACAAAATAGTCTTTTGGGCAAGCATACATTTTGCATTCGAACAATGTGGCCAGCCCTTCGGAGTTGCACTCTCTGAAGCATAGTTTGAATACTTGACAGTTCAGCTTGAGCAAGAACTTCAGTGTCTGGTACCTTATCCTGCCAGGTGATCCTCAGAATCTTCCTAAGACGGTTCAAATTGAAGAGATTCAGTTTCCTGGCATGGCACTGATAGACTGTCCATGTTTCACAAGCATATAACAATGAGGTCAGCACAGCACCTTTGTAAACCTTCCATTTGGTAGTCAGTCTAACAACCTCTTCTCTCCCAAACTTTTCTTCAGATTCTCCCAAACACTGAACTAGCTCTGGCAATGCATGGATCATTGTCAATGTGTACATCCCTGGAAAATACTCTACCAAGGTAAGTGAAGATAGCTAAGAGAAATAATAATGACTTGGCCAATGTCACATAGCTAGTAAGTAGCAGCATCAGAATTTGAACTCAGGTCCACTAATCTCACATCTATCGCTCTTTCAACTACATTCCTCCATACACATGTGTTCCATCCACTCATGGTTTTAAAAAGTAGGTACAGGTTACCCCTTCTCTATAATGTTTCCATTACAAAGAATAAAATGACATGAAATTATACCTTAGGGGAACTTAGAAGCTAGTCTAAGAATGTGAGGCTAATGAATGGAAAAATAATCATCTTCACAAGATACAGAAAATGAGGACTGTTCAGTTTATGTAACCCTAGCCACTGTCCAAGATTTTATCAATAGTTTCTGGGGGTTTGACTTGTTGAAATAGTTCATCGTGACCTTTCTGGATGACAGCTTAATATTGCCACCTAAATTATATTTGTATTTGTCATGGACACAAACAGGAAATAATGAGATGGGAAATCAAGATAAAATTTTTTTTAAATCATAAAGAATTAAGAACTAGGTAAGTGTATTAATTGTGTTTGTCAATTTATATGAAATTCATCAAGGAAATAAAGGACTTAAGACCTCACAACTGGGCTTACTAGGAAGATAGAGAGACCCTCCCCCCTCCCCAAAAGCAGTAGCAGAACATCTGAGTAAAAACTATTCTACCCAGTGAGAAAAATTAATTTTGGTATCTATTATTTATTACTATTATTACTATGTAAATCCATCTGTTTCTTCAGGCCCCTAACCTCTGAAGGTAGCCCAGTTTTTGAAAGGTGAAACAAACTAAGATGATCTACTCCCAGCCTCCAAGGTATCTACCTGGGCAGGAACCTTTACTTGTGTTTATTCTGTAAACAACTGGGAGCTAGGTCCTTCCCCCAGGGACATGTCCTTTTGTCCTTGCTGTTCCCTCTTTAAGATTTAGGGTGACCCGGTGTAAAAAAGGAAGACAAAGTCAGTAAAAGCCTGGTTAAGATGGCTTATGTTTTTCTGGCCAAGTTTGCTAGAGGCAAGCTGGGTTTCATAAACCAGTTAGCATTCCATTCCTTAAGTGCCAGAGAGAGGTGGGTCAGCCACATTTGAAAGCTATTTTCCCTAGTTGTAGATTGATCTGCCCAAGTCCTCTTTTACCCAACATGAAGTGATGGGGGAGGGGAGAACCTAAAACTCTTGACCCACCCCCTCATTAAAATATTCACCAATTGGGATTACTGGGGGAGGTCTCAGTGATGTACTGTCAGGCCAATCAAAAGAAAGACACAAAAAGGTATAAAAGGTATGATGGACCTTCACTCTGAGTCTTTGGCAAAATAGAGGCATGCTACTAACCTGTTCTTTATTAATAGATCATGCACCCTATTAATAAATGGCATTATACTCAGAAATTTTATTTATTGGTTAAATTTCACTTTCTACATAAGAATAAGTTAATGAAATTCAATTCAACAAATACTTATTAATCCCCTACTGTATGCAAAGTTTCCTTTAGGTACAAAACAGAAAAAAACACAGGGGTTAAGTTAGTTGGGTTACTCTTTATCAACTGATTCCTCATCCCCACCCTACTTGATATAATCACAAAAAAGATAGACAAAGTGTTACTATGAAATGTAAAAACAGTCTATCAACCTTCTCCCCTTTACAAGATGGAGGAGGGTTGAGTGAATCAAGTGGACATCAAAAGTAGATGAGGAGTCCTGAAAAGGCTTCTGCAAGTCCTCATACCAGAGGTGCTAATCCTCTTTGAACACTCATACACACCAATTAGAAGGGTAATCTGTCACGGACTGGCCAAAGTTCAGGCCTGTAAAAAAGCATATTTGCCATCTCTAGACACACAGTCCAGTGAGGAAGTAGCCCCAGGGAATGCAACCCTTGGCCATCTAGAGGAAAGCCAACTATGAAGGAAGAATCCTATTGTTGAATGGCAATCACTCTTTGCCTTTCCCCTTATAGAGAAAAGAGAGGTGAGAGTAGGGTAGGGAATTTCTCTCTCCTCCCCCTTACCACAAGCCATAGTGAATTACAACAGAGTCACTCATCTAGCATTAGTGGAGCTCTTTCCATAGAATGTGACCTCTGGCAATAGAAAATTAGCCTAAACCTTGTCAGTAAGGAATCAAGCTACAGAAAAGAGAATTGTCAAGGAGGCCTGCTGAGTGATCTGTGGTTGAGCAACCTATCCAGGAGAGATGTTATCCTCATAGGAAACAGCATGATTATATCATCAGAAAACAAATGATATTTGGGGTACTACTGTGCAGTTTTGAATTGCTTTGGTCACATTATGTGTGTACCTCACTGCCAGTATATTCTATATGCCCATTTTTCCCACTGATGTTACATGTATTTGTTGGAGAGTGTACCCCAGGTTTATGGGGGGATTATTTTTAGCTACTATTCTTACTATGTCATTTTAGTAAATGCCTTTGATTTGAGCTGATTGAGTATATTGACTGACGACTAAAGATAAATGCACCAATGGGGGCTCCAAAGCTATAGATATAGGAAGATAAACCCATATAGAACCTTGAATCTGTAGTATTTGCACTCTGGGACCTAACTAAACCTATAAATGTGAGTTGAGGAATATACCCAGAGAAGGTGCTACAAAAACAAAAACTCTCAAGGAGATTATATTCTACTAGCTGGCGGGCAGGAGAGATGATGGGGAGACACAAGATGTACACAGAGCAGTATAGTATAAAGAAAAGTGAGGGGCAAGAGAATACTAAAAAAAGGGAAAGGGGGAGGAAAAACTCAAAAGAGATGGTACCTAATGTGAGAATTTGAGGGAAAAAAGATTCCTCAGGATAGGAATGAAATAGGATTATATTCCAGTCAAAGATTCATGTTATTACATGGAAGTTGACAACCATTCTAGAGAACAGTTTGGAACTACAAAAATGTGCATACCCTTTGACCCAGAAATATTACTTCTAGGACTGTACCCCAAGGAGATCATTAAAAAGGTCCAGAATATCAGGGGAATTAATGAAGAGAAATGCAAGGAAAGGTGGCCTAGCCATATCAGATCTTAAACTATAATATAATGTAGTAGTCATCAAAACTACTTGGTACTGGCTAAGAAATAAATTAGTAGATCAGTGGAATAAGTTAGGTACATAAAACATGGTAGTCAACAACTATAGTAATCTGATAAATCTGAAGACTCCAGCTTCTGGGATAAGAACTCACTATTTAACAAAAACTTCTGGGAAAACTAGAAAATAGTGCAGCATAAACTAGGCATAGATCTTACATCCTACACAAAGATAAAGTCAAAATGGGTGCATAATTTAGATTAAAAGGCTGATATTATTAGCAAAGTGGGAGATCAAGGAACAGTTTACCTGTCAAGTCTATGGAGAAGGGAAGAATTTATGACCAAACAAGAGATGGAGAACATTATGAAACGCAAAACATGATTACATTAAATTGAAAAGATTTTGCACAAACATAGCCAAAGCAACTAAGATTAGAAGGGAAGCAGAAAGCTGGGAAACAATTTTTACAGCCAGTATCTCTGATAAAGGGCTCATTTTTAAAATATAGAGAGAACTGAGTCAAATTTATGAGAATGAAAGTCATTCTCCAATTGACAAGTGATCAAAGGATATGGAACAGGCAGTTTTTAGATGAAGAAATTAAAGCTATGTATAGTCATATGAAAAAATGCTCTAAATCACTATTGAGTAGAGAGATGCAAATCAAAACAACTCTGAGGGTACCATATCACACCTATCAGATTGGCTAACATGACAAAACATGATGATACATGTTGGAGAAGATGTGGGAGAGTTGGAACACTAATTCATTGTTGGTGGAGCTGTGAGCTAATCCAACCATTCTGGAGAGCAATTTGGAACTGTGCCCAAAAGGCTACCAATACGTGCATACCCTTTGACCCAGTAATGTCACTTCTAGGGCTGTATCCCGAAGAGATCGTTAAAATGGGAAAAAGACCCACATATACAAAAGCATTTATAGCAGCTCTTTATGTGATGAGCAAGAATTGAAAATTAAGGGGATGCCCATCAGTAGGGGAATGACCACAGAAGCTGGGGTATATGAATGTAATGAAATACTATTATGCAAGAAGAAATGATGAACAGGTGAACTTCAGAAAAACATGGAAAGACTTATATGAACTGATGCTGAATGAAATGAGCAGAACCAGGAGAATGTTATAGATGGTAATATCCACAGTGTTTGAGGACTGACTTTGATAGACTTAGCTCTTCTGAGCAATGCAAGGATCTAAGACAATTCCCAAAGGCTCACAATGGAAAATGCCATCCACATCCAGAGAAAGAACTGTGGAGTCTGAACGCAGATGGAAGCAGACTATTTGGTGGTGGCTGTTGTTGTCGTTGTCGCTGTTATTTCTTCTTTCTTGTGGTTCCTCCCATTAGTTCTGTTTCTTCTTCACAACATGACTAATATGAAAGTATGCTTAATGTGAATGTATATGTAGAACCTATATCACATTGCATGCTGTTTTGGGGAGGAGGAGAAAATTTAAAACTCAAAAGCTTACGGAAGTGAATATTGAAAAATAAAAATAAATTAATTAAAAAATAAAAAGTTGGAAGTCAGATTGTAGAGAGCCTTCACTGCCAGGATAAATTCATATTTTATACTATAGACAGTGGAAAGTCACTGAAATTTTTTTTAACAATAGAATGATGAGTCAGACCAGTACCATAGTAATATTATTTTGCCAACTGTTTGCCACATCTTCTCCAATATTTATTATTTTCCTGTTTTGTCATGTCAGTCAATCTGGTAGGTGTCATGTGATACCTAAGACTTGTTTTGATTTGCATCTCTTTAATCAATAGTGATTTAGAGCATTTTTTCATATGACTTTATTTGAGAGGGGAGAGACTAGAGGCAGGAAGACCAATTTTAAAACTATTAAAATAATCCAAATTAGTGGTGATAAAGACCTGAACTAAATTTGGTGACCCTGTGAGTATAAAGAAGGGGATGGTTACAAGAGAGGTTGTAGAGGGGAATCAATTATTCTCAGAAACTAGAGAGAAAAAGAAAAAATAGACACAGAAAGGGAGAAAAAAAATGAATGATCAATGAAGGTAAGCACATTGAGGAGATGGAGAAAGTTAGGGTTAGGGCAAAGAGAAATAGCTTGGCCTTGGCAAGAAGGTTACCTCTTGATGGATTCAAGGTACAGAAAACAACATAAATTTTTGGACAGAACCAGTGTGTGGACTGTGCTTCCTGATTTTGGTTTTTGTTTTAATGGAAAGGGAAGGCAGGGCCAGGGGTGGGGGTGGGGGTGGAGGTAGGACTAGAAATAGCAATGCTAAAAAAGAAGAAAAGAGAAAAAAAATACTTTATTGAAGTATGTTTTAAATGCATAAAAGAGAGAAGAAGAAATTTCAGAAGAACAAATAATCACAACAGCTTTGATACTAATATGTGGGATTTTTATCTTTTTTAAAGTAGTTGTTTACAATAGGGATTTACTGTTTCCTGTACAATCCTTTATGTTCTCTGTACACAGCAATGCTCATGTTTGTTGGGTTCAGATTTTTAGAAATTATCTTTTAAGGAAAAAAGCCATTTCTTCTTTAGAGACAGAAAGAAGAAGGGATTTGTAAAAACAGAAGGATTATTATGGAAGTGAATGTTGAAAACCAAAAATAAATTAATTAGTTTTTAAGAAAAAGATATAGAAGGATTCTGATTTACAAAGTGGGAGAGAAGAGAGAATGTCCTCTTTTATCTCAGAAGTTATATATGTCCACATGGATTTGTCTCGAAGTAGTTTACAGTGAAATATCTCTAATATTTCCTTCTGCCTCTCTTTTCTAAGAGAGATTTTGATTCCTGCAAGGAAAAGCAAGAGATTACGGTCACAGGCAGACCAGACTACTCTGCTCAGAGAGAGTGTACTGTGATAAAATTGTATCCATCTGTCCCCTTGAATATACTTAGTATAGGGGAGGTAATTTTTCAGGTTCAAGCTAATCTCCTGATTGCTGTTACTTAATGAAAATGGCAGGCCCTAAACTTTATATCCAAGTCTTTGCTGTGTGTGTTTGTTGTGGAACTAGCCCCTGTGGAGAAGAAGGTTAAGCTTTAATGTACACTCTGAAAGTCATGTTGACATTTTTTTCCCATTTACTTTTTCCATTTTTTTTTTCCATTTACTTTTAAATGTACCTAGAATGTTATTCTATGGATTCTGTGAATGGACCTAGTCGAGTCAGCTTATCTCAGTCTACAATTCAGCAAGCATTTCTTAAGCACTTACTATGTACTCAGTTCCTAAAGACTAGGGATACAAAGAAAAACAAAAATAACCCCTGTCCTCAAGAAGCTCACATTCAATAATAAATGTTAGAGAAGATGTGAGAAAATTGGGACACTCATGTATTGTTGGAGGTTGTTGTTGTGTTTGTCCTTCATTCTCGAAGAGTACCATGACATCAAGATGATGACATGACTTGCTGTTGACTTTGACTTGAGTGAGGGAGGGTTGTTCAAGGTCACCAACCTCACTTTCTTCTCCTGAGTCATCTGAGTCCAGTAGCCTGATATTCATCAGGACAGTTGGCATTGATGGAGGAATTGTAAACTGATACAACCATTCTGTAAAGCAATTTGGAACTAGGCCAAAAGGGCTATAAAACCACACATATTCTTTGATCCAATAATACCACCACCAGGTCTGTATCCCAAAGAGATCATAAAAAACGGAAAAGGAGATATTTGGACACAAATATTTATAGCAACTCTTTTTGTGGTCACAAAATTTGGAAATTTAGGGGATACCCATCAACTGGAGAATGACTGAACAAGTTGTAGTATATGAATGTAACGGAATGCTATTGTTCCATAAGAAACAATGAATGCAGATTTCAGAAAAACTTGTAAGAACTGGTACAAAGTAAATAAGCAGAACCAG
The DNA here is from genome assembly GCA_023548195.1 of Bettongia penicillata ogilbyi. Taxonomy (NCBI): domain Eukaryota; kingdom Metazoa; phylum Chordata; class Mammalia; order Diprotodontia; family Potoroidae; genus Bettongia; species Bettongia penicillata. Next base: position 2,269,088 of record JAJHZJ010000229.1, read on the forward strand.
GAGAACATTGTACAAGCATCAGGAGTATTATATGATGATCAACTATGAATGACTTAGTTCTTCTCAACAATACAATGATCCAAGATAATTCTAAAGGACTCATGATGCAAAATGCATCCAGAGAAAGAATTGATGGAGTCTGAATATAGATCAAAGCACAATATTTTTATTTTGTGTGTGTGTGTGTTTGTGTTTTTCCTTTTGGTGTGTTTCTTCTTTCACAAGATGACTAATAGGGAAATATGTTTTACATGATTGCACATATATAACGTATATCAAATTACTTGCTCTTATAGGGTGAGGAAAGAGGAGAGAGGAAGGGAGAAAAATCTGAAGCTTAATTTTTTTAAACAAATATTTTAAAATTGTTTTTACATGAAATTGAAAAAAATAAAATTTTTTTTTTAAAGTTCACATTAAAATGGTGGAGACAAAATGCAAATAACTAAATATATACAATATTTGTGCAGTGTAAATTTGAGTAATCTTGGAGATGAGGAACTGGCTTTGAGGAGGACTGAGAAAGATTTCTTATCGAAGGTGGAATTTTAGTTGAGATTTAAAAGAAGCCAGGGAAGCCAGATGGAAGAGAAGAGGGTGGAGGACATTCCAAATTTGAGGAACAGCCAGTGAAAGGGCATGGGGTTCAGAGATGGAATGTCTAGTGTGAAGCAAAGGAGCCTAGTGTTCCTTTCTTCCTCATCAGTGTTAATGGCTCATAGAGTATGTAGAAGGGAGTAAAGTGTAAAAAACTGAGAAGGTAGGAAAGGGTGAGCTTACAAATAACAGAAATGGTCAGATCTGTGCTTTCGGAGTGTTACTTTGATGGTTAAGTGCGGAATGGACTGGAATGTCAAGACACTAGAGACAGGGAAACCAGCCAGAATATCTTCATGGATTGTAGGTACACAAGATACAGCTGCTCGCTAACCTAGGAACCCGAAGTAAGAAACCCTATTTAAAGCCATTGAAGGAAAGTCCACAGCTCTCTGACATCTTTTCTGAGTATGTTTCCTAGTTAGAGAGATAAGTTAAAAATTTCATTTGGATGGCCCTAGCAGTGGCAAGACTCAACGGACAAAGACTCCCAGGCAAAATTTTAGTGGATACTATATAGAGTTTTTCTGGTTCCCGGCTAGATGGTACCATGTACTGAGGAAACCATGCAACAGTATTTACCTAGGACCATTTGGCTTCTCACTTCAAGGGGAGCAAATTCCAGTCAACTCAAGATTACTAATCCCTGAGGGAAAAGACCCCATGCATTTTCTTTCTAAAGCAGGAAACATAATTTCTATTCCTTTGTAAATTAGGCTGTGATTAAACCTGTGTGTGTGTGGTGGGAGATGGGGAAGAATTTAAAATAGAGAGATCCCTCATTGGGAAAAAAAAAGGGGGGCAATACCTTAGTCCCTGGTGAACCTAGTGCCCATTTTTTGTTATAGCACTTGTTACCCAGCAGAACTCAGAAAAGAGGACTTCTCAGAGTGCACATATACCTCCCAGACTAATGTCTCAGTTAAGGTCAGAACTGAAAAATCATTGAACAGATTAATCCCTGTAGTATCTTTTCACATAGATCTGAGAGATACTTTTTCTAAACAGAGACTTCAAAACTGTATTTTGCTTTTTGGAGTCAATTTTTTCCTTAAAATCAATAAGCAATAAACACAGCAGGACTTTATATTCTTTACACTTCTCAGGCAATTATATGAACATAAAGATAGGTTGACTGTTTAAAAAAAATACCTAAGAAAGCCTGGTTATTCCCTTGTCATATTTTCATCAAGTATTACTTCTCAGGCTACATAAGCCACTTTAATAAATATTTTATAGAGTTTAGAAAGCAGACAAATGATCTGTAGTTGCTAACATCTCCTCAGAAGCCTTTTTAGTTCTTTGTTTGTTTTTTAATAGAATGGAAAAAGGACACAGAAATGCCTTCTTTTCCAGTTTTTGGAACTTTCTTCCTTTTTGAGATATCTTGAGAATCCATCCCTAAATGCTTTTAAAATTGTGTCATCTCCAGCAAATATTTCTTCTGCATACAATCAGTCACCTTAAGACTTAAAATACAAGCTCATTTGCAAAATGCTAGAGGAAGGGAATGTTTGAATGTTTCACAAATCAACAAAATAATCTGTAGCTACATTCCCTTTCCATCCTTATCTCCTATTAATCCTTTTATGAGAGGACACATTTCTTTGGGAGGTATTATCTCCCTTCAAGCCTATGTGGGGCTCAGGAGGTGATGATACTACCTCAGTATGAACTCTGACTAGATGGTGGTGTGAACAAACAATCAGAAGGGATCATGGGAAAAGAGGTGCAGTGGGGTTTGGTGTACTGGCAATGCAACATTCACAGCACCTAAGGTGGCCATGCATATCCTGGTGCAATTCTGAATTATGAAATACCACAGACTTTCCACATGGAAGACAGAACTAAAACATTTATTCAGACAACAGAAAGCCAAATCCATCATAGTAACAAAAATCTATACATAGTAACAATGTAGAGAACAATACCATCCCCAAGACCTCCCCCTGCAAGGCTTCCCACAAACCAACTCCATTAAACAAATCACAAACAGGCTCTCATAAACAAAATCACAAACAAACTGTTTCACTCATGCTACCAACAACCTGCTTGCCTGCATCCTTCCTAACTCTGACTAGACTCTGACCAACTTCCTCCCAGCTCTGCTCTACCCTTCCTGTTCCACTTGTGAGACACACCAAAGAGCTAAGTTTCCACAAAATTACTAGCTGATGAAGTCACTGAGAATGTCAGATAATAAGAAAGCTAGCAGACTGCAGGTGGACTCAACCAATCAGGAGACAGACCTTCAGAAAAGACAGTGGCCTTCAGAAAAATCACAAAATTCTTGATAAAGGGAAACCAGCTTAAACCAGTAGGAGAAAATGACCTAGAATAACTGGGAGAAAACTTTTCGTCACTGTACTTGCCTAATGAACCTCATGCATATGAGTAGATACACTCTGAATAAAATTATCCCTCCATTTTCTGATCATGGGACCTTTGACAAGGAAGGGGCACATGCTTACACATGCTTAGGGGGAAAACATACAGTGGGCATGTCAAAAGATTGTGACCCTAAAGAGAATGGACAAATCTGTCCTCTGACGGGAGGATCTGTCCTGAACTAACAGTATAAGAATACTCTCATTTCTGTATCCAGCACTCCCTCCTCCTGAATAGAGGGATGGGGTCCACTTTGGCCAAAGCGTTCAATTCCCCTGAACTCTCCTGCAGTAAGTTTTCCTTGAAACCCTTTTAGTGTCAGGCATGTTTCTAACATGCTGGTTCAGCAAGCTCATCCCACCACATGTGACTTGGGCTTCCGTGTAATTTAAGCAGGTCACATAGGTATATTAATGAATGGCACAGGTTTTTCCATTTAAATTACTATTACAGTCCACCCCAAGATCTTTCATATTTATTATATAGGTCGGTGTGGCAACTAGTATCAACAGAATGGTAACAGGAATAACAGAAAATAAGCATATAAAACAATGTCTTGGATAACTGGTATCAACAGGACTTTATAATAATGTAACAGGGATCACACAAAATAAGTACATAAAATAATAACTTAGGGTGGGGCTTGAGCATAAGCACTGCATCACTCCATCCTCAAATGAATGGGGCCCAAAATCTTGGGGTAAGGGGTGAATGTCTCTTCTTCCATAGCTATTTTCTGCTGAGATTGGACGTAGAGCTGTCCCTGCCCCAAGAGGTCCTATTTGAGGGGTCAGTTCTTTAGCTGGCTTCCAGAGCTTGATCAACACCAGGTCCAGGGATGACACATAACAGTCGTGGACAGGGAATAACATCTTGCTTATGCTATCAGGCATCTGCTGGTGGAGGATACTAAGCCTGCAGAAAACAAATCTGAAAAACAAGGTGAACAGACAAAAAGCCAAAAAGAAACAAGGAGATAATAACCAGAAGCAGGGGAGATATAGTGTCACCCATGCTTCTGGAGTCCACAAACACACTATCATAGGCTCATTCACTGTTGTTTACTGTTTTCTAACTTACGGTTTGGGGATCATCATTCTGGTTAGAGGTGTACTTCCTTTAATCTGAGCTGGGGCCTGGCCAACATCCCATTCTCCCTGCACTTGTGACAAAGTTGGATACAATGTTTCAGGAGGATATGCAGGGGTACTTCTCTCCTAAAATTAAGAGTCTTCCCGCAATACATTCTGTATAGTTCATTAGTTGGAATGCCATCTATTCTTCCAAAATCTACCCCTGCTCTCGATAGAGCAGTGAATAATTCTTTCCTTGTCAATCTGTGTGTGTGTTCATCCTTCATTGCCGAAGATCATGCCATCAGAGAAATAATGACATGATTTGCACTTGACTTTGTTTTGAGTGAGGGAGGGCTGTGCAGGTCCCCAGCCTCACTTCTCCTCCAGAGCCATCTGGATCCAGTAGTCACTGGATATTCATCAGGATGACTGGAGATGACTCAGGATGAGGCAACTGGAGTTAAGTGAAGTCACTTAACCCTTGTCAATCAATTTAACTTTGAATCCTTTGACTATTTACTCTTCTTTCTTGAGGAAATTTGTCTTTTTCACTGATTCTCCCCATTCAAGATATCAATGATTCTCCCATCCTTTGAGTGAGCTAACTCAAAATATATGTGACCTCCGACTGAGTGAAATCCTCAATTACCTCCCCAAACACGGTGGGGCCCCCTTGATTCTCCTATTGTGCTTCTGCCTGAGAAACTGCCTACATGTCCTTTCTCTTGTTACTTTTTTTGCTTCTTTTTGTGAGTTAAACTACCAACAGCTTTTTCTACCACCTGAGACCCTCCAGCTTGCTCTTCTAAAGGAGTGTTTGAATGCCACAAAATAAAAAGCCTCTCATGCAAACCAGCCAACTCCATTTTCATCTGAGCCTTATCCCCTAGCACCTTGTAGCACCAACAAGCTATTCACAGTGCCTACAGTGGCAATGAATATCCTGGTGCAATTCTGAAATATCACAGACTCTCCACAGGAAAGACAGAACCAAAACATTTATTCAGACACCAACAAGCCAATTCCATCATATTAACAAAAATCTATACACAATAACAATGCAGAGAACAACACCATCCCCAAGCCTTCCCCCTCCTAGGCTTCCTACAAACTAGCTCCATTAAACAAATCACAAGCAGGACCTATTAAATAAAATCACAAACTCTTTCACTCAGGCCAGCCAACAGCCTGCTTGCCTGCATACTTCCTAGCTCTGACTAGACTTTGACCAACTTCTTCCCAGCTCTGCTCCACCCTCCCTGTTCCATCTGTTCAGCAAGCCCCTCCTATCACATATGACTTAGGCTTCCATGTGATTTAAGTAGGTCATATGGGCCTATTAATGAATGGGAAAGATTTTCCCATTTTAAATTACCAATACAGATGGAGAGGAAAATAGATGTACAGCCAGCAGGCTTATCTTAGATTCATCTAAGTTCTATCTCTACAAATAGGATTCCCCTCAATCATATACCTTTTGGAAGAGTAAGGCAGCAGAGAGCACTCCTTAGATATTTTGGGTTCTTGTCTTTCCTTTCTTTCTTACAATGGAAACTTTATGAAAGCAAGGCATTTGTTATATCTATTTTTTGCTCCTCCAGCACTTTATATAGTGCTTTTATCACACTTTGATACTACTAAAATGAATCCAGGATCTTATCAACATGGATATTCTTCACTTGTGCAAATTGAAATTCTCTTTGCTTGTCTGTATCTCCTTAGATATTCCATAAAGGATTAATAAATACTTACTGCATTTAATCTACTGAAAGTAGTGAAGATCTTCCTCCTTAAGCTTCCTTCTTTCCTTCTAATTTTGACTTCATTGGTTTTATTTCTGCAAAAACTTATTGATTTAATGTAATCAAAATTATCCATTTTACCTCCTCTGATTCTTTCTATCTCTTGTTTAATTTGTTCCATCTCTGTAGATCTGAAAGGTAATTTTTTTCTTTGCTCCTCTAATATGCTTATTTATGATGTCACCCTTTATGTACCCACAATGTACCCATTTTGAGTTTATCTTGGTATACAGTATGAGATACTGGTTTATGCCTATTTTCTACCAAAGCGATTTCCAGTTTTTCTAGTTCTTACCCCAGCGGATAGGATTTTTGATTTTATCAAACACTAGATTCTGTGCTCACTTTCTTCTTAGGTACATTAGATTCTCTTAGGTACATAGCTTCTCTATTAGGTACCTAATCTATTCCACTGATCAACCACTCTATTTCTTATCCAGTGATAGATTGCTTTGATGATAACTACTTTGTAGTATAGTTTGAAATCTGGTATTGCTAGGTAGGCCCCCTTTCTTCATTTTGTTTTTATTAATTCCCTAGAGTAACAAAATTTCCAGATAAAGATGTCATTTCTTTCCAACTTTATAAAGTAATTATTTGGTTGTTTGATTGGCATGGCATTGAATAAATAAATTAATTTAGTAGTATTGTCATTTTTATTACATTGGCTTAATACTTCTCCTGTGGTTTGGATCTGCTCTTATATGTGTAAAGAGTATTTTATAATTGTGTTCCTGTATTCCTGTGTGTGTCTTGGCTAGTAGACTCCCAAGTATTTTATACTGTCTGCAGTTATTTTAAATAGAATTTCTCTTTTTTTCTCTTCCTGCTAGGTTTTGTTGGTAATATATAGAAATGCTGATATTTGTGTGGGTTTATTTTCTATCCTGCAATTTTGCATAAGTTGTTAATTTTATTGACGAGGTTTTAGTTGCTTTTCTAAAGCTCACTAAATATACTCTCATATCAACAGCAAAAAGTGATCTTTTTTTCCTTTTTGTCTAGTCTTATTACATCAAGTTCTTTTACTTGTCTTCTTGTTTTGACTAGCATGTCTGCTACAATATTGAACTATAATAATGACAACGGACATCCTCATTTGATCCTTAATCTTATAGGAAAGCCTTCTGATTTATCTCCATTACAGATAAAGTCCAATCTTGGTTTTATGCTTTTTATTTTAAGGAAAGCTCCACTAGGGGATATAGGAAAAGTATACAAATATACCATTGGTGGAGCTGTGAACTAGTCCAATCATTCTGGACAACAATTTGGAAATATCCTCAAAGGGCTATAAAATTGTTCATACCTTTTGACCAGCAATACCCCTATTAGATCTATCCCAAAGAGGTCAAAGTAAAAGGAAAATGAACTATATAGGCGAAAATATTTATAGCAGCACTTCTTGTGGTGGTAAAGAGTTGGAAAATGAAAGGATGCCTATCAATTAGGGAATGGCTGATCAAGTTATGATATATGATTATGATAGAATCTTAAAGTGCTTTAAGAAATGATGAGGGGGATACTTTCAGAAATACTTGGGAAGACTTACATGAACTGATGCAAATTGAAGTAAGCAGAATCAGGCAAACATTATACACAGTAATAGCAATATTATAAAATTAACCAAGTATAAACATGGGTAACTGAACAATTAAATGATCTAAGACAATTCCAAAAGTCTTGTGATGAAAAATGCTTATCTCCCTCTAGCTAAAGAATTGATGGTCTCAGAGTGAATATTTACAAATGTTTTTTGTTCCTTGCTTTTTTCTTTTGCAACATAGCTAATTGATGTTTTGTATGACTTCTTACGAACAGCAGGTGTCATATTTCTTGCCTTATCAGTGGGTGGGAGAGGGGCTAGAGACAGAGAGGGAACTTTCAACTGAAAATAATACTAAAATAAAAATTTCAAAGGCAAAAGGAGGAAAGTATTTTTAAAAGAAAAATGCCATTTATTCCTATGCTTTCTGGTATTTTTAAAAGGAATGTGTGTTGTTTTTGTAAAAAGATTTTTCTATTTATAAATTTTGCTCTTGTTCATATTGATAGGGTCAAGTATGCCTGTAGTTTTCCTAACATTGAACCAGTCCTGCACTCCTGGTATAAATCCAGCCTGGTTATATGATTTTTCTGACTAATTGTTATGATCTCATTTTATTTAAAAATTTTGCTTCAATATCCATTAATGAAATTGGTATATCGTTTCCTTTCTCTGCTTTTATTCTCCCTAGTTAATTATCAAAACCATATTTGTGTCAGAAGAAATTTGGTAGGACACTTTTATCTATTTTTTTGAAAAAGGTTAGTATTGGAATTAGTTGCTCCTTAAAAGTTTAGTTGAATTTGCTTACAAATCCATTTGTTCCTGTTTTTGCTTCTGTTTTTCCTTAGGGTTCTCATTTATGACTTGTTCAATTTTTTTTCCTAAGTTATTTAAATATCTTTTTTCTGTTTCTGTTCACCTGAATAATTTATATTTTTGTAAATATACATCTATTTCATTTAGACTTTTATTGGCATAAAATTAGGCAAAATAGCTCCTAAAATTGTTTTAATTTTATCTTTATTGGTTGTGTATTTATTATTTTTATTTTTGATACTGATGATTTTGTTTTCTTCTTTTTTTAATCAAATAAGTCAATAATTTATCTATTTTATTGTTTCATTTCTTTTCCCATAGAATCAGCTCCTAGTTTTTTTCTGTTGGATGGTTATTTTACTTTCAAATTTATTCATTTTTCTTTTGATTTTTAGGATTTTTATTTTAGTGTGTGCCTCTCTTTCATGTGTTTTCTAGGTTTCTTTAGTTGCATGCCTAATTCATGATCTGTTCTCTCATTTATTGATATAAGCATTGAGAGATAAATTTTTCCTTACATCCCACAAATCTTGTCTCATTATTATTATTATTTTTAATGAAATGTTTTATTGTTTCTATGATTTATTCTTTGATCCACTCATTCTTTAGGATTAGATGATTTATTTTTCAATTAATTTTTAATCTATATTTCAAATGTCCTTTATTGAATATAATTTTTATTGCATTAGGGTCTCATAAAGATGCAATCAATATTTCTGCTTTTCTGCGTTTTTTGGTGAGGTTTTAATGTCCTAATAGAAGTTCAATTTCTGTGAAGGTGCCATGTACAACAGAGAAGCAGCATACTCTCTCCTATTTCCATTCAATATTTTCCAGAGGTCTATCATATAAATTTCCAAGAAAGAGGTAAGGAAGGTAAATTTGGATGGTCAAAAGATGCCCAGTTGACTTGGGTTTTACTGGCCCTTTCCCTTCCCCTCCCCTCCCCTCCTCTCCTTTCTCCTGTCCTATTCTGTCCTGTCCTGTCCTCTCTCAAAATCGTTAACCTACTGCATTCTTAAACTGGGACTCCAATGGGTCCCTGCCTAAGGGCTCCTCTGGACCTTCCTAGCTTTACAATGATTATCAATAATAACTGTTGCTGTTTCCCACCCAGCCTTTTTCTGGATCTCATTAAAGGCCATGTGCTGGCTACTTCTTAAACAGGCTTATTCAATCAATGGGCGTTCCCTCACCCTAAGTGAGTAACTGCAAAGACCTTGGCCTGAAGGGTCCAAGGCCTCCCAGTGCATCCTAGGTCATCTCTAGACATCCTGAGGAATATCAGGTCACTGGATTCAGATGATTCTGGAGAAGAAGTGAGGCTAGCAACCTGCACAGCCCTCCCTCAGTCAGAACATAGTGCAAGTCATGTCAAGTGCAAGTCATGTCTTCATTTCTCTAATGGGAAAGTCTTCTTCAGCAATGAAGAACAGACACAGACAACAACATCTGAGATGAGATGCATCTCAAGTAATCTACAGTTACTTACCTGGAAAATGCTCTTTTCTGTAAGCTGCCTACATGCAGTTTATTGTGATTGCCTTTATAGTATAAAATATAGACTCATAGTGACTCAAGGGAGAGCCAACCATATCTTCTTCCAGCTCTACCCCTGCCAAACGAACTTAATAAAATTCTTTCTAGAAGTTTTTTTCAGATTTGGATTTTGTTCTTGACCAACATTTTCTCTTCAGTTCTGGTCTTTTTGTCAAGGATATTTAAAAGCTCTCTTTTATTAAATATCCATTTTTTTCCTCTGTAGAATTATACTTAAGGTTTACTGGACATTGTTACTCTTGGTTATAATCCAACCTCCTTCCTTCTAGAAATTCATCTTCCAAGCTTTTTATCCCTTTTTGTTGATAGATGCTAAATCTTGCAAGACCTTGACTTTGATTCCACAATATTTAAATGATCTCTTTCTGACTGCTTTCAGTATTTTCTCCTTGACTTAGGAGCTCAATATTTTGGCTATGATATTCCTTAGAGTTTTCTTTCAGGAAGTGATCATTAGATTCTTTCAATGTCTATTTTGCCCTCTTTTTCTAAGATGTCTGGACAATTTTCCTTTTTAATTTCTTGAAATATGATATCCAGGCTCTTTTTTGATGATGGTTCTCAAGTAGTCATAATTCTAAAATTATCTCTTCTCATTATGTTTTCCAGATCAGGTGTTTTTTCTATGAGATATTTCACATTTTCTTTATATGTGTTTTACTCTTTTCACTTTGATTTATTGTTTCTTGATGTCTTGTGTAGGTAGTCATTAGCTTCCACTTGACCAATTACAATTTTTAAGGAGATTTTTCTTCAATGAGATTTTGTATATCTTTTGCCATTTAGTCAATTCTCATTTTTAAGGAGTCGCTTTATTCAGTATCTTTGTACCTCTTTTACCAAGCTGCTAATTTTCTTCTTTTCATAATTTTCTTGAATAGTTATCATTTATTTTCCCCAAATTTTCTTCTACCTCCCTCATTTGATTCTTATAATCATTTTTGCTCCTTTTAAAAATATCTGTCTTTAGCCCTTGTAGTTATTCTTTTTTATTAATTTATTTGTTTCCAGTTTTCTACAATTATTCCCATAAGTGTTAGGTTTTCTCCCCCCCCACTCTCGCCTTCCCTCCCCAAGACAGCATGAAATCTTATATGGTTTCTATACATACATTTTATTAAGCACATTTTACATTAGTCATGTTACACAGAGGAATTAAAATGAGTGGGGGAAACCACAAGAAAAAACAAAACATAACACAAGAGAAAATATTCTGCTTCATTCTGTGTTCCAGTTCCACAGTTCTTTCTCTGGATGAGGCATTTTGCCTCAAGAGTCCTTTGGGAATGTTTTAGGTCATTGCATTGCTGTGAAGGACTAAGTCTACCAGAAAAATTCCTCATACATTGTGTTTATTACTGTGTACAATGTTCTCCTGGTTCTGCTCCTTTCACTCAGTGTCAGTTCATATAAGTCTTTTCAGGCATCTCTCAAATCTTCCTGTTCATCATTTCTTATAGAACAATAGTATTCCATTACATTCAGATACCACAACTTGTTCAACCATTCCCTAATTGATGGGCACCCCATTGGTTTCCAGTTCTTGACCACCACAGAGATAATATTTTTACATGTGGGTCCTTTTCCCATTTTCATAATCTCTTATGATATAACCCTAGAAGCTGTATTGCTGGGTCAAAGGGTATGCACAGTTTTACAGTCCTTTGGGCATAGTTCCAAATTGCTCTCCAGAATGACTGGATCAGCTCACAGCTCCACCAACAATGAATTAGTGTTCCAATTTTACCACATCTTCCCCAACATTTATCATCTTCCTGTTTTGTCCTGTTAGTCAATCTGATAGGTGTCATGTGGTACCTCAGAGTTGTTTTGATTTGCATCTCTCTAACCAATAGTGATTTAGAGCATTTTTTTCATATGACTATAGATAGCTTTAATTCCTTCCTCTGAAAACTGCCTGCTCACATCCTTTGACCATTTATCAATTGGGGAATGACTTGTATTCTTTTAAATAAAACACTTTTCACACAAATAAAGTCAGATCTAAGTAACTGGAAAAGCATAAGTTGCTCATGGACAGGTAGAACTAATATAATAAAAATGAAAATTCTACCTAAATTAATTTACTTATTCAGTGCCATACCAATCAAAGTACCAGAAAATTATTTTTGAGAGCTAGAAAAAATAATAACAAAATTCATCTGGAAGAACAAAAGGTCCAAAATATAAAGGGAATTAATGAAAAGGAATGCTAGGGAAGGAGGTCTAGCCCTACCGGATCTCAAATTGTACTATAAAGCAGTAAGCATCAAAACCACTTGTTGCTGATGTAGAAATAGAGGGGTAGACCAGTGGAATAGGTTAGGTACTCAAGACACAGTAGTCAATGAATATAGCACTCTACTGTTTGATAAACCCAAGGACCCCAGTTTTGGGGATAAGAGCTCACTGTTTGACAAAAACTGCTGGAAAAAACAGATAACAGTATGGTGGAAACTGAGCATAGACCAATGCCTGATGCTGTACACAAGAATAAAGTCTATACATGATCTAGGTATAAAGGTTGATACTATAAACAAATTAGGGAAGCAATGAATAGTGTATTTGTCAGATTTATGGAGAATGGAGAAATTTATGACCAAACAAGTGACAGAGAACATTACGAAGCGTAAAATGGATAATCTTGTTATTCTTATTGGGCTTCTATACAATCTACAAGTTTCTTTGTAAATGTTTTCCAGTCATTATCTTCTTTTGAGTTTGTCCTCAACTTCCTGTCACCATAGTAGTTCCTTATGATCAGGTTCCTTTTTTCATTGTTATTTGCTCATTTTTCCAACTACTTCTTGACTTGGATTTTATGTCAGTGTTTTGATCTGCTCACTTCTGAGGGGGATGACTAGCCTGCATTTCTTTCTTTTATGTCTTTCTCCTATTTTCACAGTTCAGTCTGGGAAATTTTAGGGTTTTAGTGCTTCCAAAATGATATGATCTAAAGAAAGGTTTGGTCACTGTTCTCCTAATCTGTGTTCTGTTTTTTATTCAGTTAGGGCCTCTGTTCCTCATGACTGTGATTACTTCTCTCCATCCTGGGACTATGACCTGGAATTGGGTAATTGGTGATAAATGGGGTGACCAAATCCTAGGCTCTCTTTCTGACCAGGTGTTCCATCATCTTACTGTCCCTTGGTGCTAGTACTACTTTAGACACTGCTGCTCCGTCCAATGATGAGATTCAAACAGAGTAGTCAATGAGAAGCTTCAAGTACCGCTTAAAGACACTTTTGGAGAAGATGAGATTCAAGTAGGTTGGTTCAGGAAATATTAAATTAAGAGGGATGCCCTTTGCCCCACCCCCCTAGGGTGAACAGTGGAACACAAAATTCCTGAAACTCTGAAAGTACTGTCCCTGGTCACCTCATTCACCCTTCCAGGGCAGGTTTTACTCTATAAGAATCTCTGGCCTCCCTTGGCTAGGGTCATCCTCCTTAAGCAGAGAGTATCCCCCTTAGCAAATTCCTCCTTAAATGGGGAGTGTTGGGTGTCTCCCTTACTTGGGCATTCTCCTTGAGTAGAGATGGGGTACCCTTAAGATGGGGTATTCTTTGATGAGCATCTCCCTTAAGGACCTATCTTCCTTAAGTGTTCCTCTCCCTTTCAAGGCTGCTGCCTCCCACCCTTAAACTGGGTTCTCCCTTAAGTTGCATCTCCCATGAAGCGCAGGGGAGACTGCTTGGAGTGTTGTGTTGTATGTTACTCCCAATAAATATCTATATTTGATTTGGAGATAACTGAGTCAATTCTTTCCAGACTGCCTTGCACCGCAACATTTTGGGGTTCCCCTGACCCTTATCACCATCACTGCTGTTTCCCCTGAATCATGGTTGTCCCCCGCCACCATCATGTGAATGTCCACAGGTCTCTCTTTGTCTTCCTAAGTTGCCCTAGACTTTAAAAATGATTCAATATGACATTTTCTTCTCTTTCCCATCGAGTTCTTTTTAATGTTTTCTGTGGTGATTTTTTAGGAGAGGTTGTGGAGGAGGTTTGGCAGTTGTAACCTTTCACTCCATCATCTTGACTCTGCCTCCCTTTTTAATACTTTGAATCTACCAGTGTTTCACTCAGGTTATCTATCTCTACATGAAGCATTCCCTTATCCCTCCTTTTCTGGAGTACTTCACTCTTACCAACTGACTTGTCTCTCAACTGTCCTAGTCATATATGTCCTAAGAAATATCTATTATGCCAATTACAATCCTAAATTTAGAGCTGGAAGGGACTCTAGAGAACATCAAGTCCAATCCTCATTTCTTTATTATAAATCATTTTTGACAGGATCTATCAATCCTTTTTTTTTTATTTTTAAGTCCACCAAGCATTATTTCCACTTTACTGAGGGCCAATTACTATATTTATTCCTCAGAGATAACAATATTTGATAATTCAGTCATGTTGCATCACTGCAATATTGGTGTTAAAAAAAAGAGATAATCTTTTGTAGCAGGGAGCAACTTGGAAATTACTATGTAAATTCCCAAACTTGATAAAATATAATCTCATCCTCCTATTCAAATTTGGTGTTGTCAAGTTAAGTAAATTTTCATAAATATTTGTAAAATTAAATGTAGATGTTGTCAAAATTTTGTTGCCAACAGGAATATAGGACAAAAATAACAAACTCTTCTGTATCCTTTTAATTTTCCTAAGTGAAGCTCCAACATGAGATGCATGGCCTTGCCATTAGTGACCTAGGGGATAAAAAGAGCTAAAAGGGATTTTCTCACTCTAACCTAAATAATAGACAGTCTAGGGAAGTGTATGGAGAGGCAGAAGCAAAGCGATCTAAAGTAGACCCGATTAAAGCACTTTTTTCCTGGTTGGAACGGTATGCTTTTAGATATGACTCACAAAAGAGCTAAAAGGCTGTAAGAATGTGGTAGAAAGAGATCTTTGATAATTTACCTTGAGAAGAGTCCTCATAGGCACTGTAATTCCATGTGGAACCAAAAGATGAGCAGCAGAGCAGACAATCATTCATAGAGAACAAGTAGATAGTTGTAAAGGAGAGAACATACTATGCAGAAAACTCATAGCTCAACAGAGAAAAAACAACTCATGGCTTAGCAGAGAAAGATAGGAACATGACATCGATAGTCAAAGTTTTGGAAGTAGAGGTGGGGTTCCATGGAGATACCCAGATTATGACTTGCCCTGGCTATTTATATCTCATTATGCCTGAGCATTTATCTTCCTATATTCCTTCTACCACTGGTACCATGAGAATCTTTAGAAGGGCATTTTTTTATGTGTATGAGTGGATTTTTCTAATGATTTATTTTATTATTCTATTCAATTACATGCTTTTTGGTTTGAATTAATGTGTCTCCTGGTTTGATTTGTCACAATGAATCATCAGTGGGGGCTCATGAGTGGATTTGAATAGATGCTGACTCAAAAGTATGCCTGGAACCTGGGATCTATAGCTATTGAGGCTGCAGGCTATATGAAAATGAAACTGGCATTTTTTAACCATGATCTATACTCACAAATGATATTATTAGAATATATAATAATATATAATATACAAATGTATAATATAATATGTATTATAATATGATATATAAGATACATAAAATATTAACTCTCTATACTGTCTCTATACCCAGTACACTACATGAAAAGGTGAGATTTTCTAAACATTTCTGAAAGCACAGTTCAAAAATCAAGGCTTCAATCTTCCTTTATACCTTGCCAATAACCTATTCAAAATTGTTTGTCTTTGACATATTTTTGTCATTATATAGTTTTCTTATTTCTGTTTACTTAATTCTGCATCACTTCATATATCTTCCCAGTTTCTCTGAAAACATCCCCTTAATCATTTCTTACATTATGATAATATTCTATCACATTTCGGTATCATAACTTGTTGATCTTAATTCCCTGAATGATAGGGTGGAAATATTTGGCACCTCCTCTTACTCTGGAGCTGGGGTGGGGAAGCTGCAACCCTCGAGGCTACATGTGACCTTCTAGATTCTGGGGTGAGGCCTTTTGACTGAGTCCAAGTTTTATAGAACAAAACCTTGTGTTAAGGGGATTTGTTCTGTGAAGTTTGGATTCAGTCAAAGGGTCATACTTGAGGACCTAGAGGGCCACATGGAGCCTTGAAATAGGAGATTTTCTATCCTCCAGCCCTCTCCAGCTCAGCATCTGCCTGGTTCTGGAGTGTTCAGTGTGACTTTCCATGTCAGGACTCCTCATGGGGACAGTGTCCCCAGTATCTACAGACCTCTGTCTCCAATGCCAACCCTAGCTGGACAAAGGATTCACTGTCATTTCCCACCCAACTGCTTTCCTGGACTTCATGATCTCCAGAAACTCATCCCTGTGCAAGATGAAATCGACTCTGAAACTCACTTCTTTAAATCCTCTCCTTCCCCAACTATAGGATTTCATCATGTCCCTACGTTGTATAAACCCCCACCTCCTGCTCTTTCACTTCTGTTGGAAGTGAGCCCATCTAACAAGCCCTCAACTGTGAGAAACATACTTATCTTAAATAAAGAACAATACCTGTTGTGAAATCAGGAAAACCTTTATTAATCTTTGCATCCATTTGGGTAGCCTCCCCAGTAAAGTTACAAGACTACTACAACATGTTTAGAAAGATGGTGTTTCTTATACTGTTTTCTAACTTTGGATACCCTGGGATACTGTCTCCTGACCATGTGACTCCATGTTCCCCTCTTTGATAGGCCCTTCCTCACACAACTCCTTGGGCCTGAGCATTAGTTTCTGACCTCTAACCTGTCCATGCTAGGTCACAATCCTTATCACGAGGAATGTGGAAAACAGAACTTTCTTGCTTCCCCCAACTTCTTTCCCCGTGTTACTCCTCTGTTCGATTATAAGCTTCTCCAGGGGAGTGACTGTCTTATGCCTTTCTTTGTAAATTGTTTATTGAAAATAATTAAGTTTAATTTTAAATTCTAAATTTAATTTACAACCATTCTTCTTAAACCATCAATCTGTCTGGAGGGTGCTTACTAGAGAAGGCTTTTTTTTAAACTTGAATTCCTACATGCTTAATCATTAAATCAACAACTAGTTATTGAAATTCTATTATACTTACTCTTCTTAAGGCTGTGGGAACACTAGGAGTGCTTCTCATAGCTTAGCACAGTGATTAGCACATAGTAAGGCTTCATACACACTCATTGACTCTGCCTCTGACTTTTTCTTGGATTTTCTATCAGGATTTGGACAGAGGCATTTTCTGGATCTATTTGAAGGTGAAACTCTGTACTTCTTCCTGCTTCTCCTCCATGTTCTCAGATTTCAAATGGTACTTTCCTTTGTTCCTCTCCATTGTGCTTATCATGTATTATTTAGTGATATAAACATATATAACACTCATATCTGTAATACTCTTAGTAAGTGTTTGCCAAACAGAATTGATTTAAATTAGGAAGAGGAAATCAGAAAGGTCACATTAGACTAAGCAGAAACTAAAAAAAAAAAAAAATCTCTGCTGGAGGGGATAGAATTATAAAAGCATTTGTCAAATTTATTTTAAACTGTTTTCATCATGTCCCTCCCTGGTTTCCATGGCCCCTTTTGCCCTATTGCTTTTTTTGGGGAAGGGATGACTCAGTCAGCAGAGAGCAGATCTGTGAGCACATTTCTTAAAGGAATCTAGGATGAGAAACTCCCAGGATCAAGGCACAGTGCTAATTTCTCTCCAATTAATAGTCTTAGAGAATAGCCTGTCTCTTAGGTAGGATTTGAACCCAGATCTTGACAATTTTTTGTATCCCCAATGTTTAGCACATAAATAAATGCTTATTGACTATTTCAAATTTCACCTTTTCTATGAACACCTCAAACAGCACAATTTAATAATCAGTTATATGTTGTAACATGTACAGTCTCTAAATAGGGTAGAAGCATTTCCTTCCATCCCCACGTCCCCTTCACTTTCAGTCATTTCCTGTCATGTCAGACTTTTTGTGACCTCATTTGAGGTTTTCTAGACAAATATACTGGAGTGGTTTGCCATTTCCTTCTCCAGTTCATTTTGCAGATGAGTAAACTGAGGCAATTTCCCAGGGTTACACAGCCAATAAGTATCCCAAGTTGGATTTGAATTGAGGTATTGCAGACTATAGAACATGTCCTCAATCCACTGTACCACCTAGCTGCCCTTCCCCACTGCATTTAGCATTTCCAAATCTAGTCTTCAAGCCTTCAAAATCTCTTCTGGCCCTGCTGACCTTTTCCTCTTCTCAACTTCTACATAGCATTAAAATGCTAAATTGCCCATACCACGTAATTTGCATTTAAATATATACTCTTAGTAGCTCAATTCTCTGACTGATTAGTGAATATATTTCTTGACCAAGCAAGGTGGGAAATCCCCTTATAGCTAAGGCATGTTGCTGTTCAGTCATTTTTTCTGTCTTTCTAGTTTCCTTGGCTAAGATACCGAAGTGGTTTGGTAGCTTATTTTTACAGATGAGAAAACTGGGTTAAGTGACTTGCCCAGGGTCATATAGCTAATGGTGTCTAAGACTCAATTTGACCTGTCGGTCCCCAGGCTCAGTACTCTATCCACTGGCCTGCCTAGCTGCCCAGCAGTCAACCAGTACCAAATATTAAAAGAGTTAGATTTAGGTGAAAACTAAATGAGGATAATTTATTAAACAAACATTATGCTTCAACTAACTGGAAGGCTTAATTTGAGTTGCTCTTAAGAAGTTAGAATTTCAAGAAAGTCTATATTACTTCCTCTTGGACTCAGACTGCTTTGCCTTGTCTAAGATTGCAAAACATTTTCCAGTGAAAGTTTACTTTCCCATTGAATTCTGGAGGTTTTACATTATGTTATAAAGGGAAGGCTGAGCTTTCACATTTTGGAACCTAGAGGCTTGGAGTTACCATTCAAATTCAAAATCTGTCTGGTTATGTTTTATAGATATATAGATATACACATACATCAATACATATAAAGCTATATATGATATAGACAATGTGGGAATTATTTTTGTTGACTAGGCATATTTGTTATAAACATTTTGGCTTTTTTTCTTTTTCTTCTCAATGAGAGGGACTGTAGGAGGTAGAGAAAATTGTTTATTGAAAAATTTTAATTTAATTAAAAATTATTTTAAACCCCTAGATCTGTCTGGGGGCTATTTAATAGAAGAGTTTCATTTACTTGTATCCCTCTGTGCTTAATCATTAAATCAGCTAATACTTATTAAATACCTCTTTGAAGCACAAAGAATTATGACCCGTATTGCTCCTTTCTTTGGGGACAACCCATGTGTAGGCAATTTAGTCTAGTGAAGAGTTCTTTGGACCTGGAATCAGGGGACAAAGGAAAAAATCCTGCCTCTGACACTCACTGTGTGGCCTCTGGCGACTTATTTTCCTTCTCTAAGCTTTAATTTTCTCATCTGTAAATTGCAATAATAATACTTCACTATCCACATAACAGGATTATGAGGAAAGATCTTTATAAAATTAAAACTATATATACACACATGTGTTTATATACATAATAATTTAATATACTTAATTGTGAGTTATCAATCTGTAAATTCAACATGAGGCAGCCCCAAACACCCAAAAATGTGGTACAAGAGTTTTAGAAATTTTAGTCCATGCACATTCCTGTGGATTCAGCATCTTTTATTATCTAACACTGAGCCCTTCTTTCAAATAAAATCCAGCAGCCAGGGTTAGGTGAATGGATTGGGGGCAGGGCTTCAGCATCTGAATCTTGGCCTTTCTGGGACTACAGCTCTTCTTCCATTTTTTCTCTGTCACCTCTTTTTTTTTTAAATCTGTCAGAGCTTTCTCTTTCTCTCTCCGACCCTCCCACCCATTCCTCCTATCTTTCTCCTTCTCCCTTCTTTGTTTCTGTGGAGAGACCATGTTACTCCTCTTTTCTTTCATCTTTCCTTTGTTTCTCTTCTTATTTCTTCTTTGGTGTCTTCCGTGTCTCACATCCCATCTCTCTCTGCTTTTCCTACTGCTTAGTACACCTTTTACCAATCTTTAAGCTCCTCTGTCCCTTTTTGTTCCTCTCCATTCCCCTTTCTCTCTATTAACACGTACCATCGCATCTAATTTTAAAGCTTTTATGTTTCTGTATCAACTCTATATGAAAACGAGCTCCTTTCCTTGGCTCCTCTTCCACTTGCTATAAGGCCTCAGAAGGCCTTTTGTAAGCTTCTCAGCTGCCCTGAGCTCTTGGATACAAGTTGTCGTTCAATAAATATTTGCTGATGGCTTGATTGATCTGATTTTTTTTATCCCTCATAGCACTGTGCAATGAGGCCTCCATTAAATGTTTATTGAGTTAATTCATGACACTGAACTACCCATTAAATATTTTGCACAGCTGGTCAATTCCCCCCACAAGTCCAGAGTCACAGACTGCTATCTTTATAACATACAATCATATTTTAACAGTATATACAAAGTAAAGAGGGAAAAACATATTCTTCCTCTCTTGCAGACTACCCAGTTGATCAGTTTTCACTTGGGCCAGACTATAGACGGAAAAAACTTCCAAAATATCTGTCCTAAGCACTTCAGTTTATTGCAAGCTGACCCACTGAAGCTCAGAGCCACCTAACCACATTTTCTGGTGAATAATAGGGGGTGATTAGAGGGGCTGATCTCCTTCACACTATCCACTAATTGGCTCCTTTCCATTGTACTGTAAGTGCCCAGCATAATCTTAATAAGCTCATCTAAAATGCAGCTTTTGAAAAATCATCCAGCCTTTGTGAGAGGCATACAATGTATCTGTGTTTCTTTGTGTAGTGATCCTCCAGACTCACTCTCCGAGAGCAGGGCTGGTTACATCTCCCACTCAGAGTTCTAAGATACCCCTAAGAAAGGTATCAAGGAATATTCTAAAGATTCAGCTTAAGCTTGGGTCCAATGTGTTAAGTGAAAGTGATTAGCACCTCAATTCCATCTAACCAAGTAATATCAATCAGTTTTTGCAAAAGAATATTTACTACCAAGATATAGCAAGAACAAAAATGGCAGACATTTACCCCAACACCTGGGGTCACATTATCCCTTATACCATTTGGGTCCCTGGGGAAAGTGGATTCAGACTTAATGTAATTTCTACTTGTCATTTACCCTACTAAGTTCATTTTCAAATATTCTATGGCCAGGGACAGATGAAACTGCATCTCTGCTCCTGCTGAGTTGGGTGAAGCAAATCACTAGGTACTTCTCTGTTTATCATCTGGCTTCTAAGCAAATTCCCGCATGGACTCTAGCTTCTGGTCCTTGGGTAGCCCACTCTCCTGATTTTGGGGAGCTCACAAGCCATCTCCAACATCCACATAAAACCAGAGATGACAAACATGAAGAGGCAAAGAACAGAAGCCAATATTCACGTGGTAACCATATGGGGCAGTCACCCTCAGATGGGTAGGGCTCAATGCCTTTCCCCATTCAGAGACTGATAGTATATTTCTTTTAATGTTGCCAGGCATGAAAAGAATAAGAACTAGCCTTCTCTTTAACTGATTCATCTCCCCCTTTCCCCCATTTCTAACTCCACAGCCATTCAAAAATGTTCCAGAACCAGTTACATACTGTGCGCATGCTCCAGAAAAGTCCATTTAGGAATTCCATCAACTGAACATTCTACACATGCTCATAAGGACCAGACTCTCCTTTCCCCTGCCATTACAATTACAAAGCAATATGTGTACAGGAAATCCAGCCCAATCTAATTGAGTTTTATTCTCTACGATATCCTTTTTCACAAATAGCATTCATATTTCCACAGTAAAGTGGAATAACTTTCTTTAATGGTATTCTTCTTAATGACCATAATAGGATTGCACACTGACTTGTTTTTGTCATACATTAAATGTAGACATTCTCCAGGGTTCTGCCATTTGTTCTCTTTACTCTATATATTCTCCCTCATCAATCTTCTCTACACAGGTCACTTCAAGAATCATCACTAATTAGATAACTTTTAAATCTATCATTCCAATCTCCCTCTTGAACTTTAGATTGACCTTTTCAATTGACTGCTGGACGTTTCTATTCAGATCCATCATTGGCACCTTTAACTCAATGTAGCTCCTCCAAAACATCCTTAACCTAATTTCCCTATTTCTGTTGCTGGTCCCTCCATTCTCCCAGTTATTCAAGTTCAAAACCTAGCAATGGTCTTTGGCTCTTTCCTCTCTCTACCTTATTGGGGTTATTGGCAACAATTGTTGGCATTCCGGCTCAAAACAGGAATATCTTATTTAAATATTTTAAGAATTAAATTAAATTAAAATTAAATTAATAATCTCCTTTTTGGAGAGTGGACCATTCCAGACTCCCGATAGCTGAAATGCTTCTGACCCATCCCTGACCTTGGCAAAGTGCCTGTCACATAGTGAGCACTTAATAAATTCCCTGGACTATTTCAGCAGTCTTCCAGTTTCTCTACAATCTAATCTGTATATTGAAATCAATTTCCTAATACCTGGAACTGGTCATGTTACTCCTCTGCTCTAAAAGCTTCAGTGGTTCCTCATGGTCTACCAAATTAAGTTCAAAGTCCTCAATATAGCATTCAGGGGCTTCAAATATCTGTCCCTAACCTATCTACAGATCCTTATTCAATAAAATGCAAGCTCTTCATGAAAAGGGACTGTTTAGATTTTATCTTTGTAGTTCCATGACCCAGGACTGTACTTGGGCCTAATATGTGCTTTTTAAAAAGTGTTAAATTAAACTGTCTTCTACTACCGTACTTCACACATCTTTCGTACCATTCCAACCATATACTACCACAGTAAGGGAAGCTGGTCAAATATCTGTAGAGTAAAAGGGCAGGACCTATTAGAAAGAAGCCAAAGGAGAGTATCAGTCTTTTTTTCCTACAAGACTACCTGTAGTAAGCCTATAAAAAATCAGAGCTCCCAAACTTACATAAGTTGTTTGCCAGAGTTAGGTAAGCTGTTTATCAAAGTTACATAACCTGTCAAAACAACAGGTGTCTCTCATCTAAGCTACTTATACCTACAATGAATTCCAGTTACAAAATGGAGTCATTTATATTAATTATGTCAAATATCACAGTGATCTTTTATATTTAGGTAAGGTAGGTAGGTAATTTGGAGCTTATGTGGGTATAAAATGTGAGGTGTTGGTCTAAACCTAATTTCTTCCATTCAAATGATGCTCAGTCATTTTTTCAGTCATGTCTGACTCTTTGTTTCCCCATTTGGGTTTTCTTGGCAGAGATACTGAAGTGGTTTGCTATTTCCTTCTCCAGTTCATTTTATAGATAAGGAATTGGGGCAAATGGGGCTAAAGTGACTTGATCAGGGTCACACATCTAGTAAATGTCTGAGGCCAGATTTGACTCGTCTTCCTGACTCCAGATATGGCATTCTATCTGCTGTGCCACCTAACTGTTCCAATTTCTTCCATACTGATGTGAAATGTGACTGACCTATCAGTGCAACAAATAATTCAGGTCCAGTCCCATGTGAGGCTTGACACATGATATATGTTTATTATAATAGCAGATATAAGTGCCTAAGACCAGATATGCTGCTAGACAAGACTACTCAGAACTGTCTGCCTTTACAGGGCTATGAGAAGGTCCTGTCAAGCTGCCAGTAAAGCCAGGTCACTGCTTCCCCAGATGGAGTTTGTTCCTGAGGAGGGAAAGCCACAGATGGTACAGTAAGGGTATGGGATCACCCTGTTAAGGCTACTGGCAAAGTCAGATTGTGGTTCCCCTTGGTCAGAGTCAGGTGGGCTTCCTCATTCCACTAGAGAGTCTTCCCTGGTGACCAAGTTGGCTGCTCTTCTCTGGCTGAGGGCTGTCTGATCATTGGATAAAGCCATGGGTTTTTTAGTGTAAGGTTAAGCTTGAGAAGCTTATCTGGAGTGTATGCACACACACACACACACACACACACACACACACACACACTGAGCTCAAAAGATAGCTTGGTCTTAGCTGAGCTTATTTGCAATTATGCCTTCCACATGTGAGGTGGGGAGGGTGTTAGGGGTGCTGTGTCCCCATGATCAGGAAAATTTTTTTGTCCTACCTTCGTACCAGAGAAGAGATCTAAATTATTATGGAATTAAAAGATGAAATATGTTGATATTATACAGTAGTATTCATATATTTTATGCATTCCTGAGTTTCTAAACTTTTTCTGTGTCATCTGCTGATCTTTGTGTGTTGTCTGTGGCTTTCGCAAAACTCCCCCCAAATTTCTCTTTAATTTCTTTTTTTAATTAATGAATTTTATTTATTTTCAGTGTTCTACAATAACTACCATATGACTTAGATTATTATTTTCCCCTCTCTCCCCGCTCCCTCCACACTCCCTCCCTGAGACGGCATACAATTTTGTATAGATTCTACACATACATTCCCCTTAAATACATTTTCACTATAGTCATGCTGTGTCAAAGAATTAAAATGAATGGGAGAAATCATCTAACAAACCAAAAAATGCAATACACACACACACACACACACACACAAATGATATGCTACATTTTGAGATTGAATTCCATAGTTCTTTCTCTGGATGTGGAAGACATTTTGCCTTAGAAGAACATTAGGAATTTTTTTTTTAAGTCCTTGCATTGCAATGAAGTTTCAAGTTTACCAGAAAAAACTCTCAAACATTGTGGTCATTGCTATGCACAAAGTTCTCCTGGTTCTGCTCCTTTTGCTTAGCATCAGTTCATATAAATCTTGCCATGCCTCTCTGAAGTCTTCCTGTTCATCATTTCTTATAGTACAATAGTATTCCACTACATTCAGATACCATAATTTATTCAGCCATTCCCCAATTGATGGGCATCCCCTTGATTTCCAGTTTTTAGCCACCACAAAGAGTATACTACTATAAATATTTTTGTACATGTGGGACCTTTTCCCAGGGATACAGTCCTAGAAGTGCTATCACTGTGTCAAAAGGTACCCATGTTTTTGTAGCCCTTTGGGCATTGTTCCAAATTGCTCTCCAGAATGGTTAGATCAGCTCACAGCTCCCCCAACAGTGGATTAGTATTGCAACTCTCCCACATCCTCTCCAAGATTTATCATCTTCCTGTTCTGTTATGTTTGCCAATCTGATAAGTGTGATGTGGTACCTCAGAGTTGTTTTGATTTGTATCTCTCTCATCAAAAGCGATTTAGAGCATTTTTCCATATGACTATAGATATCTTTAATTTCTTCCTCTGAAAATTGCCTGTTCATGTCTTTTGACCATTTATCAACTGGGGAATGACTTGTATTCTTGTACATTTGACTCAGTTCTCTATATATTCTAGAAATAAGGCTTTATCACCAATATTAGCTGTAAAAATTCATCACAGTTTTCTACATCCCTCCGAATTTTGATTGCATTGGGTTTGGTTGTGCAAAAATTTTTCAGTTTAATGTAATCAAAATTATCCATCTTGCATTTCATAATGCTTTCTATCTCTTCGTTGGTCAAAAATTCATCCCTTCTCCATAAATCTGATAAATACACTATTCCTTGCTCCTCCAGTTTGTCCATGACATCGATCTTTATACCTAGATCATATACCCATTTGGACTTTATTCTTGTGTAGGGTGTCAGGCATGGGTCTATGCCTCCATCTGTTCCATTCTAATTTTGAGAGAACTATTTTCTTCAGTGAGCTTTTGAACCTCTTTTTCCATTTGGCTAATTCTGCTTTTGAAAGCATTCTTCTCCTCACTGGCTTTTTGAACCTCTTTTGCCAATTGAGTTAGCCTATTTTTCAAGGTGTTATTTTCTTCAGCATTTTTTTGGGTCTCTTTTAGCAGGGTATTGACCCATTTTTCATGCTTTTCTTGCATCTCTCTCATTTCTCTTCCCAGTTTTTCCTCCACCTGTCTAACTTGATTTTCAAAATCCTTTTTGAACTCTTCCATGTCCTTTTTAAAGAGATGTTCTCTTCATGGAATTCTTTTTTCCTACTTTTAATATCATTGGTCAGTTTTTCTTCTATTTCCTTCTTCAGCTGTTCCAGGAGAGCTGTTTGTGCCCGTGAGCAGTTCTGAAGTTTCACATGGGAGTACAGTCTCACTACTGACCTCTTTGGTATTCTTCTTTTGGTCTTTGTCCCCATAGAAAGATTCTATGGTTTTGTTACCCTTGGTTTGCTTTTTCTTGCTCATAATGATGATTTGTGTTGTGGTTTCTGGTTCTTTCAGTTAGAAGCTTCAGAACTTGGTGTTGAGCTGACCAGCTGACCGGTGTGAAAAAGCTAAGGGCAGGCGCCTTTTTTTATCTTTTTGTTTTGTGTTTCCTGATCAACCCCAGGGCTAACTTTTAAGTGTGGGGAAGGGGTGTTTTGGTCAAGGGAGATCTCCTCAACCGACCTGAGGAAAAGGCAACCTCAGGGGTTTGTGATCCTAACTGCCCTATTGTCTTCTCATTTCCCCTAGAGGGCTGAGGCACACCTGGGTCCTAGGGCAAGTTTCCACCTCCCCTCGAACTCCTCTTCTAGTTCTCCCTTTAATTTCTTATACTGGTCTATGATATATCAAAACCACAATGGAGAAAGTTGCAAAGTAGAAGGGATAACCTGTATATGAAACTTATACCTATGAGGGTGCAACTATGCTAAACTTATATGTTTCTATATATTTAAAATGGGTGTTTTTTTGCTAAGCTGGCAGGGGCATGCCTTGTGGTTAACAAAAACATAATGTGGGGGCCTTAGGAATATGGCTAAGTTGAATCAGCTAAGGAAATACCTGACAGAACCATGCCCTCTGCTAAAACCAATTGCTGTGCTCTCCTCCTCCATCTTCCAAGTTACATAAGTATTGTTATCCATGTGTGCATAGAGTTGCCCTCCACCACACCTGGTTGTTGACTCATTTAGGGAGAGGGGATTATAGATTTCACACTGATGTCCAATTTTCCCAGCAACTTTTATCAAATAACAAGGCCTTACTCCAGTGGCTGATCTTTGAATTTATGGAACTATAGGCTGCTAGTCAGTTTTTTTATATGCTGTGTGAATAATCTATCCCACTGAACAATTTCTATTTTTTAACTAGTACAAATGACTTTTTAAAAATTTATTTTATTTTTAATCTATAGTATAAGACAAACATTTCTATAATGTAGAACAATATATAAAACTGCAAATATACTATGTACAAATTGCTATTCCTTTCAAATATACAACAAAATTATCACATAAAATTTATTTTTTCTTCCATTTCCCCTGCCTCCCTGTCACTAGACACAGCATATATATATATGGGTGTATATGTGTGTGTAAATAGACATATGTATATATACAAACACATATATATGTATATATAATTATTCTATACATACTTCTATTTACCAGCATCAAGTGATTTTTGAGAATTATTGCTTTGTTGTATAGTGTGAAATCTGGTCCAAGTAGGTCCCTTTCTTTACTATTTTTTTTCTTTACTTCTCTTGAGATTATTGATCATTTGTCCATCCATATAAATTTGCTATTATTTTTCACTCAGTTGGATAGAGAAATCTATCTTATCCTACAAGATAGTAAGAAGGGAAAGGGGTAAGAGAAGTTGGGGAGGGGGAACAGGAGCAGATTGGGGGAGGGGGTAATAAGAACCAAAACAATTTTGAGGAGGGACAGGATAAAAGAAAAGAGAGAATAGAATAAGCAGGCAGGAAATATATCTAGCAATAAAAACTGTGAAAAAAATTTTGAAGCAAGTTTCTTTGATAAAGATTTCATTTCTCAAATATGCAGAGAACTGAGTCAAATTTATAAAAAATAAGAACAACCACTAATTCATAAATGATCAAAAGATATGAACAGTTATCAGATGAAGTAATCAAAACTATGTGTAGCCATATGAAAAGCCATTCTAACTTACTATTGATTGGAAAAATGCAAATTAAGACAATTCTGAAGTATTACCTCATACCTAGCAGATTGGCTAATAGGGTCAAAAATGAAAATGACAAATGGTGGAGGGGATATGAGAAAAATAAGACTGAAAAATACACTGTTGGTGGAATAGTGAAGTGATACAACCATTCTACAGAGCAATTTGGAACTATGCCCAAAGAGCTGTAAAACCATGCATATCCTTTGATCTAGCAATATAACAACTAGGTCTGTATCTCCACCACCACCCCAAAAAAGAAAAAGGTCTATATGTACAAAAATATTTATAAGCAACTTTTTTCTGGTGGCAAAGAATTGGAGATTGAGGGGATGCTCAATAATTGGGGAGTGGCTAAACAAATTGTGCTTTATGATTATGATAGAATACTGGTTTGCTATAAGAAATGATGAGTAATATGCTCTCAGAATAACCTGGACTTACACGAGCTGATACAAAGTGAAATGTACTGTATAATAAGTAACAGCAATATCGTAAGATGATCAACAATGAATGACTTACCTATTCTCAGTAATACAATATCCAAGACAACTCTGAAGGACTTAGGATGAAAAATGCTGTCAATCGCCAGAAAACAAACTGATGGTATCAGAATACAGATTGAAGCGTGCTTTTTTACTTTATTTTTCTTGAAGTGTTTTTTTGTCTTTATTTTTATTCACTATATGACTATCTTCATGAGTATACATGTCTAATCCATATTGAATCCCTTGCCTTCTCAATTGGGAATGGGGCAAGGGCAGCAGAGGAGGGGTGGAAGGTGGGGATGGTAAGGAGGGGAGAGAATTTTGAATTCAAAGTTTTAAAAGTGACTGTTAAAAATTGTTTTTAGATGTAACTGGAAGAAAATAAAATACTAAATACAAATTTTGTTATTATTTTTCTGGTTCTATAAAGTAATCTTTTGGTGATATGGTATTAAAGGATTAAATAAATTTAGTGTACTGTCATCATTTTATTGTATTGCCTTGGTCTAGCTGTGAAAAAGTATTATTTCTCCAATTATTTTACTGTATTTCTACAAACAGTAGGTTGTAATTGTCTTTATATATTTTTTCTGTATATATATAGGTAGGTAGATGCCCAAGTATTTTATACTTTCTATAGTAATTTCTCATTCAGTTTCCACCTACTGAGTTTATTGGTATTATACAGAAATACTGATCATTTGTGTAGATTGATGTCCTAAAACTTTGCTGAAGTTACTGTTTCGATTAATTCTTTTAGTTGACTCTCTAGTGTTCTTTAAATATACTATCATATCATCTATAAAACTGGATTTTTTTCTCCTCTATCTATGCTTATTCCTTCCATTTCTTGCCTTGTTATATCTAGCATTTCTAGTACTAAATCAAATAGAACTGGTGATATTGAAAATCCTTGTTTTACCCCTGGTATTAATGGGAAGGGTTTTATTTTATTACCATTAAATATAGTGCTGGCTCTTGGATTTAGATATATATTATTTATCATGTTAAGAAAGATCAATTTATTCCTTTCTTTTCTGTTTTATTTTTAAACAGAAATGAGTGTTGAATTTTGTCAAAAGCTTTTTCTCCATCTATTGTCATAATCATATGATCTTTAATATTTTGTTATGCCTATAATTTTCCTCCTATTAAACAAATCCTATATTTTCAGTATAAATCTAACCTAGTCACAGATTATGTTTTATGATATGGTATTATAGTCTCTTGGCTAATACTTCATTAAAACATTTTTTCATTGTTCATTAGAGTCTCTAGTTGTTTCTCTCTGGTTTAATTATCAAGACTGTGTTTGTGTCATAAAAGGAATTTGGACCATCCCTTCTTTTGCTATTATTGCCAATAGTTAATGTAATATTAGAAATAATTGCTTTTGAAATTTTTGATATTATAGTAAGAATATAATAATTATATTGATAATTATTATTAATAATTATATTATTAAAAGGATTGGGAATTCTTTTTTTTTTTCTCTTTGGGAGTTCATTTGTGGCTTGTTCAATTTTTTTTTGAGATAGAGTTATTTAAATTCTCTATTTCTTGGTCTGTTAATTAAGATATTTTATACTTTTATAAACAAATTATTATTTTAAATAATAGACTATAACAATATATAATTATATCAAATTATAAATTTGTAACAAAATTACAAATTTACAAATGAATAAACAATATTCATTTATTTCATTTAAATTGTCAATTTTATTAGCACACAGGTGGGCAAAATAGTTTTTCATATTCTTTTTCATTTATTGTGATTTTCTTTTTCATTTTTGAAACTGGTCATTTGTTTGAGAAGAGTTATGTTAAAGTCCATCACTATCTCTCTTTTTAATTCATTTAGAATTTCCCTTAGGTATCTAGATGCTATACTGTTTGGATTAAGTATTATAATTAATTCAATGTTTATTGTGCCATTGGGGAAAACAGTGGATAGAGTGCTGGGCCTCCAGGAGTTAGGAAGACTCATCTTCTTGAACTGAAATCTGCCCTCAGACATTTACTAGCTGTGTGACCCTGGCCAAGTCCTTTAGTGCTGTTTGCCCCAGTCTCTCATCTGCAAAATGAGTTAGAGAAGGAAATGGCAAACCACTCCAATATCTTTGCCAAGAAAATCCCAAAATGCCATCACTGAAAAGTCAGACATGACTAAAATATGACTAATCAGCAACAGAATTCTGCCTTTAAGCCAAATATTATTTTTCCCATTTGTCCTTTTGAATTAATTCTATTTTTTTTGCTATTACTTTGTCTTAAATCATAGATTTTTAAAAATAGATTTTTCATATACCAAAAGGAAAAAAGTTATTGAGGAGCAGTAGCACAAATTCAGAAGTGACCCATGAACACATGTAATCAATTCAAAGTGCAGTAAAATTTTACAAAGGTTCGGGACAGAGATCATTTTGTATGTTTAGGTAGACAAAGGATAGATCATAAACACATATGCTCCTCTGAGTCATTTTAGAATGTGAATTATTTTCAAAAACATAAAGTATTATGGTCCATGATCATAGTTTTCATTATAAGTAAGTGTTTGGTTGCTGAAGCAGGTAAATATTTTTACCAGTTTCCCAGAATATGAAAAGAATCCTAGGAATAGAATGGAACTGGTATTAGCCTCCTCTTTGGAGAATGCGACATCTCAAGAATATGAGTTTCTCTGAAAGTTTTGTGAAATTGACTATTCCCATTTTACAGATGGGTATACTAAAGTCTCATTTACTTCCTTGGGTCACAATATAACCCAGTAATACACACACATGTACATACACAAATGGTTGTTGTCCTTCATCTATAAAGAGGAACAATATTAAATCACCATTGTTAAGTGAAATTTCAGTGTGTCCGACTGTGGCTAATCAGACCAATATGAGCTCGGAATGCTCTACCACAGGTTGGGCACAGATAGTCCATGTGAATATTTGGGGTGAATATCCCAAATTTGCACATCCTGTGTTTACTTTGTGTTGTCTCAATTCTGCTTTGCTCAAAGAGCACAGCCCCTTTTCTTATGTGGGCATGCAATGCTGAGCAGTCCTGTGACAATGTCTCCCATGTTGCACAGTCAAATCCAAAGTTCTTGAGAGAGACTTTGAGAGTGTCCTTGTATCATTTCTTCTGGCCACCATGTGATTGCCTGCCCCATGCTAATTCTCCATAAAATAGTCTTTTTGGCAAGCATACATTTTTCATTCAAACAACATGGTCAGCCCATCAGAGTTGCACTCTCTGAAGCATAGTTTGAATACCTGGCAGTTCAGCTCAAGCAAGGATTTCAGTGTCTGATACCTTATCCTGCCAGGTGATCCTCAGAATCTTCCTAAGAGAGTTCAAATGGAAGAGATTCAGTTTCCTGGCATGGCACTGGTAGATTGTCCATGTTTCATAGGTATATAACAATGAGGTCAGCACAATGGCTCAGTAGATCTTCAGTTTCTCTCCCAAACTTTTCTTCAGAGCCTCCCAAACACTGAGCTAGCTTTGGCGATGCAAGCATCAACCTCATCATTAATGTGTACATCCCTGGAAAGTACACTAACAAGGTAAGTGAACTTATCCACAGCATTCAAAACTTCTCCATTTGTTGTAATTGATGATTCCACATATGGATGGTGTGGTGGTGGCTAATGGAGCACCTGTGGTTTTTTTGGTGTTAATTATTAGGCCAAAATTAGCACAGGCAGCAGATAATTGATCCATACTTTGATGCATCTCAGCTTCAGAGGCTGCCTTGAGTGCACAATCATCTGCAAACAGAAAACCATGCACCAACACTCCCTCCACTTTGGTCTTGACTTGCAGCCTTTTCAAATTGAAGAACTTACCATCAGTATGGTAGTTGACCTTGATGAGCTCATCCTCATTGAAAGCATGTGTCAACATGGCTGAAAACATCATGCTGAAAAACATGGGAGCAAGCACACAGCCCTGTTTCACTCCATTGGTGACTGAGAAGGCACAAGAACATTGTCCACTATCAAAAACTTAGGCAAACATGCCATCGTGAAACTGATGTACAATATTGATGAACTTCTCTGGGCAACCAAGTTTTGACATAACTTTTCATAAGCCTTCACGACTAACAGTGTCAAAGGCCTTAGTCAGATCTACAAATGTTGTGTACAGACTTCCGTCCTGCTCCTGGCATTTCTCCTGGAGTTGTCAGGCAGCAAACACCACATCAACTGTTCCTTGGCCCTTTCTGAAGCCACACTAGCTCTCAGGTATATGACCATATTACAGGTAAAGGATCAGCCTATTAAGGAGGACTCTAGCAAGAACTCTGCTGGCAATGACTAAGAGAGAGATCCCCCTGTGAATGTCACAGGACAATCTATTCCTTTTACCCTTATAGAGATAGCCAGTGGAGGCATCCTTGAACTCCTGGGGGATAACGTCCTCTTGCCATATAACCTGGAAAATTCCAGTCAGCTTTTGTATGAGTAATGGTCCCCCTACCTTGTAAATTTTAGCTGGAATAGAATCAGCTTTGCCACATGAAAGAAACCTAATGGCCCTCAAAACCTCTTCTTCAGTTGGAAGTTCAGCTAAGGAGAGGTTGACTTCAACCTGAGGTAAATGGCCAGTGGCCTCAGCAATGATTGATGATGGTCTGTTGAGAACACTATGGAAGCATTCAGGCCATCTCTCTAGGATTATGTCCTTATCACTAATCAATGTGATTCCATCAGCACTGAGTAGTTGTGGTGCATCATAAGTTTTTGGTTCATAATAGCTTTCAGGGAATCATAAAAGTGCTTTGGATTGTCACTATCAGCATAAAACTGAATTTCATCTGCCTTCTTACTGAGCCAGGAATCCTGCATCTCTCCAAACTTTGCTTGTACTTTGCTTTTAAAGGAATTAAATGCTGCCTTCTTAGAGGTGGATGAACTATCCCGCTGGTAAATCCTGTGGAGTCCTCATTTTTCATTTAGCAGCTTCTGAATTTCCCCACCATTTTCATCAAACCAGTCTTGGCATTTGTGAGCATTCTGACCCCTGTGAGCAAATGCAGTGCTGTACACCAAATTTCTGAAAGCTGCCCATTTCTTTTCTGCTCCATTGTTGCCAACTGTGTGTTGGCTCAACTTTCCCTCCAAGTTAATAACGAATTGTTCACACTCAGAGAAGAGTTCTAATTTGTTGACATTAATTCTTCTGGTAGTCATTTTGCCTTGAGGGTGGTACTTTTGATGAACGTGAATATTTAGCTTGGAAAGGATACATCTAAGATCAGTCCAGCACTCTGCACCACACATTGCCTTTGTCACTCTCACACCTTTTGTCCCTTCTCCTAACAGTCACATAGTCTTTTAGATGCCAGTGTTTGCTACAAGGGTAAACCAATGAAGTTTTACTGCACTTAGGTAAACAGAAGACAGTGTTGGTGATGAGAAGGTCAAGTCTTTAGCAGTAAATGACCATTGCTGTTGCTGATTCTCTCTTCTTTTGGATGTAAATATTAATTCATATAAAATCTCATGATTATTCCTTTTTATTTTTTTCTTAACTCTTGTAGTTCAAATTTCCTATTTGGCTCTGTTTGTTTTTTCATTAGAAATATTTGAAACTTCTCTTTTTAATTGAAGGTTCAAGTTTTCTTTTGTAGAGTATGCTTAATTTTGTTCTTTTGCTTAATTTGACTGTGATTCCTTGGTATTTGAATTCTTTGTTTCTGATTTCTGGTA
Organism: Bettongia penicillata ogilbyi; assembly: GCA_023548195.1. Classification (NCBI taxonomy): domain Eukaryota; kingdom Metazoa; phylum Chordata; class Mammalia; order Diprotodontia; family Potoroidae; genus Bettongia; species Bettongia penicillata. The sequence continues at coordinate 2,302,984 of JAJHZJ010000229.1, forward strand.
AAATTTTTTTCTTTGACCTAGGAAGTCTGAGTTTTCTCAGTGATATTATTGAGAGTTTTCCAACCCCAATTTTGGAATTTATTTTAGGTTATTGGTAGATTTATTCTATTTTCATATTGTTCTCTTGATTTGATATATCCAGGCAATCTTCTTTAATGATTTGTTAAAGTAATAGATGGATTTTTCAAAGATTCTTCAGTTATCTCTTTGATCTGTTTTCAAGTGATCAGATAAGGGATAGACCTGATAACAGAAGAAAATTGATGATTCAATTTTATAATATTTTACAGTTTTTACACAAATAAATACTATCCTATTTACCTAATTCAAATAGATTCAGTTTAAGAAATATTCATTAAGTGCAAGGCAATGAGCTATATATTGGGAATACAAAGACAAAAATCACAGTTTCCTCTGCTCAAAAAGATTATATTCTCCTGAGAGAATACAGTATGCACATAAGTAAGAAAAACGAAAAGCAATGCAAAGTTATTTTAAGAATGAGAGATGAACAGGCAGGTTGCTCAGTGGACAGAGCACTGGCCTTGGAGTCAGGAATACCTAAGTTCAAATCTAGCCTCAGATATTTGCTAGCTGTGTAACATTGGACAAGTCACTTAACCCTGACTGCCTCTTTAAAAAAATAGTGAATAAATGCTTACAGCTGGATTGGGGGAGGGGAGAGAGATCAGGAAAGGCTGTGAAGAAAATAGTACCTGAGCTGTTATTTGAACATAGCTAGGTGTTCTACAAGATGGAGATGAGCAGGAAGTTTAGATTTGGGGAAAGAAAGGGAAATAAGAGACGGATGTCATATCCAAGGAACATGTTGACTGGAATGGAAGGTGCCTAAAGAGGAGTACTATGAAATAAGATAGAAAATATAGAACCAGATTGTGAAGGGTTTTAAATGCTAGACTGAGGATTTGGGGTTTCATCCTAGAGACAACAGAAAGCCATTAAAAATTTTTAATACAAGGTTACATGGTGGAATACCTAAATTTTAGGAATATTAATTTGATATCTTGGGTAGAAGACTGATGGGAGAAGGAAAGTACTTGAGGCAGGGAGAAGTTTCCTGGCTTTTAAAATAGTCCTGGACAGTGGTGAGAAGGGTCTAAGCTAGGCTAGAGGCTATGTGAATAGAGAGAAGGAAATGGATGCAAGACTTGGCAAACTCATTGTATACAGACTAGAGAAGAAAGGCTGTGTAAGGAAGAGGGAGATAGTTAAAGATTTACTCTGGGTTTGCAAATTGGAGTGATTAAAAGATGAAGGTGCCATCAACAGAAATGAGTATTGTAATTGAAAAGTACAATGAAAATTGTCTGAGCCAAAAGAGTACCAAGCACGATCAATTTATTGACAAAGCTAGCAAATGCCAATAAATTGGATCCAAAGTTCCTCAGAAACCAAGGATGTCTCTGGGGTTTTACAGAGCTTTTGTATAGTCAATGAAACTTACAGAATCTTGAGCAACATAGGCATTATTGTCTGGAGCATGATACAAAAATTTGTGATTAGGATATTCTGAGTACATGGACCTGAAAATGAAGAACCCATTCAGGGAATAGGTAACCAAGGTGATTTTAATAATAAGATACTGGGCATGTCAGGGGAGTGGCAGTATTAAGCAGTAAACACTCTTTCCTATTTATTAGAAGATTACAGAGGTTAGGGCAAGTGGGATGTTTGATGTCATGGAAATTTGTATCATACAAAGGGAATAGTTAGGACTAATCAAAACGAGGAACTTGGAGAGGATTCTGGGAAGATGGTGGAGTAGGTCAGAAAATTCCAAGATCTCCAGATGTGCTCAACAAAATAGCATCTCAGGGAACATAGAGCAGTAAAAATAAACAGAATTGAAGCAGAATGGTGGTCCTCCTGGGACAGCTGGAGAAGATCCAAAGAAAAATCCCAGGATCAAAAATTGATCCCTGTGAAGTGTAAATACCTCTAACCTAGATCCACTGAAACAGCAAACAGTGAACCCTAAGGCTAGCTGGATTGGAAGGTACCCTGGGTCCCAGCCATAGGAATGTTCATCTCCTGCATGATGTGGAGGGTTGGGCATGTGAGCAGGGGAAGATTGAGGGAACCTCTGCTTATAAGGGATACCAGGCCCAAGTGTAGAACTCAGACTCAGTCATGGGTGAGTGCAGAAACAGTGGAGCAGGTACACATGGAGCAGGTACATATGGCAGAGTCACAGTTAAAAGCACACAAGACCTAGCAGTGGCTACACTAAAAGACCACAGTCTTGGAACACTATATATCAAAGAGCAAAAGAACTGAGGTTGCAGCTGAAAATATCATTGCCAGCAAAGTTAAGCATAATCCTGAAACCTCCCCCTCAAAAAAATGGATATTTAATGAATTGCCAATCTTTTAGAATTTTGTTGCAAAAAGACCTGAAATCAATAGAAAATTTGACATACAAGATCCAAGAGAAATATAAGGTAAACATCACAGACTAATTACAAGGATAATAAGGACAGATTGTTTACTTTTTGTACAAGGCAATGTAAATCATATGTCTAAGATGGAGGGCTATAGCTGAATAGGATGTGATCCTAAAAAGTAAACTGTCTAGGAAAAGGTAAAATGAGTAATTATTTTACACAAATGAAGTGTGAGAGGAAGAATTGTCACAGAAGAATTAGGTGGGAGAGGAGAATTAGTAGTTCTGGAGCCCTACTGTCATCAGGGATGAGTTAAAGAGGAACCATACATAAATGTGTGTGTGTGTGTGTGTGTGTGTGTGTGTGTGTATGTGTGTAAGGGAGAGATGTGGGGGTTGGTTAAGTAATTGGAAGGCAAGGTAACAGAGAGAAGTAAAGTAGAGGACTCAGGAGGAACAGGAAATAGGAGATACAAATATAAAATAAAGGTCAGGAGTAGAATTTATTAGGGAAAAAAAGCAGGGGTAATAATCAGAATCTCAGACAAAGTTAAAGCTAAAATAAATTTCATCAAAAGAGAAAAACAGGGAAGTTAGGCTATATGTCAACCATATTAATCAATATTGTTTTAGACTATTTGAAACAACTAGACAGTATAAGGTTGGAATACTGCTATGATATAGGAACCAATGAGTTGGTGAACCTAGAAAAATATGGAAAGACTTAGACCTATAAAGGAAGAAGTTATGCACCCTCAGAGATACAAGACAAGCAAGTATAATACTTGTTTGTATAGGACTTGTCTTACATAAATGCATATGAATGTAAATGTCTATATATGAATTTGATTATAGATATCTAAGAATATGTATGTGTATGTAAGTGTATGTATGTGTGCATGTATGCATGTATATATGTTTGTGCATACATGTGTATATATATGTATGTGTGTGTGTCTGTGTGTGTGTGTGTGTGTGTATCCATGCTTAATTGTAGCCTTCTTGGGGGAGGGGAAGGAGGAAGGGGGAAAAACTGAACAAAATAAAAAGTGCACAGCAAAGAACAAAATAAAACTTAAAAAGGAAGCAAAGAAAAGATGGACAGCTCAGAATACAACATGTAGTATTTATTATATAGGCTTTCTTGAAACAGAAATTTATTGCTATATATTTTGAATCCTCTCTCTTACATTCTGCTGTGCACATGACAATAATTTTTTCTTTTCTTCTTTTGTATTTAAGCTTTAGTATTTAAGTTTATAATATGTTTCTTTTTCTTTTCTTTTTGTGTATTCAAGTTTTAATATTTAAAATAATAAAAATAAGGAGGAACTTAACCTTTAAGAAAAGGGAACTTGGCTAGTACAAGATTGACCACAGAAATAGGGAACTTAAATTCTTATGCTAAAAGCTATAAATCCTACTTTGAAAGCTAGTTTAATTATGCCTTATGCACTAATCTACTTAAAGCTTTTATGATTTATAATGATGTATATTAGATAATTGTCTGATTCTAAATTGATTCTTTCATGGGGAAATTTGGAGGTGGAGGGAAGGAGAGACATATAATGGATTCCATATTTTACATGCTGAGTTTTGGATACATACAAGACAAGATATAGCATCAATCTCCTATCACTATGCCTTTGTATTCACTATCCCCACCCCCGCCCCGCCCCTTGCCTGGAGTGCACTAAATCCTCACAGCTAGCTCATAAAACTCCTCATTTCCTTCAAGATTCGGTTCAAGCATCATCTTCTGCTTAATGTCTTTCCAGATTCCTTTAAAAGCTATTATCCTCTGTCCCTAAATATTGTATATTTAACTACCTTGAATTTATTTTATACTTATTTGGTACATTTTCATTTGGTATATATTTATGTAAAGGTAGGACTTCATTGATTATCTCAACTTAATTAAAAATAATTACCTTTATTAGGTTAGAATTCTTCTTGATTGAATCAGTCAATTAAAATTTAGTGTCAGTAGCTACTTGAATCAATTAAAATCATTGCATGAGAAACTCCTCATGAGCCCTGATGAACTAGCATAAAAGACTATTGGATTTTTACCCAAGAATGCAGAGCTGGTTCAATGCAGAGCTAGGAAAACAATAAACATAATGGACCATATCAAAACAAAACAAAATAAAATCCCATGATTATATTAATAAATGAAAAAATTTATGGTAAAATACAACATGAATTTATGTTTTTTTTTAAAAAACACATTAGAAAATAAAGGAATAAGCAGAACTTTCCCTAATATGGCAAATATTGTCTATCAAAATTCAAGAACTAGTATTATCCTCAGTGGAGAAATACAAGGGCACTTACTGATGAGCTCAGAGGAGAATCAATAATATCCATTGTCACTACTATTATTTAACTAATGTCTAGGAATACTGGTTATAGCAATAATACAAGAAAAAGAAATTGAGGGAATAAACAAAAGCAAAGAGGAAACAAAATTATCACTATTTGCAGATGATATAATTTCCTTGGAAAACCCTAAAGATTCAACCCAAAATTAATTGAAACAATTAATAACATGGAACCCAGAAAAATTATTAGCATTTCTCTATATTACTAATAAAGCCCAAATAATAAAGCCCATTTATAATAACTACAGAATGTATAAAATATGAGTCTATTTATTAGTACACACTGAAGACTTATTGAATATAACCATAATACATTCCTTATAAAAGTGAATGAAAACAGTCAATAAATATTTATTAAGTGCCTTCTATGTACCAGACATTGTGCTAAGCACTGGGGGTACAAAGAAAGCCTTTAAAAGACCATCCCCACTCACAAGGCACTTGTGATGGGAAATTTGTAATGGGAAAGACGCAAGCAATTTTGTACAAATAAATTGTAGAGAGGCTAAATTGAAAATAGCAACCCAGGGAAGACATTAAAATTAAGGGAAATAAGGCAAGGCTTTTCACGGAAGATGATAGGATGTTAGGTAGAATTTGAAGTAAGCTAGGGAAGTCAGCAGGTGGAGATGAGGAGAGAGAGCATTTCAGGCATGATGGGGAGAGCTAATGTAAAATACCTAGAGATGGAAGATGGAGTGTCTTGTCTGAAGAACATCAAAGAAGCCCCGTGTCACTTGACCAAAATTCATAGGGAGGTGGAGAGGAGGAAAGTAGTATAAGGTATCAAGGGGACAAAAAAGGTAACAAGGTAACGAGGCCATAAAGGATATAACGAGGTTATAAAGGATTTTGTATTTGATTCTGGAGGTGATAGGGAGTCACTGGAGTTTATTAAGTAGGAAGGCAATACAGTCAGAACTGGGCTTTAGTAACATCATTTTGATAGATAAGCGGAATATGGGCTGGAGAGAGGAGAGACATACATGGTAGGGAGCCAACAACCTGCAGATTACTGAAATAGTCCTGATATGAGGTGGTAAGGGCATCTCTGCCTGAATGACCAAAATCATCTTAAATTTAAATTTAAAACATATAAAACAGAACCTTTTATCTTTACCCCTAAATCTACCTCTCTAAACTCTTCTGTTACTGTTGAGCCTACCACCATCCTTCTAATCCCAAATCTCACAACCCCAGGGTCATACTCTCAACTTTTTCCTTCCTCTCAGTTCCCAATCCTAATCAGCTGTCATCTTGTCAATTCTACCTTCACAACATCTCTCATATCAATCTTCTTCACTTCATTCCCATAGGCAATATCCTAGTTCATGCCCTCAACACTTCTATCCTGGTCTATTGCAATAATCTCATATTGTTCTCTCTGCTTCTAATCTCTCCTTTCTATAATTCGTCCTTTCAAAGCTGCCAAATAAATAAACTCAAGACAGAAGCCTATATCATTTCTTGTATTGAAAGGGGTGGCGGGAGATACGGCTTAGGGATTTATTGAAAGCAAAAGAGGTTATCAGACCCTCCTGTTGATTTGCTCCATCATTTAGCAGCAAGTGCTTTTTAAAGGGGTGTTTTTTGTATTGTCAAACAGTAGAAACAGTAAGAGAGCCCATGCACAAGGTTTACATGGCCTGAGTCAAATGTGTTGAAAGGATATGTTGGAGAAGCAGTCAACTGTCCTAAATCTAATGGTACAACATCACAGCTGCTGAGGAGGCACCCAAATATTTCCAAGCGTAGATGTGTTCTCCGAAAAGCAATCACAACTTAAGTGAAGGTCTAAGAAAGCATCAGCTCTCCCCTCCCCTGCCATGGAAACCCTTGGCTTTCCTTTATAAATCTGAGAAATATTATGTCCTAAAATAGGCAGTGACAATCCTAAAAGTTTTCTCCACTTCTTGCTCTAACTTTGGAATTGCCAGCATTTTAATTAGTGGGGAGATAAGTTATCTATGGCCTTACCAAATCTGCACTTTGAAGAAATTTTCTATCTGTTCCATGGTCTTAAAGCAGTAAGGAGGATCCTAAAGTTAGTTACCATATCTATGGATTCATAACTCTTGTGGTCAGAGAGAGTTCCCCTTAGTTTTTAGGAATGCTAGGCATGATAAACAAAAAGGCTAATGGGCATTTTAAAACAAAATCAGTATATTAAAAATGTAAATAGATATAACTATATGCATATACATACATATATAGTATAAATATGTTTATGTTTCCTATTATAATATTGATTTACTTAAAATTTCCTAAATAAAAAATATGTTGTACATAAACAAGAGTTCACTGATACAATGCTTTGCAAAGAACTAGTTTGTTGACTTAACAGTCTCTAGTAAGACATGCTTTTAGGCAGCAGAAGGTTACAGCCTTGAACCTTTTGTACCATGATGCAAAGTAGGGCAGCAGAAGTACAGAGCAGTTTCTATCAAGGCTGGAAGAGCACAAAATGGAGCAGGCACTGAGATTTTTACACACACATATTTTAACACATACATACCCATACGTATACTTTAAATCAAGGAGGATCTCAGAATGGGAAGCTTATATTTACATTGCTCAGTAGAAGTACTGGGAAAAAACAACTCTTTTTTTTTTCTTTTTTGGAAGGCAGAAGACAAGGCAATTGGTTTTAAGTGACTTGCCCAAGGTCACACAGCTAATAAGTGTCAAGTGTCTGAGGCTGGATTTGAACTCAGGTCCCCCTGACTCCAGAGCTGGGTCTCTATTCATGCTGTGCCACCTAGCTGCCTCAAAAAACAACTCTTAACCAAAGCAATATACACATTTATTAATATACTGTGCCATTATCCATTTATAAGGAAAGTCACAATAATTGATATTTCTATTCATTAAAAAGAATCCCTCTTTCATTTTTACTAATGGAAAACAACTTTTGAACTTCTAAATAGTACAATAATCTCCTATCTCTGCAGAAATTACATTTTCTCTTGCTGGTCATTTTTTTCCAGGATGAATGCTCAGAGAAGAGGTTAAAAAGAGAAAGTGGAAGTTTCATAAATAAAAGAAAATAATCTGGAATATGCCTTCAATTACCCTCATGTTCCAGTAGTTAGGATAATGGGTGAATACAGGGCACAAGGACTGTATCAGTTTTTAAAAATGCACTTTTTGCTGCTTTCCCTAAGAAAAAGAATGAGTATAATTCAGAAAGGCTTTTCTCTTATTTACAAACATTAGTGAAAAATTTTTTCCAGGGAAAAGTTATTGAAAGAGACCTCCTAGCTTAGATATTTAACCACTTACTCCTGATATTTTTTGAAGTGCACATTTCAGTCCACATAAAAGTCACCCAAGCATGGAGTTGAAGCTGGTTGGATATGTGATGCAAGGTTGGAAGATTTTTTTTTAGGATTTTTACATCGTAAATATAAATTAGCGGCAAAGAGTAGAAAGAGTTTTCCTTACCATGATTACTACAAAGTGTCTCTGTTTCTGGTTTTTGTCACTATAGAAACTTGCTTCCTCAGACCCCACCCCTTCCCTGCTAGAGTCTGGACTTTAAATCATATAAGAAAATGAATCAATAATTTATATGTAGTTTTGTTGCATGCTAGAAGAGGTGTTTCCAGTTCTGAGAATCTTACCTCTATGAAGTGGATCATCAGGTCAACAGAGGAGCTAGAAAGGGTACTACTTAAGCTTCCCAGCTCGAAAATCTTCAGAGACTCTATCACCCCTACAAACATCTTAGCATATCACTTTAAGTCCTCAATAATCTAGCTCTCACTTAGCTTTCCTAACATTTCATAGTACTCCTTTGCCCAAGCTCATAGGACCATAGATTTAGATCTGGAAGAGACCTCAGGGACTATCTGCTCCAAATTATTCATTTTACACGTAACAAAATAGTGTGAAGCACTTTTTCCAACTCACACTCAGACTCAGAGAGTCAATGCATAACTATTATGTTCACTTATAGTTCTAGGATTATCCATAAAATGTAGCGAATGTATTTTCTAGGACAATTTAGCTCATGAGCCCCCATCAAGGTACTTTTTAACAACATTATTAGATGAGAATCAGTTCAGTCAACTTTTAGAAAAGGATATTTTCCAAGATAGTATTGTAAGAACAGTTGGTACAACACATCCCCTCTCCCCATGCAAAAAGTGACATACTCTTCCAGCGTTACATATAGAGCCCAGGAGAAAAAAAAAACGGTTCAAACTTAAAGAGTATATATAACAAAGGGCTCTGGAAGACTTTTTCTTCTTTCTGAAGAACTCAAGAAGTTCCTGTAAGACATTGTATAGCTTCTTAACTGGACTATTAGTAGACCTATGTCTCTTTATCCAAATGTCCTTGGCTCCTGATGCAGGCACTGACACCAGCAAATGAAGATTTGGGGAAGTGCCTAGGACACTGAAGGGAAGAAAGAAATCCTTTGTCCCCTTCTCTCCAAAGATCTGCCACAGAAGGCAGGGAATAGGAAAAGGAGAACCGGACAGAGGTCAATGCTCCACTTCTCCCACAAGCAACTTCTATTCAGGTAGATTTACTTTCCCTTCACTCACTGCTCACTGGAATACAAATCTCCACCAGATGCTCAATAACTTGGGTTCTAAATTGATTTTCTATTTTATAGATAACCCAAATTTTAGTCAGCCAGTCCAAGTACTTTTCCTATCAATGTCATACCAGTTCACCCAAGGACATTTCAAATCTAAAATTTTAAATTAATTAGTTGATTAAGACATTCTCACCTCATCAAGTTATCAAAGTTATCTTATCACTACTTTAAGTGAGATGGGGTATCTTTATTGAGTTATTCAATCAATTCCACCTTTATATACATATAAGGAAACAAACCCAGAGAGGTAAAGTCACTTCCCCAAGTTTACAAAGATACTAAGTAATAGAGCTAGAATTCAAACCCACATCCTCTCATGCCAAATCAAGTACTCTCTCCACTATCCCATGTCACCTCCCACATGCTACATTCAAGCCAAACTGACCTACCAACCATTCTCTAAATTCAGCATTTTTTCTCCTGTTTCCATAATTTACAGACTACTTCAATAACTACTCATCTCATCTTTACCTCTTAGATCTACATCATTGAATGATCTACATCATTCTCATCTCTCCCTCATAGAATATTCCCTAGTTTCCTTCAAGCTAAGACATCACTTATTCCACGAAGGTTTTCTTGATCTCCTTGTTTATTAGTGTTCTCTCCTGCCTCAAATTGTCTTGTATTAATTTATCTGTATAATATTGTGAAGCTCCCAGCAGAAAGTGAAGGCCTTGAGGGCAATAAATGTTTTAATTTTGTCTGAGACTTTCTAGCAAGGCTGAATGGAATATTGGTTAGAGTCTTGGCCTTGGCATAAGGAGTACTGGGCTTTGAGTTTCCTCTCTAATGTAGACTGATTGTATTATGCTGGGCAAGTGACTTAAAACTCTCTGTGTCCCCGGTAGTTATCTCTATGCATTGCAAAAGGGAGTTCCCTATACCAAGAGCGAAAAAAAAAAATCTCCTGTACAATGCCTGGCATAAACTTGCCTTTCTTTATTGACTCACTCCCCGAATCTGCTCTACTTCTACACAGGCTGTCTTGCCCCTCTGAGGATGACTGCACCCTGAGGCCTACTCAGTGATTGGTGAGTCCTTGCTCGGAACTTCCATATCATCAGAAGTCCCAGCCAAGATGTTTCCTTCCTTCCTAGCTCACTGTCTAGTGTGTTACTCTGGACCCACCTGCAAATGCCTGGCACACAGTAAGTATTCTATCTTTCTATCTGTCTATCTATCTATGTATCTATCTATGTATCTATCTATGTATCTATCTATCTATCTATCTATCTATCTATCTATCTAATCTATCTATCTATCTATCTATCTATCTATCTATCTATCTATGTATCTATCTATCTATCTATCTATCTATCTATCTACCTGTCTGTCTCTCTGTCTGTCTATCTAGATGCTTAGTCATTTTTTAAATGAATTCTATCCTAAACTTTTAAGAAGAGTGGTCTATACTTGCTACCTCCTTTTTCTTTTTCTCAAATGCCTGCAATCTGGTTTCTAGATCGTTTCCACTAATGAAGTTGCTCTCTTCCAAGTGATCAATTGACATATCCATTGGCCTTTTCTCAATGTATTTTTCTCATTGTATAAAATGAAGAATGTAATAGTAGGGAATTCCATTCCTAAGTAATGCATATTTTCATTTGCTAGGGAAAAACTAAGCTTATTCAGCAGAATAATTTAGAATTTATATAATAGTCTGAGATATAAGGGATTTCTGGAACAATCTCTCCAAGTATGAAGCAAGGCTTCATATTGCACATTTATTATATTGCCAAATCTTATATGGAGAGTGATTCAATTTAAATATTTATGAGAAATGAATAATGAATTGAGTGTAATAACTAGTTATCATTTTCCTTAATAATTGATACTCCTATAAGACAAAGGAACTGTACTCAAGGGGTAAGATGATATTGACCTTCATAAGCTTGACATGGTCTTCATTTTGTTTTTGTGGAATCTCAAACTGGGGCTAAGATGATAAATTAGAAAAAATTTATTTTATCTTTTCTCTCTCTCTCCTCTTTCTCTCTCTCCCTCTCTCTCTCTGTCTCTCTCTCTCCCTCTCCCTCTCTTTCTCTCTCCTCTCTCTCTCTTTCTCTCTCTTCTCTCTCTCTCTCTTTCTCTCTCTTCTCTCTCTCTCTCTCCCTCTCCCTCTCTCTCTCTCTCCCTCTCCCTCTCTCCCTCTTTCTCCTTCTCCCTCTCTCCTCTCTCTCCTCTCTCTCTCTCTCTCTCTCTCTCTCTCTCTCTCTCTCTCTCTCTCTCTTTCGTGGGTGAATAGAAATTGAAATGCTAGAATTCATTGAATCATGACAAAGGACCAAGATTTAGGTTCCAGCTTTATTATTTAACTATTTATGTAACCTTGGTCAGGCCATTTCACTTGTGAAGGGCCTTTTACTTCCTTGTGTGTAAAATGAGTGGGTTGGGTTAAATGATTTGTAAGATTTCCAAAATCTTACAGCTCTGTGATCCTCTCAGGAAAGATATCTAAAGATAGAAAAGGATGAACCAGAGTGTAACAACTGTGGAGGAGTCCATTATCTAAGAAAAGAATTCCATTATAGAGGATGACAAGTGAGAACATTGTTCCAAAATTATGACATTTATCATAGGGCAATGGGGATACTGCTGACACAAGGCTTTGGGTAATATAAAGGGAAAAGGAACATCTGTAATAAGAGAAAATCCAGTGAGATTACAGTAAAGATAAAGTGAATTCCAGGGATCAAATCCTGAGCAAACAGCCCATCTAGTCTGCCTCTGACTTGATTCTATACCACTGGGCATGGATGATTGAATCAGAGAGACCCTGGGAAGTCCGAAGTAACTTTGGGAGATCTAGTGTGTTTTGGGGTCATCCTTAGTCTTTAGGAGCAACCTAAAGGGCAAACAATATATGTGTTCCCAGGGAGCACCTGTGAAGGAAAGGGAGCAGAGTCTAGCTATCTTGGATAGATGTTGATATGAATGGCATTGTAATAAGTTTACAAAATAAACATTTAGATGTGATCTGGTATAGGGAAAATCACTGAATTAGGAGTCAGAAGATCTGAATTCAGCTAAAGCTGTGCTCATTTACTATGTGTGACCCTCAGTTTCCCTCTCTGTAAAAAATGGAACATAACATGCTTCCTATAATGCAACACAAGGTTTCTGTGCATTTTAAAGGAGATAAGGATTTGGTTTTTTACCCTAAATACAAAGTTTTATGTAAGTATTAGCTACTAATATCAATGTGCAGTTATGCATATAGTTCTTCATCTGCCGAGCCATTCTCACATACCACATGTTCTGTTTCTTTTATTGTCCCTACTATCTCCTGTAGGTATCAACCTACCCCTGCCCTCTCTTTCTTCCTCTTACCCCCGCCAAAAGCCTTGTTTCTAAAAGGGATGGCCTAAATCTACCTGCTACTCCTGCCCCACTCCCAAAAAAAGGATAGAAATAAGAAGAAATATTTGTTCAAATCAATTGAACAAACATTTACCAAATACTTGTCATGTACACATTGCTGGGCAAGGCCCTTTAAAAATCTGCTGTTATCTCTACCCAGTTGTATACAGTTACAAGAATTTTTACATATATTATCTCATTTCAACCTTAAAATAACCCTGTGAATTAGCAAGTACAAGCATTTTTTATTGTGCTTTAATGTTTTTAAAGCACTCTAACTTTTAAAATTTAATCCTGGCTTTGTTTTGGTTTTTCTCTCAATGAACAAAAATATTTTTTCTGCCTTCTATCTTTTTCCAATTAAAAAAAATAGAAAAAGAAAGGGAGGAAAAAACCTTATAACAAATATGCAGTCAAGCAAAGCAAATTCCTGCATTGGCTTTGTCTAAAAAAACATGTCTCATTCTGTAGTGCAAGTATTTCTATGTACATTTTACAGCTAAGGAAATTGAGACTCAAAGAAATTAAGGTCACATAGACAGAAAAGAGTTCTGATGCTCTGATTCAAAATCCAGTTCACACTCTCCATTGTACCAAACCATCATGTGATTTACCCCAAAAGACCTTAATTTAGCCTTTTATCAGTCACTAGGGAGTCCTATAGCTGTATAGATCAGATGATATAACAATAAGTACCTCTACAACAAACATCATTTTGTGATGAAAAGATATCTCTAAGTCCCACTCAGTTGTCCATACAATTCAAATAATATTTGATAAAATAAAATAATATATCATATATAAATAAACTGCAGCATATTAATAAGGATGAATCACATAGGTTTAAAAAGTGGTATAAAAGATATTACTAAAGGGATGTATGACCATAAAAGGTTTTGTCTTATATCAAGAGTTAGGGATAGCAGTGGATTCATCCATTGTCTTGTACTGGTATCCAAGTAATAACCTAAAGAAGGGTGGATCTTCTGTTGAAGACACCACCTTTATGTCATTGGGAAAACCCTGTGGGTAAGTCACATAACCTCCTCAGGACTTAATTTTCTCATCTATAAAACGAGGAAGTTGGACAAGATTACCTCAAAGGTCCTTTCTCCCTGTAAATCTATGATTCTAATCTTATTCACAGAACATTATTATACATTATACAAGACAAGACAAAAATTATACAAGACAAGAAAGCATGAATGAATTGTGACCTGTGCCTGGAATTCCAGAAAAGCTGGACAAAAAATTCTCACAAATCAACTTTTTAAAGATCATTTCCATTGAGGATGAGTAAAATCTAAGGCTATGATGCTGGGAGGAGGCATAAATGACGATGACAGAGGGGAGCACTTTACAAATGCTGTCATATTTGATCCTCACAATAACCCTGGTAAGTAGGTGCTATTGTTATCCCCATCTTACAGTTGAAGAAATTGAGACAGAAAAAGGTTAAGTGACTTGCCTAGAGTCATATAATTATTATCTAAAGTCACATTTGAACTCAGGACATCCAAATTCCAAGTGTAGCACTCTATTCCCTTCACTATTTACCTGCTTCTAAAGGAGGAGAACCAGAAAAATCAGGACCTCAGTATAGATGATGATAATACCTTCATACATTCACTTATTCTCCATATATAACAGACATCTGTAGCTAAGAAATCATGCACCCAGCCCTTTCCATTATCAGTATTGATATCAAGACTCACCATTACCACCACTCCTCAGTGTTCTGTGGCCCACCAGTGATGACATCTTCCTCCTAGAAACCCCATTGAAATGTCAATAACAAAGTTTCACCCCTTTGGAGACTTCTGCTGAGGAGTTGTGATAAGATAGAGAGAAAACCCCTTCTTTCATAGGGGTTCAGTAATGATTCTCCCTCTCCTTTACATATGAGTTCAGGTTTACTGCCAAGTCAGCTATGAAATACCCTTTCTTCCAGGTCAAATATACATTCACCAGTTATGTAGTCACAGTTTTACCTCTGCCATGCTATTAGACAGCAAGTTATCTCCCCACAACACTCCACCTTAGTCCTTCAAATATTTCTGTGAAGGAATTGTCTGAATTGTCTCAGAGGAAGGGAAACCTACCAATTGAAAAGGATTTAAACTTTTTTGCCTGAAGTATAGGAGGCAGGGACCTCGAAATCTGGGAAATCTTGTGTCAGAGAATTCATAAGAAAAGGCTAAAGAAGGTCAAATGTAATTAAGTTCAAAAGCAGACTATTCCTATTAGGTAAGTCTTCCTAGAGGCTGAATCAGAAAAAGTGCTAGATCAGATAGCCTTCTCTCTTGTTCAGGAGCCATTTAATTCATCAGGAACATGGCTTTTAGGAGAATATGGCAGACAGGGATATGAGGATGATGAAACTTTTGATTAGAAGGGGCAAGCCTCTTTCTCCAAAATGGGGTAAGAGAGCTAATTTGCCAATTAAGGAAAGGACAGAGTGCTAGTTAAGAGCTACATGCATTGAATGGGCATTCTGGTTTAAGGAGCCTGGTTGAGTAGTTATAGCTGCTTCATTTCTACTTAGGGGGACAATATGATCCAGTGTCCAGCAAAACAAGACATCATAGCCCCCCATGACCAGATTGGCAATAGACCTATTCCTCAATCCCTGACTTTCTTGTGAGAGCTTCAATCTAGTCATTTAGTTCAGCAGAAGGTATATGATATTTCTGAAGGGGGTTGATATGCCCTAGAATCAGCTACACACAGTGAGAGTAATTAGCAAAATTCATCCATTGATACTTATCTCAAGAGGGAGAGCCTTTGATTATTCAAGCTCATTTCCTCAAAACCCCAGATCAGGCAAACAGGTAAGCAACAAGATTAAGCACTTACTCAGTGCCTAGCACTGTGCTAAGCATTGAGGATATATACAAGAGAAAAGAAAGACTGTCCTTGCCCTCAAGGAGCTTTCAGTTTAAGGAGGGAAAACAATATATAAAAGGAGACAGTGGGGAAAATAAGGGACTTCTTGGCCAGACATGTAGCTACCATCCAGCTACCATCAGTGTAGATAAGGGATTGGCAAATTAGCCCTGGGCTTGAGCTAGCTCATTCGTCACATTGATGAGGTCAGGGAGTGGTAGCAGGGATGGGTATGATGACTCTTTTCAGTTCCCTATAGCCCACCATAAGCTGTTGGGTTCTATCCACTTTCTTCATAAATTACCCAGGGTTGTTGTAAAAAGAGTTGACAGTAAAATACTTGGACTACCTTCATCTCTATTTCCTCCCTGGGTACCTGATATGGTTTGACTATATGTGATGGCACACATCCATGGAGACTGCTGAAAATGTCTGTGTGACCATAAGTGATGCCCCTTTCCCCTATAACATCAATGGATCCATTGGGGGTTCTCTGGTATTAAACTCATCTGACTACCAGTGTCCTGTAGCTTATTATATCCAAATGTGACTGGAATGAGGTAGAGATTAGAGATGCCTTAGACTTGAGTGGGACTGGAAGGACCTCACCATCCTGATGCTGGCTTTCACAGTATAGTTTTATCAGCACTTCCATAGGGCTAGATTGTTTTCTCATCATCCACCATATTCTCCAAATCTTGACTAGTTAGGCTTATTTCTGAATTTTCTTAGAGCTGATATCCTATCCATTGTCTCGATCGATACCTAATTTTGAGCCACAACCACTGTGGCCTCCTTCATCCCCATTAACATTGTGTCATCAATATAGCAGTGCATGTCTATGGCCCCTGGAAGGAAAGCCTCTTTCAGGTGATTGCCCCCCAGAATGTGGTCGTATACCCTACCCCTACTCCCAGAGAGGACTGAGTGTCTACAGCCCTGGGAACTGCCTGCTCAGCAATCTTTGCTCCACCTCTCTTATAAATTCACTGTGTCACTTTCCACAGTATCACCCTTTTTTTTGGAAGGGGGGACAAGGCAATTGAGGTTAAGTGACTTGCCTAGGGTCACACAGTTAGTAAGTATGTCAAGTGTAACCTTTCATGGCTCTCCCTCCTCCCACTGTTTCAGCTGAGAAGTTTGCCTCATATTTGACAAAAAATTTGAGACCTTTCACGAGAAACTCCCTCTTCTCCCCTTTTCTCAGCTCTTATCATACAGGTGCCTTATGCCACTCTCTCCTTCTTCACCTTTGTCTCATATGATGAAGTGTCCTTAGACATTACCAAGGCTAACCCATTCCATTGCATCTCCTCCAACAGATGACCCCATTCTGTTATCCCCACTCTTTCACTTCTTTTCAGTCTTTCCCT
Organism: Bettongia penicillata ogilbyi; assembly: GCA_023548195.1. Classification (NCBI taxonomy): domain Eukaryota; kingdom Metazoa; phylum Chordata; class Mammalia; order Diprotodontia; family Potoroidae; genus Bettongia; species Bettongia penicillata. Next base: position 2,320,003 of record JAJHZJ010000229.1, read on the forward strand.
CTCTATTGTATCCTTTCTTCCTGCATATAAACATACCTATGATTCCCCTTTTGGAAAACCAACCAAAATCCTTCACTTCACTCTTCTTTCCCTGATAACTAACTAACTGTGGTCCTAAATCTCTTCTGTCCTTTGTAGCTAAACTCCTTAAAAAGGCTATCTATAAAAGGCTTCTCCACTTTCTCTCCTCTCACACCCTTCTTAAGCCCTTGTATTATGACTTCTGATATTGTCATTCCACAAAACTGCTCTCTCCAAGGTTACTAATGATCTCTTGGTTGTCAAATCCAGGGGCTTTTTCTCAATCCTCATTCTTTCTTTGCAGTCTTTGACTCTGTTGATCACTCATTCTCCCCTCCTTGATACACTCTTCTTCTCTCTAGGTTTTTGGGACTCTGCTCTCTCCTGGTTTCCTCCTAACTATTTGATCACTCTTCCCTCTCCTTTGCTCATTTTATCTTTGAGGTTCTGTTCTAGGCCTTCTTCTTTTCTCCCCCTAAAATACTTCACTTGGTGATCTCATCAGTTCCCATGGATTTAGTCACTATTTCTATGCTGATAATTCCCAAATTTACCTTTCTTGTCCTAATCTCTCTGCTGTCCTTCAATCTCACATCTCCAACTTTCTTTTAAACATCTCAAACCAGATGTTCAGTAGACACCTTAAACTCAATGTCCAAAATGGAACTCATTTTTTCCCCAAACCCTACCCCTACTCCTATCTTCCCTATTACTGTAAAGTGCAACTCCATCCCCCCAATCCCTCTGTTTCATAAAGTAGGAGTTATCTTCTAACCCCTCACTATCTCTCATCTCCCATTTCCAAGCTGTTGCCAAAACCTGTTGATTTTATCCTTGCAACACATCTCAAGTACTCCCCTTCTCTCCTCTGACACTACCACCATTCTAGTGAAGGCTTTCATCACCTTACAACTTGATTAATTACTACAATAACTGTTCATGGGTCTGCCTGCCTCAAACCTCTTCCCATTCCAATCTATTCTCCATTTAGTCACTCAAGCAATTTTCCTAAAATGCATGCCTGATCATGTCCTACTCAATAACTCCCTACTCAATAAATTCCAGTGGCTTCCTATTATTGCCTCCAGAAATATATGGGAAAAAAGCAGCAGAGAATTCTTACCTATATCACCATGTTGAGGGGAGAATAGAAAGATGAAACATAAGTTTCTTATGAATTAAGTATCTGAAACTACTTTATTACTCTTTATGTAGACCATAGAAGAGGAAAAACCTTCTTGTAAACAAATGAAAAGTGATCTAATAATGTTCCCTGGAAGAAGGAATGCATAGTATGATCATTGATGGTCACTAAGGAAGACTGAGGCAGGCATTTGTAGATTTGACATAAATAGCAGAAGTCTGCTGTCTTTCTAAGGCCTATTAAACCTACTAACCATTACCAACCACAGGTGATTCATGTGGGGACAAATGATACAAGAAGAACCTGGCAGGCGTTGCTAAGGCCTACAAAGAAAACCTCAGAGATATAAGAACCATTTTCAACAACACTGCTCAGTAAAACTTGCAAAAACCTCAGAATTGGAGGTGACCTCAGAGACATCTGGTCCAAACCATATCTGAACAAGAATCCCCTCTACAATGTTCTGGGAAAGTGGTCATCTATCCTTTTGATGATTTCATGTGAGGGGGTATTCACTTCCTTTGAAGATAGTTCACTCTACTTATGGACAGTTCTAAATGCTAGGAAGTTGGTCCTTATTTCAAGCTAAAATTGGTCTCTCAGTAATTTCTATCCATTGCTCCTACTTTTGTCCTCTGGGGCAGGTTTAATATCTCTTCATATACCACTACTGAGATATTTAAAGAGAGTTATCATGCCCTTGCAGATTTTTTCTTCTCCAGGAAAAAAATCTCAGTTCCTCCAAATAAATCCCCATGATTTCAAGGTCTTGCATCATTTTGGCCACCTCTCTAACACATAAATGTTATTTGTAAAATGTCTAGAGCTATCAGTTGAAACAAGGGCACAAGGAAATAGCTGCCACATGTAGGCAGTTTCCAGACAAGACACATAGGTTGCTTGAGATATAATCAGCTGGTAATTCTGAACATTTCAATGAACTTTGAATGAGTTCCAAGAATTCCAATAAAGGTTATTACAATATAAAGTTATAAAAGATTATTACAATGACATTTTCCTCACTGTTTCCCTTTTAGGGGCTTCTAAAGCCCAATATCCTTATACTAGCAGAAGCACAATTATAGAAGCAGGGAGCTAAGTTAAGGTTTAAAAGAAAGTTCATTAAAATACCCTCAGTTAGTGGAGGCACCCTCCTCACTATTTATCTCACCTAAAGCTTGACAGAATTTCTTTAAGGAGAGATAGGGACCAGATTGGTAGCAAATTTTCCTTGACTCATAGTCAGGGGACTCAAACTGAATAAACATCAGGACTGTAGAGTTTAGATTTATACCAGGAAACAAATGCCCTACATAATATAAGGAGATTTCCAAGGTAATGAAAGCAACAACAAAGAAGAGAAGAATGCATATGACTATGAGTATTGCAAAAAAAAAAAAATCAGAAACAGATTTATAACCTCATGATTTCTTCAATGTCATAAAAGTTTAATAAACAGTTAAATAGAATCATAATCTCATACATCTCCTAAGGAAACAAACCTAATTAAACAGACTCTATAGATAATCTAAATCAGGTTACAGATTAAACTACATTTAGAAGGTTCACAATTGTAGACTGAGAGGAAAGATTTACAAATCACTAAAATAATAGAGGAAATTCAGTCACAGAAATCTTCCCTTACATGGTTAGCTAATGGAGCTAATAAATAATATTAATAGAAGGCAGACTTTTAAAGATGGAGGAGAAATGGCTCTGTGCCCCCCAAAAGTAAAATTAATAAAAGAAAATCAAAGATGAAAAATATTTTCTATGCCTGTAAATTTAATGACACATTTATAAATTAGAGTGTCTACATTAGAATCTGGGCATATATCTTTTCAGAAAAACATAAACACCAGAAAACACTAAAGCAAGAGTAATATGATAATGATCATCAATAGTAAATAACATAAAATCTCCTTGTTCCTGATAACTGTAGTGTAAAGAGGATTTTTGTTCTTAGAGTTCAATTTCCTAGTATCCATGGCCATAACATTCTCAATTACCAAGCTCGTGCTTAATTGTAAACATCTGAAGGATCAATCATGGATGGATGCCTTACTTCTTTGAACACTGACCCAGTTCACAGTTGTAACACATCAGGTGCTGAGTTACATAGGTTTTGGCTCTGAGCCAATCAGGTACTGAGTCAAGTAAGTTTTGATGCCTTCTGGGTCTGAGCCTATCAGTATATATTCTGGGAAATTGATATCTTGCCTTGGGGCTCATTCATGGGAAGGACACTTTGCCTGAGACCTTTTTGTGTTCCCAAACTGGGACTCTGGCTAGCTGTTATCAAGGGGGTCCCCGAGTTGACCAAAAATCAGATATTGGTGCTCTCTCATTTTGGTGATATACTTTTTTCCACTTTCAGAGTGATGATGACCTTTCCCCTGAACAAATGGATGATGTTAGTAGAGAGAAGAGACTTCTGATAGAGAGAGGAGACCTCTGATAGAGAGAGTGAAGGGGGAACTTTTAGGGGGCAGTGTGTGCCTTGACCAGCCTCCATCAAGGCTTGGGGAGGAGACCTCTTAGAGGAGGACTTCTTAGGGTTGAATTCACAAGCTACCATGCTGTGTAAGCCTTGACTGGCCCTCACCAAAGCTTGGGGGAGTGGGGAAAATCTGTGTTCACTTGAACCAGAGTGCACAAGTTGTGCCTGTTTCGACTGACTCCAGCGAGACATAGGGATAGTTGTCCCCACCTCTAGCCAGTCCCTGTAAGGAGGGTAATTAGGGAGTGCTGAAAGAGTTAGTGGTCTCATTGTCAGCAACCCTTGTGGGAACACTGGAACACTAGACTAGAATAAAGTAAGATTAACCCCTCCAAAGGTGTCTACCTGTCTGACCAGATCAAGAATGAACCTGTGCTAGCAGCCAAGTGTGCTGTGTTGGTTGGGAACACAATATCCCACTCCAAATGTCAATTCAATCAGCATTTTTCACATCAGTCTTAGCTGTCCCAATTAGCCATCTGATTTTTGGAAACATTTTCTCTTGCAAATTCTGGAAAAGATCTCAATCCCAGGGTAGTTATGAAGGGGTTCTCCCCCAGTAGATACACTTCCCTGGTTCCAAGGTACTTGAAGAGATTCTTTATGTAATGCCACTAAACCTGTCATTGAAAAGATTTAATATAATTTAGTAAGACCTGGTACTTAAATTTGGTCTTTCAGTAAAGTTCATATGGTAAAAACCAGTTTAAATCTTATGGAGCTAATCCTACTAACAACAGAGCTATGAGAAGAACACCAAATAAGGAACCCGTAATTCCCCTGAAAGTTCAAAGAATTTCAGTTTTTACATACCATTTGCTCTTTCTGTCTTTATCTGAACTCTTTGTGAGTGTGTGTGTGTGTGTGTGTGTGTGTGTGTGTAGATATAGATATAATCACAGCATCTAAAAAAGAGGTGACTCTTTGCAGACCTGATGCTAAATATAAAAACATAATTATTAACAAGGGGATGAATGGCAAGTCTAAAAACTTATTAATCTAGTTGCTTAGTATAGGAAGTTGACCACAAATTCAGAACAGTAGAATTAAAAACAGCAAAGGCTTTCATATATTTATCCCATTATAATAACTCTGAGATTTTTGAGTATTACAGCAAAAAGATTTAAAGATTTAAAAAAAAGAAAACTTTTACAATTCACCTACCCTGATTATAGAAATTTGCTGTGAAAGGAAGAAAGAGGGACATAGTTACAACAATATTAACTTTGCTCAGTCAAAGGCATAGACTAAACTGACATAAGCATAATAGGGGAAAACTTCTTAGCTCTGTTTGATTCCAGTTAAAAGTCATAGCAACCTTTATTTTGGAGCAGACAATCATATAGCAAAGTTCTACATTATTCACAGGGTATTATACCCAAGCTCAAAATTAACCACATGGGAAAATTTCCTGTTCAGAATAGAAATTGCATAATGGGAAAATTGAGTCAAGAGAATTCTGCCATCCCCTATACAACATCATCCCCTCAACCTTCTTAGGCCCCTGTAGCTGTTCACATATCACCCTCCCTTTGAACAACACTTAGCATTTCCCTTCAGTGGTAGATTATTGGCTTAATAACACTTCAGACAATCATACCTGAAATCAAAACTTGGAAAAATATAAATTACAGTCCCAAGAGACTTTACTTCAAATGGCAAATTTTATCACAGATTAGGGATAAATATAGTTATTATTATTTTCCTCATATTGTTTCAATTATAGTGAACAATAAACATATGTGAGCCCTTACCTTATTCATTATTTCTGGTATAAATCCATCCTAGAGCAGAAATAAATCATTAAAAATTAAAAGTTCCTGATTGAACAATCTAATTAATTTAATTTTAATGTAATTCATTAAAAATTAATATAATTATCACCTGTGATTACAAACATATGTGAATACATGATAGTTCACTCAAACTCAGAAGAAAAAGTACTGGTTACTTACTGTAAACCTTCAGACTAATGGAAGTCCATATCTGAAGGTATTGCATATTAATCTGTAAGGTAAAAATAAAATCTTTAGATCTACAGTCTGTCAATACTAAGCTGGGTCAAAGGTATTTAACAGCAATACATACTATTCCAGGTACACTTTCATAATTTTCATAAGCAATGATCAAACAATCTATCAGATAAACATTTTTCATTATAAAAATAAACTTGTAAGTTCCTTCCCACTTCAGTTGTGAGTATCTGTGATGGAAAAGGGGATCTCAATTTCTCAATAAACCATTATTTAAAATATCATAATATTTATTCAGTAACCTCTATCCTATGAACCTGCCCAAATAGAAGCACCCAAAGAACTTCACAGATAAGGAGAATTTCCAAAGTCTGTGGTACTTTTTCCAAACACTAAAGTATTTATTATTCATTTTAAAGCAAAATAAATTCAATTAAATACTTGACAGTTTCTTAAGCATTACAACCATAATCTCTAGTAAGTGACAGCTTGACTTCATAATTTCACAGCATTCTGACCAAAAGAGGAGTTAGTTTTCTAATATTACAATTGTATCATTCTTTGGGTATCATTTTTCAAGTTAACAGCATTTCTAATACAATGATTTCTCAAAAATTGAAATACAAGAAAAATTACAAGCCTAACAACAATATAAGCAACAATGTAGATTTTTAAAACATAACACAAAACTTATTGCCAGTCAGATAACATCAATTCAGGTGAATGTATTTCCAAATCATCTTACACAGAAAAGTAATATCATCCATCTCTCAATTTGATATGCTATACTAATTGCATTAAAAAACCAATATAGGATAATTTTGGAGCAATTACACTTTTAATTCTTATTCATGCAATCTTTAAGCATATCAACTTAATGCCAATATCAAACATATTTTTTATTAAGCTCTGGTCTACCTACAGAGGGTCAAACACCAGAAATATCCTAAAAGGAGATACTTCACGCTTTAAATGAGATTATACTACCATTTAGTTTTAGGACAAACTCAATCAAATCAAATTGGTATTTACTTTCACAAATGGTATCATTCAAAATCTTAATTTTTCTCAAGGGCAACATTATCTCTTAGCACCTCCAATTACAGGACTCACCGCTTTCAATTAGCTTACTTTCAAAGGTTTATGGGGATGTCTCACATTCTCATCTCCCTCTTTTGGGGCCCATGAGTCTCTAAAGATTGGAACATATCCTTCTAATGATCCTTCAAAGGCATAATTTTTAGTAAGCTGTACTCAAATAATTCCATGTTGCAAATTTATTTCTTTTGTTTCCACTCCATAAAGAGTGTTACTTTATAGAGTATTGTCTATCTTAAATTGCTAACAGGCATTTCTCCAACTGGTGTTCTCACATTTACAGTCATAGAAAGTTTCTCATATCTTTCTTATCATGAGATTTAAAAAAAGCCCCTTTCTCAAACCTCTCTTTCCAAAACTCCAAATACTTCCAAAACCTCTATTCACACAATGAAAATAGACTCCACTTCTCTTTAACTTTCCTGTCATTGTCTTCTCATCTCTACTTACTTAAACTTTCTTTTCTTACTTTTATTTTTTATTTTTTGCCCTTGTGGATTTTGATTAAATCCCTACAAACTTCAATCCATCTCATATTTATTTAACAATAACATTCCAGTATAAAACCCTACTGAATCTCTTCTGTACAGATTTCCTTACTGAATTAATTGCAAAGCTTTTACTTCTCTAATTTGCTCTATTTCAATTTCTTTACATGACTTTGCTTCTAATTTACCTAAATAATTAAGTTTTCTTGAGTCATTCACAGACAAAAATAGAGTAGTGAGATAAATCATCCTCCTAAAAAAATTTTAATCTGATAAATCCTAAAGACTACTCCCCCTCCCTCCCACCCACTCCTTTTTTTTTTGCTTAGTGTTCTCTAGGAGGTGAAATCACCTTCTACTAAAATAATGAATCTTTCTCCTGGGGACATGGTGATAGGAAAAAAGATCTTGAGTGTCATTTAAACATAATTTCAGTTTTAATGAGTTGTAAACCTCCCCCAAAACCCACTAAAATATTTCAGCATTTACAAAATCAGTCAAACCATAATTTAGAATTTACAGTAAAGATATTATATTTCAGCTACAAATTTACTCTCTAGTTAATTTGTAATGCCATAAATTTCTACAAGCTAGGAAAAAGATTTCCTTTCTTTCTTGCCTGATTTTATTTCTGTAATCTCTACTAGGCCAGAGTTGAGAGTACAGAGATGGTGTCTCAGTTTCTCTGTTGTATAATCTTATCTCCCACTGAAAGTCTAATCAAAAGGTTAGTGGAAGTAAGTTTCTACTTCTTGAGAAGGAGACTATAGCATCAGAATTGTAGTTTTCATCACCATTCTAATCTCCCTGTCTATAATTTTATTTTACATCAGTCTTTATAGCTTGACTAGGCTTTTCCCTTCAAAATCTCCAAGGTAAATATAACCTTGTGCTTGCAGAACATTTGAAATGGAAGCTCCATTTTTCCTGCTTTACTACCTTATTCTTATCTCTAATAATCATGGGAGTGTTGAGAGGAGAAATACAATAAAGAAAAGGAGAGAAAAAGAGAGAGAAAGAATTACCAAAGACTAGTTGAATTCTAGCTAATTGCCCCCTGAGCTGCCAGGTGCCAAGGTGGCTAGACTAGTTCTAACCCTTCTGAATCATTCCCTGGACTAAGGTTAAGGTCAAACATAGTCACCTAGCTTTCTGGACACCTGGGAGTCTTCAGTCTTAAGACCTAATTCAGGGTTTTGACCATCTTTGAATTGAACTCTGGGCTACTCACCAGGTTATTGCCATGCATGATTTGATCCCAAATAAGTTGATCCTGCCTGTGAGAAATGAGACCATCTAACAAGCCCCCAACTGTGAGAAACATGCTCACCTTAAAAGAACAATACCTGTTGTAAATCAGGAAAGTTTTTATTAATCTTTACATCCATTCCATCTGAATGAACCTCCCCAGTAAGGTCGTAGGATAACTACAACACATTCAGAAAAATGGAAGCTTCTTATACTGTTTTCTGAACTTTGAATTTCCTGCGACTCCATCCATCCCCTGGCCATGTGACTTTATGTTCTCCTCTCTGATAGGCTTTCTCTCAAATATCTCATCAAGACTGCACATTAGTTTCTGACCTCTAACCTGACCATGGTACATCACAACTCTTATCACCCAGAACAGTGGAAAACAGAACTTTCTTGTTTCCCACTTGCCTAAGCTCAGTCCTGAGATCTTATCAACTTACTCAGCATTTGAGGTCCAAGAGAACCTTCGGGTTTACTTGGGCTATCAAGAATTTCACTTGTGACACCAAATTGTTGGTAGAAAATATGCCCAAACATAAAAAAGTTTTGATAAAGGGGAGAGCAGAAAAAAGTGTGGCCCACTTCCTTAAGTCTCTATAAGGTTTATACTACATAGAATTTAAACAAGGGTACAGAAACATAATTGCTGCCTATAGGTATTTTCCAAGGTGCAAAAATACAAAAAACTGCATATAGGCAGTTTCTAGCTAAGGCATGTGAGTTATTTGAGATGAATAACAATAGATGATTCCAACATTTCAATGAGCTTTGGGTGAAATCGAATCATTCCAGTAATTAATATCACAAAAAACTATTATTATAATATAGTTACAAAAATTATCACGATGAAATTTTTCTAACAGAACTAAATACAATGTTCCAGACATGGTCTGACTTGGGCAGCTATTCTAGCTTCCATATTCCGCTCTTTACTTATACTGAACCTGTAGTCCATTGAAACAAGTAGATATACTACCATCTAGACATGGTTCCACAACTTGCTCTTGTAAGTTTGACTTTTTTTTACCCTAGTGTTAATATTTTACACATTTCTCTTTTAAATTTCATCTAGAATCAGTATTTCAACCTGCTTGAAATCCACTGTTAGCTATCCTTGCTAGTCTGTGCAATCAGCTCATTTGATAAATGTGCTATCTTCTTCTTTATCCAAGTCAATCATGTGAAGAATCAAGGATTATCTAAGTCAGAGCTGTCAGACACATAAAAGAGAGAGCCAGAATAAGTGTAATTGAGAACTATTTAACAAAATAAAGAAAAGTACTATAGAAAATAAATAATATCAATAAGTGGTTTTCTAAGCCAGTATGGCATCTGCAGAGGGGATTCTTATGTAAGGTTCAGCAACTTTCCCCATTTCAATTTGATTTTTACACCACTGATCTAAGTCATCAATAAAAATGTGAAGTAGCATAATGTCAAGGAGACACCCCTTGGACATTCCACTAGAGTCTTCCATACAACTTGAGATTGAAAATTAACTACTCTTTGGATCTAGCCATTCAACCTGTCTTAAGCCTACCTAATTTATTTTCATCTAGCTTATTTATATTTCTCCTTCTTTTGCCTGAGAATAGCATGAGAAATTTCATCAAATACTTTAGCAAAATCTAGATAAACTATGTCTACAGCACAGCCCTTATCTCCCAGGTTAGTAACTCTGTCAAAAAGCAATTGAAGTTAATCTCGCATGACCTGTTCTTGACAAAACTTCCTTTTCAAATGCTCATTAAACATCTGAGGAATAATATATCTTAGAGAGTTTTCTTTTTCTTCCAGAAACTGAAGTTAATCTCACTCAACTCTTCCTCTTTTTTTTGAAAACAAGGATGATGTTTTCCCTTCTCCTGTATTCCTCTTCTGTTCTCCATACTCTATTAAAGATTGCTGACTGTGGTTTAGAAATCACATTTGCTTAATAATCATCTTCAGGATGCTGGAATGTGGTTCATCTGGGCCTGGTGATTTGAATTTATCAAGGGCAGACAGTCATTCTTTTACTATTTTCCTATTTGACTGGGGTTTCAATGACCTATAAACCATTTTCTGCTTTATCCCTTATAGTCCAAAGACCAATCTCCTTAAGCAGAAAAAATAGAAGCAAAATAAGAGAGAAAATCATTCCCATCTCTCTCCTTTATCTATTATCACTGTTCCATCTTTCTCTTTTTTGAACCTTTTCTTTTCCCCAAAATAGCTTTTTAAAAAATACCTTTTTGTCATCCTTATCTTTCAACAGTTTCAGTTCATTTGGAGTTTTCGTATCCTGGGCTACTCTTGTAGGATCATGTGGCACTTGTATTTATCTTTTGCTGCCTAACTTTAATGAATGTATATTTTAAAATCAATTTTATTTTGCTTCTATTGATAAGCACATGCATTCAGATAGATGAAAAAAATTTGCTTGGGGATAAAAAGGTTCCTATCTGTGATGTCATCAAGGGTATGAAATTCCCTCTCCACCAAAGAAGACAGGCAATTTTTCTGTGAGGTAGAGTGGCCCAGGGCCCTTGCCCATATTCATATAGTCAGTGTGTGTCTAAGGTAGGTCTCCCTGACTCCAACACTTATCCTCTATCCACTAAACCATGCAGCCTGTTTAGGAATAGAAAAAAAAAATGAACAATCAAGTTAAAATCTATGAACCTATGAAATTATAGTATAAGTATCTGATGAGATAATCTTGTGCCATAAGATATAACGATTATGAAGAATTCATAGAAATTTGGGAAAGTATCATAAAATGTTACTGAGCACCCCCAGAAAGAATATTCATGTTGACTATAATGATGGAAGTAAAGGCAACAATAATGAAAACAACTTATAATATACACAATATATAGAAGGTCAGAGGATTAGGAAAACGGGCCAGAACTGAACTCAGAAAGATGAGTCTTCCTGACTTCAGATTCAGGACTCTAACCTCTGTAGCACTTACATTATTTTCCACCCATTAATCCCCATCCTAAATAATGTTTGTATTTACTTTAATGTAGTAATATATACAATTTCTCTGTTTTCCTATAATTTCATAGGTTCACAGACCTAATTCTAGAAGGGACCTCAGAAGTCATCTAATCCAACTTTCTCATTGTACAGATGAGAAAACTAAGGCCCATGAAGTTTAAATGATTTGGCCAAGAATCAAAGACTGGATTTAATGAGAATTCTGGAAAGACAGCAGACCAGAAGCTCGTGAAAGGTTTAGCTCCTCAATCCTGCCTCCAGTCATACCATATGCAGAAACCTCTCCTACAAAATAAATACTCTAGTGGATCTGGGTTCCTATTAATATGAGTTCTCCATCCACAATGCATATCAATACCTGTGTACGCCAGCCTATCCTATTTGACTCTGTCTATATCTTTCCATGAATTCATGTAAGAGGCCCAAACAGCCTGCTGTAAAATCTTCCTCTTTGACTCTTATCATTACAAGTATTTGAGAATTAACACAGAACTGTAATTTCTGGTTAATCAAAGCATTTCTGTTTCTTATACAAGAAAAAAAACAGACACACAGTAACTGGGCACTATAGCCAAACATCTTTATCTGGACTGAGCATATCTAAACAAGTAATAGTTTTCTGAAAATACAGAAAAATAAAATGAAAATGATACAATTAACACAAGAGAGGGAGATACAATGTTGGGAGTTTGATAAGACTTCACAATGCTAGAAGAGCCATTTTGACTTAATGACCACATGGGAGGACTTGGGGAATATTATAAAAAAGTTAAAATATTAATGATAGTAATAGCTAGTTAAGCAGATGCTTTCCATTGTTCTGCTTGGAGCCTGGAAAGCTTTCCTTGGGAAAGAAATATTCTTAGTCTTTTATGAGTAGCAACGTCTAGTTGGTCCATAGTCCTTTGTATAATTTCAAACTTTGTAGAAGCACAACCAAAGAAGACGGATCTAGATTCCTGTTTTCACACGTGGATACCTACCTCAGTATCTGGTGCAATGGGTCACACAAATAGGTTTCTTACTCAAAACATATTCTAAAATTTCCAGATATTTCCAAAACAGGTAAAAAAAAAAAACATATCTGGAAGATAAAACATGCCAAAACCCATTGTTAAGAAAGTTAAAAGCAGTCAGTAAGAAGGTTTTCTAGAGTCTCAAAGTTTTTTGCCAAAGTCCAAAAAATTGCTTTTATGTTCTTCTTGTTTAAAGGGCCCCACATCTAGGTAATTGATGGGTCTACTTTGGGGCAAAGTAAATTCAAACTGTCCCAGATCTGTACCACAACTTCCTTGCTTACAATAGTCCCATCTGGACTATCTGAATTTGAAAGATTATTTTAATCTGGAGGATTAACTCATGCCTTCCCAGTGTCATCACTATGTTGACCCACAATAATAGTAAAGGAACATGAGGACTGTCCATTGGATATCCTTAACATTCATTATGTGATCATCTATTACTACTACTACTACTACTACCTAACATTTATAGAGCCTTACTATGTACCAGGTACACTGTGAAGAAATTTATTAATATCTCCTCATCTCATCTTTTTTTGTGGCCCTACATTTCTCTGAAATCCTTTACACTTTTCTGATTGTACAATTCCTCTTCTCTAATTCATTGAAACCTATTTACTACCCACTAAGTGACTCTCAGTTGCCCTTTGGGTGGTACTCAACTCAATCCTTCACTAAAGAATAGGTAAACATATAAATGAATAAAGAATGAAAATGAAAGAAAAGAAACAACCTAAGGACCTTGTTTATGAATAGCCTTTAACCACTAGGAAAATTAATGATAAAAGAAAGGCTCCATATACAACAAAACACAAAGTACTGTTGATAGTAGCAAAGAACTGGAAACAGAGGTTCCCCTCAATTGAGGAATGGCTAAATGAGTTGTGGTTCACAAATGTAATGGAACATTACTACATTGTAAGTTTCAAAGAAACATGAGAAGACTTACCTGACTAACTCAAAGTGAAGTAAACCAAACCAGGAAAAGAATAGACTTAATTATAACAGTGTAAATGGAAAAATCAGCAACAAAAAACAATTGAAACTGAATGTGGTAAAATTATAATGGCCAAATTTGGACTAGAACAACAGCAATAATAATAATTTTCTGTAACGCTTAACATGCTATCAGATTTCATGTTCACAACAGTCGTGTGGGAAGTATTGTTCTCCCTATACAGATGGGGCAGCTGAGACTGAGGGAAGCTAAGTGACTTGCCTAGTCATAGACCTAATTTCTCAGGTAGAATCTGAAGTCAGGTCTTTCAAACTCTGAGTCTCAGGCTGTGAGAAGCCCCTGTTTACTCCTTTACAGAGGTGGGAAAATTTTGGTATAGAACAATGTATAAGTCGGCCTTTTTTTTTTAGTACATTGGATAGTTTTGCTGAAACTTTTTATTTTTCCTCTTTTTGATTGTTCTAGTGGTTAGCTTGGTGGGGGGGCATTTATAGGAATACAATGGAAAATGTAGGTGATGTAAAAACAAAAGACAATTTTATTTAGAAAGAAATTTTATTTCAGATCAGAAAAAGGAAATTGATAAGGATTAGATAGAACTGTGATTTCACTGGTACAAGTGATGGGGTTCAGACTCTGGAAACTTCCTTGAATCTTCCCACTGGATCTGGACTTTCACATTCAAATCTGTTGCCCTTGGCCTAGCCTGGCCCTCCATTGTCTGTTACCTGCTTCCCATCCGGCATTGTCTGATACCTCCCAATTGCCTCCAGCTGTTTCTCACCCTTTATTTTATCACTAGTTACCCCAGTCTCATCAAGATTCTCTTTAGACCCTCCTCCCAGACTACTAGACTGCCTCTAAATCTTATCCACGGTCTTTCTGTATATAAATTCCATCTCACCTCCATGAAGATGCTCAGATTCAATCCAGCTGAGATTCTACCTGGCCCATTTGTCAATAAAAGCATCACAAATGCTTAGGCTCCTTAAGAGCCAACCCAATATGGTAAACCTTTAAAAAACCTTGTTTTACCTTGGCAGGAAGAAGTCTTGAATCGAATTCATTCGGCAGGACTCAGCGTATTGGTATTTTGGGGTCCTGAGCACCCCAAACTTATATAGTTCCCAGACCTCACCACAAGGAACTCTCAGTGAGTAAATTTCATCAGCTATTGCAGACTTGCTGCATTCCTTGCAACTTAGTCCTAAGAGTTCCCTAGAGCAGTAGTGTCAAACTCAAACAGAAACAGATCCTCCAGGCCCATATTGATTTAGAAAATCAGAAATTAACATTAATCACGTTGTATTGTATTTTTATGTATTTTGTTAAACATTTGCTAATTGCATTTTTTTTTCACAGACACTAGGACACTTTCAATTAGCTAATGCCTTGTGCAGATAAAGACTCACAGCACAGTCTTCTCACAATCCTATGCTACAGCACCAAGATACTTTCTTTTTTGAAAAAAAAATTGCATTTTAATGTAGTTTCCCCTGTACTTTGGAATTCTTACTGACTAGCTGATCTGATTTTGACACCTTGGACCTTAGAGCACAAAGAGTTGTTAAGTGACTTCCCAGTCATTTCTACTAGCCAATATGTGTCAGGAATGGTGATGAAAATACGGTATCCTAAGATTTAAAAATAGTATTAAAGACTGACTTTGAGAAGCCCCTGGTTTATTTTCTAACCTGAAGGTGCCCTAAAGTCTCTCCTTACCATAAAACTTCCCCTTATCCTGAACCATAAAATTCCTTGTCCCCACTCCTCATCCTGGGCAATGGGATTTCCTCATCTGTCTTATCTTGTGTCATTCATAATGCTCATCCTGTGTTTTTATCTTGCAAGACTTCTTTATCTTGTAAGACTTACCCTATATTTTCAACCTCCGCCATAAGGAAATCCTAAAATCATCCTGTATTAAGTTTCATCCTTTTCCCATATCACTGCTTTTATTTAGCTCCTTGCTAAATCTCAAGCCCCTTGCTTTTGTGTCAGTAAAGTTCCCACTGGCTACAGAGAAGGTCTAAGTCAATTCATTCACATTTTGATCCAACTCTCCCATCTCTCTCTTCAATAGTGGGACTGAACACACGTCTTCAAGGTTGACTGTCTATCCACTACTGCCTGAAGAAAAAACATTACAAGAAAATAAGCTAGCATCAGGAAAAAAGTAAACATTCAATCAGCTAGCCAGTTATTGCAGATTTTTTATCTTAGAACAGGGGGAAAAAAATTGGAAAGGACCAAGGATCAGAGCCCTTTTTAACTCATTTGGTGAGTCTGGCTCCTGAAAAGACCATGGTAAGGTTAAATTCCTTAGGGCCTTTTCCCCTCTGAGATCATATGACTCTAAGAAACAGGCTCTGATCCTTGGTCCTTTCCAATTTTTTTCCCCTGTTCTAAGCTGAAAGGTCTGGAGAGAAAGCCAAAGAATCTAGGAGTTGGAATTTAAGCATTGCAGCCAGCCCAACATTGATGCCCTGAGGAGTATGGAGTAACTTCAAGGGATGTTATATCCTTTGAGACATCGAATCTGTGGCAACTGTGAAACAATCAATCCTCTAGCAATGATGCAACATCTGGACTTGACCTAGATGGGACTGATATAGGTAGGAACTAAGCTGAGTTTACACTTCCCCAGGAACCAAAGTAGTATAAGGGAGAGTATACCTTTCAGTATTAGAAGAAATGTTTATATAAAGTAAGTTGTCCCTTGTAAAAACTGATATTTTTTTAATTTAATTAATTTATTTGTTTTCAGTTTTCAACAATCACTTTCATGTCTTAAATTTTCTCCTCCTCTCTTCCCCCTCCCTCTCTGAGACAGCATGCAATCTTATATGGGTTCTACAGCTACATTTTTATTAAACACATTTTCACATTAGCCATGTTGCATAGAAGAATTAAAACAAATGGAAGAAACCATGAGGAAAAAACAAAACATAACAAGAGAAAATAGTCTGCTTCATTCTGAGTTCTGATTCCATAGTCCTTTCTTTGGATATGGATGGCATTTTACCTCAAGAGTCCTTTGGGAACGTTTTAGGTCCTTGTATTGCTGTGAAGGGTTAAGTGTATCAGAAACAGTCCTCACACACTGTGGCTGTTACTGTATACGATGTTCTCCTAGTTCTTCTCATTTCGCTCAGCATCAGTTCATATAAGTCTTTCCAGGTCTTTCTGAAGTCTCCCTGTTCATCATTTCTTATAGCACAGTAGTATTCCAGTACATTCATATACCACAACCATTCCCCACAAAAAGAGCTGCTATAAATACTTTTGTATTTGTGGGACCTTTTCCCATTTTTATGATCTCTTTGGGATACAGCCCTAAGAAGCAATATTTCTAGGCAAAGGGTATGTACATTTTTGTAGCCCTTTGGGTATAGAAAAACTAACTGATGTTAAGTGGTTAAATAGAACTGGGATGGGTCCTTTAAAAATGAAAGGAATGCAGTCAGTGTGGGCTCAAACCTATGACTGTAGGCAAAGAGAAAATCCTAACCTTTCAGAATTACCCCTTGGAACCTTAAAGGGGAGATGTACTCATAGCAAAGGGATATCTATTCTCTGATAACCCAGGAAGTGGAGATATTTTCCCACTCCTTTACCATATACATTTTTAAAAATAATCCTATTTGTACCTTGAACATAGAAAACAGTTACTTATCTGAGGCAGAAAAACATCATACATGCGGCACAGATCACTGCAAAATTCTACCACTTCTCCATTCTTTTTCCAATCAAGAGCCCAAGTCTTTTATATTTCATACTGATAACTGCTTTGTCTAACCCTTTAAGAGAACTACTTTAGCAACTCTGAAATGACTAGGCATAGCCTAGTACATTTTAGGAAGTGCATAGATAAGCTAAAGTATATCCAAAAAAGAATTGCTAAGATGGTGATATAAGTGGTGAAAACCACAAATAAGATTCAGTTAAAGAGCTAGAGATCATTAACCTGGAGAAGGGAAGCTTTAGGTGGGACACAATAATAGTTTTCATGTATTTAAAGGACTATCAAATGAAAAAGTTAATTTGCTGGGCTCATCCCTTGAGGACAAAATTAGGAACAATACCTAGAAGTTTCAGAAAGTTTAGGTTTGATGTAAATCTAGAATGAAGAAACCTCTTAGGTGAGTCAATAGGGGCTAGGGCATTTACCCCACCACCATACTAATCATTGTGTTATACGAACATATTTCAATGCTGGGGAGCCTTGCTATTATTGAAAGTGACTCCTTTTCTTCATACTTGTTAGAACATTAACAATTCAACCCCTACTCCCAATATTCCAGATACAGTAATAATTATAATAAATGATAACACCACCACCACCAAAGGGAGCTAAGTGTATGATCTGAATCAAATATGAGACAGTTTATTCCTACTCACAAAAAGAAATGATAAGCATAAAATAGTCCACTCAAATGGAGAAAATAGAATAGAAATCAATAACAATCTATACTTCCAGTTACAATCTGTTAAGAGGCTAACTAAACTTTATCAGAGCATAAAGAAGTTTTGCAAGAATGCTAATGAGGAATTTTATATTTCACGTTGGCATTTTACTGTCTAACTATTCCCAGGACCAATGTACTTTTAACGTGGATCGTACTTGGGTCAATTCTATTGTCAAGAATCATCCCCTCTGCGTCTCCCCCTGCAGGTAGCCACCACCAAATTTCAGGGACCTCTATCATGCCACTATTCAATTTGACCAATGATGTGATCTCTGAGGCTTCTGAACTCACAAAATCCTCAGGACATACTCTGAAGTATCCAATAAACTAAGGTCAATAAAGAACATACACAGAAGGGGCAAAGGCAACCAGAAACCTGCCTACCTGAGTTTATATTCCATGTTGACCCAGGAACAGAGAGGGGAAAGAGCACCTCTGTTGCCCCACTCTTCCTTAGTAGAGAGCCAAAACAGAGATCACAATACTTGCCACTTGGGAGAATCAGAGCTCAGAGGGCTAAGCCAGAAATGGCTTCTTTTAATAGATAAAGCACCTTGATGCCTTTCCCTAATGTTGTCACAAGATAGGAAAAAGACTAGTAGATAACTCAGGGCATAAAATTCTAAATGGCCATGTCCTTTTAATGTACCATGTGACTGGAAGCAAGCAGGAACTCTGTCATCCCTAAAAGCCCAAGCAGTGAGTCACCATGTCCTAGAGTTTCCAGAAATTTCCAGTGAAGTTTTGGGTGAATTCAGCTGTAATGTACACACACACACACACACACACACACACACACACAAGATTAAGAGTGAGAGGTATCCAAGGTGGAATAGGCTGCTTTGAGAGGTAACAATCTTCCCTTACTTGATATCTTTAAGCAGAATATATGACTACTTATAGGGATGGTGTAGAAAGGATTAATGAAGCACAGGATGTGAGCTTACAGCCAAGAATAATTTATCCATGAAAACTGAGTACAATGCTTCAGGGGAAAAAATGGATTTTTAATGAAATAGAGGACTTTCAAGCATTCTTGATGAAAAGACCAGAACTGTAGAGAAACTTTGAAGTTCAAACATAGGAGTTCAGAGAAACATAAAAAGGTAAACATGAATGAATAATGATAAAAGACTAGACAGTGGTAAACTGCTCACATTCAAATGTGGAGAGATTATATATGTGTCCCCTCTGAACTTTAACATAAATAGAATTCATAGAGGGAGTCCAATTAGACAAGGCCTGAAAGTAGTTCTGTTGTATCTGGATACTGTGAAAGAAAAAATGGAAAAAGGGGGAAGAAAACACACTGAAGAGAGGGAGGAGGGAAGGAAGATTAGAAAAAGTTATCTCACATAATCAAGATAAGGAAGAAGAGGTAAGAGGGAACAGTTGATAACTTGAACCTCATTCTCATCTGGTCAAAAAAGGGAAGAATTCACATACACACAGTTGGGTACAGAAATACATTTCACTCAACAGGGAAATAGGAGGGAAAGGAAAGAAAGGAGGAGGGGAAATCTGAGCTAGTCTAGATTAAGGGAGGGATTAAAGATGTACAAAAAATATTATAGCTCTTTTTGAGGTGGCAAAGAATGGGAATCTGAATGGGTATCTGCCTTTAAATTGGGGAATAAATGAAAAAGCTATGGTATTTAAATGTTATGGAATATTATTGTGTTGAACCCCTATCAGTATAATGACAACAAGGATTCCAAAGGACTAAAAATGAAATGTGATCTCCAACTCCAGTGTCCTGTGGCTCCAAGAGTGGGAGGAATAAATATATCTCTAATATCTCCTACTCTTGTTCAAGGGAGAATTTAATTCCTGCCAGGAGGAGGAATAGGTTGGAACAGAAGCTGGCCACTCTGCTTTACTTAAAGGGGATACAAGACTAGAATTATATCTATCTGGTTCATTAAATATTATTAGTCTAGAGAATGCAGTTTTCAGCTTGAAGCTAAACTCCTGATTGCCATTTCTTACTGGAGGAGTAAACCAAGCTCTGTATCCCACACTTGACTTCCTTCTCACCAAATACCAGTTCCATAATGAACACACTTAACAAAAAAAACAAAGAAACTCACTTATCCAAGACACCTGCAAAACAAAAATCAGATAAAGTATTCAAATGAGAATAGAGAGGTAAAGGACTCAGGGTGAAGAATGAGACAAATTTTGGGGGAATATGACCAATGTGGCAATTTGTTGTGATTGACTATACCTTTGGTAAGAGGTTTTGTTTTTCTTGTGTTCTCAATTGAGGGGTAGGATTAGTGTAGGAGTTACTGTAAGAAAGCAGAAGTTGCTTATTAAAACAAATTAAATACTTTTCCAAAAAGAAGAAAGGATTCATGACAGGATCTATGAATTAAACATATGACCTTTGGGTCCCAACTTTTAGACTCTGAGGGTTTTCTGTTGGGAGCCAGCACTTAAGTGCTGGGCCCCTCACCCTTGAGGTCAACATGCCCTGCTTTGCAAAAAGCAAACATCACAAGAGGTCTTTGTCAATAGATGTTGCAGCCACAAAAGGGCTTGGCCCCCAGTCCCAGGAAATAGCCTCATTGTAAAGATTGCATGATTAGATACTACCCTCGCCCTGGACCCTCCCCATTCCTTTCTATTCCTCTTCCCTGTTTCAATTACTATATAAGCTGTACCCTGAGCTAAATAAACTGAGACTGCCTGTTACCAACTATGCCTCGGTCTCCTTCCTCTCCATGATCCTGTCCCCGGACCTCGTGGCCTTCCAAGGTCCTCCGGGTCCCCCTCGAGCCTAGCTCCCCCGGCACTCTCCAGCGTCCCTGACCCACGATTGTTGACCTGCGGGACGGGTCAATTGGCGCCCAAACGTGGGGCAGTACGAACACTGGACAGTGACCCGATAGACGCCCCAACTCGTCCGGACCCCTGAGAATTCATTAAGGTAAGTGTTCGCGTCTATCGACACCATGGGATCTCAATTGTCCAAAGAACAGACTTTTGTTAAGGACTTAAAACATAATTTCAAAGAGAGAGGAATAAGGGTTAAGAAGAAAGACTTCTATGATTTTTCTGGCACTCAGCACATATCTGTGGTGTAGTAAAAAGTTGCAGGAATAAGTCTAAAAGAGCAGTCTTGTATGGGAGAAAGTCTAGACAGGGAATCTTATGCAAGGCTTAGTTACACAGAGATAGAAATTAAGCCAGAGTTATAATGTGTACAGAGGATTTCTGACAATTTTTTCTCAGTATTTTGGATTCTTTTATTGTCTGTATATGTGTTCTGTTTTTACATGTTCTGTGTGCGTGTGTTTGTGAGTTATTACGGTCAGCTCCATGGTAGCTGGACCTTGGAAAGTTATCTCTTTTCCTCCCCCTCCTCCCTTCTCTCTGATGACTGCAGCATCGGGGAGAAGTATGGGAGAGAGAAAGAGAGGAACTAATCTTATATTATTTAGTTTATGTGATTGCAAGGTGTAGTCTTGGATGGGAAATGCAGGGACGTAGTGTCTGTGCAGTTTTAAAGGGGGCTTTGATCAAGGCCCATTAAATGGAGAACAACGTGGATGTGAAGTTTAGGGAAAGCGTAAAAGTTTTGGAAATTGTTGGAAGGTTTTTGGTTGAACTCTCTCTCTGCCTTCCCGATTCTGGCCAAATTGTGAGGGTGGAGGGAGACAGAGATCTGGTGCAGGCTGATCAGCATTTTCATTATCTCATGCCTCACCTAAAAGAAAAGTATTTTGTATAATGAGAAGTAACCAAAAGGTAGTTATTCTGTTCACATTTTAAGTGAAACGTGTCACTCCTAATTGGATGTTTAAAACAGATCAGGATTTGTTAAATTATTTGGCACTAGGAAAATTGGAAATATGCATAAATCTTAAAGGGACACCTCAGCAGAGATAAAGCTTTTGAAACTCCAGCAGAATGGAATAGACTTGGCGCCACTGGGCAGTTGTCCAGAAGTCTCCCTCCCTTCAGCTGAGGAATTCAAAAACTCTCTCATTCAAAGAAGTTCTTAAGGAGTGGACACAGAAGTAAAATTTACTTGAGTAAAGGATGGAACCATTAAGATTTTTGCCCTGCAGTCCCAACTATCATTCAGCTGGGTCTACAGTGAATTGTAACTCTTATCATTCCAGATTAGATCAAAGGAAGAGAATGCTAAAGAATAGTAGGAAATTTAATTTACCCTTCCCAGAGGATAGGGGTTGGGTCACAGCAATGAGATCACAAACCAACCAGCCCTTACATTTAGTAAGCCCAATCTTCTATTAATAATATTTATATGTGATGGTTTGGAAATGTAATTAGTGACACCTAAGTTTCACTCTTGGTGTTACTGTTGTGTTTCTAAAGTGTTATAGTCTTGTATTGTAAAAATTGAGTAACCCCTGCAATTCAGAAAGTGTTAGAGAAAGTAATTTCTAAATATGAATATTGTTGAAACCAAAAGATGTTGGGAAAACTGTAAAACCAGTTATGTTATTTTAAATTTTACCAGTCCTGCTAACCTTGTCTTAGAATGTTTTGATTTTTGTAATTGTCACTTAGAAAACCAGGTATTTTCACCTTTGCCTATTACAGAAGTTTCAGCTCAAACAATTTGGCTATCACTTTAGAAGTTGTAAGATTGTTAAGTTATTTGGAGTTACTGTTTTAATGCTAAACCTAAAACTGTTAATTGATTACTGTATGTAGAAAGAAAGGAATTGAATGAAAACTATTTTGATGTGCCCATTCAGAACAGACCTCCTGTATGCTTGAGGGTTGGCCAGCATGGGTGCGGTACTGATCCCCTTTATTTTGTAAAATTGTGAAGGCCTTTAGGAAACCATCCCAGTAGGTAGTCATCAGTCCTGAGAAAGAAACTTTGATTGGCTTATGCAAATTATAAACAATGAATAGGACTTGATTAGAAGTTGTAATATATAGAGAGGATTTTTTGCAATTGGCTTTTACATTTGAACAAGTTTTAAACTTGAAAAGGAAAGATCTTAATGGAATTCCCTTATGCATATGAGTCCTAGTAAATCATTATTGCTTACTTATAGCTCCATGAGAATAGGAATGACTATCTGGCTCTCAGCTGATGAAGGAATTGTTATTAAAGGTGAAAGACGTGAGACCACAAATATTTTTGTTTTTGAGTTTGAATTTGAGTATAGTTGGTTGCATTAAATCAGTATCAGAGGAATACCACAAGCTACTCAAAGGGAATGTTTTCCACCTGACTACTCCTGAGTCTGGCTATGAAACAGATACTATATAATTGGAGAATTTGTATCTGAATTCAAAGTCAAGGATGTTTTATTCTGTCCTTTTTGCTATGTCACATGTCCCTGCTTTCTCTTTCTATAGCAAATTTTATGATCAATAAATAGTAAGTGACCAACAAAACACGTGAGCCCCAATCTAAGTAAACTCACCTAAGACTCACCTAAGATGATGTCCCCATTGTTTAAAAGAATTTTATAAGCAGTAGTGTTTTTCTGTAATCAGTCTCTTACTGTTATCAATGTGAGAGTATATATTGCACCTTTTTGACTAAAGAGCATTTTGTGGGATGCATCTAATATTCTGTGATAATTAAGAATTTGGTTTGTTGTAATACTTCCGGCATTCATATCCTAAGGACATTTTCATACCAACTAAGCTTTAATGGATTTTAATTTTAAGGGTTTATTTTTGTTTCAAAGTAAGAAGAGAACTATTATTTTGAAGGTTTTCAACTAAATTTTTTGTAAAAGTCTAGTGACTGTTAACAACAGGACAAATTTTAAACGGTTTTAAATTTTCATTTTCAAGACAATGTATTGATAAATTAATATGTAATGGTCTATGAAGCAGGAAAGATCTTGCTCTTTTAATCTGAACTTGTAGTCATTCCTTGGCTTAAGCAAAAGTTAAATTTAGTGTTTGAACTTATTAACAACTTAATTTCTAAAAAGTTTTCTTTTTCAGAGTAAATGTAATCAGAGAAGGAGAAACTACCCTGTGAAACAATGATGTAAGGTGGTAAGGCTTAAGTTTGAAGTCACCTATCATAGCTTCTACAAAGGTTACAACTTTAAATGACTTTCAGAAATTGATAGGAGTAATTCAGTGGTGTAGGCCACAGTTGGGAGTTACAACTGATCAAATGAAACCATTATATGATTTATTGAAAGGTCCTTCTCAATTAAACTCATGCAGAGAATGGACATGTTTGAAATTAGTGCAGAAAAAGATTATGGGGTGTACTATTAGCAGGATATTAGAATCACAGGACTTGAAAGTAACAATTTTATTCACTGAAAAAATACCCACTGGAGTTTTACATCAAAAACAAGGGATTATTGAGTGGGTACATTTGGCTCAGATAAAGAACAGAGCTTGTGTGCCTTATGCTGTGCTGGTAGCCCAAGTCATACATAAGGCAGTGAAGAGAGTAAGGATGTTAATAGGACAGAAACCTCACACAATATATACTATGTATACAAGTCAACAAATAGAGAACTGCATACAAGAGTTTGTGGAATGGCAGATATTGATTAATCAGAATTTCCAACACGGGTTCCCAATTCCTTCTGGGTGGCAATTTGCCACGTGGCCATGGTCTTGGCCGACAAATGCTCTTCCTCACCGGTAGAGGGAGTTAATGTTTTTACAGATGCAACAAAAAAAAAAAAAAAAAAAAAAAAAAAAAAAAAAAAAAAAATTTTAGGGCATCTATGTATATTCCATCTAAAAAGGAGATGCATAAATTTAAAACAACATTTACTTCTACACAACAAAATGAATTATATGCAGTATTGCAAGCATTATTATATGTGAAAGAACCTTGCAATATCATCACAGACAGAAAGTATACAGCACTATTGATACCTAGATTAGAGTCAGCCTATACTCCTGATAGGGCAGATAGTATTAAACAGATTACTGTGGAAGTTCAACTAGCAATAAGGGCCAAAACAACAATATTTTATATCACACACACTCGGTCACATTCTAAATCATGGAGTACCAAAAAGCATTAAACCAAACAATGGTCCAGTTTATGTCAGTAAAGCCATTGAACAGTTCATGGTGGAATTTTCCATTTTACATGTCACTGCAATCCCCCATAATCCCACTGGTCAAGCTATAGTGGAACGAGAAAATCGATCCCTGGACACTTACTTGCAAAAAGAAAAAGGAGGAGTTGGACCAGGAGTTGATAAATTCGCAATTGGCTGTTTATACTCTAAATTGATGATAAATTACAATTGGCTGTTTGGCTGTTTATACTCTAAATTATTTAAAATTCTATAATGATGGCTTAATGGCTGCTATGAAATTCTTAACATTTCCTAATAAGGAGTCTGCAAAGAATGAATCAGCAATAATAAGTGCCCTGAAAGCAGCCAGTAATGAGGCACGATGAGAATAAAAATTGATTTGGTCCTCATACAGTGTTAACATGGGGAAAAGGGTATGTTTGTGTTTTAACAGATGATAATAAAGAAGTTTGGGTTCCAGTGAAAAGAATAAGAGTGATAGAGGACAACTGCCAAGGTGAAGCGGTCACAGGAAGTGAGGAGGTGCTATCGGTGACAGATGAAAAAAACTTCTGGAGAAGCTTAATCAACTAGGTCACGATGACTCCTTTCATTTTTCTCGTACTTATCATGACACTCAAGAACACTGCGTCCATCGACCCAGCACCGAAGGAACAACAGAGATGGGCGTTCGTCAGGAATCCACCATGGTTAAGGGTGATGTCATGGAGTGAGACAATAACCAAATTTATCATCCAAGGCAATATTTCTCACATGTTTAAAGATGATGGACTATACTATGATAATAATGGGACTCTTTTTCAGAGACACTAACTTTTCAGAACTAGTCACAGGTTTCCCACCTTGTCTATAGAAGGGTATTCCTGGGAATTGGAATGGGTTTGGTTTTAAATACTTCAAGGTTCAGCCCGGCATTCCCTTTGCTCTCCCCTCCCCTTGCTACGCCGGAATTACCCCCCATAACTCTATTACCCTCGATGTTGGGTCCTCCCTGCCCCCAAATTGCTCTTCCTGGACGAATACCTCTGACCCCCTGTACCCCCCACTAGGGCAAGTTTTTGTTTGTGGGGACAATCTGGCATACACAGCACTCCCCCTCATCCTCCGCTGAGGAACCCCCTGCGGATTCTCATTCCCAGGACGGGTCTTCCAGTAAGGATGAGAATAAGAATGATGATGACCATGCAGATGATGCCCAAATTGCACAAAACACCCCTCCCAAGAAATTTCAAAAGCTTCATTTCAAATCACTCAAAGATTTGCATTCGGCAGATCTTTGTAAACTAGCCATAGGGGCTCCGGCCAATTGGGACTTGGAGGGATATTCTGATCAACAGGAGGCCCCCTCCGGAAAGCAGTTCCCTGATCCATGGGGTGGGTGTGGTACACAATCCCGAAGAAGTATGTTGAGAACACTCCCCTTTTATGTTTGCCCCGGCCCTCATAGAAGCCGTGCCTTGAACACCAAATGTGGAGGCATAACTGATTATTACTGCCGTAGCTGGGACTGTGAAACCACGGGTGACACTTATTGGGGTCCTTCTTCCTCCTGGGACTATATTAGGGTTACTGCTAATTATACCATCAAACTTTTCAAAAGCGTCCCTGTACCCTGCTATGATCAATAATGTGCTTTTGCTGTGACTGTGCCAATGACGGGAATATTGTGGCCCCATGACCTGGATAATCATGCCATTGGCTGCAGAGGTACCCAATGACGGGATTATTGTGGGTCCACCTACCAGAAATGCTGGAGGTGGGGGCCACCCACATAGCCTAAGACAGGGGCCCTGCCCACTTTCGGTACCAGGCATGGAGTCAGGCCACATAGCCTAAGACAGGCCTTTCACCTGCATTTCTAAACAAAAAAGGGGGACATGTTGGGAGCCAGCACTTAAGTGCTGGGCCCCTCACCCTTGAGGTCAACATGCCCTGCTTTGCAAAAAGCAAACATCACAAGAGGTCTTTGTCAATAGATGTTGCAGCCACAAAAGGGCTTGGCCCCCAGTCCCAGGAAATAGCCTCATTGTAAAGATTGCATGATTAGATACTACCCTCGCCCTGGACCCTCCCCATTCCTTTCTATTCCTCTTCCCTGTTTCAATTACTATATAAGCTGTACCCTGAGCTAAATAAACTGAGACTGCCTGTTACCAACTATGCCTCGGTCTCCTTCCTCTCCATGATCCTGTCCCCGGACCTCGTGGCCTTCCAAGGTCCTCCGGGTCCCCCTCGAGCCTAGCTCCCCCGGCACTCTCCAGCGTCCCTGACCCACGATTGTTGACCTGCGGGACGGGTCAGTTTTCCAACTCAAATCCTGTGATAATTAAATGCCCAAATATACACAGTAAACTTATCACCAGCTACCATTAGAAAATATGTCCTAACATTCACCCCAGATCAAAATCTGATTCATCTTTGGTTCTTTCCTCTTCCTTACTCTGCATATCTAAGGCTCTCACCACTTCTTGCCCATTCTAATAGCCTCTGATGTCAGTTTCAAATTCATATTCCTCATATCAACAGAAGACTGGAAGGAGAGTATGGAAATCATTTTGGATGGATTTAATCTAATTAAAAGTAGAATACTAAAGCTTTTCCAAAAGGAATTAGAATACTATTATACCAAGTCTATCTTAATTACTGGCTGTTTAGCACATAATCCCTATAAATCTTACATGCAACATGGTTTAATGGATACAGAACCAGCCTTAAACCAGGGAGACCTAAGTTCAAGTCCTACATCCTACACCTAGCTGTGTGATCCTGAGCAAGTTGTTTAATGTTTCAGTATTTGGAGAAGCTCTAAATTGAAAAGGAAGTGCTGGCCTGCAATGGAAGAAGGAGTTTCTTAATCCAGGGAGTTCTCTAAACCAAGGAAATTACAGGCCCAGTCCCTACCTCTACCCCATCCCTATATACAGACACACAGATAGACATAAATACATACATACAAATATATTCCTAACCCCCTAATCTTACCTTTTAACTTGAGACATCTAGTTTTGGCATACCCTCCTTATTATGTACCAAGAGGCAGGATAGGAAATCTATATTAAAAAGTGATATTCTTAGAGCTTTATTTCCTTATAATCCAAATCAAATAACCACTTGCATTCCCATGGACAAATGGTTATCTGTGGGACTGGGATAATCAGATATACCTATGCTTACTGGGCACATTACAAATTAGTGTTATCCAGTTTCAGCTGGGCTTTCACTGAAATAATGCAATCCTTTTATTCCTTTTAATTGCTTCCCTACCTCAATACCCACAGAAGCTTTTCCAAACTTTTTTTCTTCTCAAGCCTCCCACAACTTCTCCTCCCACCCTCAATCCCCCCTCAGCTAAGGACCTAGATACTTACCTTATAGAGAAAGTTGATATTCCCCAAGCTTTCTCTTTGCCCCCTCTTTATGTCGAAACACTTTCAAATTATTCCCCACTCTCTCCTCCTTGCCTCTAGTGTCTGAAAATTAAGTAACCTTTTTTCTTGCAAAGGTTCTATGTACCACTGATCCTATTCTCTCTCTTCTTCTCTAACAGATGGCAAACCTCAGTGAGGACCTCTATCTGATCTTCAAAGCATCGCTGCCTACTTGTTCCTTTCCTACTTCCTTCAAATATATTCAAGTCTCCTCCATACTTTAAAAAAAAAAACCTTCAATAAACCCAAACTCCTCTAAACCTGTTGTCTTATTCCCATTCCCAGATAAAACCCTAGAAAAAGCTATGTATATTCATTGCCTTCATCACTTGTGCTTTTACTCATCGCTCTACTCTTTGCAACTCTCAACCCCTCTGGCTTCAGATCTCATCACTCAAGGAAATATCCAAAGTTAACAAAAATCTTTTTAATGGTCAGATCTGATGGCATTTCTTTAAGTTATCAAACTTCTCAATGTATCAGCTGCATTTGACTCTGCCAACCACTGTCTCTTCCTGGGTAGTCTTTCCTTACAATGTTTTTGTGACCATTTCTCCTCCTAACTGCTTCTTCTCCATATCTTTTTCTGGCTCATCATCCATATCAATTTTCCTAACTGTGGGGGCTCTGCAAGGCTGTGTCTAGGATATTTCTTCATCTCTATATTATATCCTGGTGGTTTCATCTGTTTCCATGAGTTTAATTAGCATCTCTATAGGAATCAATAGATCTATATATCAAGCCCCAGTCTCTCCCATGAACATCAGTCTTGAAAAACCAGATGCCTTTTGAACATTTTGATCTAGATATACCAGAAACACCTAAAACTCAGCATATACAAAATAGAATCCATTATCTCCACATTCCCATTCATTCCCTCCTCCAAGTACCTATTTCTTTTTGAAAAGGGTTTTATTCTTAGTATAATGAATGACCCCCCCAGACCCACATTTCCACATACATAAAAGGGGGATTATATGTGAAGTCACAAATCTATACATGTACAACTTGCTTTAATAAGTTGTCCTATTTGTTTCCTTCTGAATTTCCTTCCATTCTTTTCAATGCATCTTAAAAATGTTTCATTGACTCTATTTTTTTCTTTTTTCCTTGGTAACACAATTGCTAACTCTTCTCTCCTACCCAAGTCCAGCCCCTCAAATTTAAAAACAAGCCACAGGGGGAGGAACCAAGATGATAGAGTAACCACATGGGCTTTCTAGAGCACTCCCACTAAGCCCAGCCAAATACCTGTAAAAATGGTTCTAAACAATTCTACAGCTGCAGAACCCACAGAATGTTGGAGTAAAGCAAATCTCCAGCCCTAGACAGCCTGGTCTATTGCACCACACTGGGAGCAGAGCACCATCCAGTGTGAGCTGCAAGTGCACAGAGGGGACCTGAGCTGGCCTTGGAAAGACCAAATCTCTCACACCTGTGATAGTTTCCAGACTTCATGACCCCAAAACACTGAGGACAAATTGGAAGGTCAGTGGAAAAAGCCTGTGGGACCAATACAGGAGAGTGGAGTGGTCCAGCCCTAGCCCCAGGTTGGCTGAGGGAGAGGGGAGAGAGGAACCCCTGGCAGCCACAGCAGCAGCAGAGGCAGCTACAGCCACTCTTTCTGGAGTTAAAGGCCCACAGATTGTGGGGGGTTGAGCGGCTGACAGTACACCTCCCACCCCCACTGGACATAGAGAACTACCTTGACAAAGAGCTCAGAAGTCAATTTAAATGGCTGGGGAAATGAGAAAAAAATCAGAAAAAAGAATCAGACTATAGAATCTTACTTTAGTGACAAGAAAGACTAAAGCTTGCAAACAGAAGAAAACAGTGAAAACTCCTCCATCCAAAGCCTTCAAGAAAAATATGAATTGATTTCAGGTCATGGAAGAGTTCAAAAATGATTTTGAAAATCAAGAGAAGTAGAGCAAAAATTGGGAAGAGAAATGAGAGTGATGCAAGAAAATCATGAAAAATGAGTCAACTACTTGCTAAAGGAAGCTGAAAAAAATTGCTGAAGAAAGTAACACTTTAAAAAACAGACTAACCCAAATGGCAAAAGAGATCCAAAAAGCCAATGAGAAGAATGCTCATTGAAAGCCCAGTTGGAACTGGATAACACTAATTTGTAATGTGCCCAATAAGCATGGGTATATCTGATTATCCCAGTCCCCATGGGAATGAAAGTGATTATTTGATTAGGATCATAAGAATGCTCAAAAGCAGAATTGGAGAGATGGAAAAGGAGATCCAAAAACTCACTGAAGAGAATAATTCCTTAACAATTAGAATGGAGCAGATAGAAGCTAACAAATTTATGAAAAATCAAGAAATTATAAAACAAAATCAAAGGAATGAAAAAATAGCAGACAATATGGAATATCTCATAGAAAAACAACTGACCTGGAAAATAGATCCAGGAGAGACATTTTAAAAATTATGGGACTATCTGAAAGTCATGGTCAAAAAAAGAACCTAGACATCATCTTTCATGAAATTATCAAGGAAGACTGCCTTGATATTCTAGATCCAGAGGGTAAAATAAATATTGAAAGAATCCACAAATCACCTACTGAAAGAGAGCCCAAAAGAAAAACTCTGAGGAATATTGTAGCCAAATTCCAGAGTTCCCAGGTCAAGGAGAAAATATTGTAAGCAGCCAGAAGGAAACAATTCAAGTATTATGGAAATACAATTAGCATAACACAAGATCTAGCAGCTTCTACATTAAGGGATGGAAAGGCTTAGAATATAATATTCCAGAAGTCAAAGGAACTAGAATTAAAACCAAGAATCACCTACCCAGCAAAACTGAGTATAATACTTCAGGAGAAAAAAAAGGTCATTCAATGAAATAGAGGACTTTCAAGCATTCTTGGTGAAAAGAGCAGAGCTGAATAGAAAATTTGATTTCAAATCCAGGAATCAAAAGAAGCATGAAAAGGTAAACATGAAAGAGAAATCATAAGGGACTTACTAAAGTTGAACTGTTTACATTCCTACATGGAAAGATAATATTTGTAACTCTTGAGACTTTTCTCAGTATTTGGATAGTTTGAGGGATTATATACATATAGACGAAGAGCACAGGGTGAGTTGAATAGGAAGGGATGATATCTAAAAAAATAAAACTAAGGGGTGAAAGAGGAATATATTGGGAGGAGAAAGGGAGAAATGGAATGGGGCGATGCCTCTCATAAAAGAGGCAAGAAAAAGCTTTTTCACTGGAGGGGAAGAAAGGGGAAGTGAGAGGGAAAAAGTGAAACTTTCATCACATTTGGCTTAAGGAAGGAATAACATGCACACTCAATTTGATATGAAAATCTATCTTACATTATAGGAAAGTGGGGGAGGTGGGGATAAGTAGGATGTGGGGGAGGATGATAGAAGGGAGGGCAAATGAGAGGAGGGGATAATTAAAAGTAAATACTTTTGGGGAGGGACAAGATCAAAAGAGAGAATAGAATAAATGGGGGGCAGGATAGGATGGAGGGAAATATGGTTAGCCTTTCACAACATGACTTTTATGGAAGTCTTTTGCATAACTACACATGTATAACCTATATTGAATTTCTTGCCTTCTCAGTGGGGATGGGTGGGGAAGGAGGAAGGGAGAGAAATTGGAACTCAAAGTTTTAAAAACAATGCTAAAAATTATTTTTACATGCAACTGAGAAATAAGAAATACAGGTAATGGGGTTTAGAAATCTATCTTGCCCTACCAGAAAACAGAGATGGGGATGAAGGAAGGGAGGGGTATGATAGAAGGGAGGGATAATTGGGAGAAGGGGTAATCAGAATGCACAGTGTCTTGGGGTGGGGGAGGGGAGAGATGGGGAGAAAATTTGAAACTCAATATCTTGTGGAAATGAATGTCGAACACTAAAAATAAATAAATAAATAAATGAATAAAAAACAAGTTACAAATCTTGAAAAAAAATATGCATAGTCAAGTAAAACAAATCTACACATTTGCCATGTACTTTTAAAAATATATGTATCATAGTACATCTTGAGGTCAATTTGTGTATTATACTACAATAATCCTTTGGAGCCCTGGTTGGTTACTGAATTAATCAGAAATCTGATAAGGTCTTTTTTTTCTTTGTTTTTATATTTTTTTCTAATTAATATGTAAAAAAACTTTTTAAGACTCACTTTTTTTAAATTTTGAGTTCCAAGTTTCCTCCCATCTTCCCTTCCCCTACCCCAGACGATAAGCAATTTGATATAGGTTATAAATGTGCAGTCATGCAAAAAATATTTCCATAGTAGTCATGTTGTGAAAGAAAACACAGACCAAAAAATAAACAAACCTAAGAAAAATAAAGTATGCCTTGATCTGCATTCAGACTCCATCCATTCTTTCTCTGCAAGTAGATAGCATTCTTCATCATAAATCCTTCAGAATTATCTTTGATCCTTGTATTGCTGAGAATAACTAAGTCATTCACAGTTGGCCATTTGTTCAATAATGCTCTACTGTTCTCTTGATTTTGTTCACTTCTTTTTGCATCAGTTCATGTAAGGTTTTTGTGAAAACATCAAAAATGCTTTAATGTTGTCATTTTTCCTTTTCTGTCATACTAGCCAATCTGTTCGGTGTGAGGTGGTATCTCAGAGATGTTTTAATTTGCATTTCACTGATCAAAAGCAATTTTAATCATTTTTCCATATGACTATAGGTAGTTTTGACTTCTTCATCTGCAAACTGTCTGTTCAAATTCTTTGCCCATTTATCAATTGGGGAATGACTTGAATTCTTATAAATTTGAATCACTTCTCTATATATTTGAAAAATGAGGCCTTTAACAGAGAAACTTTCTATAAAAAATTTTTTAAGTAACGATTACTGTATATTTTCCTCTATCCTATTTTTTCCTGTTTATTCTTCTCTCCCTCTCTCTCCTTTCATCCTGTCCCTCCTCAAAAGTATTGTGCTTCTGACTATTACCTCCTTAACCTTCCCTCCCTTCTCTCAGTCCTCCTACCCTTCACTTTTTTCATTCCCCTCATTTTACCTGTAGAGTAAAATAGATTTCTATACCCAACCTGTATACATTGTTCCTTCTTTGAGCCAATTCTGATAAGAGTAAGGTTCAAGTGTTATACAATGTTCCCCCCATCTTCCTCCTACTCTAAAAGCTCTTTTGAGCCTCTTCTGTGTGAGGTAATTTTCCTCATTCTACCTATCCCTTTCCCATTCTCCCAGTGTCCCTCTTTCTCACCCCTTAATTGTTTTTAGTTATTATTGCATCATAGGCAACTCATACCTGTACCCTCTATGTACATTCCTTAAAATTGTCCCAATAATGATAAAGTTCTTAGGAATTATAATCTTCCTGTGTCAAAATGTAAAGAGTTTAACCTCACTGAATCCCTTATGATTTCTCTTTCCTGTTTACCTTTTCATTTTTCTCTTGAGTCTTGTATTTGAAAGTCAAATTTTCTATTCAACTCTGGTCTTTCCATCAGTAATGCTTGAAAATTCTCTATTTCATTAAATATGCATTGCTCTCCCCTGCCCCCTCCACCACTGAATTGTATTCAGTTTAAGTGGGTAGGTGATTCTTGATTGTTATCTTAGTTCTTTTGACTTTCAGAATATCATATTCTAAGCCCTTTGATCCTTTAATGTAGAAGCTGCTAATTTTTGTGTTATCCTGACTGTGGCTCCACAATATTTGAATTGTTTCTTTACTGCTGCTTGCAATATCTTCTTCTTGACCTGGAAACTCTGGAATTTGATTAAAATATTCCTGGGAATTTTCATTTTGGGATCTTTTTCAGGAGGTGATTTTTGAATTCTTTCAATTTTTATTTTACTCTCTGGTTCTAGGATATCAGTGCAGTTTTCCTTAATAATTTCTTGAAATATGATGTCTAGGTTGTTTTTTTTTTTGATCAAGCTTTGTTAGTCTAATAATTCTTAAATCATCTCTCCTCATTCTATTTTCCAGGTCAGTTGTTTTTCCAATGAGATATTCCACATTTTCTTCTATTTTTCCTTTTTTAAAAAATTTTGTTTTTAAAAAATTTTGTCTCACAGAGTCATTAGCCTTCACTCTAATTTTTAAGGAATTATTTTCTTCAGTGAGTTTTTGTAACTCCTTTTGCATTTGACCAATTTTGCTTTTTAAGGAGTTCTTTATTGGGGTCTGAGGTCAATTTACATTTTTCTTTGAGGCTACAGATGTAGTTGTTTTAACTTTGTTTTCTTCTTCTGAGTTTGTATTTTAAGCTTCCCTGTCACCATGGTAATTTTCAATGGTCAAGTTCCTTGGGGAATTTGGGAGAGTTCAGGGATTCCCTGTCTTTATACCACCATCTTGGCTCTGCCTCCTAATTAAGTTTTTCAAAGATACTTTTCTTTATAATGTTGCTGTTATTGTGCTGCTGTCCTAGGTCTTGTATTGTTCCCTATTTCTGTCAAAGGCATCTTTATTCTTTCAGTCTCCCATTCTTAACCTTGCTGTTTTCTTGGTCTCTCACCCCACTCATCCAATTATGCCATTCCTTCCTCCACAGAGCCTCAGCATCAGATCTCCTCTCTCCACTCACATAATCACTACCTTAGATCTTCCTGACCTCTTACCCAAATGATTTCTTATCTCAGAGAATGTACTCTTTTTTTTATCTCCCACTCACAGAATCCTTCTCTTCAAATGCTCCTCAAGCACCACTTCCTACAGGAAATCTTTTTGGAACCCCTGCTTGTGTACTTCCCACTAAACTTTTATTTAACTATATTGTATTTATTTGCATATATTGCCTTTCTATTTCTTCATATGTTGAAGAATTTCAACAGAAAATATGTATTTGCATATATTTCCTTTCTATTTCTTCATATTCCTGTAAGAATATAAGGTCTTTGGAGACTGACAAATGTAGTAGAGTAGAAGGAAGCAGTATAATTCAGGTGTCTTCTGCTGGAATTCCAACAGAACTCTAGGATATGGATCAGATAAGAGTAGTGATTAGAAAATTCAAGGAGAAACCACAGTGAGTCATTTTTTTCAGCCAGTCAGCATAAGAAGACAGTAAAAGACCTGTGGGCTTTGGGGCAAGTATCCAGACAAGAAGGCCCCTGAAGAACCTTTGAGCATGGAGATTGGATAAAATCTGCAGCTATGTGACTCTGACGTTGAAGCTAGGTCACTGAGACAGTATGCATTGCAGGAATTATGGCAAGGAGATAAATAGTTGGTTGGGATCTAGATCAGACCTGGCCTAAGGCTGTATACTAGGCAAGGAGTAGGAATAGAATAAGGTTGTATACTGGACAAAGAGCAGGAATGGAAACAAACAGTAAGTACCCTAACCTAGGAACAAGGTCATGGATCCGGCTCACAGACCTGGTACTTTAATTGAGTAACTTGGACAAGGAGCTGAGACCAAAGCAGAAAAGGAGTGAATAAATGAGAAAAGGAGGGGGCCTGCATACAGTCACTCTGTGACTATAGAACCTTCCACAGCTCACAGGAACCAGTGCCAATATCAGTCTTTTGTTGCTCTTTTTCAGTCATGTCTAACTCTTCATAATGCATTTGGGGTTTTCTTGGCAAAGATACTGGAGTGGTTTGCCATGTTCTTCTCCAACTCACTTTACAGATGAGGAAACTGAGGCAAACAGGGTTAAGTGACTTGCCCAGGGTCACACAGTTATTATGTGTCTGAGGCCATATTTGAACTCAGGAAGAGGAGTCTTCCTTACTTCAGATCTGACACTCTAACTACTGTACCACCTAGCTGCTCCAAGAACAGTGTACAGGAACTCTAACCGGAGACTCTCTGCAATTATGTCACTCAGACCCAAAACCAAAACAGAGTCAGGAGCTTATAAAGATGGGCAGCAATCAGACTTGACCCTAGATCAGACAACTTAGGAAGCACTGAAAATGTGCACATTCCCAATCTGAGCCACTCCAGCACTCACCAGCTGGTAAGAGAAGCACCAGGACCCCAGGGACTACAAATCAGGATCAAACAGTACCCTGACATTCTCCCTAAAAATGAACAGATCCTGGGCCTAACACAAAGTCCCAATATGAGGAGATTAAAGGTTGGAAGAATGAATAATTTTTAAAAGGGTCTCATGATGAAGAATAACTATAGTGCCAGGGTGCCCAACACATAAACCCAGAAGAGGAGAATAAAGCCAAACTATCTGCAAACAAAACCTTACAGTGAAACACATCTTAAAACGACAACTAGAATTTTTAGAAGAAAAGACATATGAGGGTTTTTTGAGAGTTTAAAATTACATTATAAACTAAATGAGAGCATCAGGGGAAAGAATTAGACAAGAAATGAAAGCTTTGGAGAAAAGACTTAGGAGAATTAACATCTTAGTACAAGAGATGTAAAATCTTTCCCAAGTAATAGACTCCATGAAAATTAGAATGAACTGAACAAATTAATGACTGTGAGGCAACATGAAATTTTAAAGACAAAACCAAAAGACTAGAGAAAATAGAAGAAAGTATATGGTATCACATTTAAAAAACTGATTTGGAAATCAGATTAAGAAGAAATAATTTTAAAATTTTTGGACTACCTCAAAGTCATGATGAGAAAGAGAGGGAAAAAAGGGAGAGGATAGAAAGACTGAGAGAGACTGAGATGGAGAGAGGAGAGAGACAGAGAGAGGGAGAGGGAAAGAGAGTGACAGACAGAGAGAGATAGAGAGAAAGAGACAGAGAGAGAGGGAAGGAGAGAGCAGAGGAGAAGGGGAGAGAGAGACAGAGATAGAGAGAAAGAGAGGGAGAGAGGAGAGAGACAGAGAAACAGCCTAGATACCATATTTTTTAAGGTATCATATTTTAAGAAATCACAAAAGCATTTTGGCCCTTTCAGCTCAGACTTTTCTCTCAGTTTGCCTCTTCCTCAGTTTGACCATCCTGCCCTTCTTCTGCCTACTCGCCTCATGTACCTGAGGCATTCATTCTTGCTCTGCTCACAAATCCTGGTGCTCCAAGTCACCCACCTGCAGCAGTTTTGTTTTTCATCTGTAATGGGGATCAGCTTCACAGACAAAGAAAACTCCATCCTCTTCCCTGAATGCCACTAGAGTTAGGAACAGTAAAATAGTGCGAACAATTTTAGGGGCTCTCAGAACTAGAAAAAGCCAAAGCAATGTCTGGGCCAGGCCTCAGCAGGTTGGAGCCCCGCTGAAGCTCCAAGCATTTTGTCATTTTCCTCATTCGGTACCATTATATCTGACAAATTTAAAAGAAAACAAGGGTCTCCTTCTAAACAGCTGGAGTGGGAATTTCTATAAGAATATTCAGTACAGAGAAGCTCTGAAGCTTTAAGGAAATATTTTATTGAGGGGAATATGTATTGAGGAGAAATATATTTGTATCCACTGCATGTATTGACTTTCTTTGCAGTATGTGATGGCAGAGCAAATGCAAACTTGGTGCAGCGGTGAATCAACAGATACAGATAACCTAACCCTGCTCTTTCTATGGCTTCCAAATTACTACAGAAAACACATTCTAAAATGTAGTCTTCTTATTGAACCTTATATTAAAGACTCAAAAGAAATGGAATTTCTCTTCAATAGCACTGAAACACTACCTTGTATTAAAAAGAAAGCTGGACTGTGCTGGACTGGGGACAAAGAAGCAACATATGGTGAATGTGTGGTAGCCTTTGCAGCTGTTGAAGGAATCTTTTCTGATTCTTTTGCATTGATATGCTGGCTCAAGAAAGATTTAATGCTTGGACTAGTTTTTTCCAATGAACTTCTTAGTAAAGATGAGAGTTTATTATACTGTGGCTTCACCAGCTCAGGGTTCAAATAATTAGTAAGCAAACCTTCAGAGGAAAAAGCAAAATGAATAATTATCAATGCTGCTAGAATAGGACAGGATTTTCTAATTGTCACTTTGACTATGAAGTTGATCAGAATGAATTGCATTTGAATGAAGCAGCACATTAATTTGTATCAGACAGAGATGTTGGAACTGAGCTCTTGGAAGATTTTTAAAAATAGTTTTTATTGATATCTTTTGTTTTCACATTTCCAAAAGTTCTCATAGTATCCCTCTCCCTTCCTCTCCTGAAGAGTTGTTCCATACAATGACATTTTTTAAAGAAAAAAATAAGGAGGAAGATAAAAAAAGTCAGCAAAACCAATGCATTGAAAAGTTTGAAAATATATGCAATGTTCCCCATTTGTGACTCTCCTTCCATGGCAAAGGAGTGAGGTTCTTAGCTTTTTATAAATCCTCATTGAGAAAAAAAAAAACTTCATTGAGTTCATGCTTATTCTCTATAATTTTGCATGATTAATTTTATTTTGTAGTTCTTTCCATTTACATTGTTGTAGTAATTGTGTACATTTATTATTTCTGCTTATTTTATGCTTTATCAGTTCATGTAAGCTTTTCCATGTCTCTTTGTATCCATCATATTTGTCATTTCTTACAGCACAAGAATATTCCACTATATTCATGTACCACAATTTGTTTAGCCATTTCCCAGTTGATGGACATCTTTGCTTCTAGTTCTCTGTTTAGCAAAATTTTTAAAGCAGAAAATCCATTTAACTATATGGAGAATATTTCATTAGTAGGGGAAAGTCAACTTCTTTGAGAAGAGAGTAAGAGAATGTCAGAGGATAAGAGTGATATCAAGTCTAGCTGAGGATTTTTTCACTTTAAATGTAGTGTATGTTTGTCCTTCATTGCCAAAG
This sequence comes from Bettongia penicillata ogilbyi, assembly GCA_023548195.1. Lineage (NCBI taxonomy): Eukaryota > Metazoa > Chordata > Mammalia > Diprotodontia > Potoroidae > Bettongia > Bettongia penicillata. The sequence continues at coordinate 2,359,076 of JAJHZJ010000229.1, forward strand.
AAGACAATGACATCAGAGAAATGATGGCATGACTTGCACTTGACTTTGAGTGAGGGAGGGCTACGCAGGTCACCGGTGTGTCACTTCTCCTCCAGAGCCATCTGAATGGGCAATTGGGATAAGGCAACTGGGGTTAAGTGACTTGCCCAAGATCACACAGCTAGTGGGTGTCAAGTGTCTGAGGTGAGATTTGAACTTAGGTCCTCCTGACTCCTGCACTCGTGCTCTGTCCACTGCACCACCTAGCTGCCCCACTTCAAATGTAGACTTCTAGATGAACTGAAGACATGTTATTATTTAGCTTGTTTTTTTTTCCTTCACCAGAAAAAAAAAATTATTGTATTACTTCCTCAGGTTATTTTTTTTGCAGGGGGGAGAGGGTATAGTATTTCAATATTTTTAGTATTTAAATATTTGATTTTAACATTTAAAATTTTTTTGAGTTCCAAATTTTCTCCTCCCTAGCTACTCTCCCACTCACTGAGAAGGCTAGCAATATGACATCAATCAAACATGTGAAACCAGATATCCATTACTTCTAATTGAGACAGTAATATAGACAGCTATCTTAGAAAACTCTTGTTTAATGCTACAAGTGTCATTGCTTAGGATGTGGTGGTACTTAAGACATAAGCTACCTGAAGATGTACATACATAGACATATTTAAGTATACATACTCATATTTATCAATTAAAAATCCAGTGCTTTTGAAAGATTGCTCTCAGATAACTTTCTATTTTTAATTAACAAAAATTTTATTTTCTTTCTTCCAGTTAAAAAAAGAAAAACAAAAGATTTGTAACAAATACATTTGACAAGCAAAACAAATTCTCCCACTGACCTTGCTGAAAAAAAACCATATCTTAATCCATACCCTGAATCCTTCACTTCTCTCTTTAGTGGTAGGTACCGTGTTTCATCATGATTCCTCTAGAATTGTTGTTTGTCATTGTTTTGACCAGAGTTTAAAGGACTTTCTGTAGCTTTAATGCCATAGCCATTTTGGACTTAAAATGGGAAGATCCCCTTAAGCTAGTTTACTACAAGATTAAATGCCAAGTTTAATCCATTCAAATTAGAAAATGGCAACCCCACTGCTTATTCGAAAGCTGATTTTAAAATTTATTTTAAAAAAATGTTTAAAGTTTTATGCTTGCATTTTACAGAAATTTTCAAGCCTAATTTTTAATATTAAAAAAATTAAATCATGAAAGAAAACTGTCTAGATCTCTTAGATTCAGATGACAAAGTGAAAATAGGAAGAATCCAAGTCACCTCCTAAAAGCAATTTCAAAATGAAAACTCAGTAACATCATAGACAAAAATCTAGAGCTTCTTGTTCAAAGAGAAGATACTACAAGAAGCCAAAAAGAGAGAGCTCAAGTACAGAGACGTAGATTCTAACGGGGGAGGTGATATAAAGGTATCTTCAGTAAAAGGAAAATTTTAAATTCTTGAGGATAGGAATTGTTTTATTGTCTTATTATAGTTGTATCCCCAGTGCCAGGTACATTGTAGGTGTCTGATCAACGTTTGTTAACTGCTTGATGAAACAGACAATGGCTAAGTTTACTAAAGAAAAATAGTCTGAATAGAAAAGTGAATCTGAGGATATCAGATGGAACAATATGAGGGAAAGGAGTTAACAAACTGATGATCTTAATTATCATTTTATGAAATAGATATGTTCCCAAAAATAAAATAAGTATATAAATAGAACGATGCTCTAAATTCTGTTCAACTTAGCTAATTTATAAAAGACCTTTTATACCTTATACTAAGCATTAGAAAAACAAATACTTCCTGCTTTCAATTCAATTTAAAAAGCATTTATTCATCACATATTACATCTATTCGACTTATTGTAGAGCTACAAAACTAACTAACCCCAATGTCCTCCTGTTTTCACAAGCTCCTTCCCTAGATATCTCTGCTAGGGTAATGAGAGACTCAGAGTCCCAAAGTTTACCAGTTTTTGGAGATTGAATTTCTGGGATCCTGTAAGAGAGGCTTCTGGGACACAAAAGCACAACAGCCATCTTTGTTTTCCACTAAGCAGAAAGAAATACAGGCAGGGTGGAGTGGGTGATCTCTGGATGCTATATCCCTTACCTTACATGCTCCAGTTGTAGACAATGGGAATTAGAGGCTAAGGAAAAGCTTTCTCTCCTCTCTCCAACCGCTAGACAAAAACTAATGGTGACATTGTAGAGTAACCAGAGGGAATGGGCATTTCCCTTTACTTGCCTGTTAAAGGATTAGCTCAAAGTTGGTGCCTGCATTAGTCGAACAGTTTCTTCTCCTTTTGGGAGAGTGCTCAGCCCAAGAGAAGAAACTCATCTGGCTTAGCAGCCAGTGAAGCAAGCTGCCAGTTTATGTCCTCCCTGTTGCTCACTCTCCTTTCTTGTTCTTATTTTTATTCTCCATCCCTTTACATTTGGGAAGATGTGACCACTGCTAAATCTTTGTCTGATGTGAGTAGAGATTTGGGGAGAAGTTTGGATCTTTGTAGAAAGATAGGAGATATAACTCTGCTTTGGTGAGACTGAGGCATGATGAAAGGAAGAGCAGACGTCGACTCCACATGGAAATCTTAAACACAAATGGACTCATTACTGAGATAACCCCTACCTCTAGACAAGAGCAAATTTCTATAAATAGAAAAGCCTAATGGCACAGAAAGAATAACATATTCATATATACTCCTAGACTTAGTAGAGCTAAACCTTTGAGGCAAATCAAGGATGATCTTTACTACTGAAGGGGTATCCACCTGCTAAACTTCCTAGTGCAAGGGAAACATTGTTTAAATACTGTACTTGCCTGAGAGGTTGGTGATGTTTAAAAGGACGCTACTTTCACCTAGAATAGGAGCTCTGTCATCCTACCCTGCCCCTGCCTACCAGCCTTCTATTCCAGATGACTGGTGGGACACTGCTCAAAGGGAATCACATCTCTAAAACAATGTAACATTGTGAAATCCTTTAAAATCCTGCATGCAAAATAATCTCTTCCCTTCAATCAGCTCTCATTTCCTAAGAAGACAGAAATTACAACATTGACAGAGATGGAATATTATGCAAACATGGAAGCACTGAAGACCTTCTTTGTGAGATTGCATCTGAGAAAATACCCTTGAATGATTTTCAGAGTTGGACATGAGAGATGAGGGATTTCTAAGTATGAAGGCTAAGCTATGTAAAAACTCAAAGGTGGAAGATGAAAAGACAATTCTAGGGAAGATTAAAAAGGTCAGCTTGCCTGGAACATAGAATATACAAAAGGGAAATAATGAGAAATGCAATGCTGAAAAGGGAAGCTGGATCCATTCTATGAAGGGCTTTATATGCCAAGAAGAGGAATTTGTATTTTATCCATGATAGATGAGAGTATTTATTAATTTATTAAGTGTGTAATGTGATAATTTTGCCCTGAGTGTTGGAAACAGAAAAATAAAAACACAAGACAGCATCTGCCCTCAAGGAACTTGTAATCTAACAAAGGAAGACGACACAAAAAAGGGAAGCAGGAAATATAGAATTGAAGGGTACATTTCCATGTGGAGAGGCCTGAGAAATGATATAAATACCACATTTGGGAAAAGATGAGATGAAGTTTTGTTTATCAGATCCTGGCTTCCCAGGGAGTAGAGTTTAGGGTTCTAATGGGAAAGAGGTGAAAGCATCAAATAGGTGATGCATTATGGAGACAGCAACTGATGTAGAGTTTTGTTCTGGGGAAGAGAAAGTGAAAGCTCAACTATCACACTGGATCCAGTGAAGCTTCTTGAACAGGTGAGTTATGTCCTCAGACTAGTAGTTTAGAAAGTTTATTTTGAAAGTTATATGAAGGATGAATTAAAGAAAGAGTACAGAGTGAAAACAGGGAAACCAATTTGTAGGTTATCACAATGGTCCAGGTAAGAGGTTGTTGTAGGTGGGGCTCCAGAGTCAGAACACTTTTAGTTCAAGTTTGTTTGGAATGAAAGGAGGAATTGGTGAGTTACTGAACAAGGGAGATTTACTGTGTTCAAACACAGCAAGAATAGGCATCGAAGATGCAGTGGCACTTAACTTTTCTAGGCAGCACCCCTTTTCCCTGTCTCCATCTGGAAAAGCATCTAGTCAATACATCATCAGGGTAGAATGACTCATATGGTCTTAGGCAACCACCAAATCTGGTGGTATGGACCTTTCACGACCCCAGGACAGGGAAGGTGCCTCAAGGAACCTGGAGTCATTCAGGTTTCATGGAAAGAGAAAGTCAGAGTAATGGAGAGAAATCAGAGAAGTCCAGGATGCTTAATCAAAAAACAAAACAAAATTGGTCCTTTCACATACCACCCCTTGCTGGCAAAAACCTAATGATTTCTTTTTTTTCTAATGATTTTCTAAAGGACTTTCCACCATATACATGACTATATGGATATCATACAAAGGGACAGAAAAGAAAAAAAAAAAAAAACAAGACTAAACCAAAACCAAAATTTATAGGACAAAGACCAGAAATCCTTTTTCTTTCCCCATTCAGAAAGACTAAGTCTCAAAATCTCAGTCTGTGCCATAGGATGTGCCACATCTCTGCAATTCACAGGGGTTATCCTAATGTAAAATGGTGGCGATAAATTAGAGCAGCACTAAGAACATGGTATGGATGATATCTTCAGTGTAGCTAAAGATTTCTTTTCCTAATGTGAGGTGGTGATGAGCAGGACCAGCTCCAGGAACATTAGGTCCTCTGTGTGGACATGGCATTTTATAGTATAGATAATAATTCTTCCTGCATTAGGATTATCATCTGTAGTGAAGTGGAAGATTAGTGGCTGCTAGAGTCCAGTTGAATTAACCTCTTTTGTGGCAAAAGAATGATTTGTTAATCAGAAAAAATGGCATTCCTCAGTAACTGGGTCCTTATAGGTGGGAGACCACTAGCCCAGTGGAGAGGGTAGGTTTTAGGGTCTGGACTGGTGGCCTCAGCCTCCGGCAAAGTCTCCAGTGTGGGGTGTGTGTGTGTGTGTGTGTGTGTGTGTGTGTGTGTGTGTGTGTGTGTGTGTGTGAAATGTACTAACACCAGAAGGATCCAACCAAGCACAATTTCCAAAGTACCATTTCCATTTAACAATAAAAATCTTCTAGGCTTTATACATCTTGCTAGAGGGACTATCTTCTATTACCCAAACCAAAATAGGCAACTCTGGATACAGAGTGATTGCAACTAATATCCAGTAAGAGGAAAGTAATTTGGTTTTCAAAAGCAGTATAGTAAGTGACTTCTCTGGGGCACTTGGAAATCCAGAAGCATAAAATTGGATTATTCTGGCCACTAGAATAATTTGGTACTTGCCAAAGGCTCCATTCAGCTGGGTCTCTACAGAGACTTTCAGAAATATGGACCTTGCAAAATCATAAGGACCCAAGGAAAGAGACTGCTGGATAACCTGCTTTACATGTTCCAGTGTTGAAGCCTGTTTTGGGTCCTACTTAAAAGACAGACTTGTAGATTGCTTGGTAAGTTGGAGCCATCAGAACAGCCAGGTGACAAACATACATTTTTCAAAACCTTAAGAGTCCAGTAAGTCTCTGGATTTCCCTCTTAGATTACAGAAAAGCATGTGTCAGCAGTTTATTTGGGGTTGTGTCTGGAATCTTCTGAGATTTCTCATCTATTGTCCCAAAACTTGACTGGTCAGGCTAGATCCTAGATTTCCATAGGGTTGATTTTTCCAACCCTTGTCCCTCCTATGGGCCACTATTTGATCTTCAGCCTTTGCCTCATCTGACCCAATCAACAATATATCATCAGTGTAATGATGTACACCAACGTCTTGAAGAAGGGAGGTTTCTTTTAGGTCTCAATCTACCAAAATGTATCAAAAAGTATTCAGATAGCCTTGGATTAGGAGGGTCGAGTATATTGGACTCTTGAGATATAAGTTTCTATTAGTCTTAGTCTTCTGAAAGACTAAGATTTCTGTTTCTGATTAGTCTTAGTCACAGTTACAGAGAAAAAGGTATTAGCAAATTTGATAGTCCCATACCACTCCAGGCCCCGGGCTACCTGGTCTACAAGCATTGATGAGATCAGGAACAGCTGTAGAGACAGGCATTACATGGAATGGCTCAGGTAATTCTAAAGATTTCTTTTGGCCTTATTATCCACAGTAACATTCCTAGAGGTTGCAGGGAAGGTCCAAACAAGTACTGGATTACCTCTAACCCCCAACAACTGTCCTCTATAGGTTCCCAGAATGGTCCAATTAAGGCAGGGGGTTGGAGGAAATCTCAAGTTTGGGTGACACTAAAAGGCCTCTAGGATCCAGGTGCTTGATTTCCCTGTACATGTTTTGCTAATTGGCATTTTATATGTGTACTTTATATGCTAATTTTACTGGTACCCTCATGGGCTGGTCATCATTTGATTTATTGTCAATCCCCCATGTTTCAGTAACCACCTCTAAAACACCTTCCTATGGGTGGTATCTTCCCCCTCTACCTACCTAGCAGGGCAAGTGGACTGTGTAACTCCCCTGCCCATTTCCAAAATGATTATTTGCACTGATAGCAATATTAACCCACATCATAATTGTCCCTACCTCCATCTCAGATTTCAACAGTTGACTAGAGAGAAAACCAAACTGACTCCATTTTGTATCCTTGCCAACACTTTGTACAGCTGCTGGAGCTAAGGCTCATTTTCCTGAAAGTGACATGATTTTGGAGAAATCATCTATTATTGTATCACTAACTGTTTTACAGGATGCAGGTGGAAGCAACCAATCAGAGTACCCAAATTCTAGAAAATCCCTAAATCCAGTAACTGTACTTTACTATAAAAACTCTTATAAATCTCTCTTTAGGAGCTTGTACCTACTGAGGGGTCCTGGACCCAATTTATTCTGCAATTGCTTGCCTTGTCAATAAATCACATAGCTCAGATGTTATTTTCTCAGGTATTATAAAACTACTCTGATGGTTTTGGTGAGCCATCAGGAGGTTGAAAGCAGACTCTGGTTCCCAGCATGGATGAGGGACTCCTTACAGTACTCTAGTTGATTTTCTCACTGAGAACTACACCAAACTTGTCCAGGGTCACACAGTCAGTATGTAGGGTTGATTGGAACTCAGGTCTTCCTGATTTCAGAGCTGGTGCTCTTTCTACTGCACCACATAACTGGCCTTAATGGAGAACATTTCAACATTGACTACATTAGATCATGTCTTTAGGAGTCAATTCTTTAGAGACTCCTCCAATTTCTATTTGAACTTCTGCAAACACCTCAGCTCTTTGGTGGAGAGAGACAGCCTGCTCCTTTAGGGAAGGGACTCAGCAAAGCCCTCCTCTTTACATTGACTGAAATAAGGCTTGGGTTGAATTCATTCAAACAGGACCCAGCATGTCACTATTTTGGGTACAAAGCACTCCTAAATCTTAACTTATGGTTCCCTAACTTCAACAAGATGACCCCTTCCTATAGTACTTGATAACCAGAAAATACAGACGAACCAAACTAAAAATACAGAATCTCACTGGTTGATAAACCTCATCTTTGACTCTCTAGGAAGATCTGCATGAAATACAGAATCCCACTTATCTTGACCTTTCAGGAGGTCCTACCAAACTGATGAGCAGACCCATAGGCTGGGCAGATAAACAGGTGTCAAAACACCTCTATAAGTGTCCATGATCTGGTAGAAAGGCAGGCAGCAGTCGGGCAACCAGAATCATTCATTGGCCAAATGCTCACGATCATCTCCCCTTGTTGGGTAATGGAGAGATGATGAGGGATGGAAGGAGCAACAAAAATAGCTTGAGGGACTTTCCATGTAATTGAGTTACTTCTTATAAGTGTAAGCAAGGTGGAATTTTTGTTGTTTCTTTTTTGGAGTTCAGTTTTCCAAGTTCAGGCTAAATTGTAAACATCTCAAGGATTAATTTCCTTTGAACCCTGATAATCCACAGCTGTGCTGAGTCATGTAGGTTTCATGCCTTCTGGCTCTGGGCCATGTCTTTGTTTAGACACTTGGAGCCTGTCTATTGGATTTATGTGCTAATTTCTCTATATTTCTCTGTTTGTATTTTCTCCATGTTCAGGCTGTTGACCTTTTCCCTGAACTAATGAATGCCTTATATATTGCCTCCTTTGAAGCTGTCTTTCTTTTAGAAAAGCAGCTCAAAGAACCTATACTAGCAACCCACCGTATGTGTTAATGTGATTGCTACTACCCCTCCTCCATGCTGAGCTTAGTCACCATAAAAAGGCAAAAACAAAGGTGGAAGTCCTCTAGTTACCTTTGTATAGTTAATCAAGTGAATTTACAATCTGCAGTTAACAGCTCTGTGGCTTAATATACAGAACTTATAAATACTATCTTTATGGAATCATATCAAACAGGTTAATACTAATTGGAATAAAACAGGGGTCCAATTAATCTATTTGTCACTTATCACGTTATGAGAGTCCAAACTAGGATAGTGGCCATAAGAGTGAAGCTAAGGGGATACATGCAGATATGAGAAATGTGGGATGAGAATTGATAGCACTTATATATAAGAAGGCTAACAGAGCATGAAAGGGTGAGGGAAAAAGAAGAGTAAAAGATGAATTAGTGTCACAAATTGCAGAAAAGGAAGGTCAAGAAGAGTTAGAGACTGAGAAAAGACCATTAATTTTAGGTCTTGGTTAGGCAGGAGAGAGCAATTTCAGTTCATATATGGTTGAGGAGTAAGAGGAAGGGAGCTGAGGATACCAGTATAAACCTGAGTAGGTGACTTTTTCTTGGAGTTTGCCTCTTGTAGGAGAAAAGTAGGAACCACAATCATTTTGTGATATTGTAATAGACTAACCATACAGAAGTTCCCCCAACCACTTGGAAGCCTAATAGTAAAAAGGAAGGAGAATAGATATACTAAAGTGAATATTTAGGAACATTCACTGTTGTGACACTGTCACAACTGTGTTGTAACAACTGTTGTAATAACTACTTGTTCTTTGAGAACAGAGCCATCCAGCAGTTTTGCCTAAAAGAACTTTAACAAATTGTAAAAGTATTTGATCCTTTCACCCTGTCTCATGCTCTTGGATAGGGAATGTTTTCTTATAATAAATCCTGCTATTTGCATTCAAAATACTCCCCTTGAATGATTCTCCTCCCTTTCTCTACCCTTCCCTCTCCTAAGAAATGCTATTCACCAAGAGCAGTATTTCTTATTGTGCCAATAAATTGCTTTCAGATTGGCCTCTTGTAACACCTGAGAAATGTTGCTGTGAATAATTTTAAGGATCTAATATCATGGTATAAAAAACTATTCAACAATAAACTAAACATTGTTCAATAAAGTTAAGTATAATATTCATAGCAACATCCTTAAGCAAAATACATCATCTAATATATACATATATATATACATATATATGTATACATGTATCTCTTAACACTCAATATGTCATATGGTGCATAGCATATATCATTGTATCCCCAAAGTCAGGGGGTCCCCGGCTAGGGTCTTCCCTTGCATGATACATCCTTAAAGGGAAGCAAAAAATACCACACCATCCACCCCTAAGTCACTGTAAGAACAATCTCCTTAATTAATACAGAATGTCCAGGTAAAGTCCTCTCTCATCTTGACTCTTGCCTGAGTTCACACACAGGCAGTTCTCTGCTCCTGCTCCTTGTCTCAACTCACAGAGACTGTTCCATTCCAATGCTTCCTGCTTTTGCCTGACAGCAGGCTCCAGGAGCTCCTGCCCAACAGTTTCTGTTTCTAGGAAAACAAAGTTTAACAGGGCTATAACAATATTTATATACATTACCAGTGCCATCATCTCAATTCACTTTAATAGCTCTTAAAAGGGGCTTAAGCTAAGCCTCCTTCCCGTAGGTGGATCTTCACTTTTCAACTCAATTCATTCATAAAGACCGACAAGGCTCCTGTCTAAGGAATTAACACAGATCAACAGACAGGTCTCTTGTCTGAGAAATTAACACAGACCAACAGAAAGGGGTCCTGTCTAGGAAATTAACACAGATCAACAGACAGGGCTTCTGTCTAAGGAATTAGATCAACAGAGGGAGCACTGACATCACAAACATTCTTTCTGTAAGGTCTCCCCACAAGCAATTTTCCTTAGCCTGCTCATGCTGGTTTCTCTCTCTCAGCTCTTATTCTCACTCTCTTCTCTCCTCTCCTCTACCTCCAAGTAAAACAATATGTGTATATATATATATATATATATATATATATATATATATATATATATATATATACAAAGACTCTTAATTCAACCAAAGGCAAGACTCAATCAAAGGCAGTTGACTGGCTAAAACTCAATCCAGAAAAACAGCAAAAAAATCCTACTTTGTTTGCCATTACACCTCGTATCTTTGACCCACTGTCATTGAATCTTACTGATGAGTATATACATCTTCCAAGAGGTCTTATTTCTTTAAGTCATGAGAATTTCCCTGACACTGTGAAAGGGGGGAGAGACATTGGATAGCAGGATCAAATAAAATTTCTAAAAATAGTTACCTCTTGTTTTTTATATAATATTCATCTCTGAATTCCTTCTTCTCTACAAAGTGTGCATTGTTTTAGTCATTGGGCATACTGTTTTCCTTGTTCTATTTACTTCACTGGTGCTTTCTGCATCTGTTGGTATGTCTGTGCATTTTGTTTTGGATTCCTGATGGAAGGGTAAGGGATCAACTGAAAAGGAATTGCCTTTGCCATGTAACAACATTCTTCGATTGAATCAGTTAATTAGAACTAGATGTGAACAAGACATGGACACCATTCTGGAAGCAAAGACATTTAAAGTGGTTGAGGTAAAACAGACTTCAACTTGGTAATGCTCTGCAGGGCCTGTATAAAAGCAACAAGGTAGTTAAAAATTCTCTAAATCTGAGTGTCTAGTGGAGGAAAGAGAGATTTCCTCTTCTGGGGACAGGGACTAGACCAGTACTTTCATTGATATAGCTCCCAGATCAGGAAATGCCCTTTACCACAGCAGGTCAGCATTTTTCTGCACTTTAGGTCTAAAGCACTAAGAGAGGAAATGAGTCACCCCAAGGCTACCCAGTCAAAAATGTATCCTTGGTAGGACTTGAACCTACGTTCCTTGTAGGCTAATTCTTTGTTCACTATGCCATGCTGGTCCTCTTAGACATTAACTCTTTCTCTTAAAACAGGTCCAGATTTCATTCTCTTGCCCCCATCTTTGAAAAAACTTCAGGATGCTCAGGAGTGATTTCACCTTGAGTACTCATAATAATCTGTTTACGATTTCCATATTCTCCACTCCCACTCACTCTCCAATCCCATTTAATAAAAAGAAAACATTTTCAGTGTAGGACTTGTTTTTTTTTTTCTTTGTATCCCCAGTTGAGTCTGGTGGAAAGTGTTGTTGTTCAGTTGTGTCTGAATCCTGGTCACTTCACTTGAGGTTTTCTTGCCAAAGATGCTGAAGTGGTTTGCCATTTCCTTCTCCAGCTCATATTAGAGATGAGGAAACTGAGGGAAACAGGGTTAGGAGAATTGCCCAAGGTCATACAGCTAGTCTGAGGCCAGATTTGAACTCAAGAAGATGAGTCTTCCTGACTTCAGGCATTTAACTCTACTCACTGAGCCACCTAGCTGCCCTTCTGGGCAAAGTAGGTACTTCCCAAATGCTCACTGATAACTAGTACTTTCTCAAAACAGGGGCTCTGGCTTTCAAAGATTCCCAGGTCTCAGTTTTTACAGGCACCTAAGACAGGAGATCATCTGGGGGGTCTGGGTATATAAATACCTGGTGATCTAGTCCCATGGGGTGGATCTACCAGGATTCAGAGTCAGGGCTACTTCCTTGGCCTCTTCTGTAGACTGCTGGGGGTATCAAAGTCAGATTTCTAGAATGTGCAGAATATAAGACTCGATGCCTGAGCTTGGTTCCTTGGAATATCTGGTGTTAGATATATGTCTTCAAGAAGTTAAATTCTGTATGGACTAGCAGCTATGACTGCCTGCATCTTTTCTAAAGATCCCAGGGGCAAATCTTGTAATACAAAAGTTTTAAGAATCCTTGTTTCTGTGTTGTTTTTCCACAAGGAAAAGTTGACAAGAGTCTCCCTTCTGGCTCTTTCTACTCTGTTATGCCTAAAATTCATCTCTATGATCTTGCTTCAGGATTAAAAACTTTTTAAAAGAAGCTCAAAATTTTTTCTTGATAAACTGAACACACGCTAGGAATCCAGGCATTCTTAAGTGAATCCCTCCCAGCGTACAATCAGCATAAAAGAGGATTGACTCAATCCATTCATCTCCTCACTAGCTCACCCACAATTCTCCCCACCTTTTCCATTCATTATTCTCGTTAAAAAAAAAAAAAAGCAGATTGTGAAAATCCATGGACCTCCTGCCTTGGAAAAACAACCCATCACCTCTATCTTTCCCCTTGGTCTCCCCGGATCCTTTCCCTCCCGCACCCCGTCCAGATCTTTATTTCCCTTAAGGCAAAGGTTCTCAACCTGGGTTTCCACGTACTTTATAGACACGCACAATCTGCACGCTGTATTTCCACATACAGTGGGTCTCTTCTGCAGTCCTATGCACTTTGTTTTATGCATCTAAAATACAAGATCCTGGAGAGGGGTCGCTCCACAGGCCTCCCCGGATGGCCAGCGACACAGGAGGATCCCTGGGCTGGATCCCTGGCTGCTCACCCTAACGCAGAGCGCCGGGAGGTCGCCCCCCCCCCCCCCCCCCCCAGCACGCCGAGCGCCAGAAGAGAGTCAGCTCGGGCAGTTACTTATTAATCACAGCTCCCAGGGGGGCGCGCTCCGGGGCAGGAGGAGCGCCGCGGGGGGCGGGGGAGCCGGGGGAGGGTACGGACGTGGGTGCGAGGTGGTTGGCCGCGGGCTGCGGGAGGCAGGGCGTCACTCAGGCCGGGCCAATACAACAAACGGAACCCTCCATCGCCTCCGCGGCACGGAAACCGCCGCCAACAGCCCAACCGCCGCCGGGGTTCCGCGGAGAGGAGGAGGGGCCTGCGCGGCCCTCCGTCCCCCGCCCTGCTCCCCGCTCCCTCTCGCGGTCCCCTCTCCCGGGCCGAGCCTGGGTAGTCCCGGGCAGGCTCCGCCCCCTCGCGAGAGGCGGCGGTCATTGGGCTGCGGGGCTTTTTTTGCGGTCGTCCTAGTTGCGAGGAGAGGGCGGAGTCGGGGAGGAGGCCGTCTTCGGAGGGCGGGGGAGGCGGGAGGTGCTGGTGAGCGGCCGGTCCGGGAGCGGAGCCGGAGAGGGAGAGTGCCCGGGAGAAGCCGAAGCCGGGGAGGGCTCCGGGATCGCGTCGGCCCGGGGCGAGGCTTCCCGCCGCCGGCGAGGAGCGGTGCCCGCTGACTCCTCTCCCTCCTTCCGGCCGCGACACCGGGGAGGCGGCTTCCTCCGCGCCTCCCTCCCGCTCCTCCCCGCCCCCTAGTCCGGAGGAGGAGGAGGACGGGGGCGGTGGTTGGGAGGCGGCGGCGGCGGCGGCGGGCGGAGACCGCGCTCCCCCTTCTCCCTCGGCAGCGGCGGCGGCAGCGGCGGGGACAGGACAATGGAGGTGGCTGTGGAGAAGGCGGCCGTGGCGGCGGCGGTCGCGGCGGCGGCGGCGGCGGCAGCGTCGGGGGCCCCGGCGGCCGCGGCCCCGAGCGGGGAGAACGAGGCCGAGAGCCGGCAGGGCCCGGACTCGGAGCGCGGCGGGGAGGCGGCCCGCCTCAACCTGTTGGACACTTGCGCCGTCTGTCACCAGAACATCCAGAGCCGGGCGCCCAAGCTGCTGCCCTGCCTGCACTCCTTCTGCCAGCGCTGCCTGCCCGCCCCCCAGCGCTACCTCATGCTGCCCGCCCCGCTCCTGGGGGCCGCCGAGACCCCCCCTCCTCCCGCCGCCGCCGCCGCCGCCCCCCCCGGCTCCCCGATGTCCGCCACCCCACCGTACAGCACCCAAGGTGAGCCAGCCCCTTTCCCGCCGCGCGTGAGGCCCCGGAGGGGGCGAGCCGAGCTCCGCGGAGCCGCGCCGCTAGCTGGGGGAGGGGAGGAGAGGGGCGGGGAGGCGGGGGCCGCGAGCGAGACACCCGGCGGGGGAGTGCGTGTGAGTGCGCGCGGGTGTGTGGCGACCCTGCTGTCATGTCGCCGCGGGGGAGGGGCTGTGTGCCGGCGTGCGCCCCGCGCCCGGGCCCTGCGCGCCGGGCGCTCCTCGGCTCCTCGGCTCCTCCGCAGGCCGCCGGCGCGGGCACCCGGGCGGCTCGGTCTCTGCCGAGGCCGCCGGCGCGGGCGCCCGGGCGGCTCGGTCTCTGCCGAGGCCGCCGGCGCGGGCACCCGGGCGGCTCGGCCAACTTTCCCGAACGCCGGCCGAGTTGCCGCCCGCTCGGTGTTTGCCCGGGGCTCCGGGATCCCGGGAAAGTAGAGGAAAGCGGCTCGGGGGCCGTCCTTTATTTTCCTTTAATTGATGAAACCATCGCCCGGCGCCAGATGGGACGCTGGATCTGCGGGATGGAGCCTCGGGAGTTGTGCTGTGTGTAGCCTGCTTTCCTCGCGGCGCTCCTGCTCCCTGGTCGGGGACAAAGGGACGAAGTGACAGGGTTTCACTTTAACTCCCGTAAGGGGGCTTATGTGGACGGGACGAGGAGGAGCGCTAAGCCTTGAAAAGAAGTTCGGTGGGAGAGTGATTTTTTCCTAAAGTATTTGTGATGAAGAGCTGGAGATGTTGGAGATGGACGGTTTCTCCCGGGATGGTGTTGGGTTTTTTGTTTTGTTTGGGTCCGCGTAGTGCGAGCATCTTAACAGGTAGCCTGATGTGGTTGCGTTTGGTACCTGTTATCAGAGCTGAAACATTTTTAAAAGTTAAAAGCAAAATAGTGAATTTGATACAGTTTTAGAAAGGTTTTTTGCATTTTTTGTGCTTTTTTGTATTTTCTTTTAAAATTATAAAAGCAACATTTAGGAAAATATGTTAACTGTTTTTCAAAAAGGAAATAACTTATTTTTAACTCCTCCCATTTTTAGAGGAGAAACTCCATTTAACTTAGAGTGTTTAGTAGTTTCAAGGCAGTGGCCAGAGCATTGGGCCTGGAGTCAGGAAGACCTGAATTCATATTCGACCTTAATAGTTTTGTTAACCCTGGGCAACTTCCACCTCTGCCTCAGTTTCCTGTTGTGAGGATTAAACGAGGTCGAGATAATTAATGATTGTAAAGGACCTAGGTCCATTTAAATTTAACCATTATTAATTATTTTCATTTGCCTAGTGCCCTCCCCTCCCCAATGTACTTGGTGTTTCTGTTGGTAAGTCGTGTCCAACTCTTCACCCTATTTGGGGTTTCCTTGGCAAAGTTACTAGAGTGGTTCGCCTTTTCCTTCTCCTGCTCACTTTACAGATGAGGAAACTGAGGGGAAAGGGGGTTAAGTGACTTGGCCAGGGTCACACAACTACTGTCTGAGGCAGGATTTGAACGCCACCTAGCTGCCAGATAGGTTATAGTGCCCAATTGTAATTGAAGTAAGAAGGGTTCTGAAGAATGCTTTCCATTGGAATAAAGTGAACTGTGGCTTTAACACTTCCACTTAGTTGTAGTGAATCAGCCTACCTATTCAAGATTTATCCTGGGTGTAAGGGCAATTGAAATTAATAAATCTTGAAGAAAAAAGAATTAACTTTTTTTTTTTCAAATAGTGTATCCTTCAAAGACGCTGCTTTTAAAGAAAGAACGTTTTCGTGAAACGTTTTAGATCCCTAACCGGATAGAGTTAATTAACCTTCCATAATCTGTCTAACCTAAGCCTAGAATTAAAAAGTTCCTAAGAATTGAAGTGCAATGATTGATGTCATGCAAAGAGGTCTTGCAAAATTTGGAGTCAGAGGACTTGATCCCCGAGTGTGGAGTCCACCTGTGTGAGTCTGACCCCTTTAGTCATCTGAAAAATGAGGAGATTGGATTCGATGATGTCCTAAAGTCTCCCCCGGGTCTAAATTTGTCGGTTCTTTGGACTTCATACAGGTAGTCCAGATACCACTAGTACTGTGAAAACCAGCTTGTAATTTACATGAACTATGAACAGGTCTTGGAAGATGTGTTGAGGACCTTGATCTTGCTTCTTCTGCACCTAGTACCTCCTGGTCCAACAAGTATTCAGAAGGTCAATTTAAAGAGAAGTTTTAAAGTTTCAGCATATAAAAACTAATTAAAGCTCTGATTAACAATATGTAATCCCTTCAGTGAAATATAACTTAAACAGAACAGTCAGTTTGTGTAGGTTATGTGATTTGGGATGACTTAATACTAGGGAATTTTTTCTCCTTGAACCAGTTGTCTAGTTTCATTTTAGCTCAGTTTTCTCTTTTTGATATAGTGATTTGTTTTGGAAAAAGAAGCTAATTTCAAAAATGTAAATTATTGGAATGTCAGATCTTAAATTGCATAAAATTCTAAAGCAGAGTAGAATTGACTACTGGATTTCATGTATCACTATGTTGGCTTCCATAAAAGAGGAATTATTGTGGTGTAGTGGGGACAAAAACATTATATTTGGAATTACCAGATTATAGGATTTAGTGATCATCTAATCCAAACCTTTCATTTTACAGTCAAGGAGATTAAGAGAAAATAATTTGTCCATCACACAGGTGGTAAGGGGTTGAGGTAGACAAAAGACCTAATTTTAAATCTCTGCTCTGCCACTTTGAAATTGACAGTATGATTCTTCACACATAAGAATAGCTCATAAATTTGATGTTCATTGAGTCCTGTGTGTTTCCCTTTAGTTAAGTATTTACTGAGTGCCATGGGAAATATAGAAATATTTAATAGTTAGGTAAAACTAACCTAAATTAAGTAGGTCATGCCTTCTTTTTGAATTTATTTAGTATTTAATTTTTCCCGAGTTCCATGTAAAAACAGTTTCTAACATTTTTTAAAATTTGAGTTCCAAATTCTCTCCCTTCCTCCCTTCCCAGCCACTTCCCCTCATTGAGAAGGCAAGCAGTTCCATATAGGTTATATATGCATAGTCATGCAAAACATCCATGATAGTAGGTATGTTGAGAAAGAAAACATAGTTTTTTTTTTTTTAAATCAAGAAAAATAAAGTGAGGGCAAAAATCAAAAATTTCTTCAATCTGTTTTCAGACACCATCAGTCCATTTCCTCATAAGTCATTCAGAGTTGTCTTGGATCATTATATTGCTGAGAGTAGCTGTCATTCACAATTGATCATCTTACAGTATAGTATTGTTGTTGATTTGTACACAGTACATTTCACTTTGTATCAGCTCACGGAACTCCAGGTTTTTCTGAGAGCACCTTCATAATTACACAACCATAACTCGTTCGGCCATTCCCCAATTGATGCGTCCCCTCAATTTCTAATTTTTTACCCCCAGAAAAGAGCTGCTATAAATATTTTTGTACATATAGGTCCTTTTCCTTTTTGTTTTTTACTCTCTTTTGGGATACAGACCTAGTATGGTGTTGCTCTGTCAAAGGGTATGCATGGTTTTATAGCCCTTTGGGCATATTTCCAAATTGCTCTATAGAATGATTAAAATCAATTCACAACTCCCAACAATGGTACATTAATGTTTTATTTTTCCCACATCCTCACTAACATTTGCATTTACCTTTTCTGTCCTATTATCTAATCTAATAGGTATGAGGGTAGTACCTCAGAATCGGTTTTAATTTGCATTCCTCCAATCAATAGTGAGTTAGAATGTTTTTTCATGGCTTTAGATAGTTTTAATTACTTCATCTGAAAACTGATTATGTCTTTTTGATCATTTATCAATTGAGGAATGGCTTTTATTTCTATAAATTCAGTGCAGTTTTCTCTATATTAGAGAAATAAGGCCTTCATCAGAGAAACTTGCTTCCAGAATTTTTTTTCAGTTAACTGTTGCAAATTGTATTTCCCTCCATCCCATTCCTCCTACCCCCTTTTAGGCTGTTCTCTCAGTCCTTTGACCCTGTCCCTTCTCAAAAGTGTTTTGTTTCTAATTATCCCTTCCCCCAGTCTGTTCTCCCTTCTATCACAACCCCTCTCCTCCCAACACACACCACTTCTCTTACTCCTTCCTCTTCTATTTTCCCATAGGGTAAGATAGACTTTTATACCTCATTATATGTGCGGGAAATCTTATTCCCAAGTTAATACGTAAAAACAATTTTCAGCATTAATTTTTAAAACTTTTGAGTTCCAAATTCTCTCCCCTTCTTCCCTCCCCACACCACCTCATGGAAAAGGCCAGCACTTCCAAAACACTTCCATAATGGTCATGTTGTGAAAGGCCAACTAAATATTGCCCTCCATCCTATCCCACCCCCCACTCCTCCATTTGCAGTGGATAGAGCACCAGTGCAGGAGTCAGGAGGACCTGAGTTCAAATCTCACCTCAGACACCTGATACTCACTAGCTGTGTGACCTTGGGAAAGTCACTTAATCCTAAGTGCCTCATCCTGGGTCATCTCCAGTCATCCTGAGGAATATCTGGTCACCGGATTCAGATGGCTCTGGAGGAGAAGTGAGGCTGGTGACCTGCACAGCCCTCCCTCACTCAAAACAAAGTCAAGTGCAAGTCATGTCATTATTTCTTCTTCAGTAAGGAAGGATGAACACATAATCCTACCCCCATTTATTCTATTCTGTCCTTTCACCAGGTCCCTCCTCAAAAGTGTTTGTTTCTGATTACCCCATCCTCCCTTTTGTCATCTACCTTCCTGCGGGGTAAGATGTATTTCAGTGCCCAGTTGAGTGTGTATGTTAGTCCCTACTTAAGCCAAATCTGATGAGAGTAAGGTTCATTTATTTCCTCTCACCACCTCTCCCTCCTCCTTCCCCTCCACTCTAAAATCTTTTTCTTGCCTCTTGAGATAATTTACTCCATTCTACCTCTCCCTTCATCCTTCCACTACATTCCTTTCTGCCCCTTGACCTGGAAACTCTGGAATTAGGCTATAATATTCCTGGGAGTTTTCTTTTTGGGATCTCTTTCTAGAGGTGATTAGTGGATTCTTTCAGTGTCTCTTTTCTCCTCTGGTTCTAGAACGTCAGGGCAGTTTTCTTTGATAATTTCTTGAAAGGTGTTTCTAGTTCGTTTTTTTTTTTTATCATAGCTTTCAAGTAGTCCAATAATTTAATTTTAAAATTATATCTCCTGGATTTATTTTCCAGGTCAGTTGTTTTACCAGTTAGATATTTCATGTTGACTTCTCTTTCTTCATTCTTTTGGTTTTTTTAATTTTTAAATTTCTTGATTTCGCATAGAATCATTAACTTCCATTTGCTCCATTCTAATGTTTAAGCAATTATTTTCTTTAGTGATCTTGGATCTCCTTTTCCATTTGGCTAATTTTCCGTTTTAAAGCATACATCTACTCATTGGCTTTTTGGATCTCTTTTGCCTTTTGGTCTAATCTTTTTTTTTTTTCCATTTTAAAAAATGTATTTTCAGTTTTCAACATTCAGGAACTTCAACAAAATTTTGAATTTCAAATATTCACTCCATCTTCCCCCCTCCACTCTAGGATAGCATGTATTCTGATTACCCTTTCCTCCAATTTGCCATCCCTTCTCTCAACCCCCACCCCCACCTTATCCCCTTGTATAACTCCAAGGATCCCACCATACACAGTAGGGCCTGCTGTACAGGTTCTTAGATCTGCTTTTCTAAAAGGAAAGCAACTTTTGGGGGTCAACAATCTTATATTACATTCACCAACAGAGAAAATACAAGCAGAGAAATAAAGACCAACAGACAGGGCTTCCAACTGTCTATTACATAATACTTCTCAAATAATAGTTACCAAAGAGAGAAGCACCAATATCTGGGTTTTCAAAACCAGGGGACTTCTTAGTGGCTACCCAGAGTCTCCTCTGGCCAAACAAACAGTTCAATGAGTAAACCCCTTGGGTAAAACCTCACCTCAAAGTATTTATACACTCTGCAGTGTCAGAGGGCACTACCCTCTGACCCAGTGCCTCAACAGAAATTAGTAAAAGGAATTGAGGACTATTAATGGGTGGGGAAGATTCCCCCCCCAATTAACTTTCCTTTCTATTTTCTTGTAGTGTAGGATAGATTTCCATACCCCATTGCCTATATATCTTATTTCCTAGTAGCATATAAAAATAATTTTTAACATTTTAACATTCATTTTTAAAGCTTATGAGTTCCACATTCTCTCACTCCCTGCCCCTATCCACCTTCACTGAGAAGGCAGGCAATTCCATATAGGTTGTACATGTATAGTCATGTAAAACACTTCCGTAATTGTCATGTTGTGAAAGATTATTTCCTCTACCATGTCCTACCCTCCATTTATTCTATTGTCTCCTTTGACAGGTCCCTCTACAAAAGTGTTTGCTTCTGATTAACTCTTGCCTCAATCTGCCATCCTTTCTATTATCCCCTCTCTCTTATCTGCTTCCCCTAACCCGCACCCCACCCCTACCCAGCGCTTTTCTGTAGGATAAGATAAACTTCCATACCCAATTGAGAGTGTATGTTATTCTGTCCTGAAGCCATGTCCAATGAAAGGAAGGCTCACTTATTCCCTCTCATCTTTCCCTTCTTCCCTCTATTGTAAAAGCTTTTTTGCCTCTTGTGTTAGGTGATTTACTACATTCTTACTACATTCCACCTCTTTCTTCTGATACATTCCTCTCAACACTTAATTTTCTTTTTTAGATATTCCTTCATATTCAGCTCATCCTGTGTACCCTCCTCTTTCTCTGTCCCCCTGCCCCTCTCCTCCTCTCCATCTCTCCACACATATACATATACATACACGTGTGTATATTCCCTCCCAACTATTCTAATACTGAGAAAGGTCTCAAGTTACAAATATCATCTTTCCATGTAGGAATGTAAACAGTTCAATTTTAAAGTCCCTTATGGTTTTTCTTTCCTGTTTACCTTTTCATACTTCTCTTGATTCTTGTATTTGAAAGTCAAATTTTCTATTGAGCTCTGGTCTTTTAAGCAAGAATGTTTGGAAGTCCTATTTTATTCATATTTCCATTTTTTCCCCCTGAAGTATTATACTCAGTTTTGCTGCATAAGTGATTTTTGGTTTTAATCCTGTCTCCTTTGATCTCTGAAATATCATATTCCAAGCCCTCTAATCCTTTAATGTAGAAGCTGCTAAATCTTGTGTTATCCTGATTGTGTTTCCACAATATTTGAATTATTTCTATTTGACTGTTTGTAGTATTTTCTCCTTGACCTGGAAACTCTGAAATTTGACTACAATATTCCTAGGAATTTTCCTTTAAGGATTGCTCTTTCAGGAGGTGTTTTGTGGGTTCTTCCCATTTCTGTTTTATCCTCTGGTTCTAGAATATAAGGGCAGTTTTCTTGAATAATTTCTTGAAAGACGATGTGTAGACTTCTTTTTTTTTAATCATGACTTTCAGGTAATCCAATAATTTTATAATTACTTCTCCTGGATCCACCACCACCACCACCACCACCACAGCCACTGCTGATGCCCTCAGGGTTGCACTAGGGCTGTACTGCACTTCTTTCTTACACAGGTCTGATAAGACTTTTCCTACAGCCTTCTAATTTGTCTTTGTTTGTGGGTTGAGAAGTCTGGAAATGGCCTCATCCCTGAGACCTACTGTGGGTGTGCTGGGGCCTGGTCTGTGCTGGAGTGGCCTGTGCTGGACTATGCTCTTCTCTCAGCCTGGTGTAGCAGACCTTTCTTGCCGACTTTCCAGGTTGTCTTGGACTGGAGATTTTGTTTCACACTGTCTTTTTGTGGGTTTTGCTGCTCTAGAGTTTAGTCATTTTTTAACAGGTTTGAGGGAGAGCTCAGGTGAGTCTCTGCTATCTTGGCTTCACTTGCAAAGGATAGGGGAGCATGATTTCTTTCCCTCTTCTATATATAAAATGAAGGATTTGGGCTAGTAGTCCCTTTCAGCTCTTTTTTTAAGGCTAAGAATTCTTTTATATATATGTACATATAAATTTTATTTATTTTTAATGTTCTACAATCTCTATCTACCATAAAACTTAGGGTTTTTTTCCCCTCACCACCACCACCCTCCCTCCCTGTGACATCATACAATTCTATATAGGATCTACATATACATTTCTATTGAATACATTTTCACTATAGTCATGCTGCGTAGAAGAACTAAAATAAATGGGAGAAATCATAATAAACCAAAACCTTAAAAACACACACACACACAACACAAAAATGATCTGCCACATTCTGCGAATGAATTCTATTGTTCTTTCTCTGGGTGTGGAAGGCATTTTGCCTTAGATCATTGGGAATTTTTTTTTTTTAAGTCCTTGTATTACTATGAAGATCCAAGTCTAACAGAAAAAATTCTCGCCCACTGTGGTCATTGCTGTGCACAAAGTTCTCCTGGTTCTGCTCCTTTTACAGCATCAGATCATATAAATCTTTCCAGGTCTCTCTGAAGTCATCTTGTTCATCATTTCTTATAGCACAATAGTATTCCATTACATTCAAATACCATAATTTATTTAACCATTCCCCAATTGATGGGCATCCCCTTGATTTCCAGTTCTTGGCCACTACAAAGAGTGCTGCTATAAATATTTTTGTACATGTGGGACCCTTTCCCATTTTTATGATCTCTTGGGGATACAGTCCTAGAAGCAATATTACTGGGTCAAAGGGTATGCACATTTTTGTAGCCCTTTGGGCATAGTTCCAAATCACTCTCCAGAATGGTTGGATAAGCTCACAGCTCCACCAACAATGAATTAGTGTTCCAACTCTCCCACATCCTCTCCAACATTTATCATCTTCCTGTTCTGTCATGTTTGCCAATCTGATAGGTATGATGTGGTACCTCAGAGTTGTTTTGATTTGCATGTCTCTAATCAAAAGTGATTTGGAGCATTTGTTCATATGATTATAGATAGATCTCTTTAATTTCTTCCTCTGAAAATTGCCCATTCATATCCTTTGACCATTTATCACTTGGAGAATGACTTGTATTGTACATTTGACTCAGTTCTCTATATATTCTAGAAATGAGGCCTTTATCCTCGAAATTAGCTGTAAAAATTCTTTCCCAATATACTACATCCCTCCGAATTTTGGTTGCATTGGGTTTGGCTATGCAAAAACTTTTCAGTTTAATGTAATCAAAATTATCCATCTTGCATTTCATAATAATTTCTATCTCTTAGTAAAAAATTCTTCCCTTCTCCATAAATCTGATAAATACAGTATTCCTTGCCCCTTTCAGTTCTTAAGGTAATATTCCTTAATGGTTCTGTAATCATTACTAATGAACAGTACAGGAATACACAGAAGAGTTCTTGAAAACAGTTTGGAACTAGGCCAATAAAGTTGCTAAACTAATACATCCTTTGACTCAGCAGTACTAGGCTGCTACTCCAGTGACACTAGAGAAAGAAGAAAAGGACCCACACATAAAAATATCTATAGCATTTCTTTGTGTCATGGCAAAGAACTGGAAACAAATAGGGTGGCTGGCATTTGGGGACTGGCTGACCAAATTATGGTATATGAAAGGAATGGAATAATACTTTTGTCAAATGAAATGATTTCAGATTAAAATGTGAAGACCTTTATGAACTGATGCAGGGTGAAATGAACAGAAGCAAAGTAATTTACACACTAACAACATGGTAAAGACAAACAGCTTTGAAAGACTGAACTTTAATGGACCATATTGGATGACCTACATGTTTCATTACATGTTGCTCGTCTCCTGACTAAAGTGTTGTACTGAGGGTGCTGCAACTAAAGACACATTTCTTGGACCGTAGCCAACAAGAAGATTTGTATGCTCACGTGTACATATTTGTTTAAAAGGTTCTCTTTTTCTTTTTAATGGCAGAAATGGAAGGGGAAAAAGTTTATTTTTGTTCATTTAAAATATGAAACTAAAAATTGACTATAAAGAAAGAGAAATCAGAAGGAAATTCAGAAGGGTAACAGGCAAGCAAACTTGATCTTTATTGCTGTTATGTTAAATTTGACACTTAGAAAATTGTATCAAGTTTCATATGCAATCCTCATTTCTGTTCTTGGTGAATTGAAATGATTCAAATAAATTCGTAATATAAAATTAATAGAAGATACTTTTAAATATTTTATTAATACTCCTTTTGTGTCACTTCTTAATGACTCTTCCCACACACAGATTCTATAAAAAAACTTAATCAGTTGCCAAGGAAAACAAATAACATACTGACATTTTCATGTCTGAAAATGTATGCCTCATTCTGTAGTTGTCACCTCAATTAAAAAAAAGAAAGACATTTTACCATTAGTTTTTTTGAGTCAGTGTTGGTCATTGCATTACTCAGAATTCTGAAATTTTAAAATATTTTCCTTTTAATACTCTTACTGTTCTTAGTTCTACTTACTTTATTCTGTACAAGGCTTCCCAAGTTTTCCCTCCTATTTTTTCCTGTGTGTCATTTCTTATAGCTCAATAATTTCCTGTGATTTATACCCCATTTTTTTGTTTAAGCCATTCCCTAAGTAATGGACATATATCCATTTCTTTGCTACTGCAAAATGTGCCATCCTCTATATTTTGTTATATATGTGGTATATTTGGTATATATGTGGTATATAAATGTGGTAATATTATATTGTTATATATGTGGTACTTTTTAAATGCCTAGGTTCATTGCTGAGTCAAAGGCCACATAAAGTTCCTTGAACTATTACTTTAATTCCAGATTGTTTTGCAGAAATTTTGTCCCAGTCCTCAGCTCCAACAACAGTGCATTAGTGTTCCTGTCTTCTCATATTCTTTCCAGCATTAGCCATTTTCATCTTTGCCAGTCTAACGTGTAATATGAAACTGTCAAGTTTTTAATATACATTTTTTTTAATAATTTGGAGCATTATTTCATATGGTTGTTGATAGCTTACATTTCTTTTAAAAACTGCCTTTTCATAACCCTTTTAGCACTTTTCTGTTGGTCAATGGTTCTTGTTATAAATTTGTAAACGTTCTATCTTGTATTTAACTCTTTATCAGATATTTGCTACAAATATTTTCCCCATTCTACTTTATCTTCTAATTCTAGCTGCATTGATTCTCATAATGGAAAAACAATTAAACTTTTTGGAATTGGAATTATCACTTCATTCACGTTTAATGAAAGATGTAGGCATATTTCTAGAAGCTATTTCTTTCAATCTTAGCTAACTTTTTAATGTAACTTTTTAATTATTTATGTTGTGTATTCATTTGGAGTTTTTTGTGGTATATAGTGTAAAATGTTGGTCTAAATATAGTTTCTACTAACGTGTTTACCAGTGACTCCCCAGGATTTTTTTTTTTTAAACAAGAATTCTTTGCTTTCGTTAATAGTTGATTTCCTTGAGTGATGACACTTGGCTATGTTCGATCATGTCTGAACATTTTTTGCCTATTCCATTCCATTCATCAACTTTTCTGACTTTTTAAATTAATGTCAAATAGTTTGATTACTACTTTATAATATAGTTATAGGTGGCCCAGAAAATACAATGCAGGGCCTGAAGTCAAGACCTGAGTTCAAATATTAACAAATCAGACACTTAACTAGCTGTGTGACCAGGGGCAAGTCACTAGATAATTGTGAAGCAGTTAACACAGTACTTGGCATATAGTAGGGGCTATATAAATGTTACCTATTACTATTAGCTGTTAGTTTGACATCTGGCACTGCTAGATCCCCTTAATTCCCTTTTTAAAAAAACATTTTTAATTGACAGCTTTTTTTTTTAAATCCCCTAATTTTCAGTTTCCCTCTCCCCTCACCCAGAGACCCATTCCAAAGAACAAAGATTCTTTCTTGAAAGAAAAAAAGAAGAGAAGAAAATCAGAAAACCCAATTAATACATGAAAATATATTAGGTGTTCCACACTCATATAGACTTCCCATCTCTGCAAAGGAATCAGTCCCCTTCGTATTTTATTATTTTTCTTGAGATTCTTGAGAGGAAAAAGTGAGGCTGGTGACCTTGCACAGCCCTTCCTCACTCAAAACAAAGTCAAAGTGCAAGTCATGTCATTATTTCTCTGATGCCATGTTCTTCTTCAAACCGTGAATAGACCGAGCTGCCTTAGTGGGGAACCCAGCAAGAACTCAGCTCACCCTCTCCACTTCTATCTCCCTCTCCCCTTCCTTTGGGGTTTTATTGGCTAGATGTCCCTTCCTCCCTTCCGCATTCCCAAAACCTTAAACCCAGTGCACTCTGCAACAATAGGTTCCTGCTCAAGCTCTACTTAATGGCTGCCTTAGAGTGATTATCAATAGTAACAGTTTCTCTTTCCCTCTCAGTTTGATTTATTTTTTTTCTTTTGCTCATTAAAAGGACCATTCTCTAACTACTTCTTAAAGAGTCTTATTCACTTAATGGGCATTACTTCCCTCTAAGTGAGTATGTGACAAGGCCAAGGTCTCCCATTACATCCTGGGCCATCCCCACTCATCCTGATGAATGTCTGGTCACTGGATCTAGATGGCTCAGGAGGAGAAAGTGAGGCTGGTAACCTTGCACAGCCCTCCCTCACTCAAAACAAAGTTAAGTGCAAGTCATGCCATCATTTCTCTGATTCATGGCCTTTTTTGAAAATAAAGGACGAACACAATCTTGAAATTCTTTAGTGTTATTATTGAAGTATTTTGTTTTCCTGATGTCTAAATATGTTGCTTTGGTTTTATCTATTTCCATATATTCTCAGCTCTAAGCAAGGAGAGTACTGAATGGGAGGTCAGAAGAGTTCTAGCTTCCATCACTGTAGGTTTATCTTTGGATTTAGATTTGGAAGGAATCTAGGAAATTCTCTTAGTTCAACATCCTTATTAACTGAGTGACCTGTGGGCATTTTCTTCATTTCTAAAATGAGGATTATAATACTTATATTACCTACATCACTTGAGATCATTTTCTGTAAGCTGAGTATGTGTGCTGTTTTTATTCAGAGTCCTTTTTAATAACAGACTTGAACATTATAAACAGATTGAATTCTTTATTTCTCCTTTCTCTGCCTCTCCTCACTGAGGTTGTCTATATCACAATTCCAAAACCTCTGTTCTTTTTTGTTCCTTCCCCCGCCCCCTCCAGCCACCATGTCCTGTTAATTGTTTGGAATGAAGCACACCTATCTCTTTTCCGTTTTTACTAGTGTGTTAATCCATGTGCCTCATCACTTTCCACCTGACTTTTATCTGATTTGGCCAGATTAATTTGCATGAAACTCCATTGATCTTGTCACTCTTTTGACCTCTGTAGTTTGGAAGATTCTTAGACTGGAATTCAAGGCTATCCAATTTGCCATTGATGTTTAGGACTTCCCTGTATGAAACTTCTGATGTAGTCAAGCTGTTTACTTGTACTTTTCTCCTTCTGTGTTTTTTGCTTACATTTTCTCATTCAAGGCAACAAGCATTTATCATTTATTTACCATCTTGTCATCCCACTCATCATCATGAAACAATACCCTACTCTTCTGTGACTACCCAGGTTTTACCCTCTCTTTAAGTCATGTCCTCTTATTTTAATGACCATCTCAATCCCAAATGATTTTTCTCTCCACCCTCAGAAATCCATTCACTGATTATGACAACTCCCCAGGTCTTAAACTTTTTTTTTTCTGCTGCTGCTTCTGTGGGGCCTTGCTGCAAACATACAAGGGCATAAAGCAAGGGCAAAGAGCAGATTCTCTCTTCCTTAGAATTAGTGGTCTGTCATTTGAATCCAAAAGCATTATCTCCTGTTAGAAATAATCTAAGATTCACTCCCCTCATTTTATAGATAAAATGACAAACCTGGAGAAATTGTGGCATGCGCAATGTGGTATGCCCACACATAACTAATTAATGGCAGGGCTAGGATTGGAACCCAGTTTACTTGATTTCCAGTGCATTGTAGCATATTTCCCCTTACTAGAAGTGGACAATTCAGATGCCAAGTTGCTAATATATAGACATTTTGAAAACCAAAGCACCACTGACTGTTAACATTTCAAGTGAATTAATTGTAGTGGCATGGTGGAGTGAAAAGATAACTATTTATAAGCAGAAAGGGTAGGTAACCTCTATTTTGAATTTTAAGTCTGATCACTAAAAGCCCTCAAGTAGAAGGGTGGTGACACATATCATAGATGTTGTGGGATAAACCAAGGTTTGAAACTTCTCTTCTGCTAACTAGCAATATCTGTTTTGTCCAGTCACTTGAGCTTGATTCTCTTTCTCTGTAAAATAGGAATGATAAATTGTATTACTGCACAAAATTGTCAAAAAGATCAAAATATTAATGTTAAAGATTTATAAGCCTCAAAGCCCTATATGAAATATATTTTGTTTATTAATTAATAAAGTTTTCTGACTGTACAAATCATATGAAAGTTAAGCATGCAAGGGAATGATTGTGATGGGGATAGTCCTGTTCAAGAAGGTGGAGTGTTTAGTTCTTCTCCAAATGTTCTTAATTGTAGATCTGACCATGTGGTTTCCATTCCTGTGGCTTCCTTTTTATTTCTGGTATAAAACATAAACTGCACTCTTGAGCTTTAAAGCCCTTTACAACCTGGCCCCAAACTATCTTTCCAACCTAAATGGACATGACCTTACATCAAACATTTTGCAGTCCAGTCAGATACTTGTCTTCTGTTTCCGTGCCTCTGTACTGGCAATCCCACATGCTTGGAATTCATTCACCTATTACATTCACCTCATAGTGAATTTAAATTTTTCTTACTATTTCATTTCTAAATATATCCCATCCTCCACTTGTCCTCAAAGAACCTTCCTTTATAACAAAGAATAAGAGTGAAAAAAATTATTCAGCAGAATTTACCACTGTACAAAAAACTTAATATTCAAGACTACACCCATAATCTCCCAATTTTTCAAAGGAGAAGGTGGTGCATTCTTACATAACTCTGTGTGGCTAAGTTTGGATGTTATAGTTTTCACAATATTTCAGTTTCATTTGGTTTGTTCTTTCCATTTACATTGTTATTTTGTTTTACTAGTTTTGCTTCCTTCACTTTGTATCAGTCAATTCATATGTCTTTCTAGGATTTTCTGTTCGTCGTACTACTGTTTTATTCAACAGTACAGTAATAATACTGTCTTCAGCTGCTCTAATGGATTTTCTCATCAAACTGGTTATGTATTTTCATTATGAAGCTATATTTTCACATTTTAAAGGAGATAATAAACATTTCAAATAATTAAATTTGACTTGTAAATTTCAGGTTTATCCATAGTCTTTCTTTCTTGATTAAAGTATTAAAATATTGCAATTTGGGGGAAACTAGTGTACTAAAATTAGTGAACTTGAAAAATACAACTATGGTACTTTAATATAAAATCCTTTATGTTCAACTTCAGTATACAGCAAAATTTACAGAGATAACTATCAAGCAACTGATGATAGATAGCAGATAATCCCTGATTGAGAGTTGTCCTGGTGACTCAAATTTAATGTCATTTGCACATTAAATTATTGTGGCCCTACGATTATTTTCATTTGTAACAAATTTACTAATGGTGTTACTTTTATTTCAGATTTATTCACTAAATGCCGGCAATAACTTAGTATAACTTTTGCCCACCAAAGCTACAAATTCAAGTTTACATTTTGTTAATTGTAAAATAAAATTTTATTCTATTTGTTAATATTCTGAGGCTAATTATAAAAACTCTAAATATAAGAGTATGAAACTTATGAAGAAATTATGAGTATTTTGTGTAGGACATGCTATATAATAGCTTAAAAACTTTTTTTGTTAAATTTTATGTTTCAAATTGTTTCTTTTCCTTCTTCCCCACACCAGACTAGAGAAGGCCACCGTTTCTCTCCTTCTGTCTGTCTGTCTCTCTCTCTCTCTTTCTTTCTCTCTCACAGTCATGCTCTATACACTTCTATTATCAGTCCTTTCTTTTGGACCTTTGTAGTTAATTTAAATATAATACTCAGAATAACTTCCGTCACAGTTATTCTTCAGATAATATTGCTGTTAGCTGTATACAATGTTCTCTTGGTTCCATTCATTTTACCCTTCATTATTTCATGCAAGTCTTTCCTAAAATTTCTTACAGTACAGCGGTATTCCATCTCAATCACATACCACAATTTCACAACTTGTTCAGCTGTTACCCAAATGATGGGCGTCCTTTCAGTTTCCAGTTTTTTGCACCACAGAGTTGCTGTAAATATTTTAGTACATACAGGTTCTTTTCCGTTTTCCCTAATCACCTTGAGAAACAGACCTAATAGTGGTATTGCTGAGTCAAAGGGTATACAGTTTCATAAGTCTTGGGCATAATTCCAGATTGCTCTCCAAAATGGTTGGATCAGTTTACAGTTCCCAATTTTTCCACATGTTCTCCACCATGTTATTTTTCCCGTCTATCATTTTAGTCATTTTGATAGATGTGAGAAGGCTTGTCAAAGTTATTTTAATTTGCATTTCTCTAATAATGATTTAGAGCATTTTTTTCATATGAGAATACATAGCTTTGATTTCTTAATCGAAAAACTTCCTGTTCATGGTTTTTTACTATTTATCAATTCTGGAATGACTCATTCTTATTCATTTGACTAAGTTCTTTATGTATTTGAAACAGGAGACCTTTACCCGAGAAACTATCTAAAATTTTTTTCCCCCTGATTTTCTGCTTTCTTCCAGTCTTGGCTGGGTTGGATTTATTAGTACAAAACATTTAAAATTTAACCAGAATTATCCATCTTACATCTCATTATGCTCTCTATCTTATTTCTTCATAAATTCTTATCCTATCCATAAGTCTTGATAGGTAATATGTTCATGCTTTTCTGATTTACTCATAAGATCTCCCGGGAGGAGCAGGACCAGATCAAACTTTGGGGAATCCCTGGCAGCATTAGTGGTTCGCAGATCCCTTAACCCATAGGTGCCAAAGGTCAGTGAGAGGACTTTTTCAGCAAAAGTGAGAAGGGAGCAGGGTCCTCCCCTGATCCTAGCCCCAGGTGGCAGTAGCAGCAGCAGGTGGTGAAGGTGACCACAGCTAACCCTGCAGCAGCCCATTGTTCCATTGTTGGAGCTCTCTGTTTAAAGCCCCTGGGGGAATTGAGCAGCTGATCTGAATCTCAGTCCCTAGCCCCACCAGGGAGTAAACTCCTCTCCATTGATTGTGCCACCTTGGAGGAACTGAGACCTTACAGGTCCTCAGAGTATACCCTACTCTTGACAAAGGATCCGGAAGTCAAGTAACTAGTTGGCAAAATGCCCAAAAAAGGGGGTAAAAAATAAGACTATAGAAGGTTATTTTCCCATCTTTTCAGATGAGGAACAATGCTTAACATCAGGGAAAGACATAAAAGTCAAGATTTCTGTATCTCAGACATCCAAAATAAATGTTCAGTGGTCTCAGGCCATGGAAGAGCTCAAAAAGGATTTTGAAAATCAAGTAAGAGAAGTGGAGGGAAAATTGGGAAGAGAAATGAGAGTGATACAAGAAAGGCATGAAAAGCGAGGTAACAGCTTGCCAAAGGAGACCCCAAAGAAGTGCTTAAGAAAACAACACCTTTAAAAATAGGCTCAATTGGCAAAAGAGGTTCAAAAAGTCAATGAGGAGAAGAATGCCTTAAAAAGCAGAATTAGCCAGATGGAAAAGGAGCTTCAAAATCTCACTGAAGATAATAGTTCTTTCAAAATTAGAGTGGAGCAGATGGAAGCTAATGACTATGAGAAACCAAGAAATTACAAAACAAAACCAAAAGAATGAAAAAATGGAAGATAATGTGAAGTATCTCATTGGAAAAACAACTGACCTGGAAAATAGATCCAGGAGAGACAATTTAAAAATTATGGAACTACCTGAAAGCCATAATCAAAAAAAGAGCCTAGACATCATCTTTCATGAAATTATCAAGGAAAACTGCCCTGAGATTCTAGAACCAGAGGGCAAAATAAATATTAAAAGATTCATCTGATCACCTCCTGAAAGAGATCCAGAAAGAAAGCTCATAGGAATATTGTAGCCAGACTCCAGAGTTCCCAGGTCAAGGAGAAAATATTTCAAGCAGCTAGAAAGAAGCAATTCTAATACTGTCAGGATAACATAAGACCTAGCAGCTTCCACATTAAGGGATTGAAGGGCTTGGAATGTGATATTCCAGAAGTCCAAGGGACTAGGTTTAAAACCAAGAATCACCTACCTACCAAAACTGAGTATAACAAGGGGAAAAAATTATAAAAATGAAATAGAGGACTTGCAAGTATTCTTGTTGAAAAGACCAGAGCTGAAACACATTCAAACACAAGAATCAAGAATCAAGAGAAGCATGAAAAGTAAACAGGAAAGAGAAATCACAAGGGACTAACTAAAGTTGAACTGTTTACATTCCTATATGGAAAGATAATATTTGTAACTCTTGAAACTTTTTTCAGTATCTGGGTAGTTGGAGGGATTATACACACACATGCACCCACACACGTGGAGAGAGAGAGAGAGTGTGAGTGAGCACAGGGTGAGTTGAATAGGAAGGGATCATATCCAAAAAAATAAGGGATGAGAGACGAATTTATTGGGAGGTGAAAAGGAGAATGGAAATGGGGCAAAATATCTCTCATAGAAGAGGCAAGAAAAGCTTTTCCATTGGAGAGTAAAAGTGGAGAGGTGAGAGGGAAAAAGTGATACTTACTCTCACATTTGGCTCAAGGAAGAAATAACATGCACACTCAATTTGGTATGAAAATCTATCTTGCACTATAGGAAAGTAGGGGAGAAGGGGATAATAAGCAGGATGGGAGGGATGATGGAAGGGAGGGCAAATGGGAGGAGGGAGCAATTAGAAGTAAACACTCTTGGGAAGGGACAAGGCCAAAAGAGAGAATAGAAGAAATGAGGGGCAGGATAGGATGGAGGGAAATGTAGTTAGTCTTATACAACATGACTATTATGCAAGTCATTTGTAAAACTACATATATATAGCCTATATTGAATTCCTTGCCTTCTCAGTGGGGATGGGTGGGGAGGAGGAAAGAAGGAAGAGAAGTTGGAACTCAAAGTTTTAGGAACAAATGTTGAGAATTGTTTTTGCGTACAACTGAGAAATAAGAAATGCAGGTATTGGGGTATGGAAATTGATCTTGCCCTACAGGACAACAGAGAAGATGGGGATAAGGGAAGGGACAATCAGAATGCACAATGTTTTGGGGGAGATGAGGGGCGAGATGGGTAGAAAATTCGGAACTCAACGTTTTGTGGAAATAAAGCTTAAATAAATTTTAAAAAATGAAAAAATACTGGTTTGTATCTAATTTCTGCCAGATGGCTTTCCATTTTTACCAATGATTTTTCCGAAGTCATGCATTCTTATCCCAGAAGTCTAAGTCATTACATTTTGTTGAAACACAAGGTTACTATAGTCAATAGTCATTTACCACTGTGTATTGCACTGATCCGCTTTCCTGTTTCTCAGCCAGTATCAGATTATTTTGATGTTACCAAGATTGTTATTATTATTATTAAGAATCTGGTACTGGTAAGCCTCTTTTCTTTACATTTTCTCTCCTTTAATTCCTCTGATGCACAAAGAATTAAAAGAAGCAATCTAGCAATTTGCGTACTGCTAGATAGCATTGATATTTAAGAAATTTATTTTGTAGATTTTTAAAAACAGAAACATTTTTAGTGAAATAGTATAACTCGGAAGATGTTTAATGTAATCTAACAATCATTTATAAACCTAATTTTTATATTGGGAGTTTTTTTTTTTTTGAAAAAATGTTTGAAATATTTGGCTCAGTACCAAGCAATAAAGTCTTAAGTCTGCTTCTTCATTCAAGTGTTTTTTTCTCTATTTTGATTTAAAACGAAAAAATTGCTTACATAAGCACTTTGTGGAAAATAGTAATAGAATTTTACCTCTCTTGCTGACGGTTGGAAACTCATTTGTAGTTTTCAAACACTTAACCAACTGACAAAAATGAATATCTAGTTAAAATGTAAAGTATTTACTTTCTCTTGGCTAAAGTGTGATCTACTAAAAGTTCATTTGTACGTATTGCTTTGTTTTTAACAACATTTATTTAATAATTTTTGTAAGGAAATGGGAAGTGAGGCTTCCTTTTTTTTCTATCGCTACCATACCCCTATGCTCTTAACACATACTGCTCAACAACTATTCAGTATTGTCAACCAGTGCATTTGACAGTCTGCCAGAGAGAAGAATAGTAACATAAGTAGAAGATAAAAAACAACCATAACATTGCAAGGAGTAGCAGTTTAAGATTTGTTTCTACAGAATGTTGTAATGATTTTAGTATGTTGTGATAGTTTTAAGGTGGCTTTTAATGCCCATACCCAATAATCGTGGTTTTCAAACAGTCTGACATTTAATCTGCAAGAATCAAAGTTCACAACATTTTGATTCTGTAATTACATAGTTGATAGAAGTACAGTTTCAGAAGGAGGGAGCTACTCTTGTATCTGGTCATCTGCTGGGAATTATTTTGTGCTCAAATGGTGAACTGTTGGTGGGCAGTTTGGAAACAATTTGATGAAAGGTTGAAAAACCCCAAGAACTTACTGTACTTAGTGTTCAGACATGACTAGCTTGCAGATGAGTTTTTCATGACTACACATGTATAACCTGTATCAAATTTCTTCTTAATAGTGGTGGGGAGGAGAGGGATAAAGAGAATTTTCCATTCAAAATACTAAAAAATACTATTTTTACATATAATTGGAAAAATAAAATTACATTATAAAAAAGTATTCAGAGTTTAATGTTAAGTGGCAAAATTGTGTGCACAATCATGATGATTTTAAATCACTACAGAAATAAACCTGTAATTCTTCAAAGATGCACCTGCTCGTCATAGAGGAAAAGTAATATAAAATAGCTGGTCAATTACTTACTCCTTTTGGAGACTTTTGAAGAAATTTCATCAGGAACTCCCTGAATGTAAATCAGTAATCTAAAGTTTGATCTTGTTGGTAAAGCCCAGTAGTAGGGACAGAAATAAAAGACCTTTTGAATCACCTTCAAGTTCTGATATCTTAAAGCCAATTCCATGATAGAGGTCGAAACACTCAACATACTTTGTCTTTTACCTGACTTTGTAAATGTGAAACAAGGGAGGTTGCATTTGTCCACAAAATTAGAACCTGCTGCAATAGAGCTGATGGTTCTGCTCTTTCTAAAAAGAGGAATGTTTCTTGGAACGTTTTACTTGTGGTCTAGGAGTCTGTCACCTTCCACGTTTTTGATCTTTTGTTTCTTTCTGTATCTTAGTTTATAATGAATTCCTAAGTCTTAAAAAGTTTTTCTTTAGGGGGGTGGACAGCTAGGTGGCACAGTGGATAGAGTACTGGCCCTAGAGTCAGGAGGACCTGAGTTAAAATGTGGCCTCAAATACTTGACACTTAAAAGATGTGTGCTGCTGAGCAAGTAACTTAACCCCAATTACCTTGGGGAAAAAAAAACTAAAAAGTTTCTAGGCATTAGATATAGAAATCATGAAGAATTGAATTGGATGGACTGAACTGAGGTTAGGAGGGAGCTGTTAACAGTAATGCTTGTATTAATATTTCAGCTGAGTCATCATCCTCAAAGTAATCTTATTTGTGTACAGAAAAAAATCATCCTGTAGTGTAAAAGCCTTTTTTTTTTAAAGGCTCTCATCTGTTAAGCTAATTTCATTTGTATACAAGTGAGTTTCATACTTTAGGAAACTATTTAAACTTATTCCTAGAAATAAATCACCACATTTGCTAATCCATTTACCAAATTATTTCAGTGCTTAATTTAAAGTACAGTCTGAAGAAGTTCAAAATGGAAACTGCCTGCCACCTGGCTCCAGTTGTAAGTTGCTCAAGAAACAAGATCGTGTATGGCTTTGAATCCTTTTTAGTAAAATTTGTTTTGCCCTAGATTCATTTAGTTTAGCTATTAAAGTGACTCAGTTGTTATACCCTTTTAGATAAGAGGTTTTTCCCCCCTTTCTAAGTCACTCAGGGTTAAGTGACTTGACACTGGGTAAGTAGGTCAACTAGGCTTCAAACATTCATGCTTAATTGCTTCATGAATATTCTCCCCAGGAGAAGCTAAAGCTCATTTACATGCACTTGATGTATATGTGGAGGGAAGGGCAACATATGAAGGGGGGTAACTAACATGACTAGAAGTTGTACACCTCAAAATACTCAGCCAATGAGGAAATGAGGGGGAGGGACTTTGCCTTTAGGGATATGAATTCAAACCGTTAGCTTTCCCTTTTGGTATGTTGTTACTGTGCAGGGAGCATACCCACTTCTTGCAAGAAATGTAAAATAAATAAGCCTTTTTTCATCTACCTTGGAGTCTTTGTCATTCCTTTGGAATGTTTTATTCCTAAGACTACTAAATGTCAGGTGTCTGAGGCCTGATTTGAATTCAGGTCCTCCTGACTCTAGGGCCAATGTTCTATCCACTGCAACACCTAGCGGCCCCTGGATAGGTTTTTTTGTTTTGTTTTGTTTTGTTTTTTTAATTTCCAATCATGTTTGGTAGTTGTTTAGTTGTAACAGGAAGCGAGTGGATGTGGTCCAAGGAGATAGGATATAAAACATCAACTTGTTCTGTTAAAATAGCGTGATTACAGGTGGGGGGGTTTTTGGGGGGTGGGATGGAGTGCCACACTTCCAAGTTATTCAAGATTTCATAGTTCAATTTGGTAAAAATGACAACGTATACAAAGTTTACTATTTACCTCTGAAAAGGAAATTAAAATTTCTTGAATAATCAACAAGTAGGTTGTTACTTTACAGATTGGGATGCTGAGTTTCAGTGTCCTATACTTTATGAAGTGTAGGAGTCAGGAATCTTAAATATTATTATCTCAATGCCTGCTCAAAGCACCCTCCTTCCCACTCTGGAAGATAGGTAATTAAAGAGTTTAAAGTGAAGAGGAATTTAAGTTCAGTCATTCATTTTGCAGGGGGGTGGGGAGAGTTACTAGGGGCAGAAAGGGAACAAGGAAATTGAAGCCTAGAGAGGTGACGTTGCTTTCTCAATTTCATATAATTTCTGGTAAAAAGGGTACTAGAATTTGGGTCTAAACTCAGTTGGCCCAGGTGCAATACAAATAAACACTCGCTAAAAACCTTTTGGGGGTTTTTTGGTAAGAAGGAATCCCTGTCATTAGAACTCCTTATTTTATAGGAGTCCCCATACCCCTCTCCAAATTTAGGAATTATTTCCGAAAAAATACTTGTCAAATTTACATTGTATTTTAGGGAAAGGGCAGCAAATGGTTCTTTTTGTTAACTCCCATATATTGCAGATTCTTGACCTTTTCTCCTCTCTTCTTCTTAAAAACTTTAACATTAAGTGACTATCAACTTTGTGTATCATTCATTTAGAGTTTAAACGTATGAGGTATCTGCACTTTTTCATTTATTTCCTTGGTCATCAGAATTCTTTTGTTAATTCAGTCTCATTCACTTCCTGGTGATCACGTTTTCCCTACTGTTTTCCTTTCTCTTAACAGTGATATGCATGTGCATTACTTTAGCTCTTTGTTTAGCACTACAATACAAAACATTCCAGATCCTCTTGTCCTAAAAAAACCATACGTGATCTTTTTTAGACCATTAATAATTTCTGATTTCTGTCCTTTAAGAACAAATTCTTAGAGGTAGAACATTGAGTATGTCATTAATGTGGTTTCTTATTCAATAAATTTATTTTCCCTTTTTCCACAAAGTGAAAGTACTAACAATACATGAAAATTAGACGTATTACATTTGGGAAATCATACATCTTACAAGAATCATTAGAGCATTCAAAGGGGAACTCAGATCGACTTTGTTATGGGAAAGTTTCCTACCTCCTGAGATAGACTGTTTTACTATAACTCATTTTTTTCTTTTTAAATAGTATTTTCATTTTCCAATTACACGTAAAGACAATTTTTAACATTTAACATTCATTCTTTTAAAATTACGTTCTAAATTTTCTCCTAATTTGGTATTTTGATATAGGTTATATATGTACAATCATGTACAACATTTCCCTTTTAGTCATGTGAAAGAAGAAACAGACCCGAACAAAAAACCATTAAAAAAAGAAGACGAAAATAGTGTACTTAAGTCTGCATTCATACTCCCTATCAGTTCTTTTTCTGTATATCCATAGCATTTTCCTTCATGAGTCCTTTGGGCTTGTCTTGGATCATTGTATTGCTGAGAAGAGCTAAGCTGACTCTAGTTATCTTGCATAGTGTTGCTGTTACTGTTTATAGTGCTCTCTTGGTTCTGTTCATTTCATTTTGTATCAGTTCATGTAAGTCTTTCCTAGGTTTTTCCAAAATCAGCCCCATCATTTCTTAATGGCACCATAGTATTCCATTAAATTCATATACCACTTGTTCAGTCATTCCCCATTTGATGAATATCCCCTCAATTTCTAGTTCTTTCCCACCACAAAAAGAGACTGCTCTTAACTATTATGAAGTTTTCCTTATATTTAGCTGAAATCTGTCTAGCTTCCATTGTTTATATTGCTTCTATATTTTGGGGTTAAGTGGAACTTCCACATTACAACCTTTCAGATATTTTAAAGCTCTGTCATATCATATACTCCCACACCTGTTCAGGTGAAGAAACTTGAGTTCCTTTAATTTTCATGTTATTGGTCCACAATTCACCTCTTGGTACCCTCTTAGTTATTAACTTGATAAGAAATTTCCTAAAATATTCCTTTAAAAGGTTATATTCAGATGGGTCTTACTTAGTTCTGGGATTTGGTTATTCTCTTTATAATTTAGAGCTAAGTTTTTGCTGTTTTGGTGGCTGTGTCTCATTTCTTACTGTGGGAACAAGGAAATTCTGTTTTTCACAGTTCTAAGTGATGAGGGGGTAGCATGGACAGGTTAGAGGTCAGAAACTAATGTGCAGGCTCAAGGAACTGTGTGAGGAAAAGCCTGTCAAAGAGGAAAACAAAATTACATGGTCAGGGGACTGTAATGGGGAGATCCAAAGTTTGGAAAACAGTATAAGAAGCCCCATCTTTCTGAACATGTTGTAGTTGTCCTGTAACCTTACTGGGGAGGCTACTCATCCATTCGGAGAATGGATGTAAAGATTAATGAAAGCTTTCCTGATTTTTTTACAAGTTATTGTTATTTGCTTAAGGTGAGCATGTTTCTCACTGTTGGGGGGCTCATTTTTAACACTTGTTTGCTTTTAAGTTGCCAGATTTTTTTCATCTTTGCTAATACCTATACTCATGCAGTTGATATTTTAAATGTATATATTTTTCCTCTTTAATCTTATTTTTTATTAGATTTGTGTCATTATAATTTGTTCATTTTTTTGTCACTGATGTAGCATTTTTGCAGTCCCTCCTAAATTTGTTTTATCTACACATTTGATAAAAATGGTATCAGTGTTTTTATTAAAGTTACTGACAAAGTGTTGAATAAGACCAAGGACAGATCCCTGGAATACTCTACTAGAAATGTCCTCTGAGTTACTCTCAGGCTATTCATAACAGTTTTTGGATGCAGGCATTCAGTCCATCTAAGCTGGGGTGGAGAACATGCTTCAAGGCCACATAAGGCCTTTTAGGTTCTTTTGACTGGGTCCAAGTTTTACAGAACAAATCCTTTTATTAAGGGAATTTGTCGGTAAAGTTTGAATTTAGTCAAAGGGCCACACTTGAGGGTCACATGTAACTTTGGGCTATGGGTGGCCCACCTCAGTTAACTCTAAACTTAGGATTTTGTGGTCTGTCTCTTGCATGTTGTCCACAAGAATCATTTGATAGTGACTGCCTTGTTGAAAATCTGGTGTGCTTCATTTACCTAATTTACCTGTAATGAACATTTGGCAGTTCATTTAAAAGAGCACCTTTTGAGCACCTGCTACCTTTGTGGCCAATAGGTAGGAAGATAAAAAGGTGAAAAAAGATGAAAAGTCCTTGCTCTAAAGGGGCTGCTTATATTGCCCTCAGATAACCAGATAAGTAGATGTAAAATAATTTTAGGAAGGAGAGAATATGAACCACATAGTATGCATTGAGAGGTGGAATCTAAACTGTATCTTGATATTGAGGTCATTGTAAGAGATGGAGTTGAAGAGGGTATATATATACATTCCTGGCATGGAAGATAGCTTATGCAAAATTGTGGAGGTGGGAGGGTGGAATACTTTGTTTAGAAAACAAAGTTGGTTGTTTTGACTGGAATATAGAATATATGTAGAAAAGTAATGTTAAATAAGTCTAGATAATCATGCTTATCTGGTTCCTGCAGTGAAACCTCCCAGGTTTATCTTAAAATATCCTCCAATTTTTGCCATTCATAGGTCATTTAAGCTGGAGCTAGTTTGAGAAAGGCTTTAAATGCAAGGCTGAGAAATTTGTATTTTATCTGGGAGGCAGTAGGGAGCCCCTGAAAAACATATGCTTTAGGAAGATTATTTCTACAGCTGTGTGGAAACTGAATTCAAGAAGGGAGGGACCAGGGAGATCAGTAACAGGCTACTGCAATAATCCAGCCAAGAATAATTGAAATTCTAAACTAGTGATGGAGTAAGCTAGCAGGGTGATGTGGAACTGAAGTTCTGACAGAATAAGATTAGCCTCACATTACCTGTTGACCCATTGATTACTATTTCCTCTTGTTAAATGCTCAGAAGTCTTTTAATAGTACATTCTGACATTTTCCCAAGACATTTTGCAAATTTTTTTTATTTGAGAATTAATACATTTCCCCTTGAGTATTGAAGCACATTTCCCTTGTGATTTTTCAGACATCCCAGATCAGTAATTCAGCAGTCTTGTTACTTCTTTCAGCATCCTCAATGTGTATGTTGGGTTTTTTTTGTGATTTGAACTATTTGAACTCTGGTGCGGCTCTCTTATGTCTTTTGTATGTTAGGTAACTTATTGTTAAACTTCCTTTGTTCTTTCTACATCTAGAGATGATTTTCCTTGCTAGACAGAACAAAAAACTAAAGTAATTTTTTTCAGTCATTTGTCATTAGGTCCACCCTTAGGATTAGTTTTATTCACTTCTTTGAGCTTCCTCTTAATCCCAATATAGCCAAATAAAAACATCCCTCCCCCCACCTTTTTTTTTTTGCCATTCCTAGCTTCTGAATGTTAGTGCTTTTTTTGGACCAGTTCAAATCTTTTGTTGTTTTCAATTAACAAGCTTTTCCCCCACTTCTTCCCATCACTTTCCCCATTTCCTCCATCCCCAACAGAAAAAGAAAACTACCCAGTATGCATAGCAAAATAAAACATCTTTCTACATTGACCATAATCAGAAGTTGTATGTCTCATTCTGTCTGCATTTTGAGTCTATCATTTCTTTGTCTTAATATCTATTTCTATAGGAGTGTGATTTCATATCCCTTCTCAGGTTATATTTTTTTTCCATCTGATATGTCTTTCATTTTTTAATTAGCAAAAAATTCATTTTAAAGGGGAGAAAAAGTTCTGTCTGTTCAAAATTGAAGTTGGTGTAAGGAGTTCATTGTGCATCCACATCCCTTTCTTTATAGCATCTTTATCTAATAACCACAACTTTGTAGACATTAGGGTCTTAATGTAATAATGAACCTTGTTCTTTGGCATTGAAAGCAGAGACTATATCATATTTTTAAACCAGGTAGGGAAGCTAGAGTAGTTAGAAAGTTCCATGAATTATTTGGTTGGTTAAGACTATTCAACTTGTCCTATTTTTGACATCCAAATATCTTTTGGTATGTTTATTTTGGTGTATACTCCTTGGTGAAGAACTTTTTGTGTCAAATAAACAGATTTTTGTTTTTATTACTAACATTAATTTTATATCTGTCAGCATATGGTTGATAATTATGTTCTATATCACTGAGGTGTCATTGACACTTTGCTTATTCTAGTCCTGTAAACTGTACCCCTGATTCTTATAAATTCATCCTAGGTATACCTTTTTAAATCCCTACAGTTACCATCATTTAGTATCATCACCTGTGACCTTGTACTTAACTTTTATCATGCTTAGCTTTTAAGACTCTTTACTGGCTTTTGCTTTGTAATTGCTAGCCGGAATATATCCTTGATTTTGTTTATTGTTTTTTTAATTGTTAATATCACCAGTATTCTAGTTTATATATTAATACATGTATTAGTATATCATAAATTATGTTATTCACTCTCAAGTTTATTTTACTACATCAGATATTCAGCAATTTTCACAAATCCTCCAGAATGGTGGTCAGACTCAAATAGAATTGG
The DNA here is from genome assembly GCA_023548195.1 of Bettongia penicillata ogilbyi. NCBI lineage: Eukaryota > Metazoa > Chordata > Mammalia > Diprotodontia > Potoroidae > Bettongia > Bettongia penicillata. Next base: position 2,401,317 of record JAJHZJ010000229.1, read on the forward strand.
ACCAGTATACTGCATAAGGATCCATGCAGGCTACATGTTGACTTAAAAAAACCATATATTAGTATTATCTATCTTATATTTATTTTTATTTTGTTTCCATTTACATTAGGTCACTTGTGATATCCTGTTAAATGGTTTCTTATAACTTAGGTGAAGCTGTTAATTGGCTACGTATTTACTAACTTCCAAATGATTTACTGTCTCTTAAATTTTTTCCTGTTGCTTGTGACTATAAATGTCATCTTCTTGAAGATATTCAAGTCAGAAAATTTCCTTCTACTTTAGTTCACCAAATAGTGCCTGGAGGACTGCCAAAGAGAACTATGAGTGGTATTCCCTCCCTCTTTCTAACTAGGTACTAATCCCTTAGGGAATAAAGTACAAAAGTCATTCATTTTTCTTCATTTTTGTTATCCTTATTAGTTGGGAGTACTTGTATGCTCAAATACAGTAATGAAGGAAATTTCGCCCAGTTTCCCACATATGCCCCATATAAAAAGAATAAATATGAAAGGAAACATTAGTTTAAAATATTCATTGGATATCTTTGAAGTTACTTATTTCCCCAATTTCATGGATGTACACATGCATTAACAGAAATATTTTCCTTACTTCATTACCCTAGTCCTCGCACTGTCCAGGAGGTACCAGCACCTTCAAGTTTGTTACCTCTCTTTACAGTGGGATTCCAGTTCATTTTCAAGGTTATACATTTCTAACAGAAGGTATGCTATAATGTGTAATAAAGTGTGATGAGATAAGCCAGATTTGACAGGAAGATTTTTGTTTTATTTTTGTTTTCTCTAATTTTCAGCCTTTCCATATACATTAACCACCATACTACCCATGGCTCTGTATTTTAAAAAACTCACTTCTTCAGCTTACTTTATTTTGCTTTTTTCCTCATCCTCTTATGTTTTATCTGTTATGGAACAAAATTATTTCCCTCTCTTTTAAGTGTGATCGCCATTTCATTATTAACAAAATCATGTTGTTGCTTAGATTTGCCTCTTGACGTAGAGACTATTAACAGTTTTAGTTTCCTTTGGATTTCACACCGTTGCTATAATCAATATGCAATTGGCTTTTGCATGTCAGAAGCTGTTTCAAAGTTGGCCTCTTACCCTTCATTAAATTGTTATAGGCTTTGAAATAACAGTTGAGTTTTTTGTTTTTTAAAGAAGAACTTCGCTGAGAGGCAGTTTGGGGGCAGATTCCTGTCAAGTTCTATACCCCCTATAGAACTATTCTTAGATAAATCTCTAAGATATGAACATGAAGTATTTCTTATATACAGATTACCACCTTTGGAAGGGAGAGATGTGTGCATCACTTGGAACTGGAATTAACCTTTACATTTAATCTGATGTCTCTTAATGTCATTTTAATTTATATTATAGTCACTGAATAAATATTTTTCCTGCTTCTGTATTTTTTTTTTCATTACTTGGTTTCTTTGTTTTTGTGACTTTGCCATGTTCACCATTACTTAAAATGTAGTGATACTCATTTCGTAGTGGCTTTTTATTCTTTTGCTACCACAAACAGCATTGGTGAAAATGTTTTGGGTTTTGTTTTTCTTTTCTTTCTTTTCTTTTTTTTTTTTTTTTAAGAAGCATTTGTTATTGATATTCTTGTAGCATATGCTCATTGGGATTGCCAGGTTAGAGATTATGAACATTTTAGTGACTATGTAACATTTAGTAGACCAACCTACAACTCACCCAAAGTATTTTTTGAGCCTGATTGTGACAGAGTACTTCTAGTATCAACTCTGTTATCATCTTTACCCGTTTCTATATGAGGTGAGATTGCAGTTCTAATATGCATTTATCCTATTAGCCTTTTGGAAGATTTAGTATAGATTTTGAAATTGAAATTTTGTATATTTTACTTATTTTGAAAAATGTCCTTGTCCTTTGATTTGTTATTTTCAAAGTAGCAAGCATTTAAAAAATTAGTCTGTTCCATGAATCCCCTCCCTGTTAAATAATTTTAGAAGAATTGTCCCAAAACAGATCCCTCACTACCTCTAGCAAAATAAAAACCCTCAAAACCCACATTACCATGTCCAGTAATCCATGTCATTTACTGCATTTTCAGTTCAACATCCTCCTAGAAGGAGGTAAAAACAGATGACTGGACTAAATTCACAGCTCTACCAACTGTTTTCCCACAGTCCTATCAACATTTGCTATTTTCTTCTTTTGTCATCATTTCTAGTCTGACAGATGTGAAATAAAATCTCTGGGGGAAATATTTTGTCATTTATAATATTGTTTGAACCTAGCTTTATGTGTCTAGAAATTTAATAATTGTTTGAACCTAGCTTTATGTGTCTAGAAATTGTTTAACCCATTTAACTGGAAATTGTAGGTCTCACAACTGCAGAAACCCTTCAGGGAATCCAGAGTGCTTGTTTTGAGCTCCCAATAATTTGGGTTTGAACTTGGCCCAAATTCTATTAAATATTTTCTTTCTTTTTTAAAAAAATTAATTTGTTTTCAGTTTTCTATAATCCCTTTGATAAATCTCAGATTTTCCCTATCTCCCCACCCCCTTCTCTCCCCAGTGATCTTATATGGTATCTATACATACATTCTTATTAAGCACATTTTCACATTAGTCATGTTACATAGAGAAATTAAAATGAGTGGAGGAAACCATGAGGAAAAAACAAAACATAACACAAGAGAAAATACTCTACTTCATTCTGCGTTCCAACTCTATAGTTCTTTCTCTGAATGTGAATGGCATTTTGCCTCAAGTGCTTTGGGAGTGTTTAAGGTTCTTGCATTGCTGTGAAGGGCTAAGTCTACCAGAAAAGTTCCTCACATTGTACACCATAACTGTGGTTGTTACAGTATGCGGTGTTTTCCTGGTTCTGCTCCTTTCACTCAGCATCAGTTCATATAAGTCCTTCCAGGCCTCTCTGAAGTCTTCCTGTTCATCATTTCTTACAGCACAATAGTGTTACACTACATTAATATACCACAGCTTGTTCAGCCATTCCCCATTTAATGGGTTCTATTTCCTGTTCTTGACCACCACAAAGAAGCTGCTATAAATATTTTTGTACATGTAGGACCCTTTCCCATTTCTATGTGCTCTTTGGGATAAAGTCTCAGAAGCTATATTGCTAAGCAGGGTCAAAGGGTATGCACATTCTTGTAACCTTTTGGGCATAGTTCCAAATTGCTCTCCAGAATGGTTGGATTAGCCCACAGCTCCACCAACAGTGAATTAGTGTTCCAACTCTCCCACATCTTCTCCAGCATTTATCATCTTCCTGTTTTGTCATGTTAGCCAATCTGATAGGTATGATGTGGTGCCTCAGAATTGGTTTGATTTGCACCTCTCTAATCATAAATGATTTAGAGCATTTTCTTCATATGACTGTGGATAACTGATTTATTTCTCAGAAAATTGCCTGTTCATATCCTTTGACCATTTGTCAATTGGGGAATGACTTGTATTCTTGTACATTTGACTCAGTTCTCTATATATTTTAGAAATGAAGCCTTTTCCAGTTTTCTGCTTCCCTCCTAATCTTGGTTGCATAATGTTTATTTGTGCAAAAACTTTTCAATTTAATCAAAATTATCCGTTTTGTACTTCATAATGTTCTATCTCTTGTGTGGTCAAAAATTTCTCCATAAATCTGACAAATACACTATTCCTTACTCCCCTAATTTGTTCATAGTATCAGCCTTTGTACCTAGATCATGTATGCATTTGGACTTCATTCTTGTGTACAGTGTCAGGCATTGGTCTATACCTAGTTTTTACTGCACTGTTAGCCAGTTTTCTCAGCTGTTTTTGTCAGTAAGTTCTTATCCCAGAAGCTGGGATCCTTGGGTTTTTTAAACAGTAGAGTACTATATATTCATTGACTACTACTATGTCTTGAGTACCTAACCTATTCCACTGGTCTAACCCCTCTATTTCTTAGCCAGTACCAGGTTGTTTTGATGATTGCTGCTTTATAGTGTTTGAGATTTGGTAGTGCTAGGCATCCCTAGCATTTCTTTTCATTAATTCCCTTTATATTCTGGACCTTTTGTTCTTCCAGATGAATTTTGATGTTTTTTCTAGCCATAGAAAAAAATAATCTGGTAGTTTGATTGGTATGACCCTGAATAAGAAAATAAATTTAGTAGAATTATCATTTTATTATATTAGTTTAGCCTACCCAGGAGCAAGTGATATTTTTCCACTTATTTAGATCTGACTTTATTTGTGCAAAAAGTGTTTTATAATTGTTTTGGCAGGTAGACTCCCAGATATTTTATAGTGTCTACCATAGCTTTAAATGGGATTTCTCTTTCTATCTCTTCCTGTTGGGTAAATATTTTCTTATGTTACTGCTGACAAACATCTGTATTGCCAAGGTAATATTCACAGCATCAACAGTCATTATGAATATACTAGCATAGTTCTGAATTGCAAGTATAACAGACTCTCCTTACGGAAGGCAGAAGAAAAACATTCACACACCAGAAAGCCAGATCCTTCATAGTAACTAAGAAGTCAGTATACATTAGGGGACAAAGCCATTCCCAAGCCACCTGTCTACACACACACACACACACACACACACACACTGAGATGAGACTTTGTCTTAGGGCTCTGTTTTTGGAAGAAGGTTGGTGTGCCAGTGACACTCTGGGTAGCTAAGGAGCCCCCTGGCTTTGCAAACCCAGGTGTTGGTGCTTCTCTCTCTAGTAACTATGTATTGGATTTGTCTGTTGATCTGTGAATTGCTTATGATCAGACAGTTGGAAGCGCCCTATCTGTTGGGCTTTATTTCTTTATATTTTCTCTGAAGTTCATGGTGCTAATTTTTTCCCGTGAACTAAGTGAATGGTCTGTGTGCTTGATTACAATGGATTGTTGACCCTTCAAAAGTTGGTTTCCTTTTGGAAAAGCACATCTAAGAACCTGTACAACAGGCCCACCTGTGTATGCTGGGGTCCTTGCTGTTAAACCTTCTCCCTCCCTGCTGGGTCCTTCCCACAAACACTCGCAGGCTTAGCTGTCCTGCTTGCCTCTGTCCTCTTCCCTCTGCCCTAAATGCTTTCAACTGTTTACTCCAGTACTATACCACCCATTCAGCAAATTCCTCCCACCACATGTGACTTAAGCTTTCATGTGATATAAGCAGGTCACATGGACCTATGAATGAATGGGAAAGATCTTCCCATTTAAATTACCATTACAACATCTTAGGCAACTTTAGGTAAAGGTAGTAACTGAGTTGATTGCCCTCTTGCAAGCCAACCAACTGCCTGTCCTTATGCCCTTTCAGCTCTAGTAGAGATTCTTAAGGAAAGCCATATCTTCTAGCACTTTTTTCCTTTGGTAAATGACTTACTAAAATTCTTTCTAAAGCTTTCCGATTTTGGGACTCATTCTTGACCAAGACCTCAACCTGCCTTTTCATTGCATTTCTTATTAGCATGTAGTACATTTTTTCATGTGATTTTTGATTATTTAGATTTCTGCCTTTGAAACTCCCTCTTCATATTCTTTGACAGTGGTTCAGTGGTTCTTTGTCCTATAAATTTGAATTTGTTCCTTATATAGCTTGGAAAAGATGAATTCTTTATCAAAGAATATTGCCACAAAATTTTTTTTCAATTTCCTGTTTCCTTTCTCATATTTACTACATTTGACATGCAAAAACTTTTAAAATTTTATGTAGTCAAAATTGTTCTTTTATCTTGGCATCTTCTATATCACTTGTTTAATCACAAACTCTTCCCTATGCACAAATACAAAAGTCATTTTCTTCCACAGTTCTCTAACTTGTTTATGATGTAACTTTTGATATCTAAATAACATTTATTTGGGCCTTAGTATATGATGTGAATTGGTGGTTAAAATCTAATTCTGAATTGTTTGCTAGTTTTCCCAGAAGTTTTTTCAGTGAGGCCTTCCCCTAGTAATGAGGATCTTAGGGTTTATCAAACATTATACTTCTGTGTTTGCTGTTCTGTGTAACATACCTAATTTGTTCCACTGATCAAACTTTTGACCAGCACCATATCATTTGAATCATTGATGCTTTTTAAAAAGTACAGTTTGATCTAGTACTCAGTAGATTCCATGTCTCTTCCCCCCACCCTCTCATTACCCAAGTCACTATTGAAATTAAGGTAAAGTTAGACACAAGCCTTGGACATGATCTATTTCTTAGCAAAGTGTGAATTTGCCAGTTAACAGGATCTCAGTCTTGTCTGCTCAGCAAACTAAGGTCCTGGACCGAAGGTTAATAGATCATTGTTATAGCTAAAAGGAGCGTCATCTAAAAACTAGAGGGCAGCATGATAAATGGAGAAGACAATGTGATTGGTTAGAAATCCTGTAGCATCATAGATGGGGAAAACAATATGATTGACTAGAAATCAGGAATGTGGTTCTAGCAATCACCCTTTCTTTCATCTTGTCAGTAGGAAATGCTGATTGATTTAGTCCACCTGCAAGAATTTGCAGTAGTTAGACTGAACTTCTGAACTTAATTCACAAACAGAGTGACTTAGACTGGTGTATAAAATGTCCACAGTGACGCAGAATAGAATGAATTACAAAATCAAATCAATTTTGTTTTTAATTTCTTTCAAGTTTTGATTCCCAAATTCTGTCCCTCCCTTCTGTATTAGTAATTTTGTACAAGAATGTTCAAATAAAAAAAATGAAAGAAAGTAAAAATAGCACGCTTCAGTCTGTATTCAAACAATATGAGTTCTTTCTCTGGAGGAGGATATATAGTATGCTTCATCATGAGTCCTTTGGGATTGTTCTGGATCATTTAGCTAAGTCATTCACAGTTTTTCATTGAACAATATTGCTGTTACTGTGTACAACATTCTCTGGTTCTCTTCACGAGACTGTGCATCAGTTCATGTAAGTTCAGGTTTTTCTGAAATCATCCTAGTTGTCACTTCTTATAACAGTAATATTCCATTACAATCATAATACCACAGCTTGCTTAGCCATTCCCCAGTTGACGGGCATCCCCTTTGATTTCCAATTCTTAGCCTCCACAAAAAGAGTGGCTTCAAATATTGTTTTGTACAACTAGGTCCTTTCCCCCTTGTTTTTGGGCCTCCTTAAGATGTAGACCTAGCAGTGGGATTGCTGGATCAAAGTGTATGTATGTAGTTTTGTAATCCTTTGGGCATAGTTTCAAATTGCTTTCCAGAATGGTTGGATCAATTCACAATCCCACCAACAGTGCATTAGCGTCTTTGTTTTCCCACATCCCTCCAACATCCAACATTTTCCTTTTTTGTCACATTAGTTACTCTTTTAGGTGTGAGGTGATACCTCAGAGTTCTAATTTGCATTTCTCTGGTGAATAGTGATACAGAGCAATTTTTTCATATGATTATTGGATTGCTTTGTTAGAATTGTCATTTTTTATTATATTGCCTCAACCTATCTAGGAGCAAATATTTCTGTCTTTATTTGAAAAATGGTTTTATAGTTAGATTTAGATACTGTGGTTGAATCTTGGATTCTCAAACAGTTTATAACTTCTGTAAGTTATTTTAAATGGAATTCCTCTTTCTAGGTCTTTTTGTGGATATTAATGATTTATGTATATTTATTTTATAGCCTGATACTTTTTTGAAATTAATTATTGCAGTTTTTTAGTTATGCCAGGGGTTCCTTACACCCTTATAACATGTGCAGAAAGTGATAATTTTGTTTTCTTTTCACCTATGCTTATTTCCTCAATTGCCTTTTCTTGGCTTACTGCCCTAGCTAACATTTGAAGTAGTACTGTGTTAAAATAATTGTGATAATAGTCAGTCTTGTTTAAATCTTGATCTAGAAAGATTGGGATGTGACAAATGGCTGAGACCCTGGGGTCATGCCCTGGTCACAGGTGTACTCACTACTGCACCTGCTTAATTGACCTCATGCATATTAACTGACCCTCCTTAAGGTGGAGCTTTTCACCATTTTCTGATCACTGGATACATGATCAGGGTGGGATGGGGGACACTAAGGAGGGAATGTATTGGGACTAAAATGTAACTTTGAGGAGTTTGGACCAATCATGGCTCAGATGGGAAATGTATGACTACACCAACAGTATTTAAACTTGCTCCTGCTTCTGTATCAATGTGTGTGCTCTTTGGGAACAGCACAGCCATTTTCTCAGGAGAATGAAATGAACTTCTTCCTCTGTCCACTCTGTTTTTGAATTCTTTCCCTGAGAATGTCTGTCGTATGGATCATCCTGAGGGCAGGCCACTGTGGAAGCAGTGGGCTGGGGCAGCACACCCTGGCTTACTCCCTGACCTTGCCTGGGAAGTCATGTGATTCCCACAAGTGTGTTTCTTGCAATGACACACTTAGAGAATCAACTAGAAAACTAGTTGATATAATTAACAACTTTTAACAAAGTCACAGGATACAAAAGAAACTCACATAAATCATCACCATTTCTATTTATGACCAACAAAACCCAGCACCAAGATCTAGAAAGAGAAATTTCATTTAAATAGCTGCAAATAACTTAAAATACTTGGGAGTCTACTTGTCAAGACAACACTAAGAACTATATAAACACAATCACAAAACACTTTGCACACAAAGTCAGATCTAAACAATTAGAAAAATAAGTTGATCATGGATAGGCTAAGCTAATATAATAAAAATGACAAATCAGCCTAAACTAATATGCTTATTCAGTGCCATACCAATCAAAATACCAGAACATTTAATACAGCTAAAAAAAAAGTAACAATTCATCTGGAAGAACAAAAATCAAGACTATCAAGGGAATTAATAAAAAAAAAAATAGGGGAAGGTGGTGGACTAGCAATACCTGATCTCAAACTACATTACGAATCAGTTAACTATCAAAAGTACCTGACGCTGGCTAAGAAATAAAATGGTGGATCAGTGGAATAGCTTAAGCAGACAAGACACAGTAGTAAATGACCAAAGTAAATTAGTGTTTGATAAACCCAAAGGACCTCAATCTCTGGGATAAAAACTCATTATTTGACAAAAACTGGAAAATAAGGCATAAACGAGGTATAGTCCAACATCTCACCATATACCAAGATGAGGTCAAAATGAGTACATGATTTAGGCATACAGTGTGGTACCATAAACTAGAAGAGCAAGGAATAGTCTACCATGTTGTATCTATGGATTTTGTTTTTGCTTTTTCTGAGATCAGAATTACTACCCCTCCTTTTTTCTACTTCAGCTGAAGCATAGTAAATAGATGCTGCTCCAGCCCCATACCTTTACTCTGCGTATTTCTCTGCTTCATTGTGTTTCTTGTAAACATATGGTAGGATTCTAATTTTTGATCCATTCCGCTATCTTTTCCATTTTATAGGTGAGTTCATCCCATTAACATTCTTGATTTTGTAGTTCTTTTAAGAGGACCATGGCATTAGGGAGATGATGACATGACTTGCATTTAATTGGATTTGAGTTAGGGAAGGTTATGCAAAGTCCATTCCGCTATCTTTTCCATTTTATAGGTGAGTTCATCCCATTAACATTCTTAATTTTGTAGTTCTTTTAAGAGGACCATGACATTAGGGAGATGATGACATGACTTGCATTTAATTGGATTTGAGTTAGGGAAGGTTATGCAAAGTAACTACCCTCACTTTCTCCACCAGAGCCATCTGGGTTCAGTAGCCAGGTATAGATCAGGATAACTGGAGATATGACCCCTGTTCACATTCACAGTTGTGACCACTAACTGTATTTCCCTCATGATTACTGTTTTTCCTCCTCAGCAGTGTTTTGCTTCTAATCACTGCCTCCACCAGTTTGCCCTTCCCTTTCTCTCCTCTCTGGGAGGAGGTAAGGGGTGGGGAAGCACTTGACCTTCTCCTGTCTTACTTTCCTGTAGGGTAAGATTTCAGAAAGAAAAAGCAAATTAGTATGCTTCTGTCTGTATTGAGATGCTGCCATCAGATCTTACTCTGGAGGTGGATACCATTTTTCATTATGAATCCATTGGGATTGTCTTGGATCCTTGTGTTGCTGAGAATAGCTGAGTCATTAGCGTTCAACATGCAGTATTGCTATTGCTGTGTGCAGCGTTTTCTTGGTTCTGCTCACTTTACCTTGCATTGGTTCATATAAGTCTTACTGGAGTTTTCTGAAATCATCCTACTCATTGTTATTTTTTTAAAAAATTCTTTATTTTTCCCAATTGCAAGTACAAACAGTATCCTTTTTTCAAATTTTGCTCTTTCCCCTCACCCCGTTGAGAAGGCCAGTAATTTGACATAGATTGTACTTGTTTAGTCACACAAATTATATTTTCATGTAAGTCATGTTGTGAAAGAAAACAGAAACTTAAAAACTCGAGAAAAGTAAAGTAAAGAAGGAATATATTCAGTCTGCATTCAGGCTCTGCCAAATCTTTCTTTGGAGGTAGATAACCACCTTTCCCCATAAGTTCTTCAGAATTATCTTAAGACATTGTATTCCTAAAAATAGACAAGTTACTCACATTAAATCATCATAGTATTGCATTTACCTTGCACAGTATTCTCCTGGTTCTCTTATTTCACTTTCCATCAGTAAATGTAAGTCCAGGTTTTTCTGAGAGTGGCACAATTGTATTACACCACAATAATGTACCAGAACTTGTGCAGTGTGATGGGCCATCCCCTTAGCTTCAATTCTGAGTCACCACAAAAAGAGCTGCTGTAAATATTTCCACAATAATAGGCCCCCTTCCCCCTTTTAAAATCTTTTTGGGATATAGACCTAGTGGTGTTGGATCAAAGGGTATGTATGCACATTTGTATAGCCCTTTAGGCATAGGGACCAAGCCATTCTTAAACTCTGCTTTTAGGAGTGTTGTGTTATACCTTTTGGAAATGCCCTTAAGACTGTTGAATCTGCTTAGGTAACCAGCTATATATCTGTGTGGGTCATAGACCACCGACTCAAATGAAAATCAGACTTTTCAAGGTAGAAGCAAAGCAGCAAGATTTTATTACACTCTCGAGAGAAAGGGCATCTCCTCTCTGATAAGTAATCAGGAGAATGAGGCGTTTGCAGAAGGCAAGAACAAAGATTATATAATCCTAATGGCAGAAACCCCCCACTCTCCCTGCTGGCCGTTACTCCCATTGACTGGGAGGCAGGCTCACAATCTAAACGCTGCAATTTGCCTTAGAAATAAGGAGCAAAGAAGTAGTAAAACAGCCAATGTAAAGCTAACACAACACTCATAACCTTATTTGGCATGCAGTGTGTTGAGGTGGCGCTCCAAGGGGGATGTTAAGTTTCAGGTTTCTTCAAGGTCACATAATTTCTGAGAGATAGAAACTTTGGCCTAACTACCTACTGGAAGGCTATTGTCAAGTGCTGAGAAGTCTTCACTGACTCTTTCTCTCATATCTGTTCAGCTTGAGCAATAATCTTCTCAGAACACCCCATAATTAGTCTTCTGCAGTCTTGGGTTTCTGGGAAGGGTCCTGCCACTGGGCATAGTGCTGGATCCACCTCAGATGTGAGAGCCAGGTGGCTCCAAGCTGTTCTTGGCTCTAGTATTAAGTTAAAAGAGGATTAAGAGCTCAAATGGTTCTGTTAAGAATCGACTTAACTAACTCTAAGTCCATTTTGTTCTGTTTGCCATATTGTTTGTTGTCTGTTGCCTCAACATGTACTGTCAGATCAGTTGCGCTAGATTAGTTTCCTTGAGCATCTGTCTTCTTACTTCTAATTGTTTTATGTTTGCATAAAGGATTTGATAGCCAAGGAAGTCTGATCTTCTTTATTGGAAAAGGGATGTATGGTTCCCTTTGATCTAGAAGAAATGACAAGGCTGATAAGGATACATGCCTTCCTTTTAAACTAATAGTAACCATCCTCTAAGTGACCAATAAAATAAGCACATATCTTTTGGTACTCTTTGCCTCTTGTAGTCATGAATAATAAAATGGTGTGTCACTAATCAAATTATAACAGGTGACATATCATCTACTTCTCATGGAGTAAATAAACTCAAGTTAATCCCTCTGCATCAATAACTAATAATGGTAAGTACCAGTCAGCAAAGAGTTCTTGTCATGCCTACCCTGGTGTTTTTTAATCCCAAGATCTCCACAGGACTCTTAATTTCCTGGGTTGAATGCAAGAGTTTAGAAGTGCTGTTGTTTATAATTTAGTTAAATTATCTCTAAGCCCCAATTGAGTGCTTGCTAGGATCTGGGATTCTCTGTATCTTAATAATCCATCTTTCTCTATATCCTTTTACCACTCATCTATGAAAGACACATTCTAGATAAAGAAATATTTTATATTTATGTCTTTCCATCTCTCAGGCTTGGATATCAGACTGTGACTGTATCTTAACTTTTCCTGTTTGTTTTCGTTAGAATTGGAACATTTAAAAAATATGCCCTTTTATTCTGTACTTGATAACATGAATATTTAAAGAACCGAAAAAAGATTGTTTATGATGCTGAATGTCTTATATCTTGGGTTTTTAAAAGTTTTATCAGAATTCTAATATGTATTTGTGTCCCTTTTGAATTTCTAGCTCTCTTCTGCTTTTAATATTTCATTGATGCTTTTATATATCTATATAAATATATAATCAACAGATTAATTTATCTGATTCTATTCAGTTCTCAGAAATTTTCTTGTGTAATTGTCTATATATCTATTCATGTCATCTGTATGGTTGTTTTACTATATGTATATAATCTTGTATAGTTATCTGAAATGATACGCTTTTTTCATTTTTGTTGGAAATGGAGTAACATATCTCTTAAATCTCTGTCATCTAAGATCCTTTACCTTTGTAGATTCTTTAGTATTCTCCTATTTTGGGTAGATTTGTTTATTACTGTTTTCAAAGAAAATCTTGTTTTTAGAAGAATTCTAAACTTACTCAACACCAATCCAAAAACCCCTGAACATTTTATATACAGAAAGGAATATGTGAATCAAGGTGTTTGAATATAGCTTGCTTCAACATATTACTTTCAAAGCTGTCTTGTTTATTTCTGAACTTCCTTCAGTTCTCTTCTGTACACTTTTTAAAAACTGTCTCTCTGATCTCCCTCTGTTCCCTCAGTGAAATTTTAAAAAACAACAGCTTTGTTACAAATAAGCATATTCAAGCAAAACTGATCTACATGTTTGCCATCTCTATAAATGCAAATGTATCATGGTCAGTAGCATACCCTGGAGTCAAGAATCATCACTGCATTTATCTGGGTTCTGTTTTTATTCTTAATTTAATAAGCACAAAATACAAAATCAATTTAACAAAATAAAATTTGTACGTAGACCAAATTATACATGAAATTGCATCTTTTATAGTCAAATGATACTTATGTTAATTCTCTTATAGCTTTCATTTAGATCTTTTTCTGATATAAAAGGTCCTTATTTTTTTCAACGAAACATGACATAAGTTGACAATTGAATGGATAGGAGTTGTAGGTGGTTTCAAGAGGGTGTGTGTGTGTGTGTGTTGTGCATTGATTAGGGAAGGAAAAAGGATCACTTTGCTCCACGGAGGGCTCACTTTAAGTTATGTAACATAAAATGGTAGTGGACCCATTTAACATGTTTTAGTGACTTTTTCTTTCCTTTCATTTAGCACTTTGTGAGTTAGGAGGAAAGGCAACTTGGCCTTGAGATTTATAAAAACAAGATCTTGAAGTAAGATATGGGAGGAGCAGACACGAGAAGAGTAGAGCTGAACTGGTTTATGAAGGTTCATGTTGAGTACTACAAGGTGATGGCTTGTGAAAGAGGACTGGAGTTATGGGAAGTTGAATTGAGGTTGAGGAACAGGGTTTGGAATTGCATGGCAGAGGGAGACTTGGAATGACAATAGACTATGATCCCTTAAAGGAATTTTAGTTTGTCGACATGGATGTCGAACACATGTAGGTCAGGGCAAGATTAAGTCTATGATCTGTGTAACTATTCTGGGGTGGATGTCATAAAGAGAAATGATAATTAATAATCAATGATTTGGGGAGATTCAGACTTCCTCTTTTTCTCTTTTATCCTTATTTCAAGACCTCCATTTCTGAAGTAACTGAACTGAACTAACTCTCTCATCTATTTAAACTCCACTCAGGTGGGGCAGCCATTGTGTGTTCTGCTTAGGTTTGGGTGAGGATAAATTCTTTAAATAGATTGCCTAAGACTGAGGTTAATTTACATGTAAATGAAGTAGTCAAAGTTCAGGTCCAGCCCCCTTATTGTAATATTGATTATCATTAATTATTAACCAGTCAAATTTGAACTCCTCTCTAAGGAACACCCATTCTTTGAGAGAGATGGCCAAATGCCCATCTTTTTATTAAAATACTGGCCTTATTAATAAAATGATTAAATTACCCAGAAATTATGTCTCACAATCCTTTGTAAATGTTTCAATGGTAAGTAATTTGTTTAAGAACTGGAAAGTTAGGGTGTTTGAAAGAGTATCAGAATGTATTTTGACATCTACTGATCTGAGTGCAGGAGATGGGAAGGTAAGAGACTATGAAGGAACCCTGAACTCTGAGGAAAATGGAGGTCAGTAAGTTAATAGCCACCAGAATCATGATAATGTGGTGAGTGACCCTCAAAGGAGTGGTATTACTGAATGAGTGATGCCTGAAATCTTTCTTAACCTTATGCCCATCACTTTATAAATCCTGTCAGTTGTGTGGCATTAAACTCAAACAATGCTCTTGAGCTTTCCCAGTCAGCAATGGAGTGAAGCAGGGCTCTGTGTCTGCTCACATGACTTTAGCATGATGTTTTCAGCAAAGTTATCAGAATCTTTCAACGAGGATGAAAATGCATCAAGGTCAGCTACTGCAATGATGGTAAATTATTTAACTTGGAAAGGCTGCAAGCCAAGACTAAAGTGGAGGTAGAATCAGTGCATGATTTTGTTCATGCATGATTGTGCGTGCTCCCAATGCCTCCTCTGAAGCCAAGACGCAACATAATATAGATTGATTCTCTGCTGCTTGTATTAGTTTTCACCTAACAATTAACATCAAGGAAAGAGGTTGTCCAGTAACTGGCACCACACCATGCATATGTGGAACCATCAGTTACAGCAAATAGAGAAATTTTCAATGTTGTGGATAAGTGTGCTTACCTTGACAATATACTTTCCAGGGATGTACATGCAAATGATATAAGGTTATGCGTTGCCAGAGTTGACTCAGTATTTGGGAGGCTCCAAAGGAAAGTCTGGGAGAGACAATGTATTAGGCTGCCTACCAAACTGAAGGTTTACAGAGGTGTTGTGCTGACCTCATTGTTGTATGCCTGTGAAACCTGGACAGTCTACCAGCGCCATGCCAGGAAACTGAATCACTTCAATTTGAATTAGGAAGATTGTGAAGATCATCTGGCAAGAAAAAAGTACCAGACACTGAGGTTCTTTGTCTAATTGAACAGCCACATGTTTAAACTCTACAACAGAGAGCACAACTCTGATGGGCTGGCCATGTTGTTGGAATACCAAAGGTATGTTTGCCTAAAATACTATTTTATGGAGAACTCAGCATAAAGCAAGCACTTACAGGGAGGTCAGAAATATCACTATATCATTTTACAAGGAGATCTTTGGTACGGATTGTGAGATATGGGAGATGTGCTCACACCAAAGAAGGTGCTGTGCTCTGTGAAGCAAAGGAGAAATGCTGTAGCTCAGAAGGAAAGGTGCAAATACAAATTACATACTTGAATCTATAAAAGAATAGCATTTTAATTGAGGTCATGATACATAAGAGACCTACAATAGAGACCATTTGTGCTGTCAGATTTAAGAGGTGTGTGAGAACCATCACACCCAAAGGTTAGTGATAACAAGGTCAGGGAAAGTAGCAAAGGTTAAGGGAAATAAAAATTTAGGTACAAACTTCTCCACTTCCAATGTTCATATGGATTTTTGTGCTCCAGTTGTGTTAGAGAGTCTCCTGAGCTCATGTTAATCTAATCAGTCACAGTTGAACGCAGTACTTGACCCCTACTTGATGTCATTTTGGTCCTATTTAAAAACGAAGGACAACAATTATTTCTAGTTACAGATTGACTACGTTTGTCACCATTACACATTTTCTGGTAACACAAATGGAGTGAGGAGTAATAGCATCATACTTAATTAAGGTGGTCAGTCTGGTAGCTCATCCTTAAAGTGTACCCCTGCTTCCATAGAGAAGTTGAGCCCTAGGCATTGACTGACTTCTGTTAGCTACTCAGCATAGAAGAATTTTCATCCCCTGGTGTCCCTTTTCCTGTAGATGCACTTAAAGTTAACCCTACTCCTAAACACATTCATCTTCCCAGCTCTCCAGTCTTTCATTAGTCCTCTTCACGGTTGAAGAGGTTTTCATTCTATCTCTGTTCCTATTTATATTTTCCTTTTGTATCTCCCCACCCTAGCTTCTAGAGTCTTTAAGACTAATAGATGCTTGAAATCCAGAACAAGTTTTTATTTCTCTTCACCTTTCCTACTTTGCCTGACCCTGTTATCACTGACCCGTAGTTGTGATGACTCTTATAGCACCTCTAAAATCTGGTGGCACAACTGGTCTCCGTTTAAATCATGACCCTATTAAAGTGCTATTCTTTTATAGATTCAAGGATATAACATTAACATAACAAATATGTAAGATTTACCGTTACTGAGAGATTTTTGTAAGACATTCCATTTTTTAAGTTATTCCATTCTGGTTTTTATAGCTGCTACCTGGTAAGTTTAGTCATGCCAGTTTGGGTAACTTAAGACCCAATGGATAGATTTAATTCCTTGCATATATAGTATAGATAGTTGAAATCACATTACTTTGCTTACGTAGACTTTTCCCATGAAATATAACCCTCTATTAAAAGAATCAATTTATTAACATTGGCATCAGATACCGTTTGACAACAAAAACAGAACAACCAGGCGTGAGTACCATATCTTCTGGATTTAACTTGAACCACATTTAATAATCTAAGTTTGATATCCTCCTAGGCTTCACAGAATTGAAATAATATTAAAAAGTGACTCAGGATTTTAGCTTGTGCACATAGCAGTTGCAGCAGCTGCTAGGTGCTGTATCTCTTCTGGAGGCTACATGCTTCAAAATTTGGCAGGAAACGGACAGTTTTATCTGTATCTCAGTCTTGGCTGTCCTTGCTTATGAAACTGCTGGAGGAAAAAGCCCTTGCTGGCCTTGTCCCTTCCTGGTTCAGCTTCGAAAACACTCTACTAACATGGAGACCTTATTTCTTGTTTTTGACCTAACCCCTCTTCGCCTTTCAGAGGGATAGGTCATTAGCATCTTATAATTTATGTCCCAGCTCAGGTCAGCCTGTATTTTCTTTCTCCCTGTAAGCAACACAGATTTTCCCCTCTTTTCTGCTAAATGCTTGTAAACCTTTTTGAACAGTTATTATTTATTCCCTGGCATCATTTCTATGTGCTTGACATGCACATCAGGGCCATAAACATTCATAGCTTTATGAATCTAGAACTGGAAGTAACCTCAGAGTCCAATGTCTTTTATTAAGAAACTGAGGCCTACTGAAGTTAAGTTACTTGCTCAAGGTCACAGAGGCAGCCTCCATCTTATGGGAGGATTCAAACTCTGATCCTCCAACTTCAGGGAACGCTCTTCCCATTCATTGTGCCCTCTCACTGTGTTTGGGCATGTCTGTCTTACACCAAGTGTACTAGAACATGATGGTGATAACACTGCTCTTCTTTCTTTGATTATTTACCCCTTATATAAAGCTTTACAGTGGTACTGAACAATCCCAGAAAAAGAACTTTCAGACTGGTCTTTTTTTTAATTCTTTTTCATTAGATAATTCCTAGTTAATTAAAAAATTAACTCTTATTTTTAAAACTTGAGCTCCAAATTCTTTTCCTCCCTCCTGGCTTCCCAGAAGGCAAACAATTTGATTTTGATTATATGTGTGAGGTCATGAAGAACATTTCCATTTTAGCCATGTTACAAAAGAAAATACAGACAAAATAAAACAATAAAAATAAAGAATAGGAAAAAAAGTATGCTTCAGTTCATCAGTTCTCTCTCCAGAAATGGATAGCATTTTTTTTTCATTGTGGGTCTTTTGTAATTGTCTTGAATCATCTTGAACAGAGTAGCTAAATCTTTCATAGCTGATAATTCTTACTATTGCTGTTAATATGTACAGTATTCTAGTTCTGCTAATTTCACTTTGCATCAGTTCATGTAAGTCTTTTCAGGTTTTTCTGAGACCATTCTACACATCATTTCTTATAGTACAATAGTATTTCATCACAATCCTACACCACAACTTGTTCAGCCATTCCCCAATTGTTGGACAGCCCCTTGATTTCCAATTCTTTGCCACCATGAAAAGGAACTGTAATAAATATGTCCTTTTATTTCTTATATCTGTTTGGGGGTACAGACCTACTAATGGTATTGCTATGTCAAGCAGTGTGTATAGTTTTATGACCCTTTGGGTCATAGTTATGAATTGTTTTCCAGAGTGGTTGGACTAGTTCAAAACTCCACTAACAGTGTGCATTAGTGTCCCAATTTTTGCACATCATCTCAAGTATTTATCATTTTCATTATCTGTCTTGTTTTCTTTGAAATACATTTTTATTCAGATCTTGCTTTTTACATCATTAGAGTTTCAATCTTTTCCATGGTCTTACTCTTTGTTTCTTAGAGTAATATTCCATTAAATTAATGAGCCACAGTTATTTTAACCATTCCCAGTCTGTGAGCATATGCTTTCTTTTCAGTTCTTTGCCATTAAAAAGTACTGCTATTTAAATATTTTGTTGCATATGAGTACTGGGTTCTCTGAATTGAGGAGTATGGACATTTAGTCATTTTATTTGGCATTCATTCCCAATTGCTTCCCAACATGTGTATACTGATTTACTGCTACTCTAACAGTGCAATGGTGTCTGTCTCTGTCTTCATTGCTATAACTCCATCAACATCAGCTATTGCTACATTTGTCAGTTTGCTGAGTGTGAGATTGAAGAAACCTGAGGATTGTTCTGGTTTGCATTTTTTATTAATGATTTGGAACATCCTTTCATGGTTTATTAATAGTTTGCAGTTCTTTTGAGAACTACTCATATCTTTTGATCACTTATTTTATGTTAGTTTTCTGAGAAATTTGATGTAAGAGTCCCCCATCTTTTATTTAACCACTTCCTTTATCCTAGATGCATTATTTGTCTCTATCCCATGTTTGCTTAAAAATATGCTACACATAACTGTGATGAAAGGTAATATGATCTTTAATATTAAGGTCACATTTCCATTTTGAATTTGTGAAGTATGATATGTTAATCTAATTTCTACCAGTCTTCAGTGTATGAGTGAGTGTGACAGATAATAGAGTTCTTTTCCTAAGTAATTTTGATTTTAGGTTTATTCAGCCCTGATCATTGAATTTTTAATTCTTTCTCATTTTCCATTCTGTTCTACTGATTTACTGTAATATATATTTTCTCCACACACCCCCATTTTGAGGCATCTGTTGGAATAATTTTAAAAGAGGAGTGGAAAAAAAAAAGGTCATCTAACTAACCAGCATTAAAAAGTTGCATTATGTGCAATATTCTGCATCCATGGTCCTCTCTTTCATTTATAGAATCACCCATATTACCTGTAAACCTCTGTTATCATCCTTTTTACATTTTACTTCATGTTAATGCTTTTTTTGTCAGTTACCTTTTGTGCCTCTAATCTTGACGACCACCTTACTTATCAAGATTATTTTCCTCATTACAAATTAATTATTCTAAACTTGAAAAATTGTTCAGTGTGCCTTGGAATGTCTCATGTCCTTCTAAACCTACCTAGTTTTTTTCCCTCTGCCCTTCTTAAGGAAAATTTGCAATGTTTCCCCTTCAAGTGTTATCAGGCCCGCTGTAGCCTTATACTTAGAACAATTTTCTTTACTCATAATTAGTGCTAAATTGGTGCATGTTGGGGAAGCTAGATGGTATAGTAAGAGTACTAGGCCTGGCGTCATGAGTTAAAATTTGTTTTGCTTTTAAATAATATTTTATTTTTTCCCCAGTTACATGTAAATGCAATTTTAAACATTCATTTAAAAAAATTTCTGAGTTCAGATTTGGCCTCAGACACTTAACTAGCCATCTGACCCTGGGCAAATCACGTGACTTGCAATTCCTGTTTGCCTCAGTTTCCTCATCTGTGAAATGACCTGTCTTTGCCAAAATAACCCCAAAAAGGGTTGCAAAAATAAGTGATTGAAAAATGACTGAAAAACAACAAATATGCTTCTTGGCTTGAACTATTCCCTGACTAGAAAGTCTTCTCCACAGAAGCTTCTTGTTTGATTAAAATCCTACTCCCATCATCTTGGTTGTCTTCTCTACAAAGGAAAGGTAGCTAGGTAGCTCTGGGAATAGATAGCCCTCAGTCTAGAGTTAGGAAGACCTGAGTTCACAGTTAGCCACATAACTAACTAGCTTTATCACTATGGACATTCACTTGTAAAAATAGAAATAAAAACAAACACCTCCCAGAGTTGTAATGCAGTTCTAATGAGATGTTTGTCCCTGGCACTATGCTATATAATGGCAGTATGTAAATTTTGTTTAATATTATTATTACCACCACCCTCACTACAACAGTGGGTGCAAAACTCCTTCTTCATTATTAAATTTCTACTGGGTTGTTGTATTTGTGTGCCCAGAATCAAGATTTGACCATATGACTCAGTGAACTTCAGGAGCTCCTAGTTGCAACTAGTATAAAATATAATACCTCTTTTGTTAAGCTTTTGTAGTTATGTACAGCCTTTCCCCCAATCTGTTTTTCCAGTCTTATTCTTGGATCCAGTCATACTGACCTCCCTGTTGTTTCCATGTGACATTCCATCTCTGTTATCCGTGCCTTTACACCAACTGCCCTCATGCCTGAAACATTCTCCTTCCTCAGTGTCATCTCATGGAATCTTCTCTCTCAAAGATGCAGCTCCGATACCACTTCACACATACCTTTCCAGATGATCTTGATGCATTATTTTGTACACCCTCACATCTTTGTTTCCTGTTGGTCATGGTGTTTGTATTCTTGGCCTGTAGCACAGTTCCTGCCACATGGCAGGTGCTGAGTACTTGCTGATTGGTTAATTTGTTCAGTAAACTGTTCAGTTGGGACCAAAATCAATGCTGTCTGTGCTAAGGCTTGTTGAGACTAACTGTAATAATAACAACTCACATATGTTGTGCTTTCTCGTCTCTCCACAGCTGCCCTGTAAGGCAGATTAAATCAAATGAACAAGCACTGAGTGCTGGTACCTTTTTTTTTCACATTTCTATTTATTTATTTTAATTTACAATGTTCACTCCCACAAGATTTTGAGTTCAGATTTTCTCTCTGTTTCTTCCCTTTCACCACCCCAAGATGGCATGCATTCTGATTACCCCTTCCCCTAATCTGCTGCCCCCCTTCTTTCTCACATGTCCCCTTCTGTTTTCCTGTATAGTTAGATAGATACCCCACTGCCTGTGTATCTAATGTCCTACTTATATGTCAAAACAATTTTTAACCTTCGTTTTTTCGAAACTTTGAGTTCCACATTCTTTCCCTTTCTCCCTCCCTCCTCACCCTCATTGAGAGGGCAAGTAAATTGTACAAGTGCAGTCATGTAAAACACTTCCATAATACTCAAGTTGTGAAAGACTGTATTTCCCTTCATCCTATCCTGCCCCCCATTTTTTATAATCTTTCCTTTCACACCCTGCCCTTCCTCAAGTGTTTACTTCTGATTACCTGCCCCCAGTCTACTCTCCCTTCTATCACCATACCTTTGTCCCCTTCCTCCCTACTTTTCCTGAAGAGTAAGGTAGATTTCCATACCCAATTGTTATTCCCTACTGAAGTCAAATCCTGTGAAAGTAAGGTTCACTTGCTCCCCCCTCTCTTCCCCATTCCCCTCTACTACTATAAAGGCTATAAAAGATGATTTATCCTATTCTGCCTCTCCTTTACTCCTTCTCCCAATACATTCCCCCCCTCCTCTCCCCCTTTAATTTTATATTTTGGATACCATCCCTTCATATTCAACTCACCCTTGCCCACTGCCTATGTATATACACACATATGTATATGTGTGTGTGTATATGTATGTATGTATGTATTTAATAAATAAATAAAATTTCCAAATGCCCCAATAATGAGAAAGGTTCTCATGAGTTACACAGATACCATTTTTCCAGATAGGATAGTAAAACAGTTCAACTTTAATATGTTCCTTATTATTTCTCTTTCCTGTTTACCTTTTTATATTTCTCTTGAGTCTTGTATTTGAAAGCCAATTTTTCTATTTAGCTCTGGCTTCTCAAGAATGCATTAAATTCCTCTATGTCGTTGAATATCAATTTTTCTCCCTTGTGGATTATACTCAGTTTTGCTGACCTTCAAAATATATTCCAATCCCTCCAATCCCTTAATGTAGAAGCTGCTAAGTCTTGTGTTAATCCTAATTGGGTTTCCACAATACTTGAATTGTTCTTTCTGGCTGCTTGCAATATTTTCTCCTTGACCAGAGAACTCTGAAATTTGGCCTTAATATTCCTGGGAGTTTTCCTTTTGGGATCTCTTTTAGGAAGAAATTCTTTCAATTTCTATTTTCCCCTCTGGTTTTAGAATATCAGGGCAGTTTTCCTTGATATTTCTTGAAAGATGTTGTCTAGGGCCTTTTTTTTTTTTTTTTTTTTTTAACCATGGCCTTCAGGTATTCCAATAATTTTAAAATTATCTGTTTTGGATCTGTTTTCCAAGTCAGTGACTTTTCCGATGAAATATTTCATGTTGTCTTCAATAATTTTCCTCCTTGGTGTTTTGGATCTCTTTTTCCATTTAGTCTATTTTTTGTAGATGTTGTTTCCCTTCAGCATTTTTTTGTGTCTTCTTTACCAAGCTGTTGACTTGTTTTTCCTGATTTTCTTTTATCACTCTCATTTCTCCTCTCAGTTTTTCCTCTACTTATCTTACTTGTTTTTTTCAAAATCCTTTTTGTAATCTTTCATGGCCTGAGATCAGTTTCTATTTTTGGATGTAGGAGCTTTGACTTTGTTGTCTTCTGGTTGTGTATGTTTTAATCTTCCTTGTCACCAAAATAAGATTCTGTAGTCTGTTTTTTCCCCCAATGTTTGCCCATTTTCCCAGCCAGTTACTTGACTTTTTAGCTCTTTGTTTAAGGTAGGTCTGTGGTTCCAGTGTGGAGGGTGCATTGTCCCAAGCTTTAGGGGTTTTGTGAAGCTGTTTTTAGGGATAGTTCTAGGGACCTGTAAGTTTTCAGTTTTTCGAAGGTAGTATGATCCTGGCCAGTGCTCTGGTCAGTGAGTGACAGACCCCAAGCACTCTGTTCTGTCCTGAAACTGTGAGCAGGATTCCCTCTCCACTGCTGCCACAAATTCCACTCCGCCAGTGCTTCTCCTTGCCCTCCGACTACAACCCAGATCCAAGCATAGGGAAAGCAACAGACTCCTGCTTCAGTGCCTGCAAAGAGACCCCTGTAATCTCCTTTTGACCAGTTGGTCAAACTCCTTACATATGGGTAGAGATCTCTGGAAACAGTCGCTGCCACTACCACCACCTCTACTTCTGTTGCCCCGGGGCAGCACTGGGGCTGGCCAGGACAGTGTTCCTTTCTCACCCAGATCCCACAGACCTTTCCCCCCACTGACCTTCTAAGTTGTCTTTTGTGTTTGTGGTTTGAGAGATCTGGAAACAGCCTCAGTTGCCAGTGATTCAGTCCCCTGATTCTTGCTCCAAGTTTACTGGGCCATGCTGGGCTGCTCTGCCTTCCCACCCTGGCAAAACAGACCTTTCCTGTTGACTTTTTGGAAATTTGTTTCACTTTGACTTTTTGTGAGTTCTGCTTCTCTAGAATTTGTTTAGGGTCATTTTTTACAGGTATTTGGAAGAAATTTGGGGGAGAGTTCAAGAGATTTCCTGCTTTTATTCTGTCATCCACTCCCCAAATAGATTCATCTTTTAAGCATTATGCCAAGCTTCATTTATCCAGATGAAACTAGGGAAGTCTAAAGTCACATATTTGTTAAATATTACAATCAGTATTAGATTTCATGCTCTTCTCTTTCCACAATATCCACACTATACTTTTAACATCTTTTAGTAAACTTTTACTTTAACATCTTTAGTAAACTTGGGACATCAGAGATTTTTTTCATCAAATTTGAATCTCTGCAAATGAGAGCTGCTGCTACACAGTATACACATTTAAATCTGAGAATTGAAATATATTCTATGAATTCAGTTATTGTTTGATCATGCTGATAGGCATGCCTACTTATTAGGGAGAATATTAGTCTTTCTTCAGTTATGAGTTTGGCATAGGTGCAAAAAATTGTGTTCATTGTATACTATTGTGTTCCAAATGTGGGGAATGCAAAGAAGTTGGGCAACTTGAATATATGGATCATCAATGTAAATAAATGGTCTGTATAGAAGGTGCTAAATCTACAGTCTAAAAGGTTGTAACAATTCTTTGTTCTTTAGGACTGGATTCACAATGCATGGTGGAGCAATTTATTAAATATTTAAATGTTATGCAAATAATATTTATGCCTCATTTAATACATTAAAATGGCTTTCTTAGAAGTGAAAGCAGATAACATTTTTGAAGCATAAAATAGTTTGAAAGTACTTTGTCATGTTAGTGCTGGGTCATTTGGCTTTTGAAATTCTCAAATAGTTGGACTCATTTGGTATGTATAATTTTTTTCCGAAACTTAAGTTATGCTTTTGTTTTTTTTTTTCCAGTTGGTGTCATTCGTTGTCCAGTTTGCAGCCAAGAATGTGCAGAGAGACACATTATAGATAATTTTTTTGTAAAAGATACTACAGAGGTGCCCAGCAGCACAGTAGAAAAGTCTAATCAGGTGAGTGTTCTAATAAAGGTTAACTCCTTTGAAACTTCAATCTATTAGAATGCTTAGTGTAAGAAAGGTAAGGCAAAACATTACAGTAAAATAAAAGTAGTTGTTAGGTAGAATTTTAGA
This sequence comes from Bettongia penicillata ogilbyi, assembly GCA_023548195.1. Classification (NCBI taxonomy): domain Eukaryota; kingdom Metazoa; phylum Chordata; class Mammalia; order Diprotodontia; family Potoroidae; genus Bettongia; species Bettongia penicillata. The sequence goes on from JAJHZJ010000229.1 coordinate 2,426,362, forward strand.
CATCAAAGTGACCACCTAGTTGCTCTAAAACAGAAGTGGAGTGTGAAGCCTTTGGTCAAATAAATTTGACTAACTTCTTGTTAAAATCAACTTAGGTTTTATTTATATAATTTATATATTTTATATATTTTTATATAATTATTAATTATATTTATATAATTTATATATTTATATAATGCTTGAGACCATAACCCAGCAAATGAAAAAAATTCATTAGGGAACTTAAATTTCCTTCCAACATGCTTTTGGTCACATTTGTTTTTAAAGTTTGACAGAAGTCTTGGTCTACTCTATGTCATTTTATACAGTCTACTTGATAAGCTCACAGTCTTGACTTATTCACAGGGAACTGACTCAGGGAAATACTTTCATATCATTAACAAGTCTTTTTCTGTTGAAATAAAATTTCTCATTCTTTGTGGTATTAGTTGGTGTGTACAGTATCAAGTACACCAATCAATTATTATTTTTGTTGTTTTTAGAGAATATGTTTGTGATATAGAGACATGACTTCTATGTAATCTTCGGGTTCCCTGGTTTCCCAAATATTCCTCCCCATTGGCACCTTTTTGGTCACCTAGTATGGAATATCCTTTCATAAGAATTGGAGGATCTTATCAAGCCCTTTGTTAAAAATAGATTTTATTGATATCCTTTGTATTTGTGTTGTTAAAAAAGTTTCTCCCAGAACTCCATCCCATATAAAAATAATATTTAAAAAATAATAAAGAAAAGAAAATAATCAGCAAAACCTATCAGTATGCTGCAAAAGTCTGAAAGTATATTAATGAACCACATAGTCTTCTCTGGGGTGAGATTGTCTTCTCATCTCTTCTTTGAGAATGCTTGTTTTTTTGTAATTCTACAACATTCACTTTTGATTAGTTTTTTCCATTTGCATTGTTTTTACTCTCTCTATATATTGTTTTGGGAGCTCTACTTCATTCTGCACCAGCTGATTTAAGTTTTTATATGCTTCTCTCTATCCATCTTACTCATTTTTTCTTATACCACCATACTATTCCATTTAAATCATCACTTTGTTGAGCTGTTCCCCAGTTGAAGAACATTTTCTTCATGCTTTGTTTCTAGTTCTTTGCTGTCATAAAAAGAACTTTAATAAATATTTTTTTATGTCTGTGTTTACTGGGAATAAGGTGAAACCTCAGGCAAATTTTGATTGACATTTTTCATAAAACTGGTAGTTCATATGTTGTGTGTGTATACATGTAGATGTACATACACACTTTATATGTTTATTTATCTTGGATACCAATTATTGGAGAAATTTCCCTTATTGCTGATTTGTTAATTTTGTTTGAGCAGAAGCTTTTTAGTTTCACCTAATCAGATTTTATCTATTTGATTATATTTGCTTCTATCTTGTTTGGTTAAAAATACATCTTCTAGGGAAAAAATAGCATTTCATGTAGAAGAATAAAAGAATCTCAAGGGTTATAAAGGAAAGACAGTAGGAAGGAAGGGAATCTAATCAGTTCTAAATAAACTAAAATTATAAAGAAAATTACCTGAAAAACTTTAGAACTCTGATCACTGCAGTGATGAGCCACAAGTTTAAACAAATGAAGAAGCCAGTCTCTATCTTCTCACAGAAAGGTGATGAATTGAAAATGCAGAAAAACATTTTCAGACATGCATAACAGAAATTTCTTTTGCTATGTTTATATGTTTTGAGGGTTGTTTCAAAACAGTTTTGTTTAATGGGGACAGGCATTTAGGGGACAGACAGATTAAATAATACACCTCCTATTTGAAAAAAATTAAAAAGAAAAAAACAGCAAAATAATACATTTCCTCTTTGCTGTAAGATGCATAAGATCTATTTTTCTAATTCTTTCATGTCATAATATTGCAATCATGTTTTCATTTTTAATTTAGTGTACAGTGTGTTGTGGAAACTTAATTTCTGTCAGACTGCTTTCTGGTATTCCAAATCACATACATAGTTCTTATGTTTTGGGGTTCATAAAACATTATGTTTTGGGGTTCATAAATAAAATGAGTTTCATTCTTTTGTTCTATTGATTCTCATTTGTTCTATTGATCTAGTCATTTTTTTTTTAAACAAATACCAGTTTTGATGGTTGCTATTTATAAAAGTTTGATGTCTGGAAGGTAGTATTCCCTCTTCATTCCTTTTTTTTTTTCATTAATTCTTTTCATAGCCTAGGTTTTTTTAAAATTGAATATTCACATGTTGTCATTCTATACAAGATCTCTTTCAGTTTGATTATTTTCTTAGAAAATCTCAATGAGATTTTTCTACCACTTCATCCTCAGCTCATTTGTTGATTTATTTGTGGAGATTTTTTATTTGTTTGTTTTTTTCACTACTACTATAATAGTTGCTGACAAAGCATTATGTGAAATAATCTTACAGCTTTTTTTCCTATTATTAAATTTTGTTTTCAACGTTTGCTTCCACAACATGAGTTACAAATTTTCTCCCCATCTCTCCCTTCCTCCATCCCAAGACTGTGTGCATTCTGATTACTGCTTCCCCTACTCTGCCCTCCCTTCTATCATCCCCACCTCCTTCTCTTGTCCCCTTCCCCTGTATTTTCTTGTAGGGCAAGATAGATTTCTATACCCCATTGCCTGTATGTCTTATTTTATAGTTACATGTAAAAATAATTTTTAACATTCATTTGTAAAACTTTTAAGTTCCACATTCTCTCTCTTCCTCCCTTCACACTCACCCCCATTGAGAAGGCAAGCAGTTCGATACAGGTAATACATGTGTAGTCATGCAGAACACTTCCAGTAACGGTCATGTTGTTAAAGACTGTTTCCCTCTATCTTGTCCTGCCATCCATTTATTCTATTCTCTCCTTTAACCTGTCCCTTCACAAAAGTGTTTGCTTCTGATTACCTCTTCCCCCAATCTACTGTTCCTTCTATTATCCCTCTTCCCCTTTGCTTTCATGTAGGGTAAGGTAGATTTCCATACCTTACTGAATGTGTATGTTATTCCCTTCTTAAGCCAGATCTGATGAGAATAAGGCTCACTTATTCCCTCTCAGCTTTCCGCTCTTCCTCTTCATTGTAAAGGCTTTTTCTTGCCTCTTTTATGTGAGATGATTTACTGTATTCTACCTCTCCCCTTCTCTCTCTCCCAGTGTATTCCTCTCAACACTCAATTTTATTTTTTAGATCTCATCCCTTCATATTCACCTCACCCTGTACCCTCTATACATATATATTCTCTCCAACTACCCTAATATTAAGAAAGATGTCATGAGTTAGAAATATCATCTTTCCTTATAGGAATATAAACAGTTCAAGTTTACTAAGTCCCTTATGGTTTCTCTTTCCTGTTTACCTTTTCATGCTTCTCTTGATTCTTGTATTTCAAAGTCATATTTTCTGTTCAATTCTGGACTTTTTAACAAGAATTCTTCAAAGTCCTCTATTTTATTGAAATTCCATTTTTCCCCCTGAAGTATACTCAGTTTTGTTGGGTAGGTGATTCTTGGTTTTAATTCCAGCCCTTTTGACCTTTGGTATATATTCCGAGTCCTCCAATCCCTCTGCAAAGCTGCTAAATCTTGTTATCCTGATTGCATTTCCACAATAAATGAATTGTTTCTTTCTGGTGCTTGTAATATTTTATCCTTGACCTGGGAATTCTGGAATTTGGCTACAATGTTACTCTAGGAGTTTTCCTTTTGGGATCTCTTTTGGGAGGTGAACAGTTAATTTTTTCTTTTTTACCCTGTGATTCTAGAATGTTGAGAACAATTTTCTTTGATAATTTCTTAAAACATTGTATTTATGCTCTTTTTTTTATCTTGACTTTCAGGTAGTCTAAAAATTTTTAATTTATATTTCCTTGATCTCTTCTAGGTCAGTTGTGTTTCCAGTGAGATATTTCATATTGTCTTCTATTTTTTGATTTTGATTTTGTTTTAAAATTTCTTGATTTCTCATAAAGTTATTAGTTTCCATTTGCTCCATTCTAATATCTGAGGAATTATTTTCTTCATTGAACTTTTAGACCTCCTTTTCCATTTGACCCATTCTGCTTTTTAAGGCATTCTTCTCATTGACCTTTTGGATCTATTTTGCCATTTGAGTTAGTTGAATTAATTAAAAAATAATTATGTTCTTCAGCATTTTTGGGGTCTCCTTTAGCAAGCTGTTGATTAATTTTTCATGATTTTCTTGCATCATTCTCATTTTTCTTCCCAATTTTTGCTCTACTTCTCTTACTTGATTTTCAAAATACAGTTTTGGAATACAGGAGCCTTTTTTGACTTTGTTGTCTTCTGCTTGTATCTTTTGATCATCCTTGTCACCAAGGACATAAATAAATACCTCTTAACCAAGAAAGGAAGATTCTGTAGTGTGGTGTTTTTTGTTTTTTTTTTACTCAGTTTGTTCATTTTCCTAGCTAATTACAACTTTTGAGCTCTCTTTTAAGTCAAGGGTGTACTACCTCAGGTTTCAGGGGTTTTGTGCAGCTGTTTTCAGAGATATTTCTAGAAAACTGTAAATTTTTAGTTCTTTGGAGAGGTGTTTACTCCTCTCGTGGTCTGCGAGTAACCACAAGCACTCTTTTATGCCTTGGAACGGTGAGGAGGCTTCTCTCTTACTGCCACCACAAACTGCACCATGATAGCTCTCCGTAACCCAGATCAGCCGTTTGATCCCCCACTGCCTGTAGACTGAGAGTTCCAGAAGCAGCTGCCGAGGACCAGGCTCTTCTCTCACCTAGGTGAAAGACCTTTCCTACTGACCTTCAAAGCTGTGTTTGGCCTTTGTGGGGTCAGAAGTCTGAAAATTGCTGCAGCTGCCAGTAATTTAGTCCCCCAAGGCCTTCTCCAGCACTGTCTGCCAGGTTTGCTCACACTGTACTGCTCTGTGCTCCCAGTCTGGTGTGATAGACCTTTCATGTTGACTTTCCAGATTGTTTTGGGCTAGAAATTTGCTTCATTCTGTCATTTTGTGGCTTCTGCTGCTCTGGAATTTATTGAGAGTCATTTTTACAAGTATTTTGAGGGGTTTGGGGAAGTGCTTAATCAGGTTCTTGCTTCTAATCCTCCATCTTGGTTCCACCCCCTCTTAGAGCTTCTAAAAAAATTTGTTACACTCCTCTTCTCTGTCTTGGAGTACCTTTGAGCTCCCTATCCTTCCATTTAACTTACCTTTATTTGAATCTTCTGTTTTTGTTCAAATGAAGAACATAAATATTGATAGAATGTAACTTCCAACAATATTTCTCACTTGGTCATTGGACAGTGATTTCACATTTGGAATACCAGCGGTCAAATTGAAAATTTTTTTGATGGTCAAAAATTTATTATTGGTAACTCTACCACAATGCTCACTGCTTTGCCACTATTAACACAGTAGGACACTAAAGAGGATTAAAGGCTATTTTTACTTTTTTTCTTTTGTTTCATAGATTACCATTACCAAAATATTGAAGTGAAACATGAACAGCTTCCAGGTTGCATGCCTCTCTAAAGACTTTTAATCTTGTAAAATGAGCTTCTGTACCTCTTTAAGAGAATTAAAAGATGGGAGAAGAATGCACACTGGTTCATTTTTGCAAGAAGTTGACAGTGTAGGAACCTTATTTACAAGGTTACTTTAAAAACAGTTTTTATCTTAATATGTTTTCTTTTTATATAGCAGAGCTTCCCAACAAACCCTTTTAAAGAACATTGGTTCACTTGTACATTAATATTTTTCGCATTAGCAACTTTGTACTTTTAGTAGAATGGTGCTGTTGTCCTTCATTATACGATTACTAATTGCAAGCCAAATTATGAGACTAATAGCAACAGAAATTGTATGGCTAGCATTTATATGGCCATCTAAGTTTTGTAAAGCATTTTACCTATATAATCTCATTTCATCCTCAGAACTACTCTGTGCTACTGGTATCCACATTTTATAGATGAGGGTCACATAGCTAATAAATGACAAGGATAAGATTCAAATTCATTTTAGGAAATTCGGGTCTTCCCAATTAAGTACAGTACTCTACATACATACCTACCCAATGGCAGACATTTTCCTGATACTAAAACTAGGGGGAGAGACTGAACATTAGACATAGTAACAGCATTGACTGTAACAGTTATCAACTATAAAAGACTTAACGACTCCGATCCAACGAGTGACTCAAGACAACTCCAAAAGATCCATGATGAAAAATACTATTCACCTCCAGAGAGGTAGATCCAGAATGAAGCGTACTTTTTCCACTTTGTTTTCATTCTGTGTTTTGCATGACAACGCACATGAATTCAAATCCAAACTGCTTGCGTTCTCGAGGTGCAAGGGAGAGCGGCAGGAAGGAGGGAGACAATTTGGAACTCAAATTTTAAAAAATAATTGCTAAAGTTTTTTTTTTTTGCATGTAATTGGGAAATATTTAATGAAATAAAGAAAAGTAACATTAAAAAATAGGTCACTGATGAATGTCTGCCTCTCTTGATTTTGGTTTGCCTATTTCTTCTCGGTCAGAGGTTGGCCAGCTGGTATGCCTGGGAACAACCTCGTTTTCTCTTAATATTGTATTGTCACCTTTGTAGCCCACACCACCGCACTTAGGAGAGGGAGAGTGTGTGTGTGATGCAATTTTATTTTCACTTCCACATTTTCTTCCGCCAGCTTCCTGTACCCATTGGGAAAGCAAGAAAAATGACAACTTACCCATTACACATAGCCAGTCAAATCACATTTCCACTTTAAGTATATTTTGAGGGATAAGCAAGAAGAAGAAGAAAATGTGTCCTCTTTCCAGAAGTGGGTAGCATTTTTCATAACATATCCTTTGGGATTGTGGTTGTTCATTGTGATGATCAGAGTTCCTAAGTCTTTCAGTTACTAAGTCTCTACAATGCTACGATGACTGTAGAAATTGTTCTGTATCAAGATGAGTCTTCCCATATTTTTTCTGAAACCATTCGGCTCATTATTTCTTATGTCATTTGTTTTTCACATTAATAACTCATTTAGCTATTTCCCAATCCAGCTATTTCTGATTCTTCACTATGAAAAAACAGCTGCTACAAATATGTACATATGGATCCTTTTCTTTCTTTGCTTTGTCTGTTTGGAGTATTGACCTAGTTGTTGTATTGGTCCTTTGTTTTCAAAGAAGACCATGCCATCAGAGAAATGATGACATGACTTGCACTTGACTTTGTTTTGAGTGAGGGAGGGCTGGGCAGGGTCACCAACTTAGCTTTTCCTCCTGAGGCATCTGGGCCTAGAAGTATTTCTGTGTCAAAGGGAATGCACTGTTAATCATTTTTTGGTCAGAGTTTCCAGAATGATTGGACTAGTCCACAAATCCAACAAGAGCTCATTAATATTTCTGTTTTACCCCATTGCCTTTAGCATTTGTCATTCTTCTTATTTGTCTTAGCCAGTCTGTTGCATGTAAGATTTAAAAACATCTGCATTGTTTAATTTACATCTCTCTAATTAACTGTTTAGTATTTTAGAGTATTTTTTAATATGCCTATTGATAGCTTGGATTTCTTCTTCTGAAAACTACCTGTTGATACATACTTTGACCATTTATCAGGAATGGCTATTACTCTTAACTTGACTCAGTACCCTATATGTTTTGGAAATGTGATCTTTAACAGGGGAACTTAATGCAAAGGTTTCCCCCCTTCTCATTTTTCTGTTTTTCCTATAATTTTAGTTGCATTCATTTTATTGATGTAAAACCTTCTTAGTTTCATGTAATCAAAATTATCCTTTGTGCTTCCTGTGATCCTCCCTGTCTTGTTTTATTCTTTGAATTTCTTTTTCTTACATTATTGCCATCTCTAGCATTTTTAGTCCAGTATTGAGTACTAGTGGTGATAATGGAAATCCTTGCTTCCTGAACTTTGATCTTATTGGGAAAACTTTTAGCTTCTCTCCTTTAGAGATAAGGTCTCTGGGTTTTAGATAAATGTAACTTGTCATTTTAAGGAAAGCTCCAAAATTTTTGTACTTTTCGTTGTTTTAAACAGGAATGAACATTGTACTTTGTTAAAAGCACTTTGTTTCAAAATTATCACATGATTTTGTTTTGTTGTAGGCTTATAGTTTTCCTGATATTGATCCAGCCCTGCAAACAGCCCTTCCTTTGGTTTTATGACTAGCTCATCTTTTCTGCCTATACATTTTTCTGTTGATATTTGCAGTACTCACCTATGTAATTTCTTGTTTTTAAGGTACTGTAATTTACTGATAGAATCTACTTGCCTTGTCATTGCTCTTGGGCAGACTCTCAAATTAAGTTCTTTGCAAAATGTGTTATTTAAACTCACTTATAGCATCATGTCAAGAACATTAATGTTAAACAGATGGGCCTTTTTTTCCTAGGGGAACCTTTTCAACTTATTATAGGAATTCAAAGGACATTTAAAACTAAATGGCAAAGCATTTTATTCTCTTCAATACTGGATCTGGCTCATTGTCTCTTTACTTTGTCCATCCAGTATCAGTACAGAAAACTACTGATGGGGCAGCGTTTACACAGCTGTCCATTCTGTGTTCAGGACATAATAAACATTCTTTACTGTTTTTCTAGCTTTCGCTAGTGGAGCCATCCTCTTTAGAATGATCATGCATGTAATTTAGGAGGTTTTGATGTGTTCTAGGAATTGATAGAAACAATATAATGTCCACAAGTGGGAGCATCTGTAGAGAACTTAAGAATTTTATTTTAGACTCTTTTCTGAGCATTCTGTATGACAGTGACAAATGTCTTTAGCAAATAGTTTACATGTCCTTCTTTTATACTTTCCTTCATATTTATAATCAGAAGAGTTACTAAGTAAATCATCTCTGGTGCTGCATAATTAAAGGAATCTTGGATGATCTTACCTCATGCATAGGAGATATTATTATATTATATTAATATTATAGATATATTATTGCAACCTCTCTACTGAACCAAACACTTAAACCATAAATATGTGGTCTAATCTAGAATACCATTTCCCAGATTTCTTCTGTTATTCTTTTCTGTTTTCTCATTAAAGGTATTCTCACTGCATCAATTCTTTTTAAAATGTTACAGAAATATGAGAAAGACATTTGATTTAGTAGGAATTAATATTTTCCTTGTTCTCCCTTTTTTGTTTTTAATCTGACATTTTCCCCAAATTCTTCTACCTTTCCTTCTATCTAATGTTAAGACTTTCATGATTTCCTCAGTACCGTTAAAATTATCACCTCCAGTAGAGATTTCTGGTGTATACTTGGTCCAGTCTGGCTGCTTTCCCCTCCTTGGTTTTCTTCACTGTCACTTCCACTTCCTGATGCAGTACCTCTAGGAGTATGATTTTTATTTTCCTGATGTGGCAGCACGGCCATCATTGGTGGCAAAAAAAAGTTATAAAAATCTTAACATATTTCACATCTTTCTCCCGTTAACCTTTTTCATTCTGGTTTTAACTTTGAACGTTCTTGTATTGACAAAGCAGTAGTCACTACACCGGCAGTGACCATATATGCCAGCATAGTTCTGAATCAGAAAGTATAACAATCTCCATATGGAAGGCAGAAGAAAAACATTTATTCAGACACCAGAAAGCCAAATCTATCATAGTAACCAAGAAGTCAGTACATATTAGCACTGCAGGGAACAAAGCCATTCCTAAGCCTTCCCTCAAATAAATACTTATGAGCCTAGCTGCTGCTACTTGCCTGTGTCCTGTCCTGCCTCCACCCCAACTGCTCTCACCAACTTCCTCCCAGTTGTGCTCCACCCTTCATGTTCCACTCATTCAGCAAGCTTCTCCTACCACATATGACTTAGGCTTCCATGTCAGATCACATGTGCCTATTAATGAATGGGAAAGATCTTCCCATTTAAATTACCATTACAGTCCTTCAGATACATCACTTAATTTGGTCTTTCAACAAGTTTTTGTTTTTCCATCCATTACTTTTTTTTGTTTTATTAGGTGGTATTAATCATAATTCCCACAAACCTTCACTATAAGTTTTTGCAGTCTAGTTTATACTCTATGCTGGTGGTTGCCATATATGTCTTTTGGTGACACAGTTGTGGTTAAGTGACTTGCATAGGATTATAGCTAGAACTATGGGGCCAGATTAGAACTCAGATGAGTCTTGCCTTCAGGCCAAGTACTCTATCCACTACTCCACCTTGCTGCCCATTTGCCATGTAGTTCTTTCTGCATGGCAAGGAATCATGTGTCTGCTAAGGTAAGATTTAAAGTCTTGATCTCTTTAATGCAGATTGGTTTTCATCATTTATAAAAATTTTTATGTAGAAGTTTAATCCTACTCCATTTATTTTTCTTTTTCTTTTTTGTCTTTTTCTCTTTTGCCATCAGCAAGCTTTTAAATAGGTCACTTTAGTTGTATACCATTTCTCCCATTTTTTCCTTCTAGTTTGAGATTGATTTTAATCTTTGTATGTGGTGGTCTGATTGTATAGATGGTTTGACTAAATATAGACTCAGAATATAGATTCTAAATATAGAATCAGAAAGTACTCTTATAAGGTTATGTGGCTTCCTTTTAACTGAGATATAATCAGTTTCATTGGGATATCACTTGGTACAAATAATCAGCTACTAAAACATTGCAGGCTGATAGGGTCTAGGAAGCATCTTAGCCAGTGAACATTTGAGAGAGAGACCAACACCAGCTTAGAATTGAAACTAAATTTAACTTAAAGTCTTATGATAGAATATGATGGCAGTTTCAAATCAGGATTGCATCATAAAAGTGAAAGGGAAAAACTTACATGGGAAAAAGTTTAAAGGAAGCTTAGTTCAGCAAAATGACTTTCAACACATTTTAGGATAGTACTTCTAGCGTAACAAAAAACAGACAAGACTTGTAAGTCCTAGTGTACTTTTTTTTAGTAACAAACCTTTTTCACCCACAGTGAGAAATGGAACTATATCACATTTAGATTTTTCATATCCTCCTATTATCTATCTAAGGAATGGAAAGCCACTAGGGAGGGAAAAGGATGGGAAGAGTAGTTTTACTAGATCAGGTAGACACAAAGCAGCCTGTGCTGTAGACAGTTGTTGTGGTGTTGAACACATTTGTTTACACATTATGTGCATAGCATCACTTGACTAAATGAATGAGAGGATCATCCCAGAATTGAAGAGGGGGTGCAAGAGTGGTTGGTTGCCTGCGTTTTAGAAGATGCACAGTTCTTTAAGTGGTTTAAAGTTACTCCTTGAAACACATACTTATCTGATTAGCATCAGTGTTCTTTCAATGTTGGTGTATGAATATGAGTCATAGGATACCACAGTTACTGAATAGTTCAAGTTGAGGGTCACCCAAAAGGGCAATCCCAACTCCAAGTGGGTGTGAGAAGGCTGTAAATGTTAGCAACGAAGAACTCTTTGAGAAACACTACCAGAAGGGTGTTATTTAAGAGGTTTATGATGAGAAAACAATGTGGGTTAGTCATGGTGAGAGTCAAAAATAACCAGCGGGTAGTCAGTGTGCACCTATGCAATGCTAAGAAAATAAGCACCTTATCTGGGGACCACTTATGGAGGATATATAGTAAAATGTGGATAGGTCACACTATAAGAAGGTATGGGTAGGTTACAGGCTGCAGCCGTAACATTACAGATCACAATTTATGTATAAGCTTTTTTAAAGAAGATTTAATTTGACTTCTGTCATGCAGGCACTCTGTAGTTCTTTGCATTTTACATGATGCTGACTTATTGTGGCATGGAAGTGACCTTGGGTTCTTAAAAAGCTGTGTACAATGAACTGCAAGCTTGACAGATTCTACCAGAAGTCAAAAAAACTTGAAGGACAAGCCTTCCAATTGATTATATTTCTGTCACCCAAAGACCAACTTAGGCAAGTCTGTTATGGGACTATCACTTCTCCCTTATCCTTGATATCACCAGGGACAAAAGGGCTGGAATGTACTCAGTATATCTGGTATTTTGTTGATGGTCAGGAAGTAAAGTAGTCTAGTAGAAAAGGAAGAGCAGTGGACCTGCAGCTAAAAGAACATTTTTTCAAATCTTGGCTGTGCTGCATGATACTCCTGTGACCTTGGGCAAGTCCATAATAATCCTGAGTCTCCCTTTACTTCTAAGTAGAATGAATGGGTTGGACTAGATTTCACCTTTTAAGTTGTCTTTCAAATCTTAATCTATGATCTTATGACTTAACTACTTTTAACTTTATTTATGCAAATCTCTTGTGTCTCTGACTTTATGAAGTAATATCCATTAGCTATTAAATTAATGGCATATGTAATATGATCGAGTTTTAATGTACAATGGATAGAATGCTGATTCTGGAGTCAAAGGACTGGTTTCAAATTTTGGCTTTGCCATTTTACCTTTCTGACTTTGAACAATCGTTTAGTGTCTCTCAGAGATACATTTCTTAGCTGCAAAGGGAGGGGGTAGATAAAATGACCCCTACAGTCTCTTCAGCCTTAAACCTATGATTCTATGGTTATGTAGAGCTTTGAAGAATTTAGTTTGGTATTTTATTTGTAGGAGTCTCTTAATGAAGAGGAAGTTGAAAGCTTTTGTAGATATTGTTAGAACATGTGAAGTCATGAAGGACAATACCCTTTATGCCCCATTTTCATTTATTGAAGTGAATTCTTATGGAGTAAAGCTGGCAGGGTGCTCACTGAGACCCAGTGATAAAGCTGTAGAAGTAAGAAATAATGTTTAGAATTCATTAAATGATGTTTATAGCATGCATTCGTGTTAGGTAGTTAGTACAGAAACCAAGATGAACTCTTAAGTTCTTGATGTTATTTTATTTTTTAATTAACTTCTCTAGGATGAAGCCAAAGCTTTACTCATGCAAATGTTAGAAACATGTTTGACACGTAGAAAGTTATCAAGGAAAATTGATTACAGCAAAGTGCAGAGAAATTGAACGCCTTTGGCCAAAAGTGGGTTCACCCCCAACCCCCTTAGGAAGAAAGAGCACTGAATGCGGAAGCAAGATGAGATACTTATATACCTTTCTTTCAAGACAGATCCTTGAAAGTACTACATCTTAATGGATATAGCACTGGCTTTGGGATTTAAGAAGGACTTGGGTTCTTTCTTTCTTTCTTTCTTTTTTTTTTGCCTTTGATAACATACTTGATCTGATCCTCAGCTAGTTATTCTCCATGATAGTTTTAAGTTGCCAACATACACACAGCCAAACCAACTGCTCTGTGTTTTCAGTTTCATTATCATCCTACAGCTCCAGATGAAAATGGAACAAAATGTTTTACTAATAAAGTTTCTACTTAAAATTAAATTATATTTTCTCTTTGATATAGTTTGTACAAAACCAGGGTATTATCGTGATATTTAATCTTCGTAAGTGCCACTGAAGTGGGTATTGATAGTGTCAGGTCATAATGATGATAGCATTTATTTGGTATTACTGCCATGAACATATGCTCAATAGGGATTGTCCTTTCATTTTTCTCAAATAACCATCTTCTGTATTCCTTTTTCTTTTAAACTAGGTTTGCACAAGCTGTGAAGACAATGCAGAAGCAAATGGTTTTTGTGTAGAGTGTGTTGAATGGCTCTGCAAGACTTGTATCAGAGCTCATCAGAGAGTAAAATTCACGAAGGACCACACTGTTAGACAAAAAGAGGAAGTATCTCCAGGTAAACCTAGTGTTTCAAGTCTTATTTGTTATTAAATGCATGTAATTTTGAGTTCCATACATTAAAAGGTCCTCGTCCTCAAAGTGCTTCTACTTAAAATTAATAGAAATGTAGATAAACTTAGAACCTCTCTCCAGCATCTTTTTCTTCTTTTTCCACCCCTATAAGATAGCATAGAGAGCAGCTACAAGAGGTCTGTTTTTAGAACCTGTGTCTGCACTCACTGTGGTTGTCTTATTTATGTGTATTACTATAAAGTTGATTTGAGTGTGTGCATGAAAAATAGTCACCTGCATTTTAGCCAATGTCTTAGAGACAGTATTAGTTCACAAGCAAACCAATCAGTCAGCACCCCTCCACTCTTCCCCAGCCCCCTTAAATCTGAGTTTCCCCATTGTGAAAGTACAGGAGACTTTTTAGAGGACCAGTTTCAGTACTGACTGGCATGGGAGCTTTGACCAGCTCCATTTCTGACATGGACCAGTTTGCCCATTCTGAAACAACATAGGGCCTCTCTCTCCTGGGAGCTTATCATGCTGATGCTGAATCTGATGTGGACATTGCATCTCAGAACTCATAAGCTTAAGAGACCTGCCTGTTTAGTGGCAGGCATTACAGGTATGCAGTAGGATGCCCTACCAATTACTCCCTCTTAACTGTTTTTCTTTAAATTTGGTCACAAAGTGAGGGGGAGGGGGTGGGACAAGAAGATATTTACTTTAAGTGAATTAAATAGGTTTTCTAATCTTAGTTTGATCACCTTCAAGGAATCATTATTCCTTCCTTTTCACAAAGATAAATCAGGTCTCTGATTCAAGGGACTGACATCATAATGATTTTTCTTAATATTTTTTTTTTAACAAAACTGAGGCCTTTCTGCACAAGAAGTAGCATATCTGTGGATAGAGTACTGAGCTTGAAGTCAGGAAGACCTGAGTTCAAATTTTGGTTTTGACAATTAGTAGTTTTGTAATCAAGGGAAAGTGATTTAACTTCCATAAAACTCAACTTTATAACCTAGAAAAATCCAGGATTGTTGCGAGGCTCAAATAAGTTAGTGTATATAAAGCAATGAAAATCTTAAAAGATAGAATAACTCTTAATAGCTGCTTTATATAATTTATATCAGTTTTAAAAGTTTCCATTTTTCTCGGTATAATCACATTTGTTATCCATTACTTTACATATATGCAAAGCCAGCAATCGTGATATTTTGTTTACTTGTGAAATTTCGATTGTTAACCTCTAAGTGATGGTGTCTTGATTATGGATTTATGATTATAATAACTAGGCATTCCATAGGAAAAGCTTTAGAGCCGCTGGAAGGGATTTTAGGGGTCATCTGATCTGAGCTTCTTATTACACATGAACTGAGACACAAAAGGAGTCAAGTGACTTAACCCAGGATCACACATTTAGTAAGTGTCGGAGGAACATATGAAACGAGGTTTTCCTAACACCTAAGTCCAGGACCTTATCAATTACACTGAAGGACAAAGATTTATAGTGCTTTTAAATATACTTTCTTTTAAGTAATTCTTATAAATAAATAAAAATTTAATGATTAAAAACTTATAAAAATTAACTACATCTATTTATATTATCATGAGAATGTTCTGCTTTTGTAATAGCTGTAGATTGACCGTTTAAATACTAAAACTTTTATTTATTTGGCATTCTGTGAAGCTTTTAAAAATCCTTTATTATATATTCGCTTGGTTTATTTTCTATGTACTTTTTTTTTAATGTACCTGATTTGCACTTCTGTCATTCTACGTAGTCAGCATGAAATTGCAGAACAGCAGTTTAGTTTATAGGGGAAAATTGTTTCCTTTTGCTTCCTCTAGCTGCCATCCAATTTTTTGTCTTTTCTCCCCAACTTTGTCGATGTGTGGGTTCTGTGCCTCTTGGTCACACACACACACACACACACACACACACACGATGACTATGATCCAATTTTTTGTCTTTTCTCCCCAACTTTGTCGATGTGTGGGTTCTGTGCCTCTTGGTCACACACACACACACACACACGATGACTATGATCCAATTTTTTGTCTTTTCTCCCCAACTTTGTCGATGTGTGGGTTCTGTGCCTCTTGGTCACACACACACACACACACACACACACACACACGATGACTATGATCCAATTTTTTGTCTTTTCTCCCCAACTTTGTCGATGTGTGGGTTCTGTGCCTCTTGGTCATACACACACACACACACACACACACACACACACACACACACACACACACACACACACACACACACACACACACACACACACACACGATGACTATGAATCTTTTGTCCTCTGAAACCTGAGAAGCTTGTCCTCAAATGAATAGACCAGTCATATATCCTGCTTTCTCAAGAACTGATAAAGCAAAGCACTCTCATTTCTCTCTCTGATCAGTATTGTTAAATACTGAAGATTAAAGCTTGGTAGGGTTATTTAAATCCTGATTAAAGGTGGGAAAATGTTTTCCAGTAGTCCTTCATGTATTACCAAGGGACACTTTTCATAGGAGTTTATTGAGAGGAGGATAGAAAAGTTAGTCTGTCGCTGGCTATATCGCATCTTACTTGTTTTGGTGTTATGTGGTATTTTACTTACCCAGGATCTTGGCTGTCCCTTTTTAGCCTGAAAGCCAACAGTCATATCCATCATATTCTTACCTTCTCTCTTTTCTCTTGCTTGAGAGTTCTATACCACCTTTTAGATTATTTACCTTCGTGCACTGTTACTTTTCTACTTCATAGCATGGAGGTAATTTTGCATTCTCAATGTGTATTTATTCTCTGTATGTTTTAATGTACAGAATAGGTATATATCTTATCCCTCAATGAATTACAAACTTCTTGAGTGGAGGCACTATTTAATTTTTTTTGGTTTTGTGTCCCTGGAGTGCAGCATAGGGTCATTTTGCAAAGGGCTCTTCATCTATATAATCCCCATATACACCCTATGTTACATAAGTAGTGGGCATGTGAAGTGATCTAGGTAAATCAGTTAGCAAAACTATTCAATGCCTACTATGTGCCCCGTACTGTCTTAGCTCTGAAGATACGAAAACAGAAATAGCAAGGAGCTAACATTCTATGGGGGAGAATACACGTTCATGTAGAAATACATACCAAATAACAGTAAAAGTCAGTTTTGGAACAAATTCTTCATTAGGAAGGAAGGGGTTCAGAAAGGCTTCATGTAGTAAGGTTAAGCTTAATCTGCTGCCTGAAGGACTCAAGGGACCCTTTTCTGAGAGTTTGGAGGTGAGGAAAGAGTGAGATAACACTGTAGTTGGGGTCCTTGCCCTCTTTGTTTTAGGCCACTGAATGGGCACATGCACCTGGGGTTACCGGCATTAGCTGCATAATACAGAAGGTGCAAATAATACGTATGTAATGGGAAACAGAAGCTCATAGAAAACCATTGTTTCAAATAAAGATTTATTGCCGCTATCCATGGGCTAAAGGCATACAGCTTTCAGTCATACGGAAGTGACTGGTAATTTCACAAATTTCAGATGATGGAAACAGCCAATGAAATTTGCTCTTCTGCAATTTCATGCTGACTGTGTAAAATGACAGAAGTGCAAATCAGATGGTTTCACTGTGCATCTGCCAGATTAGAAAAGGTGATAAAAGTCAACACTGGCACTATTATCCTTTGTAACAGAGAATTTGTTTGTTTTTTGTTTTTTTTAAATCAGGGGCAAGTAGCCAATATAGGGCATGATGGAATAGCCAGAGAAGTCCAAAAGTAGTATACTCTTAAATGCAGGTTTTAAAGTTCGTGGTTCTACCCTTCAGTCAGAGGAATGGAGGGTGATGAGGACAGTACCAAAGGTGCTGGGATCGTAGGGTGTTGAACTTCTGGGGTATGGTAGAAAAGTCAGAGATGCCCCGAAAGGTGAGAAATAACAAAATGTTCAAGGGTTTGTCAGCATTGTATATCACCAAGGCAAAATTCATAGCACTGTTCTTGTAAGGTGATGTCATCTATAAGGAGAATTGTTTATTCCTCTCCTGGCCTATACTCTGATCTGGTTCTGTGCGTGACCCCAAGCACTCTTTTCTGCCCTGTAACTGTGAGGAGATTTCCCTCTCCACTGTTGCCACAAACTCTGCTATACTTGTGCTCCTGGCCCTAGGACTGTGACCCAGATCCAAGTTTGGGCAAAGCAACAGAGGCTTGCCTCACTGTTAGCAAAGAGACCCCTGTAATCTCCTTCTGACCAGTTGTGGGATCCCCTTACAATCTGTGGACTGATAGCTTTGGAAGCAGCCACTGCTGACTCAGTCACTCAGTCAAGGCCTGCTCTGGGTTTGCTGGGACCTGGTCTCTGCTGGTATGGCCTTTGCTGACCTGTTCTCTCTCAGCTTGGCACAGCATTCCTTTCTTGTTGACCTTCTAGGTTGTCTTGGGTTGGAAATTTGTTTCACCCTGTCTTGTGGGTTTTGCTGATGTAGAATTTGTTTCGTAATTTTTACATTATTTGAAGGAGTTTGGGGGAGAATTCAGGGGAGTCTTCGCCTTTTCTCCACCATCTTATTTTCAAAGCATCTTTGCTAGTTTACTAAATGTGACTTAATATGTCTTTGGATTCTATTGAGAATTTTAATATTCATAAAAATATGAGAATTGACTTTATAGAAAACCAGTATCTTAACCACAAATCAGTTTTTATAGAAAGAAATATCTAAGTAATTTGAAATAATAATTAAGATCTATTGCTGCTCTGTGCCAGGACAGGAAAAAAGTGATGATGTTGCCCAAATTATAGTGCACTGTACATTAGACCTACGCCAATAAAATTACCAGAGGAGTACTTCATAGAATTAGCCAATTTTCTTCATTTCAAGGAATCAAAAGCCAAGAATATAAACAGATATAGTGGGGAAAAGTAGGAAGAGGGAAAACTAGTGTTGCCATATCACATTATATTATTGACCGATGCACAAGGTTTTTTTTTTTAAACAAAGCTTTCATTATAAAAGCAATATATTATTGGATTAAAAGTGGAATGAAATATTTTCAGTGGGCTAGGATAAATACCCCTTTCCCCCACTCCCCTGCTACTACCTTTGCTCCATTCTTCACTGTGTATGTATATCTTTTATATGCAAAATTTTTAGCATGTGATCTCCCATTTTAGAGTATGAACTCCATGACAGCAGAGATCTTCCTTTTTCCTTTCTTTGTGTCTGTACTCTTAACAGTTTCTGGAACATAGTAGGTTCTTGAGAAGTCTTTTTTGATTTGACAGGGTTTGAAACCAGTTTTTTTGGCTGACTGAACTGCATCTGAGCCATGATATCAAACAGATAAGCAGAGTAGTGTATTGATTGTAGCATTTCAGGGGTTTTGGACATTTTACAAGTGTCAACTCTGTTGGTTAGGTAGTGTAGGAATCAATGTCCCTACTGAATCGTTAAGTGAACTGGCCTTCCCAGAAACATTAAATGTCTTAGCCCACCCATCACACCAGTGGTTGTATATAAGTAAGTTACTGCCCTGTTTTGTGATCTGACGAAAATGCCTAAATCTTATAGGCTCCACCTGGACTTAAACTGTGAATGCAGTTTTTTATATTCTTATGTGAAATAGTGAGTTTCATAGGGACAAATTACTTCTGTCCCAATCTTTATTGCTTCTGTTTTTGTTTTTTCTTGCCCCTGACAAATGGTTGCTTTTTTTTTTTTTTTTTTTAAATAACAGTGCCTAGCAGCTGTATGATTTTTGGCTGGGTTTGGTTGTTTTTTTTTTTAACTGTTCTTTTCACTGTTCTTCCATCTTCAGTAAGATTGCATCATATACGGTTTGCTTTTTGAGGATTAACTAAGGCTGTTATAGTGATCATTTGTTCCTTAATATTGTCATTTTTCACTTTTCTTATCTTCTCTCTTTGCACTTTTTTTGAATGAAACTTGGTACTTCCTTCCATATATAGCTAATTAGTACAGTATCTTTATCAGTCATTGAAGTATGTACTAAGATTTATCCTTGGATAAATATGCCATCTTAAAACTACAGAATTAAGAAATACTACAAAGGAGATATTTAAATATGGCATAAAATCCAGAACTACTAACAGAGAATTATCTAAAAGTAGAGAAGCCAGCTCAGTCTGTTTTCTTCTGGTAAAAACCTGACAGCATGACAGATCCTGGCAAATAATGAAGCTATATGTTAATAATTGCTTACCCCAAATAATTTGCACATCACTATATGATTCATTTAACTTCAGACCCTGAGCTCTTTTATGTATTTGATTTGATTGTAGTTTTTAAAAAGTAGGAAGAAAGATAGTTTTCTCCAGTTCATCAGTCCCTTAAATAAAACAGAACATAGAGGTCAAAAAGCTTGACTTTTAATTTCAGCTTTGTCCATCAGTAATTATGACTTTGAACAAATATTTTAACATTTGACTTAAGTTTTTTTTTTGCCAAACTGAGCTATTTGGGATCATTTAACTTTCCATAGATTTTATGATTTTGATAATGATAGTGCCTAATAAAATAAGATGGATTTTTTGGCATGGTATATTTATTACATTAGGTCTTATATTTAACCCTTTACACAATTGGTTTAGGTTACTGGAGATTAAATTCTTGCATAAAAAATTCAACAGAGGTGACTGTCAGACTTAAAAATAGTGATCCTTTCTTTCATATACAAAAGGGATATTTGCAATGAGGCAGTTGTTTAAGCAATTATAAAAATAAATTATTTGACTTGTTATCGGTAGAGTTTTTGAGCTTGCCATCATAGCATCTTAGATGTAGATCTAGAATAGAGTTTATATGTCTATTTGAATTCTTCATTTTTCAGATAAGGAAATTGGGGACCAGGGAAGTTAAGAGACTTGCTCCAGTACTAAATGAGAACATTCTTCAGGATATGGACTGAGAAAATCACATAATTTTATTTATTTTCCAAATAATTATGTCATTTGTTTTTATACCACTGGAGTTTCCTAATAGGTGAACAACCATACTTCCATTGTACCTTTCTTGTTACAAAGAGATAATGAAACAAAACCATTTTAGAAAGCACCATGAAGCATTGGCTCTATCTCACTTCCCCAAGTCAGATACCATACCCCTCAAGAGAGGGAAGAGATTGATTGGTCATAAATTTTTAAAAGGTCCAACTGCCTTTTAAAATAGTTTATATTTTTTCATAGGATCATTCCATATATTGCTGTTATGTTTCTACTTCACTTTGCATCAGTTCATACAGATTTTCCTATCTTTCTCTGAATCCTGGATATTTTTCTAGTCTGTATTTTACCTGTAGCTTCTAGCTTTCATTGGGATGTTGATGAAAACTGTTGAGATTTTTTTTTAAACATCATACTATGATGAAAGTTTAAATTAGCTACTTATAGCAGTGTAATAAAATTTTTCTCCCTCTTTTCCCATTTTAAATAGGAATTCTAACATCTTTTATCTCTGCAGAAGCTGTTGGTGTGACCAGTCAGCGGCCAGTATTTTGCCCTTACCATAAAAAGGAGCAGCTGAAGCTCTATTGTGAGACCTGTGACAAACTGACATGCCGAGACTGCCAGTTATTAGAACATAAAGAACATAGGTAACAACAAAGTAAAAAATGAATTTCTGCTTTGTACAAGCTTTAACTCAAATAGAGTCTTAAAATAAGGTTATATTCAGTTTACTTATTTGGTTCTCTGTAAGGATATAGTCATTGTTTTTTTCTCAGCACTCTTGTATTTTAATTAGGAATTTTCTAGAAATTTAGAACCTTAATTTGAAACATGATTTTCATGTCAGTTATGGATCACTAAATATAACTGCATATCATGAAAGCCTGATAATGTGTCTTGTTAATACCAGTTGAACAATAAACCTTCTTTGTTTCCCTCTTGTTATGTCAGTCCAATAAGAATTTTAATTTCCTGCTATGTACTTAGCATTATGTTCTGGATCTTTCTCAAGACTATAAGTTAAGAGTCCAGTTAAAGACTTTCAGTGAAGACTCAAACTAACATTCTGTCTTCCCCCTTAGAATAACATAATTTCCATATATACAGTTTTAAACAGTAAATTTGTTTGTGCCTCTAATAATGCTCAATCAAATTTTTTGGCTTGCCATTCATTTTGTTTCCTTCTGCATCTCCAAAGTTAGAGGTAGAGTATCTAACTGTAGGGCAGGTTTAGACCAAAGAAGATGAGAGCTAGTTAATTTCATAAAACATATACAGTGGCTACCACTTCTATGAAATTCACAAGAAATATTTTAATACCAGTCACAGATACTTTGTCCTGCTAACCACATTAGCATACTCTTTATTTAATGTTAAAAAATACCAATTAGTGACCAGATGTTGTAATTTTGCAATTTTTCTGGCAAAAGAATAAGAACTGTGCCTCTAAGTGTATGATTACGTTATGCATCACAAAAAATAGGAAATAATTTTATTAAAATCTCATTTGTCAAAATAAATCTCAGAATAATAATACCTAAAATTTAGGACTATTTTTCTACTTGACACTGTAGCTTAAAAGGTTTAATACAGCACACAGTACATTTGGCCTTTCATTTATTTATATCTACCTATAGTAGGGAAGTACCCACCATGTGGTTAAAATATACCTGCAGTTGTAGTTCAGCATAATTTGAAGTGTTTTTCATGCAAATATACTGAAGGACGACTTGTGGAGTTTCTCTTACTTTGCAAAAGGAGTTGTAATGCAACCCCTAAATTCTTTAAGAGAATATTTTTCCACTACTGAAAAGGATGAAATGAAGGAAAGCCTTTCAAGAAGATCTGTACTTTATGTATGATTCAAAAGATCAATTTCAAAAGAAACTTGACAGCATTTACATTTCCTTGATTTTTAATGTAAAGATTAATAACTTAAGCTTGCCTTGGGAAAATTGACATTTGTTTTCCAGTGTCTACATTTTCCTCCCTTTGTCTTATTTTAAAAACGTTTCCATATGTCCGTCTGTTTTTCTCTTGACTCCTTTTTTACCACCACTTTGCTTTCCCCTCTCTTTTCCTAATCTTTTTGCTTGCTATAACCTACACTTGAAATGTGATACATTTTTTAGTTTTTCATTTCTTCCTAATTTAAGAAACAAATGAAGATCGAAATGTTTATTTTTGAAACTAAATCATAGGACTATGTTAAGTTTTTATTTATGCAACATATGTTATTTTTTTCTCTCTATGAGTCATTGATTTCCTTCATAGAAAAGGGGTCCTGCCCACCTGGTCTGAAGGAAGAGGACTTAAAGAGGATTTCAGTAAATTTCCAAGACGTTTTGCTTCTGTTGAAATTTTAGGTCCTATTTTCTAATACTCTATAGAAATGATGTTCTTGGCTTTAAGAAAGAGCATAGAGTTCTATGCTGAAGGGAGAAGAACAAGGATAGCGAAGTCAAAGCAGGGGGATAGGCACTGGACCTTTTAAAAGTAATTTCATCTGTGTTATGTTGCATTTTGATTAACTTCAAAAAGTATTTCCCCATTGTATTTTAATGTGGTCCAGGCTACACTCAGGAATGCTTGTGGTTGCAACCCCTCCTCCCCCCAGCCCACCACACACACACACACACAGACACACCCCCTACCTGTGGTCCAGAATAATGAAAGATTACAAGACTTAATGTAGCTATGATCACACAGCCATAATGTGTCTGAAGGAGGCCTCATTGAACCCTGGTCTTTCCTGGTTTTGAGGTTTCTTTCTATCCACCACTCCACAAGGCCTGCTTCTCAGTTCAAAGTCAGCAGTAAAATAACAAAAGGAATGATTGTTTACAGATAAACATTAAGACCTGAACAGCCTGTAAGGCAGACACAAGGTAGCAAAATTAAGATAGTATGATTAATGGAGAGCTTTGAATTGGGAGCCAGAAATATCAAAAGCCAAACTCAAGACTAGTGATGTCATAGTACCCTAACAAAATGAGGAGGCTGCTTTCACAAATGTCCCATGATATCTTTATACATAAGATCAAGAGATATGTGCTAGCTAATAATAATAGGTTAGTCAGATTGACCAAACCGTATGGCATTCATCAATTCAATTAATACAGAGGAAAATCTTTATTGAAATGCCTTTGGCATCCTATCTCTTTGTGTTGATCAATATTCTTTTTCACTGACTTAATGAAGACTTAATGCCATGCTTTTGAATTTGGTGAATGATGTATTTTTAGTTAGGATCCAAACAGGATGAATTAGTTGCTACCAATTTAATTTACATGAATGTAAAATTCTTCACTTTGGTACAAAAAAAATCCATCACAAGCACAAGAATAAAGAACCACAGTTAAATATTATTTCCTATTGGAAAAGATTGGTGGGTTTCAGTGTACTGCCTACTCAAGATGAATCATCAGTATGACATGGCAACCAAATAATCTAATGCTATTTTAATCTGCATTAAGAGTGTCATAGTTTCCAAAATGTCAGAGGCAGTATTCTCATTATTCCCTGCCTTGATCTGAACATACCTTGAGTGTTATATTGGCTACTGAATGCCATATTTTTCATAAAACAATCTTCTTTTTGTTTCCTTGCTGATGTTAAGAAAACTACATTCTGGAAGGGAGTACAAGAGATGGTGCCCAAGATGGTGAGAGTGTAAGAGGGGATAGGTCATTCAGGGACTTGAGAAATAATCAGCCTTGGGGAGTTGGGGAGAAGGGTTAACTCGAAGACATAGACAGTCTTTAATACTTTTGAATGAAGAGTTTAGACTTAATCTGCTTAGCGTCAGAGGGTAGAAATAGGAATAGTAGATTGAAGTTGCAGAGAGAAAAATTGAAGCTCAACACATGGAAATTTTTGTAATAGTCTGAACTGTGCAAAAGGATAAGCTTCCTGTTCATGTGCTTATTGAGTTTTCCCTTCATGCATTATAGAAGATAGGGGCTGCTTCTTGAGGATGTACTGTTAGCAGTTTGGTGGCATGCCTGGGTTTAGAGTGCCTTTGACATCCCTTCCAGTTCTGAGGTTCTGTGAAACCTAGACTTTCAAACATACTGTGTTGTGTAGTATGCTAAATATGCAAAATAATTGGGGACAGGGTTAGATTTCTCACCTTTAAAGAACTGAGGACCGACCAGATGTAAGACTTAAAGGTTTACATACAAGTTAATTTTTATCTTTTGAAATTTTACTGTCCAGTTTATTTTTTGTATATACATTCTAGCTTTTGTGCCCTTTCATGTACCCCTGGAATAATTTCACATACCTATGTTAATATTAATAATACCTTTTTCAGTATACAGTTGTCTTCTTGCCACCTTTCCCACCTTCTAGTTTTCTCCAGGTGTCTCCCCTCGATGAAAAAGAAAAAGACAATCCTTGTGACAAATAATGCATGGTCTGGGACGGGGATGGGAAACCTGTAGCCTCTTAGGTCCTTGAATGTAGCCTTTCTTGTGTGGAGAGATGACTAAGATCAAGTTTTAGAGAACAAATCCTTTTCTTAAAGGGATTTTGTTCTGTGACCTTTGGATTCAGTCAAACGTCTGCCCTTGAGGACCTGGAGGACCAGACATGGCCTTGAGGCTCACCACCCCTTGTGTGAGAAAACAAAAGCCCGTATATATTACATTCATACCTTAAGTCCATCACTTTTCTGTCAAGAGATGTGTAACATCCTTAATAATTGATTCTTTGGGATTGTGGCTGGTTAATCCAACATCTTAGATCTTTGTTTGCCCTTATCTAGTGTGTTATCATATAAATTGTTCTCTTGGTTCTCCTTGCTCTGTATCAGTTTGTATCATTTCCCTGGTTTCTCAAAAACTTTTCATCAGTTCTTACAGCATGAAAGTGTTCTATTACATTTGTACCTTTAAAAAAATATAGTGCATTTTCAACATTTTGCTCTGAGGGGGCCAAACTGGGGTATTAATTCTAGTGTGCCTTAGAAGATGAATACCTGCCCCTTCCCCAGTAAGTCAATTTAAATATGTCCTCATACTGAAATGTTTTTGAGCCTTTACTTTTAAGTGGAAGATGTACTTTTTGCAGCATCCATTGAAATTTCAGAAACAGCCTAAAAATTGGTAATTCAGGCCTCCCTGCAGCTTACTGTGATCACTTTAGCTAATTTCAGGTATCAAAGAGAAGAAAGGAGAATTCATCCAGGTCAGATGGGAGTGTGTGTGTCTGTGTCTATGTCTGTGTATCCTTGGACTAAGGTTCAATAATATTTTACTTTCCAAAGAAGGACTCTGCCACATCCATTACCTGAAACAGAATTGATAAATTTATTTCATTTTGAATTATCTTTTGGATTTTTCTATTTTAAATGGAACAAATTCTTGTAATAATAAAATCTACTGTAGTTTTTGTGATTTGTTTATAACAAAACCAAATTAATTTGAAGTTTTTTTAAATGCTTCTACAAAATAATTACTTGATTCTTATTTGTAAACTGTCATTATTTTTTGTCTTAGCTGTGTGAATTTGTTTTGATTGGTGATCAGTTTTTTAATGTATTAATTTACCTATTGTTTTCAGATATCAGTTTATTGAAGAAGCTTTTCAGAATCAAAAAGTGATCATAGATACATTAATTACCAAGCTAATGGAAAAAACAAAATACATAAAGTTTACTGGAAATCAAATTCAAAACAGGTAATAAACTATTAGTTGATCATCTTGTTATACAAATATTTTAATCTTACAACCTGTAGTATTAAAATTGTTAAAACTGTTTTGTAAATAGCTCTTAAAATTGTATCTAAATTCCATAATTGTAGCAATACTACCTACTTGTTCATGCGCTTCAAATTGTTTTCAGTTGTGCAATTCTCAGAAATGAGATATTCTTGCTCAAGTGGTATCTCCTGAAGTTTATTATGTTCTTTCCCCTTAAATTAAGATGACAAATGCAGTTTAGCCATTGATGACAGCAGGTCAAGGTTGTTGATTTATAAGATCTCTTTGTTATTCAGACACTTAATACTTTTAAACAATTTTTTGAAATTGTATAAAATTTACGTTTAATGTTAAAGATTCATATTTCTTCATCCTCCAATTTGAGTGAGTCACATTTTAAACATTTGTGACTCTGTTTTGTGAGTTTGTTGTGTATGTTTTTTTTTTGAAAAGACCTTCTGTCTGCCCACTCCTGTTGCTAGCCATTTGTTTCCAACTCAAGGAAAAAAAATTTTTGATAAAATAAGGTTCATATAGCTCAAAAATGTAAGCTGTAACCAGATTGTAGTCATACAACAAAATTAGCCTTTTCTACTAGAGAAGTAGTGTATAGCTACTTTTTTAATTTTTAAAAATCTGTTATTTCTATGTTTTGGTTGGTTTTTTTTTTTTTTCACTTGAAAAAATAACGCAGTATAGTGTAATTCAACAATTCTTGGTCCTCATAGGCAATTTTCTGCACCTTCCATGTGAAGATAAGAAATATAATTACAAAATGAGATTATGCCAGAAGGTATAAAAGTTCAAATGAATTTAATTTCTGAAATTCAGTAAATTCCCATTGGTATTTGTGATTTTTAACCCAATCTTTGCAGGAAAAATAAGGAAGTAATAGGAATGTAAATGCTACTTCCTAATATATCTGTCATTGTGAAAGTGAATAAATCATGAAGTATAATATAACTAAAGGGTTTAAGAAATGATGGTTTTAAAATTATATGAATAAAGCAAATTCATATTTGTGAAATTAAACAAATTAGTTATGAATCACATGAAATCTTATGTTGTATTTTGTGAAATTATGAATTAGTAAAATTATTACAGATTTTATGAAATTATTTGAATGGTCCTTAAATTTTGTGACACATCTTGAGCTTTTACTCTGCAGAGTATTTATTTTTGCTATTTAGTCGTTGTGTTTTTGTTTTTTTTTTTTTAAACATTCTCTATTTTATTAGTGTTCTTCCACTCTGGTCCCCAGAATGTATGTGGGGAGGCACACCAGTGTGGCAGGTATCATCTTGCCGTTCTAGATGCTGTAGTACCTCTTTCATTTGCCACAATTTTTCAGTTACTGTTGACAGTGACCATGATTGCTTATTGCATCCACTAGTCTTACCTTACAAAAAGACGAACCTTATCTGTTCCAAGTCACTCGATAAATTCTTAATAAAAGGCTTTGTTCTGTAAAACTTGTATTCAGTCAAAAGACTGTACCCAAGGACCTAGAAGGCCACATGTGGCCTCAAGGCTGCAGATTCGTCACCCCTCATCTAGGTACTGTCTTTTCTTGGGGCTTCATTGTTTCCTATGACAGCTCTAAAGTTTTTTTGTTGTCCCTCATCTGCCTCAGTTTAAACTGGTCCTTTGCCATAGTTTCCCGAGTGGAATGTGCTTTTATGGTCATTCTCTACCACCTGCCCTTACTTCCATCTTCCCATGAGAGGGTGAAAGCTCCTTGAGGACAGGGAATATTTCATTTTTGTTTTTGTGTCCTCCAGCATCTCAAACAGTGCCTGGCATATAGTAGACACTGGAAAATACTTCTTGATTGATTTTGTTTGTACATTTCTTTTTTCAAAGCTTAAGTTGTGGGATAAGTTCCCTTTATCCATACTATTCTGTATAGACAATTTCCAAGCTTTCATTGGAATTGATTCTTTTTGTGCCTCCAGGGTTTAATTCTTAAGTATCTCACATCCATATTGGATCACCTTGTGGACTTTCTCCTGTAAAATTTTAGTTTTGAAATCTTATCTAATTATTTCTCTGAAGTCTTTCACATTGCTCCCCCCAGATTTAGAAAGTAAGTCCAATTATGCCTGAGTTTTCTCTTTTCTATCATAAACAATAGAGGAGTGATTACTTTCTTCCAATATTTCTCATCATTTTCCTATCAGCAACCAGTTCTGGTTAGTGATGATAGTAATAGCTAGCATTTATATAGCATTTACTATGTGCTATGAACAATGCTGCATATCTTACAATTTATTACACCATTTGTTCCTCACCAACCACCCTGAGAAGTAGGTGCTACCATTATCCCCATTTTATAGAGGAGGAAACTGAAACAAATAGGGTCATACTGCTAGCTAGAGCATTGTGCACTATGCCACCTCCTAGCAGCCACACAACAGAGAACAAAATCCACAATAAAATTTCACCTTATTTCCTTCATCTTTTGAATGATGAAATCACCATTTAGGCAAGTTGAGAAGTTATTTGTCCCTTCTGCTTTGGGTAGAATTCTATTAAATAGCTGCATAATTGAAGTGTCCATCGTTATATCAAGCCTCAATGCAAGGCTCTTGACCTGTTTCCTAACTGTTCATATATGAGCTTTTTCTTTGCAGGTAGTTTGCATTACACTCAAATGACATTTGTTTTTGTTTGATGCTCCCACAAATCTGCTCTATTATTTCCTAGATAAGATTTCTCCTCCTGAATTTCCTCATTATCTTTTCTAAGAAATACAACCTTACCCCATCTTCTATCCCCCTTTCACCTATACCATTTCTTTGAAATAAGATATACTTATTCAGAATCATATTCCAGTCATTGGGTTCATCCTATGAATTCCCAATAATACCTATCAGGTAAAATTTCCGTCCTTATATTAAGATTGCTGCTAACTTGGGCAATTTCTATATAGATATTTGAAGCCATGGGTTTTACTACTGGCTCCTTTTGGGGGGCATTATCTCCTATGAACTTTATGAACATTATCTCCCATGAACTCCTATGAGAATCTCCACTGCTATTGTTTCTCTTTATTCCTACTATCATATTAGTTTTGTAGACAGTGTTTATTCCTCCAGCCTTTCCAGTTTAAAGCTCTTTTCCCCCCCCAGAATGTAAGACATTGATAAATGTGTTCATACCAGCCTCTATAAGGTGTTTTTCTTCCCTGGCCAGGAATTAGATATCTTCCCTATATTATCAGCTATATAGTCTAGAAGTCCAAATTTTATTGTAAGTCCCTTCCTTCTTGACAACCTGTTCACATCCCAAATGAGTTTTTCTTTTGGACATTTTCATTACCTTTATTTAACAACAGTGAGGAAAATAACCTGTATCCCTGTGGTCTTCCTTTCTTTACTCCAGAATTCATAGTCTTTCACAATTCTACTTAGATTCCTTCTGCCAGTGTTATTTGTATCTACATGAATCATCAGAAGTGAGTGGCGATCTGTTTGCTTTGATAAGTCTTAGTTCTTTGTCATGTCTCACATTCATGCCATATAAAGGCAGTAGTTCTCTTTTGTCAGCAAATTGACAATTTGCCTCAGCATTTCTGAGAAGGGAATTACCAGCCATGCTTTTGATTCTTCCTTTCTTCCTTACTGGATGATCTCTCACCTGTTTTGTGTTTGTACTTTATCATTGTTTGAAGTATAGGTAGCTGCTCTCAGGGCATTCATCCTTCCTCCTATAGTCTTGAGTCTCAAATGTGGTTTTTAGCTATAAATATACAACTTTCCTTTCCCTTCCTGTTTTATATATTTTTTTATATTTTTACCACTCCACCCTTTTGGGGGGGGGGGTTGTTTTGTTGTTGTTTGAATTCTGAAATCTAACACAGCACATCATAAGCCCTTTAAAGTCCCTTCCAATATCCATTCGTTATTCTTAACCAGACCTCCAAAACCACAGCAACCTTAGGAACATCACTTGGTGTCTCTGAGTCTCCATTTCCTCATGTTTAAAAACCTCATGTTCCTCATGAACTAGATGACCGCTAAGTTCGTTCCACTCTTGTGGTCCTGTGTGTTTCACCTAACTGTCCCACTCAGCAGTCCGCTCCTTTAATTTGTTTCATCTTCCAGTTATTCCACTTACTACTTTGTCGCTTTGCCTCCTTGTACTTTCCTCTAAAGATTCTTCTTCCTTAGGGATAGGGACTGGACCTGCAATTTCATTGGTTTATTGAAGTCCAGGTGAGGAGACACTTAGCTTAGTGAGATGGTTAATCCCTTGCCCATGGTCACAAAGTCAGTTTGTGACAGCGGTCTGCTTGACTTGCTTTTTAATCCTTGTCCCATGTCCCATTGTGGAAAACTATCTGGATTCTTTAAATAATATGGAACATTTTTCTCACTTCTCTTAAAATTGAGAGACAGGAAAAGCTATGTTTGTTCACCCAATCTGTGAAGTTATTCTTTCATTTTCTTATCTCGGAAGCCTACCTATTTTTTAGCTTTTGCAAACCCATAAAAGAGATTCTCCCTTCTCTTCTCCCCATCTGCCTCAGCCACCATGAAAATCTCAATCTTATATCCTTTAGTATATTGACAGAGCCAATTAGAACAAAATGGTTTGTCATTGTGCTTGAGACTTAGAGGTCAGCTATTACTAATCAGTTTGGTGACCCATTCGGTCTCAAAGAGAAAAAAAGAGGCAGTCCTTCAAGCCTATTGCCTGTGATCAACTATTCCAAAAATTGAAGTAAAACACTCTAGGAGCTACTCTCTGGCAAATTTGCCCTTCTAGTGTCTTTAGGTGAAATGGGTTTATTAAGGTCCATTTTCTCAGTCTTTTTGATAAACCATACATTTATTAAAACATAATATGATTACCTTTCATTTAGCCAAATTCTTGATTTGTGGCTTGCATGATCATGTAATCCAAAATTTAGTTTCTAACCTTTTATTCTTAACATGATTGTGTTATCAACATTTTAATTTTGTAATTATCTTTCAGATACTTTTTGTGCTTATGGATAGTTTAACCTAAACATGTAAGTTCTCAAGTTGATTAACCCTTGCCAGCTAGAAATGAACTCAAGGTATTTAAGCAATTTCAACAATTTCTTCTCATCTTTAAGTTTCAGACTCCTCCTCCCTCCTTTGTTTTTTCCAGAATAATTGAAGTAAATCAAAATCAAAAGCAGGTGGAACAGGATATTAAAGTTGCTATATTTACCTTGATGGTAGAAATAAACAAAAAAGGGAAAGCTCTCCTGCATCAACTAGAGGTAAGTTGTCTTTTTCTGGGATTGCACTATCCAGTTGAAATAGTGCTAGTGTTGCAATTTCAGTTCTGTCTTGTTAACTGTGTGATCCTTTAAAAAAACTCTTCTGTCTCTCCTGGAAAAAAACCAAAATTAACACCTAGCTCACCCTGATCAGCCATCTGTGAGTATGAAAGTGATGGTTAGTGTGTCTAGCTCTGCAATTCTGTAAAAATCCTTTGTAAGCTATTAAGTCTTTTACAAATGCAAGATGATATAACATTGAAAAATATATTACTCTGTTTATGAAATTTAAATTAGCTTTAGAAGATGTTTTTTAGTTACAGTGAAGCTCTGTGTTTTTAATTGGCCATTTTACTTTGAATAGTTTCTTTATGTGCAGTTACCTCCTGTTTGATCTTTTAATGAAATATATTGAATTATTTTTCCTTGTGATTGGTTGAATTTCGTTGTTTTGAACAGAGCCTTTCCCACCTTCATCTTTTTCCCATTACTAATATTTGAATGAGGAAATCATTGCAAAAGTAAAAATTGATAATTAATCTTTGAAAATTAATGAGTGGGAATAATTGAGTAGTCACATTAGTATATAACCAAATTTGTTAGTGGTCCACAATATTTAGGAGAATTCGTTACAGGAAATCATATTTGGCATTCTTGAGAGCTGGAGGATTGCTCAAGAATCCCATAGTGTAATTTTGGAAGCAACATTTCACATTGCTGTAACTATAATTGTTAGTTCTAACATGAGATAAGTGTTGCAGACCAGTTCTTATAGCTAATAGCTTATAAAATTTTAATTATCTAAGGTCCTCAACTGAAAGCCCATAAAAAGCCTCTTTATTCTCTTAATACTCACTCCCATTGTGTTATTGGTGGTAAGATGAAAAAGAAAGAAGGGGAGGTTAGTAACTATTGGTTGAAAATTACAGATTTTGGGGTTAGCTATAGTATATATGACTGACTATGAGGAATATTGATCATCTTAGGTTTTTCAACTTATCTAAGGCTATATTCCAGTCTGAATCATGAGTTTTACAATTTTCTTTTTGTTTATTATTAAATAAAGACAACTTAATTGATAGCTATCCAAAGTGTTTTAGAATTGTAGCAAAGTATTTATTACATTTTGATTCTTATGAGCTGTATATATTCATAAAAAAAGGAATAATTAAAATAGGGTGGGATAATAGAATTAGATTATATCATAATACGTAATAATACAACAAAATAGTAAAACCAAAATTGAAGAATGAAAGTAGGAGGGAGAAGTCAAGGATGACTCTTAAGCTTCAGAACTGAGTAATTAGGGGTGTGATAGTGCCCTCAGTAGAAGTTGGAAAGTTTGAAGGAGAGAATTTAATGAATCATATTCCAACATAGTAAGTGTGAACTATCTGTAGGAAACTGCGAGGAGTTCAGAGCAGTGTGGACCTGAATTCAGGCACAACACTGGGCTGGATGTAAACATTAGGGAGTAATTTAAGTAGACAGAATAGCAAAATGAGATTATTAAGGGATAGAGTATATATGGAGAAATGAAGGTGGAGCACAGACCCTTGAAGGCTGCCATTTCTAAGGGAGTGGGAGATTAAAAATGATTTAGTCAAGGAGACTGAAATTGTATTTTCCTCACCTTTGTAAGGTAGGTAGTCCACTTATTACTATCCTCATTTAACAGGGCAGGAAACTGAAACCCAGAGAGTTACATGATTTCCCCTGGGTTACAGACCTAGTAACTATCTGAAGCAAGATTTTTAGCTTGAAACCATTGGCCTGGAAAACTACTGGCACTGGAAAATCCAGTGCTCACTCTTTTTCCCTGAGTGCCTTCTAATGTTATAGAAAATAAATGTTGAGGAAATTCTAATGAAAGGCAGAAAATAGGACCCGAGATAAGTCTTTAAAAGTTAAATAAGATTCAAACACATAGGCAAGTGACACAGTAAATAACTAGTTTAGATAGCTAGTTTTAAATAATAACTGACTTTCATAGCATTTGAAGATTTTTAATGTTTTTCATTTTTCATTTCATATTATCTTCACCGCAACTCCATTTTACAAATGAGAGATGAGATAGTATAGGCAGGGATAGAAGGCCAGTCTTGGAAAATATGGGTCCTCACCCTTACATGTATACACTAACATGACTTCTGGATACCTGTGTGTTGTGAGCATAGCCCTCAGGCCCTCAGTAACAGAAGAGTTCCTGATCCATGTCGGGGATATTTCCATTGCAGGCTCCCCACAGGTCTAAAACACAAAAAGTTGAGACACTGGTACATGGTGACACCTCAGTGTTCTACTTACCTGAGGGAAGATTCAGACCTCTTCTCGTTTACTACATGACAGTGATAACTAGGCTCATGGAGATTTGCCATAGAATCCTGGGAGTCGTTTAATTGTAAAAGATCAGATTTGAGCATTCTTAAAGACAGTGATCTTTTTCTTAGAAAATCACTTAAATGTTAGCAACAGCCTAGTAACAAAACTTCTACTTGTCCACATTCAGTTGTTATTTCCCTTGGTCATGATAATGGGAGTTCAGTGAGACTTTGAGAAAAGCAAAGAGTCTCCCAGCCATGACTAACTGAAGTAACTTGGCCTGGTTTTCCATCTGGAAAATAACTCTTGAATTTAGGCAGTGACCACTGTGTGTTTTTGAGAGCACTTCTTCCCTCTAGGGTTCCCCAAAAGATACACAAAAGTAATTG
Source organism: Bettongia penicillata ogilbyi (assembly GCA_023548195.1). Classification (NCBI taxonomy): domain Eukaryota; kingdom Metazoa; phylum Chordata; class Mammalia; order Diprotodontia; family Potoroidae; genus Bettongia; species Bettongia penicillata. Next base: position 2,460,632 of record JAJHZJ010000229.1, read on the forward strand.
TTACCTCTTTGCCTTTTTATCATAGTAGTGTGTTGCAGGGGTGTGGGAGGCTGGAGAGAAATGGCAAAATTTGGTCATTGTGAAAGGGTATATTGACTGTATCTTAAGTAGGTGCTTAGGACCTAAATGAGTGGGACTAGAGGGGTACTTAAGAACGTTGGTGAGAGGTAGGACTTAGAAGTGTTTTCTTGGTTTCAGAGCCTTGCAAAGGACCACCGAATGAAGCTTATGCAGCAGCAGCAGGAAGTGGCGGGCCTTTCAAAGCAGTTGGAACACGTCATGCATTTTTCCAAATGGGCAGTTTCAAGTGGCAGCAGCACAGCTCTACTCTATAGCAAGCGCCTGGTGAGGGAGTTTTGGTTATTTCATATTCAAAATACCATAATGTAGAAGAAATTTGTAAAATGGTCAGAATTTACAAAAACTAGGAATATTCATGTCAATTATAATCTCCCTGCATATCATTTTACTTTATAAAGAACTAGAAAAAATCTGCCTTTACAGTTGATAATTTTATATTACTACCTGTATATTTTTTCTACCTGTGTTTCCCTATCACATTGTATTCCATATACTTAAAGATCAATAAACAGTTTTAATTTGTTAAAAAAAATTAATTTTTCCTGTGTGTGGCATATTGTATCTTTAATTATTATAGATAAATATTTTAATTTTATATTTCTACTCTTTAAACAAAGTAACTTCTCTGTTTCCATTCATACTTGGCTCCAACCTTCATCTCTTCATCTGCTTTCCTTATGTTAAGTGCAGTAATTCTCTTCAAATAGCTCTGGTATAAGGCTGATCTTTCCTTCTTAAGTGCTTCATGACCAACTTCTTCTTCTGCCACCTTCATGGTGGAATGTAAGATTAGATTTAACTCCCAGAGGGTTGGAGAGGAGTTCATCTAGGAGAAAACCTCTATAGCTACAGAATCACCTTCTTGCATTCCATTACTTGTAAGCCATAGTTGGGGAATTATAGGGGAGAAGTTTAGATCTGTGGCAGGTGGAAATACCAATGCTGGACTTTGGAAGGTATGCTTATTGTATGTCATACTTATTTTTCTTTTTTTTACTTGGCATCCCTGTAAAAGGTTCCTAAACCACTATTTCCTCTTCCCTCATCCAATTTTAGATTTTTAAATATATGTACTCCCCAGACTCTATGTGGATACATTCAAATTTTGAATGGGCAGTTAGGATTGATATTTGTATTTCTAAAATTAGTTTCTGAATGCATAGTGTTTTCAGAAAGCTAAATAACTTATTTTTTAAAATAGTTTTCTTTACATCTGGGAAACTCTTTTTTAAAATTTGTTTCTTGTTTTCAGCATTCCCTTCTCTAAAATTTTGAGTTCTAAATTTTCTCCCCCTTCTTAGACAGCATGGAACCTGCTAGAGATTATAAGTGTACAATCATATTAATCATTATTTGCACATTAGTCGTGTTAAAGGAAAACCACAAGAAAGAAAGGGGGGAAAAAAGAGAGAAAATAGTGGGAAGCTCTTAAGAGCCTAGAAAATCACTCACTGCAGCCATTACTGGAACTCTTTTCTATCTAGACAGTTGATTCAGTAGCTTAAAGAAGACAGATACTTGAGTGGTTGGAATTGAGAGGAGGTCCGAGTTTTGTGTGTATGCGTCTTTGTTTATTTCAACCTTCTTGTTGTCTTAAGATAGAAAAAAATTCGTAACAGCCCAAAATTCTCTTTACATGTCTGTTGACTATTAATGTTCCATGTTTCTATTTTTCTTGTCTAGATCACATATCGATTACGGCACCTTCTTCGAGCCAGGTGTGATGCTTCACCTGTGACCAATAACACAATTCAGTTTCACTGTGATCCTAGCTTCTGGGCTCAAAATATTTTCAATTTAGGTAGGGTATTCCTTTCTATCTGTATCTTTACCTGCCACTGTTTAGCTGATGTTATAAAAAATGATTTTCCTCTAAATACTTTTATCAGCCTATGTTATTTATATGTCTTATTTATCTGATCTGTTGCCTTATAATGAAGAAATTCATTTATCCAGTAGAATGCCTTACCTCTTAGTATTTATTGCAATGGTTATTAACAATTTTCATTCATTGATCCCTTTAGTCTGAAACCTGTAGAATGAATGCTCAGAATAATTTTTTAAATACATTAAATATGTGAACAAAACCAAATAAACAAATCCAGTTATCAGAATATTATACATGCACTTGTGCGCAAATACACACACACAAAGTTTCCTAGATCTTCGATTAAAAACCTCTCGCCTAGATCCAGTACTCTGAACTTATTGGCAGAATTTATTTATGTTTATTTTTATTTAATATTTATATTTATTGGTAGAATTTGCTTCAGAGTAAAAAACGTGACATCCAGAAAGAGGGTCTAGAAGAAAAGTATGGCTTGCTGGCATAAATGCTGGCAAAACTGTAAGGCACAAAAGGAAACTATAGTGCCTTAAAAAGTGAAGGGAACCTAAGCAGAATGTTTTTTTAAGTTTAAGATGCCCAGAGGCTTATTTGAGAGTTAGTGACATCTGTTTTGTATAACTGTTCATTAAACATTTATGCACATGTAGGGATGGAGTATTAGGCTCAAGGCAATACTTTGTGACTATAGATATAGGGTGATACAGTCATAGAAAAATTGACTTAAATCAGGGGTTCTTAACCATTTTTTGCATCCTGGAACTCCGGCGGTGTAATGAACTCTGTGAAATCCTTTTAAGAGATAAGATGGTGTATTTTGATTTTTTGTCTTTCCCACCTTTTCTCCTTTCCTCCTTCCCATCTTCCCCTTGCCCTTCCTCTTATTTTGCTGAGGCAAAATATCAGCTTTTCATGGGCCCCATCCCACTTCAAAATAGGTATCAGACTTTGACTTGCTTACTTTTTTGACCTGGGTCTATTCAACCCTCCTCAGCCAGTTTGTTGGCCCCTTTTTATTGCTAGACTTTGTGTGGATACCTGATTAGTAGCCCATTTGCAGGTTAGGACTCCAGAGCTCAAACTGTACATCAACCTCAGCTTCTGTGGTGACTGTGATTGCAGGGTTATACCACCATATCCTGCTTAGAATAATGTTTTTTAATGCATATAATGGAATATATTGGATTATAAAGGAAATAAATCATATTGAAATAAAAATTCATTTTTTTCCCATTCAAATGTGCATTTCTCCACTGACTCATTCGACATTTATGGCTTCTAGGTTAAAACCTCTGACTTAAAGTGGTCGCTTTCTCAAATGCTTACTCAATGAATTGCTTTCTCCAATCTGTCATCAGAACATATCCACAGATGTAAATATTTATATTAGTGTAAGTAAAGTGCTGAGGAGTGGTGAATTGGGATTCTTCAGGGAACACCTCTTAGAGGAGATGTATTTTAAAGGAAATGATGAACATGAGGATGCTATTCCAGGTGGAGAGAATGTCATAATTTAAGATAGTAAAGGCTTTGGCTGCTGGTATTTCTCCTCAGAGTCTATGTCAAGTTGTAGTAAGAAATAAAATGGAAGATATTTGGAAGGGCCTGAAAGCCATACAGAAAAGCTTGGATTTGATATCTCAGGGAAGCAGATTAGGAGACTGCTGCAGTAACTCAGCTGCAAAGTGAACATGGAGTTGACTTGATTAATTCCTATCAGATCAAAGTCAGTTTACTGTAGGCAGCATCCCTGACTTGTGACCATTCTAAATTTGTTTGTACTTCCCCTGGGAAAATCTCCTGGCTTCCCCAATCAGCCTGTCTACCAGGTGATACCTCTAGTGCTTAGAACCTTCTTCATTACACTGATTTGAATTCTCTTTGTAACTCTAAATTGGGGGGTGGGGAGGGATAGAAATAGGTGTGTTGTTAAAAAAAAAAAATTGGTGAGTTAAAGAAGTCAGTACTTTTCCATCCCCCAAGATTTTTAATATAGATAGATATGATTGTTGTACTAGTGATAGTGAGGGAGGCAGTGGGAAACAAGAGAAAGAAACCATATGAATAAACAGACTTTTATAGAAAGAAGACAAAATCAGGACAGGCCCGAACCATGCTGGATATTTAGTAGTTCATGAATTAAGAGTAAGAACTTCGACTGAGAGCAGTATTTCTGAAATCAAGCTGGATAAAAAAATTTAAGGTGCACTAAGAGGAGAGTGTCTGACTTGTTGGATGAACAGATCAGAAAGGGGGATCATGTAGAGAGTGAATTGATGAGGTGACTGATAATGTGAGTCAATAACATGTAGTAGTAGCTTTTAAATGCATAAGCTTATTTCATGGGATTGCTATTTAGATTTTAAAACAATATTCAGTTTGTCAGAAAAATATTAAATTTGACTTTCTTTTTTTATCAGGTTCTTTAGTAATCGAGGATAAAGAGAGCCAGCCACATTTGCCTAAGCAGAATCCTGTGGTGGAACAGAATTCACAGCCACCAGGTGGTTTATCTTCAAACCAATTATCCAAGTTTCCAACACAGATCAGCCTAGCTCAATTACGACTCCAACACATGCAGCAACAGGTAATGGCTCAGAGACAGCAGGTGCAACGGAGGCCAGCACCTGTGGGGTTACCAAACCCTAGAATGCAGGGGCCCATCCAGCAGCCTTCCATCTCTCATCAGGTAAATTTGGAAGTCAGCTCCGCCCCAATTTAGCTTCTTCTAGTGTAAATATGTTACTCACTCTTAAAGAGAGAGAGCTACATTTCTTATCAGTTTATGGTAAGCCTCCCTCCCACCAAAATTTCAGTATATGAAACTGTTGATCTGCAAATGACCTGTTAATTATTAGTCCTAGTGTAACCGTTTTTATTTAATGGGTCAATTTATTGCATTCTTTAAATTGGCCATTTCTACTAGAATTGCTATAATAGGGATACAGTCTATAGGAAAACTTGATGAATATTTTGAAACATTTGAATAAAAACCATGACACTTTCTAGATACTGCTTCAAAAATCATATGAATCATATTCACATGATTATATGAGAGAATCATTGAAATAAGCATGGTATTGGATATAAGGTCCTACATTTTCCAAATATTTTGTAGAACAGGACTAATGAGAATACTCCTGTTAGATTAGAATAAAAGGTTTGAATGTTTGGGGTGTGGTTTTTGTTTTAATTTTAAAAATTCTAGAAAAATTCTATTTAACAGCTTAAAGCGCAGTTTTGCATATATTTACTAATTCTTATTACCCTTACAAATATAGCCTTAGGAAAGATTTTGAGAAAAGACAGTTACTCTGAATTTATAAAATAGAGTTTTGTAGAGATAGCTCCTTTAGAAGTCAGATAACCTGGTTTAAAATCCTGGTTTCTTGTGTTTATTACTTGTGTGACCTTTATGGCATGTTAGCAGCTTTAGTTTCATCTTACATACAAGGAACACTTTCTTGTTATATGCAAGAACCCTTGGACTAGATGGACTAATTCACTTTCAGTGAAAAGTTCTGGGATCCTCTCGATAAAAGTGAAGTTTCTAGTTGTCATTTCCAGTTTAAGGTAGTTTCAGTAGCAGATTCTTAGTAGAGTCTTCAAGCAATAAAAAGGATTTTCTTTTTGCAAATAAAAGTTCTTGGTTTTTTTCTTCCAGGGGGGGAGAAACACACAAAATTAGCATCTTATGATCACTATCTTGGTTATACATTTTATCTCCTCCACTTGTAACTCTCTGATCCAATTCATCATATTTGTTTACTTGCTCTCTTCCAGCTATCTACCCCATAATGCTATCTTCTTTATACTGTTTAAATTAGCAACATGTTGGTTTGTTTCATATTCATTTTCTTCCATTTTTTTCTTGTTTCCAAAGGTACATATAAACAGATAAATAAATGTCTGTATGTATCTTTGGCACTTCAAAACAATACGTTTCCATCAATACTGTAGGGGATAAAGGCATTTGGGGCACTTTCAGATCTTATCTCTTGCTATTTTTTGCTATTACCCTTTTCTAAACTATCAGTCTATTACTCTGCCTTTGTCCAGATGGTATGGGTAGGAGTACTGTACTGACCTCCCCTCCCCTCTTCTGCCCTTCTCTTCCTCTTTTGTATCACCCAAAAAGACAAAAAACCTAACCAACCCTGTGAGGTTATAGGATTAAGTAATACCAACATTGTCAGATATGGAAGAATATATCTTTCTTGTGGATGTATTTTATCAGGTAAAATACATTAAAACCCATTTTTATGCTCATTTTAAGGAATGATAATAACCTGTCCAGTAGGCATCCTTTTTTATAAGACCTACTGAATGATAGTTTATTACAAGGGGTAGTCCAAAATTTACACTTAAATCCACAGGTGCAAATGTATGGACAAGCAAAAATACAATTATATAAATCTAATATACATATATGTGATGTATACCCACACATTCTTCACCTGAGCATGCATGTACATGCACATGTAGCGTAGGGGAAGGTGAAACTATCCATACAGTACTCCCAACCATGCAAGTTAGGCTCTTCAGGCAAAGACACAATCAGATTGCCAGGTAAAACAACTCTGCATAAGCAGAGAGAGAGTGTGTGTGTGTGTGTGTGTGTGTGTGTGTGTGTGTGTGTGTACACATGTAAATTAAGTACATAAATGCTTGTTGACTGGTATATATCTGTGTAGACAAATTCTAATAACATATCGACCAGATGCAGGTCATACATTCATGGGTGAAATGTCTGGTAAGAGAGTATAGAGAGGTAGCTTAGTGTAGTGGAAAGAATGTTTTAGTTTAAATCTAGCAGGCTTTAAACTGTTATTCTACTTCTAATCCCAAGTATTTTTATGTAAAGAAGGAAGTGTGTTTGATGTATTTAGTATGTGTCCATCAGTGTGCTGAGCACTCATATACTAATAGGAAAAGCAGGATAGTGCTCACCCTCCGGGAACTTACATTGTCTTTGTGGGGACAAAATGTATATGGGAACACTTACCAAGCCAGGATATATTGTCATCAAAGCACAGGAGTAGTGAATGGAATGTTAGAGCCAACGGATACATCTTTCCATGAAGTGGCATGTAGGTGACATTTTTGTTTCCAGAGAAGGGTGAATGGCACGCAGGGAATTACCTGCAAGGGTAGAGTCTAAAGGTGGCCAAGAGCAGGAACCTTGGGGCCTGATGCCAGCAGCAGTTCTAAGTCATTGATGAGATACTGAGGGTTGGGGAGCAGGGGTAAGTAAGTCATGGAAGCTCCTCAAATTCCTTAACAAAAATTTCTGTCAAATTTTGACAAGAAAACTCTTGTCAAATGGGGCTAATTGTATGTGTACTCTATGCCTCTAGGTTATTGAAAGAAAATCTTTTTAAACCTTAAAGCATTGCAGAAATGAATTGTTATAAAATGGCATAAAACTTGATTATACAATAGTATAATCAATATATCAGTATAATAATAATAGTAATTGTTTTTACATATTCCAGGAACCTGATAAATATAACCTCATCAAGAACTGTACCAACTTCTCATAAATAAAAGGAGTTTCTTCAGTGTAAAATCTTTTCTTCTTGTTGTTTTATTCTTGGGCATTCTCATTTCCAATGAAAAGTTAAGCACTTTCTGCAACTTGCATTTTTTTTTTTAAAGAAAATAATAACTTGGGTTTTTTGTTTGTTTTTTTTTTTAGCAGCCCCCTCCTCGCTTGATAAATTTTCAAAATCACAACCCCAAATCCAATGGACCAGTTCTCCCTCCTCATCCTCCTCAGCTGAGATATCCTCCTAACCAGAATATGCCACGGCAAGCAATAAAACCCAATCCACTACAGATGGCATTTTTGGCCCAGCAAGCCATAAAACAGGTAACATTTTTTTTTTTACTTAGCTATAATTTGCACACTCCTAAATAAAGTCATAATGAGCCAGCTTCAAATTTCTGTGATAACCATGTCATATTGCTTTGTTATTTCTCCACAACTCATAAGATTCCTAATGTTTGATATTTCTAATTTTCCCCCATATGACCTGTTGTTTTCCCCACCTCCTCAGTGATGTAAGGACAAGCATGGAATAATTGTTCATGGGACTATAACTACTCTTCTAATGTATTTGAGCATCTGGGAGGGATATTAGGAAAAAAGAATGAGTACTAAGAAAACCTTGCTATAGAAGGTCACCCTTAAAAGAAACAGTATAGAAATCCTGTTTCAGATTTTCTCCCTCCCTCCACTCTTGCCCCACTTATTGAAAAGGAAAGAAATACAATACTGATTACATGTAAAATTCATTTGAAACATTTTTACATAAGTCAAGTTCCAGCCCCCATTTCTTCTACCTACCTCTCTAACCCCCACATCCCCACCCCAGAAAAAAAAATATGCTTCAGTCTTCACTGTCAGTACTTTAGTTCTTTATATGGACATGGATTGCATTCTTAATCATGTGTCCTTTGGAATTGTCTTCAAAGATCATTATATTAATCAGGGTAACCAAGTCTTTCAGTTTATCATTGTTAACAGTATGGTTGTTCCTGTGTGTAAAGTTTCCCCGGTTCTGCTCACTTCACTTTGTATCAGTTCGTAGAAGTTCTGAGTTTTTCTGAAAACATCCCCTTCATCATTCCTTACAGCACAATAATATTCCATCACATTTTCCTACCATAAGTTGTTCAGCCATTGCCTTTTCTTGGCTGTCCTCTTAAGTTTCTTTATATCCATTCTTAAACTAAATTGATAGCCCTTCTAATGTCCACCCCTACACATGCACCATATTGATATGAGTGAGTGGTACCATGTATTGAAGATAGCAACTGAATGGGTAAGTAGTGCCAAAAATGTCTTTATTACTATGTCGTGAGAAACCGTGGTGTTTATTTGTAGTTTTGGTGGGCTTTAAAGAAAAATATTTTTTGAAGCTGTATACTTCTTAGAAGCACTTATTTTCTATGCTCTCAAAATATCTGGGACCACACTTTACATACATACCTATTCTCATTTTAATGGGTTTGAGATCATAGTATTTGGGGTCAAAATCTGGTTGTTCTACTCTTTGTGATCTTAGGCAAGTCACTTAACTTGTGCCTCAGTTTCCTTTTGTCAAAGAGGGGTTGAACTGAATGGCCTCTGAGGTTCCTTCCAGATCTGAATCTGTGATCATCTTACTTAACCTATTTAATTCTTAACCCACTTAATTCTCCTGTTTGTTTGGCATGAGTCTTTGATTCCATCTCAAATACTTTCATTTTTCATTCACTTTTTCATTGATTTTTTAAAATTTAGTGGAAAATATGCTTAATGTTTTTCAATTTTCAGATTCCTGTTTTTATATTAATCCTTTTGCTAATACTCAATTATTTGGGAAAGGCATCTCTTCAAGAGTATATTATTTTTCTTTCACAAATTAATGCATTAAGCAATTTTATATCAATAATTTTTTTCATTGTATTTAACAGTGTCTTCTATGATTAATAGAGGAATTATTATGGAATGAAGTTAAATTGCTCATACCACTCTTTATAAAATAAGATTGTTACAAATTGTAGAAACAGTTCGTGTGTGTGTATGTGTGTGGACACACACTTACACAGAACTGAAAATGTGTTTAAAAAAGCAAGTTACTTCCCTCACCTCCCATTTCTTATTGTAGTATTAGTGTTACTGTGAACAATTGCATCTTTCATATAAGTAACTTCACCTCCATTAAAAAAAATTATTGCTCACTTATATGACTTTATGTTATTAATGTTAATGAATCATTGTTTTGAATAGGAATTATTGTACTTGAATATGGTGTCTGTAGTTGGTTTGTTCTAAGGTCCCTTTCACCTTTTAATTCTATCATCCTGAATGGTCCCAGACTTTTGCCTTTCCTAAGTATTAATTTTATTTTTTCCTTGTCTCTCAGCGGTGAAGTCTCATTTTGTGTGTGTTTTTATTTTACTTTGAGTTTTCAGCATTCATTTCCACAAAATTTTGAGTTCCAAATTTTCTCCCTGTCTGTCCCCTCACCCCCCCAAAACACTGTGCATTCTGATTGCCCCTTCCACCAATGTGCCCTCCCTACTAACACCCCTCCCTTCCCTTATCCCCATCTTCTCTGTTGTCCTGTAGGGCAAGATAAATTTCTGTACCCCTTTACCTGTATTTCTTATTTCCCAGTTGTACGCAAAAACAATTCTCAACATTTGTTCCTAAAACTTTGAGTTCCAACTTCTCTTCCTTCTTTCCTCCTCCCCACCCATTCCCCCTGAGAAGGCAAGGAATTCAATGTAGGCTATATAGATGTAGTTTTGCAAATGACTTCCATAATAGTCATGTTGTGTAAGACTAACTACATATTCCTCCATCCTATCCTGTCCCCCATTTCTTCTCTTTTCTGTTTTGACCTTGTCCCTCCCCAAAAGTGTTTACTTCTAATTGCTCCCTCCACCCATTGCCCTCCCTTCCATCATCCCCCTTTTATGAGAGATAATTTGCCTCATTCCATTTTTCCCTTTCTCCTCACAATATTTTCCTCTCTCACACCTTAATTTTATTTTTTTAGATATGATCCTTTCCTGTTCAACTCACCCTATGCTGTGTGTGTGTGTGTGTGTGTGTGTGTGTGTGTGTGTGTGTGTGTGTGTGTGTAATCCCTCCAACTACCCAGATGCTGAGAAAAGTTTCAAGAGTTACAACTACTATCTTTCCATGTAGGAATGTAAACAGTTCAGCTTTAGAAAGTCTTTTATGATTTTTCTTTCCTGTTTACCTTTTCATACTTCTCTTGATTCTAGTGTTTGAAAGTCAGATTTTCTATTCAGCCCTAGTTTTTTTTTTTTATCAAGAATACTTGAAAGTCCTTTATTTCATTAATTTTGCTGGGTAGGTGACTCTTGGTTTTAATCCTAGTTCCTTTGACTTCTGGAATATCATATTCCATGCCCTTCTATCCCTTAATATAGGAAGCTGCTAGATCTTATGTTATCCTGATTGTATTCCACAATACTGGAATTGTTTCTAGCTGCTTGCAATATTTTCTCCTTGATCTGGGAACTCTGGAATTTGGCTACAATATTCCTAGGAGGTTTTTTTTTGGATCTCTTTCAGGAGGTGATTGGTGAATTCTTTCAATATTTATTTTGCCCTCTGGTTCTAGAATATCAGGGCAGTTTTCCTTGATAATTTCATGAAAGGTGATATTTAGGCCCTTTTTTTGGTTGTGGCTTTCAGGTAGTCCCATAATTTTTAAATTGTTTCTCCTGGATCTCTTTTCCAGGTCAGTTGTTTTTCCAATGAGATATTTCACTTTGTCTTCAATTTTTTCATTCTTTTGGCTTTGTTTTGTAATTTCTTGGTTTATCATAAAGTCATTAGCTTCCATCTGTTCCATTCTAATTTTGAAAGAACTATTTTTTTCAGTTAGCTTTTGAACCTCTTTTTCCATTTGGCTAATTCTGCTTTTTAAAGCATTCTTCTCTTCATTCAATTTTTAAACTTATTTTGCCAATTAAGTTAGCCTATTTTTAAAGGTGTTGTTTTTTTCAGCATTTTTTGGGGTCTCCTTTGGCAAACTGTTGACTCCCTTTTTGTACTTTTATTGCATTGCTCTCATTTCCCTTCCCTTTTCCTCCACCTCTCCTACTTGATTTTCAAAATCCTTTTTTAGCTCTTCCATGGCCTGAAACCATTGAATATTTATTTTGGCTATTTGAGATACAGAAGCCTTGACTTTTATGTCTTTCCCTGATGGTAAGCATTGTTTGAACTCATCTGAAAGGATGGGAGAGAATACGTGTTCACCAAGAAAGTAACCTTCTGTAGTCTTATTTTTTCCCTTTTTTGGCCATTTTCCCAACCAGTTACTTGACTTTTGGGTCCTTTGTCAAGAGTAGGGTATATTCTGGGGGACCTGTAAGTTCTCAGTTTCTCCAACATGGCAAAATCAAGCCTGCACGCTGGTCTGGGAGCAACCAGAAAACTTTTGTTCCCAGAATCTGCAAGTAGTAGAATTTCCCCTCTACAACTACCTGGCCTCCAATTCCTTTCATGAATCCTAGAAGTAGTATTGCTGGGTCAAAGGATGTGCACGTTTTTGTAGCCTTTGGGGGATAGTTCCAAATTGTTCTCCAGAATGATTGGATCAGTTCACAGCTCCACCAACAATGAATTAGTGTTTCAACTCTCCCACATCTTCCCCAGCATTTATCCTCTTCCTGTTTTGTCCTGTTAGTCAATCTGATAGGTGTCATGTGGTACCTCAGAGTTGTTTTGATTTGTATCTCTCTAATCAATAATGATTTAGAGCATTTTTTCATATTACTATAGATAGCTTTGATTTTTTTCTCTGAAAACTGCCTGCTAGTATCCTTTGACCATTAATCAGTTCGGGAATGACTTGTCATTCCCAAATACATTTGACTCAGTTCTCTATATATTTTAGAAATGAGGCCTTTATCACAGACATTAGATGCAAAAATTCTTTCCCAGTTTTCTGCTTCCCTCCTAATCTTGGTCACATTGGGTTTGTTTGTGCAAAAACTTTTCAATTTAATGTAATCAAAATTGTCCATTTTGCATTTCATAATGTTTTCTCCCTTGTTTAGTCAAAAAATCTTCCTTTCATGAATCTGATAAATAACACTATTCTTTGCTCCACTAATTTGTTTATAGTATCAGTCTTTATACCTATGTCATGTACCCATTTGGTCTTTATTCTTACAGTATCAGGCATTGCTCTATGCCTAGTTTCCTCCATACTGTTATCCAGTTTTTCCAGCAATTTTTGTTGAGCATTGAGTTCTTATCCCAGACGCTTAGTTCCATGGGTTTATCAAAGAGTAGATTGCTATATTCATTAACTACTATGTCAGGGCTACCCTTCTATTGTTTAGCCAGTACCAAGTGCTTTTGATAATTGCTGCTTTATAATACAATTTGAGATCTGGTAGAGCTTGGTCACCTTCCCTAGCATTCCAGAGGTCCTTGATATTCTGGGTCTTTTGTTCTTTCACATGAATTTTGGTAATATTTTTTCGAGCTTTACAAAATAATTATCTGATAGTTTGATTGGTATGGCACTGAATAAGTAAATTAGTTTAGATAGGTCATTTTTATTGTATTGACTTGGCCCACCCATGAGCAAATGTTGTTTTTCCACTTACTTAGGTCTGGCTTTATTTATGTCAAAAGTGTTTTGTAATTGTGTTCTTATAGTCCCTGGTTTTGTTTTGGTGGATAGACTCCCAAATATTTTATAATGTATAGTGTAGCTTTAAAAGGGATTTCTCTTTCTGTCTCTTGCTTTTTTTTTTTTTTTTTTTTTTTTTTTTGCTTTGTCAGCAATATGTAGAAATGCAGAATATTTGTGAAACTTTGCCAAAGCTGTTTATTATTTCAAGTAGTTTTTTACTTGATCCTCTGGCATTCTCTACGTATATCTTCATATCATCTGCACAGAGTGATAATTTAGTTTCTTCTTTGCTTCTTCTAATTCCTTCCATTTCTTTTTCTTACTGCTACAGCTAACATTTCTAGTACCATATTGAGTAACAGTGGTGATAGTAGCCATCCTTGTTTCACCCCAATCTTACTGGAAATGCATCTAGCTTATCCTCATTGCATAGAATGCTTGCTGAAGGTTTTAGGTAGATACTCCTTATTATTTTATGGAAAGTTCCATTTATTCTTGTGCTCTTTGGTGTTTTCAGTAAGAATGGGTGTTGTATTTTGTCAAGTTTTTATGCATCTATTGAGATAATCATGTGGTTTCTGGTAGTTTTCTTGTTGATATGATCAATAATGTAATAGTTTTCCTTAATGTTGAACCAGCCCTGCATTCCTGGTATAAATTGTATTATTCTTGTGGTAAGTTGCTGTATTCTTCTTGTTAAAATTTTATTTAAAATTTTTGTACCTATATTTATTAGAGAAATTGGTCTATAATTTTCTTTCTCTGGCTCTTCCTGGTTTAGGTATCAAAACCATATTTGTATCATAAAAAGAATTTGGAAAGATTCTTTCTTCCACAATTTTTCCCAAATAGTCTATATAGTATTAGAATTAACTGTTCTTTAAATGTTTGATAGAATTCACTTGTGAATCCATCTGGCCCTGGAGGTTTTTTTTCTAGGAATTCATTGATGGCTTGTTCAATTTCTTTTTCTGATATGGGGTTGTTTAAGTATTCAACAACTTCTGTTAATCTGGGCAATTTATGTCGTTTAAAAATAATCATCCATCTCATTTAGATTGTCGAATTTATGGGCATACAGTTGGGCAAAGTAATTTCCTATTATTGTATTAATTTCCTCATTGGAAGTGAGTTTACCCTTTTCATTTTTGATGTTGGTAATTTGGTTTTTTGTTTTGTTTTTTTTTTTTTAATAAAATTGACGAAAGGTTTATCAATTTTATTGGTTTTTTTTTCTTCATAAAACCAACTCCTACATTTTATTTTTATTATTTCAATAGTTTTTTTAATTACAATTTTGCCAATCTCTCGTTTGGTTTTCAGTGTTTCTAATTCAGTATTTACTTGAGTATTTTCAGTTTGTTCTTTTTTGATTTTTTCCAGCCTCCTAACCAATTCATTGATCTCCTCTTACTCTAGTTTATTCATGTAGGCAGTCAAAGATATAAAACTTTCCGTAAGAACTGCTTTTGCAGTATCCCATAAAATTTGGTATTTTGTCTCATTATTGTCATTCTCTTGAATTAAATTCTTGATTGTTTTCATAATTTGTTGTTTAACCCACTCATTCTTCAGGATTGAATTGTTTAGATTCCAGTTAGTTTTTGGTTTATGTTTCCTTGGCCTTTGATTACATATAAGTTTTATTGCATTATGATCTGAGAACGATGCATTGGCTCTCTCTGCCTTTTTGCACTGGATTGTGAGGTTTTTATGGCCTAGTACATGGTCAGTTTTTTTATACTTGCCATGTGCCCCTGTGAAAAAGGTTCATTTCTTTCTATACCCATTCAGTTTTCTCCAGAGGTCTGTCATATCTACCTTATCCAGGGTTTTATTCACCTCCTTAACTTGTTAACTTTCTTGTTTATTTTGAGGTTAGATTTATCAAGTTCCCAGAGAGGGAGGTTGAGGTCCCACACTAGTGTAGTTTTGCTGTCTATTTCTTCCTATGACTCCTTAACTTCTCCTCTAAGAATTTGGATGCTATACCACTTGGACCTTATATATTTAGTCATGAAATTGCTTCGTTGTCTATGGTGCTTTTTAGCAGGATATAGTTTCCTTCCTTACCTCTTTTGATTAGATCTGTTTCTGCTTTTGCTTTATCTGAGATTAGGGTTGCTACCCTGGCTCTTTTGATATGAACAATAAATTCTCCAACCTTTTACCTTTACCCTTTGTGTATCTTCCCTTTTCAAATGTGTTTCTAATAAACAGCATATTGTTGAATTAATGGTTTTTAATCCATTCTGCTCTCTGTCTCTGTTTTATGGGAGTGTTCATCCCATTCACATTCACAGTTATGATTACTCTCTGTGTCTTTCCCTCCATCCCCTTTCCCTTCGTTTATGCTTTTCATTCTGCCTTCCCCAGTTGGGTTTTAATTTTTTAACTACTGCCTCCCTCTTGTCTTCCCACCTTCCTTTCAGCACCCCCTCCCTTTTAATTCCCTTTTCCCTTACTACTTCTTCCCTCCCTTTTAGCTTCCCCTCCCTTTTCTTTCCCCCTTCCCCTCCTATTGCCTATAGAGCTAGTTGTATTTCTATACTTAACTGAGTTTGTTGTACCCTCCTTGAATCCAGTCAGATGAGAGTATCTCTCAAACAATGCTCATCTCCCCTACCCTCTTTCCCTCTACTGTAATATATTTTTGTGCCTCTTCCTGTGATGGAATTTATTTTTTTCTGCCTCCTCCTTTTCACCTCTCCCATTACAATCCCTTTGCACCCTTAAATCACTTGTTATCATCACATCATTTAATTTATACCCACTTCCTCTATGTATATCCCTTTTACATTTCATAATAAATATATAATTCTGAAGATTAACAAGTATCATCTTCCCTTATAGGGATGTAAACAGTTTGCCCATATTGTGTAACAATTTTTTTTCTTTTCCCTGTTTATCTTTTTATGCCTGTCTTGAGACCTGTGTTTCAAGATCAAATTTTCTATTGCGTTCTGACCTTTTCATCGGGAAGGTCTGGAAATCCCTTATTTCATTGAATGTCCATCTCCTTGCCTGAGATACTATGCTCAACTTTGCTGGGTAATTAATCTTTGGTTGTCGTCCCAGCTCCTCTGCCTTACAGAATATTGTATTCCAATTCCTTCAGTCTTTTAATGTAGAAGCTGCAAGGTCCTGTGTGATCCTGACTGTAGGCTCCTCGATATTTGAGTTGTTTCTTTCTGGCTGACTGCAGTCTTGTCTCCTTCAGTGAATAGTTCTGGAATTTGGAAGTGATATTCGTTGGTGTTTTTAGTTTGGGGTCCCTTTCTGGAGGTAAATGGTGGATTCTTTTGATGACTACTTTGCCCTCTAGGTCTAGGACTTCTAGGCAATTTTCCTTGATGATTTCTTGGATAATGTTGTCCAGGCTGTTTTTTCATCATGGCTTCCTGGTAGACCAATAATCCTAAAATATTTTCTCCTGGATCTATTTTCAAGGTCAGTTGTTTTTCCAATTAGATGTTTTACATTTTTTTCTTTCTTTTCATTCTTGTAGATTCTCTTTGACTGATTCTGATGTCTCATTGATTTCATTAGCTTCTACTTGCCCAATTCTATTTTTTGTTAAATTGTTTTCTTCGGTTAACGTTTGCATCTCCTTTTCCATCTCCAATTATTTCTTTTAAAGATTTATTTTCACCAGTTAGGTTTTGTACTTCCTTTTCTATTTGTCCCATTTTCCTTTCTAAGGAACTATTCTCCAGTGAATTACTTTTTCATATTTTTAAAATCATTGCCCAGTTTTTCTTCTTTCTCTAATTTGATTTTTAAAATCCTTCCAGAGCTCTTCCAAGAAGGCTCTTTGTGCTTCCAACAAGTTCACATTCCCTCCCGAAGTTTCAGATGGGAGTACAGTCTCAATGCTGACCTCTTTGGTATTTGTGTTTTGTTCCTTGTCTCCATAGAAAGATTCTGTAGTCTTTTCTGCTTTGCTTTTTTACTCATAACAGTAATCCCATTCCTGGCTTTTAAGGTAGATCTCTGCATCTGGGACACAGGGAACTCTGTCCCACAGTTCTTGTGGGGAACTCCGTCCCACAGTTCTTGTTTCTAAAACTTGAAGCTTTGTGTGTTGCGGCCTCTGGTTCTTTCAGCTAGAAATTAAATGCTGCAACTTACCTGGTGCTGAGCTAGCTGGTGTTTGAAAGAAGAGGCTAGTTAGGTCTTTTTGGGTTTTCCCTGCAGTTACCTTGGAGGTAGCTCAAGAAGTGTGGGGGAGGAGTTGTCTGGATGCCAGAGGCTCCTCTGCAGACCTAGAGCATAGGCAAGCTCAGCTGTGTGCACTAGTGTCTTCCCGATTTCACTGGGTGCTGAGGCATGCCAGGGGTCCTAGTGTTGGCAATTGCTGGCTTTACCTCCTGGGGTTCAGGATCTTCTGGTTTGTTGAGGTGGGACCATCTGGGACAGCTCTGATCCTGCACTGCAAGAGGAACCCTCCTTAGTGATCTCCCTAGCCTCCTGGGCTGAGAGTCTGTTTACCCCTTCTGCTGCTCCCATTGTTCCAAAGTTTTTTCCTGGGAGATAATCTCTGGGCTGATCAAGGTGAACAAGGGGAGGGAGATAGCAGTTACTGATCACTCTGCCATCTTGGCTTCCGGAATAAAAATTACTTTAAAATTACTTAAAATTGTCCTCCCAAGTTTTCTAAACTGTTGTTAGTGATATGGAGAGGCCCTTCACAAAGAGAGATTTCCCCATAAAGTTCTACATTATTTTACATTGTCTTCTAATTCTGTTCATTTCTAGTTTTAACTGAACTATAAAATGTCAAAATAATATACTTTGTAGTTGATTCTGCAAGCCCAAATCTGAGTGGATCACTTCATAGTACAATGATGGTAGATTGTTACTTCTTTGCCTTCTTCCTTGCCAGTGGCAGATTAGCAGTGGACCAGCATCAACTGCTCCTTCAACAGCCAGCAGTACCACATCCACTCCTTCCAGTCCAACCATTACTAGTGCAGCTGGATATGATGCCAAGTCTTTTGGACCACCTATGATTGATTTGAGTTCTCCAGTTGGGAGTTCCTATAATCTTCCTTCTCTTCCAGATGTAAGCATATCAAAATACTTCTTTTTATTGACTTAATTTTTGGTGTTAATACATGTTTAGGACGAAGAGAACAATGGAATAGTTTAAACCTATGAGTTTTTTTTAATTCAGAAAATGTGTAGTTAAAAGCATTGGAAACATAAAGGCAATTTATATGTTTTGATTCTGTTTCATATTAGAAACTTATTAGTTTCAAAAGACTTAGTTTCATAAGGAATTTTGCCTACTTTTGAATTTACTCAGACTACCCCCAAAAAAGGATTTTCTTATTTGTGGTAGGAATAAAATATTTAAGTTTTCCATAGTCATAAATCTTAAAGCATTGTATTAATGTCCATTATTCATTCCCATATCCATTAATTCGTGTGCTACATTCTCCTTCAGTTATCAGAAACATGTCTTTTGTAGACAAGATGGAAATAGAAATTTTCTCTCCTTCCTGCAGAGTTAAAAAGTTCAGCTTCACAGACTGACCCTGTGCCAAAGAGTGTGTCCATCCCAAGGTGATCATATTTGTTCACCCACATAGAAGGTGTTGTTGCAGATTTTTAGCAGGCCATTGCTGTGTCCCTGGCATACCCAGAATAGACTTCATTGCTCCTTTTGCCGTCCCAGACCATAGTAAGAGGACAGGTTTTTTTAACCCCTTCCCTCACTATTCAACAAAGGTAGTTTCATCAGGAATGAGAATCAGACAGGGTATGATTTATCAAATATTAGGCACTTAAATTTTCTTTTTGATATTCTTATGAGGAAGCTTATTATAAGATGAAGAAATTAAGATACTTTTTCATGCACATGATCTGACCTTCACCTCTTAGTCTTGATAAAGCCAATAATGATTACTAGTTTTCTATAGCAGTCAAGTAACAAATGTTTTTATGTGTCTTGTGTTAAAGCAAGAATCTGAAGTATAACTTTGCTACTAAATGTAATTAAACTCAAATTGGTAAGTTATGAATCTTATACTTATCAATTTGCGATATCTGGTCCCAGATTTCTGTTGGGTAGGAGAGTGGTCACACCAGTACTTTTTCCTAAAGTGGACATGACTTTTCAGCATTTTTGCAATAGAGCTGCAAGCTCTAGCATTTGTTCCCAAACTACAAGTTTTTAACATACATCTTCTGACAGATTATAATTTGCTTTCATTTGTCCAAGGCAGGACTGATGTGACCAAATTTTGAAAGGCCACATGTCCAGTTGAGCTTTGGAGAATTCATTTTCATTCATAGCATCTCTAGATTAGCATATACTAATATATAGAAAATGTGGTCTTCTGTAGGTGGATGGCAAATCCTTGCAGAAATCAGGATGTTAAAAGTGTTTCCTAGTGATTCAGAACCCTCCTAAAGAAAATTTTTGATTTTGAGAAATACTCTGTTTTTGTTGAATGGAGGAATAAATAAAATAGATAATAGTGAAGTAGCAACAAAAATAGTCAGGCGAGGATGATACAATGCTTTTAAGATTTATGACTATACTTAAATGGGTATTATTTTGATCTTAGGCACTAGAGTTGGCATGTACCTCTTCTGAATGCATATTTCTGTGTGTCTGTGTAAACAAACTTATGTATCTGTGTTTTTATAGAGTATTCCAGTGTATTCAAGGTGGACTATTAAGATGAATTACATCTTTCCCATCTTATGGAATTAGTGTAATGCCAGAACTCCCACAGAATAGTGCATTTTGCTCATTTGATTTTATATGTAGGGTTGATGTGGAATGGACACATTTTGGATAAATCTAAAGGGGTTCCTAAATTGTAAATGCAGAATTCCTTAAATAAAATTGTTCTGTTTGTTTGTTTTGTGTTGCAAGATTGACTGTTCAAGTACTATTGTGCTGGATAATCTTGTGAGGAAGGATGCTAGTGTAGAGCACAACCAGCCAAGACCTCCTTCAAACAGAACTGTCCAGTCACCAAATTCATCTGTACCATCTCCAGGCCTCCCAGGTATAGCACTTGTTTTGGTTTTGTAGATGTAGCTTTTAATCCAGCTTGTAAATACAGGTTTTCCTGTCTTTTTTCAACGTTTAGGGGATCTCACTGATGCCGCATTTTGTGACGCTAGAACTCGGGAACAAAACCAGATAATCTGGGCAGCAATCAGCTTTTTATTACTCAATATTGATATTTTACAAATTTAAAGTGCTTTTCTTTGTCATTTCAGTCATTTTATCTTTATTAAAATGAATGCACTATGGTTAGATTCTCTTTAATCACCATCTTCTGCATTCCTGGCTAAGTGTTTTAGTAATGCTTTTTGATTGCCAAAATTTACTTTTCCACAGTTTTACACTATAGGCCTATGTGTCCCTCATCTGTACTATGAAAATACTCTTTCATAGCTAAGGTGAAAAATCAAGTGATTTCCTTATAAAACATAAATTTTCCTAGCGTCATAGAATCTCAAATTTTTACTGGCTCTACATTGATTGAAAATCATGTTTTAATGAATTTGTCTTCAGCTGTATTTCTTAATGATATTCTATTTACCCATTTCCTACTTTCTTTACTGAAAAAACAACAAAGAACAGGATTTTTTAATTTTGTTTTTGTTTTTTACCTAAGTATCCTGTGATAAGCAAATTTTATATTGAAATAAAGTAATGGGGAAAATTTTCTCAATTTGATTTACTTTTGGTTTTTAGCATTCACTTTTATATGATTTTGAGTTCTAAACTTTCCCCCCTCATGATGCTGCCCCTCTCCCCCCAAGACAGCATGCAGTCTGATATAGGCTATACATGTGTAATCATAGCCTATGTCCATAATGTGGACATATGTCCACATTAGTCACATTGTAAAGGAAGAATCAGAACAAAAGGGAAAAACCATGAGAAAGAAGAAATAAAAAATAGAAAGTAATATGCTTTAATCTATATTCAGACTCCATAATTCTTTATCCTGATTTAGATTGCATTTTCCATCATGAGTCTTTTGGAATTGATTTAAGTCATTGTATTTCTGAGAAGAGCTAAATCTGTTAAAGTCAGTCATCACACGATGTGGCTGTTACTATGTACAGTATTTTCCTGGTTCTGACTGACTTCACTCAGCATCAGTTCACATAAGTCTTTCCTGGTTTTTCTGAAATCTGCCTGCTCATCATTTCTTATGAAACAATTGTAATCCATTATAGTCATGTGCCGCACATTGTTTTGCCATTCCCCAATTGATGGGCAATTCTTGCCACCACAAAAAGAGCTGCTGTAAATATTTTTGTATATGTGGCTCCTTTTCCCATTTTTTTTAAATCTCTTTGGATATTGCTAGATCAAAGGGTATGCCCAGTTTTATAGCCCTTTAGCCATATTTATAGGAAAAGTTTCTCAAAACAATTTACCAGTCATTAGAATGATGTGTTTAAATACTCATATGAAGATGCATAGCTTCTTTCTAATATTCTTTCCATTTTTCATTATATCCCTCAAATTTTGTTGAGTCATTCCTGTTTTCACTATCACCCACCATTCTAGTTCCGGCTCTATGTTAAAACAGCCTCCTTGACACAGCATTGTTAAAATAGTCTTTGTTAAATAGTTTTTTGTGGTGGCTTTCCTCCTCTAGAAATCTTAAGTAGTTTCCTTTTGCCTTCCTCATCAAACCTAAAGACTTAGGCTACTATCTAGAGCATATTCAGAATATACTTTTTAGTTAGGGTTGTTCTCTTAATCATATACTCATTCATCTTTGCTTATGTTTGTTCCTACAAAAGTAATTCCCTCTTGCCTTCCACCATTCTGGATCCTATGTGTATTTTAAGTCCCATTCTATTCTTTTAATAACTATGTATTTCTCTATATCACACAGTTTAGCACTTAGTTATACCCTGTTTTGTATTTTTTGCTACTGTTCAGTACTAGTTGGTCTTGTTTTTACATTTTTGTTATGCTGCTCCTTAGTACACAAATGACACTCGTTATACATCTTTTTTCTTTTTTTTGAAGGGCC
The DNA here is from genome assembly GCA_023548195.1 of Bettongia penicillata ogilbyi. Classification (NCBI taxonomy): domain Eukaryota; kingdom Metazoa; phylum Chordata; class Mammalia; order Diprotodontia; family Potoroidae; genus Bettongia; species Bettongia penicillata. The sequence goes on from JAJHZJ010000229.1 coordinate 2,482,765, forward strand.
TGTAACTATGACAAGTGTGCACCCACCAATCCGCTCACCTAGTGCCTCCAGTGTTGGAAGCAGAGGAAGGTAAGAGGAGTATTTTAGTGTATAAAGATAAACATACTGTAACAAGACTCATTTTGCTGATTTCTTTTATGTTGCAAATGTTTTGCTTTATTTCAAATTACCTAATTAATAAAAAAATAAGAGGGTATTTACAATGAAATAATGTATGGAAATGAAGTGTGAGTAATGTGAATTGAATAGAAGCAAAGGTAGCATTTTCAATGTCAAATAGCATAGGCAGTAAATTAGTGAATAGAACTTTGGTGATGACCAAAAGTAATGGGGGGGGTTGGATTCATAAAAAAGTGTACAATACCTGTTAACTCTGGTCACAAATACTGCTCAGAAGGGGATTCTGGGACAAAAAATACACTGCATATACAAAAATCATGAGTTACTACCCAAGTCCATAATTGAAAGGGGCAAAGGTTTTGTTTGTTGTCATCTTACTTCCAGATATTCCCACTGTATTCTTTATTTACATGGGTAGGTATCTGTCTGTCTTGACATTTTTCCATTAGAAACAAAAGCAGTTATTCTAGACAGCCTTTTTTTTAATAGTACTTCCCCATTAGGGCAACTTGGTTTCTGTTACTTGGTAGTTAGTAGGAATGATAACTATAGACAGCCAGCCCCTCTATTTTGTCACATACTGAGGATATCCTACTTGTAATGTTACAAATCACCTTACAGCATATAGACTTTTTTCTCTCTTCCTTTTCTCTTTTATAGCTCTGGCTCTTCCAGCAAACCAGCAGGAGCTGATTCTACACACAAAGTCCCAGTGGTTATGTTGGAACCGATAAGAATCAAGCAGGAAAATAGTGGCCCACATGAGAATTATGACTTTCCTATTGTTGTAGTAAAGCAAGAAACAGATGAAGAGCCTAGATCTCAAAATGTAATCATATAAATCATAGATACTATTCTTAGTTTGAAGGGTGAGATTTTTATAGCTGTTAGAATGTTAGTATTTTAACAGAGAAATAAATCTACCACAATTGGGAAAAATGACTTCTTTAAAAATTGGTGTTGCAACAGTGTTAGTAAGTATCATGAATAACATTTTGTAACCTTGTAACACATTTTGATATATAATTTTGCCAACTTTATTACAAAGCAATGTTTTTTGAAACTTGGTTTATTCAGAATGTCTAGTGTGTGTAATATTCAAATGTCATGTTCTTTCAAGGTAAGGGCAAAAAAGCAGCCAAGCAGAGTAACCCTAATCTTGGAGGAGTGGGTTTAAATAGTCTCTTTCAAACTTTTTTTTTCTTTTTCCTTTTCTTATGCAGACTAACTTTCCAAGAAGCATACTTACCTCATTGCTCTTGGACAGTAACCATAACACCACATCGGAGGAAGCTGTTTTAAGAACAGATGCTCCTGATAGCACTGGGGATAGACCAGGACTTCACACAAGTCCTTCCAATGGAAAGTCAGGATGGGGAAGTGCCTCACAGAAGTCACCCCTTCATGGTGGAGAAAGTAGAAAAGAAGATGACCCCAATGAAGATTGGTGTGCTGTGTGTCAGAATGGAGGGGAACTCCTTTGCTGCGAGAAATGCCCTAAAGTATTCCATCTTACGTGTCATGTGCCTACATTGATGAATTTCCCTAGGTAAGTTGTATCTCTGCAGCTCATTCTTACTGTCCTTTACTCGGTATATGCTGCAGAAATTGGATGTTGGTAGAGCCTCTGTTTAAACAGTTGTCAGTAGTGTGTCAACTGTCACTGAGAAGTCAATTGTTCTTTAGCTTTAAGTGATAGTATTTCTAGGTTACCTGGATTCTATAAAGTTAAAGAGGGGATCTGCCATCATATTTTTTGTATTTACTAATTTTTTCTATTAATTTTTTCCTCAGGAAACTTATTCAATGAATATCATTTCTCTTTTGTATAGAGCGTTATGTTAGCTGAATATGGTATAAAATATAAGTAAGGCATTTAATGTTTTCATCAAGCCTACATTTTACTCTTGGACTATATATGATCACTGTATGTACCTGTGTATTCTTAATTTTATCTTTATAAAATCCTTGTAAAAACAACTGCATTGTTCAATTCTTATGGATCAGTCTTAGGATATGGCTAGAACTTTGTAATAGCTCAGAATTTAGGGAAACTCAGGATTGTTAACAAAATGAAAAACAGTAATAACTTTTACAGATCCATTTTTTAAAATGATCAATGAATGTGAGAAAGTGTTGCAAGTCAGTACAGGCTATCAAATCCCATACCTTAGTTTTGGGTCACTTTGGCATTCAATTAAAATGGTGAATTTAGAAGAATCTTGCATATTGCTTTTGCTTCCTTGCATCTTCCTTCCTTAGCCCTCATATTCCATAGAAAGTGTACTTTTCAGTGTCTTCAGTGACCTTGGACATCAGCCCCATACCACCACCACCTTGGAGGGAGAAACTTTTGCTTTCGTAAATTCTTCCATGCCACTGCATTTTGCTGGCATTCCACCAGACAAATGAGGGGATTGAATTAATTATATTTCCTCTTCACTCTTTAATCTATCATTCCTGCAACCTAAAGCTCAGTCCTTTTTTTTCTTTTTAGGCACTTGGATGAGCTGAACCTGTTCTATAGCATCAGTTATATTAATAACCATCAAGTTCTCATTTCTAGATTCCAGCAGAACCATTGTACCAAAAGAAGTTCAGTTTTAGATAAAGTATGACTTAATCCACATCCCCTTTCTTACTTTCCTATCTTTGTTAGTTAGCCATTCTGCAAGTCTCCCTGTCTTTTGTGAAAAAAATAAAGAGAGCACCTTTGACATTATTCACATAACTAGAAGATGCCTTTAAAATTAGCCAGTCTAACTTCATTCTTTATATTCACTAAATCTTTGCATTTCTCTTAAAATACCCATCAGCCTACTACTGTGAGCCCCAGGTACTATGGTACACAAAGACAAATATAAAATATTCCTGCGATCAAGGAGCTTTTGTTCTGTTAGAGAAGATTATGTTTACATATTTACAAGTTGCTAAGGGAGGAGTCAGGAAAAGCTTCTTCATGTATGTAGAAGGTATATGAACAGAAATTTTTAAGAAACAAAGGGTTGGAGGTGAGAAAGGGAGTTCATTTCTTGCAAAGGAGATGGAGACAGGAGATGTTACATTACTTGTGAAGACTAATAAGATAGCCTGCCATCGAGTATGGGAAGGGGACCCCAGAAATGGATGTTGAACTAGGTAGTCAAGCGTTTTAACAATTAAACAGAGATACTTATTATTTAATTTTAAAGAATGTATTTAATTATTTTCAGTTTATAACATTCAGTTCCACCAGCTTTTGAGTTTTACATTTTTTCCCTCTCCCTCCACACGATAGTATGCAGTCTGATATAGACTCTACATATACGTTAACATTAAACATATTTTCACATTAGTCATGTTGCAAAGAAGAATTATAGCCAGTGGAATGAAACAGAAGAAAGAAGAAACAACAAAAAAAGAGATAACAAATAGTACACTTCTATCTGCATTCAGACTGTAATTCTTACACTGAATGTAGATGGCATTTTCTATCATGAGCCTTTTGGAGTTGTCTTAGAACCTTGCATTTCTGGAGGCTTTGGATGGAGGAGCTTTGACTTTGTTGTCTTGTGTTTGCATGCGTTGGTCTTCCTTGTCACCGAAGTAAGATTTTGTAGTCTGATTCTTTTTCTGGTTTTTGCTCATTTCCCCAGCCATTTACTACTTGACTTTTGAGCTCTTTGTCAAGGTAGTTCTCTGCTTCCAGTGGGGTGGGCGGTGTACTGTCAGCCGCTCAATCCCCCCACAATCTGTGGGCCTAGGGCTCCAGAAACAAGTGGCTGCAGCTGCCCCTACTGCTGCTCTGGCTGCCATGGGTTCCTCCGCCCCCTCCTGCTTCTGCCACCCTGGGGCTGGGACAGTATCACTGCACTCTCCTGCACTGGTCATCATCCACATTTTGGGGTCATGAAGTCTGGAAACCACCACAGGTGTGAGAGATTCAGTCTCCCCAAGACCTGCTCAGATCCCCTCTGTGTGATCGCTGTCCTCCCAGCGTGGCTCCATAGACACTTCCAGGCTGTCTTGGGCTGGAGATTTGCTTCACTCTGTCATTCTATGGGTTCTGCATCTCCAGAATTTGTCTGTGCTGTTACTCCACCATCTTGGCTCTGCCCTGGACCTTGCATTTCTGAGAAAAGCCATGTCTATCTTAGTCATTACCTAAGCTGCCTCGGGGAGGAGTCAGGAAAACATCAGTGTGGCTGTTAATGTGTACAGTGTTCTCTTGGTTCTGCTCCCCCCACCTTCAACATCAGTTCATATGAGTCTAGGTTTTTCTGAAGTCTGCCTGCTCATCATTTCATCATATTCCTTTACACTCATATACTACAACTTCATTAGCCATTCTTCAATTAATGGGCATGTCCTCAATTTCCAATTGTTTACCACCACAAAAAGAGCTGCTATAAATACTTTTGTACATGTGGGTCCCTTTCCCATTTTTATAAAGAGATATTTAATGTTTCATTATAAAGGCAGGGATAGGGAGCCATTATTAGGGGATTAGAGGATTGACGTGGCAAGATGTGTATTCCAGTGTTTTTTTTTAAACACTTTTTTTGTGTATATAGGATGAATTGGCAATGAGAATGATTTGGAACAGAGATGACATTACAATAGACAGAGGATAATCAGGGTCTAAGTTTTTGTGTTACCCTTTATAATAAAGTGAATAGGTCATATAGGAGAGATTATCAATTAAATTGATATCTGGGGTGAGAAAATATTTAAATCTACCCTAGTGCAGGCCTTGATCACCTCCTGTATGAGCTATTAAAAAGCCTTCTAATCCCTTTAATCCATCCTCTGTACTATCAGCAAATTATGATGTTAACTCAGACCTGCTCAAACCTTTCCAGTGACTCTCAAGTGCCAACTAAGTCTTTAATCTTATCGTTAATCTTAAATTTAACCACAAAATCCTCTTATAAGGTAGTTCCACTCTTTTTTCACAAAATATTTAGTGGTACCTCTACAACATCTCTCACATTTATGTCTTTGTCCCCTCTGACCCTCTGACCTGGATTTTTGCAAGTAGCTTCTAATTATTCTCCTTGATTTTTATCTTGTATACAGTTTGATATGCTAAAGAACATCTCTAACTATGTCACTACTCTACTTGACAAACTTCAGATTTCTATTCTCCTTGACATAAAATGCAACTTCCTTGACCTGGCATTTAAAACTCTCCACAATTTGGTGTCCTTTCTGTCTTTCTAAACTTAGGTTTACATTACTACGTTGTATGTACTGCACACTTCAGCTACAAAGGTCCTCAGCTCCATGCATTAGTGTTAAGCTGATCTCTGTTCCATTGAATGAACTTGCTTACACCTTCACCTTCATATCTTAGAAGCAATAGCATTCTTCAAGGCTTAACTCGTTACACCTCTTACCTAAAGCTCTTTCTTTTCTCTTTTGCTCTCCCCCCCACCAATTCCTTGTTAGTGTTTAGATCAGCTTATTTGTAAACATGTTATATTTCTCCAGCACAGCATAAAACTTCAGGAGCTGAGATACTTCATTTTCATCTTTGTATCTCCAGCACCTCCCAGTGTATTGTACGTAGACGGATAGTTAATTTCCTGATGTAGAGGAATTTGAATCTTTTGCTTTGACCTGATTTGATTTACTCCCTTACTGTACTTCAGAGTTACCGTGTATATTTCTGACTTTTTAATTTCATGCTTTTCTTCTGCCTATAATGCCTTCCTGCCTTCTTTTGTCACATTGTACATGCTATGGATTTGGTACCATTACTAAATCTAGGCAGGATTTAAATATAAAAGACCTCTTCTTTTGAGTACCTATAGTACTTTGTATATTAGTTTTACATGATTTTTGAAATGACTTTATCGTGATTATTATCATGTCACCTACATTGTGAAGCCCAAGGAGGACCATGATCCAGTACTATATGTGTAATAAAGTACACAATAGACATTTCATAAATAAATACTTAATATAAATCTACTCTTTACTTGGATTGATGAAAAAGAGCAGATTGATTTTCCTCTAACTCTATAAAGAGGGAGAGAAATACTTCTAGAAATTATATACTGGGGTAAATATAATTCAAAAAAATCCAGGATTGTATTAAAAATTCAAGAACTGTCGTTTTTCCTCTAGTGGAGAGTGGATTTGTACTTTTTGTCGAGACTTATCCAAACCAGAAGTTGAATATGATTGTGATGATCCCAGTTTCAACTCAGAAAAGCGAAAATCTGAAGGCCATGTGGGATTAACACCAATAGATCAAAGGGTAAGTTTCAGTTCAAAGTGATGGGCCAGCCTTTGAATGTACCTCTCAGTGAAGACTTGTCTCACATTGAGGAAGAAATGTTTTTGGGATAAGTTGACTGTAAAGTGATTTTTTTCCCCCCTCTAAATTAAAATCCTTTTTGGTAATGAGTTTGCTTTTATAATAAAATGCTTCCCAACAAGAATATCACTCAGGACCTTATATTAAAAATTTACTTTAACATTTTTGTGTAAGTTTTCTGAAAACTAATTGGTGTCATTTCAATTAATTTGGAGAAATAAATTTTAATTAAAATAACAATTATAGTAATAAATTTTATAGTATTATCAATATTCAGGGCTTCTCAGGTCCCTTTTAGTTGTAAATATTATGAACCTTTGAAGTTTTTTCTTAGAAGGAGCATAACACGCTATATTTTACCCTAGTATATTAGGAGTAAATTGTGTGTGGGGAGCAAATATGGGAAGGTTGGTGCACTTTGGCCAGGAGCACTCAAAAAAAATAAGGATGCTGAGACACCTTTTTGAATCTGTAGATACCACAAGCACCACAGACTGTTCTAGCCATAATCAAGAAAAGATTTTGATCTTAAAATACCTATTGCAAACTCATTTCATTTCCTTGTCCATCATAGTTTGACAGAACCTGGTCCTAAAAGGCTATGGGGGTAATTATTTAATTTCTTCTGTTGTGGGTGATTTAGTTATTCCTTGGCCTTTCGTATCCCTTGCCAAGTTCAAATATATTCCCAGAAAAAATAATTAGACCTTCAGTTTTTTGCAAATCATGTAAGTTTATATTTTACTCACACTTTCATCACATTTCAATTTTCAAAATACTATGTTCAGCAAATTACCTTAATGGATAGAATTCCTTCATATGGGAAAGTTAGAAAAATGTGTTCCTCTTTGTTCTCTAATCACCAGTACAGAAACATAGAATTACAGTGGAAAGTGACATCAGAGGGACATCTTAACTCTCCTCTGAGATCCTCCTCTAGAATATCCCTGACAAATAAGACCATCCAATCTGTGCTTGAAGAACCCTAGGAATACATTGCTTCCATGTTAGTTCCCAATCCATCCTATACATACATACATGCATGCATGCATGTGTGCGCATATATATATATATATATTTTAGTAACCCTTTTGGTTAGAAGGTATTACCTTCTCTTGAACCAAAGCCTGCCTTTTCTTAACTTTCACCCATTCAACCAGATTCTGTTCTCAGGAGCCAAGGAAAATGATGGACTAATGGTAATACTTAAGTCTTTTCCAGTACAGAAACACCCCCAGTTCCTTTAGTCAATATTATTTCAACAACCCTTACCAAATTCTGCTTATATTACTATTAATTAGTATCCTTTCTTAAATGTAGCACCCGGAATTGGGCATCAGACTTCAGACCACTTTTGATTAGGGTAGAAAATGAGAGAAACATCTTTTTCTTGGTTATGTATGCAATGCTTCTGTTAATGTATTCTAAGATTGCATTAACTTTCTTGAATACTGCATCACTCTTATATTAAGGTTATGGTCCACTATTATGCCACCTCTTTTGCCTCTTTTTTTTCCCTCCACATAATAGCTTTTCTGCCACTTTTTTTTTTAAATCAAACTACAAGTAGTTACATATATCCCTATTATATTTCATTAAATAACTTTCAACTTATCCTGGATTTTAGCCTTCCAGACACTGGACCTTAGCAACTTTTTCCTCTCTTTGTTATCAGCTCTTAATTCCATGATTTATTTTCTTCGGTCTTAGTTTGTTATTGTAGCAATACTGATCTCCCTAGACGCACTTTCCTTCTTTTATCAGTGTCGTTTGCTACTGTGGGTCCAAAATTTTATTCCTGAGAAACTCACATCCTTCTTAAGCTAGGATAGTTTTTGCTTTATAAATCCTACTTATTTAAACATTTGTTCTCCCAAAGTCTAATACATGTGTCAAATTATGCCTAGAGTTCCCAACCTATTTCCCTTTGAAAGTGTCTGTCATTTCTTAATTGGTCAGAATCATTCCTAAAATACCAGTTCCATTGATCTATTTAGGTTCATATTCTGGAAAATTTAATTTCCTGCAAAGTAAGTCAAGAATTAGTCAACTTATCTTTATGTGCCTCTAGCAGATGGTCAGTTTGTTTTTTTGATCATTATATGATAACATTATAGTTTTGTGATCTGTAAGAGGAACTTTTCCATTTCTTAGAGCTAGTCATAGCATACTAAACAGTTCCTTCATTGTAATTATTATTCATCTGTATTTCATTGGTATTTACCTGGCAATGATTTATATTTTCATAAAAAGTAAGTGGCTTACCAAGCACTTCTCATTGCTCTCTTGTTCCCCATCTTTCTTAGCCTTACTCCCTTTGCTTTGTTGATTATCTCCAATTTATCCCTCATACATTTTGTTTGCATATAGTAGTTTTCATATTATCTCTGGTTAGACTGTTAGCACCTCGACCAAATACTGTTCTTTGCTTTCCACATAGCTTGCTTGTTGACTGAATGACTGTTAAGTATGCATTTGCCATTTGTGAAGCCCTGTTTTATTATGCTTTAATTTTTTTGTTCAGAAGTGTGAGAGACTGCTTTTGTTCCTTTATTGCCATGAAATGAGCTTGGCTTTTCAGGATCCAGTTCCTTCTACAGTAAGTATTCAAGTCATACTTAGTTCTTGTAATAAAAAGAAATGTGATTTGTAGCAGTGGTTCTTTTGACTAGTACACTGTTTTCCAGGGTTTTTTGTTCAGTATTTATTTGCACACAAAACCTATGAAACCTTAGATTAAGACTCAGTAGTCATGTAATATTTTCAGTGTAAAGAATTTCATATGCTGACTTAAAGTTTCTATATTGTTGGCCACACTTTTCCTAAATGAACCTGACTCTTAGCTCTTCTGTTGTACCTTCCCTTTCTGGAGCAGTTTCCTAGCAAATTGAATGTTGCTTTTTCAGGAGGCTTAGGTAATATTTTTGTTGTTTGTATTTATAAGTAAGAAGCAGCACTCTTAGTAGGAGCAACATAATTTATAACAATGGTGTCAAACTCAAAATCAAAGAGATTCCTGTGGGCACAAATTGACTTAAAAATGCAATACAACTTAGATAATGCTGAATTTTAGTATTCTGGTTTTGTTCAATATTTCCTAATTACATTTTAACCTAGTTTTGCTGCCCATGAGTCTGGCACCTTTAGTATTATATAGTATGCTTTGTTCTAGAAAATGATTGCCTGAAACAGTCACGTTATTTCAATTCACACTGCATATTTCCAGTGGGCTGGGATAGTTACCATATTTTACATAATTATAACTTTTAGCAATGCAAATTCGAATACATGAACATTTCAAAAGTTCAATTATTTATAGTAATTGTGACCTAGCAGTAGTCTACAAAAATAGAAGCCTGATTAATCCTAATTATAATAGAAAGAATGCTGGTTTTTTCAACTAAGGGGACCTGCATTCTAATCTTAGCTTTGTCACCTGTATAATCTTCAGCAAATTACTTCACTAACTACTCCAGTCCTCAGGTACCTCATCTGTATTTTAAAGAGAGCATTAGGCTTATTTGATTTCTAAGGTCTACAAATCCTAAATGTATGATTGTATTATCTAGTGTGTTGCCCAGTAGACATAATGCAGACTCAAGGTACCTTTAATAAGACAGAAAAACTTAGCTTTTGCCCCAAATCATACAGTTTAGTGAAGTTTCTTTTATGGGTTTACATTTTAAGTGTCTCTCCTTAAGTCATTTCATGGTGTTGGGAAGATTGTAATTTGCTCATTTGTCTTAAGGTTTAAAATGTAAGTAAATACCATTTATGGTGGGAGATTGTAACTTATTGCCAGACCTTTTCATACTAATAGTTATGTATAGCCACTAATGAATAGCTGGAGACAAAAGTCCCCAAGAGTGGAAGGTGTAATGTGGAAGTTGCTGAGGCACCAGCACAAACTTCCCTTCTTTATTTTCCTGGACCTTTGACTCTGTTCCTCTTAACTTTCTAATCACTGAGCATAAGGCCTGCTATAAATTATGATATAATTCTTCCAGTATTTCCACTTAATTTCTATTGCTTACATACGCTATTTGTAAATCACTACTTTAATGAAAACTGTATATGACAGTTGGCTAATAGCATCCTGAAGTGTTTTATCTAAACTCCAGAACTTGACAAACACATAACCTCTCTTGTGATAAAGCATTCCAAGGAGTAATGATACCTGATTTATTTTTAAAGGTGCCTGATTATTACAAAATAATTAAAAATCCTATGGACTTGTCTACCATCAAGAAGAAACTCCAAGTGGATTCCCCAGTGTATACAAAGCCTGAAGATTTTGTGGCTGATTTCCGACTGATTTTTGAAAATTGTGCTGAATTCAATGAGGTAAGAAGGGAAAGAACAGTGCTATTTTAGAAATATTCTTAATTCAGAATAACTAAAAATGTTTTCAATCTTACACAGACAAATATATAATAATCATTTTGCTATGAATCTGCAAGAGTTCAGGTTAATCAGAAGTGGGTTTGAAGGCAAATTTTCTGCTATTCTGAGAAAGAGGCTTATCCATCTGAAAAGTAATGTTGTCATCACAGAAAACCTAGATAATTATTTTTTTTAAGTAACATCCTAAATTTTCTCTGGTATCAATGCCAAAGAATACCAATAGTATTTTTGATTGAGGGTTTGAGAGGTCAAAGTTGTTTGAACAACAGCTTATCTTTTGGTTGGGTTATCTCAAGTTTTTCATATTCTCAAACTTTCATATTTTCAGACTTTTTATGGTGTTTTATTGGAGATGATTTGCATATGTTTTCTGCCATCTTAATGGTATAAGGATTGTTGTTTGTGTTTTGAAATTACCCACTTCACTTCAAGGGGTGCTTTTTTGTTCTGTTATTGGTGAATAGGAGACCACCTCTCTTCATGGTCACTTGAACTATGTATTTTTCAGTTGTATAGATTTCAACCATATCTCCCCCCAGTTAGAGATCTCCTAATAGATATTTTATGAAAGAGTCTTACATGCCTTGCACGTAGTAAGCACTTGATAAAGTTCGTTCTCTCTCTCTCTCTGTCTCTCTCTCTTTGCACCTGCTGTAGTCCTTTGAGCTTTTTCCAAGTACTTTGAGAAACATAGTTTTAAATATCCTTTTCTGGACTTTTTCTCCCTATCCCAACTGTTTCTATTTTGATATACAGTGACCAGGAAAATATTCAGTATTCTTTCATACTTACATCATTCATATGCATAGTCACTCAGGTGTGTGTGATCAAACTCTCATACCAAGAAAAGGGATGAGGTTATAATGAATTTGTGGGGTTTTTTTAATACCAATTTTGATTGACATTTTTTATTTCCTCCAATAGCCTGATTCTGAAGTAGCCAGTGCTGGTATAAAACTTGAAAGCTATTTTGAAGACCTTCTGAAAAACCTTTATCCAGAGAAAAAATTTCCAAAACCAGAATTCAAGAATGAAACAGATGATACCATATTTAGTGATGATTCAGACGATGACTTTGTACAACCACGGAAAAAGCGTCTCAAAAGCATTGATGACCGCCAACTGTTTAAATAAGTGGCACAGTAGCAAGGACCGGTTTGAACTTTTTTTTTAACCTTTTTATTAGTGATTAACATAAATTCAAGGGAAAGTCCATGACCGCTCTGACTTTCAGGTTTGTGGATGTTTAATAGCTGTTGATTTCCTTAATATCCCATTTTTCTCTTCTCTCTCACACCCACCTCCATTAAGGAAAGAAAGAAAAAACATCGTTTAAGATTGAGATAGACCTTTTCTCTTTCTCAGAAATCATAAAACAGTATCTGAAAGGATAGCTGCATGACTGTGTTCTAAAGAAAGAAGAAAGGCTTTTTTTTAAACTTAAAGTTGAAAGCTTAAATGTGGCTTCAACGTGTGAATTAATCCATTTTCAGAAAATGTGATACCACTACCCATTATTCTTACCAAAGGCACGTGGCTGGCCATTATAAGTTTATTCTGCTGTACTTAACAGTATGCCACGAATATGATATTAAATGTCCTAGGATACTGAAAGGTGCGATTGAAAGTGTAGGTAGATGCCACTAAGGAAGTACCTGATGGTCTGTTATATAATATGGAGAGTGTATTAAAGAAAAATCAGGAAAACAAATGCTTGGGTTTATTTTTTGGCTTGTCTGTGAAAATGTTTTTATGTATATCAGGTATGTTTAGGCTACTAGCCATTCATTTCTGGAACTAGTGTCTTCTCTGTTACTGCCTCTAACAAAGTTAAGTGCAGATGTGACTTTTTTACTTCTGATAAAAGCCCTCATTCATTACCACATGATTTTTAATTGAATTTTTTGGATTACAGCCATTTGTGCTGTATGTGACGTGAAGTTGCTTCTCCATACACTTTTGGGCATTAATGATCTTTAAAAGGAATAAGTAGTTTCTGTGATTTTTCACTGTCTCGTGTTGTTTAGGATGAAACTGTGTTTTGGAGTAAAATCTTTTAGTGGAATTTTTGTTAGATGTTCTCTGGAGCATTTGCTGTTCCCTGCCTTGGTTTTAATAGTGTCAGATCTCATTAATAATGTCATCTTAAACACTTCTTTACAGTTCAATTTCCCTTCCCATCAGGCCTGAAAGTTCTCTCCCAGTTTCATATTGGGTCAGGCTTAAATCTGCTCAGACTTTACTCCTTTTTGTTCATTGTTTTCAAGGCTTGGGCAAATTATTAAAGGAAAAAAATGTAGATTAGGGAAGAATGAATAAAATAGCCTAGCTTTAATTTTCTAATATATTTGGTGAAATGTTTGTTTTACACTGATAGTACTTTAGTGAAATTTTCTTTTGTTGAGGTGGTAATAAAACAGCATGGCTGAAGTTAGAAGAATTCTTATAGCTCATGCCACCTGGCCAGGGCACTTCCAAAACATTGCCATTTGATGATATTGTGAAGCCAATTTAGTTGGGTCTTAAGATGATGCTGAGGATGACACACACAGAGTAAATTAACCATAAGCAATAGGTTCATTCCCATTTCCTGTACAGAGATAGTTCTTGCTCCTAAAATATACTGCTTTCCATGTCAGTTTATGTAGATCTTTTAGAGGTCTTAAACCTGGATCGTAGACTTAAGAAAGTAACTATTATGAGGTGTCTGTTATGGTTTTGAGTATAATTGTGGACAAATTGAGAAAAGCTATCATTTATAGTTAACATTTTCCAGCAGTCTCAGTCTAGGTATGCAATGGCATTATTAGCACAAAAGCTCTTGAGCTGTTCATAAGTGTTTTTTTGTCTGTTGGGCTCCTATTCTTGTCACAATTTCATACCCCATAGACCTTCCCTACTCATCCCTTGGGTTGGAATCGAACAGCATAGCTAGACTGTTGTAAGGAGGGCAACCAAAGGGATGTGAAGCTTGAGCAGGGGGAGAATGTAATTTTCCAAATAAAACTGAGCCAGAATTCCTACAAGTGTGTACATACATACCTCTTACTGTGGTATTCAGTGCCATACCATTTTATTTTTTGTTTTTCAGTGCAAACTGTCAGGTTACCTGCTTTACCTCTGCTATATTTAAGCATTTGAGAGAGAGAAAGCTCATGCTCCTATGCATGGTTAAAGTGCTTTCCTCAGAAGAGTAGGTAGTCTTAAGTGTTATTACTCCAATTTTACAGGTGATGAAACTGAAGCTGAAAGAGGTTAATTTGTCCAACGTTACCTGGCTATTAAGTGTCTGAACTACAACTTAAATCTGGATCTTCTGATCCAGTATTTCTGTTATACCACACTGCCTCTGAGTGTATCTCTTATAAGGCCACCTGGAACTTTGATTGTTTCAGTATTACATTGTGTGAGATCATCTCTGCAATTTTCTGTAGCATTTCTGAATGCCCTGTATATCTTAATTTCAATTAAGCATATAAGCTCCTGCTACTATGTGCTTGGGACTCAGGTTACAAAGTTATAATGATACAGTCCTTAAATTACCTCGTATTGCCTGCTACCTTATTAACAAGTCCCCCTGGTGCCTGGCTGTATCCTGGTCATAATGTTCCGGTACCCTTTTGGCAGAAAACATTAAGAGGACTCTAGTCTTGCCACATCTCTAGGATGAAGAAAGGGCTGTAAAAAGTGTTCATTATGACTCAGGCCTCCCTGACCTAAACTTGTGAACTCCAGCTTCTACTTCTGTCTTGGAAATCCATGAAGGGTTTCCCTTGGGATTTGGTTGCAGGAGTCAGAGATGGAAAACTACACTAGCCCTATTTATAAACTATTCTACCTTAGCCCTAGTATCATAGTTCTGGAAGACAGTAAAAAATACAGTGGCCCAACCTCCTGAACAATTATTATGGACCCCAAGCATTGTTCAACTTTGTAGCAGGGGAAGCCAGGTATACAAGCAGTGACTTACTGATAAGACCACTTGACCTAGTATTCACAAGTTATTTCTTTTCTGAATTTTCTTAATGCAGCAGAACTTTAAATATAATAACTTATATTACTGAATTTAAACTACTTCACATTGGTATTTGATAATGAAATAGCCCTTTAAAATTGAATGGTATTCTATTTATTTCCTTTCATTGATTAATTTGTAATTAGGCCATCCTTTAGATAATTTCTAAAGGGAGCAAGGGTTGCTAGTTTATAGCACGTACATAAATGCCAAGAAACAAACCTAATAGTCTTCTCCCCTTGCTCTTATCAATGGTACCCTTTTCTAACCTAAAGACTGGGTGGTGGTTGTACAACAGAACAGAAATAGTGTAACCTATGAATACTTTCAAAACAGAGTATGAGGTTGTCCCCACAGTCAGAAGGATGAGTATTAGTTACTCTGATGATGAATTTCAAAGTCTTATTTTATCAGACAGCTTGAACTTTCAAGTCAAAATCCCATGATAAAGCTAGTGTGACAGGGAAGTAGGGGAAGGGTCTTCCTTTTTCTAAGGCCTCGTCCGCAAATTACTATTATGAATTCAGAAAAATAAGTTGCTGCATGTGATCAAAAGGTTTATAGGTTGAAATTGAAGGTTTATTCATTTTTTTTGTATGTGTCCTGCATTCATTAGAAATGAGAGAAATAGAGTAATCTGATTGGCTGTTTGAATTACTAGCATCACCATGAGTTCAACCACCCAATTCCTGCTTAAAAATTAACCCCTTTAAAATAACCATGTAAATATTTTTTAAACATTTTATAACATTGTGTAAATTTATATTTAATGTCTTTTTACAAACTGATTGCACCTAGCTTTCATCTTTATAACACTGGGTGTGAAATTAATGGACCATAATTCACATACTGGTGGATCTTGTTCCTGAGTAATGCTAGCCAGTCAGATTACAGATTTCTTTCTTCATGGAGGAATCACTTACTTTATTGTGAAGGACATCTAATACAGTAGTCTTTGTTACTGTTATGTATGGAATGTTTTGTTTTTGGCAGACTGTGGTGCTTTGATTTTAATAAAATAAACTTGAATGAATGTTCATAATGTGAATATTTCAGCTCAAAAGACCTTAAATATATTTACTTGTGCAAAATTAGTTCAACATGCCATTTTACGAGACTACTCCTGACTTTATATACATAAATTATAAGAATTCTATATCCTTAATTGTGAAGATTCAAAATACTAAGCACATTTTCAGCTGAATTAAAATTTAGAAGACCCATTTCAAGGTTTAGTAGCCATATACTGCATGACTGAAAAAGTCTTAGGCTTTTCATACCTTCTGATGTATAAATGCCACTGACTTACAGAAACTGTCTGTTGAACCTTTGTTTGATTCCTTTTACACTTAGTTGTGCATTTTTGAAGACTGGGCGCACCCTGATCAGTAGCTTTCCCTGACATCTAGGGTTGCCTTCTCTATCACCATTTTAACTAATTATCCTTTCAAATTTGTTCATATATATATTTTGGAACATTTCTATTTCTGAGGTTATTAAAGGTTAAAACAAGACTTGGGGACAAAATGCCAAAGGTGCTAAGAAACTGCCTGTTTAAAACCTTTTATTTTGAAATGAATACAACTTTAAAGTGTATATGTCATTTTTAGTCACAATACATTTGGCATTTCATCCAGAGGCTGTAGATGTGTTGTTAAACCAAAATTTTTGTTCTTAATTTCAATTTAATTCAAAAGAATCTTAATATTTTAAAAATTCATTTTAATGCCCTACTTCTGGACAAAAAGGCAATATTTCATTTAATAGTTAATAATGTCATATTTATAAAACATTTTAGTGTGTGCATAATTTTTAAATCCATTGTCTTATAAGAGCCTCATTTATAGCCTGAAGATCAGGAAAAATTAGGACTTACATTCCTTCATCCAGGATGTGATAGGACTCATGGCCCTGGTTTTGAGCATCCATTGTCGTTATCATATTGTTCGGCTGTTCTCACTGATAATAATGACTAATAAATGGAAACTCAATTTAAAGAAATGATTTTAGGTAATCAAACCATACATTTAGAGTTGCAGTGCGCTTAACCTTTCTAACATCTTCATTTTGTAGACTAGGAGTGTAAGTCCTAGAGAGGTTCAAAATTAAGTGATAAAGCCATGATTTTACTCAGTTGCTCTGCCTCCGAAGCTAGTGCTTTTTCCCCTTTACCATTTAGTTTCCCATTGAAAGTAGTATTATAAATATGACCTCAGGTTTTTTAATAATTTAAGCAAAGTTAGCAGACATCAGTAGAAATCCAGACTTTCAAGTCTATGTATGTGTTAGTGATATTCAGCATGAGAATAACCTGAGAGGTCATCTAGTCCAAGTTCCCTGTCTGTGAGATTAAATGACTTTTCCAGGGTCAAGATTGCTCTCAAAAAATACATATATACATATATATATATATATATATATATATATATATATATATATATATATATATATATATATATTTCTTGGGCACCTCATGCATATTTGAAGCTTTTTGGTTCTGATACCTGCTGGGATTAGAAGAGACCACTTTGGGCTGTATAACAGGTATTTATTGAGTCTTGGGAAGAAAAGTCCCAGTAAGGCAAACTACCTCTCAATTCCATAGAATAATTGTTCCTTAGTCGTGTAGTATTATACAGAAGTAAATTCAATATAAATTGTAGGAGTAGGCAGAGGGTAAAATAAAGCTACCTCAAGAACATGTTTGTGAAAAATAAAATATGCTTCTCCATTTGGTTATCGTTTGCATGTCTTCATTTTGCTTGCTGTAAAAAAGATAAATTGAATAAATCAGAATATGACTGATTACTTTTTGCTCTACCAAATGAAATTAGATGCAAAATGCTGGTCATTAACTTAATCTACTACCATCCTGGAATGTTCCTTTTGTAAACTTATTTCAGATCACAGTCTGTATACTAGTCAGAGCATACATCATGGTCCAAGGCCATCTCTAAAGTTAGTTCTTAAGACAGACTTTGACTTCAGCTTTTTGATTGATTTTTCTAGGAACAACTTTAAGATTCAAGGTTTAATGGGATCTTTGAAATGATCAAAAGGTGTGATTCCATATGGAATTCTAAAGTGATATTTAGACTCAGAGTTTTCACAAAGTCAGTAACACATTGAGGCAAATTGAAATGGTGCAAGTGCTGTTGTAGTATTTACTACTGGGCGTGCGGGAAGGTAATAAACCATTCCTTAGTTGAAACTTGCAGAGTTTCCCAAAAACTTATTTAGCCTACCACTTCATTTTCAAAAAAAGAAAAAATTACTCAACAATGGCACCACCCCACCCTCAGCCAAAAAAAAAAATAATTTACCATTTTTAACCCCTTATATATATTTTTTTAATTTGTGTCATTTCAAACTACTACCCACCCTCATCATCCCCACATCATTCCAGAGTCCCCCAGGGGACTTTGAGGAGCCTGTAGTTTAAAGGCATGGATAATCCTGTCCTAAGAGTGATGTTATTCTACTTTCCAAGGAAGTGCAATACCTGTGTGGAGAATTCCTAGAGTATTAAAGTTAGAATGAACCTTAAATAAGCAGACTAAACATTCCCAGATGCTTCAATCAAATTTTACGTGGCATGATCTCAAGATTTTTCATCTGATTGCCTTGTTTTAACCTTTCTATTTTCCAAGTGTCCTTATGGCACCCAGAAGTGAACACAGTGCTACAGATACACTCTTCTGGGCAAAGTTAGAGAAGACAATCACCTTTCCTATTCAAGAAACTCCACTATTCCAGTAGGTTATTTAACGTGGTTATTCCCTCCAAGGATGCAGATTATGAGCCATCATGTTGGCTGTGCATTTGATTCATGTCCTTGCACAAATTTACTTCAAGGTATCCACCTAGTATGATGGGGAACCCTTGTTGAGGACTCGAGAGAGAGAGAGAGAGGTGACTCTGTTAGTTAACTCTGCTGTGTAACTGGCCTGTCTCTTTTGATCATTTCATGGTTGATCTTATTTATACTGCTCCTGCATAATTCAGTGTTTTATAATATTTTCCAGACTGTTTGTGTCTACCTTGTGGTTCTCAATTTCACTTTGGCCAATGCTAAGCTTTAGTACTTCAGAGACTATAGAGAGAGTTCCATTCCTCACAGCCATAAATCATCATAAGACTATTGATGTTGGAAAATGAGCCTTTTCAAGAGAAAGCATAGAGTCATTGAAAGAACTTTGTAGTTTTCAAAAGGCCATGCATTCAATTTTTTCTTATTCATTCCTGCTTCCAAATCATCCATCTACAGTGTCCAAGATTCATATTGATGGATGGATAAGTTGTCCAGTTCATCAACAAAGCTTTTGTAAAGTAACTACATTTTTGTCACGTATTGAGTTAACGACTAAATCTTTCTGCGTAGCATAATTGGATTAACAGGCCTTCTTCACCTGCTTGGCTTTTCCATTTTGGACAGTTAAATCTATTGAACGATTATGGGTGTTAATTCAGTTAACTATGAGCCAAAAAATCAAGGTGCATCTCTTGAGTCTTAGCCTCTAAAAGGAGGCTGTGTGCTTGGTTTTCCCGGAATAACTTCAAGATTCAGCCTCTTAAATTTAGACTGGTTCTAGATCTTCTCCATCAAAGTGTCAAGCCCTTCAGCTGATCACATCTTGTTTTACCCTGCATTTGTTATTAGTCAAATGGTCTTTGAACAGGCTTATCTCATCTTTCAAAATATATTGCCTAATTTGGATTACATGCATGTGAGATCTTTTTGGAGGAAAAGCTTTAAAGGTGCTATTTGCTTTATAAAACCAAATGCCTTTTTAAAAGCAACAAACAGGTACGGTGGTGGTCTTGTGTTCTCTCATCTTGCATTCAACCACATGCTTCTGTTAATGTATCCTAAGGGGCAGGACTGCATGCATCCTGCAACATCATATGCTGCTCAAACAATAAACTATAAATGTAATCAAAATACAATAGAAATAGAAGAGGAGTTGGGAATCTGTGGCCTCAAGACCACATGGCCATCTGTGTCTGGATACAGCCATTGGGCTGAGACCCAAATTTACAGAACAAACCCTTTTATTATTAAGGTTGGATTCAATCAAAAGGCCACACTTGAAAACCTACAAGTCCATATTTGGCCTTGAGGCTGCAGGTTCCCAACCCCTGACCTCGAAAATATTTTATTTTAAAACTAAGTCAACATGTGGCCTACAGGGATTTTTATATATGAATTAATGATGATTTTTCTATATGAGTTTGACACCACTTGCCTAAGTACATTGGTACTTTTGACAGCCTTGTTGCTACTGTTAATTTATTGAGCTTGTTACCCACTAACACCCCCAAATCATCTTCAGATGTATTCCTATCTAGGCACTTCTCCATGTCCTATCCATTGGAAGTTGATTTTTTTTAACTGACTGTAGTTTAAATGAATTTTATAATTCTCCCTCTAATAAATTCAGCCCCATATTCAAACATCTGGAAACCCTTTAATTTCATCCTCCATTTACTAGTTCCTTATAAAAAAAATATGATCCTTTTCACTCTTATTTTGTAGTTTTGACCCCGCCTCTTTTATCCACATAATCACCTCTCAATTTTAATCTCTACCTGCTGATTCTTGGTTGCATAAAAACATTCCTAGACTGTACCATCCCCTCTAACTATTGTTCAAATCTCTCTTCTCTTTCACTGCCAAATTCCCTAGAAAAAGTGGCCTAAATTCTTAGCTTCCCTTTCCTCTTCTTTTATAATCTGGCTTCCAACCCTATCCCTCAATTGAAACTTCTTTAAAAAGTCAGTTTGGAAACTGGAGAGTATAGTTTAGGGGAATGAGAAATGAAGCAGGAACACCCTTCAGGCTATTAAAATAGCCCAGGACAGAGGTGAAGGAGGTCTGAAGGTGGTAAGCACGTGGCTCGAGAGAAGGTGAGGACAAGAGACATAAGGTCAAATCAACGAAATCAGACAACTTATTGGATGCTGGGATCAGAACGGAAGCGTTCTGGGTGATGGAGGTTGGTAACCTGCCTGACAGAAAGATGATGGTGTCCTCAGCACAAACAGGTAAATACAGATGAGAGGTGGGTTTTAGGGGTAAGAAATTTTCTTTTGGCTTTCCTTTGAATGCCTTCTATCCCATTTGCCCTCTATATTTTCTACTCTGTATATCTTGGATATACACAGTTCTTTATATGTTTTCTTCCCTAATAGAATGGGAGCTCCTTGAAAGCAAAAAAAGGTTTTATTTTTCTTTTTATCATCAGTGTTCAGTGTAGTGCCTAGTCTATAGTAAGTATTTGATAAATACTTTTGGACTGTCCGCCCAAGTGACTGAGTTTGGAATATCTCTGGGGAATCTAATTGGTTGGGGAAATAGCTAAATTGTGGTACATGAATGTATTGGCATATTGCTGTACTATAAGAAATGAATTGATGAATATAGAAAAGTACAGAAAGATCTATGAATTGGTGCAGATCAAAGAACATATGAACTAGAAAGGTTCAGAATACGCAGACAATTTTGATTACATAAAATTAAAGTTTTTGCACTGGTTGCAGCTAAAATTCAAAGAAAAACAGAAAATTAGGATAAATCTTTTTCCTGCAATAATTTTTCTCTAAGTCTCATTTATGAGAAATATTTGGAACTTAAACATATCAAAAGAATAAGCCATTCTCCACTTGATATGGTCAAAGGATATGAATACTTTTCAAAGAAAAATTCAAGCTAATATGGGAAATTAATCACTAATAATTAGAGTAATGTCAAAACAATCCAAGGTGACACTTTACATTCATCAGATTGTCTCAGTTGAGGAAAAGAAAATGATATGCTGGAAATATTGTGAGAAGATAGGTATATTAATCCAGTGTTGGTGGAGCTATGGATTGGCCTGACCATTCTGAAAATTTTAGAACTATGCCCCAAAAGCCATTGAACAGTATGCTTCCTTTGTCTCCACCCCAAAGATATAAAAGAAAAAAGGACCCATATGTACAAAAATATAGCGTCTCTTTGCATGATGGCAAAGAATTGGAAACTAAAAGAATGCTTCTTCATTGGGGAATGGCTGAGCAAGTTGTGGTCTCTGTGGTATAAGAAAACAAGAAGAGAATGGTTGAAGAGAAATCTGAGAAGATTTCTATGGACTGACACAAAGTGAAGTAAGGAGAACAGTTTATACAGTTATCAGTGTTATGGAGAAAAGGTTAAATGACTTGAGAACTCTGTCCTCAACGCTGATTTCCAGAGGACTCGTGGTCAAACATACTTTCCACCTCCAGACGGAGAAATGATGGATTCAGAATAGAAATTGAAACATATGCAAGAGCAGAATGGGCATTGTTAACGTATTATTTGCTTGACTGTACATTTTTGTAATGGGTCTTTTCCTTGCTTTCTCAGTGGGTGTGGGATGAGGAGGTGGGAGGGAGGAAATTTGGAACTAAAAAAAAAGTTGAATTTTTTTTAAAAATCTCAACAGAACTGGAGGGTGGGCCAACTCTAAGATAGCAAGCATTTCATTGGGGAAGTGTAACATTTTTGATTTTTAAAAAAATCCTTTACATAACAAGAATCATCTTAGACATTCCTTGACCAAAACTTAGTCAACATTAAATCTCAGATTTTTTCATATAAGTTTTTGTTCTCTATCACTGATCCGAAAAGTTAATGGAATTTTAGAGGGCAATTTTAAAAGTATAGTCTTGAAGACAAGGGAGGTGTAAGTATCAGAGTACTCTAAAAGTTATTCATGACCTACAACACTTTATTAATCAGTATATGGAAGATACTCAAAACATTCCATATGAAGATCAGTTTGAACTGTAGCAGGTGGGAGACTTGATAGCTGTCAAGTAACAGATCTGTCACATAGAGACATTACTTAGTCCTAGAAAGGAGAATTGAGAATAATGTGTGGAAATTAAGTAGATTTTTGGCTGATTTTTTTTTTTTAAATGAGCAGTTAGTGCTACGATATGTCCAAAAGTGAAATGGTCTGTTTCAGAATACAGTGAATTTCCCATCACTGGAGAGTTTCAGGAAGGCTGTAGATAATCCCTCGTTGAGATTGTTAAAAGCTTTACCTAGCATATGTTTTGGACTAGTAATTAATGGTAAGAGATCTTTTTCTTTTCCCCTAGACATGGGAGAAGTGTAGACACAGAAACTTCATCAAGGAAGAGATAGAGACAATCTTTGTCTTGGTTGATTGTAAAAGCATCTGCAGTTCTAATGTATGGAAGGAAAGAAGGAAGGCTTAACCAAGAAAACAATAGGAAGTAATAATGCCAAATTTAAAGCAGGAGAGGTTGATTTCAAATCACAAGGGAAAAAAATTCAATCAGATGTAAAGAAATGTTAGCAATGGTTGAAGAGCACAGGGCCAGTGAAATAAGGTTCAAACTTCTGTTACTAAAAGGCCACCACAAGTGACATCATAAATATCATATCTATCCTTTTGTGCATGTGTTTGTGACAACTGTCTGCATTCAAATAGAAGTAAGTCAGATGTAATATTTTCCAATGGCTAACGTGCTAACACATGTCAAATGCTTAGAGAAGAAGAAACCTTGCAAAACACCTGGATGCATCTAGAGTCTACAAAAATCTGGAGGGAAAAAAGTACATACTAAACTGGTATGTTCTAATCAGTCTTGAGCACTTGGCCAGACTTCTACATAGATGAGAGTCTAAGGAAGACCAAAACTCTACAAAGGGACTTTTGCAGTTGGACAAGTGCCAGATGGACATGGAAAACACTGTTCTATTACTCAGGGCACAGCAAACAGAAATTTAATATTGATTATTCCAAATTACTCCTGCTTTAAAACTACACACAGAATTGTTCTCCCCTGGCCAATGGAAAATATTGGCTGTGTTTCAATTTAAGGAAACCAATCCTTAAGTTAAATGACTTGCTTTCTGTAAGATCAACTTAAGTCATTCCCGACTTTTCCCTCGGAACTTAGATTTATGCCATGCCAAAAAGCACAGCATCCCACACAGATTCTACCGGAACTGTTAGGCATTCTTTCCTTCATCTGTGTTCCTTCCAGCAACCAAGACCTCTCTGAGCCCCATACCCTACATTGTGTCTCCCTCATGTATCATGCTGTCTCCCACCAAGGGCCTTCAAGGCAATTTAGCTAATCTCCTAAACACATTATCTTAATAGGAGAAACTGATTCCTTTCAGTTCCTTTTCAGTCCTTTCCTATCAGTGATATTCCTTTTGTTGTATTCCTCAGTATTTCCAAAGGAGCTGTGATTTCACTGGTGTGGAAGAGACATTGGTTCAACTCCTTAAATAAAAATCATAAAACACCTTATAATTGTCATGAATTGTACATAGTGCTGCTTGGTAATCCTGGTAATGAGCTACTCTAAAATACAGGAGAGTAGATCATGGTGAACATGGACACAAAGGCTGGATGGTGTAGAACCTGCTAGAACTTACACTCTGTGGATATATATTCCAAGAACCAGAATCACCTCAACATAAAGCGTTAAAGTAGGATCTTTCTGATTGCACTCTATAAGTTACATTTACTAAAAATACAGATATGATTAAAATGTAATAATTGAGATTCATGTAAAATAAATATCAATGAGAAAGATATTTTTATAGCTTGGTGAAACTTGGCAGAGCTAGTATTCTGTTGGTTTAAGCTTCAGGGTCCTCTTTCTGCCAGGTTGCATCAAATTAGAACTTGGGTGGAAAATATGTATTTAGATATATATCACATAATGGGGGTTTTCTTTGCCTAACAGGGTACTGGCCCTGTTGTGATCAAGTGTACTCCATTGTAAACACATTAAACTCCACTCTCTTTCCTAGAACCAGCGGTATCTGAAAGCAAAGGAAATAAGTGGTAGTGTAAAGCACTAAATATTTTAGCAATGTCACCTACCTGAAGGGCCCTTCCTTTAGTCTCAATGGGGAGTGTGAATGCAGAAATGGCACATACAACGCAGACAGATGAGAAAAGACACAAGGCTCCCAGAAATGACGCACTCATAAGAACCTGCAAGTGACCAAGAAAGTAAGTCAGCTGGCTACATCCTCTAAGAGTCAAGGGTGTAGCAGGACTCCTATGGGCTGAAGAGTGGTGGAAAAGCCATATGCAGGACCTGAAGTTAGAGTCAAGGGACCTGGCTCTGACTTTGGGCAAATCACTTCATCTCTCCAAATCTGCTTCCTCCACCATGAAATAAAGGGAGTTCATAGTAGATGACTTTCTAAGATCCCTACATCCACTCCTATATCCTGTGCACTTGCTGTTCAGTCACAGTTTTAATATTTTACAATTTTCAAGGCACAACCTGCCTGAGACATAGTACATAGTATCTTAACACACCTGTCACTTCGTTTTAGAGATTTAGATTGTGATATGTCTGCAGTCACAAAAGTGTTGGAGTAGGGCTCTGCACATCGACTGGTACAAACACCATGTCGCTGCTTCTTCCTGCAGACAGGAGGAATTTCAAAATCCTTACCAGTCCATGTAAAAATCCAATAGAATAATTCTATAAGGTGCTTAGCCAGTGCCTAGCACAGAGTAGGCATTTAATAAAAGCTTGTTCCGTTCCCTTCTTCATCCTCCATCGTTTCTCTCTGACAGCTCCTTGTTCTCTCCATCTTTTTTGGAGTTTATAAAGAACAGTATATTTTTTAAGACATCTGTTCCATAGAGAATTAAATCAATTACGATCAGACTATCCAGGGCCATATTAATATTTAAAATGTGCTTGATCTGGAAGGGAACTTACAGATCAACTTGTCCAATTTCCTCACTTTATATAGATTTGGAACCTGACAGATTAAAGTGACTTAACCTTCCTTACATAACTCATGCACCCCCTTGGCAATACAATGAATCCTATGGGCCCCTTCTCAGAATAATAGTACTCATATGCGCACATTATTTCATAATTATATTTTCTAAAAACTTTCACATTTTTAAAAAATTTTTGAGTTCCATGTTCTCTCCCTCCTGCCCCTCCACCATGCCTTGAGAGGATAAGCGATGCATTAGTGTAAAGTAATGCAAGGTGTTTCCATATGCAAAATAATATTTAAATTGAAGTACTAAATTTCATTTGGTAAAAATGAAGATGTAATTCACACTCCCAGACATACACACCCCTCAATCTCAATTCATGGACCCCTGGAAACATCTGCAGACCCCAAGTTAAAATCCTTTGAACTGGAGCCAAACTACCTTCTGTTCATCACCACTGAGAGAGCAGAGACCAAGTGGTAGAGCAAGAGATGACAATTTTGCTTCAGCTCTCACAAACTCCTCCACAATGACCTATAAAGCACACCTGGCTGGAAAGCCAAGAAAAAGTCACATTGAGTCATTTTTCCAACCCAAAACAGCATGGGAAAACAAACTGGCCTATGACATTGGGGTAGGGACTGTCCAGAAGTGTAGTACAAACCAGTGGTAAGAGGTGGAAGTAGCAATGTGGAGCAACCCAGAATCCCTTTAATACTAGGAGCAGGAATGGGTGCCATCTGGCACCTCCATCAACTGGAACACAGTTTCAGGGCAGAGAGGAGTAGTCATGATTGTGAGGGAGCAAGGGTTTTCTCCATTAAGAAGCAGGGAACTAGTTCTAGAACCACAGTTGTATGACTGAGTCAGAATAGAGTGGGGACTCATTTCTGACCTTTAATTATGTACATTGGCATGCAGCAGAAGAGAGCCACTACTCCCATCTCTTTGAAGCTATGGAACCTCCCAGTTGGCTTATTATGACCCAGTCAAGCAGTGGTCTACAGAACCTTAAGCCAGCACGCCCAAACTGGGTCAGGAATTTGCAGTAAGAGGATCAGAAGGGTGATAAATGGACCCATTCCCAGATCATACCACTTTGGAAGCACTGAAAACTTACAGATCTCCGGACTCAGCCAAGAAAGTAGCAGAAGGACATAAATGACACTCAGGTCAGAGATGAGCAGAGCACAACTACAACATAAACCCCAGTCAAATAAGCTGGGAAAATGAGGGCAACAAAGAGGGAACATGGCCATGAAAAGTTAGCATGGTAACAGGGAAGCTCAAGATGCAAATTCAGAAGAAGACAAAGACTTGAAAACATCTATAAACAAAGCCTCAAAAGCTGCAGATTGGACACAAGGCCAACAAGAATTCCCAAGGTTGAGAAACCAATTTTTTTTAAAGTAAATTATTTTTAAAGTCAAGAGCTGTAGAGAATAAATTGAGGGAGGAAATGCTATGCAAGAAAATTATTTAAATAGAATTAACAAGTTGGTAAAGAGGTACCAAAAAGTGCTGAAGAGATTCCTTTAAAATCAGAATTGGAATGCTGAAGAAAATAATTCCTTAAAAAAGCAGAATTGTCTGAGAGGAAGCTAATAACCCAAGACATTCAGAAAAAGAAGCTTGAAAAACAGAAGGAAATGTGAAATATCTCATCAGAAAAACAACTGACCAGGAAAAACATAGCCAAGAGAGATGACTTAAGAATCATTGAACTACGTGGAAGCCATGGACAAAAAAGGAGCCTAGACGTGTTGTAAGAAATTAAAAAGGAAAACTGTCCAAATATCTTAGAACCAGAAAGCAAAATCAAAATGGAAAGAATGCACCAGTTACCTTTTAAAAGAAATCCCAGCATGAATACTTCCAGGAATATTATAGCCCAAATCCAGAACTCTCAGATCAAAGAGACAGAAAGACATAGTTCAAATACCATGGAGCCAAGGTCAGCATCACCCCAGATTTAGCAGCTGCCACTATAAAGGATCAGAGGGCTTTGATTATGACATTCAGGAAGGCCAAGGAGCTAGGATTACAACCAAGAGTAACTTATGCAGGAAAACAGTGTAGTGGGGGTGGGGGAATTAATGACATAGAAGACTTCCAAACATTCCTGATGAAAAGACCATAGCTGTACAGAAAATGACATTCAAATCCAAGACTCAAGAGTAGCATAAAATATTAAACATGAGTGAGAAATCATAAGGACTTAAACAAGGTTAAACTGTTTACATCCCTATAGGATGATATATGTAACCCCTCAAATGTAACCCCGTCATCACTCAGGCTATTTGAGGGAAACTATTTGGACAAGAGGGCATGAGTGTGAATCTATTATATTGGGACAATCTCAAAATTTGAGGGTTTTTTTCCCCCCACTTCAAGCCCAAATTTATCTCTTTGCAACTTCTGCCCATTGTTCCTAATTCTCTTTTGCAATCAAGCCTAATCCTTCTTTCACATGAAAACACTAAGTATTTGAGGACAATTATCTCTATCTCTACCCCTAACTTCTCATCTCAGGGCTAAATAACCCAAGTTCCTTCAACCTATGCTTATATGGCATAAGGACATGAGCATTGGTGACAAATTATAATAAAATGCCAGAAAAAAATGTTCAGATTAGGGTATATTGGTTTTGAATTTGTAATGTGGGTATTACACTGACCCTCAATTCTCTTTAGGTCTCTCTCACAAGACTGGGACTAACTCACCTCAAACTGTACGCTGGCTGATCAGGGTAGTTGCCTTAATAAGTTACAATACACTCTTAAGAGTCCCAGAGGTTACTCTGGGGTGGACTGAGAGACATAGATCTACTCACTGAGCTCCTGCGTCCCCACCAGTGTGCTTCCCATTTAAATACTATCTGTCAGGAAACATTTACTAAACAAAAAAGATGAAGCAAGAATAATCATAAAATAAATCCACCCATAAACCTGGATCATACTCCCTCACCAATGGTACAGTGTTTTTGTGGGAGTGGGCACAATAATAAACCTAGCACTGAGCTATGAATGAGAAACTCAAGTACTTATGACCCTGGACTCCAGGCCTTGGTGGACAAGACAGTCCAAACCTCTCTCCAAAGAGAGGGGGAACGGTCTAGCCTATC
Organism: Bettongia penicillata ogilbyi; assembly: GCA_023548195.1. Taxonomy (NCBI): domain Eukaryota; kingdom Metazoa; phylum Chordata; class Mammalia; order Diprotodontia; family Potoroidae; genus Bettongia; species Bettongia penicillata. The sequence continues at coordinate 2,511,498 of JAJHZJ010000229.1, forward strand.
ACTTCCCAGGAGAGGCTATTATATATAAGTAGATCTGTCCCAATGGGCACAATCTTGCCAGGGTTTGGGGGGGCTTTGGGAGGCTCAGAGGGATCAAGTAACACCCAATATCACCCAACTAGCAGTGACTGAGCCAGGAATTGAATACATCCAGTGTTCTTCCCATCGTTTCAGACTGCCTCACTCCACAAAGCTGCTTATTTGTCTATTAGGAACAGTTAAACTAGATCATGGTAAGGCATGGAACAGATACAGATACCGGCCTTAAAAGAGACTTGGACATAAGCATGCCCAGCTAAGTCAACTCAGTTGAATTCAACAAACGTTAAGCACATACTAAGTATAATTTGAGGTAGTTAGGTGGCACAGCTCAATAGAACATTGGGCCTGGAGTCAAGAAGACTCATCTTCTTGAGGTTCAGATTCAATCTCAGTCACAACCCTGTTTGTCTCAGTTTCGTCGTCTGTAAAATAAGCAGGAGAAGGACATGGCAAACCACGCCAGTATTTTTGCCAGGAAAACCCCAAATGGGGTCACAAAGAGCCTGAAACGACTGAACAGCAATAACAAAGGCATAATATGGCCCTTCTGCCTGGTGCCAAGGACATAAGACATTTCCATGTCTGAAATGCATTGCCTCTTCACTTCTTAGGATCATAGATTTAGATCTTAGGGACTGTGGAGTCCAATACTCTCTTCCTCATTTCCCCCACTAGTAGTACTCTCTCACCACTGCCCCCAATTAATATTACTTGGTATATTTTATAAAATTTGCTTTCTATGTATGTGCAGCATCCCTTACATAAGTCATGATTTCCTTGTGAGCAGCAACTGTTTTATCTTTCTATCCCTTGGTGCCTAGCATGGTGTCTCATGCATAGTAGGTGCCTACAGACATTTATTGAATTTACTGGTCATTGCTCTCAAGGGGCTTGTAATAAAATGTGGGGAAAGATGTGCACTAATATCTATGATACCGGTGGGAAATGAGGACAGCAAGAGAAAGCTCTAGGTAAAGTGTTGAGAGAAATTTGAGAAGGGAGGGATCGTTTTTCACTAAGGGAGTTGGGGGCAGGGAAAGGAATCATCAGGAAAACTTTTGTGAAGGGAACACCTGAGCTGGGCCTTGAGGGAAGGGAGAGACTTCACCAGATGGAGAAGTCCCTTTCAGGTAATGGGAGGCCATGCAAGAAAAGGACAGGACAAAGCCACAGGATGGAAAATACATCAGAGGGCATAGTAAAAGGTGAGTCCTATCCCCTTTGCTGGGATTCTGCCTCCTATCACTTCATAATAACCATCATCTGATACCTTTTCAAATTCCCCTTGGCTGGGGGTGGGTTCTTATTGCTATGCCTTTAACTTTTAACCTGTGTCCCCCACCCCACCCTCACCACCCGTACCAGTGATTCTGGAGTGTTTAGAAGATGGATGGAGGTTGCCTAATCCCAGATAGAAACACACACCCATTCTAGAACTGCCTCCCAAAGATTAGATATCCCATTATCATTTTTATATGTTTTCCCAATAATAAAATTTTCAACATTCAATTTTTTTTTTAGTTTTGAGTTCCAAATTTTATCACTACACCCCATCCCCATTCCCTCCTCTCTCAGACAGTAAGTAATCTGATATAGGTTATACATGTGCAATCATGATACCTCATTATCTTAGTACATTTTATCATTAAGAAAGAAACCTACAAGGACAGGTCATCATTTGTCGTTGAAAGGTGACTGCACCTGGGATGAAGAAATATGTCTGTGAGTTTGAAACTTTGAGGATCAGGATTGTTCCCCTGAGTTGTAAATAGGCAAATATGCCCTGCCTTGGGGTGATTCAAACCCCTGGGATGTAGGTTTCTCAGTAATAAACCATACTTCCTGTGACAGCAACACCATCTCTGACAGGTCCCTCTTGGACCCTGAATCCCCCAAGGGGTTTTGCAACCTGCTCATAATAAGGCATAGCATCACCTCTTCTGTATCCCTCCCTTGGCACCCATGCATGCAGTTGTTACTAAACAGACTTTAGACTATTGCAGCTAGAAGAGGCCTTAGAGATTATTTGGCCCAACTCCATAATCTCACAGATGAGGAAACTGGGACTTACTAGTTAAAGCAATTTGTTGAAGGTCATGCTGCTACCATGGGCAAGAACTGAAACTTATATGATAGTGTGAGAAATAATTCATTAGGACCCCTATTCCAATCAGTGTTAATCAATTTTATATGATTCCATAGGGGCAGCGGCTATAAGTTCTGTATATCCCAGACATATAAACTGCAGGTTGTAAATTCACTTGCTTAATCATAGGAAGCTAGAGGACCTCTACCCTTGTTTTTCCTTGTCATAGTGACCAAGCCCAGCGTGACAAAGGTGATTCAGCTACATGGAACGTCTTCCAATTTATTTTTGTACCTCTGAATCACTGGTTCAACACAAACAGGTGACCATCTTATGACCACCTAGTCAGTGGAAATATTCCTTGCTTCACCCAACTTGTAAATTTATTTTAGCTTATGTATCATATGTCAACCAATGGGATTCTATATTTTACCATGCCTCTTTTGCATATTTGGGTATCAAATTCTATAAATATAAGACTAGTTCTCTTTCCACTACATCCTGCTGCCTCCCTGTGTTACTGAATGACTCAACAGATGATGGTCTTACTCATCTCATCTTTGAGTAGGGGGCACAGAACCGTTTTCCCATAGGATTATGGATTTAGAGGTGGAAGGAACCTTAGAGGTTATCGAATCCAACCCTCTCCTTCTACAGATGAGGAAATGAAGACTTCTTTTTTAGTCATTTCAGTCATGTCCAACTCTTCATGACCCTGAAGGAGGTGGCAGTGGAGGTGAAAAAATGGGGATCTTAGGAATCTTCAAATTAGCTATTCCTCAGTCTTATTCTGCCTTCTCTTGACCATCTCCTGTCCAGCTTGGATGCTCTTAACATCAACTATTGACATTCTTCCCTTCATTCAAATAACTTTGCCAAAAGGAACGGCTAGGAATATTTGGAGTTTTCTTGGCAAAGATACTGGGTTGCTTTGCCATTTCCTTCTCCAGGCCATTTTACAAATTGGGAAACTGAGGCAGAGTTAAATGACTTGCCTAGAGTCCCAGTCAGTGTCTATGGTCAGATTTGGGGATTTGAACTCAGAAACCAAAGTCTTCCTGACTCCTGGCCCAGCATTCTATGCACTATGGCATAGAGTTGGCTGCCCCAACCATGACAGAGAAGTTAAATTACATTTCCAAGGTCATGTAGCTAATAAAGTGTCTGACATGGGATTTAGACTCATGTCCTTTTGAGGTTAAGTCTGGCACTTTGGCCACTAGAGTTTCTCTTCATTTAGGTGGGAAAAAAGTGATGGCTCAAGGAAATTTCTAAGCATGGCAGAGTGGAGTTTTGGATTTAGAGTCAGAAGACCTAGGTCAAAAATTTGGCTCAGCTACTTAAAATCTTTGGCCTTAGGCAAATCCTTTAGTCTCCCCAGGTCTGTTTCCTCTTCTCTAAAACGAAGAAGTTAGACTAGGCCCTTTTCAATTTTATTATACTCTAAGGAAAATCTCTGGTCATGCTTCCCTTCTGAAGATTCCTAAGATCCCCATTTTTTCACCTCCACTGCCACCTCCTTCAGGCTCACTGCTCTCATTAGAGTCTTACCTGGGCTATAAATGGAGCCACCATCGCACCAATTCGACACAAAGCACCACTTGTTCCCATGCCCAGAGCTCGCATAGTGGTGGGATAGACCTGCAGCAGAAATTGAAAGGAAGAGAAGCTTCAACGAAGAATTAAAGACCAAGTCCTTGTCTCCGTCTCTACCTTCCCCAGTCCAGGATCTGCACCCTTGAGACTGTGTATCGACCTGAAGGATATTGAACAGCACCATTTGGCAAAGTTATTTAAATGAGGGGAAGAATGTCAATTGTTGATGTTAAGAGCATCCATGCTGGACAGGAGATGGTCAAGAGAAGGCAGAATAAGACTGAGGAATGGCTAATATCTGATACTACAGGTGATAGGGAGCAACTCTAGTTTGAATAGGAGGGTGAAATAGACATACTTTAGGAAAATTGATTCAGTAACTGGGGGATGTATAGAAGGGAAAGAGTCAAAGTAGGGAGAACAACTACAGGCTATTACAATAGTCTAGGAAAGGAGCAGCTAGGTAGCTCAGTGGATAGAATGCTAGCCCTGGAGTAAGGAGGACTTGAGTTCAAATGTAGCTTCAGTCACTTACTACCTGATTGCCCCTCTCCCCCCAAAAAAGATAATGTCATTAAAGAGCTTTATGAATGTCAGCTATTGTAATTTTTTTTAAACCACAATAGTCCACACAAGAAATGAGTTCAAGAAGTCTAGTTTGTCAGAATATCAAGTATTGGATTATGATATGAATAAGGGTGGAAAGATTTGAGTCAGGTTGTAAAGAGCATTGAATGCCAGGGGAAAAGTTTGTGTTATTCTAGAAAAAAAGCAGGGATAATAAAAACTTTTGAGCTGAGAAGTAAGGTGACCAGATTCTTAAGTATACTCAGACTACTTGAGCCACTATGTGAAGAATGATTCTCAGGAACCAATATGAAACAAGTGTAATTGTTTTTTCACAAAAGGATTCAAGGGCCTTCTTCTCCAGTCATGAAGAGAAAGCAAATTAGGAGTTTGGAGAAAACTGAAATATACACAATACTCATTTTTTGGAGGGAGTGGGGGATTTGGGGAGGCAATTGGGGTTCAGTGACTTGCCCCTGGTCACACAGCTAATAAACTGTCTGAGGCCACATTTGAACTCAGATCCTCTCAGCTTCAGCACCAGTTACTCCATCCACCGCAACACCTAACTACTCCCTCGTTTTTAGGGACATACAACTTCCAGACATTTTGCAGCCACAAAGAGAAAAACAAGTCTGAAGGAAATCAAAATATACACATTACTTGTTTTTTCAACTCACTAAAAAAATTGATCTAACATCTGTTAGAGGAGAAACATAAAGATGTCTTCAACATAACTAGTTTGCATGTTTAATTATCCAGTTTGGGGCATTACATTTAAAAATAGAATTGAGGCAACTTCATGTCTTTTCATCTAGATTACAGGTTAGTTGATTGCTCCCTATCTTCCTGACTAGCTCTCAAAGGATAGGAGTAGATGACAGTCACATCAGCAAGGGTGATTGCTCTCTGTATCAATTTGCCTCTGGGAAGAACCCTAAATCCCCAAAGCCGCATTTCCTTTGTTTTTAAGCAGCTCATTGACAGCCTCCTCAGCTCTCCAGTTTTTGCCTGTTTCTCATTAATCTTTAGAAAATGGAGAGATGCCAAATTTTGACCCAACTTGTCACAAAAAGTGAAAGCATTACAAAGGAAATCCGATTAGCACATTTGTAATTGTTGCCTTGGATAAACTATTTTTAAAGCTCATACCCAAACTAGATAATTTTAGAAGTAAACTTGTTATGCCAAATACTTTTTAATGTTCTTACTCTAACAAATGTTAGAATTATATTTTTTGGTGAGCCTGTGAGAGTTGAACACATTTCAATTTCCTCACATTTCTTTTTTTTCCCCCTCTGGCTTCAACATACCTGGAAATTGAATGTGTCTAAAAAATGAGTACTGCATATATTTCGATTTCCCCAAAACCTTATTTGTTTCTCTCCATGGCTGCAAAATTTCTGGAAATTGGACATCTCTAGTCCAAACAGACCACATTTCTTTCTAGCCCTTGAAACATTTGTTTTTTTCTAATTTAAGTTAATGAAATGAGTTGTTAAATTTGCTGATCTATTTTCATCCAAAAGTTTTGTTTCTTTGTGAGGAGTGTTGCCCCTTTAAGAAAATGTCTGAAAATTTTTTTTTAATCTACCAAGTTGGTAGAGTCACTTGTCATCTATTTCCTCTAGAACTGGAAAGGGGAAACTTTCCCTTCTGTGGAACCCTTCTGCCCTCAAAGGGTAAAGCAGGAAAAAAAAAAGTCTAATTCCTCCTGTCTTGGAAAACCCTTATTCAAGGTCTCCTTTACATAGAGGTAACTTCTGTTTGACTTTTGAACTAAAACAAGAGCCCTTAAGCTGGGCTCCAAAAACTTGATATTTTAAAAAATACTTTGATAGCTGTGTTTCAGTATCATGTTTCTTCTATGATCCTATCTTTTTTATTTCACCGATTTAAAAATATTATTCTTAGTACATAAGATTTCACTAGACAGCCAAAGGAATCCACAGCACCCAAAAAAGGGAAGACCCCCATATCTTGAGTTTGGGTATATCCTCCTATCCTAAAGCCTGGGTGTGGAGGGAAGGTGGCATGAGCTGAATTTCTGAAAATGCATGAAGGCAAAAAATGTCCTTTCCCCACAACAATATAAAGTTAGAAATCCTTCCTGAGCGTCATTTCATTGGGATGTATTTAGAAAGTCATAAAAGCTTTTCAATCTTAAAAGGAACCTCTTAGTGGAGGGTGAGGAAAAGTTGCCCATGGATGGCCACACACTTTAAATGATTTATCAAAAGCAGTTTCAATCACTTTACCCATCAGACCTCTTCAGAAAGACCAACCTCAGCAGTATAGATATAGATGGTATTGAAATTTGCTGACACCAGGGCCCTCAGCATGAAGAGGAAACCAATCAGGCCTGTACTAGAAAAGAGAGAATGGGAGAAAAAGGAAAAAAACGTTATTAGCCTAGAGTCACCATTAAGGCAATAAAGAAGTATTTACAGGGCCACCAATATGTCTGGGTTTTTGGTGGATTTTTTTTTAATCAAAAATAAATGGATGCATCATCACTTGGCTAGAAGGGAAATATAAGAGTTCCATTGGCCCTTTTGTTAGGTCCCCAAATATGGGATTCTGGGCCAGGACTCCCTCCCCTTCAACGAGAACCTTTTCTATTCCCAAGCATTCCACTCTAGCCTAGAACTTTCCATACAGGAGTGAGGGGAAATGAAAGAGGGATATCCCTGCTCCCCTACTTCCACTAGGTGCAGTTCCGCCAAGTTCCATAGACTTTTTAAAAAATTAAAATGATGCTACTGAGCAGAACAAGACCCTTCAAAAGGAGCTCTTGGGGTCACATAGAGGAATAGGGATAAGACATGGAATTTCCTTGGTGAGGAAACTTCATCTTATCAAAGCAGGACATCACCTCTGCAAATAATATCTTATGGAGTTGCCTAGAGCAGTCGCCCAGAATCTCTTAACTCACATTTGTAAGGAGTAGGACTTAAACCTAGGTCTTTGTAGTTTCATGTTGCCTCTCAGGTATGCAAGCTGCCAAAATTATCCAACCCACGCTCTGGGTCTGAAAATTTAACTTGCAGATAGACTTATGGTAACCTCTCCTAAAAGAGTTCTGATTTTCCCCCATAAATATGTAAGTACAGTGGTTTGTGCACCAAGTTGAGCATACTTCTTGGACACCCACCCTTCAACTGTAGAGGAGGAAGGATGGCATGTGGAGGATAGAATCACTGCTTAGAACAAACAAGCCCCCTTTCTTTTCTTCTTAATGTAGGCTAAATCTCATGATTTCCACATAAACACATCTTAAGTAGGCATTTTTGACCAGCCAGCAGATGCCCTGGAGAATTCTTATGTGACTTCAGAGGTTCAAAGAAAACATTTCCAAACCACTACTTTAAGAGAAACCACATGGAAGAGCAGAATTGGGATGGCTGGCTGACATATACTGGCTGCGTGACTCAGGAGAAGCCTTCGATTTCGTGCACCCTGGCCGCTAAGACTGGATATCTCCCAAGCATCTCAAATTTAACATGTCTGAAAGGGAAGGGGTACCACCATCCTCCTGGTCACCAAGTATACAATGTCAGCACCATCCTGGGACTCCTTTCTCAAACTCACTGCACATATCCAAGTACTCCTGTTTCTACCTTCCAAACTGCTCTAGTATATGTAGGTTTCTCTTTACTCATGCAGTCACCACTCTGATGCAAACCCTTATGTCCACAAACCTGAACTGTCACAAAAGCCTTTTGGTTAGTCTCTGAGCCTCAACCATCCAGTTCATCCTTTGCTCTGTCTACTAAAGTGATTTTCCAAAAGCACAAGGTTTTCCAGTTTACTGCACCCTCTACTCCCATTTAATAAACCCCACTGATTCCCTTCTCTCTGGATCAAATGGAAAATCCATTGTTTGGCTTTTAAAGTCCTTCAAACCTCACCCTCCCACACCTGCCTCTTTGTCCCTGTCCCCTCTTCTTAGAATGACTCTGTGATGCAACATCTCCCATGTTCACGTATTTTCACTGGCTGTCTGGAATGCTTGTCTTCCTTTACCTGTCTCTACCTCCTGGTTTTCCAACTTTCTTCAAGAATTGGTCAAATCAACCCAGGGACTATATGAACACAATTACAAGGCACTTTTTGCACAAATAAAGTCAGATTTAAGTAAGTGGAAAAATATCAGTTGTTCATGGGTAGGCTGAGCTAATATAATAAAATGACAATTCTACCTAAATTAATTTACTTATTTAGTGCCATACAAATTAAACTATCAGATAATTATTTTCTAGAGCTGGATAAAATAATATCAAAATTCATCTGGAAGAACAAAAGGTCCAGAATATCAAAGGGACTAATGAAAGGAAATGCTTGGGAAGGTGGCCTAGCTCCACCAGACCTCAAATTGTATTATAAAGCAGCAATTATCAAAACCACTTGGTATTGGTTAAGAAACAGAGGGGTAGACAAATGGAATAGACTTGGCACTCAAGACACAGTAGGCAAGGAATATAGCAACCTCCTGTTTGATAAACCCAAAGACCCCAGCTTCTGGGATAAGAACTCACTGTTCGACAAAAATTGCTGGGAAAACTGGTTAACTGTGTGGCGGAAATTAGGCATAGACCCATGCCTAACACCGTACACAAGAATAAAGTCCAAATGGGTACATGATTTAGGTATAAAGATTGATACCATGAATAAACTGGAGGAGCAAGGAATAGTGTATTTATCAGATTTATGGAGAAGGGAAGAATTTTTTGCTAAAGAAGCAATAGAAAGCATTATGAAATGCAAGATGGATAATTTTGATTACATTAAACTGAAAAGTTTTTGCACAACCAAACTCAATGCATCCAAAATTCAGAGGGATGTAGTAAATTGGGAAAAAAAATTTTACGGATAAGCTCAGGGATAAAGGCCTCATTTCTAGAATATATAGAGAACTGACTCAAATGTATAACCATCCAAGTCATTCCCCAACTGATAAATGGTCAAAGGATATGAACAGGCAATTTTCAGGGGAAGAAGTTAAAGATATCTATAATCATATGAAAAAGTGCTCTAAATCACTACTGATTAGAGAGATGCAAATCAAAATAACTCTGAGGTACTACATCACACCTATAAGATTGGCAATCATGACAGAACAAGAAAATAATAAAAGCTGGAGAGGATGTGGGAGAGTTGGAACACTAATCCACTGTTGGTGGAGCTGTGAGCTCATCCAACCATTCTGGAGAGCGGTTTGGAACTATGCCCAAAGGGCTACAAAAATGTGCATACCCTTTTACCCAGCAATATTGCTACTAGGACTGTATCCCCAAGAGATTATAAAAATGGGAAAGGGTCCCACATGTGCAAAAATATTTATAGCAGCTTTCTTTGTGGTAGCCAAGAACTGGAAACCAAGGGGATGCCCATCAATTGGGGAATGGCTTAATAAATTATGGTATATGAATGTAATGGAGTACTATTGCACCATAAGAAATGATGAACAAGAAGACTTCAGAGAGGCCTGGAAGGACTTATATGACCTGATGCTGAGTGAAAGGAGCAGAACCAGGAGAACTTTGTGCACAGCAACGACCACAGTGTGTGAGAGTTTTTTCTGCTAGACTTGGAACTTCATAATAACACAAGAATTTACTGAAAAAAAATCCCAGTGATGGTTTTCTAAGGCAAAATGCCTTCCACACTCAGAGAAAGAAATATGGAAGTCATTCGCAGAATGTAGCAGATCATGTTTGTGTGTGTGTGTGGGTTTTAGTATATTATGTTTTGATTTGTTATATGTTTTCTTCCATTTATTTGAGTGTGACTACATAGCATGACTATAGTGAAAATGTGCTCAATAGGAAAGTATATGTAGAACATACAGAATTATATGCTGTCATGGAGAGGGACGGGGGTAGTGGGGGGAAGGTGTGGGGGGAGAAATTTAATTTTAAGGAAGTGATTGTAGAACATTAAAAAATAATAATAATAAAATTTAAAAAATTTAATTAAAAAAATAAAATACTTAATAAAATAAATTTAAAATGCAAAAAAAAAAAAAAAAAAAGAATTGGTCAAATCCCATATTCTCCAGAAACATTTCTGGGTCCCCATTTTCCTTCCCCTCCATCCTAAAAAAGTACCTTTAGAAATGACCTCCAATTCTCTCTCTCTCTCTCTCTCTCTCTCTCTCTCTCTCTCTCTCTCTCTCCTTCCCCCTCCCTCCCTCTCCCTCTCTTTCTCCCTCTCCATATGTCTTTTCTGAACGATTTTTTTCATGTTGTTTCTCCCATTAGAATATGAGCACCTTGAAGATAGGGACTGGATTTCTTTTTTCTTTCTTCGTGTCCCCAAACAGTTGCTAATCTGCATGAATAGACAGCATTTCCTCCAGGGGTGCTCCCTAACACTGGTAACCATCACAGATTTGAACAACCAACAGTCTACTGCTCCAAACACCCAAAGGAAGATACCTGGAAGTGCAAATATTGAGTAGCAGAAAGAACAAAGCTGTACATCCCATGGTGATGGAAAGGCTGATCCGTCTTCCCAGGAAATTGATGCCCAGAATATTCAAGGGATTTACTAGAAGAGAAGAAACACCACTAGTCCTTGGCATCTTAGAGAGCAGTTAGCATATTGCAACATTGACATGAACCATTTTTTGTCATTTCAAGATGGAAGCGACTTGACTCAAATTCCTTGTCTGTCGCTTCCTTGGTCCTGCCAGAAGCCCTTGATTTCTGTGAGACACAGGTGGAAGTCTACTGCATAGACAATAAATATTAAGTCATAGTCCAAATGCTTAGTTTAAGTCACCCCTCCAGTGAGGGGACAGGATCACTTTCAGTCAGAAAGTTAAATCTCTATTGGTTCTCCCCTGAGAAGCCTGGTGATTGAAGGGCCCACCTTGGAGTCAGCAGGATTACTTCTGGTTAAGGACAAATCACCTAATCTCTTAATGCCCCAGGAAGGAGCCTCTTAAATCTAAATTGCAGTTGCACTGATCATCACCTAGTAGAGGGAGTTAGTAGCATGCAAACTCCTTGAGAGTAGGGATTACTTTCTTTTATTTTGCTAATTCCCCTAGCACATATTGCCGAATAATCTCTTAATATTTTTTTTTTACCCTATTTGAGGCTTCTAGATTACACAGTGGATAGAACACTAGACCTAGACTCAGGAAGACTTGAGTTCAAATTTTACCTCAGGTATTTATAAGTTATATGATTCTAGATGTGTCACTTAACCTCTGTCTGACTCCATTTTCTCATTTGGAAAATGTGAATAAAAATAGCACCTACTTCCCAGGATTGTTGTTCCTAAGTGGGATAAAATAAAATAAACTTTATAAAATATCTTTGCAAACCTTGTAGCATACAAAAATCCCATTATTATTAATGCTGATTGAATTAATTTCAATTGCTGATTGAAAATAAAAAAAAAACCAAAGCATAATGATTCCACACCAAAAACTTCTTATACCAATAAAATCACCAATCCAGGCATTTTCTCTCCCCAATAAAAACAAAATATACAAATATTCATCTCTCCTAGTCATCACTATTTGAGGCACTAAATTCCTATAGTTTCAGAAAGTCTTGAGCTGACATTTCCCTGGCTCAAAGAATTGTCCCAAACCACTGTTTCCTGATCACCCTTGGATGTTACAAATCAGTTCTGGCAGAAATTGGGGAGGAAAGGAGAAAGTTACAGACTAGAGAGGAAGGGATCGCCAGGAGCTGGAAGATGAGGGAAGGAAGCGGAAGTGGCAAAGAAAAGGAGGAAAGATAAGAAGTAGGGCCAGTGATCTCCGGAGAAGTGGAGCAGAAGGGGAAGGGTGAGAGGGAAGGATGCCAAATGATCTCATGCACACTTGAAGATTCACAGGTGCAGTCATAAACACAAAGGGACAGAGAAATACAATTGCTTCATCAACAGAGAGATACCCACATACAGCCAGGTTGTCTTAGTCCTGTCTCACTTTTCATAATCTCATTTGAGGTTTTCTTGGCAGATATACTAGAGTGGTTTGCCATTTCCTTCTCTAGTAAATTAAGGCAAAGAGAGGTTAAGTGACTTGCCCAGAGTCACATAGTAAGACTCTGAGACTGGATTTGAACTCAAGTCCTTCCTGACTGCAGGGCTAGCTTTTTATCCACTGAGCCACCTAACTGCCTCCTATGCAAACAGGGGTCAAGTGACTTGCCCTATACATTCCCTTAATTCTCAATCACCCCTAAGAAGAGGCAGCCCCCAAATGTACCTTCAAATTGCTCAAGAAGAAGCAATATAGTAGTATAGTGGAAAGAGCATTGGCTCTGGTGGACCTTTGTTCAGATTCTGCCTGTCATTGTTACCTTAGGCAAGTCACTGAACCATTCTTGCCTCAGATCATCCACGACCCAAAACCCTCTCCCCTACCCCTTCCCTCAACACACACACAGACACAAAGGCATCACAGAACATTGACAACACACTGAATCACAGTCTTACTATTTGTAGGCACTCACATTAGCTAACTTATCACATTCTCTTGCTTTGACATATGCTCTATCTTCCACCCACTCAAATTCTGCTCCCAGTATACTCTATCACAAACACCCAGGGGCCAGTTACCACATTGTGTACTTCACTGATTACTAGCATCTGAAGAATGTCCTGATATATTTTAGGTATGTGTGTGTGTGATGGATAGAGGGAGAGTGGGAGAGAGAGAGAGAGAGAGAGAGAGAGAGAGAGAGAGAGAGAGAGAGAGAGAGAGAAGAAAAGGAAGGAAAAGGGGGGAAGAAAAGGGGAAGAGAGAGAAGGGGGAGAAAAAAGGGGAAGAAGGAGGAAGGAAGAAATGGTGGAGGAAGAGAGGGAGAGGAAAGGGGAGAAAGGACAGAAGGAGGGACAAATGGGGAGAGAAAAGGTAGAGGAAAGAGAGAGGGGGGGATATGAGAGGGGGAGAGAGAGAAGAAGGAAGGGCAGGGGGGGAAAAAGAGAGCCCATGAGCACAAAGGGAGAGAGAGAGAAAGCAAAGGGAGGGGGAAAGAGAGAAGAGAGCTATCCATAACAATCTGCCTTCCAAGTTCAATCTCCCAAGTCTAGAATCTTTGCTAAATTCCTCATTTAACAGAAGAACATGAAAACCTTTTGAATTCAGACTTTGCTAATATATGATGGTGAAAGTTCACTCCCCAAAAAAATAGTTTAGAAAGTATTTAGGATAGTCTTTGATAAACAGTTGGAAATAAATTCCCTTTTTTGAAATTTCAGTCTATCAAAGTCCAGTCTAGGTTCACTTGCTTTCTCCTCTATCCCAAGTGATTCCTGCACTGTACCTTTAACTTGTGGATCAGATAATGGCCAACAAAGATCATATGAACATAGATAGAGTTTTAAGGGAGCTTAGATGTCACTGGGTCCGATCCTCTCATTTTAAAGAAGAAACTGAGGTGACTTGATCACAGTCACACAATGTGTTTTGGAGGTGGAATTCAAATTGACATCTTCCAACCTAGCCCAGTATCCATTACATTGTGCTGTCTACAGTAATACTTTTATATCAATAGCACTTAAAATTCTACTGGTGGAAACTCTCATTTCCATTTAATTCCTTCAATTTATCTTTAGTTACTGTAATAAAGTCTCAGCCTAATGCTTCATCAGAGCATGAAGGTGACATGGAGTTTTCCAAAGTTAAAGTCTTTGGTAGGTCCTACCTTTCAAAGTAGAGAAGATTATACAGAGATCCCGTGCTGGACCTCAGAGATCGCTTAGTTCATCCCCTTCATTTTATAAATAAGAAAACTGAGCCCAGGGAGGTGAAGTGATTTTTCTCAAGGTCAAATAGGTAAGCATCAAAATCAAGATTTGAATTCACGTCCTCTGGCTCCAATCAGTGTTTTTTCCACCGTATTGCATTGCCTCTGAGGACTGACTAACCATGTCATGGCTATGTGTCCATCATCTGATAACCAACCTAGCTGAATTTGGAGACATTCACATAACATCAGAATAATAGTGATAATTATGGGGGCTACTTCAACTCACAGAGACCATCTTCTTATCTAAGGCATGGACAAGCTATGACCTGGATTAGCGGAGGGAAGAGGGCCCACACCAAAGAACACATTTCTCTTTCAAAGTACTGAACAAAGCAGCTTTCATTTACAACAGATAGTAGTTTAAAAGCTTCTTGATGTCATTGGTGTGGAAAACCCCATTCACAAATGCAAATTAATGAAAGCTATTTTTTAATTAAATTAAATTGTTTAAAATTTAAATTAAATTTAAAATTTTTGACTTTTTTTTTTTCAAATTCACTGCCTGATGAGAAGCATAGCACAATAGAGTGGTAGCTACAGAGTCGGGAGACCCAGTTTCAAATTCCACCTCATATACTTACTATCTGTGTGATCTTGGACCTTAAAAACTTACAGCTTAATGACTCATAGCCTCAGTCTCTTCAGGGGGTTGTTCTAGGTGGCCTCTGAGGTCCCTTCTCTACTGCACATCTATGATCATAGATTAAACACAGATGTCAGGTCCATGTTCCAAAGCTTTTTCAGCTATGTGGGACTTAACCAGCTATGGGTTCTTGAATGAGCATGAGGATGTTGACCACTAATGCCTGTAAGAGTACAAAGCACTTGCCATACATCCTCACAATAGGTGCTTACCCAGGATGGGAGAACGAATTCAAACTCAAGTTGACTTGATTCCAAGACCTAAGTAGGGTGCCACCTAACTGCCTCTACCGGCCAGCATCAAAGGATGTTTATATTTCTTTAAAACTGAGATTTTGTTAAACTGCCATTGCTGTCTTCCTGCTGTCCTGAATTGGGAAAGTCCGACCGTACCCAAGAGGACGATGGGGCCAGCTCTGCTGGGCAGCAGACTCGCTACCACTCAAGTTCTCGCCTTGTTTTGAGAACCTTACAGGCTGCTCTGCCACATAGGCATGTTAGACAAAGCTGAGACTCCTTACAGGCGATCTCTCCCAGCGTGCTGATGATCATGGTCTTGTAGTCTGAGGGAGCAAACAGGTGGCAATGACAAGGGCTCTTGCTTTCCTCCGACTCCTCACTCAGCACCATCTGGGTCTCAGCTTGGGAGCCGCAAACCAAGTCTCGCTCCAGTAACTCGGCACTGGCCAGGATGACTCCGTAGTATGCAAAAGAGATCCCAAGCCTGAAAACGCAGGGAATGAGGGTCAGGATTTGGAAACTTCCTTCCCCTCTAAGGCTAGGATGGGGGTAATAATACATTTTTTTAGAGGGAAATGAATTAGCCACATGAAAAACTTGTGCCTGTCCATATCACAGGTGGGGGCATGTAGGAATTCCCTATTTCCATTCATTAAGAAGTATCAATGGAAGATTAATTAATATAATCTTATTATATTATTAATTTCATAATGATTTGTTATTTTTATTTATGTTTCATTATCTTTATGATAATTTATTATAAAATTAAAATAATTTATAAATATTAATTAATATAATCTTAATATAGGATCATTATTATAATGGGAAAAGAATTAAATTCAGAGTCATAAGAAGAACCTTAGTCATTTTTACACCCACTGAAAATAGTTATCCCTTCCATATCTCGACTTATCCCATCACAGTTTCAGTATATTACAGGTCAGTATGAGAAATAAAATGGAAATTTGGGGAGATTTTTGCAGAAGCTGAAGATAATGCATGAAGGCCAGCAGATAACACATAAAAAGTTTAGAAACTCAGAAATGCATAAAAAATATATGTATAGTATTGTTAGACTATCAACATATTTTATCTTTTAATACCACAGTAATTTAGACTTCATCTCAGGTACAAAAGGCAAGGGCCAAACATTTTTATATTGATTTTCCCAGTTGCAGGGCCCTGTGCCTCTAATCCCCATGATATGGAAGGGATAACTGTACCTTGAAACCCACCTTTGACTCAACTTTGTAACCTGTGATGTGAAAGCAATACAAGAAGTAATTAAGACAAATGCAGTTGAAAAGAGTGGATCCATTATAAGAGTTCCCAGATGGGTGTTATTAATAGTGCAATGCAGACTGACAGGTTACTATTTTAAATAACTATTCTTGCTAACTAGATTGTCTCTGAAGTATATGTGTTTAGTTTTTTTTCTCTCTTTGAATTTCGATACTCTAGATCAGTACTGTCAAACTCAAATCAAAACAAATCAAACTATACATAAGAATCCCTACAGTTTGCATAATGACTTAGAAAATCATATATTTATATTATCAATGTTTATTGTATTTTTATTCATTTTATTAAATAGCTCCCACTTATATTTTAATCTGGGTGCTCTGTGAGTCATTAGGGATAGCATGGTTGATACCTCTACCCTAAGTCAAGGCTCCTAGTTTCAGTTCTGAGTCAAATAACCTGGATTCAAATTCTAATTCTGATGCTTATTAGCAAGTCGCTTTCTACTGTCTGGACCTCAGGTCTACTGGTCATCTCATCAGCTCCCAAGAATTCCATCATGATCTCAAATGTAATATATATTCAGCCCTAATTCCTCCCCTGACCTCTAGTCCTACACATCCAACTGTCTATTTAAGACACCTCTAACGGACATCTCTTGAATTCAATATGTTCAAAACATCCATTCAAAATCCTTCCCCACAAATCCTCCCTTTTTTCTAATTTCCATATTACAATCATCCCTTCCACATCGAGGGGGGCTAAGAGCATGTTACCTCCCAATCTGGAAAATCCACGTAAAATTTTTTGGCCTTCCCTTCCTACCAGAGAGGAAGTCTGAATTTTTTCTTTTTCTTTATGGGGTGTTGATGTTATACAATATTGTACATATATTTTAGGCACTTCTGAGTTTCTAAACTTTTTGTGTGTCATCTTCTGCTCTTTATATGTCTCCTGCAGCTTCCTCAAAACTCTCTCCAAATTCCCATTTAATTTCTTATGCCGACCCTTGATATACCAAAACCTCGTTAGGAAAGTCAAGATATGGAAAGAATAACTATACTATTTTCCTAGTTACCTAGTTGTCACAACCTAGTTATCATCCTAAATTTCTCACTCTCTCTTACTTCTCAAATCCTGTTCATTCTATATCTTTTATATGCCTCCACCTCTCCTCTGACATTGCCATCACTCTCACATAGGCCTCATGCCTAGACTGCTACAATAGCCCTTTGGTCAATCTCTCTGTCTACTACTCTAGTATCTCCCTAGCTAGCAAAGTGATCTTCCCAAAACAAAATACAGGTCTGACCCATGTGTCTGGCGCGCACACACGCACGCACACACACACACATACACTCCATAAATTCCAGTAGCTCCCTATCACCTTCAGGATCAAATATAAAATCCTCTCTTTGCCAACATCCTAGCCCAATTATTTTATATAACACCTTCCCAGTCTTTTTATATCTTGTTCTCCTCCACATATTCTGAGATCTGGTGACACTGGCCTCTTTGCTTTTCTTCACAAGTGATATTCCATCTCCAATTTGATGCCTTTCCACCTGTCCCCTAGGCCTGGAAATCTCTCTCTACTGATCTCTGCCTCTTGGCTTCCATGACTCCTTTCAATTCCCAGATAAGATTCCACCTTCTATAATAAGCCCTTCTCAACCCTCCTTAATGCTAGTGTCTTCCTTCAGATCAGCTTCAGGGTATCACACACACACACACACACACACACACACACACACACACACACACACACACACATACACACACACTTGTACATAATTGTTTGCATGCCATCTTCTCAATTCAATATGAACTCCATGAAAGCAGGGACTGTTTTTGCCTTCCTTTGTCTCCCCAACACTGAGCAGTGTCCGACACATTGTAGGAGCTTAATAAATGCTAGCTGACTGACCAATTCCAGTCATACTTCTCAATGAGAAAGCTTTACTGGTCATTATGCTATCTTCCTGGGCCAAATTGCTTGCTTGCCCCATATTCAGACTCCCTTCTTTCCAGGTCATACATCCCCCTCTGATGACACCCTTTACATGCTTCTCTTATATAACTTTCGTGGATCATACATTGAAACTTACTCATATTCAAGGATAAGAACAAGAAAAGAACATTTACTGAATTAAGTTACTATGAATAACCAACTACATCTGAAAGAGATAGGCAAAATTACTCATCCAGGGTTTAGAAACAATTTATCATAAAGTAAATTCTCTGTTGTCTGTCACCCTACCCAAAATAATCCTGTATTACTCAGAGATTTTCTTCAATTTGTGTCAATAGTTGAGAAAACTATACCTAAAATAGAACACAGCTAAATATAGTCACTGGCCAAAATGCTGAAAAGGCCCACAAGAGGGCAGTATTTCTCCATGTGAGCCTCCTGCTGTCCCTGACACCATTTTCTATGTCGCAGAGCAACAGCAGCAACTGAGGAAAAGATACCCCTTTATTTTACAGATGAAAAAACTAAAGCCTAAAGAAATAAAGTGATTTACCCAAGATCATTAGGGAAGAATATTTTTATCACTTTATAGAATACATTTAGTCAATGTTTAACATTAAAAAACAAACCAATCCAGAGTTCTCTCACCAAATACCAGGAGTATTATACAATGACATGATTTCTCAGCATACAGGAATGGTACATTTGGACATGAATGCAAGAACAAACAGCATTGATTTTTAAAAATAAAGAAAAGAATTTTTTAGGAGTTCCAGTTCAAAACTGGAACCTGTAACTGACATTTGAGGGACGTAGTATGATGTAGCTGGAAGAATTCTGGATTTGGAGTTAGATGACTTAGGTTTGAATCACGGTCATCTGGGTGACTTTGGGCATATCCAAGTCTGAGTTTCCTCATCCATAAAACAATGGATTTTTATTAGATGACCTCTAAGTTCCCTTCAAAATCTCTATCCATGATCCAATGATCCTACATTATAAGTAAAGCCCTTCTATGAAGTTATAAAAAGAATTAGAGATGAGAGTACATTTTCGGCAACTAGGTGGCATAGTGGACAGAGTGCAGGGCCTGGAGTGGAGAACACTCATCTTCCTGAGTTCACATCTGGTCTCAGACACTTACTAGCTGTGTGACCCTGGGCAAATCATTCCTTATCTATAAAATAAGCTGGAGAAGGAAATGGTAAACCAATCCAGTATCTCTGCCAAGAAAACCCCAAATGGGGTTATAAAGAGTCAGATATGGCTGAATGACAACAAAAGTACATTGGGTATAATAGGCAATTAATAATACGTGTTTGTTGAATTAGAATCATGGTTCTGTAGTCTTCATATTTTAATCTATGTGATATATGTACATGTATACATATAAAATTAAAAAATTGTATTTACTTAACTAGAACTAGCCATATTAGATAATAGAGAATGTACTGTGGTAACATTTCTATTTTAGTCGAATTCACCTTATCAGATTTGACCCATAGGATAAGAAGGAGCAGCCTGAATAAATAAGCCTGGCTCCTGAAAAAGCACCTCAACAATGCTGGAAAGTTTCCATGCCAGACCACACCTATTCATGAAGTCATTCTCCTGAAATAATGGGGCTAGGGTAATTGCCAAGTTCCCTTGTTTGGGATCACTGTTAGTCCTAACTTTGGGGTCAATCATCAGGAGCCCTGTAGTAACATGAGTAGCTATTAGAAACAGTCGCCATGGTGAGTTATCAATCAGCCGTGGTTTATTCTTCAATTTCAGATGATAATCACACACCCTATATCCAGCATGCACTATAACCGTTTCTTGCTCACTTTTTGTTGTCTTGGGCAATCATAAAATCCCAAACAGAGTTTGAAGGGACCTCACAACTAATCTAGTTCAACTTCCACTCAAATCATGAAGCCCTTCTACAACACTGCCAGCTCAGCCTCCACTGCCAAGAAATTCACTATATCCCTGGCCAAGGCAGTCCATTCCCCTTTGAAACTGCTCTGAGATTTCTATTTTTTTTTAAATATGAATTTATTTATTTAACTTTTTACATTCATTTTCACAAAATTTTGGGTTCCCAATTTTCTCCCCATTTATCCCCTCCCCCCACCCCAATACACCAAGCATTCTAATTTTCCCTATCACCAATCTGCCCTCTCTCCTATCATCCCTCCCTTCTCTTGTCCCCATCTTCTGTTTTGTCCTGTAGGGCCAGATGACTTTCTATTCCCCATTAACTGTATGTCTCATTTCCTAGTAGCAACAACAATACTCAACACTTGTTCCTAAAACTTTGAGTTTCAAATTCTCCCCATCTCTCCCTCCCCACCCATTCCCTTTGGGAAGGCAGGCAATTCAATATAGGCCATATCTGTGTAGTTTTGCAAATGACTTCAATAACAGTCGTGTTTTGTAAGACTAACTGTATTTCCCTCCATCCTATACTGCCCCCCATTGTTTCTATTCTGTCTTTTGATCCTGTTCCTCCCCGAGTGTTGACTTCAAATTGTTCCCTTCTCCCATTGCCCTCCCTTCCATCATCCCCCCACCCTGCCGCTCTCCTCCCCCACTTTCCTGTACTGTAAGATAGGTTTTCATACCAAAATAAGTGTGCATCTTACTCCTTCCTTTAGTCGATTGTGATGAGGGTAAACTTCATGTTTTTTTCTCAGCTCTCCTCTTTTTCCCTCCACTAAAAAGTCTCCTGCTTGCCTCTTGAATGAGATATAATTTACCCCATTCCATTTCACCCTCTCTCCTAACAGTACATTTCTCTCTCACCATTTACCTTAATTTCTTTTAAGATATGGTCCCATCCTATTCAATTCACTCTGTGCTCTCTGTCTCTGTGTGTGCATGCATGTGTGTGTGTGTGTGTGTGTGCGTGCGCGCATGTACATGTGTGTGTGTGTGTCTGTGTGTGTCTGTGTGTGGTCCCACCAACTACCCAGATACTGAAACTTTTTAAGAGTTACAAATATTGTTTTTCCATGTAGGAATGTAAACAGTTCACCTTTGGTAAGTCCCTTATGACTTCTCTTTGCTGTTTACTTTTTCATGCTTCTTCTCATTCTTGTGTTTGAAAGTCAAATTTTCTTTTCAGCTCTGGTCTTTTCATCAAGAATGCTTGAAAGTCCTCTGTTTCATTAAAAGACCATATTTTCCCCTGAAGTATTATACTCAGTTTTGCTGGGTAGGTGATTCTTGGTTTGAGTCCTAGTTCCTTTGACTTCTGGAATATCTTATTCCACACCCTTTGATCCCTTAATAAAGAAGCTGCTAGATCTTGTGTTATCCTGATTGTATTTTCACAATACTGGAATTGTTTCTTTCTAGCTGCTTGCAATATTTTCTCCTTGACCTGGGAATTCTGGATTTTGGCCACAATGTTCCTAGGAGTTTGTCTTTTTGGATCTCTTTCAGGTGGTGATCGATGGATTCCTTCAATACTTATTTTGCTCTCTGGTTCTAGAATCTCAGGGCAGTTTTCCTGATAATTTCATGAAAGATGATGTCTAGGCTCTTTTTTTGATCATGACTTTCAGGTAGTCCCATAATTTTTAAATTGTCTCTTCTGGATCCATGTTCCAGGTCAGTTGTTTTTCCCATGAGATATTTCACATTCTCTTCCATTTTTTCATTCTTTTGGTTTTGTTTGGTGATTTCTTGGTTTCTCTGAAAGTCATTAGACTTCATCTGTTCCATTCTAATTTTGAGAGGACTATTTTCTTCAGTGAGCTTTTGAACCTCTTTTTCCATTTGGCTCATTCTGCTTTTGAAAGCACTCTTCTCCTCATTGGCTTTTTGAACCTCTTTTGCCAATTGAGTGAGCCTATTTTTCAAGGTGTTATTTTCTTCAGCATTTTTTTGGGTCTCCTTTAGCAAGGTATTGACCCATTTTTCATGGTTTTCTTGCATCTCTCTCATTTCTCTTCCCAGTTTTTCCTCCACCTGTCTAACTTGATTTTCAAAATCCTTTTTGAGCTCTTCCATGGCCTGAGACCACTGGACATCCACCTGGGATGTGTGGGATAGAGAGGCCCCAACCTCCACGTCTTTCCCTGATGGCAAGCATTGTACTTCCTCATCAGAAATGAAGGGGGGAAGGAACATCTCTTCCCCAAGAAAGTAGCTCTCTATGGTCTTATTTTGCTTCCTTTTTCTGGGCATTTTCCCAGCCAGTTACTTGACTTCTGAGATTCCTCTCCACCCCTGTCTAGATCTGCCAGCTAGTGCTTGGGGTCTGAGATTCAAATGCTGCTTCCCAGCCTCAGGGCTTTCTATGGCATGCACAGCTGCTATTCAATGTGAGCTTAAGTTCTGGTGCTTGGGTGGGGGCAGGGCCGCCTCCCAGGCTCAGTTCCCTCAGGGGCTTTATGCAGAGACCTTCAGTAATGGAGCAGGTGGGGGCAGGGCCATCTCCCAGGCTCAGTCCCCTCAGGGGGTTTATGCAGAGACCTTCGGTAATGGCCCTGAGCTCCTGCCTGCTGCTGGGGGAGTCCCGAGCCGCCTCCGCTGCCTCTGCTGCCTCTGCTGCTGCCTTGTGAGGGGACCTGAGTTATGGAGACACCCTGCTCCCCTCTCGGCCAGCCCAGAAGTCTCTCTCACTGACCTGTAGCGCCTGTGGGTGGAGGGACCTTCACGGCCTCCAGAGGTTCTGTCCCTGAAGCCTGCTTGAATCTGCTCCTCTTGGGCCGCCCGGCCAGGGCTGGGCAGGGGTGGGCTCCGCTGTCTGGAGCGCGACAGACCCCTGGGGACGGCTTTCTAGGGCTTTCTGGAACGGAAATCTCTTCCACTGCATTGGTGCACGGCTTGCACTGATCCAGAATTTGTGGGGAGTTCTTTTTGCAGGAAATTTCTGGGCTGTGGATTTGGAGCTTGGATACATGAGTCTTTCTACTCCGCCATCTTGGCTTCTCTCTCTGAGATTTCTTTATGTAGAGCTGAAACATACTTCCCTACACTTCATCCTTTGGTCCTATTCTTACTAGGGAGCTGAAACCCAAGAAAAGCATAAGGATGGATTGAATCAAATCAAACACACCACCAAAAATACCTTCTTTAACCAGATGAGAATACCTCTATTAGACTAGGCATAAATCTTCGGACATCTTGGAGGAAGTGAAAACCATTGATGAAATGGAGCAATGCTGCACAAGAAGTGTGCTGGGTTTAGGGGGAGAGTCTCAGTCACACCTGGATACCTTGTTGTTGGTCAGTCTGTTCAACTCTTCTTGGCTAAGGTACTGGAGTAGTTTGCTATTTCCTTCTGCAGCTCATTTTACAGATGAGGAAACTGAGGCAAGCAAGGTTAAGTGACTTGCCCAGAGTCACACAGCTAGTAAGGATCTGAGGTTAAATTTGAATTCAGGTCTTTCTGAGTCCAGGTCCTTCCCTCTATCCACAGTATGACCTAACTTCTTCCTTGGAGACCCTGCATAAAATAACAAACCAATTTGGAACCCACATTCTAATATCTGGTCAGTTTAGAGAAGAGAACAGTTCCAAAAAGGTTCATAAGAGGGAATCCTTTAGAGGGTATGAAGGGGGAAAGACCTCCATCTCCTCCTCTCACCCACTTGATCAGAACAAGACCTTGTAAACTTCAAAAGGTCTACAAGACTTGTGCTTCTCATGGGCATCCTAGCAGTGTCCCCAAAACAACTGTTTGTACTGGAAGCCAAAAACAAGCTACATATACTGAGAAAAGGGCTCTAGAGTTAGTCCAGCCTAAGGGGAATTTCATGAGGCCTCCACAAACAGGAAATGACTTCCAATCATCAGGAGCTATGAGCTTACCCCGGGTCTGAATCTCAGCCCTCAGGCCCCAAACTTGAATCTTGTCTGCCACTTTCTACCCGTATGAGCTTATGATTCCAGTACCCTCTAACAGAGACTTCTTTTCAGTGGATTCCTTCTGACAGCTTGCAAAACAAAACATCAACACAAAACTAGTTTTAATCTTAACATTTTTACCATATGACCCAGATCTGCAAAGTTGTCCGTAAGTATTTGGCATCCAGTAGGTCTGCAAATCTTCCTCTTTTTTCCTGACACAATGGAAAAGAAATATTAAATTAGGGACAGGTGTGAAGCAGGAAACATCCAAGGCCCTTACACTAAGATCTTAGTGGGCCAAAATATTCTGGGTCCCAGAATAAGTAGAATTCACCACAGTCCACAAATATTTTCTTTAACATGGATCTTAACCAATAATTTAAAATACTTTTCCCTTAAAATTCCTTAATCAAAGATAAAGAGCCAAGTTTCCTCCATGCCTTGCTGTTTTTCCCCCCAAGGTCAGCTGAGCTGTTATTGTTCACTCATTGCAGTCATGTCCAAGGTTGCCATTTCCTTCTCCAGCTCATTTTACAAATGAGGAAACTGAGGCAAACAGGATTGAGCGATTTACTCAGAGTCTAAGAAGATCTGAGAGTGTCCTGACTACAGGCCCAGTGCTCTATCCAATGCACCACCTATCTGAGTTATTCCAATTACCCAACTCCACTTCTAGAAGGGGAGGAGATAGTATGGATCTTTGTGGTGTGAGCTCTAAGAAGCCCAAAGAAAGGAGGCATTATCAACATCTGCTTAATAGCTCTTTCAGCACTAATTTCTGTATTCTTTCTCCTGAAACTCACTTGCGACTGACATGTGAAAATCAGACAAGTCACATACCCACAAAGTATCTAAGGGTCATCTTTAGACAGAAGTCAATTCAGAAACATTCATTGAATCCCAACCTTTCTCACCAGAAAATGGTGGAATTGGCCCTTGGTGATCATATAAACATCTACCAACCTTCCTCATGCCACCAATTGAAAAAAACTACAATCTTGCTGGCCCTCACCCCACATACAATGTATTAATCATTTTTTTCTACTAATGGACACAACCAAAATGTCATTTCGCCATTGAGCTGATGTGTCGTTCTCCACAAAGTATCACTATGTCTTTCTCTTCACCACCATTTTCAACAGGTCAAGAAACATTAACTAGGCCCTCCTCTTTTCCCCTGTCTACCACCATCACCAAAGATTGCACCATGAGTTACCATTATTTAGCACTTCTAAAGGGGATAGAGCAATGAAATATATGTAATAGGCTTTTCCAAAATTATGTTTATCTAATAAGCTATGCTTTAAAGTAACTTCCTAATTCCTGAAACAGTAATTCCCCCAAATCCTGCAAAGGAATCATGGACACAAAACTATCCTTAACCCTTTTGAGAGAATGTTCTGGATCTTTATTGTCAAGGGCTTTCAAGAAAGATATAATTTAATTTTTAAAAACTCATGAAGTGAGGAGTACCTGTTTATAATGAAAGTTTCTAGAGTTTTCTACTAAGGATGATTTCCTTATTAATGACTACACAATATCTTCTACTTGAAAAGTCTAGGGGAAATGTTAGAAAGCCATAGGAATAGTATCAGTATCTTCAATAATGTCTGTCATAGGAAATGCATCCAGAAGTCATCGATAGGAAAAAAACAGTGATGTCATCCATAGGAAACAGAGAAGATCACCTCCCCACCATAGTTTCTCTTTGTCTCCTGAACAATTAATAGTTGGAACTGCTACTCAGTCTGTAATGATTTAGGACACATACAAGCTTTACTTCCCAGAAACAAGATTTCTGAGGAAAGAAGGAGGAATTTGGAGTTCTTTTTGTTCTTAGCATGGGGTTTGATAGTGGGAACAGGACGAGGAGGGCTGTTGTTTGTCACCAAATATTGTCAAAGGATTTAAGGGCTACTTTTCAGGAGATATGATTCAGAGATAGAGGACATCCTCTCTCTTTCTCATTGCTAAAGAAAAATTATTATAGTTGGTACAATGGAAAGAGCACTGGGCTTGGAATCAGAAAGACCCCTCTTCCTAAGTTCAAATCTGGTCTCAGACACTTACTAGTTCTGTGACTCTGGGCAAGTCACTTAATATTGTTTACCTCAGTTCTTCCATCTGCAATATGAGCTGGAGAAAGAAATGGAAAACCACTCCAGTATCTCTGTCAAGAAAACCCCAAAATAGGGTCACAAAGAATTGGAAACAACTAAAATGGCCCAACAGCAACACAATTTTTTTTCTCTCTCCAGTAACCAAGAGAATGAATACAGTCGTTCTTACTCCATCCCAGAAGTGTTTTAGGAAATAGCCCCATGTAATCTAAATAACCCCCACTCAGTTGTCCCAGAAACATTAACTGAGAAATAATTGGGAAGAGATTTTTGTGCTGTCCTAAATCTCTGGAGTCTAGACTCATGAAAAGTATTAAACAGGTAATTAAATAGGTGCCAGGAAAGACAGGATATCAAACTATGAAAAGCCACCGAGTCAACATGCTACTGGGGACAGAGAGCCCATGCTCAGGAGTTACGAGGGAAAGGATTTTGTCTGGAGGTCCCTGAAGCAACTGTGTTTTCAAGGCGAGATACAAATTGCGGCACATGGGATGGGAGCAGAGCATGTACTGTGAGAAAGAAAGACTGCCCTCTGCTCTGGAGATCTAAAGGAAGCAGGAATAGAAAGCCTAGTAATGTAGGATTCTGAAGAAAAACACAAGGAGAACACTGAAGGGTGCTAGATGAAAGCTACTAAAGTAGCTAGCCATAGGAAAAGCCCTGATCATCAGTCCCTACTACAATTAATTTTCCTGAGCATTAGGAAGAGGAAAGATTCCTTGAATCTTATCTCCCTAAAAATCACATTTTGGCATTCCCTGGATCAGGGATCAGGGTCCAGTTACATATGGTTCCAATTTTTAAATGGTGAGAATACACACTTTTAAACAAAAAGTCATTAATTAAATAATTTAACAAAAGTTGCTCCCATAGATTTATGGGATATATTCTCCTACAAGGTAGGATAGCACCATTGGAGAAGAGCACACATACCCAGGAATTCTGCATGGAAGGCCATGGCCATAGGGAGCACTTTTAGCCAAGGAACATATGTGAAAAGGCACAGGCCAAGGCACTTGCATGTGTACATACACACAAGAAAACAGGGAAACTCACATCTCCCACATTAGAAGGTTGCTGAGATATTCTGGTGTTTTTATGCAACTGTATGTGGGTTATTTCATCTCTACTGGACTCATAGTTGCCATTCTTCTCTCTACCAGCATCTCCTACAACTTAGGTCTTTAGGGTCATGAAATAGACTTGTTTAAGCCAGACCAAAGTATCCTATTGTAACATGAAGTCTATTCTTTTAAGAATCTATACCTCTTATCCAAAAAAATTATTTTGACTAAAATTTAGAAATTCCTTGAAACTCTAACTTAAGCTTTAATAAGAATTTTGTGCCCTCCCAAATTAATTTTGGGAGTTCTGCTAAAAAAAAAAAAATCAAAGGTAAGTGGAAATTCGGGCCAGTCATGGAGAAGATCCTCAGTTGATGTATAAATGAAATTGAGCAAGAACAAAAACTAATAGAAGAGGTCAAAGCATTGCTCTCTACTTTCTTGGTCCATATTTCTGCCTTTATATCTCGAGTGACTGTGATTACATTCATACATATCTGCCAACAACAAAATTCTTGATTTTGTGCTCTATTTTAGCCATTATACATCCATCTTTCTGAAAATAAATAAATGAAAATAAATTTATTCATGGTTTGAGCATTGTCAACCAAATACTTGCAAAAGGAGTTTTCAACTAGAGGCAGATAAAGTTGTCAAATAGTATATTTCTAAATTATTTGGGCCAATGAGTCAGAAAAGTGAACGTTCCTCCAAAAGCATACTCAGGACCTTTATTCAGGAGGAAGACTTGGACGCAAGGATTATGTTAGGAATCTGGCAGAAACTGGTTTTGATTATCCCAGATTCTTTGTTTTATTCTTTCCCCATCCCTACGCTGCCATCTCTCTCAGGTACTCAGTGAACTTTCTCCTCTCTGCAAAGGATCCAGGATTCCTTAGATATAAATGATGGATGGGGTTGAAAATATTAGTCCTTGAATGTATTTGCATATTGGCATTCATGAAAGTCTCAACATAAAAGGATGAAAGGTCAATGGTCATATTTCAAGGAGCCATTCAGTCAATGAAAGGCATATTTCTCACAGAATGCTTGGCTTTTCAGTATTCCTGAAGTCATACCCCAGAGGGCAGTACTCATTGCTCTTCTGTAGGAGGGGCATGGAGTCAGCAGAAGTTGGAGGCAGTAGAATGGAAATGTTACTTCCCTTCCCCAACTTCCTTCAGTTATCAAAGAATTCAAATTCAAGAAGATTTGGATTCAAATTCTGCCTCAAACAGTAGCTGCATGAACCTAGATCACTTAACCTCCTATGAGTTACTGTCTCTAAGCTTAAGACAAGTCTCTGGGGCTGTTTTGGTTGAAGTCATAGTTGACATCTTCTCACATGCGCTCCTTTGACCTGTTAACTGACATGCTGCTCCCAGAGGCTTGGTATCATAGAAAATACTTGTGGATATTAATTTCTCCCAAGAACATACTAATGTAAGCTTTGAGAACTGTACAACCCCAGTACTGTGGGATATGAAGCACTCTCATGTTATAGGCTTCTAACAGTACAGGGAAAGAAACACACCCTACATCAGTGGCATCAAACTCAAATAAAAATGGGAACCTTTAAGCATACGGAAGGATCTCTGTGCCACAAACTGACTTTGAAAACCATATATTAACCATTATCTATGTTCTATTTTGATTTTATTCATTTTGCTAAATATTCCCCAAATACAATTTAATCTGTTCCTGACGGAGATGTGAGGGCAACAATGTAGCATACTTAACATTCTGCTCTACATCACCACATGCATACAAGGGGCATGATCTGACCAGTAAGATTACTAAACCTATAATCAAGTGTAGAGTCAAATATTTTGAGTACACAAATATAGTTATGGGATGCATAGCAGTACGTAATTTTACAAAGTAGGAGAAGGTCCAGTTGTGAACTGGGCACCCTAAATAGGGCAATGGCCCCAAATGCAAATCTGACTTTTTGGCAAAAAGTTTTATTGTATTACAAAAATGTAATACTAAACATAAGGCCTGGTGTGGAGGAGGGGCAGAGCTAAGATAGTGGATTAGAGGCAATCAGCTGAACTTTCTCAACATTGTCTTCCAAACAACTTGAAAATAACACCTCAAATTAAATTTTGCAGCAGAACCAACCAAGGTTAGGATGAGACATTTTTCGCCTAAGAAAACTTAGAAGGTTGGAGGAGAAGTTTATGATGCCAGGGTAAAAGTCTGCTTTGGGATCTCCCAGCCCAGAGATGGTAAAGTTGTCAGACTACTCATCAGAAAGAGAATACAGGGGTCCTTTGCTGGTGCTGGTTACAACTGGCATGAACTGGTAATTCTATTGCCCATACATAGCTCTATGGTAGAGAAGAGCACTGGGGGCTGATGACAAAGCAGCAAGGGTGCTAGCCACAAATTCCAAGGCAAGAGAACACAAGCATTTGTGTCTGAAAGGGAACAGTGACTCTTTCTGGGTAAAGATCGGAGTTCTGACCGGGAAAGCAGAAACCATACATCTCGAGCATCATAACATCTTGGAATCACCCAAAACTTTCAAACCCTCAGAACTAGCTCGGAAAACAACAGATGAAAAAAGTCTGAAGCTTGAAACACTGCATTCCCACCCCCAGATCAGTAAATCCCAACTTTAACATAAAGTTCAAAGTCAAGAAATAGGCTAGAAAAATTAGGAGATAACAAAAAAAGGAAATTGACCTCAAAAAATTTACTTTAGTGGCAGAGAAAACCAAAACAAACAGATGACAATAATGTGAAAAGTTATAAACAAAATCTCAAAGAAAAATGCTATTGGGCCTAAGATCAACAATTTCTGGAAAAGTTAAAGAAAGAGACAAGAGTAGCAGAGGAAAAATAAATAAAAGTGATGTAAGAAAATTATGAAAAGAGAATTAACAACTTGGTAAAAGGAGCACAAAAAAATACTGAAGAAAATAACATTTTAAAAAGTAGAATTGACCAAATGGAAAATTAGGCACATAAGCTCACTGAAAAAAATAATTCCTTAAAAGTTAGAATTGGTCAAGTGGAAGCTAATAACTCCATGAAACATCAATAAAACAAACCTAAAAGAATGGGAGAGGGAAGAAGAAAATGTGAAATAGCTCATTGGAAAAACAAGTTCCATGGAAGGTAGTTCAAGGAGAGATAATTTAAGAATTATTGGAAAACTATGATCAAAGAAAGGGCCTAAACATAATATTTCAAGAAATTATCAAGGAGGGGGGTGGAGTCAAGATGGAGGAGTAGAAGGATGGACCTGGTCTAGCTCTCCCCCTTAGCCCATAAAATATCTGTAAAAAATGACTCTAAACAAATTCTAGAGCAGAAAAAGCCATAAAACAACAAAGTGAACAAGATTTCCAGCCCAAGACAGCCTGGAAGGCCAATAGGAAAAGTCTATCACATTGGGTTCAGAGTGGAGAGCAGCCCAGCCTTGGCTATGCTGTATGGCATGGACAGGACTGAAGCAGGCTTCCAGGTGCAGAATCATGGATAGCAGCTGCATTTCCCAAATTTCTCAACACACAAACACCAAAGACAGCTTCAAAGGTCAGTAAGAAAACTCTTTCACCTGGGTGAGAGTGGAGTGCAGTGTGACCCCAGTCCCAGGGCAGCATCAGCAGTCACTTTTGGAGACCTTGGCCTAAAGACCCTGGGGGAATTGGGCAGCTGATCTGAGTCTCAGCTCTGAGGGGCAGTCCTAGGGTGAGGAGGAGTGCTTGTGTGGTGGAGTTGGTGGTGGCTGTGGAGAGGAAATCCTACACCCAGATCCTGGGCGCTAAGGAGTACTTGTGGTTGCTCACAGACCAGAGTGAAGGAGTAAATGCCTCTCCTTTGATTGTATCATCTTGAAGAAACTGAGAACTTACAAGTCCCTAGACTATACCCTCTACTTGACAAAAGACTCAGAAAACAAGTAACCAACTGGGAAAATACCCAAAAAGGGGGAAAAAAATAAGACTATAGAAGGTTACTTTCTTGGTAAAAAGATATTTTCTTCCATCCTTTCAGATGAGGAAGAACAAAGCATACCATCAGAGGAAGATATAAAAGACATGCCATCTACATCCAAAACCTCCCCCCAAAATATACAGTGATCTCTGGTCATGAAAGAGCTTGAAAAGGATTTTGAAAATCAAGTAAGAGAGGTGGAGGAAAAATTGTGAAGAAAAATGATAGCAATGCAAGAAAATCATGAAAAGCGAGTCAACAACTTGCTAAAGGAGACCCAAAAAAATGCTGAAGAAAATAATACCTTTAAAAATAGACTAACCCAAATGGCAAAAGAAGTCCAAAAAGCCAATGAGGAGAAGAATGCTTTAAAAAGTAGAATTAGCCAAATGGAAAAGGAGCTTCAAAAGCTCACTGAATAAAACAGTTCTTTAAAAATCGGAATGGAGCAGATGGAAGCTAATGATTTTATGAGAAACCAAGAAATTACAAAACAAAACCAAAAGAATGAAAAAATGGAAAAGAGTGTGAAATATCTCATTGGAAAAACAACTGACCTAGAAAATATATCCAGGAGAGACAAGTTAAAAATCATGGGGCTACCTGAAAGCCATGATGAAAAAAAGAGCCTAGATATCATCTTTCATGAAATTATCAAGGAAAACTGCCCTCATATTCTAGAACCAGAGGGTAAAATAAATATTGAAAGAATCCACCAATCACCTCCTGAAAGAGATCCAAAAAGAAAAACTCCTAGGAATATTGTAGCCAGATTTCAGAGTTCTCAGGTCAAGGAGAAAATATTACAAGTAGGCAGAAAGAAACAATTTGAGTATTGTGGAAATGCAATCAGGATAGCACAGTCTCTAGCAACTTCTACAAAGGGATTGAAGGGCTTGGGATATAGTATTCCAGAAGTCAAAGGAATCACCCGTGCAGCAAAACTGAGCATAATACTTCAGGGGGGAAAATGATCATTCAGTGGAATAGAGGACTTTCAAACATTCTTGCTGAAAAGACCAGAACTGAAGAGAAAATCTGACTTTCAAACACAAGAATCAAGATAACCATGAAAAGGTAAACAGGAAAGAGAAATCATAAGGGACTTACTAAAGTTGAACTGTTTACATTCCTACATGGAAAGATAATTTTTGTAACTCTTGAGATTTTTCTCAGTATTTGAGTAGTTGGAGGGAATATATATATATATATATATATATATATATATATATATATATATATTATATATATATGTGTAGACAGAGGGCACAGGGTGAGTTGATAGGAAGGGATGATATCTAAAAAAATAAAATTAAGGGGTGAGAGAGGAATATATTGGGAGGAGAAAGGGAGAAATAGAATGAGGTAAATTATCTCTCATAAAAGAGGCAAGAAAAATCTTTTTCAATGGAGGGGAAAGGGGGGTAGTGAGAAGGAAAAAGTGAAGCTTACTCTCATCACATTTGGCTTAAGGAGGGAATAACAAGCACACTCCATTTGGCATGAAAATCTATCTTACACTACAGGAAAGTAGGGGAGAAAGGGTTAAGTGGGCTGTGGCAGGGGGAATGATAGAAGGGAGGGCAAATGAGAGGAGGGAGTAATTAGAAGTAAACGCTTTTGGGAAGGGACAAGGACAAAAGAGAGAACAGAATAAATAGGGGACAGAATAGGATGGAGGGAAATATAGTTAGTCTTTCACAACATGACTATTATGAAAGTCTTTTGCATAACTATACATGCATAGTCAGTATTGAATTGTTTGCCTTCACAGTGCAGATGAGTGGAAAGTGAGGGAGGGAAAGAAGTAGAACTCAAAGATTTAGGAATGAATGTTGAGAATTGTTTTTGCATGCAACTGGAAAATAAGAAATACAGGCAATGGGGCATAGAAATCTATCTTACCTACAAGAAAAGAGAGAAGATGGGGATAAGGGATGGGAGTGGTGTGATAGAAGGGAGGTCAGATTGAGGGAAGGGGTAATCAGAATGCATGGTGTCTTGGGGTGTGGGAGGGGAGAAAAATTGGAACTCAAAATCTTGTAGAAATAAATGTTGAAAACTAAAAATGAATAAATATTTAAAAAAAGGAAAAGAAAGAAAAGTGACTAATAGACTTTCTCAACTGAGAACCTTCAATTTGTAAAAACAAAACAAAACAAAAAAGCACATTATTATCTGCGAAGCACATTAAAACAAAGTACAATTTAAAAAATTAAAAATTAAACTAAGCCAAGTGGCACAAGAGGTCCAAAAATCAATGAGAAGAATGCTTTAAAAAGCAGAATTGACCAAATGGAAAAGGAGATTCAAAAGCTCACTAAAGAGAACAGTTCTTTAAAAATTAGAATGGAGCAGATGGAATCTAATGACTTTATTAGAAATTATAAAACAAGACCAAAAGAATGAAAAAATAGAAGACAATGTGAAATATCTCATTGGAAAAACAACTGATCTGGAAAATAGGTCCAGGAAAGATAATTTAAAAATTATTTGTCTACCTGAAAACCATGATCAAAAAATAGCCTAGACATCATCTTCCAAAGAAATTACCAATTACCATATACCAGAACCAGAGGGTAAAATAAATTTTGAAAGAATCCACCAATCCCCTCCTGGAAAAGATCCAAAAAGGAAAACTCCTAAAAATATTGTAGCCAAATTTCAGAGTTCCCAGGTCAAGGAGAAAATATTACAAGTATCCAGAAAGAAACAATTCAAGTACTGTGGAAATACAGTCAGAATAACACAATATTTAGCAGCTTGTACACTAAGGGATTGAAGGGCTTGGAATATGATACTACAGAGGTCAAAGGAGATGGAATTAAAACCAAGAATCACTTGCCCATCAAAACTGAGTATACTACTTCAGAGGAAAAAAATGGCATTTCAATGAAATAGAGGACTTCCAAGCATTCTTTTGAAAAGACCAGAGCTGAATAGAAAATTTGACTTTCAAATACAAGAATTAAGAGAAAGATGAAAAGGTAAACAGGAAAAAGAAACCTTAAGGAACTCATTGAAGTTGAACTGTTTACATTCCTACATGGAAAGATGTTATTTGTAACTCATGAAACCTTTTTCAGTATTAGAGTAGAGGGAATGAATATATGCATGTGTGTGTGTGTGTTGTATGTGTGTGTATTATATAGGTGTAGGTATGTATGTGTACATATATTCATATATATATATGTATGTATAAGTATATATATACACATAGAGGGCACAGGGTGAGCTGAATATGAAGGGAGAATACCTAAAAGCAATAAAATTTACTATTGAATGGAATATACTAGGAGTAAGAGAAAGGAAGAAGGAGAATGGAGCAAATCATCTCACATACAAGAGGAAAGAGAGAGTTTCTATGATGGAAGGGAAGAGGGAGGAGATAAAAGGAAATAACTGAACCTTGCTCTCATGGGATTTGGCTTAAGGAGGGAATAACACACATTCAATTTGATATGGAAATCTATTTTACCCTGCAGGAAGTCAAGGGGGAAGGGGATAAGAGAGGGAAGATAATAGAAGGGATAGCAAATTGGGAAAAGGGATAATCCAAAGCAAACACTTGTGGGAGGGCAAGTCAAAGGAGAGAATGGAATTAATGAAGGGCAGGATGGGACAGAGGGAAATGTGGTTAGTCTTTTATAACATAACTATTATGGAAGTGCTTTGTATTCTTACACATGTATGACCTATATGAAATTGCATGTTTTCTCAAAGAGGGTGGGTGGGGAGGGAGTGAGAGAATATGGAACTCAAAACTTTAAGAATGCATGTTAAAAATTGTTTTAGCATGCAACTGGAAATTAAACTATACAGGCAATGTAGTACAGAAATCTATTTTGCCCTACAGGAAAATAGAGGGGAAGGGGAGGGAGGACAGACTGGAGGAAGGAGTGGATGGGGTGCATGCTGTCCTGGGGTGGGGGAGTGGGGAGAGATGGGGAGAAAATTTCGAATTCAAATTCATGTGGAAGTGAATATTAAGAACTGAAAAATAAATAAATTAGATATTAAAAAAAGAAATTATCAAGGAAAAGTGCCCCAATATCTTAAATCTAGAGGGTAAAATAAAAATTCAAAGAATCTACCAATCACCTACTAAAAGATATCTCAAAATGAAAACTCTCAGGAATAGTATAACCAAATTCAAGAGCTACCAGCTCAAAGAGAAAATGCTTCAAGCAACTAGAAAGAAATAATTCAAACGTTGTAACCACAATCGGGATCACACGTTAAAGTTTCCACATTAAAGAAGCAAAAGGCTTAGAATATAATATTCTAGAAGGCAAAGGAGCCAGGATTACAACCAAAAATAATGGACCCAGCAAAACTGAATATAACCTTTCAGGGGGAAAAATAGATATTTAATTAAATCAAATTCTTTCAAGCATTCTTGATTAAAAAAAAAAAGACCATG
This sequence comes from Bettongia penicillata ogilbyi, assembly GCA_023548195.1. Classification (NCBI taxonomy): domain Eukaryota; kingdom Metazoa; phylum Chordata; class Mammalia; order Diprotodontia; family Potoroidae; genus Bettongia; species Bettongia penicillata. The sequence continues at coordinate 2,547,069 of JAJHZJ010000229.1, forward strand.
GGAATAGAAAATTTGACATTCAAGCACAAGACTCAAGAGAAGCATGAAAATGTAAATATGAAAAAGCAATCATGAAGGTTTCAATGAAGTTAAACTGTTTAAATTCCCACATGGGAAGATGATATATGTAACTCCTTAGAATTTTTTCATTATTAGGACAATTTAAAAAAGTGTACATAGACAGAGGACATAGATATGATTCAATTTTATTGGAATGATCTCCAAAAAGATGAAGGGGGGTGAGAAAAAGAAATGCACTGGGGGAAGGAAGAAGGAAAAAGTAGAATGGGAAAAATTTTCACACATAAAAGAGGCACGTGCAAAAGAACTTTTACAGTGGAGGCTAACATGGTGGGGGACAGGCAGTGCTTGAATTTCACTTTCATTGGAATTGGTTCAAAGAAGGAAGAACGCATATATACATAATTCATTGTTTATAGAAATGTAACTTATTGATGTGTAAATAGGAGAGGAAGAGGATACCAAAAAGTGGGGGAGGGGGAAGTGGAGATGAAAAAAAGTAGTATGAATTAAGAGACACGGTGTGGAGAAGTAAAATAGACTTTTGAGAAGGTACAGGATAAAAAGAGAGAAAAAAAGAAACAGAAGAAAATGGGATGGAGGAAAATACAGTTAGTAATCATAACTGTGAATGTTAATGGAATTAGTTCACCCATAAAAGAGAAGCAGCAGAATGGATTAAAAACCAGAATGCAACAATATGTTGCTTATAAGGGATGTACTTGAAACAGAAAGACACACACAGAGTTAAAACAAAGGGTTGAAGCAGAATCCAATATGCTTCAGCTGAACCCAAAAAAGGCATGGGTAACAATCATGATCTCAGACTAAGTAAAAGCAAAAACAAACCTAATTTAACAGGATAACCAGGAAAACTACATTAATACTGAGACCTGGGGAAAAAACTTAAGAAGGCCAAAGTCTCCCAGTATATCTGGGGCTATCTCTAGTTATCCTCTTGCCAGTGAGCTTAGATGACCCTGGAAGAGAAAGTGAGGCTGGTGACTTTGCACAGCCCTCCCTCACTTAAATCTAATTCATGTGCAAGTCATGGCATCACCTTCCTGATGTCCTGGGTCCTCTTCTAGAACAAAGGACAAACAACAATAACCGTAGACAATGAAGTAATATCAAAAATAAAAAGTTTATAGCATATTTCTCTGATAAAGGTCTCATTTCCTAAATCTATATTGAGTATAGAACTGACTTAAATTTATAAAAATAAGAGCCATTCCCAAATTGGTAACTAGTCAAAGGATATAAATAGGCAATTTTCAGAAGAAGAAATCAAAGCCATCTATCGTCACATGAAAAAAATGTTCTGAATCATTATTGATGAGAGAAATATAAATTAAAACAACTCTGAGGTACTACTCCATCTCTACCAGAAATGGCAAATGCTAGAAGAAATGGGGGAAAAATAGGTACACTAATGAATTATTGGTGGAGTAGTAAACCGGTCCAACCATTCTGAAGAACAATTTGGAATTAGTTCAAAAAGCCTATAAAACTATAAATATCCTTTGATCCAGTAATCCCACTACTAGAGATGTCCCAAAGATATCAGTGAAAAAGGAAAAAGACCTATATATAAAATATATATATATGTATATATTATATATATAAAACAGGTCTTTCTGTGGTGGCAGAGAATTGGAAATAGAGGGGATGCTTATCGGTTGGGGAATGACTGAATAAGTTGTGGCATATGATTGTGATTAAGTACTACTGTGCTATAAGAACCGGGACATCATCGTGCACCGTAATAGTAATATTGTAATGATGATCAACTGTGAAAGACTTGGCTACTCTGATCAACGCAATGATCGAAGACAATTCCAAAGAATGCATGATGAAAAAATGCCATCCATCTCCAAAGAGAACTGAAGAACTCTGAGGGCAAACTGAAGTATAATTTTCTCACTTTATTTTTCTTGCTTTTTTGGAAATATGGAAATCATATTTTGCATGATTTCAATCTGTAATTGCCTTCTCAGTGGATGTGGTAAAAAGAAGGGGGGAGAGAATTTGGAGCTCAAAATTTAAAAAGAAAAAAAAAGTTTAAAAATAAATATATATTTAAGAAAGAGAAGGCCTTAGGTTTTAGGAGAGAAATGTGCATTATTTTTACCTAAGAAGAGAATATTAATACACCAAAAATCCTGCAGACAGTTAATCAAGGATTTTTTACAAACATAGACCAGACATAATTGGCTGCTCCCAGGGCAGACCTGGCTATCTCCCTCTGAGTGACCTTGGAGGGAAAAAGGCTAACCTAAAAGCCTACTTCTATTTTTCTTCTTTAAAACTTCCACAGCCCATCCGTGCTGTGGTGACCTCAGAAATGTCAGCCATTGGATTATGGTACAGAAACCAAAATATTGGACATGTTCTGAGAACACTGGGAGAAAATTTCACAATTTCATTTAGTTCAAAAAGGGAAGAATACATACATACATAATCAGTTGTATGTAGAAATGTAACTTATCCAATGTGAAAATAGACGAGAAAGAAGATATCGGGGGGCAGGGGTGATAAAAAAGAGAACAGATTAAGCGAGACTAAATCCACATTTCATTTCATTCTTATCAGTAACAGACATTAAAGCAACATCTTGAGTTCTTAACCGAAAGAGTTCATACATGTAAAGCATTTTAAAAACATTAAAGCACTTTATAAATACTATTACTACTGCTGCTGCTGTTGCTACTACTACTACCACTACTATTTCTCAAATGGATAAGTAATCTCATTAATTAGAGTTTTCCTCCAATGATACAAATTGCAGCCCATCTATGACTGTCCATCCTGTGGGACCCCTGATCATTTCCATCCATAAGTTTGCCATAGGGGAGTCCATCCAGACCTTCCTTGATATTTCCTGACATGGAGCATGGAGGGTCTCAGTAAAACACTCTGCTGGTTTTCTGCCTGTTATCTCTTACTCTTAGCGTGTAACCAGACATCATTATTACCATCATCAGGTTAGTTTTAGGATAAATAGGAAGGAATTTATGGGAAAATAAAAGAATAACAGAAAACAAACTTGAAATGGCAATTATTTAATTCTTAAATAAGAATGAAACTAAACTTAAATTCATCTTTAAAAAGACATTTATCTAGGTTTACTATTTTAACAATGTTGTAATTTGCTTATGTTTTATTTGTGAGATTGAAATTAGCCAGAAAGTACGCTGCTAATATTGACATTAACTGAAATTCAGACACCCACTGCAAAAGCACACCAAGAGAAATATAGAGATACGTAATCCATACTAAAGGCCAAAGAGTGAATATGAACATCTTCGCTAAATTTGGTTCTCTGATTTCTCTATTTGGTTCTCTCAATGAAAAACATGTATTTGCTAATAATAATCTCCAATGGCATTAGCAAGGGCCTTAAATAAATTGCTTATTTGTATTTCATGCTGTGGCTATTTACTTAAGCCCAAGTCTAAGAGGAAATATGACGACCTTTGTCTATTTTATGGGTAAGTGGAACCCACAGAGAGATCTCTACAGTACCAAAACAACCAATGGGGTCAATCAATTTAATGAAAAAATCACTCAGATTGTTTGGTGTGATGTAACCAAAACAATCAGCCAAACTCAGTGAATTTTCCACTCTTTTACCAGTTCCACCAGAGGCAAGCAGATACAATTACAAATAGGATGAACTCCATTTACTAAAAAATGGTTCTCCTATCACATTGTCTTAAATTGCTTAGGAACAGGATAAGGAAAAGACAAGGATAAAGATAAGGAAAAGTCAAACCTCATTAACACACACACACACACACACACACACACACCAAACAAACAACCCCCCCACCCTCGAACTCTTTGGCCTCTATTCAAACCCTGGAGCTTTCGGGTAGAATGAATTAGTCATGTTGTCTAGGAGAGACTCAGTGGTTATGTTTTCTTATCATTCCATTCTAAAAGGCAGTAAACTTTTTGACAGTACAAATTGGGCCCCATTTCAAGGCAATCCCTATCTCAGATGTGAGAAGGGTGTTCGTCCTTCGTTGCTAAAGAAGACCATGTCATCAGAGAAATAATGACATGACTTTGTTTTGAGTGAGGGAGGGCTGCTGAGCTTGAATGCATACCGAGGCAGGTTCCACCAACTTTCCCTCTGGCATAGCTGATCGGTTCATTCGGGCGATGCGCTCCAAAGTAGCCACAGCAGCCTGGGTGTTCCCAACGGAGACATTAAATCGAGCTGATTCAGGAATGAACTGCCAATGGACATGTTACAATGAGAAAGGGTCATCATCCAACTTCCATCTGTTTTACATCATAAGAAATAGGACTATTTTCCCCATACAGAGTGAACTTTCCCTTCCAAATCATTACAGTGTCTCTTGTGGATTTTTTTTCCATTAAGAGGTTTCCTGATACAGGAGAAGAATATAGCCAGAGAAAGATATACAGGAGGGCAAATCAAATTTCCAGATGGCACAAGCCTGGTAGGGATAACTACTATACTAAAAAAACAGCAGTAATCTTTATTGAATATGACCTCAACAGGCTGTAATGTTGGACTGAAGCCAGAAAGATAAAGTGCAATGGAAATAAACAAAATATTTGGATTTTTAAAATTCAAGCGTACAAGTCAAAAATGGGGGACACCTGTCTTGGCAGCAGTTCATATGAAGAAATATCTGAAATTTCACTTGACCGAAAGCTCAATATGAATCAACGTCATGACATGGCTGGCAAAAAGAGCTAACGACATCTTAGGCTACATCAACACATGCCTAGTGTTCCAGTCAAGGAAAATAATAATCCCTCTGTGCTTGGCACATGCCACATTACATATGGAGTAGGATGTTCGAATTTTGACCCCATATTTTCGACACTGAGGAGCTGTAACTTCCTCTTACACCAAAGTAAAGTGAGAAAGATGCTTACAGGTTTAGAAACCATGTCATGAAGAAAGACTAAAGAAACTAGAGATATGAGGTGGTTTAAGGTTTATTTTTCGAAATAATGAAAATAATTTTAAACATAAATATACACATTTATAACTATTTATACTTAAAATTAATTTATATATTAGCCATATCAATTAGTCAAGTACTCCTATGTTTCCTTCCAATTTCTTCAACCATCTTCAACAGAGTGCAGATACTATCTAGTTTCAGCTTCCTGTGCTTCACATTATTTTATGTCATTCCACACTGATGAATATATCTCATTTTTGTTATCTCATTTGCATTCTAGTATTTGATGCCCTCAATATGCCACAGTTTATTGAGTCATTTATTTAGGTTGATTCAAAGTTTGTTTTTCCCCCAATGACAAATAATGCCACTAAAAATATCTTCAAACAGATGGCTTTTTTTTTCTTATTGACTATATCCTTAGGGTACATTACTAAAGATGCTTCAATTTGAGGAAAGAAGGCTTAAGGGAGAATGACTGTTGTCTTTAAATATTTTAAGAAACTTATCTCATGTAGATGGAGAATACCTTGCCTCACATTTTACTGAAAAATAAAATGAGTTCTCTTATCAAGAGCTCCCTTTTCTCCCCTCCTCCACATCTTCATCACCCAGATGCTTTCTGTCACTATCTCCTCCTTCACCTCCAAGACAACCCCTCTGCATAACACAAGTGATCCCTCTCCATCCTGTCTCCTCCAACCAATTCCTGCCACTATCATTCCTACTCTCTCACTTATCTTCAATCTCTCCCTGTCTACTGGCTACATCCCTACTGCCTACAAATATTTTCATATCTCCCCTATGCTCAAAAAGCTCTTACCTGATCCATCCATCCCCATTTACTATCATTCCATATCTCTCATGCCTTTTTGTTGTTGAACTTTTTAAAAATATATCTTATTTTCCCCCAATTACAATGTTGAAAACAATTTTAAACATTTTTTTTAAATTTTGAGTTCCAGATTGTATCCCTCCTTTCCTTTCCACTCCCTAAGACAGCAAGCAATCAGATATAGATTATACATGTGCAATCATGTAAAACATTTCTGTATTATTTTTTACAAGAATACTTGAATTAAAAAATGAAAGTGAAAATAGCATGCTTCAGTCTGTATTCAAACAGTATCAGTTCTTTCTCTAGAGGTAGCAAGCTTCATCATTAGTCCTTTGGGATTGTCTCGGATCATTGTGTTCCATTGAGAATTATCGTTGAACTTTTGGAGAAGGTTGTCTACAATAGATACCTCCACTTCTCCTTTCATGCTCATCTTAAATCTCTACAGTCTGGCTTTCCACTTCATCTTCCAACTGAATCTGTTCTCTCCAAAGTTACCTGTGATGAATTAATTGCCACATTCATTGGCCTTTTCTCAGTCTTCATCCTTCTTGACCTCTCCGCAACCTCTGACACTGTCAATCACCCTCTTTTCCTTGAGACCCTTTTCTCTCAAGATTTTCAGGCCCTTACCCTCCCTCCTGATTATCCATTTACTTGTCTGATCACTCCCAAGCCTCCTCCATCTGGATCTTCATCTAAGTTATTCCTGTTAACAATGCGTGTCCCCAGTGGGCCTTCTTCTCTTCTTCTACATTCTTTCACTTGATCTCTTCAGATTCCAAGTGTTCAATTATCAGCTGTCTGCTGATGATTCTCTAACCTAACCCTTTCTGCTTGACCTCTAATCTCACATCTCCGACTCCCTATCAGAAGTCTCTAACTGGATGTCCTGTAGACATCTTAAACTCAGCACATCCAAAACAGAACTCATAATCTTTCCCTCCAAACCCTACCTTGCATTCCTGCCAAAGGCACCACCATCTTTCCAGGGTCCTAACCTAGCTGTCATCCTCAACTCTTCACTGTCTCTCAAACCCTCATAGCCAGTTGGTAGCCAGCTCCCACCAATTTTGCCTTTGTAAAATCTCTTAAATATACCCCCTTCTCTCCTGTGATACTGCTTCCTCCCTGAACAAGTCTTCATCTCCTCCTACTTAGACTATTGCCATAGCCTGTTGGTTAGTCTTTCTGACACATGTCTTTCCCTACCTCAATCCATCCTCCATTCAGACACCAGCATGATTTTCCTAAAGAACTCCCTCACCCCCAACTCAAAGGGCTCTCTATCAACTCCAAATTCAGATACAAAATCTTGTGTTTGGCATTCAAAGCCCTTCATGATCTAATGCCATATCCTACCTTTCCAGTCTTCTTATACCTCCTATCCCACTATGTACCCTTCCATGAAGTGATACTGGACTCCTTACTGTTCCCCAAACAAGACACTCCATCGTCCTTCATGCATGGAATTCTCCCTCATCTCCCACTCCTGACCTGCCTAACTTCTTTCTAGTTCCAACTATAATTCCATCTTCTACAGGAAAACTTTTGCAATTTCTCAATTCTAAATCACCCTTTTGGGGACTCAGTCTCCTCATCTGTAAAATGAAAGGGTTGTATTAAATGCTAAGCTTCCTTTCAACTTTAACTCTATGATGAACCCTTTCACTTCTAAATCTATGTGGCCAAGCATTGTGGATATAAGTGCTAAGCTAAGATTCATTAGGGAGAGGACAAAATAAGGTATAGTTAATCAGAAAAGATTTCTATGAAGAAGACTTCTTTCTGACTAGTACTTACTGAATCCTAATTTAAAGGAGGCAGCAGACAGAAATGGATAGAGAGGAAAAGTGCAGCATTTTAGGTGTGGGTAGGGGATGATGAAGCATGGGCAAAGTCAGGAATGAGAAATGTGTGTAAGGGTAATAAAGTATGCTGGTCTAGTCACCCAGACAGTCACCCTCACCTTGAAGGCCAGGATGAGTATGATGCCAGGAATGGAGGCAATGCGAATAAGCCAGCGCCACCCAATGGTTGGATTGATCACTGCCGCCAACCCAATGATTAGCAGAGATCCAGCAAGCCAGAAAACCTAATCAATGAAAAAATAAAAGGGTAAAAGACAACAGAAATCAAAGGTGCTTAATTGATTATAGTATTTTCTTTCCCAAAGGTCTTGTTGGAGAATTTTATCATCATGAGCAATCAAATCACCAGTGATGTCCATAGAGGTTCAGAGACCCCTCTGTCAATAGAAATCAACAGCATACCATCTCCAGCACTAATGGACAGAAGAGTCAGGGGATCTAGGTCGTAGTCTTAAGTTCTGCCATTATATGTGCTAGGTGGACTTCTTGAGCCTCAAATCTCCTCATCCAAAGAATGTTCCCACCATTTATGGTTGCATTCTCTTTAGCTATGCTTTCCACTCATATGGACTGCAACCTTTCAATAACCTGAGAAATTGGCTTTGAAAGTTGCTTTGGCCAAGAAATTCCATCATCCTGTGGCCAACCTGGCAAGAAACTTCTCTAAGTTCACAGAGCCCATATCTGAAGCCATTCTGGCTTACTAGTACCTGCAAGATCTTGTGTCTGTTGGCACCATCTTAAAGAAATTGGAGGTGTTTCCTCCCAAGTCAACTGAGGTTGAGGCATCAGAGTACTGGAAATGGAAGAATTACCACTAGTCTTGTTTAAATCGGCCAGGAAAGATAGTGAGAAATCACTTAGGGATGTTAAGAAAATAAAATTACATTACACATGAGAAAGCATTTGGGGAGGGGGAAGCATAGAATTAAAATCTATTCAGGCACACTAATACATTGCTGGTGGAGCTTTAAGGTGGTCCAATCATTCTGAAAATTCTTTTAAAAATATTTTTTAACAGTACCTAAATGCTAGGTGCTATTCTAGATGTTTTACAATTATCTTATTTGCTCCTCATCACAAGCCTGGGAAACAGTTGCTACTAGTATCCCCATTTTACAGATGAAGAAACTAAGGCAAAGATTAAATGACTTATTCAGGATCACACAGTTAATAAATCAGGCTGGATTTGAACTCATATCTTCCTGATTCCAAACCCAATGGTCTCTCCAGTGAGCCACCTAGCTGCCTCAAAGATTCTAAGATTACCTTCCTATATATTTTATATACATAGTTATTTGCCTCTTGCCTCCTCTGTTAGAATGCTATTTTCTTGTGAGGACCACATTTTTGTCTTTTTTGTATTCCTAGCACTTATCATAGTGCTGGGCACATAGTAAACAACTGATAAATTTGTATCGACTGAAAAAAAGAATTAGAACTATGGTTTTAAAAAAATGACAGAACTATATATGTCTTTTGACCAAGTCATATCGCTAATGGGCATATACTCCAAACACAGAGAAGGTAAGATTCCCTATATATAAAAATGATTAGTGTCACTGTTTTAGTAGAAAAAACAAAACAAAAGCCCTGGAAACAAAGTGGGTGTATATTGATTAGGGGGGCAGCCAAAGACTGTGTGGCATGTGAATTCCATGATTTGGAAAATGCCTCATTAAATGATGAAGAGGAAGAATTCAGAGAAATCTACAAGTAGATTACTGACCTGGGTAATTAGAAACAACAACATGGAAAATGGCTACAATAATAAAGGTCTTCACCTAGTTTGATTTTTTTTTCATGAAAGGGGCCATCCCTTGAGCAACTACTTAAAGAAGCCTATTCATTGAATGGGTGTATCTCACTCAAAGTAAGATGGTGATAAGACATTAGTCTGAAAGGGTCAGGGTCTCCCATTGCATCCTGGGCCATCTCAAGTCATCCTGATGAGTATCAGGCCACTGGACCCAGATGGCTCAGGAGGAGAAAGTGAGGTTGCACAGCCTCCCTCACTCAAATCAACATCAACTGCAAGTCATGTCATCATCGTGATGCCATGGTCCTCTTCGAGAATGAAGGACAAACGCAACAAAGAAAAGGAAAACACCATTAAAACTATCAGAACACACAACAGTGTAAGGGCCAATCCTAATTCTAGAGGAGTTCCTCCTTTCGGTAAAGAGGAGGTAACGTCCGGGTACAGAATGAGGCATATGCTGTCAGATGCAGTCAGTGTGTCAATCTGTTTTTGCTTAACTGTATTTCCATGTTACAAAGGGAGGTGGAATGTATTTGTGGGGATGGAATGTTGGGAAATGTTATTAATACAAAAGAAGCTGGATCAAAAAAACTAAATAAAGAAATGGGAAATAAGTCAAATTTTAATTTAAAGGACACATTTTCATAGAAGTAGTATGAATCAAGTTGTTTTGTTTTTTTTAAATCATCGGTCAGTCAGCCAGAAAATAACTTCCCTTGATTTGCATTATATAATTTATGTTGAATAGTAATGACTGTTCATTTCCTCTCTTACCATATATTTCTTTGGCAAGTTTAAGATAGGAAATCAACTTTGGATTTTCATTTGCATTTAAAATATGTCAATTGTCATTTGTTAACCAAATAAGGCATTTCTGTGATAGACAAAAAAGGATGCTATGCTAATCGGGACTAGTTGCTTTTCAACTTATGCATGCAATTTCTATCTTTTCACTTTATATCAAAGAATCTATGCTTGAGGTATGAGTTGGGGTAGATGGGCTCTGAGATTCTTTCCAACGTTAAGATGATAAAATCCCACAGCTATGTGACATTAATTTTTAAAAATTATTAAGCACCTATTGTATGCCTAGCCAGGCAATGAGCGAGGCACGAGGTATACAAAAACAAAAATGCAACAGTCCCCACTCAAGCAGATCTTTCCTGTCTTCAATTATCATAGAATTTCAATTTAACCTTACCTGAGATAAGGGTAGCATGTAACCTCTGTACTTTGTAGGCAAAAATTCTGTTTTTATGATGAGTCTAAAGAGAAAAAAAAGGATTTTATATTCAAACAAATCCTGATTTTTAAATTTTTTCTTTGCAAAATGAACTACAAAACCCAAGAGAAATAAAGAAGTATATATCAAAATTGCTGATATATCAACATATCAATTGCTAATACATTAATCATGCTTACTATTGTCTAGAGTTGGGAAGTAAAATTTGTTAAGTCAAGTAATCTACTTCTTCATAACTTTCGTTCTCAATATTGTTTGTTCAACTGAAACACTCAATTTTAATGTTATTAGTAAAAAGTGATGATATTGTTTATTATATGTTTCTTATATATTTGTTATATTTATTATATATTTGTTATATATTAACAAACCCATTACCTTACATTTATATAACCACCCTGTGAGGTATGCATAGGGTAAGTATATCTATTTAGTGAATGAGGAAATGGAGAGTCAGGATTCCAGTGACTTGTTCAAAGTCACACAACTAATAAAAAGGGAAAGGTGGGAACAGTACTCGGGTCTTTTATCTCCCAGTCCAGGGCCTCATCTTCATAGTTTTAGTAATGAATAATAACATCCCAAAGGAGCTTTAAGCAGAGGTGTGTTGGTACATAATTTAACAACCAGCTCTCTGAAAATATACAATATACTTAGATTTAACTGCATTACAAATAAGTTCTCCATCACCTGTTTAAGTCTAGAGAAGCAACACAACAATAAATCAGGCGCTGCTCTGTACTATTTACCAATTTCCAAGGTACATCTACTCACCCTGAAAAATTTAACATTTGGCTCTGAAAAGCTCATAGGAGCTGGATCTAGCACACTCCTGGCTTTAAGGATTACAAAGCAACTTATTATTTCATTTCATATTTATAATAATCTTGGGAGGTACGTGCTATTATTATCTCCATTTTACAGAAGAGAGAACTGAGGCAGAAAAAAATTACTTGCCCAGTCACCTAGCTAGTAAGCATATGATGCCATATTTGAACTCAAGCTTTCTTGACTATGGGTACAAAACTCTATACACTGTGTTAGTTATCCTACACTGCCTCTCGAAAATATTTGCCAAGTCTATTTTCCAATATGAAATATAACATTTGTGAGTTCAAACAGATCAGCAAATATTCAAATATTTTACTTAAAGGGAAATTATGAGTAGGCCATGCTGGAATGGGCAGTTGCTTTGATAGAGGCAGAGAACCTGTAAGTTCAGGGAATGGCCATTTGGAGGAAATGGAGCAAGGGTAAACTTGAGACTGACAAAAATGTATCACTGGGCAGCAGGAAAGCTCCCTGCATCTATGGTTCAGTCATATGTAGTACCTCCCCAATGATGGTGGACCAGCTTTCACAAAGGACAGAGCCTATGATGTTCAGACAGCTTAAATATAGCCCAAACTACATTTCTTGTAGGAGGATTATTCTCCTTTGCTACCCTAAGCACCTGTTTATGGACCATTTATTATTAGTTTTTCCTTTCAAAAAAGGAAATTTGAAATCTGAGAAACAAAGCATTATCAAGACAGAATTAATCAATTTAGTCATTGCTGATAGTCATTAACACTAGTATGGTTGCAAATGGATATTTTTCCTGATGTGGTAGAAATGAAATATTTACCCTTGTGCATGTCCTGACACACCGCAGCCCACCATAGTCCGCAGAAAGACAAACCAGATGTATGATGGAGAAAAGGAGGTCAAGAGGGAAAAATATGCCCCCCACAGGAAAGAGATCAGCAAAATCTGAAGGCAAAATATAAAGAAGCAAAAAAAAAAATTACTAGTGGACTTAGTCCAGATGTAAAATTTCATTTTCTGACAGTATGTAGAGAACGTTTAACATCTGGATGTTTTCAGAGAGGCAGACATTTGTTATAGAAATTCAGTTGAAAGGGACCCTAGAGACCTCTAGTTAACTCTGTCTTTTTACACGTGAAGAATTAGGCTATAAAAGGTAAAATGACTCACCAGAGACAAGTGACTTGGGTCTGTCATCACAGAACAAATTACTGGTAGATCCAAAACTAAAACCCAGATGCTCTCTGCCCCTGCCTCCTTTCTTTCCAATATACCTGTGCAGCCTCTAATATCTTAGATGATCAAATAATGCTAATAAAGCCTCAATGCAGCATAGCTGGGATTTCATCACACTCTAGCTAACCTTTGTGTAGACACTCCCTCCATAGATAAAGGTCATAGACTGTCCATATTTTCATTAATATCTTCATGAATTGCTGGGGGAGGGGAGAGACCAAAGTCTCCACCTGCTAACAGCCTTCTGTGTTCGAAAACTCAGCTTGACTTTCTGGTACTTGGATACTAGGCACACAATTCATCACCAAGTTTGTGTTTTAGAAACCATCAGAATTATACTCTACAAGCATAGTTAGCAAGAACCCAGGGCTTTCATAAAAGATTGCTAACCATAGAGTACTCTGAGTTTTTGAAGGCTTTGGCCAGTGGAACAAAAACGTTGAGTATTATCCCAATGACAGAATGTGTCAAAGGACAAGCAGGTTAAATGGGGAGAGATTCCTCACCAACAGTATCACTTCCAGGTTATAAATTCTTTGGCCATGGTGATCTTCAAAACAGGTAAAAAATACAAGATGTCCCTCAGTTCAGTGTGAACCCTCTCTACTTTCTGTGACAGTGGTGGAAGGGAGACAGAAGATGCAAAATTCACTATTTTTAGGCCTTCCTCAAAGAGTAATAGATTGCGGGTAATCAAAATATGAAATCTTTGTTCAATGATCAACAGGTTGATACTTTGCTGGAAACAGTAAATCACATGCATTTTAGTCTCATTAAAAGTAATACTAGGAGGCATTAAGAAGGTGCACATGATATAACAATGCCTGACCCTGTACGTAAGAATAAAGTTCAAATAGGTACATGATATAGGTATAAAGGCTGATACTATAAACAAATTAGGGGAGCAAAGGATAGTGTATTTGTCAGATTTATGGAGAATGGAGAAATTTATGACCAAACAAGAGAGAGAGAAGATTATGAAATTCAAAATGGATAATTTTGCTTATATTAAATTGAAAAGTTTTTGCATAAACAAATCAAATGCAACCAAGATTAGGAGGGAAGCAGAAAACTGGGAAAGAATTTTTACAACTAGTGTCTGTGATAAATGTCTCATTTCTAAAATATATAGAGAACTGAATCAAATTTACAAGAATATAAGTCATTCCCCAATTGATAAATGGTCAAAGGATGTGAATAGGCAGTTTTCAGAAGAAGAAATTAAAGCTATCTATAGTCATATGAAAAAATGCTCCAAATCACTATTGATTAGAGAGATGAAAGTCAAACCAACTCTGAGGTACCACATCACACCTATCAGATTGGCTAACATGACAAAACAAGAAGATGATAAATGTTGGAGAAGATGTGGGAGAGTTGGAACACTAACTCATTCCTGGTGGAACTGTGAGCTGATCCAACCATCCTGGAGAGCAGTTTGGAACTATGCCCAAAGGGCTACAAAAATGTGTATACCCTTTGTGTGTATGCCCAAAGGGCTACAAAAATGTGTATACCCAGCAACACTGCTTCTAAGGCTGTATCCCAAAGAGATCATAAAAATGGAAAAGGGTCCCCCACATGTACAAAAATATTTACAGCAGCTCTTTTTGTGGTAGCCAAGAACTGGAAATCGAGAGGATGCCCATAATTTGGGGAATGGCTGAACAAGTTGTGGTATATTAATGTAATGGAATACTATTGTGCTATAAGAAATGATGAACAAGCGGACTTCAGAAAAACCTGGAAAGACTTAAATGAACCGATGCTGAGTGAAACGAGCAAAATGAGGAGAACATTATACACAGTAACAGCCACAGTGTGCAAGGACGGTTTCTGATAGACTAAGCCCTTCACAGCAATGCAAGGACCTAAAACGTTCCCATAGAACTTGATGCAAAATGCCATCCACATCCAGAGAACAAATTATGGAATTGGAACACAGAATAAAGCAGACTATTTTCTCTTGTGCTTTAAAAAAAAAAATAGTTGCAAGTGAATGGGAGGATATGTCAGAGTTCTTCCACTGAGAGAGACAAATAAAGGAGCTATTGCATTTGATGTTCTCATAAGCATATTTGGTCATCTTGCTTTACAGTGCTTATGATGAATGTAAGACAAAATGTTACCATGAAGATAATTGAAGCTTATGTACTAATACCTGTTTAAGAAAACAGGGAAGTAGAGGAATACTACAGGGAACTTCACAAAGTCCTCCCAACTTGAATTCTTGGACTTCATTGCAAAGATGGGCAAACAAGAGGATGGTGAAAAATAAATGGGAAAAATGTCTCACGATTAAATAATGAAAGAAGTTAAAGGTGTACAAATTATTCAGAAGCCTCACCAGCATATCATGAATATTTTGTCTAAGAAGAGTTTAAAGGTATTGTCATAAGCATTGAATACCATGACAAATTAAAAACCAAATCATAATAAAGAAGAAATGACTGGTTATCAACACTGGAACCATTTTTGAATTGGTTTACTGTGTAGTCAGATATTAGATGAACTAAAAAATATACTGAAATCAATACTAATTGGGGGGGAAAGGATAAAAATAAAAGACAACAGCTCCAATCTGATGTATTCAAACAAGTTACTCACTCTGAAAGTGGGAAATAAGTGTAAAGATATTGACTCCTCATTGTGACAAAGCAAAGACTGTAACCAAGCAAGCACAATGCTACATTAGATATGAGCCCATTTGCAAAATATCATGGTAGAAGGACAACAAAATTACAACTATACTGATTCATAAAACAGCAAAAAAAAACAGAGGAAAAATAAATTTACAAGATGCTTAATGCTCTTCTGATAATTCTGAGTTCACATATTGCTGAAACCTAGCTTATAGAATCTTAAACCTAACCTTGCTGGCATGTGAAATGAGTGCAACTGGCAGATAATTATAACATTCTTTGGCATTGCCCTTCTTTAGGATTGGGATGTAAATTGATTTTTTTCCAATCCCATGACTACTGTTGAGTTTTCCAAATTTGCTGATATATTGAGTGTAGCACTTTAACAGCATCATCTTTTAGGATTAGAATTTCATCACCTCCACTATCCTCATTGCTAACAGCGTGGTCCTAAGTAAGGACCATTTGACTTGATTCTCCAAGATGTCTGGTTCTAGATCAGTAAACACCTCATAAGGACCATCTGACTTGATTCTCCAAACATCCCATTATGGATATCAGTGATGTTAAGATCTTTCTCATACAGTTCTTCTCTATATTCTTGCCACCTCTTTTTAATATCTTCTGTTTCTATTAAGTCCCTACCATTCTTGTTTTTTCCATACCCATTTTTTAAGGAAATTTTCCCTTGATATCTCTAATTTTTTAAGAGATCTCATCTTTACCATTCTATTCTTTTCTTCGGTTTCTTTGAGTTCTTCATTTAAGAAAAAAAACTTATCTCTCCTTGCTATTCTCTGAAATTCTGCATTAAATTGGGTAAATCTTTCCTTTTCTCCTTTCACTTTTCTTCTTTCCTCAGCTATTTGTAAAGCCTCATCAGGCAAACATTTTGTTTTCTTGCTCTTCTTTTTCTTTGAGAATTTTTTTTGATTTTGTTTTTTGTTTGGGGTGTGTGTGTGTGTGTGTGTGTGTGTGTGTGTGTGTGTGTGTGTGTGTTTCAGGTTTTTTTGCTGCCACCTATATAATATTGTGAACCTCTGTCCATAATTCTTCAGGCATTCTACCAAGTCTAACCTTTAAATTTACTCATCACTTCAACTTCATATTCATAAGGGATGTCATACCTATATGGTCTGATGGTTTCCCCTACTTTCTTCAATTTGAATCTGAGTTTTACAATAAAAAGCTCACAACCTGAGCCATAGTCAGCGTAGATCCTTTTTTAACTGACTGTATAGACCTAGGGTGGGGAACCTGCAGCCTCAAGGTCACATGTGGCCTTCTAGGTCTTTGGGTATGGCCTTTTGACTGAGTCCAAGTTTTACAGAACAAATCCTTTTATTAAGGGGATTTGTTCTGCGAAGTTTGGATTCAGGCAAAGGACCATCCTTGAGGATCTAGAGGGCCACATGTTGCCTTGAGGCCCCAGGTTCCCCATCCCTGGGGCAATATGACCATAGAGTCACAACCTTTCAATGCCCCAAGCAGCAAAGACTAGAAATTACAGGTGAATTGCTAATCTAGCCTCATAAATGGAAAGGACATCTTTTCTAGCCCCCTCATTATATAGCTGAGCACCCATATTGGTGGAGGGAGCTTCTAAACTGGGAGTTCCCCCATTAATGAAATCACATGTCTGCATCACATCTGCCTTCCTCTTACTCCCTTCCCCCTCAAAAAAGATATCCATTGAGTTGGTGAAGCCCATAGCTGCCAGGACAGCAGATTATACTGAAAGTCAAAGAGAGTGGAACTTAAACTTAGAAAGTTTTGTTATTAATCCTTTCTTCTAGGAGCTTAAAAAGAAAAAAGAAGAGAAGGAGGTTGGTCAGCCTTAGTCAGTCTGGAGCTTGGACCACAATAAGCAGGACTGGGGAAGGCGAGCAAGGGATATTAAGGAGAACCATGTTCAGAAATAAAGGACCAGTCAGATGAAGAAACAGAGCAAAGGTCAGTTGCAAAATGAAGTTGGTTTGTTTTAAAAATTGAGAGAACCAACTGTTTTCCATCTCATGGACATGGGAATCCATCTTGTGCTTCCAGAGTACTATCCTCCATGGCTTTTCCCTGCAAATCATTCATGGGAAAAAATAGATAGTAAAAGCAAGTTTTGTAAAATGCAGATCTATACAATTAATCAGTATCTCTGAATTTTGGGAAAGGAAATTCTTCTTCCTCTCAATTCAACCAAAACTCACTCTTCTTCCTTTCCCAATTTGGAAAATTCATCATCTCTCCTCCATTTAGAAAAGAGATTACCTAAACTTGTTTCCTGTTAATTGGTTTTTTTTTTTAATGCAAAACAAATACAATGATCCATGAAAATCCCAAAGCATTCATGATGGAACATGCTCTGTGCCGCCAAATAAGGAACTGATGTTATCTGAATATGGACTGAAGCAAACGTTTTCACTTCCTTTTTCTTTCATTTTTTTCTGTTTTATTTGAGTCTTCTTGCACAAAATGACTAATATGGAAATGTTTTACAAGACTACATGTATATAACCTATATCAGATTGCTTACTATCTCAGGGGGAGGGGAGAGAAGAAGGGATAGAATTTGGAACTCAAAACTTAAAAAAATGTTTAAAATTGCTTTTACAATTTGGGGAGAAAAAAGATATAATAGCTTTTTTAAAAAAACAAATTAAACCAACTCTGAGGTATTACCTCATACCCATCAGACTGACTGAGATGACAAAAAAAAAAATCACAAATGCTGTAGGGATGTGGGGAAATAGTCATACTAATGTTTTGTTGGTAGTGTTGTGGATCAATTCAACTATTCTGGAAAGAAATTAGGAACTATGCCCCAAAAGCTATTAAAAATGTATATCCTTTGACCCAGCAATATTTCTGCAAGATCTATTCCCCAAAAAGATCAAGAAAGAGGAAAAGGACCCACATATAAAAATACATTTATAGCAGATCTTTTTTGTGGTGGCAAAGGTGGCAAAGAATTGGAAACTGAAGGTGCCCATTGATTGTGGTATGACTGAAAAAGTTATGGCATATGAAAGTGATGTAATTTGTGTTACACAAAATAATAAAGGAGATGGTTTCAGAAAAACCTTGAAAACTTGTATGAACTGATGCAAAGTAAAGTTAGCAGAACCAAAATGATATCTACAGTAACAGAAATATTGTAAAGGTAAAAACTTTGAAAAGCTTAATAACTGATCAATACAATGGTCAACTATAACTCCAAAAGACTCATAATGAAAAAGATAAAGATAAAGAACTGTGGACTCAGAGTGCAGACAGAAGTATATTTCCTTCACTTTCTTTTTCTTGCCTTTTCTTTAATGGACATAGCTAATGTGCAAATTTGTTTTGCATGAGCACACATATTTGTAATGGGTTTTGTTTTTCTTGCCTTCTCAGTGGATGAGGGATAGAGGGGGGAAGAGAAGAATTTGGTACTGAAAATAAAATCGTAAAGTTTTGTTTTTGTTTTGTTTTGTTTTTTTAAAAATAATGGAAACAAGAAACTCAACATTAGATGCCCGGGCTTAACATACCTTCCAGCGACCATATCTGTCAGCTAAGAGGCCAAAAAGGACACTGAATATCATGTAGCCAAAAAACACCATCTATGGAGGTGAGAGAAAATATTATTTAAACCACAATCTCAGATGTCTCATTTATCACCTTAAGCATTCACCCATCTTCCTTAAATAGAAGGGTGAGATGAAAAAGGGAGTGTCACAAAGTGGATTTCTTGTGACCTGGTTCGCTATTTTAGAACATAGGAGGTTAGTGGATTTTTATGACTCTTTCTTACTGCAACTTAAAGTATGCTGCCAAAATGTAGCAGTAGGTGCTTGCTCACCCAGACAACCATGAATTTCTGATATAAACAGCAAATATATTAGATAAACTTCAGTAAATTTTAAATATCAGCACAGATTATTATTAAGAGTAATTTTTAAAAACAAATATAAATGAAAAAATACCTTTCCTTATGAACAGTATAACACAGGGGCTCTTAGTCTCTTTTTTTTGTATCAGGGATCCCCCAGGCAACCCTACAGACTCTGTCTCAGAATCACGTCTTTAAATGCACCAAGTAAAATACATGGAAGAAAACAGCTATATTGAAATAAATATATTTCTCATCCAAATTCATGCACCCCCTGAAATCTATCTATAGATTAAGAAGTCCATACACCCCTCATAAGAACCCTTGCCCTAATTGTGACTTTATACAAACATTGTGATTGGAACTTGCAAGGTAAGGAACTTGAGTGATAGTATTGATAGTACTTGAATACCAATTACTCTTGCCTACATATATACCTTTGTAGATAGGTTGCCTTTATCTGCATTTAGAAATGGGACATATCTGGGTCAGTTAGAAAGTTTAAAGTGACAGTATATTGTAGAACAATGTAGCAAATGGAATAGAAAAAAAATCCTATAGTCACCGGATGTTAGAATTAGGGACATGGAAGAATGAGGAGTGGAAAGATGACCCGTTGCTAACAGACTCTGGCCTGCAACTTCCGACAAAGTTGCTCATGTAGCCAATAGATTTACCATTACAAGGTCAAAATCAGAGGGATTCCCAAGGATCTAGAATGGACAGTGACTGGAGCAAAGCAAAAAAAACAAAAAAATAAAACCAGGAAGAAGACAGGGCATCAAGTACAGAGAAGAATCATACTTAAATAAGATGGGATGAACTACTTACTCAAAATCTCCCTCGAAGTATTCAGAAACACATCACATGGTTTTGTTCATTCAAACACATTTATTCAGTGCCTATTGTGTACAAGGCACTGGTTTCATCAGACCACAGCCAACCTGTGGTATCATTTATGACAAACAAGTGGATAAACTGGAACTGTAATAGATCATGAAGGCCTATTGAAGGGGAGAGGTTATGGAGGTTTAGGGATCCACTAAAAATTCTCTCAGACTAAGTGTATAAAATAAATAAGCAAATTTATTGAATAAATTAGATAGAAATTATTAGAAATTTGGCTTATAAGAATTGCTAATAAATGACCAAGTTGTAGAATTCTCAGTCTTGGGGCTCATAGCTAGGGTAAGGCACCTACATTGTCTACATTGATAGCATGGAGAGCCGCTACTCACTGTGGTCACCAAAGCCACTTGCCAGTTCTCCAAATGCCATTCACAGCGGATAACAGGAGACACTACAGCAATCAACATGATTTCCATTGCCTCAGCCACCTTTAGAAGGAGAGGAAAAGAACACTAAGTCTGAGTACCCAGTATGCCACCGTTTCTCTCCAAGTCTATCTCCTTTCCTCCTTCATTTGTCAATAAAATACCCTGTACTGATCATTGCTATAAGCATAAAGGTTTGATAGAATTCACTTGTGAATCTATTTGACCCAAGCGATTTTTTTTCTTAGGTCATTGATGACTTGTTCAATTTCTTTTTCTAAGATAGGGTTATTTAAATATCCTATTTCCTCTTCTGTTAGTCTGGGCAGTTTATATTTTTATAAATATTCATCTACTTCACTTAGATTGTCATTTGCTGGCACACAATTGGGCAAAATTGCTCCTAATAATTGCTTTAAATTCCTATTCTTTGGTGGTGAATTCATCCCTTTCATGTTTGATACTGGTAATTAGGTTGTCTTCTTTCCTGTTTAAAAATCAAATTTACTAGTGGGTTAGCTATTTTATTTTTTTCATAAAACCAGCTCATAGTGTTATTAGGTAGTTGATTGTTTATCTTACTTCCATTTTTTTAATAATTTTCAGGATTTCCAATTTGGTGTTTAATTGGGGATTTTTAACTCATTCCTTTTCTAGTTTTTTTCATTGCATGATCAATTCATTGATTTGCTCTTTCTCTTACTGATATAACCATTTAGAGATATAAAATTTCCCCTATGTGCTACTTTGGCAGCATCCCATAAATTTTGGAATTTGTCTCATTGTTATTCTCTTTGATGAAGTCGATTGTTTCTATGATTTGTTCTTTGACCCACTTATTCATTAGCATTAAATTATTTAGTTTCCAATTAATTTTTAACCTATTTTTCCACTGCTCTTTATTGAATACATTTTAATTACATTGGGATCAGAAAAGCATGTATTTAATATTTCTGCTTTTCTGCATTTGGTTGTAAGGTTTTTATGCCCTAATACATGGTCAATCTTCGTGTAGGTGCCATGTACCATGGAGGAAAAGGCATAATCTTTTCTATTTCCGTTCAGTTTTCTTCAGATGTCTATCATATCTAACTTTTCTAAAATTCTAGTCACCTTCCTAACTTCTTTCTTTTTTTGTTAGAGTTATCTATTTCTGAGAGGAGAAAGTTGAGATCCCTCACTAATATAGTTTTATTGTCTATTTCCTCCTGTAACTCATTTAACTTCTTGAAAAATTTATCAAGGGTGGGGAAGCTGTGGCCTGGAGACACTATCTCTTGGTCTACTTAAGTAATGTTTTTGCAGTTTGGTTGTTTTTCAGTTGGGTGTGACTCTTTGCAACCCCATTTGGGGTTTTCTTGGTAAAGTTAATAGAATGGTTTGCCATTTCCTTCTCCAGCTCATTTTACAAAAGAGAAAACTGAAGCAAATAAGAGTAAGTGACTTGCCTAGAGTCACACAGTAGGTAAGTGTGTTGAGGCTGGATTTGAATTGACAAAGAGGAGTCTTTCTGACTCCAGGCTGGGTTCTCTATCCACTGAATAACTCAGGTGCCTAGAAGTAATATTCTTAGTCTCAATTAAATACTCTTAATTACTGCATGGCATGGCAAGAAACAGAAGATTTAAAAATAAAAACAATACTTCCCTGGCTCAGGAAAAGTATTAACCAGTTAGTTAAATAAAGAAGCTGACTTTGCATTACCATCATCAGATACTCAGGATTGACACTGTCCCTTTCCAGAACACACTTGTAGTGGGAAACAGGAAAGAAACTCATTGACAAATTAAGATATGTAATCAAGGCTAGATGAACTTTTATGGTGTGGCATATTTGGTTTTGAAGTACTGCTAATTCCAAGAACATGAGATATTCCCCCCACTCAATTATACATAGGAAAACATCTCTTTAAAAAAAAAAAAATCAATCTCCAGGGCCAGATGGATTTACAAGGGAATTCCATCCAAAAAAAAAAAACAAAACATTATTTAGCCCTAGAGATCATTCTTGCTGTGGATGATAGAAAGTCGATCGTTTATTCCATGGGTTTGGGACAATAGTTGGCTGTCTGAAGAATACGGTAACAAGAGAACACTTACCCCTGTGCTGCCCATGATTAGGAACAGTGCTATGTGAAACCGTCCAAATCCAATGGTCTCCACAGCCTCTTCTACCGTGAAGGTCTTTGGCTCTGAGGAAGAAAGTCAAGGCTGGCTTTAAGCAAACACGTAACTTAAAATGCCAACCGAAGAGGGCAGCCTCTGGTGGGACAAGCTGGAGGATTTGCTCACTCCTCTGGAAGGGTAATGGAGGGCTTGCTATATTTTAAAATCTCTTACCTTTCTGTGACTCTGAGGACTCAGGGCTCAGGTCTTCAAGGCGAATAGTGGAAACAGGCTCAGTCTGTTTGGTTGCCATCTTCCAAGGGGCCCAGAATCAAAGGTTGCCCCTCTTTCCACTACAAGGTCTATGGAGGAAATAAGGGATCCAAAAAAAGCTTCAGTTGGGCTTTTACCATCACCTTTGTATGATTTATTGCCAGTCATACCCCCCCCCTTATCAGTAGGTAGGTAGAGATTAAAGCAGAATATTTTATTATAAAGTCACGGTCTTATATTGGGTATTTTTACTTAAGTATTTTTATTACAAAGGAGGTTTTACTATAAGGTGGAAGAAGACATTTTCAGAAATGATTTAAATATAAAAATAAAAGAACCAATAAAACTGATTTTTAAAAATGTTTGGAAAGCAGGTGGTTAGGGCATGGACCTGTGAATCAGGAAGAACCAGGCTGAAGTGATCCTAGGTAAGTCATTTACTTCTTAGGATCCTAGGCAACACTCCAAGAGAATAAATTACTGACACAGTTGCTGATCTGTACTGGTAGAGGGTACTTCCTCACCAGGAAATTCCCTATAACAGTAAAAATCATGGTTCCATATTATCCTTCACCACCACCAAGAAATAAAAAAATTTTTTAAATTAATAAAAACATCTTTGTAAGTTCCTAACAGACTAGTGATATCAAAGACAAGGCTGAGTACAACGAGTTCTATGATCCTGGCTACTTGGGTTCACCAGCCAAGGAAGGTCCAGCAGGCTCTTTTCCGCAAGCTGGACATTGTTTTAAAAGAATAATAATTAGATTGACATTCCCACTTGGTCATTTACCCAAGCCATCTTCTAGTTGCATTGCAACTACCACCCTGGAGCTCCCCCACCAGAAATAGTACCTCCCAGAACTCCAGGAAACCTGTACCTAGATTCTGGGACTTAAAAACTATTGTACTTGGTTTTGGAGCTCTTGCCCTACAGTTGAGCTGTACCGATTGGTGGCTGAGCTAGTATCAATTCATTTTGCTTTCTGTCTGTTATTGTTCAGTCATTTTCAGTCACATCAGACTCTTTGTGACCCCATTTGGGGTTTTTTTGGCAAAGATGCTGGAATGGTTTACCATTTCCTTCTCCAGTTCCTTTTACAGAGGAGGAAATTGAGGCAAGCAGGATTTTCCCAGGTCACACAGCTCAGTGTCTGAGGTCGGATGAGTCTTTCTGACAAAGCCCAGTACTACCACACTATCTAACTGCCTCTTTCTTTATCTAGCTATCTCCATAACAAACCATACTTCACATCCCAGCCAGGCCATCTTACCATATGCCAGTCATCATGCAGCACACTACCTGCCTCTTTTCACTTCCTATTATGGATATATTCAACCAATATTACCCATGCTTCTGGAAAAAACACACCATTTGGATGTACCATGGATCAATTCATCAACCCTATGCCTCCCCAGACCAAACTCCCTTCCTTGGTCACCTCCCATCTAGATATATTGTCTCCAACTAGTACACTAAACAGTTCCGTTAGGGTGGAAAATTTATTATTTACATCTTCGACTGTAAATAAAAAAAGGAAAGTTGGATTTGGATTTGCCCAAACATTTGGACTACAGTGACAACCAAACAGGACAACCTCTATAAGAGAAGAGTCAGAGGATTTGCCTACTCTTCAGTTTCTTGTAATTGGGTCATTTTCAGTTGTGTCCAACTTTTCCTGACCCCATTTGAGGTTTTCTTGGCAAAGATGTTGGAGTGGTTTGCCATTTCCTTCTCCAGATCATTTTACAGATGAGGAAACTGAGGCAAACAAAGTTAAGTGACCTGCCCGGGATCACATAGCTAGTATGTGTCTGAGACTACCTTTGAACTCCAAGCCCAGCACTCTAGCCATAGCACCACCTACTTGTCGCTCTTCCAGTAGGAGTGAGCAAATTTTTATTTGAATTCCCAGAATGTAGGACAGTAAGTGTTTATAAATATTTTTTCATTCATTCTACCTTACCAAGCTACAAAGAATGTGTTAAGTGCCTACTGTGTCCTGGATCTGAGGAAGAGATATGAAAAGATATCTCCCCTCCCATATCTTTGCAGAGGTAGGAGATTAAAAGCTTTAGAACCTTGAATATATTTTCAGATATTGTTCCTGATCAGTTTTAAAGATTATTTTCTCTTCTTCTCTCTCTTTTTTCTTCAATAATATTCTTTGTCATATGGGATAAATCTCTGGGAGGCAGGAGGTATACATAGGCAAACCCAATCAATATAAAACGAAAAGATATAAATAATATTTTTATTTTAAAATACTTTTTCATCCTAACTTCACAGTGTACTCTCTCTACCTTCTCCCCTACCCTAACTCCCCACCTTCCATCTAAAAAAACTTTTTCCAGGAAGAAAATGTCCACTAGCCAATCATATTGAAGAAGAAGATTGAGCCCCTATCCCCTGGAAAAATGTGCCACTTTACATTGATAACCCTAAATGTGTAAGACCTTGTAATAATATCCTTTCGTTCATTTTATTGTTTTGAAGCTTTTATATCCATTGTTACTTTTGTTCCCCACCCTAGCTCTACCAGGTAAATCAGCCAAGGGTTTTCTCTTCCAATTTAGAGAGGAGGAAAATAAAACACCAAGAAGTTACATAATTTGCCTAAGAATCTACAGCAAATTAGTAGTGAAGTTGGAATCTAAACCCCAGTCTTTAATCCAGCAGTACTTTAGATCATTGGATAAAACAGGGAGGTCCCTGGGGAGGGATAATGCCCTAAAAGGAGGAGTAAGGTATTTTTTTTTTTAAACTCTAGCAAAGCAGATGGAGTTCTTTAATTTTTTACCCCAGTACAGAATCATATGAAAGGAGGGTGGTAAAGTAGAGGATTACCAGGAAAGAGAAAGAATTTCTTGACAAGTCATGGGCTGGCATATCTTACTATGCAAAATATTCATGTAAATTTTATTTGATACTTTGTGAAAATCAGGGTTAAAGCAGGACAAAGACCTACCCTCCGAGGCCAGTTCAATAAACTGGTATTCCCAGGCTGTTACCTGGAGAGTAGTAGATGAGCCAAATCAGTGAAATGAACAAGGTGATGGCCATCTTTCCAGGGAGTGACATTGGAGAGTTTCACCTGGGTGTAGACAGATAAGCCAGAGAGAAGTGAGAGAGGCTCCTTCCCATCAGGAGAGGGAGAGTCCAAAACAAGCATTACAACTTTACTGTTCATAAAGCACCTTCGCCTACTTGTTTGAACTTCACAAGCCAATAAAGCAAGGATGACAGAGGTCCTTTCAAACCTCTCTATGCTATTAGCAGTGAGGCTGCACTAGCAGACCCAAGGACATGACACAGGCTTACATCAAAACATACCCCAGGGCTCTATTTTTTGCTCCTCCCTCTTTCCAGGGCCATAGAGACTCTGCCTC
Organism: Bettongia penicillata ogilbyi; assembly: GCA_023548195.1. Classification (NCBI taxonomy): domain Eukaryota; kingdom Metazoa; phylum Chordata; class Mammalia; order Diprotodontia; family Potoroidae; genus Bettongia; species Bettongia penicillata. The sequence goes on from JAJHZJ010000229.1 coordinate 2,573,345, forward strand.
AAGGTTGCAGAAGTTTTCACAGGCCTTGACAGCCAATTTCTTTAGAAGCATAAACCTGGAAGCATTTGTACCTGGGAAAAACAGACTCTGCCAGTCACAGTCCAGATAATTGAGGAAAAAGGGAGAGGGACAGGTCACCAGGATAGAATACTGTCATGGGGGGGTGGAGGTGAAGGTGGGGATAGGGGTACAGGAAGTGTGGCAGTGAACTCCACCAAGCCTGGAGGAAAGAGCATAGCATTCAGCTGGGGCTAGTTCTGACCACTAAAAAAAAAAAAAAAAAAAAAAAAAAGAAGAGAAAAATCACAGTGGGCAGAGACCTAGGCTGGTGAACTGTGAAATACCCATCATGGGAGGATGCTGAAACACCCTGAGATCAGGCCCCCAAGTAAACCACAATGAGAGGGGAAGGAGTCAGGAAATGAATGATAAGAAAAATAAGTAGGGTTTTAAAAAAGACAAAGTACCAGTAAAAAGAAAGATTTCAGTAAAAAAGAAAACGCAAAGATTTTGAACATAAATAGATAAATCAATAAGAAAAAAATAGTAACCACAGAAGGAAATATGTCCTCCAGATCTAGTAAACAAATTCAGACACCTATGACTAAATACTGTAAAATAAAGAAAAATGATTGAACACTTAATGAAAAAATCTTGTGGAATTTAAGGAGCATATGACCTGCAACATGCTGTTTCATGATGGTTTTAAAGAGAAATGAGAATTGTGAGAACAGAACTGATGTGCACAGAATTGATTTACACAGCATAATTATAGGCAGAATGGAAAAACTTGTATCTATAACGGCAAGCCACAACAAAGAAACCAAGGAATGAACAATATATTGGAAATGTAAATACACAGAACCGAAGGACAACCTAGAAGAAGAGAGGCAAAAAGCAATAACATTAAAGGAAAATATGCTCACTATGTAAGCAAAATATACTGACCTTGAAGATGGGATGTACAGAGACAATCTAAGTAATCATAGGTCTTCCAGAAAGACACTGTGTAGGACAAAACAACCTTGATACCATATTGAAGGAAATAATAGAAAAGGACTGCCCAGAACTTCTAAACATAGAAAATGAAATTCCATTTGAAAAAAATTAACATATTGTCTCTAGAAGAAAAAAAAACACAAGGCTTCAAACTCCAAGACACATAATGACTAAGTTTAACAAATCAATTCCGAAATCAGTTCTGCAAGCTATAGAGGGAAAGACCTTCAAATACAAAGGAAAGGACATTTGAATAATGCAAGACTATTCCAGACCTGCTAGAAAATGGAGGAGGGATAGAATAATGTATTCTGAAGAGCAGTGAAGTTCAGGATGAAGCCCAGGGTGACTTATCCTGCAAACGTGAGCTTAACCATACAGAATAAAAAATGAATGTTCAATAATAAAGAAGAGTTTGAAACATTTTTAGAAAGAAAACGTGAATAGTTTGCCTTTCAAACACCCCCAAACAACATAAATGTGGTGGTAAACAAATGCTTCAGGGGAGTAAAGTAAGAGCAGGCATGACAATTGAGAGACCAGTAAGAGGCCTCTTTCTACATGGACACTAGAAGATAGAGGTGAAGGTGGAAATCTGCTAGAGGTAACAGGTGGGAGTGGTTGTTATGCACAGAACCTGGCCATACTCTGCCTACAAGTGAATGCTTCTTTTCAAGACTATATTACAACACACAAGGATATATAAAAGATGGGAGGGCAGTAGTAGGACAGAGAGGAGTGAATGGTGTACCAAAGCAAAATCAAGAGCTACCCATAAGGGGAAGGTGATGGTTGTGGTCTCAAAGAGAGGAACCTATAGGAAAGTGGGGGAGGGGAGGGGAAAGATTGAAAAGGAGGGGGTAAAAGAAGGAGGTCCTACTTTGCAGGTGGGAGGGGGTTCCACTGACAAATGTACTTTTGAGTCAGGAGAGATGGGTAGTAAAAGAAGATAAGGACCTTCCACAGGATACGGTCTGGGGAATTTGATGCTTGAAAAGTTTACTTTTCCTGGGAAAGGGCAAGTCAGGATGTCTGGGGGCAACTGGCACTTGGAAGATGTTAGAGGACATGGACATAGGAAGGAGATTGCCAGACAAATGTAGAAAAAAAAAAGGTCATATAAGAGAGAATATAGAAGAGTGGGTTGCATAATAAGGGATATGGTGGATAAAGGACTCTACCATGGAGCCACTGCTAGGTAGTACCTGGTATGGAGTCAGGACACCTGAGTTCAAGGCTAGCCTCATCCACTTGACTAGTCACATGACCCTGGACAAGTCACTTAACCTCTGTTGGCCTCAGTTTCCTCATCTGTAAAATGAGGATAATAGTAGCACCTATCTTCCAGGGTTGTTGTAGATCAAACGACATAATAAATGTAAAGAATCAAATAATAAAATTAAAGCATCTTAAAAGGATCAAACATAAAGCACTTAGCACATAGTAAGCTACCAGTCTGTCCTTCCCCAGCCCCCACATGAATAGTCTCTCTCTCTGAATAAGGCCATGCATAGAACAGACTATCATAGGGTCAGTCTAACAGATAGAGACCTTAATCAGCACCGTGGACCAGATGCAAGTTAGAGATAGTCCCCAAGTGACTGTAACACCTACCACATAAGCATGAGGGTGAGGAAAGGTTTCATAAAGAAGGGGCTGTTTGAGCTGCATCTTAAGGCAGTGAGGTGCTACCATGTTGGACCTCGAGTCAGGAAGACCTGAATTCAAATATGGCCTCAGACTTTTACCAGCTGTGTGACCTGGGGCAAGTCACTTAACCTTTCCTGCCCTCAGTTTCCCCAACTATAAAATAGAGATAATAACAGCACCTACCTCACAAGGTTTTTGTTAGGATTAAGTGAGACAATATTTGTAAAGCACTTAGTAAGTACTTAGTCCACAGTAGGTACTGCATAAATGTTTATTTCCTTTCCCTTCTTGAAGGAAGACTTTCATGAGCTAGAAGCAAGGCTGGACTCCATTCCAGACATGAGTGATAGCCAAGGGCAAACACACAGTCACTGAAAATGAAGTGTCATATGTTAGAAACAAAGAGACCCATTTGGCTAGATGAAAAGTACAGAGCATGATGTTCCATGGGACTGGAAGGGCAGGTTGGAGCCAGTTTGTAAATGTCTCTTTTTTAAGTTAATTTATTTTTAGTTTTCAACATTTGTGTCCACAAGTTTTAAATTTTCTCTCCTTCCCTACCCCCTCTCTCCCCAAGATGGCTTGCAATCTGATATAGACTCTACATATACATTCCTATTAAACATATTTTCACATGAGTCCTGTTGTATAGAAAAATTATAACAAATGGGAGAAACCATGAGAAAGAAAAAGCAAAACATAAAAGAAAAGAGTCTGCTTCACTGTGCATTCAGATTCCATAGTTCTTTCTGTGGATGTGGATGGCATTTTGCATCATGAGTCCTTTGGAACCGAGACAGGCTAAGTCTATCAAGATCAGTCCTCACATACTGTGGCTGTTACTGTATACAATATTGTAAATGTCTTTAAGAGCTAAACAGAGCAATTGATATTTTATCCTAAAGGCAATAGAAAGACATCAGAGTCAATAACATGATGAGATCTGCACTTAAGGAAAATTATTTTGACAGCAGGATGGAGGATGGGCTAGAGCAGAGAGACACTTGGTCATCAGTGAAGGGGACACACTCAGGGTTCAGAGGGGCCTCCCCAATGGCCCCCCCATATCTTGGGGATCAGAGCAAAAGTTTAAGGAAAAGTCCCTCCCAGGAAAAGAAATGAAGCATCCAAAATGCAAAGGAAAATCAAATTTGGGACTGAATCAATCATCAGAGTTTTCTAGAAACAGCTGAATGCAAGGAACTGAAAGGAAAGGAAGTGGAGGGAAAGAGAAAAAGTTTGCATTAGGGTTGGGTGTTGGTATTGTTGGGTGGTTTTCTTTTCAAGAATTTTTGTTTATGCCTTTTGTCTTTTGTAATTATTGTAGAGTTCTTCAACCATGTCCCCCTCTTTTGTGATAGCATGACCACAGTTGTCCACAGGGTTTTCTTGGCAAAGCTACTAGAGTGGTTTGCCATATTCTCCTCCCCTCGCCATTTTTCTTCTCCAAAATAACAATGTTTTCACATCACATTTAGTTCTAAACTCATTTCACTACTTACCCAGAAAAATAGCTAGCACCTATATAGCACTTTAAGGTTTGCAATATGTTTACAAATGTTCTCTCATTTTATCTTCATTATGGACATTTTACAGGTCAGAAAACTATGATTTGCTTAGGCTCACATACCTATGAAGCGCCTCAGGAGGCAAGATTAAAATTGTGGACTTCCTAAATTCATGTCCTAAATTCAATCACCTGGCAACAAAGCAAGATTTAAGGAGAGAATAAACACCAACACATCAACCATGACAACATCTACAACATTTGATACCCACAAGTCTCCTTCCTCTTCAACAAAAGGTTGTTGCATTTTCTCATCTCTTCTTGGGGCCATGCTTGGTCATTGTGATGTTATAAAGATTTCAGGCTAAGGATATCAAGAGACTATTGCAAGTGTCTTCCATAAAAATACTTTTCTCCCAAGATTAATCTGTTAGGTGGCACATTGGGTAGAGCGTTGGACCTGGAGACAGGAAGAACAGAGTTCAAATCTGTCCTCTGACACTTGCTACCTGGGGGAGCCTGGACAAGCCATTTAGTCCCTGTCTGCTTCAATTTCCTCAACTGTGAAATGGGGATAATAATAAGATTTCTCTCTCAAAGATTGTTGTGATATAAAATGAAAAAAATTTTTAATTGCTTAGCACAGTATCTGGCACATAGTAATTTTTTGTATGTGTGTGAAATATCACACCTTTATCTTGGTGATAAATGTTCCCTGCCTCCACCATTACCTTGCCTGCAGGGCTTTAAGAAATCTAGCACTGCCTGATACCATATCCAAGAATAAAGTCCAAATGGATATATGATCTAGGTATAAAAAGTGAAACTATGAACAAATTAAGGAAGCAAGGAATAGTGTATTTGTCAGATTTATGGAGAGTGGAGAAATTTATGACCAAACAAGAGATAGAAAACATTACGAAATGCAAAATGGATATTTTGAGTACATTAAATTTAAAGGTTTTTGTACAAACAAACCCAATGCAACCAAGTTGAGGAGGGAAGCAGAAAATTGGGAAAGAATTTTTACAACTAGTGTCCGTGATAAAGACCTCATTTCTAAAATATTTAGAGAACTCAGTCAAATTTACAAGAATACAAGTCATTCCCCATACAAGAATATGAACAGGCAGTTTTCAGGGGAAGAAATTAAAACTATCTATAGTCATAGGAAAAAATGCTCTAAATCATTATTGATTAGAGAAATGCAAATCAAAACAACTCTGAGGTACCACATCACACCTATCAGATTGGCTAACATGACAAAACAAGAAGATGATAAATATTGGAGAAGATGTGGGAGAGTTGGAACACTCATTATTGGTGGAGCTGTGAGCTGATCCAACCATCCTGGCGAGCAGTTTGGAACTATGTCCAAAAGGGCTACAAAAATGTGCATACACTTTGATCCAGCAACACCGTTTCTAGGACTGTATCCCAAAGAGATCATAAAAATGGGAAAAGGTCCCACTTCTACAAAAATATTTATAGCAGCTCTCTTTGCAGTGACCAGGAACTGGAAATCAAGGGGATCCCCTCAGTTGGAGAATGGTTGAACAAGTTGTGATATATGAATGTACTATAAGAAATGATAGACAGGAGGACTTCATGAACTGATTCTGAGTGAAATGAGCAGAACCAGGGGAACATTGTACACAGTATCGGCCACAGTATACAAGGACTGTTTCTGGTAGACCTAGTCCTTCACAGCAATGCAAAGACCTAAAACCTTCCCAAAGGACTCTTGAGACAAAATACCATCCACACCCAGAGAAAGAACTATGGAATCGGAACACAGAATGAAGCAGAATATTTTCTCTTGGGTTATATTTTGTTTCGGTTTGTTTTTTCTCATGGTTTCTCCCAATCATTATAATTCTTCTATGCAACATGACCAATGTGAAAATGTGCTTATAAGAATGCATGTGTAGAATTCCCTCCCAAAAAAAGGATAAGGGGAGTTGTCTAAAGAATAAAAGCAAATCATCAACCGAAAAGAAAAAGAAAACTAGCACCTAGCCCTGAATCCCTGCTGTGCCCCCTCCTGGGTGGGGCAACAGGAAGAGACATCCTCCAGCCAGAGCCCCCACTTACACCATGTCACATGATCAGGTAGGTGGATCCAGATGGAGGAGAAGAGTATTTTCATTTTATTTGAATCAATCTCTGCTTTGGGCCTAAAAGTTAGCATTAAAGCAAGGTTTCTTAATGTGGGAGTCTATGGATAGATTCATAAGGGTGTGTGAACTTGGACAGGAAGAAAACTACGTCTTTATTTCAGTGTAATTGGTTTCTTTGGTAATCCAATATATTTGATTTCATGCATTTAAAAACATTATTCTGATCACCCACAAGGGTGGCAACACAGCCTGACCTCAGCCCACATCCCCTCAGTTCCCCAGGCTTGGATAACTGAAGCAAGAAGATAAACTGAGAGAGAAACGTGTGTCTTTCAGGGAAAATATGGGAGATCCTTACCTACACATCCAGAATCTACTTTAAGGAGGTCAGGGACTGTCTTGAACATCTGAATATCCTCCCAATCACCTCACCCACTGAAGGTGCTTAATAAACACTTAATGAAACTTCAAAAGACTTGAGAACTCTAGCAGGGCAGTAATCAACCACAATTTGACAGGGTAGATCATTATCAACAAGTCACCCACCTCCTGGCAGAAAGGTGATAGATGCCAGGTGTAAAATGACACAGACCTTTTAAAAAAAAATACAGTCAATGTGGCATTTATGTTGATTCTGTGTTTATTACAATAGTTTGTTTTTCCTTTTTTTCTCCAAAAATTTAGAAAATAGGAATGATAAATTAGACAAAGTATCCCCATTTCCCAAAATGAGAAGTAAGCAGAAAGAATCCCACACAGAATGGCAGTTACATGTTGAATTTACTATATGCTTTAAAAGAAAAGCAAATTCTATATAATAGATTTTCAGTTTCATGTATTTCTCCTGTCCTATTATATGTGTATATATATGTATAGAAAATAGTATACATATATGTGTGTGTAGATATATATGTATATATAGCTACATATGGGGAAAACATTCTATTGGGTGTTTTTTAACTTCCAAATAAACTAAATTTTAAAAAGAAATTTTTTAAGGATATTTACTGAGTAAAAGAACATGGATTTCATAGGTGCAAAGTCTATATGGGCTTAAAACTCTCATCTCTCAAAAAAAAAAAAATATCAGTCTTCTCTGCCTATTTAGCCTGAAATAGCCACCACTAGAGTGGTTCACGATAAAGACAAGGATAGACATCTTCAGAAGTTGCTGTTAAAATGTTCATGTTTTCAGAAAGGGGCCCAGTCACATTAGTACATCAAATTCAGAGGAGCTACTGGTTATCTTGTTAAAATGTAAATTCCTCGAGAGTGGGGAATGTTTCATTCTTTGTGTTTATATTCCAAGTACCTAGCACAGTGTCTGGCATTTAATACAATTTTTGATGATGGATTAGTACTTGAGAAGATGGAGTGCCAGGCAGGTTGATGGGAGAGAGGGATGGGTTCAGAATATAGTAGAAACAGGCACCGGGTGTTAGTTAGAAAGTGACAACCAGATTAGGGAGACAATGTCTTTAATTCCAGACAGAGAAGGGTGTGCTGAAACTGGGGGGTGGGTAAGGGCCCTATGTACCAGCTTCCATATTATTTTTATGAGATCTGGCCCTAGATGGGAGGTCTTGGAAAAAAACAGCTTCCTGACATTCTCCACTGCAAGTTAGAATTCAGGAGGTAGTAACAGGAGATCAGGAATAGAGAGGAGAGTTTGGGTCTCAAAACTTTTGCAGTGAGAAATTACCTTGCTCCATAACCAAGTGGGAAGTTAGAGGGCAATGGACAATGAGGGTAGGGGGTAGGATGTATGGCTAGCAATTTTTATATCTGGGGCAAATAGCAATTAGGAAAGGTTGAGGAGGAGGGAACAGGCTCACCTGGAGCAGAAGACCAGAAGGAGGAGTATGCCCTGGGCTATCACAAGGTTTCTAAGATGCTGAAGAGGGAAGAAATGCTCCCAATGATACGGTAACTGCCAGGAGGGAGGTCAGGCAAGGGAAGAAGCCAGTGCTGTTGGCACCTGGAAATTTCTCACCCTGAATAAAAGTCCCAGTGTCTCTGACCTTTGTAGTTGTAGATCCGGTCACTGTATACCGTTGTACTACTACTCTCCCATATTGAGTTAGCATTTCAAGTGACAAGCTGCCAGAAGCCTCTAAGTCATTATTTAAGCACACAGGCCTTGGAACATAAGACATTGTCTATCATCCTTGATCAGTCAAGTGAACTTTATGAGCTTTCATTCTGGGAGGCCCTTTTGGAAACTTGAAATAAATGTTATATTTCATAAGGCACAGATTCTTTCTACAATAAATATTTTAAAATAAATGTCTCTTTTTCCCAACTGGTCAGAGGATACAAACAGTTTTCAGAAGAAGAAATCAAAGTTATCTATAGTCATATGAAAAAATGCTCTAAATCACCACTGATTAGAGAAATGCAAATTAAAACAACTATGAAGTGCCATTTCATGACAATGACAAATACTGTAGGGGATGAGGGAAAAGTAGGTACACTAATGGTAGTAAACTGATCCAAAATTTCTAGAGAAAATTTGGAATTAGACCCAAAGGACTAAAATATTGTGCATACACTTTGATCCAGCAATACCACTACTAGGTCTGTATCCCAAAGATAAAATAAATATAAAAATAAAATAAAAAATAAAAAGGAAAAAGACATATATACAAAAGTATTTATAGTAGCTCTTTTTGTGATGGCACAGAATTGGAAATCAAGGGGATGCTTATCAACTGGAGAATGGCTGAAGAAGTTGTAGCTTATAACTGTGATGGAATGCTATTATGCTGTAAGAAATGATGAGGGTGATTGTTTCAGAAAAGCATGATCTATACAAACGGATGCAAAGTAAAATGAGAAAACCTGGGAGATCATTAGCACAATAATAGTAGTGTTGTAATGATGATCAACTGTGAAAGATTTGGCTACTCTGACCAATATAAGATCCAAGACTATTCTGAAGGACTCATGATAAAAAGAAAAAAATGCTGTACACTTTCAGAGAGAGAGCTGATGCACTCTGAGTATAAACTGAAGTATACTTGTGTCACTTTTTTCTTGATTTTTTGAAATATGGCTAATAAGGAAATGTGTTTTTCATGATTGCACGTATTGGAATTGGTATATTGCTTGCCTTCTGAGTAGGCATGGGAGAGGGTTCGAGGGAAGAAATTTGGAGCTCAAAAAATTTTTTTCACGTGAAACTGAAAATCTATTATGTACAACTTGCTCTCCTTTTAAATATATAATAAAGTTATCGTGTAAATTTCTTTTTTTTCCATTTTTCTTCCCTCCCCTTACCGTCAGAGATGGCTACCATTAGAGATAAATATGTGTGTCTGAATGTGTGTTTGTGTGTGCACTCATGTGTGTATGTGTGTGTAAAATCATTCTATACATACTTCTATTTATCATTTCTTTCTCTGAATATAGATAGTATCTTCATGTTCTTTGCAGTTAATTTGGGTATTTATAAGTCAAAATTGTTTAGTCTCACAATGTTCTTAAAACACTACTGCTGTTACTGTATACAATATTCTCTTAATTCTGCGCATTTCATTCCATATTTTCATGCAAATCCATCCCTTTTTTCTAAAACCAACGAGCTCATCATTTCTTATATCATAGCAATATTCCCTTTCAATCATACACTACAATTTGTTCAGCTGCTCCCCAGTTGATGAGCATCCCCCTGATTTCTAGTTCTTTGCTACCACAAAGAGAGTTGCTATAAATATTTTAGAACACATGAGTTCTCATCTTTTTTTCTTAATCATACTTTGAAATAGACCTAGTAGTGATAACTCTTAGGACAACATTCCAGATTGCTCTCCGCAATGATTGGATCAGTTCACAGTTCCATCAACAATGGACTTGTGTCTCAATTTTTCCCCATCCCCTCCAATACTGGTCACTTTCCTCTTCAACCATTTTAGTCAATTTGATAAGTATAAAATGATATCTCAAGGCTGTTTTAATTTGTATTTCTCTAATTGATAATGATTCAAAGCATTTTATCACATGACTATAAATTGTTTTGATTTTTTCCATCAGAAAAATGCCTATTCATATCCTTTAACCATTTATCAAATGGGAAATGACTCATATTCTTATTGATTTTACAAAATTCTTTATATATTTGAAATGTGAGACCTTTATCTGAGAAACTACCTATAATTTTTTTCTCCATTTTCTGTTTTCCTTCTGATCTTGGCTACACTTATTTATTTTATTTGTACAAAAACTTTTTAACTTAATGTAATCAAAATTATTTGTCTTATACATCATTCTCCTATCTCTTCCTTATTCACAAATTGTTCATCTATCCATAGTCTGATAAGAAATATGTTCTACATTCTTCAAATTTTCTTGTAATATCTTCCTTCATAGCTAGGCCATGTATCCATTTTGAACCTATCTTGGTAAATCAGGGGCAGCTAGGTGGTGCAGTGGATAGAGCATCAGTGCAGGAGTCAGGAGCACCTGCGTTCAAATCTCAACTCAGACACTTGGCACTCGCTAGCTGGGTGATCTTGGGCAAGTCACTTAATCCCAATTGCCTCATCCTGGGTCATCTCCAGTCATCCTGATGAATATCTGGTCACTGGATTCAGATGGCTGTGGAGGAGAAGTGAGGCTGGTGACCTGCACAGCCCTCCCTCACTCAAAACAAACTCAAGTGCAAGTCATGTCATCATTTCTCTGATGGCATGGTCTTCTTCAGCAATGAAGGATGAACACATCTTGGTAAATGGTGCAAGATTTTGGCTTATGAACAATTTCAGCCATACTGCTTTTCAGTTTTCCCAACAATTTTTACAAATAATGAATTATTATCCCCAAAACTTAAGACTTTATACTTGTCAAATACAAGGTTACCATATTTATTTTACTGCTGTAAATTGTATATTTACTGTGTTCCATTGAGCTACCTTTCTATTTCTGAGCCTCTACCAGATAGTTTTGATAATCACAACCTTGTAATATAACAAGATCTGGTAGTGCTAAATTTTTCTGAAACTTTTTCCACTAGTTCCTTTCTGTTCTTCCAAATGAATTGTATTATTGTTTTTAGTAAAATATTCTTGGTAATTTAATTGGGATAGCATTGGATATATAAATTAGGTTAGGTAAAATTGTCATTCTATTAGCCATACCTACTCATGAACAATCACTATATCTCAATTATTTAAATCTGATTTTATTTGTATAAAAAGGTTTTTTAATAATTTTCCTTATATAGTTCCTGACCTTGGTTTGACAGGTGTACTCTCAGGTATTCTTTATTTCTAGAGTTACTTTAAATGGGATATCTCTTTATTGCAGGGTTTGTTTGTAATATATAAAAATGATGATGAGGAACTCAATTTAAAAAGAAAAAAATGTTAAAAACAAATAAAAATTTAAATATTTTTTGAAGAAGAATAAATGTCTCTTGTCTCCTGTTCTCACATTAAATATACTTGAGTCTACTGTTTGATTATTACTTTTAAAAATCATTCAACTTCAGCAAGAAGCAACTTAGAAGAAGCTTCTCTTCTTACAAACTGTCTCCGCATATATATAAAATATTTCATGATGCGTATGTCAGCAGAGCTCTCTTTGTTCGATAATCTTAACATCAAGAAGAGAGATGTCTGTTTACTAGGATCATAAAAAATGCCCCTCATCAACACCTACCAGAATGTGTATTTCCTATTGATGGAAAGGCTCTATAAATGTGCCTGTTATCAAAAGATGGAGCATTGATGGAATCAAGCTCCAGATAGAAGTGTTATATGTGTCATTGTGTCCTGCAACACCATCAAATGCTATAGGAATGAGATGAAAAGTAATTGGAAAATATTTGACAAAATAAATGAAAATATAATTAAACATGGATAACATTACATTTTAAAACTAGGTCAATATACAGCCACAGATCCTTATCCTTAGTGGCCCCTGTTTCTGTGTGACATCACTTCCTTAGAACCTTTCAGGTCCTCCTCATCGTAATCCAAAGTGACCCAAAAGATATTGCCCTGGCCATCCACACAGAAGAAACAAAGTGGATGAGAAATAGACATTGCTTAGATTATGACATTGTTGAAAACCAGGACAAACTCTGGTTTTCAGGTCTAATCTTTCTCTAACCAGTTTCCCAGCCGTGCCTCTCACTGTCACTCCCTTCCTCCTACAGGATATGATGAGAATTATTTGATTCTAGAAACATTTCCCATGCAACTTCATTGATTTTCCTGTGACATGAGAGGCAAAAGGCCAATCAGACACACCTAAGTGAGATACTGTCCCTTCCTACAAGAAACATCTGTCCTTTGTCTGCTTCCTGAACTTTCCTTAAGTAAGGTATGAAGACAGATCTAGGAGCCCCACCTATAGAATGGATAAGAGCTTGTGGAACATCTGTTCCAAGAGGTAGGAGCAAGTCTTGCAGAACCACCACAGGCTCCATCCTTCTTCCTTAGTCAAGAATCATCATGCCTGGGACTCTGGTGGCATCCCTGGCTGGAAGCTTTCTCTGTCTTGCTTTGTGGTGGTGTTTGCTGCTCCAATTCAGGAACTCTTATCTTTCCCTTGTTATTCCTGCCTTCCCCTCTATGTTCTTTTGGAAGTCCCCAGTTAAGCCGGGTGACCTTCCTTTTAGAATACCCAAATAAAAAGGCTGATTGCTTTTAGCATCGACAAGTTCACTGAATTCCTCTAAAAAGCCCCTCTGAGGCCAAGCAACAGACAACTTTGAACATGTAATAGGTTAGGAGAAGCAACTTTATCAGTACCTATATCTTGACCAGACACCATAGATGGACCATAAACTATGCACAGTTGTGAATAAGGGAATTACATTTAGGAATTACAAATAGCATTTTTTCCATCTGTGTCTAATAGGATGACTGGTCAATGGGAGCCCTATCCCCAGGGCATTCCACCAGCCTGTGTGAAAGCCAGAAGGTCTACTTCCTGAAAGGCATAATGGTGTGTGATGAAAGAGCCCTACTCATTGAATCACTGTAGAGGCCCCTTTTTACATGTAATATGAGAAAGTTAGATTATGTAAGTAAGGTTGCATTTACATTCTCTGTTGAACATTTTGAGACTTTTAAAACAGCTATGAAGTTTTCTAAAGTTTTATCCCTCTCAAAGAAACATGTTGAGAGGACAATCACTAGAAAATATTTACTCTTCAGAAAAATTAACTTCCAAACAAAACTTCATTTTGGTCTAATAACATATAAGCACTTTACATCAGGAATACTTAAATGATCAAGATTAGAAAATTCCCACATTTTCTGTGGGCACCAGAGCAAACCTGACCTCGTAACCTCTCCAACCAGACATTCAAACATTGACTGATTCTTACGTTTGCTCTGTGGAGTTCTGCTGGTTTGCCTACACAGCAATTGAAAAACCACATAGCTGTTACAGAATGCAGCAAAGATTACCACATCCTGGCATGACTTAGTGGGCAAGCACTGGATTTGGCATTAGGAACCCTGTGTCTGAATCCTGTTTCAGATCCTTGGTATATGCCCGGGAGGAAAAACAACCTCTCTGTTTCATCACTGAGGCAGTCAGGTGGGCCAGTGGATAGACTGATGGAATTAGAAACATATACATTCAAATCCTCTTTCAGACTCTTACTAGCTGTACAACAGAGGCAGATCACTTTTTCCAGCCTCAGTTTCCTTATCTATAAAATAAGGATAATACTAGCATCTATCTCATAGGGTTATTGTGAGACTCAAATGAGATAAAGTGCAAAGGACTACATAAATGCTAACCGAGTACTGCAACTGAGCCTGAGCTGAAGCTAGGGTTGGGGGAAGGTCATGGTTGGCCCCTAGTCTGAATGAGTCCAAGCTGAAGCTAGACTTGAGAAAGAACTTCTCCTGATGAGAGGTTTAGAAGATTCACAGAAAGGGAGAAGGCAAGATGGTGGAGCAGAAGTTAAGGGAGACACAAAGATAAGGAATGGGTTGGGACTCTGCGATTGAGAGTTTGTGGGCCAGTTGGACACAAGCAATATTGTTGGGACAGATGGTGAAACCTTTCCTCAGCACAAAGCCCAAGGTTGTAATGTTACATCTCCTCTCTCCCCTTGGGCTCCCTTATGAAAGCCTGAAGCATTTCCCTCTGGACATCCAGAAAGTCTGTCATATTTAGTTTTAAAATTTGCTTTTTCTTTATAAACAGCATCAACCATGGATTGTTCACAGTTTCACAAGCTGCAATACTAATTGCTCGATTATTAAAAGAGGCCCACTCAAACTCACGCTAAAAGCTATAGTCATGGCGAGCAATCTGCTCATTTTAAGCTGTTCGGCGATAGTAATTGATTCCTATTTTGTGGTTTGGGAAGGGGGTTTGCAAGCATAGGGAGGCAGCTGGTGGCACAATGGAGGCAGAAAGACCTGATTTCAAATCTACACTTTCCTAGCTGTATGAGCCTGGCTGGACAAGTCACTTAACCTCTGTTGGCCTCAATTTCCTTAGTAGTAAGATGAAGATAATAATGGTACCTACTTATCTGGGTTGTAGTGAGGGTCAAATGAGATACCTTGTAAAAAGTGCTTACCACAGTGCCTGGCATATAATAGGCTCTACATAACTGCTTATTCCTTTTCCGTCCCCCTTTGGGCCAAGTAGTTTGTGCTAAAAATTCTTAAAAGTGCCCTAAGCAGTAAATAACTATGAATACATGTAATACATGAAATTATACTAGGGGCTCACCATCCATTTTTCTTGCTGTTGAAAATTCTTTAATAGTGCCTTAAGCAGTAAATAATTGTAAAGAATTTTATGAATAGTATATTATCATGCTGGGGACAAAATACATTTTTTTGTCGTTCATGAAAGGGATCCATGGGACAAAAAAAAAATGTAGGAAATCATTGAATTACAGTTTTCAATGGAAGAGAAAAAAATGGTCATGTCACTGAAATGGGAAACAAGATTACTAAGGGAGCCTGCCTGGGAATCTCAATTCTGGACCTAGAGGTCATGAGAATTTCACGGCAATTTCATCCTTGGAATGGCTATCTTGAATCTCTGTGCCTCAGTTTCCCTCACCTGTAAAATAAGGAAATGACCCCTGCCTTACATGATAATTGCAGATACTCATACAGTACTACAGTTTTTACAAAGTGCTTCACATATATTGTCTCTTTTGATCCCCGGAACAGCCCTACAGTATTAGCATCCCCATTTTACAGATGAGGTAATTGAGACTGAGAGTTAAAGCAATTTTTGGCCAAATGTTACACACTTAAGTAAGTATCAGAGTCAGGTTTTGAATCCAGGTCAGCTCCTAACTACAAGTTCAGCACTTTTGCCCATTACACCCCTGCCATCTGCCTTTCGATACCAATAACCCCACAACCCCACTTCATGTTTATGTCACAGTTTAAAGTCTCATAAAACACATCTCTGCCACTTCCATGTGAGAGTACTGTAGTGCAAGTATTGTCCTTATTTTGCAAATGAGGACACTCCACCCCCCATTACAGAGATCCACGAGGTGGCAGAGCTAGAATTCAGATCCAAAGTCCCTGACTCAGTTTCAGACCATTTCCATTTCAGCTCCCATAGAATTCTTTAGAATCAAGGATGTACAGATAGACAGGGCCTGACAAGTCATGTTGTCCAACCCCTTCCTTTTACAGATAAAGAAATAGAGATGCAGAAAGAATTAAATAATTTGCCCAAGTAAATGGTGGAGGCAGGATTTAAACCCAGCTCATCTGGCTCCAGGGCAGCTAGGCAGAACCATAGTACATAGAGTGACAGGCTATGGCATCGGAACAACTCATCTTCCTGAGTTTAAATCTGTCCTCAGACACTTACTAGCTGTGTGACCCTGAGCAAGTCACTTAACCCTGTTTGCCTTAGTTTTTTCTTCTGTAAAATGAACTGAAGAAGGAAATGGCAAATCACTCCTGGATCTCTGCCAAGAAAACCCCAAATGGGATCCCAAAGAATCAGACAGGACTGAAGTGGCTGAACAACAGCCTCTGACCACATACACCACATTCAGTATATTCTCCATTGAACCTCACTGCCTGTCTCGATGAAGGTTGACATTATAAAATTGTTCTGAAGTTCAAATTCACAGCTTTTGTTAATACCTAAATTTTATTACACAAAACCCAGGCACTCCCCATGCTTTTGTTGGACTGGGATTTTTCTACATTTAATTTTATAGAAGATAAATGAGGCACCAAGTAGCAAACCTGGGGATCTTTCAACCAAAGGACCAAGTTTTTTGTGATGAGATTTATTGTCGCTACTTTTGATAAATGAAACATTTAAGTGATTATTATGTGCAAAACACTGTTCTAAGTGTTGGGTATACCAATAGAAAAGTAAGATGGTGCCTGCTCTCAAAAAGCTCAAATTCTAAACATGGAGACAGCCCATATGGAAGGTATCGGCTTCAAGCGACAGCCCATATGGAAGGTATTGGCTTCAAGTCATGGAGGTTCCATGGAGGCTGTAGGTGCAACACAAACACTAATGCCTTTCCGACATAGGAAATACACCCTGGCAAATAAAGGAAATGGGGCACCCTATTAGGCGAGTCTCTTCCCGTCTCTGAGCTCGGTCCCTCCATTGTTAATGGGGAAGTCCAAAGAGAAGATTTCCAAAATTCCCCCTGGCTGACATCTTGGAATTCATGGGCTAATAGTCCTTATCCTTACACCTACACTTTCTAATACCCCAACAGTGGCCAAAAGACAAGCCCAGGTACACATCATCTATTTGAAACTTTCTTACCTTGAGGGTGTCACAAACCTTGGGAACTCGTGGACTTTTATTTCTTCAGTATCCCGTTCTTGTCAGATCTTTGCTGGCCTGCAGCAGGTTTCCACTCAGAGCTAGGCTGCTCATCTGTGACTTCTCCCCAACACAAGATCTTACCCCTCTTCTGGATCCCCAAGACTAAGGCTTTCTCCTCCTCCTCCAGCTCAGCTTACAGAATTCTTTTAAGCAAAACCTGACAATTGGGCTGGGGAGTTAGTTACACCTGGGTCACGCCCCCCTCCATAAAACTTCACCTGACTAGGCATTGTGGAAGCTCTGATGCTATTTCCTCCTGAAATGAGGGGCCGGGAAAGGAGGGAGCTGACAGAGGAATTTGGTCATAAGAAAAGTTGGGGAAGAGTTTTCAAGGAGAATAACCTGTGAGCAGGAAGAGGGCAGACCACTGTAGTTTCAATGGCTTTGCTGGATAACTAGTGAGAGCAGGAATCTTGAGGGTGGGGAGCAGGGGGTAATAAAGAACTCCAATTGTTTTAATTGGTGGATACAATTTGTCTTACCCAAATAAAGACTTCTCATCAAACACTCTAATCTCCCAAACAGTTCAACAAAATAGTCTAATATAGTGATTAATATATTGAGATCACTACTACAGTGACTGCAACTTACTAACACAGGTTGTGCTCTGCACATGTGGCTTATCAATGCCCAACCAAAAGACAGATTCTTTAATGATTTAGGACATGGTATTGGACGTGAGTTTTGTCATCTTATTTGCATTGTCTGTGCCTCTTCATAAAAGCTTTCCCATACTCATCTTCACTCTTCATACCTATTTTCCTTTATGGTAAGGCTGCCATTTTGAATGACACTAACCCTTGGCCACAACTACAACTAGAAGGGCAAGGATGGGACACAGGTGGCAAAAGTCAGCAAATGGGAATTTGTTGGTTTGAATTATTTGTAGTCTGATGGCTAGAAGGCAACAGAGGTAGCTGTCACATAGTACAAACCCTGCCCAGTGACTAGGCACCCTGAGGGTTTAATGGGCATTTGCCCTAGGAAGCTTGTCCAAAACGAGGCACATATTTCTCCACTTGAAATAAGTATGGGATGTGGTCTTAAAAAAAGCACAAGGTCAAATAAGGGTCTGCCCAAAATGAAGAGAATGGAGGGTACATCAGACCAAAGGTAAAATCGTAAGCAAGTAAAGCCAACCCACTGCCAGGCCATGCATTTCATTATTTAAAGTCTTTAAAATGACTTG
This sequence comes from Bettongia penicillata ogilbyi, assembly GCA_023548195.1. NCBI lineage: Eukaryota > Metazoa > Chordata > Mammalia > Diprotodontia > Potoroidae > Bettongia > Bettongia penicillata. The sequence continues at coordinate 2,591,622 of JAJHZJ010000229.1, forward strand.
ATAGGATCATAATTAGAAAACAAAAAGCCATACATTAATAAATGCACAGTTTCATCCCCAAGCCCCTTTTTTCATCCTTCTTTGTACTCAATCAGTTGAATTGTTTATATTCAATTGTATAAAGAAATCAATTATACTCCATCAGTTCAGCTAGCAGGTGCAGTGGATAGAGGGCTTGACCTGAGCTGGAACACCTGAGTTCAAATCTAGTCTCAAACACTTCCTAGCTGTGTGACCCTTGGCAAGTCACTTAATATGCCTGCTTCAGTTCCCTCATTTCCATAATAAGAATGATAGTACCTACCTCCTGGGATTGTTGCGAGAATAAAATGAGTCAGCAATTATAATATAAATTTATTTATTTAACTTTTGACATTCATTTTCACAAAATTTTGGGTTCCAAATTTTCTCCCCATTTATCCCCTCCCCCCACCCCAATACACTGAGCATTCTAATTTCCCCTATCACCAATCTGCCCTCTCTTCTATCATCCCTCCCATCTCTTGTCCCCATCTTCTCTTCTGTCCTGTAGGGCCAGTTGACTTTCTATTCCCCATTAACTGTATTTCTTATTTCCTAGTAGCAAGAACAATACTCAACAGTTGTTCCTAAAACTTTGAGTTCCAAATTCTCCCCATCCCTCCCTCCCCACCCATTCCCTTTGGGAAGGCAGGCAATTCAATACAGGCCATATCTGTGTAGTTTTTCAAATGACTTCCATAATAGTCGTGTTGTGTAAGACTAACTATATTTCCCTCCATCCTATCCTGCCCCTCATTGTTTCTCTTCTGTCTTTTGATCCTGTCCCTCCCTGAGTGTTGATTTCAAATTGCTCCCTTCTCCCATTGGCCTCCCTTCCATCATCCCTCCCTCCCTGCTTATCTCCTTCTCCCCCACTTTCCTGTACTGTAAGATAGGTTTTCATACCAAAGTGAGTGTGCATTTTACTCCTTCCTTTAGTCGATTGTGATGAGGGCAAACTTCATGTTTTTTTCTCAGCTCTCCTCTTTTTCCCCCCACTAAAAAGTCTCCTGCTTACCTCTTGAATGAGATATCATTTACCCCATTCCATTTCACCCTCTTTCCTCCCCCTACATTTCTCTCTCACCATTTACCTTAATTTCTTTTAAGATATGGTTCCATTCTATTCAATTCACTCTGTGCTCTCTGTCTCTGTATGTGCGTGCATGTGTGTATGTGTGTGTGCGTGCATGCGTGTACGTGTGTGTGTATGTGTGTACGTGTGTGTGTGTGTATGTGTGTGTGGTCCCACCAACTACCCAGATACTGAAACTTTTTAAGAGTTACAAATATTGTCTTTCCATGTAGGAATGTAAACAGTTCACCTTTGGTAAGTCCCTTATGACTTCTCTTTGCTGTTTACTTTTTCATGCTTCTTCTCATTCTTGTGTTTGAAAGTCAAATTTTCTTTTCAGCTCTGGTCTTTTCATCAAGAATGCTTGAAAGTCCTCTGTTTCATTGAAAGACCATATTTTCCCCTGAAGTATGATACTCAGTTTTGCTGGGTAGGTGATTCTTGGTTTGAGTCCTAGTTCCTTTGACTTCCGTCCCTGAAGCCTGCTCGGATATGCTCCTCTGGGGCCGCGCGGCCAGGGCAACACAGGGGTGGGCTCCACTGTCCGGAGTGCGACGGACCCCTGAGGATGGCTTTCCAGGGCTCTCTGGAATGGAAATCTCTTCCAGTGTGTTTCTGCGTGGGTTCCACTGCTCCAGAATTTGTGGGGAGTTCTTTTTACAGGAAATTTATGGGCTGTGGATTCGGAGCTAGCATACGTGAGTCTTTCTACTCTGCCATCTTGGCTCCTTCCCCTGAGTCAGCATTTATAAAAAAGCACTTTGCAAACCTTATAAATGTAAGACTAGTTATTATTAAGCACTTACTGTTATCAAGCACTGGGCTAAATATTGGGGACACCGAGAAAGGCAAAAAGGGACAAATGTTTGTATATAGAAATGTTTGTTAATGACAATCCAGTTTTAAAAAAAAATTAAATTTAGTGGCAAAGACCACTTTGGAAACATTTCTTGGATTTTTATAAATTTATAAATAAACCTGAAGGGAAATGTTTTCCAAAAAGAAATGACTTGATAGTTTGATTTATTAATTCATCACTTCATCCAGAATTTACCAGACCTCAGTTTTTTATCTGTAAAATGAAGGGGTTGGGCAAGGGGGCTTTCTAAGGTCGCTCCCAACTCCAAGTCTATGAGTGGCTGCCAGTCACATGGCACTATACTAATCATTATAAGCAGTGAGGATGCCCCAAATGACTTGATGCAAATATCTCTGAGCTATTTCTACAAGGCCAGCTCCTACAAGGGATACCAAAAGAAAAAATGAAAGGCATGAACTTTACCTCCTTATAAGGAGGCTTTTTAATGGAATGAAAATGGCCATTATAAAGAAAAACAACTTTAAAAGAATGAAGAACTCTGAGTAACACAAATCCTTGTGCTCCAAAGGAGTGATGAGGAAGCATGCTAACCATATATTGGTTTGTTTTGCTGAAAAAAATAAAATTGTTTTGTTATTTGGTTTGGATCTTATCTTTGTTACAAGGGAAGTCTCCCCAGATAGCGAAAGGAAGAGACATATATTCAGAAATGAAAATGATGAAAAAACCAAAAGGCTTCACTAAAAAATTAAATGTTTTCATTTATTCAACAAACATTTCTTAAGTATTGACTATGAACAGGACCTTGTGTCTTAGCATTGTAGAAAACGTAAAGATGACTAAGATGCATTCTCCCTTCACAATCATTATGGTAGCCCAAAGAACTTCTCTGATTTTCTGGGCCAGTCCTCCTGTGAATAGCTAGACATGCTCCCTTCTCCTCTCAATCAAATCAACCAACCCTTAAGTCAAACAAAGAGCATTTTTTAAGTCCTTACTATGCTCCAGGCATTGTACGAAACACTAAGAGAGAGGACAAAAACAGTCCCAGACCACAAGGAGCTTTCTAACAGGGAAGACCCCCCCACACACACACACACAAACATATTCATATGTGTGTATATACATATATATAACTGGTATAGATGCAAATTAGATGGATGATACAAGAGTATACATATATACATACTCACATATACATGTATAATTTGCACATATACAAATTAAGTGGAAGGTGCAAGACGTGATATTTGAGCTGCGTTTTAAAGCTAGTACAGTATTCTAACAGCAAGAAATTAGGAAGGGGGAGTGTTCCTGGTTACGGAGTATAGCTAGAACAAAAACCTAGAGATAGGAAACAGTGCATCAGGTGAGATGAACAGCGGGAGACCCACTGTGGCAGGACTGTGGAGTGCATGGAGGGGAGTATTATACACATGCCAACCGAAAAGCCTCGTCCCCAGACCTTGGTTGATACATTGGCTTGACAAATCAGTCAAACTCCCAGTGGCTCCAGACCTGTGCTATGCCATTGACCCATTAGCCTTTCCCTACCATTCATACCCTATCCTATATTCACAGTGGAGTGTGTGCTCAGGTCTAATGTGCTACGTGGGTCAGAAGAGGACCTTTGACCAGAAACTTGGGTTACTCCTATCAAAAAAAGGGGAGGAACCTCTCTTTTTGTGGGGGACCTTGGTAATGAAAATGAGCAATAAGTCCCAAATTAGATATAAGCAAGTGTATGGTCTCAAAATGACTTTTCATCCAGGTTAAATCTGGCTTATCTGAAGGTTTCATTGAGTCTTGATTTTATTCAGTAGCTTTCCTGAGGGAAGACTTGAATATAGTGAGGAAGGTGAGGAGGAAGAGGGTGTTCAAAACCAGGGTTGTCACTGGATTGAAGCAATCAGATCTTTGTCCAAGGGCAAAAGAATTTAGAGGATCCTAGCAGCATCACTCTGGAGTGGTTTCATCCCTTGCCCATTCCCTACCACTCACTTCCCTGGGAGGCATTACAAATGTCCTCATCCTGGAACATGGTTCCTCCTGACTCATCTCCATTTCTGGTACTTGGGTAATTCATGAGCAAGTGGGTTTGGACAATACTCATCTACATCATAGGCTCCTCCAGCACTCTTTTTACTAACCAACCATAGAGATACAGAAAAATCTCTTGTTCCAGACCCCACTAATTTAGATATTGTGGTAATATGAGTCTGTTCTTCCATTCGTTCACTATGGAAAAGCAATGGGGTAAATGGATTTATAGGAGGCAGGTTTAACCTGTTTAAGAGAACAATTTCCAAGTTCTTTACAGCACCAGTGTGAACATAATTAATATTCCAATTTCAAGAGTCTAATTGGCTTATTAAAGCAAATGTAATAAGACCTATGGGGAAAAGAAACACTGTCAGCTCATAGTTTGAGTTACTGCATGAATTCATTTGAAAACAATAAAACTTTCTTTCTTCAAAAAAGATCCTGTAATGCAGATAAGAGCGAGTAAAGTTCAAGGAAAGTTTGACGAGCTTGAGTGTGTCCATGAGGGTGCAGTCAGAATTGGAGGAAAGGGGATGAACTGGCTGAAAAAATTCAGGTTAGCTTACAGAATAGATGGAGTGGAGGCGGTAAGATTTTTTTTTAATGTATTTTTATTGTATTCAATATTTCCCAATTATGTGTAAAACATTTTAGCAATCATTTTTTTAAAAATGTTCAGTTCCAAATTATATCCCTCCTTCTTATGCTTCCCTACTCCTTGAGAAGGCAAGCAATTTGATATCGATTATACATGTGAAGTCATGAAAAATGTATTTCCATATTAGTCATGTTGCAAAAGAAAACATAGACCAAAACAAAAACACAAGAAAAAAAAGGGAGGAAAAAGGTATGCTTCAATCTGTTTGCAGAGTTGAAAAATTCTCTTTCTCTGGAAGTGGATAGCCTTTTCATCATGGGTCCTTTGGAATTTCCTTGAGTCATTTTCTTGACCAGAATAGCTAAATCTCTCACAGCTGAAAGATTATGTTGTTACAATATTGCTCTTACTCTGTAATCTCCCGGTTCTGCTCACTTCACTTTGTATCAGTTCATCTAAATCTTCCTAGGTTTTTCTTAAACCATCCTGCTCATCATGTCTTATAACACAATAGTATTCCATTATGCTCATATACCACAACTTGTTCAGCCATTCCATAATTGATGGGCACATGATGACTGTTTTCAAATATTTGAAAGACTCATTAGTGGGATATGAATTACACTTATAATCTTGGCCCCACAGGGGAGAAATAGGAAAAATACATAAAAGTTGCAGGGGCAGATTTCAGTTTGGTTAAAGGAAAAACTTTAAAAATTATACCTAAAAGTAGAATGAGCTATCATAGAAGATAACAGCCTCCTCCTAAGCTAGACGATAACTTATCGGGGATAGTGCCCTAGGCAAGCTGACAAAACTGGGAGCTGTATCTGGTATCCTTACCAAGACTATGTTGTAAGAGGAATACCGAGGTAATGTCGGGGGATGGAGAGCGGGGAGAGATCTGAGAACAACTCTGACACCTCTTCCGGCTCAAGGTCTACAATCCCCCTATAAGCAGTCAGTCATGAATTGACAGATCTTTTACACTCTAATTCAAACCTATCTTTCCGGCCTACTTCTCATGGTTATTGTAAAGATCCAATGAGACAGTAGTGGTAAAGTGCTTTGCAAACCTTTGTTGTTCAGTTATTTCAGTTGTGTCTAACTCTTTGTAACCCCATTTGGGGTTTTCTTGGCAAAAATATTGGAGTGGTTAGTTAGCCATTTCCTTCTCCAGTTCATTTTACAGATGAGAAAACTGAGGCCAACTGGGTTAAATGACTTACCCAGGGTCACACAGCCAGTTAGTGTCTGAGGCCAGATTTGAACCTGGGAAGATGAGTCTTGACTTCAAGCCTGGCGCTCTATCCACTGTTCCATCCAGCTGCTCTTGCAAACATTTGAGGGCTAAATACATGTTAGCTACTATTACCAGCTATTCCTATGTGTACACACACACACACACACACACACACACACACACACACTCTTGATGTGTCATGTAAACCAACCAGCCTCCCTGATCCCCATACGCAGACTTCATCTCTGCACCTTTACACTATCCCCCATGCCTGATCCCCATACGCAGAATTCATCTCTGCACCTTTACACCATCCCCCATGCCTAAAATTCACCCCTTCCTCAACTCTACCTCTTAGAATTCCTAATTCCCTCAATTTCAGGGTCTTTCTAATTCTCCCTGTTGTTTTTCTCTTTACATACTATTTTTTCAAATCTTTCATATTTATTTATCTCTGCAGATGTTCTTCACACTCTCCTCTCACACAGGAGTTGTTTGGGTTTTGTCTCTGTATCAGGCTACAGTGGCACTTAAGATTCTAGTGCAGGGGTGGGAAACCTGTTGCCTTGAGGCCATATGTGGCCTTTTAGATCCTTGGGTTTTGACTGAAGCCAAGTTTTACAAAACAAATTCTTTTATTAAGTACATTTGTTCTGTGAAGTTTGAGTTCAGTCAAAGGGCCACACTTGAGGACCTAGAGGGCCACAGGTGGCCTCCAGGCCGCAGGTTCCCCGCCCCTGCATATAATAGTAGAGTAGAGGTATTGTAGGTATAGTAGAAAGAGTAGGGTTTGAGGGAGGGATTTATCCATCACACAAAAGCAGGATTCAGGGTTTTCATCTAGTTTGGAGGGTCCTGGGAGATTGCTGTCTGAAACCTTGCTGAGGGTAACTTGTTCTTTCTCTCTGGGATTCCATTTTCCAAATCTTGAAGCCTGAACCGATTTGACAATCCTCTTCAGTTACCCCAGCAAAACAGCAAAACAAAACAGCCGGTGATTTCATGTAGTCACACTTCATTCCAAAGGATTTAGCAGTCCAGAGACACACAGAGAAAGAGGCAGCCCAACCAAAAAGAGAACATTATACCTTCTTCCTCATCTCTGGAGTAGAAATTCGTGAGAAAGCTCCTAATCTTGTAATGCTAAACCCTAGATAAATGAGAGGAAAGGGTTCTGGGAAGGCTGTTAGATAAACATAATCCCTTTATGGGATTATCCAGGGACCCCTCTACATCCTGCAAGGCTGGCTATGAAGTCAATGCGATTTTGCTTTGGGGCTTTAGAAGAAAAAAAAACAAACAGTTCTGAGTAAACAGAGAGTAACTCAATGGTGATTTATTCTCTTTAATTTACATAAACAGAGAAATCACAAACCAAAAGTTCTTCCTTGACAATGAGAAATAGAGTGTGCACTCAGGATATGTAGGTTCTATTGTCCTGGCTTCGCAACTAGCTAAGGCATTTTTGCTTTGTTTCCCCTAATTTCTAAATTTGTAGAATGAGTGGAGGGCAATGTCAACCTTAGTAATCTAACCCTAACCCTAAGATGCCCCATTTCTGCTCTAACTATTCTGTTAACAAGCTTCTGTTTCTCTAACACCCTGTTCATCTGATTCACCATCAAGATCTCATTTTAGGTCTAAAGACCCTTTCTTCCCCTTCTCCATTTGGCCCAAGAGCAGAAATCTTTTCTCTAAGATGTGGGTAAATCCAAACAGCAAAGCTTTATGTGTCAGATTAGTCCAAAACAATGACTCCATTGAGTTCCCTGCCCAGGATGGATTTTTAAAGAGACTGTTAGTTTAATTGAAAGAGAGACTTGATTCAGGACCATTGGGGAGCTACCACCAGCATTTTAGTCCTGCTCCTCTGCCGTCCCATCCAGGATCTCTTTAAAAGAGAAGGGAGTAAACTTGTAGCCGCAGCCAGTGTAGAATTTATTCTGGAACTCGACCCTAGTGTCAGAGATTAGAAAAGGAAAGTTAGACACATGTTGGTTGAAGGTCAGAAGCTTTAAGAGTCAAGGACCTTTGTAAAAGTTGAGCACATGGTCCTAAAAAAATGTACCAGTTATGGGCAATAGACAAAAACAATATCCACAATAGGCAACTGAACTAAGTGTTGGTTTTCTGTGTAGCCTTTCCACTGTTCTACACCCCTTTCATACCTCCATCTGCTCTAGCTTTCCTTGATCTCTTCCTCCCTCCCTCTTTTCTCTTACTCCCTTCTTAGGCCTTTGCTTTGGTGGTTATAGGTGATATACTTTATGGGAAAGTTTGCTGAAAAACCAAAACATACCAATACAAAAAAAAGAGGGCTGTCATAGAACTCTTGTTGGGGTGGCCAGTAAGGTGGTGGGAAGGGGATTTCTAACAATAAGGAGGCTGCTAATTTCTGAGAGATGCATACATAATTCCTTCTTTAAAGGAGAATGGGGTTGCTCGGGAACTGCCCATAGTGATATTTACAAAACAGAAACAATAACAAAATGTGAATGGTGGGTTGGTCCTCAACTAGGTGGCAGACTGCATCCCATAGTCACATAGAGCATAGACCCTGACAGCCTGAGATTTGCTGAATAAAAAAGAATGCAGCATAGTGGATTAAAAATCAGGAAAACTTGTATTCAAATCCTGCCTTGGACACTCAGTGGCTTGGGAGACCTTGGATAACCTCGCGGTTTACCCATCTGTGAAATGGGTAAAATTAAAGCATCTACTTCACAGGGTTGTTACACAGATCAAATGAGGTCTTGTATGTAAAGTGTTTCCGCAAACCTTAAAGTGTGACATACATGTTAGCTATCATGACAATCTTCCCTGAGCCCCCCTCATTGAAACATTTTGCTCTTTACTGAGCATTATGTGTCCCCTTCTCCCCTTCTCAACCTAGGATGGAGTCACACATACTAAGTCAGAACATTAAGCTTTTATTCTTTTCCCATTTCTTTAGGATTCCCCCAGTCCTATCATTTCTTTCACTCCACGACCACATGGTCCGGGGGGCAAATGTGACACACGTACATGAAACACCTTAGCCCCAGTTGTTCAAGTATGAGATGCCCACATTTGTCTCCCTCGCGGAGATTTGACCACACCATCAATGTGGACAATGACCCAGAGTACAGACATACACAGACACGATAACTTACTCTTGCAGGGAATTGGTAGCGTTATTTAATTTTATAATTTACTATTATCAATTACTATTATTATGGCAAATGCTCAAAAGAACACTCTGAGTAGGTACTATTATTATCCCCAATTTACAGATGAGGAAACTGAGGCAGACACAGGTTAAATGAGTTGCTTAGGGTTACTCAGCTGTGTTTGAGACCATATGTGAATTCTATCCAGATCCAGAGCTCTATCCACCATGCTACCTAACTGGACCAAGGGGAATTAGATGCAGAGATGAACATGTTACCCTAAGAGATTTTAAGTCATGAGCAACACCTACCAGTGAAGTCGAAGTGCATGCAGGAAGGCTGAGAGACCCTCCATGACCAGAAGGATGGCTACGGTCAAAACCGCAAAGAAGGCAAAAATGATGAAGACTCCAATGAGGCCTCCCCAACTTCTCTGTTGGAGGCCGATGCTCATCACCATGGTCCAGAGCACTTCTGACAGTTCTGTGAGGCAAGAGAGGGACAAGCTTAACCAAGCAATGTCTCCCCTGACAAACACATGAGGCCATATGATTGGGCTACCTTCCTTCCCCTATGCAGGAGGATGTAAGCATGGATAAAAACTAGCTAGACTGACTTGAATCCCTAGGTAAAAAAGTCTTGAAATCTTGAAGGGAATTTTACGAATCCCTATGCTCACTGTGGGTATGTTCAAAGGCACCTGGGACCATTAACCTAGATTGTTTAGAGCTCTGTTTCTCTTTGTTCTCCTGGATATAAAAGAACATGGGCCCAAAGCACCAGGGGTAGTGATGAAATAGATAAGGCATATGTCTCCTTCTGTCTTTATACATGCCAGTATACAGATTCTCTCTCTCCCGCCTCTACCACTGCAAATCTAAAATTCTTTTACAACTTATAGACTAAGAGTGTGGCTCAGGCACCGAGGCATAGTTGAAGTCATTTGCACAGGGACACACCCTCAGCATGTCAGAACCATTCAGTTAAGAACCATTTTGTTCTCTTGCTGTTTAGTCCTAGAGTTTTCCTTTGCTGTTTCGGGGGCAGTAGCAGCCAGCCCTCCAAAAGCCTGAAGTCTCTTCAAACTCTACCTCACCCCAAGCCCCAGAACCATTGAGATCTTCCCTGAAGCTTATGAAAAGGGGTAGCCATCTCACTTTAGATGCATATCATACTTTTATAAAGTCTCTTCCCTCTTGGAGAGTGGGTAAAAATGGAACAGAAAAGGCAAACTTTACTTTGATATATCTATCAGGATCCTTCCCTCAGACAGCCATCCTGACTTGATGATAGGGAGTGACTGAGATGATCAGGCAGTAATCACTCACGTGAATGAGCCAAGCTGAGAGCCCAGAGCCGAAGATAAGATGCTGTGTTGGAAATGCAACCCAGGCAGTACTCAATGGTGTGGATAGCTTGGTGGACAAAGACGTCTCCAAAATTGAACTGAAATGAACAAGTGAGTAACCATTCTGGAACCACTTCACTTCCTTTCCCCTTCCTATGTCAATGCCAAGGGAAAATACAAAAGAATGTATGCTGACTGACAAAGAAAACCGAAGTGTTGATTGAGTACATATAATATACACAGAGAAGAGAAAAACTAGGTGAAAATCAGTTTCTGTTCCCCAAGAAACAATATTGTAAGTGCAAAAGAAGAGACAGATACATATGCACAGGAAATTACTACAGAAGAAAAAGGTAATACAGTAAAAAAAATAATAATAAGGATACACATAAGTAATCAGAAGAGAAGAGAACAGAGTCAGCTTGAGTTCATTAGGAAAGTATTCTTGGAGGACTTGAATTTCTATTCAGGTCTTAAGTGGTCTCAGACAGGATGGGAGTAAAAGGGGAAGTACCTTCCAGGCTGGGGAATGAGATGAAAAATAGCGCCCAAACAAGGGCTGTAGGGTTGGGAAGAATATAAGAAACTGAGGGTTGACTAGAGTTGAAGGGCTGAGGGAAGGTTAAAGAGGTTGGCTGTAGAGGCAGACAGTTTACAAAAGGACTTTAGCAATAAATCAAGCAATGAGTATTTATCAACTTCCCTTCTAGATACAATGGGAGATACACATGCATTAAGCCACAAAGAGTTTCTGCTTTTAAGGAGTTTATAGTTTAGCTAAGGAGAAATGACAAACACACATGAACTAATCAGAAAACAATATAGTGTTAAAACTTCCTACTACTACCGAAAGAATAGTAGGAAGGAAAATTGAGATTTGATAACAGGCATCTGGAAGCCACTATTGGTTCTTGAATGTAAAGAAAATTATTCATGAGGATATAGTTCTCCTACTGAAAATTATTCTTGAGCATATAGTTCCCTAATAAAAAACAGGTCAAGTGTGGAAGGTAGGAAATGGACAGGATCTTTAAAAAGAAATCCATCTTTTATATGTCCCTATGTCATTCCAAGAATATAAACTCAGACTCAACTGATTTATTATCAATATAGAAGAAATTATAAATATCAAACCAATCTCTCCAACTATTTACACATAAAAAGGGCAATAATATCATTCAAAAAACCGGCTAGGCTTGCTGCTACCCACACACAGAATCTTCAGGCCCCTCCAAAAAGAAATCCAGCGAACCTAAGAAGACTGGTACCACATCCCTCTGAAAAGTTCAGCAAACAATATCAACAGAAGCAGCGGCTCTTCCTAATACAAAGTCTTAGAAGCATCAAAATATTCAAGGTAAACAATGGAGTGCACTTACAGGAAGCAATTTTGAGCTTATACTTAAACTCTATTTATTTAGACATTGAAAAACCTTCATTTTGACAATTATTCATTGTGGTTAAAAAAGAGTTCAGAAATAGGCTATAGGATTGGAAGCCATCTATAAGAGTTATAATTAAAGTCTAGCAATGAAGGAAAACATTTAGAGGGAAAAGAACAAAAGACTAAGGTCTGAACTTTGGACAATTTCCACATTTAAGGGGCAGGAGGAGTAATGAGACCCAAAGAAGGAGACAGAAGGTAAAGCCAAAGTGTTAGCATGAGAACAAGGATGTTTCAGTGAAACTGAGACCAGAAAGAATTTCAAGAAAGAGAGGCTTGTCAACAAGGTCATGAATGCTAGGGAGGTTAAATACAGTGAGAAGCAGGAAAAGGCCATTGGATTCAGTAGCTAGCTATTGACAACCTTTGAAAATGTAGTTTTACCCAGCTAGAGCTACCTCTACTAGGCCTATGCCCCAAAGAAATCAAAGAAAGAAGAAAAGGAGCTATATGTACAAAAATATTTCTAACAGTTCTTTTTGTGGTAAACAAAAACTGGAAACTAAAGGGCTGTCCTCTGACTGGGGAACAACTAAATAAATGATGGCATAGGAATGTCATAGAATATTATTATGCCATAAGAAATGATGAAATGGACAATTTTAGAGTAAACTGGGAAGATCTCTGCGAACTGATGCAAAACTAGGAGAATAATCTATACAACAATAACATACAGAAAGACAACTTCAGAACTCAGATCAATTCAATGATAAGGACAAGTTGAAAAGAACAAAGATAAAATGTGCCACTCTCCCTCCAACAGAAAAATGATGAACTTAAAATATTGAAAGACATATATATTTTCAGACATGGCTAATGTAGCAATTTTTTTTTTCAAGCAGACTATGCAGTGGTATTGACAGATGTATATTGAGGACTACTTTTTAATTTGTTCATGAAGGGAGGGTAGAGGAAAGGTCAAATTATAATGAGTGCATCTGTACATAAGCAAACACAAAATTCATATAAAGGAAATAAATACAAGGCATTTAAATAGAAAAGGCACTAACAGTTGGTGGGGGGAGGAATTAGGAAAGGCTTCATGGACCTGAGTTGCATTTTGAAGGACAAGATGAGAAACAAAGAACTTTTCAAGATAAGGGAAATATACACATATTTTTGACGAAAAAAGAAATGCAAGCAGAGAAAAAGACTCAAGATATTAGAAAGGAAAATGGCTTGAGAGCCCAAAGGGAAAAAGTCACTTTGGTGGAGAAGATGAGTATAAAACAGTGATAATAAATGATGAGAGAAGCGAGATTATACTTGATGACCTTGATCTTGGTGAGATAGAAAATTGTGTTTGTATGTGCGTTAATTAAAAGGTGACCTGGGATTCTTCTAAAGCAAAATAGTCTAGAATAGGATTCTTATCCTTTTTATGTCATGGAACTCTTTGGAGGAGGGTGAAGCCCATGGACTCTTTTCAGAATAATGTTTTTATTTTGTAAAAGCATTTTAAATGCATAAATACACCAAGAATTTAAGGAAACCAATTACATTGAAATATAACTATTAATTTTTTTTTTTTAGTTTGCGTGCTCCAGGTTAAGAATCCCTTGTCTAAACCTTGACAATACTGCCAGCCATTAGTTATTTTTTGGTTCCTAAAATTAACAAAACTGTACTACTTAAAAGAGCTCATAATTCAAATTTTCACTAATTATGACTATGGTCTTCCGTAAATTTAGTTGGACTGGCATTTTATTGTAAAGAAAACAAAATCATCAAAAATAAGATGATTTTTAAACTTTCATGATATTTATTAGATTTTACTTTCTAGCTTGATCACATACAAGACGAAAAGGTATCCTTTCCATTCCCCACGTACCTCTTCTTCATGGTCATCATGTCCCCCATGGGCACCAACAGAATCCCCCTTGCCAACAGTCTTAGGATGACCATCTGCCTCGATTTCTATTGTGGCATCTTGATTGGTAATAAGAGCCTGCAAACATCAAAGAACCAACAAAGGGGAAAACAGCTAACTTAGGTTTTCCCTTCATTAAACTAAATTTATTCCTACAACCTTTACAATAAATAGAATGTCACGCACAGAACTACCACAGAATCTAGGTAATTCCCACAAATATTCTATTTCTATTGTTAGAAATAGAAAGGAGATCTTCTATTTTAACCAATGTTTATTCAACATTTCCAAAATGATATGGGGATATATTGGGTTCGATGAATATCAAAATTATATCAACACAAGGAAGAAGGAGTGAGAGAGATAAACAAAGGCACAAAAGCAGAAATATGGAGGATAATGAATACAGACAAATTTGGATAGAAACTAGAGTTCATGGAGCAAAGCAAGATGAAATAAGGACAGAGACTGGACCTAGGACTTCATTGACAAAGGGCATTCCCAATCGAGGAAACTCACTTTACCAACACAGGTCGGTAACTTCTATGCAACCTACAATCCATTCATACAAGCATATATGTCAGAGGCGAGACATGAACCCCGACAGCTGTAGCTGTCTCTTCATTATGCCATGTTCCTGAAATAAAGTTGGCAAACTAAGATCATAGGAGGTCTTGAATTCCAAGCTAAAGGATTTAAGCTTTATTTGGTAGGCAAATTGGGTAGGAATGGAATGAAAAAATATGTGTCTAAAATTCCTCTGGTAGCAATGTGAAGAGAAAACTGAAGGCTAGAAATGGAAAGACCTATTACAAGACTATAGCAATGGTCCAAGGAGGTGGTAAAAAAGGCTTGTACTAGCTTAGTGGCAGTAGGAAAAGCAAGGGATACAAGAGATATTGCAAATGTAGAATCCACAGAACAATGGGGAGAGGGAAGGAAAATGAAGTTCTTTATGAAGGGATAAAAATGAACTGACTGCTGTATGATTTTTTTGATCAAATACCCAATATGATCTCAAATGACTCAAATTGAATCTAAAAAACAATTGCAGTAGCCTGGAAAGTATGTTATCCCATTACATCCCACTCAATCATCCATACTTGTAATAGAAAATACGAGTGATTTTTATTTGATTTGGGGATACAGGATGGGATTTCTTTTTCTTTCCCAGAAAGTTAACTTTCCTAATTCAAGTTACTGGAGTGAGGCCTTCCCTGAGTACATACATGCAGTTAGCCAAAGAACAGGATAGACAAATGGTTAGAGATACTGGCCTGGAATTAACATTAGGCCACAGATAAGATCCTAGTCTAGGAATCAAATATATTTGTCTTTGCTGACATTAGTTCTCTCACAGATCTTGTAACACAGTTTAAGATATCTAAGTAACTTCTTTCACTTGAGACTAATAATGAACTCCTTGCTATAAATGATGTAATATAGCAAAATGTAGCCATATTACTCAAAATGAATAAAACTGAATGGTATATATTTAAATAAATCATTTAGCACCATTTCCAGATTCCAAACCCCATCATCAGGTCTAACTTTGAAAGTGTCCTCACTGATGCCTCCACTCTCAGCCCTCAGGTGGCACAACAGAACCAATCGAAATAGTCCTTATCCTCATGTAACTTACAGGGATTGGTATAATGGAAAATCCAATACTATTCATATCAAGCTAAAATGATGAGGTTGTACCATGTCCCTGAACTGGCAGCCTCAGTCATGCCCATTTCTTCTGTATTTCAGGGAATGAAAAAGTTCACAAAAGGTAGGCCAGTCCCCCAAGTATTTTCCCTTCAGACCCACCATCCTAGCATGTGAGAAACACAAGATATGGTCAGTAGTTCTTACCTGAGATCTCTGGTGTCTGGCTCTAAGGATAAAGGGCTTAATCAGAAGCATCCATGGCACAGCAATCAAAGCAAAAATAACCAGGAAGCTCTGGACCTCTTGCTATCACAGACCAAAGAGATATCTGTTATCTACTTGTAGCTACATAGCTATTAATTATGCCACAATATTATATCATGCAACAAAGACTATTATTATTATATGTCATTCTCCTATTATACATACACACACACATACACACATATATATGTATATATATAACATATACATAGAATTTTTTTTAAAAAGAGGCACCAAGCATTTCATGGACACCATTCTTCTCCACCTCATCTCTAGAGTAGGTGGTGCTCCTCCTGTTTCCAAGTGGGGAAAGTCCAACTTGGGGAAAGTCCAACTCAGCGAGAACAAATCTTAAAAAGCTTGGAGGTAAAGGTGAAAACTTCTTTGGAGGAAGGTAAAAACTTGAAGCTAACCTATCCAAATCTAAAATCCCCACCCACCATTATTCTTTGAGAGTACCATATTTAATTCCCTATCCCCTCCCTTTTTGTGCATTATCCTGTCTCTAGGTTTTGTTTTGTTAAAGCAAAAATGAGAGGTCTACTTTCCCCCACCCACCTCAAGCCATACACGTAATTTCTCCCTCATAAGGTCCTTCTGGAAAAATAACAAAAGGCCTTCTAAAGGATTAATCAGAACAACTGACAAGGAGTGAATAATAATGTTTTCTACAAGAAACAGAAAGAATCCTTTAGCACTTGCTCATACCTCTTCAGCTGTTCTCTCCAAGTTTTTAGTGGACCAAGCAGGGGAGAATTGTTCCCTTCTAGGAGTCTGCAAAGGCCATCTTGTTTGCCAGCAGAGGGGACCACTTACTTTAAGGTTCCTACCCTCCCCCTGATTTTAGCTGTAACATACATGCTCAAAAAAGGTGGGGGCGGGGGGGGTGGTATCAAAGGAGACAAGAGATATTGAGTGAATGTGTACCTGGGATTTACTGAATCATTACTCCAACTATTCATTTCAGGTCTTCCCTATATGGCAAGTACTGCCCTTTTGTGTGAATGACCTATAGGACAATCAGAGTTCAAACTACAGTGAGAAGGATTTGGCTCTCTACTCTAGCTTCATATCTACAAAGGGATATGGGATATTTCACCAGAACTGTACAAAAACCTTTTATCTTATTTATTTAAGAAGAGATGACTCTAACTAAGGCCAGCTAATGTCTATAGTGATGGTGGTGGTGGTGGTGGAAAGAAGAGAAAATATATCCAAGACATTTGACTAGCCTTCTGTGTTCAAGGATTTTTTTGTTTAGCAAAGGCAACCTTGATTAATGTTATTAGGCTTTGAGAGTGCTTGATGAGTGGTGGTTTCTTGATAGGAAACATATGACCTAGGAAATCAATCCAATAACAATTCCATCTCTCAAGAGCAAGTTTCCTCTTGAAGGTCTGAAACAGTGCCTTTCAAATTTTAGGGAAATGTTTGCTGAATTCCAGTTTCAGTAATATAAAGCAGTCTCCACAAGCACATCAACATCAGTTTCTAATACAAACTCATTTATGAAACACCACAGGGAAGAAGAGACAGATTACAAGCATTATTACTTCTCAAAATGGTGAAAAGCAATGAAAGGGAAATGAACCTCTAGAAAACTTGTCAGGAAGTCAAAACAAGGCATTTATAGATTACAATAGCAGGAGGAACACGACACACAAGCAGAAAATGAGGCAGATTAGTTAACGATCAATTCT
The DNA here is from genome assembly GCA_023548195.1 of Bettongia penicillata ogilbyi. Taxonomy (NCBI): domain Eukaryota; kingdom Metazoa; phylum Chordata; class Mammalia; order Diprotodontia; family Potoroidae; genus Bettongia; species Bettongia penicillata. Next base: position 2,608,853 of record JAJHZJ010000229.1, read on the forward strand.
CATCACCAGTGACAGGGGTATTACCACATTTTAAATCCACTTCAGTACCAAATGTGCTAATGAGAACATGGAAAAGTATTTAAAGAAGAATACCGGAAAACATGCAAATAGAAGAATATGTGCTGGAGAAAACACAATTTTTAAAACTTGGATGAATCATTTTTCAACTTCTCAGAGTGCAAGACATCAAATTGCTAATAAAAAAAAACACTGACAGTATTACTATAAAAAAAAGAAGAAACTGTAAGTACATGAACAATTGCCTTCTTTCTCATCCCTTTAAAATCTTTATAAGAAATCTACTTTTAATACCAATATTATCCTACTGATATTATCTAGCTGCCAACTGAGGTGCCTGTGGGATATTTTTTTTAATCGGTGCATGAGAAATCTATAATGAATTATGTAAACCTTTTTTGAACCCACTCATTTTTTTAACCTGAATCTCCAAAGAATAAAAATTGCCAATAACCCAAAGGGTAATGGGAAGACTCAGAGCACACAGCATGTTATCAAAGATGACTTGTCTGCAAAAACTTTCATACGGAAAATAATCAGGAAATGTATGATCAGAAAGGGAGGTGGGCAGTTTTGTGGCAAGATCAAGGGGTAACACAGAGACACCCCAACCTAAGTGCTACAATGTTAGTACAGCGCATACATTGGTCGTGAAATGTTAAAAACCCATACGGAAAAGTCTTGCTACATGCAAAACCTGCTGTGGAAGATGTACTTATGAATGGAAACAAAAATCACATCCGATGAGGGAAATAGGTAGCTTGTGAATAGAACCATTGCAAGAATTTCCACCAATAAAATCAAATGAACTACTGAAGTATTTAATTGAAATTTAATTAAAATAAGTAGTTTAAATAGGAGTTTCTCATTTGGAAATTTACTCCATATCTGATTTATCAGTATTTGTTATGAGTGCTGCTTAGAAAAATAAAAGATCTACATTCTGAGGGGGAAAAAATGTTTCATGAAAAGGAAAGGTTTTAAAAATCCACTACCACAGAAAATCATTTAAACATGTGAAGAAAGTCAATCATTACCTAAAATAGATTATTATAAAAGCCATATCTTAGACCAAAGATGGAATGACAACGGAGCATCCAAGTTTAACTGCAATGTACACATGCTGACTTTAGCCAAAGGACATAGCATGATGATTGGGATTTTTCAAAGAATATATTCCAAATATCCAAAGAATGGAGGAATATCTTCAACAAGTGAAATTTAAAGAGCATCACTAAATCTCTTAATATTGCTTAATCATCCCTGGAACTTGGTAAGTGAGAAGGCAGCCTTTATAATAGTAACTCTCAATTTAAGAAAATTTGATATACCAAGATCCATTTATAAAAACAGTTCAGATGGTGGGATGAGGATGAGATATTTTACTCACAGGATCATAGAATGTTGGAGCTGGAAAGGATGTGAGATCAGATTTAGAGTTGAAAGGAACCTTAGAGATCATTTAGATGCCAGATATCCCTCGTTTCCAGGTGTAGCACTCTGTCCATTGGACCATGTTCCCTCTCTTCCTTAGAGGACATCTAGTTCAGTGATGTCAAACTGAAATCCAAACTCATGATCACCTAGATCATCATTATCTATGTTGTGTTGTGTTTTTATTTATTTTTTTAAAACATTTCCCAATTACATCTTAATCTGACTCCCTGCTCACTAACACATTAAGCCCTGTAGGTGTTGAGTTTTATACTTCTGAGTCTAAACTTGCATTTTATAGAAGAAACAATTAGTGCCCAGAGATAAAGTGATTTTGCCCAAGACATACAGGACAGGATTTAAAACCAACTCTCTCCTAAGTCAAAAATGCAAAAAAAAAGTCCACCATTTTAAATTTCTATAAGCTTCTTTTAAGTATTCACCTCTTTCAGGTTCATTTAAATACATATTTTTTAACGAATTGCTAACTACTTGATAGAGAGGCTGAGATGGTACCTCTTATACAAGGTCTTTTCTGATCCCCCCATTTGCTAGCTTTTCTCTCTCTCTGGCATTTCCTCTGTACAGCCTTACTGTTATTGCCCAGTAAACTATAAAGGCATTCAGTCTTTTTTACTCCAACTGGCTTAAGGAAAGTGTGTTGAATTGAGAAACTTGAAGCTTATGCATTGAGAGACTATTGAAGAACAGTTAGAGATCCAACAGCCTCAATTTGTAGGTAAGGAAACTGAGGCCTAGAAATGGAATGACTTGTCCAAGGTAACATCCAGTAAGTCATAAATGCTTCCTTGTAACATCTACAGTCATTTCTATTCAAGGATCCATGAGATGGATCCCTGGAATGACTACAGAAGAGAGGGAAAATGGAGACTGAACTCAATTCAGTCTCATTTCTGGCACTTCCTTTCTTTGGAGGCAACATTAATACAATGGAAAACACACTGGACTCTGGAGTCTGAGGAGCTGGATTCAAATTCTGTTTCTGATACTAACTACCCGTGTGTTCACAAATAAATTAACCTCACTGAGCATTGAGTTTCCTCACCTGTAAAATGAAGAAGTTGGACTAGATTGGCCTCTGAGGCCCCTTTCGGTTCTACATCTATGATCCTTCTATCATCATAACTTACACAAATTCAATTCATATCAACTCATTAGTAGCCTAGTTGCTTAAATCAAGGAACATTTATCCATAATCACAATTTAAATTTTCATTCAAATGCACCAAGACAAAAATGAATACCTGATGTGCATACAAGGGCTTATTGGTTGGGTCACTATAGTTGAACAGGAACATATTGATGAAATGGATGAGGATGCTTGGGGCAATCCGGGATGAGGAGACATCATACTGGCACCACTTAAAAATGATCATGAAAACAAGGTAGCCAAACAGACAAAGGATAAAGATCATCTCGGGAATGAATTGTAGAACAATATTTATAGTTTTCCTGAAGTATCTGTAAAAAAGAGTAGGATGGGGAAGAGATTTAAAAAAAAAAAAGCAAAAGAATATTTTCTCTGCAGGGATCCCGGATGACCTGCTTGGATGAAATCATCAGTTCTTAAGCTAATAAAAATAACTCAGCAGAAACTTTAGTATTCAACTCATTTTCCAGACTTCATATTTCAAATCATGGCAAGTCTCCATGATAACTGTTCTGCTGCTTAGCAAAATCATTCGTTCTAAAGTTCACCATGGGACTGGAAATCATTTGAAGGCTTAAAAGCAGTGGAAAAAAAAGAGAAAGGAAAAATAAGTAGAAAAGGAAAAAAATAAAACATAGATGGTGGGATGGGATAGGATGGGGAGGAGAAACTCAATGAGTGGCATCAGTTGCCCTACTGCCAGTGTCTATGCTATAGATTGATTACTCTTGCTGTAGACCAAGAGTTTTTAACCTTTTGTATGTAATGGATCATTTGGGCACTCTGGTGAAGCTTCAGAATAATGCTTTTCAAGTGCATAAAATAAAATGTGTAGGACTACAAAGGAAACCATCCAGTTATCAAAATATTTAAAAAATCAAGTTCACTGAGTCCTGCTCTTTTTTAGACAACCTCTAAAGTACCTTTTTTAAGTTGTATTCTTTAGACTCTATGGACCAGGAGTTTAGTATTAACAGAGCAGATATCCTTGAGGCTAGTCAAAAGTCTTCCCATTGGAGCTCCAGGGAATTCACCACCTTGGATAATATGAGCAAGAAAAAGGCTGAGAAAGGTGGTAGGACATCTTATGCCAGTTGTGTTTCAATATGTAGCCCCACTTAAGAGAAGAGAAAGCCTCATGTGAGCACCAGCCCCAAACTCCTAAATCTACCATTCACTAGGTCACAGCCTATTCGTGGCCTCCTGGGCACCCAAATAGTTCAAGTGCTGCTTAGTTAGGAACCACACCTATGATCTGGGGCAAGAGGAAGAATTTTAGTTATTGACTAATGGTAAACTAATAACATCCCTACTGCTAGACCAGTCAAGAAAAGTGTTTTATTTATCACTGCCAACCTTTCCTTCACAATGAGCCTCAGAAACAGTATCAAATGAGTAAAACATTGACCTGTCAAATCACGGGATCCAAACATTCAAATAAACACATGGCATAGATACAGAACTTACATGTGGTTGAAAAGGCTAAGAATAACCCCAAAAACCATCTGGATGATCCCCAAAATGACAGACATCTTCATTTTATAGGAGTTCAAAAATGTGAGTTTGTTTGAAGCAATATTCCAGACCTAGATGGGAAAGACAGAAGGAAATATATCAGAAAAGAGTTTAGAAAGGGTTGCTTTTTTTTTTAATTGAGGCAGGGACTAGGCTTTTGATTTCTTCTATATTCCTTTGTAAAAAATCCAGTGGGTAACTAATTAAAAATTGTTCTATTGTTTTCAAAATACATTGTAAGTATTCAGAAGAAAAGGAAAAAGATTCCTTCATATAATAGTTATGCCGTTCCTACTTTCTGGGATTTTTTTCCCTTTTTTTCTGTTTTCTAGGTGCAGGTGAGTGGCACAGTGAATCAGGAGGACCCAAGTTCAAATCTGACCTTGGGTACTTACTAGCTGTGTGACCTTGGGAAAGTCACTTAATCCTGTTTGCCTCAGTTTCCTCATCTGTAAAATGAGCTGGAGAAGGAAATGGCAAACCACTCCAGGATCTTTGCTAAGAAACCCCCAAATGGGGTCATGAAAAAGAGGACACAACTGAAAAATGACAAAACAACAACATTTTCTCTTAGTAGTACCAGTTACCCATTCTTGAAATCTGGAATTCATTTTAATCCCTTCCTCTATCACAGGAACAAAGTAATTCTGTTGTATAGACAATCTAGAAACTCATTTGAAAGATGCAATCTCTTTTTGTTCTGAGCACAACTAGCCATAAGTTTTATAATATGAGCTTTGAAAATGCAAAAATGTGAGCAGAACTGATGACAGCATATTTATTCAGCAAGATTTGGGTGGAGGAAAGGGGAGAAGGGGAAGGACTTGAACCTGTGATTTAATTAGCAAAAGGTACTCAACAAGGAAAATTTCCTCCACCAAAACAGATCAACAGCTAAGGCTTCAAAAAAGGCTGAGAGGTGTTTGGCATGACCCATACAGTCAGGAAATGAAGCCAGGTCTTCCTGGAAGCGCAGGACATTGGAGAGAGGATGACTCTATCAATTTTACCACACTACTTCTCAATTTTACTCAGATGTGGTATAAGCAAAAGCACAGTGCTTTAATTGTAGCTGACAATAAATGTTCATTGAATGAATTTTAAAAAAAACCTGACAAATGCTTTTTCCTGCTTTACCAAAGGCAGATTCAGAAAAGCCAAACAGTTGGAATTAGCTCGAATGGGAAAGAGAAGTTGGTTTGGGATTGTCTGAGAGCCTGGTGGCTTTTTTTTTCCCTACTGTAGATAAATGACTAGTCTTACCCTCTTTAAAAACTTTAATGTATTATGCTAACTAAAGCCCCTACTTTTACTGAAAATTCTATTTCCTATAGTAATTATAGAGAAAATGGTGATGAATTAGCCAAATTAAATTCTTTAACTTCAAACATCTTTGTTTTCTCCATTCATAGGCAATCATAACTATGAAATTATTAAAATACAAGGAAAAAATCATTCAAAATTTAAATATTCAATTTTATTACCTGCTAAAAATAAAAACTCTGGTCACTTTGTATGACTTAATTAATCAGTTGAACTTTTAGTAGCCTTGTATATATGTTTAAACTTTTAAGAAACTTGTTGTTTACCACATACCAGAAATAATAAAGGTTTTTTAAGGTAAAAAAAAAATTCTCCTAGAAAAGCTTATGCCTGCACGTCAAGATTAGTTAATGACTCCAGGGAAAAAAAAATAATCATTTATTCATAAATTGTGACACCTAGAGGGAAGTGGTGTCCTTCTTTAGCCTAGGGCCAATGTCCTGGAGCAATGGTTTTCCACTCACTTCCAATTATCTCCAAAGCAGTTTGGAGGTTCAGATGCCCATCTCCAGATAAATTGGCTTCTAATCTCACCTGCCTCTAACTCAAGCCTCCACAGACACCACCTGCTTCAGCCTCCTCCCCCCTGATTGCGAGGCAGGAGGGTGCAGTACCAAATTCCTCCCCGTACCTTCCTTTATCAAAGGCAAAAACTCGATTCTCAGCTCACTCCATTTTCCTTCTCTGCCTGGTATCAACTCCATCAGGACAAGGCACTCCCTGGTATCTCCCTCCCTTCGTTGCTTCTTATGTATCTTCTCCCCACGGCTGCCCCTCCCACCCTGGCCCTTTAGATTGTAAACTTCTTGAGGGCAGGGATTAGCTTTGCTTTTACTAATTGTATCACCAGCATTTAACATAGTACCTAGCACATGTGTTACTGTTGTTCCGTGATTTGCAGTCCTGTTGACTTTCCATGGGCTCATTCAGGCTTTTCTTGGTAAAGATACTAGAGTGCTCTACTATTTCTTTCTCAAACTCATTATACAGATGAGGAAACTGAGGAAAACAGGATAAAGTGACTTTCCCAGGGTCAGGTAGCTACTAAGTGTCTGAGGCTGAATTTGAAGTCAAGACCTCCTGACTGCAGGCTCTGCCCTCTATTCACTCCATCACCTAGATCCCCACCCTCCACCCCCACACATAGTAACCACTTAATAAAGTATTATTCCTGATACTATCAAGTTAAGAAACTCAAAGTCTGGGCTTGCAAACCTGACTATCAGTTGTATCCTAATTTCTTTCAGTCTCCATTTCATATGATGACAACAGCTACCTCCCAAAGCTGTTGTGAGATTAACTTATGTAAAACCCTATAAATCTTAGAGCACTAGCTCTAATAATTTTAAAATTACTATTTTTGCTACTACTCCCTTGTCCAACAATGTGAGCTCTTCTTTCTAAAGTTGTAAACTCATAAATATGCCACATAAAAATCAGACAACAGAAATTCTAGTACACTGGGCAACAACTGGAGATCACCATTTTGGGAGATCCAAGTTCCTCAACATAATAGAAAAGATAATGGATTTATAATCAAAGGCTCTAGATTCAAACCTTGGGCTCAGCTACTAATCACTCTGCTTCTCTCTGGGCCTTCCATTTCCATGAGGAATTGAGTCTATCTTAAAGTGTGATCCCAGGATACCAGGGGCTCCCCAAGACTATTTCAAGGAGTCCAGGAGATCAAAACTATTTGCATGATAATTCTAAGATGTTCTAATTTCTAATATTATAAATATTCATAGCTATAGTTCTTTGGATGGGGGAATCCTCAAAAATTTTAAAAAGTTTAAAGGGGTACTGAGGCCAAAATGTTTGAGATTGCTTAAATCTTATTGAGTTTCAAAACCTATCATCTGAAAAACTAGTGAGGGGAAGGGTTGTCTAAAGATGGAAGGAGACCTGTAATTAGACAAGGAAAACACCAGGTCGCAGGACAACAGCTGCAAAAAAGCATGTGACACCAGACTGTCACCTCCAAAGGGTCTCAGGAGTAGGTTTCATGCTGCCACAGCTTGAGCAAGCACTGGATCAGGGAGATATTTAGGGGAAAGATGATCCCTAATGCCATTCAACGTTAATACACTATTCCCAACATACACATACATACACACACACATACACACACACACACACACACACACACACACACACATGCCCTAGGATTGGCAAATATATTTTTGGAGGAAATAAGAAAGTCCCACACTCCCTCCTTCCCCCAATATAGCATATTTATTATTAATCTATAACAATATAATATATATCTGTGTGTATAATTTTATATAATTAATATATTATTACTTCTTAAGTGCCTGCTGTCAGGCACTGATCTGGGTACTGACAATACAAGCACAAAGAGTGAAATCATCTTAGGATCTGTAAGCAACCTAGGAGACCACATTTAGTCCAAGAATGGGAAACCTGCCACAGGTTCCCCACCCATGATTTAGCCGAACTCCTGCATCTCACTGACTGCTCTCACAATCTGCCCATTGATGCTCAAAATTGCCTTAACAAAGAACAAAGCTTCTTTATTTTACAATGATATGAAAGACTTAAACTTGGGTTGGTGGGTGAACCCCAAAACTAAAAGGTGCTCAGGGAGAATGGGAAGCAAAGGCTTTTTGCCTGTCTCATTTCATTTAGCTCTAACTCGGCAGGACCAGGAGCCATGTTAGGTGAAGGGCGGAATATCTGCTGCCAACGTCTCTGGTAATGGCCCCTTAGAAATTACGGAAAACAAGGCTGCCACCTTGTGGTTGATTCATCCAATAGCTCCATGGCATTTGATGGATGGTCTCTCACCAAATTCATTTAGATTTAAAGATTGGGTCAGAAAAAAACGGTGTTTCACTAAAATCTGATCATTGCCCCATAGTTTCCCAGACAGTTTTATAAATATGCTTTCCGCAGGTCACAGAGTGACTCTGTATGAGCCCTAGTCATGGCTAGAATCTCAGAAACAAATAGTAAAAGCTACCCCTATGTACCGTTCACTTCTACAGAGTGCTTCTTTCAAGAAGTGGGAACTAATTCACCAAAAAGGGGAGGGCCTTTCTCCTTTTCCTCTTTCAACATGTGTTATAAAGAATACAACGCGGGGTTCTAAAACTAATAAATCTTGAGATTTGCAAGCAAGTGAGCTTTATGCCAACCCTTGAAAGCAGGTATTACAGGTGTTAGTAGGCAGCTAGGTGGTACAGTGAATAAAGCACTGGACCTGGAGTCAGGATGACCTGAGTTCAAATCTGGCCTCTGACACTTACTAGATGTGGCACCCTGAGCAATTCATCTATATTCTTCTGTCTGCCTCAGTTTCCTTATCTTAAAATTGAAATGACAATAATAGCACCTATTTCTCAGGGTTGTTGTAAGGATCAAATGAGATACTAATTGCTACTGCCAGTTTATCTATAACAATGTCCAACCACATTGGTACCACACAGGAAGGTTTTCAAACCTCACAGCAACCCTATGATGAAGCATACAGGACAAGTGTAAACTTTTTCCAGTTGAGGAATCTGAGGCTAACGTGAAGTGATTTACCTGTGGTTTCTGCATCCTGACTGAAACCCCCAACCCAAAGTGACTCAGTGTGAAGGGGTTAAACTATATGATTTCTCAAATTCTTCCAGTTCTAACAGTCTATTTTTATATTTGGAGACACATATGGTAAATGGACATATACTGAACTATCTTAGAGATCCATAGGAGACCTTCTTCAATCAATAAGGATGAACTCAAATTAGTACAGCAATTATTTGTATTTAAAGTCATACTTCTTTAAAAAATGCTTCCAATTTATTTTCTTTGACATTTTAAAATAATCCCCCTTGGTCTTTCTTATAGTGTCAATTTATATTGTAAAGAAATAATTAATTGATGATAAATAGCAGCCTAATCCTATGGGGGCAGCTAAGTGGCAGTGTTGGAACTATAATTGGAAGACCTGAGTTCAAATCTTGCATTAAACACTTCCTAACTGTTTGATCCTGGGCAAGTCACCTAACCTCTGTTGGCCTCAGTTTCCTCATCTATCAAATGGGGATAATAGCTGTTACCTCCCAAGGTTGTTATGATGATCAAATGGGCTAAAAATTGTAAAGCACTTGGCACAGTACCTGGCGCACAGTAAACACTCTATAAATGAACCCATTAGCTTCTTTGGCATTTTCAGGCACATAATCATCTCACTGAATTCAAATCTCTGTTCTGATTCTTACTAGGGTTGAAAAATGGCCTTGATTTCTGAGTCTCAAGTTCCTCATCATTTATCATTCATACAGTTTTTAGAAATAAATTGTCATACAGATTCCAGACAGAATTATACTGAAATAGATTTTTACTTTGCTAATCTTAGCTCAGAAACCAATAAGAGATTCCCTGTAATAGATCTTAGAATTAAAATCCTCCACCTACCTTTATCTCTTCCTGCCTAAATCGGTACTTCCACTCCAATAAAAAAAATCCATTTGATGATATTAGATAGAGTTGGAAGGCTCCTTTTTTGTTACGGTTGTTCAGTTTTTTTGTTTGTTTCATTTTGTGACCTCATCTGGGGTTTTCTTAGCAAAGATACTGGGGTGATTTGCCATTTCCTTCTCCAGCTCATTTTCCAGATGAGGAAACTGAAGCAAACAGGGTTAAGTGATTTATCCAGGGTCACACAGCTAGTGAGCGTGTAAGGCCAGATTTGAACTCAGGAATACAAGTTGTCCTGACTCCAGGCCTAGCACTCTATCCACTGTGCCACTATATATACAACACTGTACTAGGTCCTGAAGGAGATACAAAAATTGAATAAAGAAACCCCTGCCCTCATTTAGATTACAAATTTCTACTTCTTTGTCTTTGCTTACACCTTTTTTTTTTTTACATTTAGAACATTGCCCCTCAAAATATGGCCTTAATATCCTTCAACTGCCAGTTCCTTCCTGACCTGGTAATCTGATTAGCTCTCATGTATTGAATTATGATGTCCATGGAGAAAAATTTTGCATCTACTTATCCAAAGCTACACTCTCCCCTAGCCTGACATCACACATCACCAAGTGCCTTTTGGACATATCCAATTGGATGTCTTGTAGACATCTCAAATCAATATGTTCAAAACAGAATTCATTATTTTTGCTCCCAAAGTTTTCCTTCTTCCCAGTAACCTTTTTACTGTGTACAGCACCATCATCCTCCCAGTGACCCAGGCCCATAGACTCAGGATCATCCTTAACTCCTAGCTCGCACTCTACTTATCTAATCTGTTGCCATGTCTTGTGATTTCTATCCATATAACATCTCTAGTCTTGGTCCCCTCCTCTCCACTCATAAAACTGCCACTCTGCAATGGACTTCCCGGCCTCTTCTTTCTCTACTCCAATTCATCTTCCATTCAGCTACCAAAGTGGTCTTCCTTAAGTACAGGTCTGACCATGTCACCTCAACTCCAGTGGCTCCCTATTACTCCCAGGATAAAATATAAAACCCTGTTGGCTTTTAAAGCTCTTCACCACCCAGCTCCTTCCTACCTTTCCATCCATCTTACACAAGATTTCCCTCTGCATACTCTTATAACCCAGGGCCACTGAACTACCCCCAGTATTCCTCAACTACAACACCTCATCTCTTCATTCCATGCTGTTTCACCACCCTCCATGTCTGAGAGGTTCTCTCTCTTCATTTCAGATTCCTACCTTCCTTCAGGGCTCAGCTCAAGGTCTGCCTTGGGCAGGGCAATTGTCCTGGTCTGTCCATCCTCATCTCCTCACAGTCCCTTAAGATCTTTAGAAATGCTCTCCCACTGTCCATAGCTTCTTTGTCCACAGTCACTTACATGTTGCCTCCCCACAAGAATATGTGCTCCTTGAGGGCAGGAGCTGTTTGCTTTTTCTTTGTATGTTCAACACGTAGCACAGAGTCTGACATAGAATTGGTGCTATAGAAAGGCTTTTTTAAAAGAGTGGATTATTTGCTCCAGCCAATTCATTGCTACTTTAGTGTGCATCTAAGCCTATTTAAGAGTGCATATATAGTATACTCTAAGACAGATGAATATAAACATTATATTTCTGTATATCTAATACATTATATCTAATAAGTATATTTTCAGTCCATGTCATAGTGTGTATACCTGTCACTGTACTGTTTATATTTCATAGACACTGATGTGTGTTGCCCACAGCTGGCATAATAAGTGGTTCGAGGGATCAATTTATGGATCAATCACCATGTCTTCTGGCTTTAGTTCCTTCACAGCTGGAAAGATGAAGGACACTCAGCAAATGCTCAGTGACCAACCCCAGAGGGGCTGCTGCCAGAACTTTGAACCCAAATAGACATTCTTACCGGGTCAATCCCAAATGGGTACGGATTTCCAGAGAACACTCCTGGGACAGCTGGATCCAGTTGCAAAATTGGGTTGGTTTCCAGCAAGTGATTACTGCAAAGAGACAGAAAGAATAATTAGGTGATATGAAAAGTGTCTTCTGGCTAGCACATAGCAAGACAAGTTTGTCTCTGAAGACACCTTTACAGGAGAGGTGGCCTTAAAAATTTATGACGCAGTGGAATTTCTGTAGATTCAGTAGTATTTGTCCCCTTCTTTCAGAAAAGATTTAGGTTCCCTTTGGATTGACTGGCACTCCTAGACTCCAAACCAAAGGAAGTAAGGGGCGAACCCTATTGAAGTGAAGACTAATCCAGTCACTTCTAAGTTCAAGCAGTGGTCTCCTCCCAGGGAGAGAGGATCTTTCTAGGAGTCTCTATATAACCAGAAGCTCTTAATCTGGGGTCAGTGAAATTGTTGTCTCAAGTACTATAACTCAATATAATTGAATTCTTTTATAATCCTGTACATTCTATTTTACATATTTAAAAAACATTCTGAGCATGAGTCCATACCAGATCGCCAAGGAGAACCATGTGTAAACAGTTTACCTCTCCTACTATAATGCAAGCTCCTTTGTACACAGGGGCTTAATAAATGTGTAACTGGTGATTGATTTGTATACTCTCTCAAAGTGTGTTCATCCTTCATTGCCAAAGAAGATCATGCCATCAGAGAAAGGTATCAACAAATGCCTTGGTAGACTGATTGAATGAATAGGTAACAGACATCTGTTAGTTCCAAGAGGAATTACATTGGTTAATTAAAGCTTCTGGATCTGGATTTCCCCCTAAAAAACTGATGATATGCTGTAAAGTTGTCTTGAGTGGTCAGAGAGTAACTGTAATTTCAAGCACTTAAACCCCCTGAGGGAACTGAGCCTGGGAGGCGGCCCTGCCCCCACCCAAGCACCAGAACTTAAACTCACATTGAATAGCGGCCGCACCTGCCACTGAAAGCCCCGAGGCTGGGGAGCAGCATTTGAATCTCAGACCCCAAGCACTAACTGGGAGGATCTAGGCAGGGGTGCAGAAGAATCTCAGAAGTCAAGTAACTGGCTGGGAAAATGCCCAGAAAAGGGAAGAAAAATGAGACCATAGAAAACTACTTTCTTGGGGGACAGATGTTCCCGCCTTTCATTTCTGATGACGAGGAACAATTCTTACCATCAGGGAAAGATGTGGAGGTCGGGGCCTCTGTATCCCAGACATCCCAAGTGGATGTCCGGTGGGCTCAGGCCATGGAAGAGCTCAAAAAGGATTTTGAAAATCAAGTTAGGCAGGTGGAGGAAAAACTGGGAAGAGAAATGAGAGAGATGCAAGAAAAGCATGAAAAACAGGTCAATACCTTGCTAAAGGAGACCCAAAAAAATGCTGAAGAAAATAACACCTTGAAAAATAGGCTCACTCAATTGGCAAAAGAGGTTCAAAAAGCCAATGAGGAGAAGAATGCTTTCAAAAGCAGAATTAGCCAAATGGAAAAAGAGGTTCAAAAGCTCACTGAAGAAAATAGTTCTCTCAAAATTAGAATGGAACAGATGGAGTCTAATGACTTTCTGAGAAACCAAGAAATCACCAAACAAAACCAAAAGAATGAAAAACTGGAAGAGAATGTGAAATATCTCATGGGAAAAACAACTGACCTGGAAAATAGATCCAGGAGAGACAATTTAAAAATTATGGGACTACCTGAAAGCCATGATAAAAAAAAAAAAAAGCCTAGACATCATCTTTCACGAAATTATCAAGGAAAACTGCCCTGAGATTCTAGAACCAGAGGACAAAATAAGTATTGAAGGAATCCATCGATCACCGCCTGAAAGAGACCCAAAAAGAGAAACTCCTAGGAACATTGTGGTGGCCAAATTCCAGAATTCCCAGGTCAAGGAGAAAATCTTGCAAGGAGCTAGAAAGAAACAATTCCATTATTGTGGAAATACAATCAGGATAACTCAAGATCTAGCAGCTTCTACATTAAGGGATCGAAGGGTGTGGAATAGGATATTCCAGAATTCAAAGGAACTAGGACTCAAACCAAGAATCACCTACCCAGCTAAACTGAGTATAATACTTCAGGGGAAAATACGGTCTTTCAATGAAACAGAGGACTTTCAAACATTCTTGATGAAAAGACCAGAGCTGAAAAGAAAATTTGAGTTTCAAACACAAGAATGAGAAGAAGCATGAACAAGTAAACAGCAAAGAGAAGTCATAAGGAACTTACCAAAAGTGAACTGTTTATATTCCTACATGGAAAGACAGTATTTGTAACTCTTAAAACTTTTCAGTATCTGGGTAGTTGGTGGGGCCACACACACACATACACACACACATACACACACACACATGTACACGCATGCATGAACACACACATACACACATGCACGCACATACAGAGACAGAGAGCACAGAGTGAATTGAATAGGGTGGGACCATATCTTAAAAGAAATTAAGGGAAATGGTGAGAGAGAAATGCAGTGGGAGGAGAGAGGGTGAAACGGAATGGGGTAAATTATATCTCGGTCAAGAGGCAAGGAGGAGACTTGTTAGTGGAGGGAAAAAGAGGATAGCTGAGAAAAAAACATGAAGTTTACCCTCATCACATTCGACTAAAGGAAGGAGTAAAATGCACACTCATTTTGGTATGAAAACCTATCTTACAATACAGGAAAGTGGGGGAGAAGGAGATAAGCAGGGTGGGGGGGATGATGGAAGGGAAGGCAATGGGAGGAGGGAGCAATTTGAAGTCAACACTCTTGGGGAGGGACAGGATCAAAAGACAGAATAGAAACAATGGATGGCAGCATAGGATGGAGGGAAATACAGTTAGTCTTACACAACACGACTGTTATCGAAATCATTTGAAAAACTACACAGATATGGCCTATATTGAATTGCCTGCCTTCCCAAAGGGAATGGGTGGGGAGGGAGGGATGGGGAGAATTTGGAACTCAAAGTTTTAGGAACAACTGTTTAGCATTGTTCTTGCTACTAGGAAGTAAGAAATACAGTTAAGGGGGAATAGAAAGTCATCTGGCCCTACAGGACAAAAGAGAAGATGGGGACAAGAGAAGGGAGGGATGATAGAAGAGAGGGCAGATTGGTGATAGGGAAAATTAGAATGATCGGTGTATTGGGGTGGGGGGAAGGGATAAAAGGAGAGAAAATTTGGAACCCAAAATTTTGTGAAAATGAATGTAAAAAGTTAAATAAATAAATTTATATTTAAAAAAAGAGAGAGAAAAAAATTTCAAGCACTTACTTCCATGTGCCATTTGTAAACATGGGCCGGACACTCCAGGAAGAGCCAAAGATGTTGAGAGCCTTGGAGAAACAGTCATTGTATATGAAGCCAGTGTAGACAGAGAAGAAACCCATTAGCAGGATCAAATATCTTCCACTGAAGAAGGTATCCCAGATCTGCTCAAAGAGAGAAAGAGGGTGAGAAGGCTGTCCTTGGAGACTGATCCCTTGGTGTCAATGATGGATCTTTCACATCAAGGCCATCTTCCACTCTATATATACATGGTACAATATTTCCCATTGTATGCCAATGGTTGTGGCTTTTTTTTAAATCTCATTTTTCAAAACAAATGTTTTGAATTAAGCAAGTGTGGTTGCTTCATTGCCTAATTATCAGTAATTATTCAAATCACAAAATAATTCAGTATGGCTTTTTTAAAAAAGAACATCAGTGCTAGAAATGATTGTTTACTGAACAATTAACACTAAAAGGACTGGAATTTAAGAATACCTTGAAGGATCAGGCTGTGCCAATCCAATCCAGATCATTTAATTTTTTATCCATGAGGCAAAGAAAATAGAGGTATTGATGAAAATGTTTATATCAAAGTACAATTATAATCATTTTGCATCAACTAACATATGTAGTCTCTTTCTAGTGTTAACTATACAAAGTCAAGTTTATCTGTATTTAGTATATTTCTCAGTATTCTTCAAACATTGGTCAGTTTTGGTCTCTCCACATAGCTTAAAGGGCTTAGAGGGGCCTGGAAAGCAATAGAAAATGCTAACATATCACCAACTAAAGAACCTCTTTTTATCAGGAACCAAGGATTCATCAAGCAGGAGTGGGGAAAAAGTGAAAAACATTAATAAGCTAACCACAAGTAAACTATACATTTAGTTTTGTTTGATTTTTTTTAATGTAACAAGTACACAAACTTTTCCTCTTTAAAAAAAATATCAAGTGAACAACATTTATCTGTTATTGATGTTCAGTCAGTCAAGTTGCGCTTAACTCTCTGTGACCCTATTTGAGGTTTTCTTGGCAAAGATACTGGAGTGATTTGCTATTTCCTTCTCAAGCACATTTTACAGATGAGGAAACTGAGGCAAACAGAATTAAGAGACTTGCCCAGGGTCATGCAGCTAGTAAGTATCTGATGTCCTATTTGAACACAGGTCTTCCTACCTCCTATGTCAGAACTCTATTTACTATGTCGTCTGGGAGAGAACAAAATGCTATTCATGAAAACAGAATTTTTAATCTAACAGGGATAACCTATAACTCCATCATTCATTTTAAAATGAATTTAAAGAGGCATTGAGGTCCAGAAGAGTTTAGTAACTTAGGGGGCTGAATAGAATAATGGAGTGCTGGACTCAGAATCTAGATGATTTAGGTTCAAATCCTGCCTCAGATACTTCCTGGCTGTGTGACGATGGACAAGTCCCTTAACCTCTCTGAGCCTCAGTTTCCTCACCTGTGAAAGGGTGGGCCAAATGATCTGAGGTCCCTAGGATAAGCTCTACGATAGTTTAGGATCATGTATTCTCCTTTTCTAAGGTCACACAGTTTGTGGGAAAGCATAGCTAAAACTTAGATCTCCTGACTGCCCAGCTAGTGTTCATTCCGCTACATAAAACTTTTTTTCTTTTGGAGCTGAAAATTCAAAGGGAAGTCAGGTCTGGTGTTAGGTGTTAGATGCTCACCTCATTGGTGTTCTTCTGGGCAAGCAACCTTTGTTCATTCATGACCATCCAAAGGGCCAAAATCAGCATGATAGCTCCATGGCCACAGTCTCCAAACATTACAGCAAACAGGAAGGGGAATGTGATAATGGTGTAGGGGGCTGTTGGGGAAGAGGCAGAGCAAGCTTGAGTTCAATTCAATTAAAACTTAGACAGCTCATACAAGAGAAACTTCTACATTTCCTCAGATAGAGATATCTATTTCCATAATTGGTAAGTTATCTAGAACAGAGTTCCAGAGACTCTAGTCTTTTTTAGACCCATAGAGCTAGAAATGGAAGAGACTTTGAATCAATCAATCCATCAATCAAAAGGCCTTTATTAAGCTGTCTCAGTGATAGCTGGCTACTTTAGATAGACCACTTTGATAGAGATGATGACAGTTTGCTGAGTGTCCACGATAGCAGGATGTCATGAAGGGAAGGAAGTTATATTGAGGATGGATCCAGTACAAGAGAGATATTCTGATTCTGGAATAACCCAATGAACATGGTTATTGTTACCAATTGGAATGACACAGAAAACCTGGCTTCCAACCACCTACAATGAGCTGTAGGGAGCTCCTGTTGAACACTCTTTCCTGCTTACAGAAGCCCTCTTAAACCCAAAGACCATCAGAAAGAAGATGACACATCATGTTTGAGACTTTTAACCCCTCCTCCATATCAAGTCAAGAAAAGAAGCATTTGTAAAACACTGTGTGCCAGGCATTATGCTAAGTGCCATAGATTGCTTTTCAGCTTGTGTTGTCTCTACACTTCTGGTTCTACCACTGGTATCATATGGACTCAGGTGATGGTTACCACCCAAACCAGGTCAATCTATGAAAACTTCACCCTTCTCCATTCCCTTCTGCATCTAGACTTGGCTAAGTGTGACCTGACAGGCTATTTCATGAAGATAATAATAGAAAGAAGGCACAACTTCCCTACCATGGTTTAAAGGAAAATTGTTCATGATATCAAGAAGCCATATTGCTCTGGAATTTGAGCATCAAGCTCAGGTGATGACCAATGGTAAGGAGAATTTCAGGTGTCCAGAGACCCTTTTCTGGGTGTGGAATCCCTTGGCATTCATGAAACTATTCAAGAAAATTAGGTATGACCTTCACTGGATTTAAAGAGATGATCTGGTGCCATGGTGAAGGAAGTAAAACATGGATTTGCCTGTCTGAGCAAGCTATAAATTTAATGTTCCAAACAGGGATAAATTCTTACTCAAGGGCACCCTGAACTTGAATGGCATCCTATGAACAAAATGGTGTTACTGATTTGAGTATCCACTGATTGAATTCCTGATCTACTCTTTGATCTTGCCATTGACTAAATCTTGAAAAAACACGAGATTCACTTACTTGGATTCATCTCACGGTAATTCCCTACTCCATAAGCATCCACAATGTTCTGGAAGCCAGCAGTGAACTTATTGCTTCTATTGAAAGTAGGAGGAGTTGATTTAATTTCCATTGCCGTCATAATGGGGGCAATAGGTGAGCCACTTCTGTCCTAAAAAGGAAAAAAAGTCAATTTCAATTCAGTTGAATTCAAAGATCATTCTTCAAACACCTTCTACATTCAGTCTTTTGCTAAGCACTAAAGATGCAAAGAGAAAAAAATAGAAAAGCTAAACCTGCCTTCAAGAAATTGACATTCTACTGAGAGAAAAAACACCAAAATAGACTATTTGAAGAAGAAAAGAGTGTGATCAGAAAAAGCTTTTTGATAGAAGTAGCATCTGAACTGAGTCTTGAAGGAAGCTCAGAATTCTAAGGAACAGAGAGTAAGGAAGTCGGGTATCTTGGGTATTGGGGACAAAGGCAGGGATGGAAAGCTGATTTCAAGGAACAGCAGTAGACTAATTTGGATGGAATGAAAAGGACACGAAAAGAATAATGTGAAATAAATCCGAGGCTATATTTAGGTACGCTTTAAACATCAAAGCGAGGAATTTCTATTTTAACCTAAGGATAGTAACAGGGATTCGCCAGAGATGGGGAGAATACGGTGATCCCATGGGGAAAGTTGTCCGAAGGGAATTCTATTATCACTCACTTGCTGTGAATTGATGGGTAAATAACTGTCTGTTTTCTACAAAATAGTGATAATAATTCCCTGACCAAATAGGAGTAAGTTCACTCTTTTTACTTCTCCAACTCTGTACAGCCCAGGTTTTTGTCCCACTTTTCTGGGTACTTCTCTGTCTCATTCAATGACCTCATTATCCAATGGCCTCCTCCCTCAGTGAGAACATTAGTCTACAATTCTGGTTTTATTTTCTATATTATATATTACATCATAGATTTTTTAGTGGGGGAGGGGGGAGAAGACCACTGAGATTAAGTGACTTGCCCAGGGTCACACAGCTAGTAAGTGTCTGAGGCCAAATTTGTACCCAGGGCCTCCTAACTTTAGGACCAGTATTCTATCCACTCCGCCACCTTGCTGCCCTCTTAGATAATAGATCTTAACTATGACTCAAGAGCCAACTCAAGTCCGTCTTCTGTCCCACCCAAAGTGATTTTACCCTCCCAGGAGCTGCAGATATGGATATTTGTCATTTACCTTATGTTACCTGGTATTATAACTTATCTTTTAAAGGAAATATCTAATCTTTTTAATGAAACTGAAGTCCAGGAGTTTTTGTGCTTCTCCCATAACTCTCAGCATCCCATGGGCACCCAGTGTTCATGAGGGCTCTCACCAAGACCCTTGCTTTCAACTTAACTCCTCACTGGACAAAACATTAACTTGATAGAAAAGACAAAAGATATTGCAGCAGTGTTCCAAGAGATTAAGTACGGACTCTAGAAGGTCTGACTCTTCTAGGATTCCAGTAGAACTTTGAGGACAGGGATTCTTCCATTTGTGTGTGTATTTGTAATACTTACATATGTATCTATATCTATGTCTAGATAGGTAGATCTGACATGTGTATCTTTGTATACTCAGAGCCCAGCACTATTAAATTCTTAACAGTTTAGCAATCTGCTATGCAATAAGGTTCTTATCATCACAAACAATTAAGACCTGAGTTTTGAATTGTAATTTCAATAAGGACATAAATCTACCCAGAGGCTATTTGTAGAGGATAATTATCCACAGAATCTCCCCAATGCCATCCCAATATCAGTCACAAAGGAGGGAAAGGGAAAATTAAAACTTAAAGTAAATGGCAACTATACTGAACTTCTAGAGGGAGTGGCACCATTTTATGGCCAATCACTAGACAAATTCTTAGGTCCAAAGGTTACTGGAAATCCACTCAGATATTTCCTAAAAAAGCCTGGGTTGGAATACACACACACATGCACACACACACACACACACACACACATCATTCACACTGTAAACTCTAGCTCCAATGTGCATTCTAGGCAGGTTTCTCCATGTGTAGCTGCTTATCTGTGTATATAAATCTTAAGTCCAAGTTCCCAGATGATAGCTCTTAACTATTCTCAGAGTTAACTCTGAAGTAATCTTTAGGAGGAACCCTAAAGGACTGGGTTTCTACTACGTAACAAAGTCAATCACACACAAAGGCCCTGGAAATGCTTTCCAAAGATTTGTCAAGATTAATTAGTTTTACAAAATGTATTTATTGTGAATATATAGGGAGGTGGGAAGATAAACCCAAAGACCCTATTAACTGCAAGAAAAGCTCACTATTTGACAAAAACTACCAGGAAGTCCAAAAGAAACTAGATTTAAACCAAAACCTCCTACCATCTAGAAAGATAAGCTAGGTGGTGCTAGTGGTTAGAGGTCTAAGAGAGAGCACCAGGGCTGTATCGAGTCTCAGACACTGTGTGACCCTGAGGATAACCTCAGTTTGCCTCAGTTTCCTCATCTGTAAAATAGAGGTAATAAGAAAAGCACCTACCTCCCAATGTTGTTGCATAGTTGCCTGCCACATAGTAAGTGCTATATAAACATTACCTATTAAGGGACATCTAATTCACCCTCATCAGATTTGAAAATGCAAAAAGATACCAAATCTAGCATGACTCAAAGGCCAACTGTTCCCAAGTGTTCTCCAGTGATCCCATGTAAGGACCAGCCCCTGGAGCTGTTGTCCAGGAAATGGCAGCTTTTCCACTGACACACTTTGAGGCTTTGGCACTTTGGCCAAGGAGTTGTGGTAAAAGAGACAAAGGTACTTTAATGGTTAGCATAGGTTGCCAAATATCTTCAAAACTCCCTTCTCTGCTGCTTGCTCTAGCTACTTACAACTCCTTGCTGTAATGCCGTTTTGATAGCTACAGTGTCTGCCACTGGGAACCAGATCTCAGCAATGATACACTGCTGGGTGACATCAATGTTGCAGAAATTTAGGACATGGTAGATGGCCTTCATCTTCTGGACTTTGATGCTCCATGAGTACCAGTTAGCAGCTGCCTCTTGTAGCAGTCGCTGACGGTGTGATTCAGTTTGGGTTATGACCTACAAGACCCAAATAAAAAAAGAAAGAGAGAACAATTGTACACCTGTCAAAAATGGGAACAAGGATATGTTTGTGGCCCACCTGGAAGTGATCTTGACTTTCACTGAGCTCCTAGAGTGCATATGATTTATGTGATTCAGAGAGTACTTATCATGTATAGTCAGGGACTATTTGTGTCTATGTCTTAATCTATCTCCAACCCCAGGACCACAAAATTGAAAGGGATTTTGAAGTCATTTAGTCTAAATCCTTCATGGATTCAAATATACACCTGGAATGGACCCCAAAAGGTCTTCTAGCCCAAACTCCTGATATTAAAAATGAAGAAACTCAGGAAAGTTAGGGACTTGTCCACTCACACTGGGTGTAAGCATCAGATGGAATTTGGATCCAGGTCCCAAATGAAGAAAATTAAAGCCAAGAGAGATTCTACTACTAGCAGATGGCTGTTTCAGTGGATAGAGTACCAGGTCTGAAGTCAGGAAGACTCATTTTTATGAGTTCAAATCCAACCTCAGATGCTCTCTAGCTATATGACCCTGGACAAGTCACTTAACCCTGTTTGCCTCAGCTTCCTCATCTGTAAAAGGAACTGGAGAAGGAAATGGCAAACCACTCTAGTATCTTTGCCAAAAAAATCCCAATAGCTTGGTCACAAAGAGTTGGAAATGACTAAACAACAACATTCTATATTTGACTCTAGGAGAGCATAGGTGTTTAATTAGGAAAGTTCATGGCTACTTTTTGTGAGAACTTCAATTTCCAAAAGCTACCTGAGCAAATAAGCCAGAGAAGAAATGCCTAACATGACCCAGGACCTCTGAATTAAGAGGGAGCCTCAGGCACAAAGATTTCACTGGCTAGGTGGAAAGAATACTAGACGATGCTTCTGAAAACCTAGGATTTAGTCCCAGGCCTACCCACCACTAACTAGCTGTGTGATATTGGTTAAGTTATTTTATCTCTTAACCAGTTTCCTGTCAATGAAGAAGGAAAATGGGCACAGGAAGCCTAACATAGTTCCTGGCCTTCAAATTCCAGAATTCTGAGATGGGCTGTTTTGTTGATATAGTTGGAATTTAAGAGTTTTAAAGAGTCTCTGTCTTTGGACTGATGCATAGGCACTCAAATTACCAAGTGATGATGGAGTACATTCTAAGTACTGGCACATGATTGTCATTTGGTTATACCTTACATTATGTATGATTCTTGAAGACCTCAGCCAAATTTCAAGTGAGGTCCTAAAGATAACAGCTGACATTTACATAGAGCTTTACAACGTACAAGGCATGTTCACACCTTATCTCATCTGTTCCCTATCACAACCCCATGGGCTAAATATTACAAATCTTACTATTCCCACTTTACAGATAAGGAAAATGAGATTGAGGGCTGTTAACTCAAGAACCAGAAAGAGCCAAAGACTTCAACCTAGATCTTAAGATTCCAAATTGAACATGATTTCTAGCATATCACAGTGCCTCCTTTTGGACAGAATGTAGCATCCAGAAATACCAAAAATGAAACATAGAGACACAGGACCATGGATATAGAGCTGGGACCTTAGAGGCCATCAAGTCCAACTCTATCATTTTACAGATGAGGAAAATGAGGCATAAAGAGGTTAAGTTTCTTACTAAGGGTGACATGGCTAATGATAATAGCTATTTACATGTCATTTTAACATTTGCCAAGTGCTTTACAAATATTATCTTATCTGAACTTCACAACAACCCTCAGAGGTAGGTAGCATCATTATCATCCCCATTTGTCTCCCAGTTCAGTGGTCTTTCCCCCTGTACCACAAAGTTGCCTGGGGAGGATCTAAGGCAGCATTGGGCTTGAGCACTCTACCCACCATTCCACATTGTCTCTGCTGTGAACCTCACTCAAAAAGAGGTTCCCGGGAATCATCACAAGCACACCCGTTAGAAAGAAAATAATTCTTACTTACAGTATTTAAATCCTCCAACCTCACATTGACATTGGCCAGCATTTCTCTTCGCTCAGTGGCCACTTCAGGGCAAGGATAAACAGAGGCCCTAAACCTGTGTGCCAAAAGATGTTTCATGTGGCATTACTGAAGACATCCTGGAGAACTTCTACCATATTTTCAAAGTTACTCATTCATTTTTCAGTCATGCTCCACTCTTCATGACCCCATTTGGAGTTTTCTTGGCAGAAATACTAAGAGTGGTTTGCCATTTTCTTCTTTAGCTCTTTTTATAGAGGAGGAAACTGAGGCAAACAGGGTGAAGTGACTTGATCAAAGACATACAGCTAGGAAGTGTCTGAGGACAGATTTCAACTCAGAAAGATGAGTCTGCCTGACTCCAGGCCAGGAGCTCCATTCTCCGACTCACCATATTTCAAAGCAATTCTTAAGTGGCTATAGACTTGGGGTATCAACGATTTCCTAGAGCAAAATCAATTTCTTGGTAACTGGGAAACAAGTCTGAAGCAGAGGATTTCCCATTTCATTCATTATAATTAGGAATTACTACTAGAATTCTAGCTCATACATGGCCTGCTTTTAAATCACAAAACCTCTGAGCAAATTAAGCAGTGAGGCTGTGAGAGGGACAATTTCATAATCCCTCCTTCTGGGTGTGAGTTTGTATGCCTAGGAACTGAACAGAACCTACTTCTGTAGAGACAGTCAAAGAGGAAATGAAAATTAGTCCGTTTTCCTTCCCTTTGGTAAGGTAAAGTGGTTATGAATAGAACTCTTTACACAAAGGATCCATGGGATCTGTGATTTCAAGCGGATCCACAAACTTGGACAGAAAAAAATTTATACCATTATCTTAATATAACCAAGTTTTCTTTGAAATCATTTGAATTCTACACATTTAAAAACATTTTTTTCTCTTGTGGAACTGAATGTTGTAAACTGAAAATAAGTAAATAAATTAGAAAAAAAAAACAACTTTTTTTGAGAAGGGGTCTACACAGATGCATAGGTGATTCACAACAAACCACTGGCTTAGCAGAGGAAGGGAAGAAACTGCTTTGAATCACCTGTAGATTTTGTTTATCTGGACTCTCCCTGGGACTGATTCCCACTATTTAATTAAATAATTAAGAACTGGTTGTACCAGAGAAAGAACTATGCAACTGGATTGCAGAATGAAGCAGACCTTTTCCTTTTGTATTATTTTCTGTTCTGTTTTGTTTTATGGTTTCTCCCATTCGTTTTAATTCTTCTGTTCAACATGACTAAGGTAAAGATGCATTTAATAGAAATGTATGTGTACAACCTATATAAGATTGCATGCTATCTCAAGGAGGGAGCGGGGAAGAAAGGAGGAAAGAGGGAGAGGAAGGGGGGAAAAATCTAAGATATATGGAAGTGATTGTAGAACGCTGAAAACAAATAAAAAAGAACTGGTTGTATTGTCAGGTGTGGCCTAAGAAGTGGGGATAAATGGTCACCAGAAAACTAGTAGTCCTTAAAATCTCAGCCCCATAAAATGTACTCTTGGTTTCCAAGTCTCGCCAATCAATGCTGACATAGACTCAAGGTGGAAATAGCCATCCCCAGGTTCTTCTTACCCCTCACAAATCTTGCTGACTTTCTTTTTGAGTTGATCCCCTTGATAAAATATGACGAATATGTTCTTTTTCAGCTCTTCTTTCTGAAAGATCAGCACAGAGCTTTCATTAGTTTTTGTTTTATTTTTATCGAACTCTTTTGTTCTTGCAAACGTTGCAGTATGTCCCCTCTCAGACGACTATCCCTTATAAAAAGAGGAAAAATAGTTCAGCAAAACTAACCAACCTATCAACCAGGTCTAAGACATATGTAGAGAGATCTCTTTGCTATTGAGATGTGGTGTATTTACATGAAACTAACGAAAAAGGAGAAAGTTCTTTGAGACGTTTCCTTGAGACCAAAATTATTATAAGCATAATTTATTATAATCTTAAATACCATCAACAAATCTTCAAATAGAAAAACCACTGCTAGGCTCTGACCCAGTTTTTCAAGAGAGAGAGTCTGGAATTTGTAAAATCATTTATTCTAATGACAGCAAATGTAAACTTATCCAGAATGTTTTCTTCTCTATCCATAAATCACCAACTCTTGCTTGAGTTACATGATACCGTGGATGATAATAATGAAAAATAATACAGAAATACTCAGTATCGGGGCACTTGCAGGAATTGTGCTGATTTAGAAGTTGTTGATGATAATTCATGACAGAAGAGAATTTGCTAAATTTGAAAAGGAGAAAATGAATGCAAATTGGAACACTGATGAAAATTCAATTTACAAGCGTTCATTGACAGTTGTGGTCAAACCTAAGCAAATGAACACCCTTATGCAAGTCCACAACACTGTCTGCAGGGAAGGTTTTTAGTTGAAGTAAGATAGCTTTAGGGCAATACTGCAGTGGTTTTACTAACTCATTACATGTATGTGTTTTCTAGACAGGTTTAGGAAATGTACAATATGGAAATTTTTTTTTTTTTTTTTTTTTTGCAAATAAGACTTATAATCAGTGCCAAGGACATACAGAAAACTTAAGATAAGATCTTGACCCTAGTCACCTAGGGTTCCCATTGTGCCTTGTTGAACTTTTCCCTCCTGAGCTATTGATATCTAGGTCTTTAGGGAATATAAGATACTGCTAAGAATACTTTGAGAAGGAAATGGTTAAAGTAATGAGTTGATGAGGATTATCCATTAAGTATGAAATGGAATTTTAGCTTTACAAAAATAACAGGGCTTTTTCAAATACATTGAATCCAAAGAAATTGCTCAGCTATTAACTTTGTTAGAAATATTGCTTTTAAACTTACTGAGATGTGTCTGTCAGTCACCTCTGATTGATTATATTGCCGTAACTTAAGTTGAGAATTAAATGAGTAAAAAGTTTTTAAGATATTTGATTAGTATTTTCCTACTGTCTACCAGAAGACTAAAAAATGTGGAAAGAATTGAAAGTATTAGACAGGAGAAAAATAGCTTTAAAAAAAGCAGTCTATGGACTGCTTTCAAGAGTTATTGGTTTAAACGTACACAGTAACAGCAATATTGTTTGGTGAAGAATTGTAAATGACTTAGCTATTCTCAGCTATACAATGATCCAAGACAATCCCAAAGGACTAATGATGAGGCATGTGATCTGTTTCCAGAGAAAGAACTGATATTGTATGAATACAGACTAAAAGCATACTATTTTTCACTTTTTTTATTCGAATGTTCTTGTACAAAATGACTAATATGAAAATGTTTTACTTAATTGTACATATATAACCTGCATCTGGTTGCTTTCCATATAAGGGGAAGGAGGTATAGCATTTGGAACTCAAAACTTTAAATATGTTTTTAATTAAAAAAAAAAGGTTACTGGGGCCTGGTAACTTTTATGCCTTTATTTATAGATTCAAGTCAGGACCTATAATACTGCAATCTATCCTGCAAAACAGTCCTTGAAAAGTATTATTTAGATAAAAGCCTTAATTCATGTGATATCAGCTGATGGGGGACTTTTTAACCCATCATGTTTTAATTTTATTTTGTTGAAAGCCTGGTGCTTTTGGTCACCATTTCTAATCTTTTAATGTATTTGATTACCATTTTTTTTGCAAAATTTTGCATTGACACTTTTCTTTTGACGTCTGAGCTATAAATTCTGCCTGTTCAGGAGGTTTTACTGTGATACCTTCCTCTCTTATTTTCAAAAAGTGCCACAACAAAGCATTGTACGTTTGCCTCTGGCCATTTGGATTGCCTGTCTTGTTCCCTACTAGTCACATTCTTGTTTTATGTGCCTTCTTGTTTAAATACTTGCTCACTTTTTACAATCCTATTGAAGTTATTTATTGAATAAAAATGCCTGAAGTTTACCACAAAAAATAATAAGCAGCATTTCTATAGTACTTTGTTTGCAAAGCATTTTACAATATGTCACATTTTATCCAGAGAAATTAAGAGTTATTTTTGTCCTCATTTTACAGAGGAGGAAATAGATATTAAGTGATTTATCCATTTAAATTCTATCCACTGAAACACATAGCTGCCCCCCAGGCAGGTGATTTACGGATGGAGAGCTGCAGCTAGAGGACCACCAAACTTCAAGCACAGCCTCAGGCACTTACGAGCTGTATGATCCTGGGCAAGTCACTTTATCAACTTCAAGGCTCCTCACCAGCAAATGGGGGATAATAATCACCCCTAACTCCCAGGGTTGTGGGAAGAATAAAAAGGAGAAATTTGTAAAGCTTCAAGAGCTATTATTAAAGCATCATTATCAATCACCATCATCATCATTACTAGTGGCTCACATAGCACTGAGTCATAGGATCACAGAATTCTCTAGTTAAACTATCATTTTTTCAGCTTAATAAAAGAGTAAACCAAAGAGATTAAAGGTCTTGCCTGCGGCACCCAAGTACTAAGTAGCATTGAGTCAAATCCTTCCGTCTTCCACTGACTGACTTCTTGGTACATTTCTTTTCCAGTTGGGCGACCAAACGGAGAAAAGAAACTCTACCTTCTAAGGTCAAGATAGCTCTATATTCCCATTAACTTTATTATACATGTCCTCACAAAACAGAAAATCGTAGCTTCAGATTTACCCTCTATTCCAAGCCCCAAGTCTTTCTAATAATGCCTTCCACTGAGGCAGTGAAAGAATCCCACTGTTGAGTTTCATCTACCCATTGAGCCCCAAGCAATTAAGGAAGGAGAGAGAGGGAAAGTGGCATAGGAGAGATCTGTTTACAATTGAAATGTGGTGTGTTATACATGAAACTGAGGAGAAAGTCATTGCTGCTAAAAATTTTTTGTTATAATTTATTACAACCTTCAATACCATCAACAAATAAAATGTTCAATTATAAAAACCACAACCAAAGGCTCTTAAATGACATCATTTTCTTCTGTATATTTAAATAATCTGTAGCAGAAAGAATCCAAGACTTGTAGTTAGAAGACCTTGACTTCCTGACTATGCTACTTACTATGAATGGAAATTTGGTTAAGTCATTTCGTTTCTCTGGGTCTACCTGATCATCTGTAAAATGAGAAAGTTGGATCCCTTCCAAATAAAAATCTATGACTCTATATTTAACATAAATACATAATGTATTGACTTTACATAGAATTCATCCTATTTATTTTATGTTTCCACTTGGAGTATATCTAGAATATGTTCTTAACTGGATTGGTCAACATTTAAGTTGTTGTCACAGGCTTCACTGTGTGTCCTTCCCTAGGTCACCATACCATTCCATTACAGTACAGACACTTTGACCTTCACCCAACTGTTGGATAATGGTGCTGGTTTCATTTTTTTGCTTTGTTTCTACTGTAAAAGTGCCAAAAAATACACTGTACAAATAGATCTATTTGTTCCCTATTACAGGATTTAGGGCTAAAAGAGATATTAACACAGCAGGGAGAGTGGAGCCAACAAGATGAGTTCAAATTCAGTCTCAAATTCTAGCTATATGACCCTGAGCAAATCATTTAACTTCTTTCTAGCTCAGTTTCTTTGCCTGTAAAATGGGGGTAACAATAACACCAACTTCGCAGGGTTGTTGTAAGGAGCATGTGAGCTCTTATTTGTTTTTTGGGTTTTTTTTTAATATAAATTTATTTAACTTTTTACATTCATTTTCACAAAATTTGGGGTTCCCAATTTTCTCCTCTTTTATCCCCTCCCCCCACTCCAATACACTGAGCATTCTAATTTCCCCTATCACCAATCTGCCCTCTCTTCTATCATCCCTCCCTTCTCTTGTTCTCATCTTCTCTTTTGTCCGGGAGGGCCAGATGACTTTCTATTCCTCATTAACTGTATTTCTTATTTCCTAGTAGCAAGAACAATGCTAAACAGTTGTTCCTAAAACTTTGAGTTCCAAATTCTCCCCATCCCTCCCTCCCCACCCATTCCCTTTGGGAAGGCAGACAATTCAATATGGGCCATATCTGTGTAATTTTGCAAATGACTTCAATAACAGTCATGTTGTGTAAGACTAACTATATTTCCCTCCATCCTGTCCTGCCCCCCATTGTTTCTATTCTCTCTTTTGATCCTGTCCCTCCTTGAGTGTTGACTTCAAATTGCTCCCTCCTCCCATTGCTCTCCCTTCCATCATCCCCCCCCTTGCATCCTTCTCCCCCACTTTCCTGTATTGTAAGATAGGTTTTCATACCAAAATGAGTGTACATTTTATTCCTTCCTTTAGTCGAATGTGATGAGGCTAAACTTCATGTTTTTTTCTCAGCTCTGCTCTTTTTCTTTCCACTAAAAAGTCTCCTGCTTGCCTCTTGAATGAGATATAATTTACCCCATTCCATTTCACCCTCTCTCCTCCCACTACATTTCTCTTTCACCATTTACCTTAATTTCTTTTAAGATATGGTCCCATCCTATTCAATTCACTCTGTGCTCTTTGTCTCTGTATGTGCATGCATGTGTGTGTGCATGTGTGTGTGCATGTGTGTGTGTGGTCCCACCAACTACCCAGATACTGAAAAGTTTTAAGAGTTACAAATATTGTCTTTCCATGTAGGAATGTAAACAGTTCACCTTTGGTGAGTCCCTTGTGACTTCTCTTTGCTGTTTATTTTTTCATGCTTCTTCTCATTCTTGTGTTTGAAAGTCAAATTTTCTGTTCAGCTCTGGTCTTTTCATCAAGAATGATTGAAAGTCCTCTATTTCATGAAAGACCATATTTCCCCCTGAAGTATTATACTCAGTTTAGCTGGGTAGGTGATTCTTGGTTCTAGTCCTAGTTCCTTTGACTTCTGGAATATCCTATTCCATGCCCTTCAATCCCTTAATGTAGAAGCTGCTAGATCTTGAGTTATCCTGATTGTATTTCCACAGTACTGGAATTGTTTCTTTCTAGTTGCTTGCAAGATTTTCTCCTTGACCTGGGAATTCTGGAATTTGGCCACAATGTTCCTAGGAGTTTCTCTTTTTGGGTCTCTTTCAGGCAGTGATCAATGGGATTCCTTCAATTCCTTCAAAATTCCTTATTTTGCCCTCTGGTTCTAGAATCTCAGGGCAGTTTTCCTTGATAATTTCGTGAAAGATGATGTCTAGGCTTTTTTTTTTTATCATGCTTTCAGGTAGTCCCATAATTTTTAAATTGTCTCTCCTGGATCTATTTTCCAGGTCAGTTGTTTTTCCCATGAGGTATTTCACATTCTCTTCCAATTTTTCATTCTTTTGGTTTTGTTTTGTGATTTTCTTGGTTTCTCAGAAAGTCATTAGACTCCATCTGTTCCATTCTAATTTTGAGAGAACTCTTTTCTTCAGTGAGCTTTTGAACCTCTTTTTCCATTTGGCTAATTCTGCTTTTGAAAGCATTCTTCTCCTCATTGGCTTTTTGAACCTCTTTTGCCAATTGAGTTGAGCCTATTTTTCAAGGTGTTATTTTCTTAAGCATTTTTTTGGGTCTCCTTTAGCAGGGCATTGACCCGTTTTTCATGCTTTTCTTGCATCTCTCTCATTTCTCTTCCCAGTTTTTCCTCCACCTATCTGACTTGATTTTCAAACTCCTTTTTGAGCTCTTCCATGCTGAGCCCATTGGATATTTCCTTCGGATGTTTGGGATACAGAGGCCTTGACTTCTATGTCTTTCTCTGATGGTTAGCATTGTTCTTCCTCATCAAAAAGGAAAGGAGGAAACATCTGTTCACCAAGAAAGTAACCTTCTGTGGTCTTATTTTTCTTCCCTTTTCTGGGCATTTTCCCAGCCAGTTACTTGACTTCTGAGATTCCTCTGCACCCCTGGCTAGATTCGCCCAGCTAATGCTTGGCGTCTGAGATTCAAATGCTGCTCCCCAGCCTCAGGGCTTTCCACAGCAGGAGGCAGCACAGCTGCTATTCAATGTGAGCTTAAGTCTGGTGCTCAGGTGGAGGCAGGGCCACTTTGCAGGGCTCAGTTCCCTCAGGGGGTTTATGTAGAGACCTTCAACAATGGAGCTCCTTTCTGCTTGGGGAGTTCCGGGCCGCTGCTGCCTCTGCTGCTGCCTCTGCCACTGCCTCCAGAGGGGGCCTGAGTCACAGAGACACACTGCTCCCCTCTTGGCTAGCCCAGAAGTCTCTTTCACTGACCTGTGGTGCCTGTGGGTGGAGGGACCTTCGCTGCTGACGGAGATTCCGTCCCTGAAGCCTGCTGGGATCTGCTCCTCTGGGGCCATGCGGCCAGAGCAGCGCAGGAGTGGGCTCTGCTGTCTGGTGTGCAACGGACCCCTGAGGATGGCTTTCCAGGGCTCTCTGGAATGGAAATCTCTTCCACTGTGTTTCTGCGTGGCTTGCACTGCTCCAGAATTTGTGGGGAGTTCTTTTTACAGGAAATTTATGGGCTGTGGGTTTGGAGCTAGCATATGTGAGTCTTTCTACTCCATCATCTTGGCTCCTCCATGAGATCTTATTTGTAAAGAGCTTTGAAAACCTTCAAGTGTTACATAAATGCTTGCTATTATTACTAGAGGTCATCTCGTTCAACTCCATTTTACATAAGAGGAAACAAAAGCTTCTAAAGTAACGCATGTAGTGAGTGACTATCAAAAGCATGCTCTGGGTAGTCTATTGGAATACATTTTGTAATTCTACATTGCTTTCCAAATTCCCATAAAAATTCTTCAGTTTTCCCCTACCTATAAAATGGGGCTAATAATAGAGTTGTTGTGAGTTATTTTTAAAGCATTTTGCAAACTTCAAAGTGCTATATAAATGCTAAGTATACTGTTAAGTATGCCATCTACGACTTCATCTAAGATGTGGATAAAATGTTCAGCAGCATAAAGCCAACATAAATAAAAAGAGATAATCTTTATAGCACTTTAAGATTTGCAAAACATTTTCCATCTATAATCTCAAATGATCCTCACAACTCTGAGGGATAAATAGTAAAGTTTCTATTAGCATCTTATTTTACAGATAACAAAAGGGAAGCCTACAATTATACATTAAGTATCAGAGGTGGCATTTGGTCCCAGATCTTTCACACTTCAAGTCGGACACTCTATTCACTGTGCCTTCACAGACCTACTAGGGACCTCCTTCCATGACATGATCACAGAAGGAAATCCAATCCTCTCATTTTACAGATTAACCAATTAATAAACATTTATTAATCATGTACCAGGCACTGTACTAAATGCTTGGGATACAAAAAGAGGCAAAAGATGGCCCCTGTTACTATCTAATGGGGGAGACCACATGCAAACACATATATACAAAGTGAACAGTCCCCAAATCACATAAATGATCCAGTCCGTGCTCTTTCCTTATACCCTGACTACCAGGTGCACATTGCAACATTAATGACTGCTCTTTCTTTCTTGGAGATTTTCAGGGATATCCCCGTTACTTTCCAATGCCCCATCCTCCCCAGCCCCCTTCATGACAACACCTCAGATTCATTCAACCAGTTCTAAACAACCTCACTATCTGTCCTACAGCTCTCTTTCTTGTCTATAGAAATGACACCCAGCTTTGTCAAATGCTTCACCTAAAATCCAGGTAAACCAACACTATAGGATTCTCTCGTTAACAGAAATTAACAATAATAACAATAAAAATGGCTGGAATTTACTTATGGAGCACATTAAGATTTGCAATGCATTTCACAAACACTTTGTCATTTTATCCTCAACCTCGGGAGGTAAATGTCATTATTATCCCCATTTTGCAGATGTAGAAACTGAGATAGGTGACAATTAAGTGATATGCTCAGGACTACATAGCTAGAAAGTACCTGAAGCCAGATTTGAATTCAGGTCTTCCTAACTCCAGGTCCAGTGATCTACCCACTGAGCAAATTAATTATAAGGAAGTGAAGGGAACAACTGTAATGGGAAATGATATAAAAACCAAAGATAGCAACAAAAAAGTTGAATAGTTCTTTGGGGAAGAAGACAGGAAGATCCATAAGGAAAGAAGAAAAGGTAAGATTGTCCAACAGCAGCGAAGACCCATCTGAAGCTGTGCACCCTAATGGGTAAAATCCACTTACTTTCCTGACTGTCTCCAGGACTGCTTAGCAGTCCTAGAGCAGGAATGGAGAAAACATATGGTGCAGGTTGCATAAAAATCCATGAGGATTTCAAACTGGAAACAGCGGAAGTTCAGGAAACAATTTCAGGTTAGTAACTGGTGTGACAATTTGGGTTTGGTCTATCAAAGCTGGGCAGTAGCTGGTACAACAATATAGGGGGAGCTACAGGGTCAAGGCTGGGTATGAAGTAAAATGGTAGAGGGGAAATTGAGAATAGGGTTGGGCCAAGTAACCAGTTGTCATTGCAAAGATAAAAAGTGAGCATACGAAAAAAAGGACAGGAGGCTGAACTGAGATAATGGAATTTTCAAAGCTGTCAATCTTGGCGGTAGTGTAACTCTAAAAGCTAATTTAGTCTAAGGGCACTGTGTGACTGATATAATAAAAATTACAGAAGTCTCATTATCACAATAATAACTAGCATTTATATAGCATTTTAAGGCTTGCAAAGCTTCACAAATATCTCATTTTCTCCTCACAACACCCCTGGGAGGTAGGTGCTATTTCTTTAATCACCCCCATTTTACAGAGGAGAAGAAGTCACCTAAGCAATTTGTCCAGGATTACACCTACATCTTATTTATCCTATATAGCTCTTGCTTTGTATATATTTATTAGCATGTAAGCAATCAAATATATAATAAGTTCCTTGAGGGCAGGAGCTGTCTTTTGGGGGTTTTATATTTACAGTGCTTGGCACACAGTAGGTAATTAATGTTCATTGGAGATTGGATTTGAGCTACAGTCTTCCTGACTCTAAGTATAGCACTAAAACTCAGGCATCATCTCCGTCATCTGATAACAGTTTGCAAGTTTTCGCTTTGACATTTTTGGGGGTTTTGGTTTTTTTTTTTTTGAGAAGCTTGAATACATTTCATCTGAAGACCGAAAAGAGATGGTGAATTCACAGGAGCAATATCTATTTTTACAAAACAAGTTAGAAAAGCAAATATTGACTCCTTCGACTTATAAACCCAGTGTTTTATAAGGATAACCCTTTGGTAGAGAAATGTGAGATGACCGGCCAGAACAACCTGAGATACCCACCGTGATAGGATCCTCAAGGACTGTGTCCATTTCAGTGTACTTCAGATAGATGTTTCCTCTGCAAACTCGCCACAGAAGTCGTTCAAAGGGAGCCATTCTCTCTCTGTTTATGACACCAGCTGTGAACCTGAGTAATGAGTTAGAACAAAACTTTCCTAAATCACTTAAATATATAGCTAATCAAATCTGGGAGAACCACAGAGAGAAGTAAGATCTGTCTGCAGGAAACAGTCAATGAAGAAATGTGCATGAAGTCCAGCATGACATCAGGAAAACATCGATGCATACCTCCCATTTCCTA
Source organism: Bettongia penicillata ogilbyi (assembly GCA_023548195.1). NCBI lineage: Eukaryota > Metazoa > Chordata > Mammalia > Diprotodontia > Potoroidae > Bettongia > Bettongia penicillata. The sequence goes on from JAJHZJ010000229.1 coordinate 2,643,507, forward strand.
GCTGTGACTTTGGGCAAAACGTTTAGCCTCTCTGAGGCTCAGTTTTCTCATCTATAAAATGGACACAATACTATGTCCGCAATCTGCTAAGAGTCTATATGCAGTGTGTTATTTGGAAAGAAAATATTTTTTAAGTTAAAAAGTTCTATATAATGGAAAAATTTTACATAATTGCACACATATAACGAGAATCTGACTGTTTACTATCTCAATGATGGGGGAGAGAAAGAATTTGGAGTTCAAACTTTTAAAAAAATGTTAAAAAATGATTTTAACATGTCATTGGGGGCAAAATAAAGTATATGTTATTTATATATTTATTTATATATTCTCTAAATAGGCATTAATTGTTATGACATGCATATAAACTTATATATCTATATGTACATGTGTGTATATTACTTGGTCATTTTGTGACCCAAAGAAGTAAGTAAGACTTTAGTATATCCATCTGTAAAATGGGAATAGTCAATTTTGCAAAACTTTCAGGGAAACTCATATTCTTGAGATGTCGCATTCTCCAAAAAGGAGGCTAATTCTAGTTCTATTCTATTCCTGGGATTCTTTTCATATTCTGGGAAGACTGGTAAAAATATTTACCTGCTTCAGCAACCAAACACTCACTTATAATGAAAACTATGAACGTGGATCATTATAGCATGTGTTTTTGAAAATAATTCACATTCTACAATGACTCAGAGGAGCATATGTGTTTATGACCTACTCTTTGTCTACCTAAACATATGAAATGATCTCTGTCCCAAACCTTTGTAAAATTTCACTTCACTTTGAAATGATTACATGTGTTCATGGGTCAGTTCTGAATTTGTGCTACTGCTCCTGAATAACTTTTTCCTTTTGGCATATGAAAAATCTATTGTTACCAAAAGGTGAGACACAACTGACTTTTGGAATAGTGTTTTTCTCCCCTTAAACCCATTGCAAAAAGTGTAATAACACATTTGGCATTCATACTATATTTAAAATAATGCCTAGCATATAATAGACTCTTAATAAATACTGACTGACTGATTGATGCCAATAAGTCTTCTTGCTGGACAGTCATATGTGGATCACCTGGATCCACAAATCAACATTCAAAACTGGAGGTGCCTTATATGGAAACATTCTACATTTTAGAGATATGGAAAAATAAAGAGTAAAAGCAGGGTCAGGGGGAAGAGCCAAGATGGCAGTAGAAAGATTCACATACGCTAGCTCCGAACCTACAACCCATAAATTTCCTGTAAAAAGAACTCCCCACAAATTCTGGAGCAGTGGAAGCCATGCAGCAACAGAGTGGAGGAGATTTCTGTTCCAGAGAGCCCTGAAAAACTGGCACCAAAGGTTCATCATGCACCAGACAGCGGAGCCCAGCCCTGCCTTGGCCAGCAGCCCCAAGAGGAGCCGATCGGAGAAGGCTTCAGGGACAGACTCTCCGGCGGCCATGAAGGTCCCTCCACCCACAGACACACAGGTCAGTGAGAGAGACTTCTGGGCTGGCCGAGATGTGAGCGGGGTGTCTCCATAAATCAGGCCCCCTTGGGAGGCAGCAGCAGAAGCAGCGGCAGTCAGGGGCTCCTAGAGCAGAAAGGACCTCAGATCCATTACTGAAGGTCTCTGCATAAACCCCCTGAGGGAACTGAGCCCTGCGAAGTGGCCCTGCCCCCACCTGAGAATATGAATTTAATCTTACCCTGAATAGCAGCCCTGCACGCTGCTGAAAGCCCTGAGGATGGGGAGCAGCATTTGAATCTCAGACGCCAAGCACTAGCTGGGCAAATCTAGGCAGGGGTGCAGAGGAATCTCAGAAGTCAAGTAACTGGCTGGGAAAATGCCCAGAAAACGGAAGAAAAATAAGACCACAGAAGGTTACTTTCTTGGTGAACAGATGTTTCCTCCTTTCCTTTTTGATGAGGAAGAACAATGCTGACCATCAGAGAAAGACATAGAAGTCAAGGCCTCTGTATCCCAAACATCCAAAGGAAATATCCAATGGGCTCAGCATGGAAGAGCTCAAAAAGGATTTTGAAAATCAAGTCAGACAGGTGGAGGAAAAACTGAGAAGAAAAATGAGAGAGATGCAAGAAAAGCATGAAAAATGGGTCAATGCCCTGCTAAAGGAGACCCAAAAAAATGCTTAAGAAAATAACACCTTGAAAAATAGGCTCACTCAACTGGCAAAAGAGGTTCAAAAAGCCAATGAGGAGAAGAATGCTTTCAAAAGCAGAATGAACCAAATGGAAAAAGAGGTTCAAAAGCTCACTGAAGAAAATAGTTCTCTCAAGATTAGAATGGAACAGATGGAGTCTAATGACTTTCTGAGAAACCAAGAAAATCACCACACAAAACCAAAAGAATGAAAAACTGGAAGAGAATGTGAAATATCTCATGGGAAAAACAACTGACCTGGAAAATAGATCCAGGAGAGACAATTTAAAAATTATGGGACTACCTGAAAGCCATGATAAAAAAAAAAGCCTAGACATCATCTTTCACGAAATTATCAAGGAAAACTGCCCTGAGATTCTAGAACCAGAGGGCAAAATAAGGAATTTTGAAGGAATTGAAGGAATCCATCGATCACTGCCTGAAAGAGACCCAAAAAGAGAAACTCCTAGGAACATTGTGGTGGCCAAATTCCAGAATTCCCAGGTCAAGGAGAAAATCTTGCAAGCAGCTAGAAAGAAACAATTCCAGTACTGTGGAAATACAATCAGGATAACTCAAGATCTAGCAGCTTCTACATTAAGGGATCGAAGGGCGTGGAATAGGATATTCCAGAAGTCAAAGGAACTAGGACTAGAACCAAGAATCACCTACCCAGCTAAACTGAGTATAATACTTCAGGGGAAAATATGGTCTTTCAATGAAATAGAGGACTTCCAAGCATTCTTGATGAAAAGACCAGAACTGAAAAGAAAATCTGACTTTCAAACACAAGAATGAGAAGAAGCATGAACAAGTAAACAGCAAAGAGAAGTCATAAGGGACTTACCAAAGGTGAACTGCTTACATTCCTACATGGAAAGACAATATTTGTAACTCTTAAAACTTTTCAGTATCTGGGTAGTTGGTGGGACCACACACACACATGTACATGCATGCATGCACACACACACATACACACATGCACACACATACAGAGACAGAGAGCACAGAGTGAATTGAAGAGGATGGGACCATATCTTAAAAGAAATTAAGGTAAATGGTGAGAGAGAAATGTAGTGGGAGGAGAGAGGGTGAAATGGAATGGGGTAAGTTATATCTCATTCAAGAGGCAAGCAGGAGACTTTTTAGTGGAGGGAAAAAGAGGAGAGCTGAGAAAAAAACATGAAGTTTACCCTCATCACATTCGACTAAAGGAAGGAATAAAATGCACACTCATTTTGGTATGAAAACCTATCTTACAGTACAGGAAAGTGGGGGAGAAGGAGATAAGCAGGGAGGGAGGGATGACGGAAGGGAGGGCAATGGAAGAAGGGAGCAATTTGAGTCAACACTCGGGGAGGGACAGGATCAAAAGAGAGAATAGAAACAATGGGGGGCAGCATAGGATAGAGGGAAATACAGTTAGTCTTACACAACATGACTGTTATCGAAGTCATTTGAAAAACTACACAGATAGGGCCTATATTGAATTGCCTGCCTTCCCAAAGGGAATGGGTGGGGAGGGAGGGATGGGGAGAATTTGGAACTCAAAGTTTTAGGAACAACTGTTGAGTATTGTTCTTGCTACTAGGAAATAAGAAATACAGTTAATGGGGAACAGAAAGTTATCTGGCCTTCCCGGACAAAAGAAAAGATGGGGACAAGAGAAGGGAGGGATGATAGAAGAGAGGGCAGATTGGTGATACAGGAAATTAGAATACTTGGTATATTGGAGTGGGGGGAGGGGACAAATGGGGAGAAAATCTGGAACCCCAAATTTTGTGAAAATGAATGTAAAAAGTTAAATAAATAAATTTATATTAAAAAAAAAAAGCAGGGTCAAATTAAAGTCCTTACAGACCTTCTGCCTTCCTATTCTGTAATAAGCCCTTGGGTAGATGCATATCATCAAAAAGTTATCCTAAAGGTCTTAATGAATTTTTGTTATTAAAAGCTTAAAACAATAATAGGTAGTACTCACATATTGCAAAGCAACTTACAAATTATCTTCACAACCCTGGTGTTCTTATTACCCCCATTTTACAGATGAGGAAACTGAGGTAGTCAAAGGTTAAGTATCTTATTAATCAGCTAGTTAGTATCTAAGGTCACATTTGAACTCAAGTCTTCATGGCTCTAGATATATCACGCTCTATCCACTGGGCCACCTACCTGCCTTGGTACTAGGATTTTTAGTATATCCTTAAACATATAAGGTCTGGCCTGTGATTTTGATCAGTACAGAAAAACTCCCTCCCCACATGTTGATCACCAACTATTCGCCCGGGGCACTGAGAAGTTAGTGAAGTTGTCTACTGTTACAAAGCTAGGATGGGTCGGAAGTGGGAGTTGGTTCCAGGTCATAAAGTCTGCATGACCTACCACCTCTCTACCACTCTAGGCAGCTACAAGCATTAGGGACACGAATGCAGAAAGGGAATCTTGTTAACCCCAGCGTATACAGCAGAAGGAAAGGATGCGTTGAGGACATGAAAGTGGGTAGAAGCGATGTACAAACCCCAGCTTCCCAGCCGCTGCTGAAGGGACACTCCTCAGCTCCAAGAGGCCAGAGGTGTCTTCACTGAAGAAATCATCAGTTAAGCTGCTTTCGGTCTGAAAGTCAAAACATCTAATTTACATATTTTAAAATGACCTTAAAGCCCTGTTGTGTGCCATCAGAGAAAGCGTTTCCCAATTTTTTTTTCTAAAACAATCCCCCGGGACTGGGAGGCGGGTAGGACTCCAAACCTGACACCCTTTATACTTGTTGCTTTTACCTGAACATCATCGTTTCTTCTCCCTCAGACACCAACACATTTCAGCTGGGCTAGTTTGATGGCGATAATGTTTTAATCTTGAAACAACACTAATAGTAGTAACAGCTAACATTTATATAGCACCTACTATGTGCTAGGCATCGTGCTAAGCCTTTTACAACAACACCAGGAGGCAGATGCCATTATTAACTCAATTTTAAAGATGAGGAAACTGGAGCAAACAGGTTAAGTGATTTTCCTAGGTGTCACACAGTTAGTAAAGTGTCTGATGCCTGATTTGAACTCATGTCATCCTAACTCCAGGTCTCCCCCTCTGTCCACTGCACCTACTTGCATAAGCCTGCCTCATATAATATCTAGAATTCAGAGTTAAAATAACAGTTAGAATTGCAACATGGTAGATGGATTTGGAGTCAAAGGACATGAATTCTAATCCAGATAGCCTTGGGAAAATCACTAAAGCTCTCTGGGCCTTGGCTTCCTCATTTGTAAGATGAGGGGGTTGGACTCAAAAATCCAAGATATTATACTCTATTTGCCACTATGTAAACTCATTAAGCATCAAATGGGAATAGTCCTCTTTATCCTTCTTTAAATCATGAAAATAGAGAAAATAAAAGAATATGTCTACTACAGAACCCAAACTTCTGGAAAGAAAGAATAAGAATATTGGTTCTAGCTTTGGTTCAGATTCCACCTAGGACGCTTACTATTCTGTTAGCTGGGCAAGCCACTTAACCCCCGGGCCTCAGTTTCTTAAAATGAGGGGGTTGGGCTAGGTGGCCTCTGAGCTCCCTTCTCCCTATAGGATCTAGATTGCCATAACTAGTTTTTTTATTTTATTTCATTTTCCACACACTACCTTGTACATATGAGCTACTTAACAAACATTTGTGTAACTGAATTTATTGCATCATGCTAGCTTTTTTTTTTTTGTCATGGAAAAGCAACACAAAATGTAAACACTCATCTATGGCATTTTTTAAGTAATTAAAAAAGTAATTTTAAAAGGTAGTTACTTTAAACTAGATGACACCATATGGCATAGAGTGCTGGGTCAGCAGTCAGGAAGACTCATCTTACTGAGTTCAAATATGACCTCAGATACTTTCTAACTGTGTCATCCTGAGCAAGTCACTTCACCCTGTTTGTCTCGGTTTCCTTAATCTGTAAAAGGAGGTGGAGGAGGAAATAACAAACTTCTCCAGTACCTTTGCCAAGAAACTCTAAATGGGGTCACAGACAGTCTGAAATGACTTAACAATAACAAGAATTTTAAGTCAATTAAAGCATTCATTTCCACTTAAAATTTAAGTTTTCAGTATGTAAACTCAATATCTATGACAGAAAGTACAAGTCAGTGAAGGGCATAGGATGACATCTGGAGGGTCTGTTGTGGTCCAATCCCCTCATTTTACAAATGAGGAAAATGAGGTTTCACAGAGTGGTGATTTGCCCAAAGTCACATAGAAAATTACAAAGACAAGATTTCAACGCAGGTCTTTGAATATCATATATCCAGTGTTCATTCCCACCATACCTTCAAAAAGGAATAGAAAATTCTTTAGAAACGAAATAGAAGGCAGAATTTTTATGCTGTATTTCTCAGCAATATCTAAACCTGCTTGCTCCTTCATTCCTATACTCAAATCTATTTTTGTGATAGGTTTTTTTTTTCTATTTCTCCCTTACATTTTTGTCCCTAGGCTTTATAATCTTGCCATTTCTTCCAGTAAAAGGTGGCCAGCAGGGGGAAGTGTGGGTGCCACAATTTTTCCCTCTGTGATGTTATTCCATGCTGGGTTTCTTTGTTTTTGGTTTTGTGAGTTTTGAGGAAAAGAACACAACATATTTTCCTCTTGTCTTCCTGTTCCCCTGGAATTTTTCTTCTATTTTTCTCTCCCCTCCCTAGTTTTTTTCTTCCTTTTTTAAATTTATGTTTGACTCTACTACTATATGTGATTTTTAAAACTTTCTTTTGTTACTGTTTTCCACAAAAAAAAACCAAAAAACCCTCCTTCACCCCACCAATCTAGAATATAAAAACAGAAAGTGATTTATTCCTTTTCTAAAGCGTCCCAAATAGAAGAGACTCTCATCCCTCCAATCACTCCAGCCCAAACCATCACCTCAAAGAAGTCTTGAGTTTTCTTGAGGAGGTATTTGAGTTCTGTTAGTTGCAAGAAGCTGGTCCTCAGAGCCTGCTGATTCTGGTTGGCTTCCCGAAGTTCCCCCTCCAGCTTTTCCAGAATTATCTTGGAAAGAAAAAGAAAGGGAGTACCACTTTACAAGTGCTCTAGACATTCTTGGTAGAAATGAGTTAAGAACCCCAGAGAACCGAAGGACAAAGCCATTAACACTCAAGCTACCTTCCGTGTGTCATTTTTCAGTTGTGCCCCACTCTTTGTGACTCCATTTGGGATTTTCTTGGCAAGGATATTGGAGTACTTCTCCAACTCATTTTACAGATGAGGAAACTGAGGCAAACACGGTTGAGTCACTTGTCCAGGGTCACATAGCTAATAAATAAGTGAACTCAGGAAGATGAGTTTTCCTGAGTCCTGATCCAGCACAAAAAGGGTCATACAGCTAGTGTCTGAGGCCAGAATTCAGGAACAGGAGTCTTCTGACTCCAGACCTGGTACTCTATCCACTGTGCCACCTGCCTATCCTTAGGGAGGGGCAAATGGCTTTATTCCAAGATTTGAAAATCAAAGGATGATTTAGCCTAGATTTGACTACAACATTTCAAACTGCTCTAAGACTTTTATGAGTGAGTGTGTGTGTCAGAAAGAGAAAGAGTATATACACAAACATTTTTTACAAACATTGTCTGTAAAAACAGTTGTGTTTTTATTGGAACTGAGATTTCAACAGTGTAGGGTACTATTGAGAAATTCTATCTTCCTAGGTAGATGACCCCGTTCTCCACAATTTACAATCCTGAGAATTGTTTGGGGCAGTGACAGGTTAAGTGACTTGCTAAGGGTCACACCTCCAGCATGTATCATATTCAGAATTTAACCCCTGCTCCTCCTTTGAGGAAGTTGCTTTCTTGCTTTCTATTCACTAAATTACACTTTTTAATACAAAACTAAAACTAGGGTATGGAAATAACAACATAAAACCAACCATCAATCTAGTAGGAAATTCAGATGTATAAACTCGATGACCCTTTGAATCTATGCTGAATTACACAGAATAAATTCCATGAGATACTCTTCCACTATTCATGGACCCCATCCTACCCTCACTCCAGTTACAAACCCATAACAGTTCATTATGGCACTATCTATAGAAGCATTACCTTCACTTTCAAGTGGAAAGAAAGTCGTAAATCTAGGGGAAGAATCTGATTCCAGTTCCTCGTAGCTCCAGTTTCAGAGTTCTGACCCCTACACTACACCACCCAAAATCATTCTCAAAAAATTAGGAGTTATTTCATCTGGTACAGCACAGCTGTTGAATCAGCTGACTGGTATTTATTAAGAACTGCTATGACCATACACTGCGCTAAGTCCTGGGGATACTTCCACAAAAAAGACAAAATATTGTGTCTGCTCTCAAGGAGTTCATGATCTAACAGAGAGAACAACATATAAATAAATGTATACAAACAACCTACATGAAAGATAAATAGGAAATAATTAAAAGGAAGAAGGTGATGTAATTAAAAGAAAGAAGGCACTACAATTCAGAAGGGGTAGAAAAGATTTCCTATAAAAGGTGGGATTTTATCTGGGACTTAAAGAAAACCAGCAAAACCCAATAGGCAGAAGAGAGAGAGCTCCCAGGCCTGGGAGACAGCTAGAGAAAATGCCCATAGTTGAGAGATGGAGTGTCTTGTTCATGGAACAGCCAAGAGGCCAGCGTCATTGCATAGATGAGTAAGTGTGGGGAAGTAAGATGTAAAAAGACTGGAAAGGCAGGAAAGGATTGAGTTATGAAGGGTTTTGAACACCAAACAAACAGGATTTTTCATTTGATCCTGGAGGCAACAATGACAAAGTGAAATTCACTGAGTGGGATGAGGGCAGAGGACAGGAAGGTGACCTGATCGGACTTTGGTGGCTGAATGAAAGATGGATTGGAGGGAGGAGAGAATTGGCAGGCAGACCCATCACAAGCTACTAACAATAGTCAAACAAAGTGGTTGGATCTTATTTGGAGTCCTAAGGGGCAATACTTTTACCTAGGGCAAGTACTGAGAGTGTATCCTGGGGATAGAGGCTCAAGAAATACCCTCCAGGAACATATGAGAACACAAAGGGATAAAGACCCAGGATCAGACACTGAGAGAACACAAAGGGATAAAGACCCAGGATCAGACACTGAGGAGACTGTCAAATCTATTATTCCGTCCTATTGTCACATAGTCTCCTGCCTTAAGCTCACCATACAGGGAAACTCCACTCTCTTGAATTTATTCCACTCCATCTCAGTTGGAGCCAAGACTCTTCCTTTCCATTACCTAGTTCTCTTCCTGATGCCAAGACCACCAGAAGTCAGAACAATTGCCGGCACACAGCAAAGGGTCTCTCCTTTACCTGCTGCCTTGTAGCTCTCTCCCATTCTCCTTAAGATACAGACTCAGAACCCTCTAGTGGGAGACTGTCAAAGACCACAATGTCTCCCTTCTCCACTCCTCCCTTCGTTGTTTCTCCAAACTTATTACCCTTGTCCTAAATCATACATCAAGCAAATTAATCTGATTTCCTTTCCCATTTTGGGAGAGGGGGGAAGTGAAGCAGAGTTCATCTACTATGGATGCAGTCAATATGTGAATCATAAACTGGCTTTAGGGTTAGAGAATCTGGGTTCAAATGCTACCTTCGATATTTACCACTGATGTGGTCCTGGGCAAATCATAACCTATTTGAGCCTTAATTTCTTTATCTGTGAAAGGACTAGGTGGCCTCTAAAGTCCCTTACAGCCAGTCCCTCTTCTTTTTCAAAATCTACCTGCCAATTTTCCTAAGTTCCTTCAGTAAATGAAGCAATATGAGTCCAGATATCAATGCTCCAGGGGACAAGAGCCTTTCACTGATTGAACATTAACATACCTCAAGATCAATCATTTCCCTAGGCAGAGGTGTCTGTGGGGATTTCTCAGGTATTTGGACCACAATCTCCTTTTTCATCTCATCTTCTAGAAAACCTAATAGGGAAAAAACACATTGCAGAAGTTAGGCTAAATGACCATTTCCTTGATCCAGAAAGCTATCTTGTTTCTTTATACCTGGGAAAGTGGTTTAGGGACCTTTCCAACATGAGCCATCCTCCAGAAATTCCCAGTCTCTTCCTCTTCTACCACCACCACCTGCAGGCCATGAAAGTTGTTTGGGCGGCTCACCTGGCCTGCTCAGCCCATCACTGCTTCTGAGGACCCACATACGCACACACACACACACAATTCCCCCTTCTTGTCTCTAGACTGAATAATCTAAGGATGTTACCAATGAGAACAACCTTTGTGGGTTGAGTCCTCATAAATAGCTTATTTCACCTTTTTCTGTGGCTCCTAACCTCAAGCCTGGCCAACCACAAGAGAAAAGATAGTTCAATTAATCTATCAAGAAACATTTATTGTTACAGTGCTTACTAGGTGCCGGAAACTGTGGTACAATGAAAAGCAAAGATCAATACCTGTCCTCCAGGAGACCACATTCCAATAGAGGAGAGAACACATAAATAAGACATATCCAGAGTAAATGGAAGGTAGCCTAAGAGGGAAAGGCCCCAATGACTGAGGAAACTGGGAAAGGTCAACTAAGTCTTAAAGGAAGCCACAGAAACTGTGATTAGACCAACTGAAAACATGTCACTTGCCGAACAGAAGAATCATCTTAGGAGCACACAAGAGTTCTGTGTTATTTCAAAACACTTAGGTGGTACAGTGGATAGAGAGCTAAACCTGGAATTAGGAAGAGTTCAAATCTGAGCTCAGATGTGTGATGCTGGACAAACCACTCAACCTTTGCTTGCTTCAGTTCCTTCATTTGTAAAATGAGGATAATAACAATTACCCTGTCCCCCCCCAATTATTGTGAGGATCAATGAGATAATATTTGTAAAGTTATGTAAACTGCTATTATTGTTTTATAGCTGGTCGCCATGCTGGCACAAAAAGATGCCAGATGAAGAATTTGTGGTCATGGGTCCCAGATGGGCAGTTCTTTCATTCTTATTCCCAATCTCTTCTCTACCATCCTCCAGTGCCTAGGCAAGTCCTTTTACTTCATCATAGCAGCCAGGGAAATGGTCAGAAATGGAAATGAAGCCAGGGCTACATTATGCTATTTTAATTAACCAAAGAAACTTAAGACATCAGATAGTCAACTAGCATTTATCAAGCACCCACTATGTGCCAAGCAATTAAAAAAGACAAAAAAACAAAATAATCCCCACTTGTGTTGTCTTCCCAATCAGATGGAGTTCTTTGAAGGTGGGAACTGTCTTTTGCCGCTTTTTGTATACCCAGAGCTCAGTTTAGCACCTGACACATTGAAAGTGCTTAATAAATCTTTGTTGATAGATTAAATTTCAGGTCTATCAATTCTTCCTAAGCTTAAAGAAGTAAATAAAACAATAAGATGCCCTTGGAAGATGAACCAGAGACTAGTTAGAATTCACTTCTCCTTACTCTCAACTCAAGAACAGTAAGGTGCAGAAATTCAACTGACCATGCATTTATTGAATGTGCCAGACACTAGATTTAGTACTAGGAACCAAAGATAAAAATGAAACACTCCCTGTCCTCAAGGAACTTACATTTTTGGTGGAGGGGAAGGTAACATATACATAGGAAATTAAATATAAAACTATATAAAGTAATTTCCAGGAGGGGTAATTAGAAGAGACTCATATACAATAGAGGTTCTTAACCTTTTTAGTTTCATAAGCCCCTTGGGCAACCTGGTCAAACCTATGGGTTCCATAATAATGTTTGTTGTATTTTTTAAATTCATAATTAAAGGAAATACTCATCTTCAGTTAGAGAGGTTAATGAAAATAAATACGTAATTTTGTCCCTATCCAAGGTCACAGCTCCCTCCCCAAAATCTAAGAGGTCCATGAACCCCACGTTAAGAACCCCTAGAATACCACCTGAGTAAGCTTTCAAGGAAGCTAGGGATTCTATGAAGCACGTCCATTGCTTCAGTTTGGTAGGTAGCAAACCTTGAGATCTGGGGTCCAACTTTGGTTACTGAATTGCAAAGACATTTTTTAAAAGCTGAAAAATGTAGGATTGCTGTTGGTGAGTTGTTTCAGTCTTGTCTGACTCATCATGAACCCTAAAGATCTAAAGTCATGCAAAGGATAAAAAGAACTAGGACTTTTTAGTTTGGAAAGATGGAGGCTAAAATGGAATATGACAGAAGGAAAAGTGTAGATTTCAGCAGAACACTGACTTGCTCACCAAAACATAACTCCCTTTATATCGTAACTCTTAGTGTCCATTTATAGAAAAGTGCTTTAAAACGCTCTGAGGTGTGTGATGCTATTTCCATTTTACAGATTAAGAAACTAAGGTTGATAGAGGTGAAATTATTTTAGTAAGTAGTAAGTGTGAGGGTTAGAATTTGAACCCAGAACCCCTTACGCCAAGATCCCATGATTTTCCTTCATCATACCACTTCTAATCTCATTTGGTAAAAAGTGGAAAAGATTGAAACTGGAAAGAAGTCCGAGAGTGCTTTTGATAAATTCAGACAACGATTGGTTCATAATGGGTTCGCTGAAGCAAGTTGGAAGTGTTTGTGAGTAGAGAAGCTTTACTTATTCTGTAAACTGAACTTTGCTTGTCAGAGGACAGCCTGACCACGCTGAATAATTGTGTTGCTCTGTGGTTAGCATTGTCTCAGCTCCCTTTTGTCCCTGTTTCTTGCCAATGACCGAAGAACTCCCTCAGACATTAGGAGGACTGACTTACGGAGGATTCTCTCCAAGGACTCACACCTTCGCACTTCATTCACAAACTTTCGTTGGAAGCTGTTCACATTTGCATTTAGCTAGGGGAAAAAAAAAACAAAAGAATACATCAGTAATATCTGCTGCTTTTTTGTTCTTTCTTTTCTTCCTTTTAAAAACTCTGAGAAAATTGCATGGGACAGGTATGTGGCTAGTACACTCTGACACCTTCTACACTCCTCGCAAAGACTTCTATCACCCTAAACCTAATAAAGAGTTAAATAAAGGATTCCTTATGTGTGCCTCCTTTTGCTGACCAGCTGAGTCCCTACCATGCTCAGTAAAATGAAAAACGACCAAGATTCAAATGATCCCTGGTTTGACCTTGATCTTAGAGAGAAGGGAGAAGAGGAAGGAGATTTAACAAACCTACTAAGGGACAACTTAAAATTCTACTACAATGAGAATATGAAGACCAATAAGTGGCAAGAACACGTATTTATAACAGCGTACATTAATATAAAGATTTAAGGTTTTCAAAATGTTTTACATTTGTTACTGCATTTGATCCTAACAACAATTCTGTCGGTCAATAAGCATTTATTAAGCACCTACTATGTGCCAGGTACTATCCTAAGCACTGGGATACAAAGAAAAGCAAAAGATAGTCACTGTCCTCAAGGAGCTCACAGGCTAATGGAAGAGACAACATGAAAAATAAGTATGTACAAATAAGATATATATATAGGGTAAATAGGAAGTAATCATGGGTACTTTCTGAATCCCCTTCCCTCTATCTGAATCCCAGATGTCATCTCCCCTTCAGAAAAAGCCTTATTCCTCAATCCTCAGTTTGGATTTCAGTCTTGGACATAAAGGGGGTTATCAAACCAGGGAGTGTGGAAAGAATTACCTGTCAGATATATAGATAAAGGAAAAAAAGAGATGAAGATCATTTGAATGAAGAGTGATCATTTTGATTACATTAAATTAAAAAGTTCCTGCACAAACAAAACCAAATGTAGCCAGAATTAGAAAGAAAGCAGGAAGGGAAATTTTTAAAAATAAAAAAATTACTCTTATAAAGATCTCATTTCTCAAACATACAGGAAACCAAGGTAAATTTATAAAATCTCAAGCCATTTCCCAATTGATAAATGGTAAAATTGATAAATGGAGATATTTATCTCTATTCTACAGAGAAGGAAATTGAGGTTTAAGGATATTAAGTGACTTCCCATGTTCACACAACCAACAAGAGTAAGCATTTATATATTTCAAGGTTTGCAAAGCACTTTTATAAATATCTCATTTGATCCTCACAGCAACCTTGGGAAGTAGATGCTATTAATATTATTCCCATTTTACAGATGAAGAAACTGAGGTAGACAGGGGTTAAGTGATTTGCCCAGGTCACCCTGCTAGTAAAGTGTCTGAGGCAGGATTTTGAATTCATGCCCTCCTGATTCTGAGATCAGTACTCTATCTACTTTGCCATCTAACTGCCTACGTAAGAGAGGTAATGCCCATTCAGTGAATGGGCCTCTTTAAGAAATAGTCAGGGAATGGCCCTTTTAATGCCATTTTAAAGAAAAAATATCCAAATCAAGCTGTGAAGGAAAGAGAAATAGTTACTATTGATTATCACTCTAAGCCAGGAGGGTCCAGAAAACAGCCACTGAGTAATTGACTAAATTGACTCCTTCTTCACTTATTCCTGTGAGTGAAAAAATTCTAGGAAGGGGAAAATGAGGGTCCAGAAAATGATTTTTGAGATCCCAAATTGTTAGCAGCCAAACAGAACTAGAACCCAAGACCTCCAATTCCCAACTCACTGTTCATTCTACTACATTTCACTTTGTCTTCCTATGCCAGCTATGTTAACCATCTACTTTCAAGAGACTGCTATGGAGCTGGGCAACCTAGCTTTCAATCTTAGCTCCATCACATCAGTTTCCTCATCTCTACTATGAGGAAATCACTTGCCATTCTTGGGACTCAGCTTTATCTTTCATAAAATGAGAGTAAAAATAACTGTATGACATTTAATAGGGACTTTTGTAAGAATAAAATGAAATAATAAATGTGAAATGATTTAAGAGTCCATGATACCAACAGAGAGACATCTTAAAACAAGATTAATTACACACTCAGCATTTAAATTAAGTCTAAATAAAGGACATAGATTTCTTAAAGCTTAGATAGTCTCTTAGTATAGAAGAAAAAGAAAGAAACCATTTCAGATTTATAACAGAAAGAGAGGAATTTATAACTGCTAAAAGGAGAAGAGTAAAGATTTACTTTCCATAGATAACTTGTAAATTTGCAGTAGACTGAGAGGACGGAGGTTTAGATTTCAAAAGATAACTGAAGAAAAATCACATCAGATCAAGTTGTAAAATAAATATGTATGGGGTAGTCTGGGATTTACAACCACCAGGTGTGTCTTGTAAAAATTCTCTTGTCCCTGACCAGTTCTTATCTCAGTAGAAATAGTTTAGCACACCATAAGAAAAGCCTCTGACAATTGTAAATAAAAATGTCTATGCTTAAAGAACCCAAATTTAAAAAAAAACAAAAATCACCTTTAACAACATAATTCACAGGGATGGCAGGAGGAAACTACTTTGTAAACCTTATGATACTATATAGAAACCAAAATGATTAACAGAGTAACTAATTCTCTGGTTCCCACCCCATCATGACTCCAAATGATATTGTACCTACATCTTTAAATTGAACCAATCCCAGTTCGCCAAGTTCTGCTACACAACAGTATGCAGCTTCCGCCTGCAGGAACAGCTGGGACAAGCACATCTCCTCGCTCCGAAATATAGATGCCATGCTGGCTCAATCTTGGTCTGAAAGAGGAGTGGGGAAAGGCATTGTTAAAGTGGTAGATGTGTTACCATAAAAACTTTGAAGAGGGCACTGGGATTTCAGATAAATTCAAGCGATAGAAAAGATTTGCATGAGGTATACAATGAGAGGCATATAACTGTGGAATTTTAGAGCTAGAAAGGACCCTACAATCTCAGCTTTATGGATGAGAAAAGTGAGGCTCCATAGAGATTGACATGGGATGAGAACCAAGTCCAGAACTTTCTGCCTTGACTTATGCTACCTCTTAAAAGGATTTTCTGACAGCTTCTATCTACTCCATATGTATCTTGTACGTACCTATGTTGTATCCCCAGTTAGAACATAAGCTCCTTGAAGGTAGACTGTTTTGGGTCTTCTTTATGTCCTCAGCTCTTAGCCCAGTGCCCAGCACATCTGAAATGCTTAATAAATGCTCTTTGATTGCTTATTTGCTTGAGGGCTGGCCCTGGAGAGCAACAGTCACCACCCAGTATGTGACAAGATTAATGTAGTTAACACTTCACTACCAACTGTGCTCAGTCTCCACTAAAATACTGCATGAAAGTCATTTGGGGAAGAGTATATATCCTTTCTGCTCTTAAATGAAATCCAGAAAATGAAATTTCACAAACCTCCTTTGGGTATCTAATAACACAATCTCTAATAACACAATATCTAATAGCACAATCTGTCAACAAGCATTTATTAGACACTTAAAAGAGATGCTTTCAAGAACTATACAGAGTAAATGGAATATAACATTAGAGAAGAAGGTTATTGGTAAACCCTCTAACTAAAGATGATCTTTGGAATCTGGAAGGAAGTCAAGGAAACAGAGGTGGAGGTGAGGAGGGAAAACACAGAACAAAACAGAGGTGTTTTTGCCTCTTGGGTAGATAGGGCAAGGAGCTCACCTCGGGAGGAAGAGCAGGTTATGTTGGGAGGGTGCAGGGATGGCATGCCTCCTCAATTTTTTCACTTTGAAGCAAAGCCCTTCCTACAGCTCTGCCCTTGTAGTTACTCTAAGTGAAAGATTTCTAGCAGACAAGGAGGGGCTTGTCCATTCCTCATTCCTACAACAGACAACTTTTGGGACCTCTGGATCCCCCACCCCTAGCCTTTGGCTACTCCCACACCCAGCTGTCCCTAAGTTCCAACATCCAAGTCAAGTCAATAAGCATTGATGAATCATTTACTATTTCCCGGGCACTGTGCTGTGCTCTGGGGTATAATAATAATAATTCAATAAATGAAAGAATGAATGAATGAATGACATTTCTATAGAGCTTACTATGTGCCAAGCACTGTACTAAGAGCTTTACAATTAGTATCTCATTTGCTCCTCACAAGAACCCTGGGAGGTAGCTGCTGTTATTATCCCTATTTTACAAATAAGACTGAAGCAAACAGGTTAAGTGAGTCATCCAGGATTACACAGCTAGGAAGTGTCTAAGGCCAGATCTGAACTCAGGTCTCTCTATGCCACTGTGCCACCAGCTCTAAAAGCAGTTTCTACCCTCAAGGAGTTCACAATCTAAGGAGGGAAGCAAGATGCAAACAATTCTGTACAAACAGTTTATATATACACAGGATACATTGGAGGTAATCTCAGAGGAAAGCTAGCATCACTAGTGAAAGGTGTCTTGCAGAAGGTACAATCTACATCACACTTGAAGGAAGCCAGGGAATCCAGAAGGTTGAGATAAGGGAGAGGATTATAAACATGGAGGAATAGCCAGAGATGGAGTGACTCAAGTGAGGAACAGCAAGGAGATAATGTCACAGGAAAGCAGAATAGGCAAGGAAGGATAAAATGTGATAAGTGTAGAATATGGAGGAGGATAAAAGGTAAGGAAGGGGTCAAGTTATGAAAGCCTTTAAAACATGATTTTTTTCTTTTTATTTCATTCTGGAGTTGAGTAAGGAGCCACTGCAGTTTATTGAATGAGGTGTGGGGGTCATGTGAGACCTGTGCTTTAGAAAAAGCATATTAATAGCAGAGTAGAGGATGGGATTGGAGTGGGGAAAGAGTTGAAGCAGGGAGACCAACCAGCATGTATGAAAATAGTGAAGGCTAGAGGTGGGCATGGCAGGGTGCAGTTTCTAAATAGCAAGAAGGTTAAGTTAAAGTTAAGGCTTTCAGCACATCCCATTATCAAAATCCTCTTCCGTGCTAGATGCAGATTTATAGGCTTTCACTTCTTGGTCAAATTTATCATTCCCTGGCCTGCCAATATCCTCTCCCTCACTTTACATTATCTTGTATATCTTCATCTGTGTTATGTTCAGATACCAGCTTCAGAGGAATAGGAAACTTTTGATTTCTGTTTTCTTATACCATTATAGGGAAGGGGCTGTCTTTTATTCTTTTTTGTATCCTCAGGGCTTAGCACAGTGCCTGGGAAAGAGTTAGTGCTTAATAACTACATATTGGGGCAGAACCAAGATGGCAGAGTAGGACTGATGTACTGTAGCTCTCCTCCCAAAGCCCATAAAATACCTGTAAAAATGACTCTAAACAAATTCTAGAGCAGCATAAGCCACAAAATGACAGAGTGAAAGTGATTTCCAGCCCAAGGCAGCCTGAAAGGCCAACAGGAATGGTCTATTGCACCAGGCTCAGAGTGGAGCACAGCCCATGGAGTACAACCCAACCTTGGGCACATGGTGCAGCAGAGACAGGACCAGAGCAGGCTTCAGGGCCGGAATCCCAGATAGTAGCTGTGGTTCCCAGACTCCTCAACCCACAAACACCAGAGATAGCTTCAAAGGTCAGTGAGAAAGCTCTTTCACCTGGGTGAAAAGGGAGCCCTAATCCCATGCCCCATGGGACTGCAGGAGCTAGTTTTGGAGCCCTCAGCCTAAAGACGCTGGGGGAATCAAGCAACTGATCTGAATCTCAGCCTTGAGTGGTGGCCCTGGGGTAAGGATGAGCACTGGTTGGTGGAGCTGGAGGCAGGCAGTTGTAGAGAGAGAACCCCACTCACAGATCCTGGGCAGAAAAGCTTGTGGTTGCTCCCAGACCAGAGCATAGGCCAGGAGAGGAGAAAAACTCCCTCCCTTGATTGTGCCACCCTGGTGGAACTGAGAACTTACATGTCCCCAAAGTATACCCTCCACTTGACAAATGACTCAAAAGTCAAGTAACTGGTAGGGAAAATATCCAAAAAAGGGGGAAAAATAAGACTATAGAAGGTTACTTTCTTGGTGAACAGGTATTCTCTCCCAACCTTTTGGACGAGGAAGAACAAAGCATATCATTAGAGGAAGACATCAAAGTCAAGGTTTCTGCATCCAAAACCTCCAAAATAAATATGCAATGGTCTCAGACCATGGAAGAGCTCAAAAGAGATTTTGAAAATCAAGTAGGAAAGGGGGAGAAAAAATTAGAAAGGGAAGTGAGGGCAATGCAAGAAAATCATGAAAGTGAGTTAATAAATGCATATTGACTTAGATGTTGTAACTTAGGGACAGAGGATGTGGGAGTGACTAAAGGCACTTAATAAATGTTTATTGATTCACTCCTAGCACATAATACACAATACCTTATAGGTAGTGGCCATGAATTCATATTTTTGTCAGAAAAAACTTCCTTATGCATAGGTCTAATTGTTCTGCTAAAACTTGACTACCTCACATCCTCATTGCTTACCATATAAAGTACAAACCATTTGCCTGACCTTCAAAGTCCTCCACAATCTGACAGTGCCAAATTTCATATTTACGTATTTCTTAATCTCTCTCACATACACACGCTTCAACCAAACTGGACTAACTGGACTGCTCTAGCTCCCAAATATAGCTGGTGTTTTTCTCCTTTGGTGGCTCACACTGTTCCCTTGGCAAATGCTCTTGATAAATTCCTACCCAGTGGGCAGGGAGAGTAAGGATATTATTTTAGGCATTTTTTGTTATTCAGTCATTTCAATTGTGTCCAACTCTTGGGACCCCACTTGGGATTTTCCTGGCAAAGACACAGGAGTGGTTGGTCATTTCCTTCTCCAGTTAATTTTCTGATGAGGAAACTAAGGCAAACAGTTAAAGTGACTTGCCCTGAGTCACACAGTTAGATGGCTGAGGCCAGATTCCAGGTCCTATCCACTGCAAACCACTGCAGTATGTTTGCCAAGAAAACCCCAAATAGGATCAGGAAGAATCAGACATGCCTGAAACGACTGAACAACAGCGAGAATTTAGCAGCTATGTCTATATGCCAAGCCTTTCATAGAAAGCAAAAGCTACCTTCTCCTTGTTCCCAAGATCCTGACTAGGGGCTCTGTCCCTAATAATCTGCCCCTTGGTCTTTTTTCCTTGACAATATATGAGGCAGAGATAGCCACCCTTCCCTGAAGGTATTTTTGATATTCCAAACCTTGCTAAACCTGTCTGGGAACAAACTGGGGACAGGAACAGGATACCAAACAGCTCTGAAGGGATTGCTTAAAATGAGTTCATGAAGAGGTTCTCATGGTGGGCTTTTTAAAGGCTGACCTACTGACTCTGATTGAGTGCTTGGGAAAATGTAGTGTCACCAGAATTAAATCCAAGGGACACAACTGAGCTGTTTCTATGTCTGAATTCAGATGGGAACACCCCTCACTAGGCACCCCCCACCTGCCAGAATGGAGCTACCTGGTGGATAGATTGGAAATTCCTTAATGGTAGGGACTCTCTGGCCTCCTTTTGTATCCCTGCTGTTCAGCACAGTGCAAGGCACATAGTAATCAGCTAATAAATGTTTATTGATTAATCTTTCTGTGAGTCCCAGTTCTGGTAAAGGAAGCGCTATTAATTATCTCTATTTGCAGATGAGGAAATTGAGGCAAATGGAGATTAAGTGACTTGCCTAGGCTGAGGTCAAATTTGAACTTAGTCTTTCTGATTGCAGTCCCCTCTCTCTATCCACTGTACCATCTAGCTGCCCCTAGCAAACTCTGTTAATTTATCAGTAGGCCTTCAGGCAACACAGGACCTGCTGTCCTGTTGCATTCTGTTCACTTATGGTATAGTAAGTATGGTGTAGTAAATGTCTAGACTTACCTATAGGCTTCTGGTGTAAAAAGTATTCCTAGACACTGACCATCATATCCTGCTCAAATAGGATCCCTGCTTTGCCTTCTTAGAAAAATGAAAAAAATCATGGGGCAGAAGTCCAATCTCCATACAGAAATCCCCTAAACCTAGAGAGGCCCAGGGACCTTGGGTCTCTGATCAGTTAAAAGCTGGGTCTGGAGGAAGGGCTATAATTGGATGCATGACATGTTACTGGAGCTGGTCACTTTCCCTATCCACTTGGAAGCAGAGAAAACTGACCCCAGCCTTGAATGAAGACCTGGAGGTTAGGGAGTCCATTATATACAGTAGAGCCAGGTTTTTCCAACTTATTTCAGATACCTTATTTCTACCAGAGGCAAATCCAGCTCAGCTCAGCAAATGAGCTTATTGTAAATGCCAAGGCCTTCTTAGAACCTTAGGAAAAGGGCAGAGTCCTGGGGGTGGTGGCTACCACAAGGTCTTAGAGACTAAAATAACTTGGTGGTCCATGAAGCTTTGAAGTTTCCTTTATTACCCAGACTTAACATCTACTCAGGTGATGGGCTTAGTTCCAAAGAGAAATTTTCTTAGGAAGGGGCTGGAGGCTGAAGATGAAATTTGACTTTTCTTTTAAAAAAAATAAGTATTTTATTTATGTCTTTTGGGATTTTTAAATCACCATAATTTCCCTCAGTAACTCTTATTAAAATTCTCTCCCCAGTATGTCAGCCTAGATAACATACACACATATACATAGGTATATATACACCTATATATGTAAATATATATGACAAAAGGCGGGGAAATCAGCAAAACTGATTTATCCGCTGAACTGTGCAATGTACCACACCTATGATCCTCCACTTGGCAGAGATGTCTCCTGATAACATTTTGAGTCAATAATCTTTGTAATTTTGTAACATCCCCCTTTTATGATCGTTCTTTTCTTTTACATTGTTGCAGTCTGCGTGCATTGTTTTCTTGGCTCCTCTCACTTTACTCTGTATCAGTTCATGTGAATCTTTCCAAGTTTCTCTATACTTATCCTACTCAGCATATGACAGTGGTCAGACTCTTCCATTACAATCAATACTACAATTTGTTTAGCATTTTTTATTTCTTCCCCTCCTCCCACCCCCACTGGGATCCTGCCTAAAGGAGGGAACTAAATGACCTTCCGATAGATCCCAGGGCCTGGAGTAAGAAGACCTGAGTTCAAATACAACACGGCCCAGCTGTGACCTGGCAAGTCACTCAATGCCATTTGCCATAATCCACCGGAGAAGGAAACGGCAAACTACTCCAGTATCTTTGCCAAGAAAACCCCATGGACACAGTCCATCAGGTCATGAAGAATCAGATACAACTGAATGAGCAAAGGATCCTGGCACTGAGTCCTGAGAAGAATGGACAAAAGCCTTCTAGTAAGCCCTCCATCTTCTCACCCTTAAGTCCAGTCACCTGACCTCCACTTTCTTCACTCCCTTATCTGCTAATTCTCCTCCACCGAAGCAAGGGGTGGGGAGGAGGAATAGGGCAGAGATAAAGCCCCCAGGAGCTTTACACAAAACTGAGTAAGATCATGGAGATTTGATCCATCCTCCTAGCCAGTGCAATGGACTGGGCTGGGGGACTGGGGAAGAAAGGAGGGGAAGGAGATTTTTTTTTTTAATTAACTTTACAAAAGCAGTTTCCTCAGACTAACACAACTTACTATAAAAAATAACCAAAAGATATGCATTATGCCATTAGCAGGCACACACAGTCTTCCAGAAAATTAAGACCGCCCTCCCCCACACCCCTACCCTATTAGTACTATGTCCCCAGATAATAGGGACTTCAGCACAAGAGGAAAGGAGTAGAGGATTTTATTCTCCTGGGTAGGTGGATACATAGAGATCTAGGGGGGTCAAGTTTTATTTAGCATGTGGGGAGAGGCAGGGGAGATTGTAAAGACCAAAGTTGCCTACCCCACGCCCAGATAAATAAAGGAACACCAAGGAAGCTCAAAAATCTCAGACAGGGAAACTGAGTTACCTAGTCCAAATAAGAACCACACTACTGTCACAAATGCCCTTTTCCAGGGTTGGGGAGTTTGAAATAAAACTAGACATTCGTCCTCAAGGAGCCTTGCCTCCTTTCATAACCATGACCAACCTGCAGATCCAAGATCCTCACTCTCTTCCCGTAAAGCCAGATCCTACCAGATTCTCGGAGATACCCAGGGAAGAACCTTATGAAACAACCACCCACCAGACTTTACTGATCTGGAAAGGGTCTCATTCTCTACAGGGTTCCAATGCGGACCTGAAATAAAGTGGACTTTACTGTGTTCTTGTGAATTCCTTGTGTCACTGTAAGGAACCCTTGATATTCCAAACTTCTCAAGTCTACATTAAAACTCAAGGCTGCTGTAAGAATGAAATAATAGCCAGCACTTGCTTATATAATGCTTTAAAAACTTGCAGGGCACTTTACAAGCATTATATTCCATGTTATCCTCACAACAGCCCTGAGAGACAGGGTTGCCCTCATTTTTCAGGGGAGCACACTGAGACATTTAGAAATTCACTGATTTACTCAGGCTAGTGAAGTCCCTGAGGCCAGAAAAAGCTAAGTGATTACGCATCAAATGGACAGCAACAGACTCCTCTTCCATCGGGCATTGCTAGACCACCAATGGACTTAGGCACCATCTTTGTTAAAGACGTTGTGCTAGGCTGTCTACTCACATAGCTTGGTTCACTGCCAAGCAATAGTTACATCTTTTCTCATGTGTATTTTTAGCAATTGGCTCAGAGACAGTAAGGCTTAGCCAAGTTTACTTTTTAATTCCCATGTCTCCCTAGTTATCCTGAGTGCTGACATTACTATGTCAGGGAAGACTTAGTTCCCCTTCTAAAGAAACGTTTTTCTCTTCATTCTTTCCTCCATTAGACAGGGGGATCCTTGACAGAGTTATGGGCTTTTGCTAGCAAACCCAGTTCTTAGTACTATGCTGGGCCTCCAAGGCAAAAAGAGGCGAAGAGACAGTCCCTACCTGCAAGCAGCTTATGGGGGAGAAAGTATGCAAATAAATGTATACAAAACATGTTATGGTTCAAGGAAAGTCAAGGAAAAGAGAAAGAAAGAAGGAAAGACATAATCCTGTAGAAAATTTCCAGATATTAGAAGTTTTTTCTCCTACCTTGACTTCATCCAATTCTTTTTCCCCCTTAACTGTGATTTGGAGCAGGGACCGGGTGCTTGGCTGCCTCGGTAAATCGGTCTTTCAGCTACAAATACAAGCCCCCAGCAGAAAGCTTAATGACCTTTCCTCCAGGTGCTCTTTAGCCTATAGCAAGGGTAGGAGAGTAGAAGGAAGGAATTTTCTTTTCTCTTCCCCTGCCCTCCCCCTCCCCACCCTCCACCCGAAGGAGCCGGCCTGCCTGGGGTGAGCTGGCCACATCTGGCTCATTCTCATTCTTGCATGTCTAAAGTCTAACTCGAGCCAGCTCTATTGTGTCAACACCAGGGCTGTTGTGAATGGTGACAAAGTGGCCATGCCTGGCCTAGCGGCACTGCCCTGACTGCTCAGACCAGGAGGGTTTTTACCCTTGTCATGCCCTCTACTTTGTCATGGTTTCTCAGGCAGCAGAAATATTTCCCTGGGAATTAGTGTCTTATAAATATAGTAGATATATACATCATTTACCTCAGGAAAAGAATTGGGGAAATGCTTCTTGAGGAATAAGAAAGTAGATTTTAAGTTAACCGCAATGCTGTGCAAGCCATATTCCTAAGACATAGGTTTATCCTTGTCATTCCCCTGCTCACAAAACTCCGATGGCTCCTTACTCTCTGATGAAATAAAAATTCCTCTGTCTGGCATTTAATGCATTTCATTGTCTAGCTCCAGGCTCTCTTACAACCGGAGGGATGAAGAAAGGCCCAGTGTAGGATCTAGCCTTCCTATCTAACGTCCCTTCCAAAGACAAGACTTGAGACAGAAGAAAGACACGTACTGAAATGGCTCCCCTCAACACACAGGAACTTTAATGTAGGATAGCAAGGGAAAACGAGAATTTAGAAATTAAAAATTCACTATAAAATGATTCACAGACAAGCTAAATCCCATGTGAATCATACAGTGAAGTTAGGCTCTGGTCTCTAAACACTGCTGAGCGCTAGGAAGGAAGCATTTATTAAACACCACTGCATTCCAGGGACTGTGCTAAGTGCTACACGTGTTCTCATTTGGTCCTTCCAACCATCCAGGGACATAGGGGCTAGGGTGATCCTCATTGTACAATTGAAGAAAATGAGACAGATAGGTTTAATGACTCACCCAGGGCCACTTTGCTAGAAAGTATACGGGGCTGGACTTCCAAGGAGATCTTGGTCTCTTCAGGCACAGCACTCTATCCACTGAGCCACCTAGTTGCTTCACTTTTATTTCCAATTGTAAAATCCAATAGTTCCTTTCTTCTTGTTGTTCAATCACTTCAGGCCAGTCTGACTCTTTCTGACCCCATTTGGGATTTTCTTGGCAGAGATACTGGAGTAGTTTGCCATTTCCTGTTACAAATCCTTTTTTTTTTTTGTTAACAGATGAGGAAATAGGATTAAGTGACTTGCCCAGAATCACACAGCTAGTAAGTATCTGAGGCCACATTTGAACTCAGGTCTTCCTGACTCCGGCCCTGGGCATGATTCTACTCACCTAAAACTTACACATGGGAGAATGACTGAGTTGAAGTCTCTTCTAACCTGGACCCCTGTCACCTTTCCAATCTTCTCATACTTTTTATTCTCCCACCCACCTAAGTATTCCACAATCTAGGGACAATGGCCTTTTTGCTTTTGTTTACAGGACTCTCCATTGGACAGTTTCCTATGCCTGGAATTGTCTCACTCTTTATATGTACCTCCTGGCTTCAAATTCAAACTAAAATCTCACCTTCTCCAAGAAGCCTTTCCCAATCTGCTTTAGTTCTAGTGCCTTCCTTCTATGATTATTTACAATTTATCTTATATATAACTTATCTGTACAGCATTGTCTGCATGCTGTCTCTCCCATTAGTTAAACTGAGCTTCTTGGGAATGAGGGTTGTTTTGTTTTACTTTCTTTGCCTCCCCAATCTCGCCTGGGACTTAGTAGACACTTAAACAATACTTACTAATTTGAGTTATTTGGGCCATAAATTCTAAATTTACTTAGACACATACTTTTCCACCTCATAACTGTTGTCTCTAAGCATCATCTTTATTGCTATAGTCACTGGACTATTGCTATTGCCTCCTAATTGGCTCCCTGTCTCCAGGCTCTCTCCTCTCTCTTTACCCATTAGCCAAATGGATGGTCCTGAAATACTCATCAGAGTGTTATTGCCATCCTACTCAAAAATCTTCAGTGTCTTCCTCTTAAATATAGAATCCACAGCCTGGTGTTATTTAAATCTCCACAGGATGGCCCTCACCCACCTTTCTAGTCACTGTTACCTGGCACTCCCCTTCACAGACACCATTCCAAGTCAAACTAGCCTGCCAGCTGTTTCTCGTTCGAGACACTCCTTCTGCTGTCTCTATGGCCCACAAGTTGTACAGGTACTTGGGCTCACTCTCCCTACCTGCACTGGAAGGTCTGGTCCCAAGAAACAGCTGCCTGTTTCTCCCCCTCAGGATTCTAGGGAGTTTTCTTATATTAGTAATCCCTCATGTCTAGAATGTATTTCTTCCTGACTTCTGTTCCATCATCCTAAAAACCCTAAAGCATAATTCAAGTGGCCCCTCCTACGTATGACCTTTCCTCATTGGTTGCTAGTACTTTCTCCATCTTGAAATTATGAAGTATATACAAAGTGATTAAAGAATTAATGAATAGTATTCCAGTCTATGAATCAGGAACACCTAGCCTTAAATCCTGCTTCTGGCCCATACTAGCTGTGTGACTCTGGAACAGTCACTTGAACCTCTTAGTAGCTCCAGGCAAAACTGAGATATGAGATTGCAAAATCAACACTGATCTGCATTTGTGGAGGAAGTTTCCTTGTCTGGAATTCCCTACTCCAACGAAATTGTTTGTGTAATCCAAAAATAATATAAAACACCTGCTTTTCTTTATACATGTTGTAGGGCAGGGGATAGGGCCCTGGGCCTGGAGTCAGGAAGACCTGAAGTCAAATCTGGTCTCAGACACTTACTAACTGTGTGATCCTGGGCAAGTCACTTTAACCTTGTTTACCTCAGTTTCTTCATCTGTCAAATGAGCTGGAGAAGGAAATAGCAAACCACTCCAGTATCTCTGCCAAGAAAACCCCAAATGAGATCATGAAGAGACAGACAAGACTGAAATGACTGAACAGCAACATATGTTGTATCCCTTCACTCGATCGATAAACATGTGCCAGGAAAATAAGAATTCCTTGAGGGCAAAGTCGGCTTCATTTTTGTCTTTGAATTCCCCCTACCCATGTCTAGTGCCTTTGATGCACACAGAAGACCTTTAACAAATTCCAGTTAAATAATTTAGAACCATAGAGCTAGCTCACTGTCCACCAGCCGCCATTTTGGAAATTGGCCTTGTTGATTTGATCAGAGGGCTGTAGTGTTTGACTAGTTTCCACAAACATCAAGAGAAGTAAGTGAAAACAACCAAAGCAATCCTCTTTTTCTTTTTTTTTCTTTTTTTTAGCAAAGGGGCACTTTATTTGAAACTGAAGTGAATGTTCACAGCCCTTTCACTTTCCTTAGAGCCAAACTGGGCAGCTAGGTGGTGCAGTGGATAGAGCACCGGTACAGGAGTCAGGAGGACCTGAGTTCAAATCTCATCTCAGACCCTTGACACTCACTAGCTGTGTGACCTCGGGAAAGTCACTTAACCCCAATTGCCTCATCCTGGGTCACCTCCAGTCATCCTAATGAATGTCTGGTCACTGGATTCAGATGAATCTGGAGGAGAAGTGAGGATGGGGACCTGCACAGCCCTCTCTCGCTCAAAACAAAGTCCAGTGCAGGTCATGTCATCATTTCTATGATGACATGGTCTTCTTCGGCAACAAAGGACAAACACACTCAGAGCCAAACAAATGCCCATACCAAGGAACCATATAAAGTTTAATACTATATACCGACCCTGATGAAAAAAATAATTTACTTGATGTCTCAATGGAGTACCTCAGAATAATACATATATTTAAAAGCTACAATTATGTATGATATTTGGTATTTTGCTGTGAAGGAAGAATATGATGACAGGGATTAGAAAGTATAATGGAAAGAGGACTGAGTTTGGAACCTAACTCAGCTGTCTATTACTTGTGTGCCTTTAGGCAAATCATTTAACTTCCCAAGGACTCAGTTTCTTCATCTGTAAAATGGGAGGGTAGAACAAAATGATTCCAAGTTCTTTTGCATGTCTGAAATTCCTGGATTTATCATAATAAATTAACAGGTAGCATTTACATAGTCCTTTGAGATAGGCAGAGTAAGGATAGAATAAGCTATTTGTAAAGACAGCACCTAGCACTTTGTAGGCACTATATAAATGCTTATTTCCAATAAACAAGATTTTTATTATAGCACCTACCAAGTTCCAAGCACTGGATTTGGCCCTGGGGATACAAAGGAAAACAAAGACCTCTGCTCAAGAAGGTCACAGTCTATTGGGAGAAACAACATGCAAACAACCATGAATTATAGACAACAACTATAGGAACTATATATAAATAACTATGAAGCTATATACAGGATAAATTGTAGTCTATCAACAGAGGGAAGGCATTAGCATTGAGGGTGAGGGGGAATAGAGAAGGGCTCCTTGTAGAAATAAAGGTGGGGATTTAGCTGGGACCCCAGAGAAATCAGGGAAGTTAAAATGAGGAGGAAAAGAAATCCTTACTACCACCAATGAATTCCTTACTACCAGACCTCTCTTTCTGAGAGAGAATTGATTTCCAATTCCATGGAGAAATCTAAGACAAACTGCCAACTGCAGTTGATTGAGCACTTGTCTTTCCATGACTCTTATTAAGAATTTTAGTGTGCCAGGGAATTTCTCCAAATTGGCACTTATGCTCATAGAAGGATGAGAGTTTTAGTTATCTCCTGGCTCTTGGAGAATGGAAATTAACTAAAAATGAGAGTTTCCTTTGTACAGTGTCCTTGTACCTGGGATTAGGAAGAGATTTTGAATAAACACATGCCTCTGCTGTGCTGGATCATTTTACAGAATGTCATCAGAAGCACATGCCCCTTCAAAAAATAAAGGTGGTACTGAATAAAATAAAGGCTGTTTCTCCCTGAAAATGCTTGAAAGGAGTTTAATCAAAAGTAACAGCATAAATGTAATGAAAAATCAAAATCTAACCTTCTTAAACTATACTACTGACCTTAGAAATGAAACAATGAAAGACAAAGCTGGGGTGGAAAGGGGGCTCAGATGTCAAGTTCAGGAGGCTAGACTACAAAGCCCTCAAGCTCTGAATTCAAAGAGCTGGGGGAGAGGGCTTGGAAAAGATAATTTGCACACTCCCACCCTACTCCTTTGCTGAGATGCGAGATTCGTGGCTATAGTACATTGCACAGAATTTAAGACTTTTTCTTATCAATTGTTCAGTTTTGTTGATTTATCTTTTTTCCTTAAAACACACACACTCATACATACACACACACACTATTATCTGGCATAGGCTCTCAGGAAGGGGATGGGATGGAATGCTGGGATAAATTATGGTGATGTAAAAATACAAGATACAATAAAATTATTCTTTAAAAAAGACAAAACAATTGCTAAGATTTGTTGGAATTTTTTCATGGGAAAGTAAATTTTAAAAATTTAATAATTTTAAAAATGTATTCATTCAACAAACCCTTATTGAAAAGCAGTGGAGATCAAGAAAGAAAAAAGAAGACATGGTCCCTTAACTCTGACTTCACAAGCAGTTTGTAATCTAGTTGAGGGATAAAGAATTATAGACAGACTTGAGTCATCAATCTTGAGTCCAACTGGGCCAATGCTTAGCAGTGTTGGATAAATTCTACATTGAGAAAACATATAACTAGGAAGTGACCAAAGTGGGGTTAATCAGGTAAGGTTTCTTGGAAAAGGTGAATCTTAAGCTGTTTTTAGAAGAAAAATTTCATCTAGAAAAGGGGAAGGACATAAAAGATAAACACGCACAAAAGTACTGAAGGACAAATGAGCCCAGTACAGATGACTAATGGTAACATGAAAGGAGAGTTTGTTAGACGGGACAGTGGCCCTCCATGATATCTACCTCAAAAATTCAAGGATGTCTAGGGGATATTCTTGAATATCTTCATTTTCAGGTTTTAAAAAAGTATGGCTAATAATCTATCAGCTAGAAATCTATTCTATTCCATTTTACTTAATGAGCTTTTGGTATTCACTACCTATTATCACAGACTCAAGAGTTTAGAAGGACTTTGTAGGTCTCAACCTCTTTATTTCACACATAAGAAAGTGGAGGCTCCATAGTTTGTCAGTTTTCTTAGTGTTCAGTCCCATCCAACTCTTCCTGACTCCACTTGGCAAAGATACTGGAGTGGTTTGTTATTTCCTTCTCCAGCTCATTTTACAGATGAGGAAACTGAGGTCAAACAATGACTTGACCCAAAACAATTCCTTGACCACACTGACTTTCCTTTCCAAGTATATGGACCAAATTGAAAAACAAAAATAACTGATTGCTTTTCAAAAGTGTATTGGTTTTTGCCATAATACCTTATCTTAAAATTACTTTCTGGGAACTCAGATTTGTGCTTACTAAACAATAGACCAATCTGACCACAAACATGACAGTGCCAATAGAAATATCTTCCACAAAGGGATAAAGCAGAAATATGTGTAGTTCTGGGAGGTGGGAATTTAATCGCCATAGTCACAGACTGAGACGGTGCTTCCACTCTCATTGTTTACTAGTAGCTGAATCATGTCCAACTCTACATGACCCCATTTGGATTTTCTTGGTAAAGATACTGGAGTGGTTTACCATTCATTTCCTTCTCCAATGGATCAAGGCAAACAGATGTTAAATGATTTGCCCAGCTAGTAAGTGTCTGAGACCAGATTTGAACTCAGGAAGAAGGGACTTTCTGACACCAGGCTTACCACTATTTCCATTGAGTCATATAGAGGACATTTAGGATCAGAGTAAATAAAAAATGGAGGCAGTAAATAGAGCACTGGACCTGCAATTTGGAAGATCTGAGTTCAAATCTAGCTTCAGACACTTATTAGCTGTGTGATCCTGGACAAGTCAGTTAGCCCTGTTTGCCTCAGTTTCCTCATCTGACAAATGAGCTGGAGAAGGAAATGGTCAACCACTCCAGTATCTCTGCCAAGAAAACCCCAGATAAGGTCACAAAGAGTTGGACTGGACTGACCAACATTATCAAGTAATAACTCAGGAATACTTACAATCATAAGAACAAAGAGCAGGAAAGAACCTTCTAGGGCTGCTAATGGAAGCCTTTCATTTCACTGAGAAGGAAATTGAGGCCCACAGAGGTTGATGACTTGCAGAAGGTCACACAGCTAGGGCTAGGATTTGAATAACAATCCTCCAAATTCAGTATTTCTCCTTTCAGATGATCAGATTAGCTGAATTCAGAAAGGTTCTGCACCAGGGTGAGCCCAAAACAGCTCCTAAGAACAATCTCTGGAATCCGGAGGCTGGTGATCTTTGTCAGCGGAGGGAGGGACCACATTGTTGAAATCTCTGCTCACTACAGAGTTCTTATCTTATTTGGTGAGTTTCCCCTCTTGGTCCCCTCCTCCCTGCTACCAAGGGCATTTTTTCCCTTCTTCTATCAGTGTTTAACTTAGTGTCATTTGCCATTTTAGACACTTAATACTTAAAGATGGTGTTACAGATTCCAAAAGACTGAAGCTATCTCTCCAGATCAATCCAAGTACTTCAGCCAGGGGGATGGTGACACCAATTCTAAAGTTCCTTATTAAATTTTCAGCATGAGCATTCATACATCTGAAAATGACAAATGCTACAAATAGCGTCTAATTTACTATCTTATTGATTGTTTAGACCTTAAAAAGTGATTGGGGGAAGGGGGACAACTAGGTAGCACAGTGGATAGAGCACTGGCCCTGCTATTAGGAGGATCTGAGTTCAAATCCAGTCTCAGGCACTCACTAGTCATGTGACCCTAGGCAAGTCACTTAACCACATTGCCTAAAAACAAAACAAAAAGTGAGGAGGAAAATGACGTAGATTGGATTTAAAAGGCTATCAAAATGTTATCTTCCCCACTCCAGTCCCTGTTGTGTCAGATCTTAACAGCCTTGCCTTGGTCTCTTTGGGTCAACATTATGATAACAAAATATTGTTGTGTGACGCTTGAC
Source organism: Bettongia penicillata ogilbyi (assembly GCA_023548195.1). Taxonomy (NCBI): domain Eukaryota; kingdom Metazoa; phylum Chordata; class Mammalia; order Diprotodontia; family Potoroidae; genus Bettongia; species Bettongia penicillata. Next base: position 2,675,604 of record JAJHZJ010000229.1, read on the forward strand.
TATTACAAAGCACTTTCACTTACATGATCTCACTGGACCCTTACAGCCACTTCTTGCAGTAGGGAGGGAAAGTGTTATTCTCCCCATTTTCAAGATCCTAGGAAATGAACCTAGTACAACTGATTGTATTAGTAGAGGTCCTGAAGGAAAGATGCTTTTTGACATCACAGAACCCAGGTCTTCTTACATCATATCTAGAGCTCTTTTCAGGACAGCATGCTGCTTTTTGGGGAAATTTGTTTATGAGAGGAAGAAAGGTAATATGTCATGGCAGAAAAGGTCCTATATTTGGACCAGAAATTCCAATTAAATCCTGGTTCAGCTATTTACTATCTTTGTGACCTTGGACAAATTATTTCCCTTTTGTAGACTTTGGTTTCCCTATCATCACAATGAGGAGGGGGAAGTAAAGCATATGATCTCTAAGGTCACAGCCAAGCTCTCAGTTCTGCATGTCTGCTCAGTAGAAAGATTATTGCCATAATGTGGATCAGGTGAAAAAAAATCAGGATTACTGAACTGGAGAAGAAAGGATTTAAGGGATATGTGATAGTTGCTCAATTAGAGCTGTCCAAGAGTGGAATGAGCTTTCTTAGGACACAGCAAGCTCCCTATGAGAGGAGATCTTCAGTTAGAGGTTGAATGGTCCCTTGATGAGAATGCTACAGGTTGGGATTTATCTACCGATGTGTGTTAGACTAGGTGACCTCTGAGGTCCTATCCTATTCTAATTATATGAAGCTGATGAGGGCTATGGAGTGCTGGGACGACAGCTTTCAGCACTTCTAACAAAGTGATGTAAACACACAGCTAAAACAAAGTGCTTTAAAGAGGCATAAAACAAAAGATGTTGACATTCAAGTGAGAACATAACTTCCTGAGTATGAGGTGAGAGGGAGGGTGCCTTGTTATTAACTTATTCCTTTGTTGTCTTCAGTTCTAACTCCTTCCAGCCTTCACAAAAACAAGGATCATTGTCACAAGAGGACTCAAATGAAAATATGAAGAGATCTGTGCACAGCAGTCTCCTGTCTTAGAAAAAAAATTCAGCGTACAAGTTCTACTGATGTTATGAGAAGTTAACACCATTTTTATCACCCCAAACTCATATATTGAGGGACAAAGGATCATCATCTCCATTTTAGAACTGTAGAAACCCATCATAGGGTCACAGATTTAAGAGCTGAAAAGAACCTTAGAGATCATTAGGTCCAAACTTGTAATTTTTATATTTAAGGAAAATGAGGCTAAAGGGGCTTTAGGGGATTTTCTTAAAGGTCCATGGTTTGTAAATAACTTGAATAGAGCCTTCAAGTCCAGCACTCTTTCCAAGAAAGAATGGAAATTTACCAATTACCATAATGGCTCACCTGTTTATAATTGGAAACCTGCTGCTGAAAATTTTTGCAACCTCTTGCATACAGTGTTGAATTTGAAATCAGAGATGTGGGTTCAAAACCTGGCCCTGAAACTGATTATCCATATGACCTTGGAAAAATTATCCAGTTTCTTTAGATTTCATCTTCCCTCATCTTATAACTGAGAGGGTTGGGCTACATAATTCCTTAAGTCCCTTTCAGCTTTTAAATTCTATTACTGAATAGAGCAGGTTTGTGGCTGGGCAAACAATGGTTTCTTGGATGGGAGCACCACCAAACTATCTAACCCTAGACTATTAATACCATAAAAGACCTTAGAAATCACCACGCCCCACCCACTTCTTTTATAGATGAGGAAACTGAAGACCAGAGTGGGTAAGGATTTGCCTGAAGTCACATGGTAAGTTAAAGGTAGAGTTTAGAACTAGAAATCTTTGTCTCCTGAAGTCTTTGCCTCTCTTCCTCTTGAAACTATTTGTCTTCCTTTTTGTATTTACTTACTATGCATATTTTGTTTCTTCTCTCTCCCTAGAAATAATAAGTTAATAGTTAATATTTATATAGTATCATTTGATCCTCACAACAGCCCTATTATGATTCCCATTTTACAGATAAGGGAAACTGAGACTGAGAGAGGTTAAGTGATTTACCTAGGGCTACACAGCTAGCAAGTATCTGAAAATGAAGCTGACATAGCCAACTTAGCTGGTCCTCTGTCCCCATTCAACAAATTGGTCAAAAAAAAAACACTTTCCCTTTTTAAAAATAGGAACTTCAGAAACTATCTCCACTTCTCCCCAAATTCCAGAATTTGAAAGTAGGGGGAGGGAATCCTTTCTCCTTTCTAGAAGCAAGAGCAAAGGTGTGACAGCAGATGCAAGTTCACTTTGCTCCACCCCTTCTCTTTTCTTCTAAAGAGGAGAGCAGAGGTTTCCCTGTGGTCTGCCAGAGTCATTTTCAAGGTTTCCAGAGGACAAGCGGTACTAGGGCAGTCTGGATAGGTGCCTCCCATCTCCACCATGAAGCAGCTTTCCTCTGTAATCTACGTTCCCATCAGCCTCGTCCTGTCTGCGTCCTTCTACACAACTTGCTTAGCAGGTAGAATTGTGGGGTTTATTCTCCACAAAGCAAAGAGGGAGGGTGAGGGAAGAAGGGAAGAAAACAGGGAGAAAAAAGGAGAGGGGAGGTTATTTGGCCCTAGGAAAAAGGAAACAGGCCTTTCCAATCAAGATGGAGCTGGGAATTGGGGAGGAGGATGTTGTTAGGTTTAATTTCTTGTTGGAAAAGATCAAATTCCCAGACCTCACCTGGAGCAAACTGATAGATGTGCTGATATTTCTCTTCTGAAATGTACTCAGCTTTTGTCTGCCATTGCTAGGAGCAACAAAAACAAAATTTCCCCAAGTCTAACAACTCAATCAACCCAAAAGGATTTTCATTTTGTTACTTACCAGTAGCTCCTCTTTTCCCAGGGGGTCAGGGAGAGCACTCTTTTTTTTTCAACCCCTACCTCCACCCCCTATTCCCCTGAGTCTTCCAGAGACTGTGCCAGTTTCTGCTGTTTGGAACAGACTGTGTCTGTCATCTAAGGGCCAGTTTAGTTTAATTTTGAGAGGCTCATTATCTCTGGGCTGGCCACCAGGTGATGAGTTTGTTGGTTGGTTTTTGGGGGCTTTTTTTTTTCTGCAACAACTGGCCAATAGTAGACTATTATATTGTCTACTAAGGCGTGGAGGGGTTGAGATCTGGATCTTAGCTGAAGGGAGAACCCTCACCAATGAAATTATGGATCTTTAGGAAGTGTATCTATTTGTTTAATCCTTGCTTGAAGTACTGCCTGCTTACAATATTCTAAGCCCCTTATTATTTCTCCTTTTTCTTCCCAATTAATAATCCTTTGAATAGTACATAGCTAGTAGACTATCTGATTTATTCTCTGACTATCTCTCTAAGACAGATAAAATGAGATTAATAACCTCGTCTGACAAAAAAAAAACAAAAAACTAACATACACAGAGGTTAAGAAACCTCCCTAGGATTGATTACACTGTTCTTTTATTCGTAACATCAAAGGATGATAGGGGAAAGGGGAAAACCTGGGGAAGGAATGAGCATTTGTATAGTGCTTCCTGGAGGCCAGGTACTTTTTAGAATAGAGGTCTCAGAGGTGAAAGGGAACTTAAAGATTATTTATGCTTATTTTACAAAGGAAGAAACTGAGACATCACATTTCTCCGTTTTCCAGGATAGTATTTCACATCAGCTACTCTTAAAGTCTAGTCTCAGGAAACTTGGCAGTGATAGGTTCTAAACTATTTTCATAATAAATAAGACATTTCCATTTCTGACACAATAAATATTCATAGATATAACCCACATAAAAGAATAGCTCTTTGCGGGGTAGTCCTCACTAATTGAGAGTTTAAAGGAGACGTGAGCCCAAAATGGCTGAGAACTGCTTCTCTATACTGTTGTTTCCCAATTGGCAGTCTGGACCAGCATTAGCAGCAAAATTTTGATGGTCCACAAAACTATTACTAATAGAAATCCTGACCTCTTTATAAATTAAGTAATACATTATGCACAGAACTTCAAACAGCGATGAAGCTGAAATTTCACTACTTACATTTTGAAAATCAATTCCAAAATAGAAAATGCTTGTCATAGCCTATTAGCTACTCTCTCTGTGCCTCTGTTCATTCTATTTACCCTGCACATGTGTTTGTGTATATACTTTTCCTTATGTATAGTCATTATGGCTTTGTTGGCTCTTTTATTGACTTTTCAATATTTCACCTTCTTACTCTGTAATACTTGCAACGTGTCAGATCATTCTCCAAAAAGGCTGTGTTATTACAAATACCTTGTCCGTGCTTTTTCTATTGAATGAGGGTATGTGAAAAGGGCTTGCTTCTCAAACCTTCTTGGGAAAGCAGGATGGAGTTATACTTGTTCAGGCAAATGTGATATACTATCTCCTTTTTCTTAAAATTTTTGCCAATTCTGTTTAAGTTTTACTCTTAATGTAAAAGATTTTTAACTGGATCCAAGCAGTAAAAAAAAAATATTTCAAGTAGTTAGCACCCAATATATATTATTTACTCATTAATATATTACATACATCTATTACTATATTTTTGTTGTCAAATTTGATTATGTCTGGGTCCATTTGGGATTTTCTTGGCAGAGATGCTGAAGTCGTTTGCCATTTCTTTCTCCAGCTCCTTTTACAGATGAGGGTCTAGGGAAAACAGGGCTAAGTGACTTGCCCAGGGTCATACAGCTAGCAAATATCTAAGAATGGATTTGAACTCAGGAAAATGAGTCTTCCTGATTCCAAGTCCAGTGTTCTATCTATTGCATATTTTGTTAACAACCACAAAAATATAAATTTTCAAATGATGATAAAGATAAAAGATTCTACTACTTCTAATCCAATCAGCAATGGATCTAGGTCCTTGTTTCTCCCCAGCTCTTCCAGAGTTGACTTTTCACTTTTACTTATTTTTGTCAATTTAATAGAGATAAAGCAGTATCTGAAAATTTTTAAAAAATGGCATTTCTTTATGAAGAAAGGTTTAGTGATGATTTGCTATATATTTTTCCACATTTCTAAATTTTCTCTTCACATTTGTTGGCTATACCTTAACCAATGGGAAATGAATGCTACCCTTGATTTAGAACAAATTCCTTATAAATTTCAGGTAAAATATACAAACACACACACACATTTTAAAGGACACCTTCCTGTGTCCTACTCTTTTAACCCCTGACTTTCTCTAGGTCCTCCCCTACTTGTCTTCCCTCCTCAGGTGCTGTGGGTGGGGTACCACACTCAATCTAGAGAGGACAATTGATTCACAGTGTCGTTTTGCTGGGAATTACACTACACTTTAATTATTCTTCCTCCAAATATTGAATCTTTGCCTCTTGCTCTCCTCACTTCCTATCTTCCCTTGTGCTGTCTTTTCTTTTTTCTGTGAGTTATTGTAAATTCTGGGGTTCTCAGATTTTTTCAAGTAGAGAAGGTATAGTCAGAAAGATGAAGATTAGTTTGGCTTCACTACAAAGTAGACAGGAAATAACTACCAGGAATGTTTATTGTGGCAAGTGGTTGAGAGAGCCATGACGTGTGATTCAAAGGATAACACAACTGATTGTAACAAACATTCCAGAGTCTGAATGTGTTTTGTCCTGAAAAGCAATCATTATGTAAGACTATTTACTAGTTCTAATGATGCTGCTCATGCTTAAAACCAGTTTTGAAGTGCCCCTATTAGAATTGCCTTTACAATTTGTGACACATTTCTTTTAAAAACAAGCCCTAGTGGTGGCAAATCTTAATGTCATTGTAATAACAAAATAATAGTAATAATATTAATAGATAACCTCATGCTTAAGGTTTGCCAAGTGCTTTACATGCATCATTTCACATCTTTTGAAGATGGAATTGATTTTTGAAAACAGATAATAAACATTTGCAATTAATAACGAATAAGGTGGGTGAACAAGCTAGGTCTTTGGTTCAAAACCAAAGCAATGAGGTACTTAATTTTATGGCTTGTAAAATGACTCTCAGGCCATTTCTAAGACAGGAATCCTAAAATGTTTAGATCATCAGAGACAAATGAGAACATATAAGCAAAGCATTTTGTAAGCATGAAGCAGTCATGTCAATTGCCACTAGTAAACATATAGATACTTGGAGAAGGAAATGGAAAACCATTCCAGGAGATGCCAAGAAAGTCCCATATGGGGTCAGGAAGAGTTAGACACAACTCAAACAACTGAACAACAAATGTACAGGTATGCAAGGTGACTTTGAAAAGGATACCTATTTGGATATAGAAATTGTGTTACTGTTTTTTAATCATCCACTTTACTTGAGAGCTGCTTCTAGTATCAGAATGGTTCATCATCGGATTAATCATAGCTTTTAACTCTTTCAAAGTTGTTTATCTTCATAATGTTATTACTGTATATAAACTATTCTTCTGGCTCTGCGCCCTTCATTCTGTATAAATTCATAAGTCTAATTAGGTTTCTCTAAAACTGTCCCAGACTTTTCTTATGGTACAATAGTATTCTATCACATTAATAAATCATAATTTGCTTACTTTTCTCCTAATTGATGGACATCCATTTAGGTTCCAGTTTTTTACCACCACAAAAAGAGCTGCTATAAATATTTTTATACATATGGATCATTTTTTCTCCTTCTTGTTGTCTTTAAGGTAAATGAATTAGCACAGGTGGGAAGCTAGGGTGGAACAGTGGATAGAGTGACAGATCTGAAGTCAGAAAGACTCATCTTCCTGCACTCAAACCTGGCCTCAGAAACCTCACCTACCAGCTGTGTGACCCTAGTCACTTATCCCTGTTTGCCTCAGTTTCCTCATCTGCAAAATGAGAGAGAAATGGCAAACCTGTCCAGCATCTTTGTGACCCAAATGGGTCATGAAGAATCAAACACAACTGAAACAACTGAACAACAACAAATAGTGGTATCAAACCCATATCACATCCAATGTACTGACTGGAGCAGAGAATCTAGGTTCAAACCCCTGTTCTGACATATATCATGACTTTAGCCACTTCAAAAGGGTTGCAGTTTCTTCATTTGTAAGATAACAAGGTTAAACTAGATGGTTTTTAAGGTTTCTTTTCAGTTCTAAATTTAGGACCCTATAAACCACTCCCTCCCCTCTTTAGCTGACCTCTCCCCTTCTAACCAACCCATCCCTACACTTTTCAACTGCCATATTTCCCTGGAATGCTTTGCACCACCAACTATAGTGAGTGTAGCTCTCAACAGAAGTACTATCCCAGACCCCCAGACCTTCCCCTAAGCTTGAAGCACCTGAGAAGCAAGTGTTAGATCCTTAACTCTTATGCCGGGAACACAAGATTTCCTTTGCACTGGAGTGCTTAGAGAGTTCCCAAATTCCATTCATAATCCTGGAATAATCAGGGTTTGCCTTCTGCAGCAAATATAATATCACCTGGCTGACTTCAGCTTCACATAGGTAGGAAACTATTTTTACTTTCCTTGGCAAAGGAGACAGGGCTAGTTAAGAAAACAATTTTTATTATACAGGTGAAAAGAGTTGGGAAATCAATTTCTCCTATCCAAATATGCCCCCCCAATGCCTTTCATATGTAAAAAATGTATGTCAGATTACATCAACTAATTAACAGTACTTGAGTAAGTCATTTGAGAGGCTTGGAGTGGGGTTGCATAAAACTCCAATGTGTCCCTGAATGACACAGTGTCCTAAGATGGGAAATTGGGAGCTTTCCTCAACTTCCTGCCATGCCAAGAAAATGGGATGAAATACCATTATAATGTCCTGGAAGGAATATCTTCAAAATTCATTCCTGGACTAAATCTACCCCAAATAATATATTTATCTTCTTGTCATCATGTATGCAAAAAGTTTACATCAATAACCTGGGGACATGTCCTCCTTTTTCTAGGGCTGCTTAAGGGTTTCTACCCTTAAGTGCCTGCACTAATCTTGAGGAAATATTAGGAATTCCTTAATAAATATGTACATTCCATTAAAATCCATTTAATAGGGAATCAAATTTGTATAGTGAGTTACTGTAACAAAAAACTTTCATCTACATTATAGCAACATCTTGCAATCACTGACTGCAAGCAAGAGTCTTATAGCCTCAGATGCTGGGCATGTCCAGCAGGATAAGGAATAACCCAAAAAGTGGTATCCAGGATGAAGGACTAGTCTGATAATCTAGAGTTCCCACTGCTCAGCCTTGGATATATTGTGCCTAAAATCTTAAGCAGCTTGTAATACAGGTTGACTTGAAAACAAGTGGCAAAGTTGATGAAAACATTCCAGGCTGTTGTTTTGGTTTTCGTATCTGTGAGAGGCAATACTGAGTAATGAATAGGCAGCTAGAGTTGGAGTAAGGAAGATGTTGGTCCAAATTCCATTTGAGTCCGTAAATTTGCTAGCTGTACAATCCTGGGCAAGTCATCTAATCTCTATGTATTTTGGGTACATAGAGTACATATTATTGGGTACATTGCGTAATATTATGTATTCATAAACGGAGTTACAGGCATTGATTTGCATTTTGGGAGGAACTTTTCAAATGTGGAATGCCCCAGGCTGATGAAAATCTCAAATGTTAATTAATCTGAAAGCTATTTAATAATCTGCAAAACATAAGGGATGGACTGAATGACCTCTAGGGTCCCTTCCAACTCTAGGATTAGAGTTAATAGAATTAAAGTAGATTAGAATATTAGAATATTCTACCCACTTTACAGATGAAGAAACAAGCCTGGGAGGTTGGTTTGCTTCTGGTCCTGGAGCTAGGTGATAAACCCCAAAGTCTACAGACTCCAAGTCCAAGGCTCTTTCCTCCACCTTTAAGGCTGACAGGTATGAAATGAGCTTTGAATGAAGCTGAAATGAACTTGACCTTGGCTGTTAAACCAAAGAATTCCATCTCCTTACAACTGGCACTCCTTTTACAAAGTCAGGGTAAACTTGTAATAGCAACAACTGTGATCCACCCCACCTTGAGTCTAATCGTCTCCGATTTCCAGGAAGGATTAGGAAACCTTCACCTGAGTACAATTTATTGTACTGATTCTGCCTCTCTCTCTTCTTTTTGTTCTTTCAGAAACACACAACTCCTCAACGGTTCCTTCTCTGGTGTCAGACTCGGCACTCACAGCACAGTGCTCTAGTAAGCTTTCTACCACTGCTGGAACTCCATGGACTGGTGTTTAAACCCCTCTATTCTTTGTCTCATTTATTGGTTGAGATGACTAGTAGGTGTCCCCACTTCTGGGTGAGGACAACTTAGCATCTTGTGGCACTTTCCCCTCTTCATGTGCATGAATCTAGTTTCTCCCTGCTCTCAAAAAGAAGCCTAATAGATTGCTGAGTTTTTCTTCCAATCTATCTTGAGGGTCAGCAGGTAGAAGACTCCATGGAGAACCTAACAATCCAATCATCTCATGTAATCTGAGATAAAATGGAGGATGATTAAAATATACATTAGGGAGGATCTCAGAATGATAGAATCTCAGGGCTGAAAGGCACCTAGTCCAATCTATCCAATGCAAGAACTAAATCAGTAGCATTTTTGACATAGTCACTCAGCCTCTATTTAAAGAATTTCAGTAGAAGGGAATTTACTACCTCACAAGGTTGCCAGGAACTTATAGTGTCATAGAAGTGGAAGGGACCTTATATATATCATCTAAAGGCATTTTACACATAGGGAAAACGAGTCAAACCATGGTTAAACAGTTGCCTAAACTCATGAGTGACAGAGCCAGGATTTGAACCCAGATTCTTTGACTCCAACTCCATTTATCTTTCTAGCATAGCATGCTCTATAATATATATTCCCTCTATGTTGGGCCAAAATCTGTCTCCCTTAGACTTCCATCCTTTGGACGCTAAAATATTGCTACCCTAGATATTCATATAAGGTGTCTGTTTCCAGAATGTAAATTTTCTCATAAACATTGCTTGTAATTTGCTGGAATCTAGAGGTTTAATTTTTTTTAAAATTTATTCAGTATTCTATTTTCCCCCAAGTTACATGTAAAACAATTTTTAAGATTTGTTTTTAAAACTTTTTGAGTTCAAAATTCTCTTCCTTCTTCCCTACCCCAATTGAAAAGGCAAGTAATTTGATATAGGTTACATATGTGTAGTCATGCAAAACATTTCCATAATAGTCATGTTGTGAAAGAAAACATGGACCCCCCAAAAAAAAGCCTCAAGGAAAGTAAAGAAAGAAAGTATTGCTTCAGTCCATATTCAGACACCATCAGTTCTTTCTCTGGGGATGGATAGCATTTTTCATCATAAGTCCTTCAGAGCTGTCTTGGATTGGCTGCTGATTGACAACTGATCATCTTACAATATTGCTGTTACTTTTACACAGTACATTTCACTTTGCATCAACTCATGTAACTCCATGTTTTTCTGAGAGCATCCTACTCATTATTTCTGGAATCTAGAGGCTTTTACTGAATATGTAATATCATACCTGTCATAGCATTGGATGGGGAGGGGAGAGATGGCATGGAGCTGGACATACTAAATATAGAGTACTAGAAAGAACCATACAGTTGGAATAAGAGGACTTGCTTTGAATTCTAGCTCTACAATTCAAAACAAGTCACTTAAGTTCTTTGAGACTCATGTTCCTCCTCTAGATGACAAAGGGAATTGGACATCTAAGATGTCCTCTAGCTCTGTCTCCATGCTCCTGTAATTAAAACATTAGAACATTATTTGTAGTCGAATATAAAATAGTAGATTTATGCCTGTTCTGACAACTTCTTCTTCAACCTTTTGTTTAACTTGTTGTTATCGTTTTTTAGGATAATCTCACCCTAAAATGACATTTAAAAACCTAATTAGCCTTAGGGACAAGGGAAACAAACATACTTTATTATTTACAGGTATTTAAAAACAAACGGGGACATTGCCCAAGGAACCCAGAAACTACTATATAATTAAATTACTAGATGGAAAATGGAAGTTTATACACATTCTACTGTGTTGCTAATAAGGTGATGGAGTTGAATGAGATGTATAAGTGTGGGCTCAAACAGCAATTTTTTGCCTATTTATAAATAGGTAGAAGATGACAGAAGAGAGTACTATAATTTTCAATAGTTCAATCATAATCTGGTCTTTGGACTCAGATTAGATACACACGGACATTTATTATTTTCTATGATACGCTGCAAAATGAAGGTCTTGTTCCAGGAAAGGCCTTAAAACACAAAAGTAAGAAATTTTCTTTTGCATTTCACTGACTCTGGTGAGTTAGCTCTATTGGTCACCACACAAGGTTAAGATTTTAGTGGTTTGATTCTCTTGTATATTCCTTAGTTTGGCCTTGTTCCACATGACTATAGCTCTGACACTGGCAAGCTCTCTCATAAATATGGTTCATTTATGGGGTGGGCAAAGGGGACTGGGAAGATTTGCAGATAAATCAGGCAAATTCATCCCCATTCTTAGGAAAACAAGCCATAGTCCACATGCTTCCAATCTCTGTTCAATAATATCACTTTGGATCATAGAGGGAAACTCTCCATCTCCATGGAGAAAATATTTAAGCAGAGAGAGGAGGAAAAGGAAGGAGGATGGTGAAATGTGTCTCTTTTTCCTTTTCAACAGATGTAGATTTCTGCTCGAAGGCTGCCCAGTGCTGTAAGCATGGAATGGATGAAGATGGTTGGATTGCAGCAGCTGTTGGCTGGAGTCTCTGGTTTCTTACGCTCATTTTGCTCTGTGTGGGTAAACTCCGAAAGATAACACCTGATGAATCCAAGTACACACAAGCATAAAATTTGGGACTCCATGGACAAAACTAGCAAACTCCACCAGTTTCCCACATGAAAGGAAGATTGAAATTTCAAGAAAGTCTTGAAATAAGATTCAGCTTCCAGTTTCAGCAAGGATAATAAGTACTTTCACACCTAGTTTCAAAAGATTACTATTTAGTCCTGATAGTTTTCCTGACTCTGTGGCTTAATATCAGATTTATTCCCATAAACATTTGCTGAATTGAATCAACAGGAAGAATTTATAAACTATCAGTTGTATTCCCAGCACTATCTTGACACTCAAGGATACAAAAAAGGAATAACCCAGAGCCATTCCTCAAAGATAAGTGATCACAAGATATGAACAGTTTTTGAGAGAATTGCAAATTATAAATTACATTAATTGCATTTGGAAACTTGCTCCAAATCAATAATAATAAGAGAAATACAAATTTTAAAAATTCTGAGTTTTCACCTCTCACCCTGAAAATTGTCTAAGAAAACAAAAATGAGGATAGTGCTGGAGGAGATGTGGGAAGAAAGGAATACTTGTTCACTGTTGGTAGAGCTGTGAATCGAACCATCCATTTTGGCTATCCATTTGGAATTATGCAAATGTGTGATATTACTTCATACTTTTTGACCAAATAAATCCCTCTACTAGACATATACCCCAAGAAGTTCAAAGATGAAAACAGTTTCACTAGAACTCTATAGTATCAACAAATACAACAAAAGCTGGAAACAAACCTGAGCTCTGAGAGACTAAGAAAGCAAAAAAGAAATGGTGAACAAACAAGGGAACATGGTTGCCTCCCTTTGACCGAAGCGTGGGGGAGATATACAAAAGGAGTCTGTCAGAGTCACTATCCGGTAGTCTTGTTTAATGAGGTTTTTTGTTTGTTACAAAGAAGGGTTTGATAGGGGAGAGGGTGGGACAGTGGGATAGAGCTAGAAATAACTGTAATGTAAAAATAAAAGGCATCAATAAAAGTTTTTTTTTTTTAATAAGATTTGGTTGGGTACACTCCAAGCATCCAAAGTTATTAATTTCCTTCTCGATTCAGGAGGAAGACCTGGAATAATACTTTCTGTTAGCCGTATTATCATTCTTCTAATCATTCAGGCTTGAAATTTGTGAGGCATCTTGACTCTCCCCCACCACACATACACACAGTTTCTAAATCCAATTGTCAAATCCTGTCAGTATCTTCTGCAAAGTTGACTCTCCTATCTCCACATTCTATTCTCATTGTCACTCACTCTAGGTTAATCCCTTGTTATCAAATAATTGAATTCAGTAGCCTCTCCTGGATCCTTGTCTACCGTCTGCCCCACCCCAAACTCAACCTACTCACTACCGCAAAAGTTAATCTCATATATATATATATAGAAGCTCCCTTGTGGTGCTTGATAGCTGTGTGACTTTGAGCAAGTTACATGAACCTCATTTTCTTCATCTGTAAAAAGGGCGTAGTACTAAAGATCACCCCTAGTAAGTCTATGATCCTGTGGTCTTAGTTACCTATTGAAAGAAATGTTGTTTAGGCATTTCCAGTCATGTCTGACTTTGTGACCCCATCTGGGGTCGTCTTGTCAAAGATACTGGAGTGGTCTGCCATTTCCTTCTCCAGCTCAATTTACATATGGGGAAACTGAGGCTAACAAGGTAACACAGCCAATAAGTATCTAAGGCCAGATTTGAACTCAGGAAGATAAATTTTCCTGACTCGAGGTTTGGCACCCTTATCCACTGTGCCATGTACCTGCCCTACTGAAAGAATGAACATTCCCTATTCAAGACATTTCCTAATCTGGCTCCAAACTCGTTTCTGGTTTTATCTTTTGTTCCTCTACAAATTTCTACACCTTTCTTCATTCTGTTGACCCCGTTTACAATGCCCTCTCCTGTCTCAATATACTGCTAAAGCTCAGCTCAAATACCACTTCCAGAAAACTTCCCATTCTCCCATCTTTAGTGATCTCTCTGAAATCTAATGTCTCTTAAAGTTTGAATTGAACATGCCATAGGCATTAAACTCCAAACTCACTCTTCTAAACTATGTATTGCTGTTCAAGGCTCCAATATTCTTCTAATCACCTTGGTTTACAACCCAAGTGTCATCCTCCATTCCTCCCTTTCACCGCACAGATCTAATCAAAGGTCAATCCTTGTCACTTCTATCACCATGACATGTCTCCCATCTGTCACCTCTTCTCTTACACAGCTACCACTCCAGTTTAAGCGCTCATCATCTGTCACCTGGACTACTATTTGTTGCTGAGTTGTTTTCAGTCATGTCTGACTTCATAAGCACATTTGGGATTTTCTTGGCCAAGATGCTGGAGTGGTGGGCCATTTCCTTCTCCAGCATGGAGTAATATAAAAGCCCTCTAATAAGTGATCTCCCTGACTCAAATCTCTCCCTACTCTATCCTTCCCACAAGCATCAAATCAATCTTCCTAAAGTGTACATCTGACAATGTTCCCAGTCACCAAACCCCTCTGTACCTCAATTTACCCACATGTAAAATGCAAAAGTTGAATCAGGTTCCTTCTAGCTCTAAATCTATGACCCTCTGAACTCCAGTGACTCCTAGGATCAAACAGAAACTGTTTTGCCTTTAAAGCTCATCACAACAAGGCCCCTTCACACCTTCCTATTGCATTCTTCCACTTTGTGATCATGGCACACTGGCTATTCCTTTGGCAGGATACTGCAGCTCTCTTCTTAGTTCCTTCACATTGGCCATTTTTTCATGCCTTCAAGGTGCTGCCTCATCTTAGTAGCCTTGGTTTCCTTTCCTTCAACTCAAGCATCACCTTCTACAAAAGACCTTTTCTAGTTACTGGCGCCTTCCCTCTGAGCTGGCATCTACCAAAGTATCTACTTTGAATGTATTTTGGTACACCAAAAGCATTTATCAAGCACTTACTATAAGCTGGAGATACAAAGACTAAATCCCTCCTTTTCATTCACTGGCACATGAACTTTGTTCACAGATTTTGGGTGGGAAGGGATTGCTTGTTGGGAAGTGAAGAGTTTTTACCATACCTCATCCTGAATCAGGTTACCATGCAACTTTATGTTCACCTCCAAACCATGCTTTGACTACAACCCCATCCCCTTCCTTCTATCACCCATTTTTATATTCCCCCATTATAATGTGAATTCAATGAGGCCAAGAACTATCTTGCTTACTTGTATGTCTATCCCCAGTACTTAGCAAAGTTCTACGTACTTCAGGTTTTCTTCCCACATAAAATGCATCAATTATTTTTAACAAAGAAGAATCATTAGGTTAAATGATTATTTTTTTTAAAGTTCCCACAATTAAAACTCAAGTTTGTATGGGTATACAGAGCAGGGACAGAATTCTCAGCTACATATATGTTGGCCTAGATTCATTTAATGAGTGGGAAAGGAGTCCCAATAAATAACCACCGATTTTTTTAACTCCCTATTGGGAAAAGACAATAACTGCCAGATGGCAGAACAAAGAAATTATACTTTGGATATGCTGAAACCAAATGTCCCTTTGAAAACTGATATACAAACAGGTAGAAGAGTTTTAATAATCCTAAGAAGGCTGACATTTTAAGTCCCAAATGAAATCCTTCAGTATTCAGACTTCAACAATGAGACTATTTATAAAGACTGAAAAGGAATTCATGTCTCTACATCTATGACAAATAATAATAATAATGGCTATCCAATTAAAATATGAGATCCTCTCATCCTGCTCACAATTAGAGTCACTGAATACCTCCCTATTACTAGTGGACACAGTTTACTCTGAAGATTATTAAAAGTATGGAAAAGTATGATATATCCACTCAAATCGTTGACTGATGAGTTAATGCGGCACAGAGGCGATTCCTGGATTCTGAAAGGTGATATCAGTGGTATGCACACTCTGACAGGTACTACCAAGCTGGAAAGGCTTTGAGGACAGACTTGGAGACAGATGCTGCATCTGTTATCTGAGGACTAGCTTAGGTAACATGTGGAAGGGTCATCACCAGAAAGCTGGCTAGCCTCTAGGGGATGGATATCTTTGGTGAGAACACATAAAGACTAGTTAGACGGGGTGGGGTGGGTAAAAAGTGGATCAAAAGTGAAAATAACATCAACCAAATTAGGTCTCTTTGAAAATGCTGAATAATGATAAAATTATATTAGATAATAATCCACCTTATAATAACAATGGTCCTCAAAGGCTTGAAATGCCAAACAAAGGAGTTTCTATTTTACTTTAGAGACAAGAAGTCAATGGAGTTTTGTGAGCAGAGAAGAAGCATGTACCTTGAGAAGATCACTTTGGCAGCTTCATGGAGGATGAACTGGGGAGAGTTGAAGCAGGTAGACCAGTTAGCTATTGTCAAGGTCCAGGGGAGAGAAGATTAGGAGTTAGATTAGAGACACAGTGATGATTCAAGAAATGTTGTAGGAGGTGTGGATGAGTCTTGGCAACCAGTTGCATATGTGGGGTCAGAAAGAGTGAAGAAACAAGGATGACTGTGAACCTGGGCTACTGGAAAACTGATGGGTTGCCCTAGATAGAAAGAGACAAGTTAGGAAGAGAAGAGAGTTGGGCTGGGGCAAAGAGGTGAGTTTTGCTTCGTACATGTTGAGTTTGAGGTGTCTCTGGAACATCCCGTTAGAAATGTCTGGTAGCAGGGCAGCTAGGTGGTACAGTGAATACAGCACCAGTCTTAGTGTCAGAAGGATCCAAGTTCAAATGTGACCTCAGACACTTGACACTTATTAGCTGTGTGACCCTGAGTAAGTCACTTAACCTCAATTGCCCTGCCTTCCCTGCTCCAAGAAAGAAGTAAAAACATAAAGAAAAAAGAAAGAAAAGAAATGTTTGGTAAGTAGTTTGTGAGGTGGGACTGGAATTCAGAAAAGAGACTGCCTAGGGCTGGACATAACTTAAAGAAGACAATTAAAGCCCTGGGAGCTGATAAGGTTGCTTAGAGAAAGGATTTTGTGGGGAGGGATTGTTTGTTGGAAAGTAGAAGATGAGTTTTTACCTTATCTTGCCCTGAACCAGGTCACAGAGAAGAGGCCAAGGCCTGAGTTCAGAGGATGTTGGAAAAGCTAACAATTTATTCCACTGGTTATGTAATCATTTATTTCTTTATCCAAAAAAAAATTTTTTTAAGGTATACTGTTGTTTATATTACTACATTTTCTTCTTGTCTTTTGAGTTAAATAAAATAAACTTTTTGAAGTCATCTAGTCAAACTGTCTTATGTTAATAAATGAGAAACATGGAGTCATGTGACTGGCTTAATATAAAACTACCAAGTGCCAGGACTGGAACCCAAGTTTCCTAACCCCCCTCCAGATGCTCTTTCCTGAACACTACACTGTGGTCATGACATCATTGGATTTGCCCAGAGTCCCAAACTAAGCAGTTCAAAAGGATGAAAAAATTCAGTGCTTTCTTGACTGGACCACCTCTGCTCTAAATCTGTGCTAGCTCAGGGAAAATGAGGTGCAAGGTTGTCTGGGGGTAATGCAGAACAGGACTATCACAGATAAATGAATCTGCAGATACACAATGCAAAAGCCATCATTAAAGCCCCAAAAGTCAGCTGCTCCTCCCAAACATTTGCTTCACATAATTTCAACATTTAAAACTTAATAAACATAAACTTTATTATAAAACTTAGTAAGTTAGATTTTGAATTTCAATTGTGAAATTACTTTGATTATAAAAATCAAATCATCAGGCCAAATAAGGATCAAATTGCTATTGAAAACTACAAACTCTACAGTTGGACAAAGTAGAACCAAAAGAATCAAGTGATGAAAAATAAAACATATTTGCTCCATGTCCCCCTTCCGAGTCCCTCAGTAGGTCTATCATTGGTGCTTTGCCAAGTATTTTTTAAACTTCCAGCAGACCAGGCTTTTGTTTTTGTTTTCTCTGTCAGGGAAAATGAGTTTTTTTGGGGAAAGGAGGGACCAAAAATCAGTAATGAGGATTGATGGCCATAAAATAGGAATTCAGGAAGGGAACAAGGCAGTGAGGTGGCTCAAAGAGCCTGGACTCAGGAAGACCTGAGTTCAAATACAGCCTCAGACACTTACTAGCTGTGTGATCCTGGACAAGTCACTTCTTAATTTCAGTTTGCCCGAATCTGCAAGAGGACGAAATGGCAAATCACTCCAGTATCTTTGCCAAGAAAACCCCATGGATAGTAAGGGTCAGACAAAATCAAACCATAATGAAGAAAGGGAGCACTTAGCTGTCATTGCTGAATTCAAGGAGGCAGACCCAGATGATTGACTACCCATGATATTCAAAGAACTGGCTAATGTACCATATTATCACAGGTCCCCAGAAAGAACCACAAAGGTCAATCTCCTCATTTTACAGATCAGGAAAATGAGTCTCAGAGAAGTGAAATGACCTTCCCAGTCAAGAAGTAGCAGAGCCAGGATCTGAATGCAGGTCCTTGGTGAGATCAAAAGGTCATATATAGTATCACAGATCTAGAACTAAAAGAGACCATCTAGTCCAACCACCGTATTTTACAAAGGGGGTATTTAGGCCCAGAGAGGCTATGTCATAGCTGCAAAGCTACTATCTATAATCATAGGAAAGAGAGAGTTATTTACACACTAAAGAAAGGCAAATGTTGGCCTAGTTTTAAGAAAATGGAGTCTGCATACTATAGTCATTCAATCAATAAGCATTTATTAAGCACTTGTTGTGTGCCAGGCACTGGGATACAAGAAAAAGCAAAACCAGTTACTACCCTCAGTGAGCTAATGTTCTAACACTAGAAGCAATGGAGTAGACAGAATATTATCTGAGAGCAGCAGGCACTAGTATCTGTGAGGGGGAGGGAGGACTGGAAAAGGCATCCTGAAGAAGGTAAAATTTTAACTGAGTCTTGAATGAAGTTAAGGAAAGAAGAGACAGAAATGAACAAAGCATTCCAGACATGGAGACAGTCAGTGCAAAAGAACACAGACCCAAGACAGAGTGCTATAGGCTGGTGTAGTTGGAGTGAAGAATGTATGAAAAGGAGTCAAGGATAAGAAGATGGGTTGAAAATATGTTAAACAGAAATGATTAGTAGAGCCTATATTAGATTGCACATCATCTTGAGAGGGGGGGAGGGAAGGAAGGGAGAGAAAATTTAAAACTCAAAATCTTATAGAAAAGAATGTTGAAAACTAAAAATAAATTATTTTTAAAAAAGAATAAGAAATGGGAAAGGTAGAAAGGGGCCAGGTTATGAAGAGTTTATATGCTGAATAGAGTATTTTTATATTTGAGTTTGGAGTAATAAAGCACCATTGGAGCTCATGAAACAGAGGGGTGATATGGTTGGACTTAGGCATTAGAAAAATTAACTTAGTAGATGAGCAGAAGATGGATTGGAGTGAGAAAAGCCTTGAAGGAGGAAGCTCAGTTAAAAGACTACTACAAAGGTAGCCAATCAAGAGGAGGTAAGGGTCTATACTAGGGCACCAGCCATGAGGGTGGAGAAAAGGGGATGTATACAATAGAGGTTTGGATGGTTGAAATGACAAAATTTGACCACAGATTAGATATATATAGGGGGTAAATGAGAAAGAAAAGTCCAAGATAACACTGAAGGTGCATTGTCTAGGAAGGTGCTGGTACCTTTGACAGTAACAAGAAATCTGGAAAAGAGGGACAGTCTGTGAGAAAGAAAATGAACTCTACTTTAGACATGTTGAGTTTAAGATTCTATCCAGTTTAAGATGTCCTAAAGGTGATCCAGAACTGAAATTCAGGAAAGAAACTAGGGTTAGATATATAAATCTGGAAATCATCTGAACAGAGATGACAAGTGTCAGTCTTTTATTTATTTTGAAATTAATAAATATCAAGTAAAACAGACATTTCCATATAACTAGCAAAAGAGAAAAAGAAGATTGTCCATGCAATTGCAGGCCCTTGTTAGGACTAGCTTGGTTTTCTTTTTAAGCAATTCATAAGTTCAACTGTTAATTTTCAAAGCTGTCCTGTTCTCTTCTCAGCATCTTGTTTTATTTTTCTTCTCAGAATTAAAAAAAAAAGATGCCTCAAAGACGCTTCTTTCCTCAACTATTTCAAACTTCAAGGGATACTTGTAACATGGGTTTGATTTTGCATCCTATCCAAGACCTCAATGATTTGACAATTTTCTTTATAATCTGTCTCACCCTTTTTTCCAGAACAAAGTACTAATTTTTAAAATCTGCCCCAAATCCTTGATAATTTTGGTTATTCTTTTTGGATGTTCAAAATTTGTCTTAAGAGATGAAGGAAAATGCCTTGCGTTTTATTTCAAATGTTCTTTTAACGATGCCTACAATTTTGCTGATCTGTTTTGGTTCTGCCTGTGTTGGGCTGATGTCTTCAGAAAATAGCCTTTGGCAATTCTCATGATACTTTCCTGGGGTGTTAACTGGTTTCCACCCCATAAGTGTGGTTTATATTACTCTTCTCCTATATTTGCCCACAATGAAACTTGCCAACTTTTCTGCTTACTCACCCAGCTTCATGAGATCTCCCAATAGCTTGGCCTCTTGTGACCCCCAAAGAGTTCCATGTCACCTACAAACTTAGAGACGACCTTGCATATGTCCTCTTCAAGATATTATATTAAAATGTTGACAAAGACGGGAGTGTGAAATGCTCCCTTTCCTAAGTGTGTGAAGGGCTTTCTTTGCCTAGAGAAGAAATAAATTAATCAGTCACCTTCAAGATAACTGGGAGTTGACTGTATAATACAGTAATAACAATGGCTTCTGAGCCCAGTGAAGTTGGGGCACTTACCCTCTCCTTCTCCACTAAGTGCTTCTCTCAGCTCTCACCCATGCATATGACTAGACCAGTAATATCACATTTGGACATGAATTTGGTGAGACCAGTGCTAGGAAGAAAGTCTGAGCTCACTCTTCCCAGCAACTCGCATAGGGGAGAGTATATTCCAAGGTATTGGGGAAAACTGTTTATACTTCTGTTTTTGCTGTAGCTTTGGGGTTATTTTATTTTTATGTTCAGTTTCAAATTCTTTCCCTCCCTCCATCCCCATCTCCGCTCTTCGAGAAGGCAAAAAATATATCCATTATCCATATGAAGTCATGCAAAACATCTTTCCACATTTTTATCCTATCTTTGTAGAAATAGCCTTTTGTAAAAGCTAATTAATAATAATTAGTTAAGTGGAACTTCATTGGCAGCTAACAGGGAGAAAGAACCACATCAGAAGACTGATAACTTTAGAAAAGAGATGCTTTAGAACCTCAAGGGGGAGATATATCCTGTGTTGCTCTGAAAGTGAAATTAGAGTACTCACTATGCTGTTAATTAAACTGTCCAAACCAAGAAGTTATTCTTCTGGCTTTGCTTACAGACTGAAATCACATTTCATTCTGCATCAGTTCCTACAAGTCTTCTTGTTCTTCTCTGAATTTTTCGTATTCATCATTTCTTTTTATACAATCCTATTCCATTACACTAATATTGTCGCTAATCTGCACTTATTGGAGGAATTTGCTCACTGCAAGTTAACCTATTACAATACAATCACAAGTCTGGACAAAACAAACATGCTCCATTGATTCTCAAGCCAGTTTGTTCAGTCATTCCCTATTTGCCGAGGACCCACTTGGTATCTAGGGATCAATACTGCACTTGTGATATCATTGGTGTAGGGAGCTCCCAAAGAAGGTACCTCCTCTTCCCCATGCATGTTGGTACCTTCTCTGCAACTTATAGTCTTAGAGAATTGTCTAGAACACTGAGATGTTAAATGATTTGTCTAGGATGTCAATGTATCTCAAAGGTGGTGCTCAGGTCCTCCTGGCTTTCTGGCTACCTCTATATATTCATTATACCACAATATTCTTTCCAGTTCTTGACTGACACAAAAACCACTGCAATGAATATTTTAGTAATATGTGCCTCCTTCGGGTATGTATCCAGGAGTCAGAAGAAACAAGTAATAAAAATAACTAACACATACATATAGTGCCCATCACACGCCAAGCGCTGTATTACGTACTTTCTAATTATCATCATTTGGTCTTCACAAAAATGCTGGGAAGTAGGTGTTGTTATTAACCTCACTTGACAGATGTGGAGACTGAGGCAAATGGTGGTTAAGTGACTTGCGCAAGGTCACACAACTAGTAAGCGTCTGAGGCCATATTTGAACTCAGGTCTTCCTGACTGTATCCACTGTGCCACTGAACTGCCTTGATTACAAGTACATACAACTCCCATTTATTCAGCTAACCAGGACAAAGGCTTAGCATGAAACATTTGCAAGAGAAAGGGTGGCATATCATAAAGGCAATAACTGAAAATATGCACTGTAATGAGACCTCTAATAGTCAAAACTATCTGATGAGGGTAAAGAGAGAGTTCCATCACAGGTTCGGTTATACTTTCAAAGGCTCCAGGTTTACCACAACTTTCTTTACTTGAGTCATCCTTTCATCCAACTGCCATTTATGATGAAGTCACAATAATAGATAAGAAATGATTCCTGCCCACAAGGTGCTTATTGTCTAAAAGAAACTATAAGACATGTTCTAAGATAACTATAAAACAAAGTAAAATATGATAAATATACGAGAGGAGTATGAAGTTCTATGAGATCAGATAAACAAAAAATTACTTTCAGATGATGCCATCAAGGAAGGTATTCATGGTGGAATTTGGGTTGAGTCTTGAGGATGGGTAGGATACAAATAGGTGGAGACGGGGATAGAAGGATTCCAGGCATAGAATGCAACAAGCAAAATTGAGAGGTAAGAAAGAGATATATTTAGTGGAACGATTTCATCATTCTGGCTGGAGAACAGATGTAAGGGGGAGTATAGAATAAGGGAAATTAGGATGGAAAGCCAGGCTGATTGGGTAGTGCCTTACATACTAGGCTATTTGTCTTTCTTCATTAGGCAAAAGGGTGCCATTAAGTTAGTGAATGGTGAAAAGATGTGATCCTATCTGTGCAGTAGGAAAAACAACTTAGCCATGGTATACAAATATTGGATTGGAGCTTCTCCCACGGTCTGACAATGATCTAGGCAAAAGGCTGTGATGACCTCAACAAGGATATTAATAGTGGAAGTGGAAAAAAAAGGGATGAATGCAAGGTAAAATTGATAGGGTTTAGTGATTGATTGTATAGATATGTTAGATGAAAAAAATCCCATGTGACCATTCTGAAGTTCTACGTATGGTTGATAGGGGACAGATGGTGGTACTCTTGACAGAGAAATCAAGAAGATCATAATTTAGGGGAAAATAAATTCAGTTCTGGACTTATTATTAAGCTTGAGGTATCAGTGAAAAATAATAAATTAATGAGTTACCTAAACCTTTTAAAATTATTCATCAGAGAATCAAAATTATGATTCAC
Source organism: Bettongia penicillata ogilbyi (assembly GCA_023548195.1). NCBI lineage: Eukaryota > Metazoa > Chordata > Mammalia > Diprotodontia > Potoroidae > Bettongia > Bettongia penicillata. The sequence continues at coordinate 2,698,729 of JAJHZJ010000229.1, forward strand.
CCATAAAGTAGGCTGTAGATGTTTCCAGAGATGACTTGTGCTTAAGAAATGACCTAGAAGATACTATAAAGGAAATCTATGATCTGAAAAGAGAGTGGGTCAATCACTTACCAAGAGAGAGAGAAAACAGATGGTCAGCCTACATGCTACATTGGTACCCATATAATGGACTTACTACAACTCCTAAAGGATCTCTGGATAGATTTCAGGTGGATTCATCAATTTGGGTGATATAAAAATTTGCAACTTTATTTTCACTAATCTCTAATTGAAATTCAAAATTTCCTTCAATTTTGAAAAAGTTTTAATATTTTATTTTTTCAATTACAAGTAAAAAAAATTTTAACTTTCATTTTTTACAATTTTGAGTTTCAATCTTCAATTATTAAAAAATGAAAACAAAACATTACATTGAGAAGGCGTTCAAAGGCTTCACGATGCCAAATGGTTCCATGACGCAAATGTGAAGATGCTCTGGCCTCATGGAACATAAATCAAACTGATTCACTAAACATGGTTTATGCGAGGTCATGTACAGGAGTCACACAAGATGTATGAATGGACTACCCTACGAACTGCTGAGGAGGGAACCTAGAGAGATAAGATACCAGATTCATTGAAAATATAAAGTACATATTGAGCAAAATAAAATCCAAATGTTTGGTATCTGGTATTCGCAAAATTTCATTCTGCATTTTTCACAATTTAAAGGGATGCACTCCAACCCTCCCACCCTTGCCCACAGTTCTAGTATTTTGGGACTTAGCAAATAAATCTAGCTTAATCTTATCCAACCATTACTCATTATGAGTTTAAAGATTTTGACATCTCAGTTGTCTTCCCACATTGAAGAATCCTTTCTTTAAATTCTCAACCCACTAGACTCATGATAGATTCCATTTGGCTAATTTAGTCCTATGGAAAATATAGATGGAAATTTTCGAGTTGTATGGCATTGATAAATGTTAGTGACATCAAATTAGCAACCTGTAAAGAATAATCGCAGTTCTACAGGATTTTAAAAATCACTTATGCCACGATCTAAGGTCTGATGTTATCTATATTTGAGAAGTCAGAGCTGGAAGGGACCTTATTTCCACCTCATTTTTGTTGAGGATAAAATGAGATATTTGTAAAGTGTGTTGCAAACCTTAAATTCCTATAGAAATATTAGATAGCTATTAGACTGTGACACCTCCTTGAGATTAGAGACTTTTTTCTTTCCTTTTTGTCTTTCTCCCCCTTTTCTTTTATCCCCAATACTTAGCACACAGTTGACCCATAATAAATGCTAGGTGGCTGACAGCCAACTAATCACCACCATACTTAACAAAAAAGAGAAACTAAACCAGGGCAAAGAAAATCAAGAAAAAATATAAATTTGACACCAATTCTTAGCATTTATTGACATTTCCATTTAAACTGCTAGGAAAGCTGTATAAATTGTAAACATGGAAACCAAATACTTGCATAAATTATTAAAAAAAAAACTACAGCAATGAGAAAACTGCAGCTATGCAAGGATAAAAACATAAATGACTAACAGGAGGGAAAAATTCAATTTCTCAACCATGTATGCATAACTGAGACTTAAAAGCCTGTTCCCTAGAAAAGGCAGGAAAATCAAGGTGTCTACTTCAAGTTGCAGTGTGGATGTTAGACTTTCCGTGCATTTATACACACAGACACATACACACACATACATACATACATATACATAAACAGTTATAACCTAAGGGTGGGGAAATAGGAAAAATCAGGAGAAAGGTCCTCGAATATCCAGGGAGAGAAATGACAAAACCCAAAACAGTTTAACTAAAAGCATTGAAAGTAGAACCATCCTTCCCACAATCTGCGCTCTGTACATCCTTGAGCTCATCTCCACATTGGAAAGGAAAATCACAGGGACCCTTTCTCATCACCTAAAGCAAGTCCCCAGTGGTCTGAACCGCTCATTTTAGTTGACCTTTAGCTTCTCCTGTGTTCCACAAGACTTTAGCTAGCCACACCTGTGAGACCAAAGTGCTATCCTGGAAACCAGACTTGAATTTGACATTTCAGTTTTCCTGCCTCTTAGAGATATAAGGCAAATCCCAGTAATGCATACCAGCCGTTTGGTGGGCATGAAAAAAAACTGTTCTCATTGTTCTAAACCGTCTGAAAAAGTGAACAAACAGTTCCATGTGGCGATGCTGACTGATATGAGACTCCAAAATGAGGGTATTCAGCTGTCATCCCTTTTTCCTTCCACCTGCCTGTGCTTAGGTAAAGGTGCCAAAGACTGACACAAAGACTCCAAAACCAGGCAAACCAGGAGAGATGGAAAAGCAGAGTCCGAGTAATCCTGAAAAATCCTTGAGTTGGTTGAATGTGCATCACATTAAGACACTTGGTTTTTCCATTGTTCTAACCAAGACATGCTCATTCCCAAAGCTGCTGCATTTAGGGTTTAATCCCATTTCCTGGAGAGTAGTACTGTCATGTGAACTTGTGATACGGTACACATTAGCAGATGTAAACACAGATTCAGGATTTTCCTGTAGGATTTAGCACGGAGTGCATGAGTCTTTGTTTAAACATCACCTTCCTCACCCAACCTCCCCCAAAAGATCATTTTCAAAACCATAAAGAAGAAAATAAACAGTATATTCCTCTTGAATTAATGATGTTTTAAGTACTGATTGTAAAGTTCTTTATCAATTCCAGGTGTAGGTACTGGACACCTTGGCATATGGAACCTTCTCACCTTTACACTATTCTTTAACGTTAGTTGAAATTTTAAACGCACACTTCAATTAACAATTTTGGGTTTAAAAATATGAAATTCAATGGGGGTTTTTTGGAATTAGGAAATATTTGTCTACACTGAAAATCTGCAGGAAAAGATGACCTCTGAAGTCCCTTCTCACTCTAAATCTATGATTCAACATGATAGCTGATTTGTCTTTCTTTGGACAAATGTGAACAAAAGAATGGTCTTTCAGAACTGCCCTGAAGGTAAGCAACGAAAAGGGTAAAACCTTTAAGTAAACTAATGTCAATGCTACAGTCAAGCTTGAGTATCCTTAAACAAATCCCAATGAGGCTTCTAACAAGCCTAGACACTCCAGTTGGAGCTAGCAGGGCTGCTGGGAGGTAAGGACTCCCATGAGGTTGAGGTTAATTTCTTTGCTCTTTGACATTTAATGAGTAACTTGTAAATTTGCAAATGCAAATTGGCATGAAAGTTAATAGCGTGATGATCCCTGGAGCAATCACTCAAGTGGCTCTGCAACTTATCTGTAAATGGGAAACTGGAAAGCTTTAAAAAAAAAAAAACAATTAATTTTACTCAGACTGGAAGCTCTATAATCTGTGCTGTGCACCATTTGTCTCACACAGATGGACAGATATGGGTGGGCAGGGAAGCCTCCCCCTCTGCTTTTCCGTACCACATGCACTAAAATCAAAACACACAGTGACTTTCAATATAAATTCAACAGAACAAAACAAAGAAGGCTTTCGGTACTTGTACCATAGATGAACATTCAGAAAGCACATTCCCTTCTCTTTGCGGCCCCCATAGTCATTTATGCACTCAATTTACATGCTAGGTTTTTTTTTTCCCCTTCATGACTGAATTCTTAGGTAACTTATTGACTGCAGAAAGCAGAGGTTGTTATTTTCCTTCTGCAACACTTATCCTGTTTTTAGTTTTCCATCACCTTGGATCAACCCACCACATCACTGACCTCTAAACAATAAACCTGAGTTATGTCCACCTTATCTTCACGCCTTACACATACCCTGTTGTCAATTCCTGTTGCTTTCGCCTTCAAACCATTTCAAGAATCTGACTCCTTTCTTCATAGATCTGTAGTCACCACCTTGGTGGCATCTGGGATTATTCTTGGGTGGAATACTACAACCTTTTTCTAAAAGAAGTCTTTAAGGTTTCCTCTCTCCTATTGATCCTTAATATTGTTGTTCATCTTATCTTTTTCTATCACTCTGAACAATGTCACCTTTCTCCTCAGAGATCTTTCATGTTTTTCCCCACTCTATTTTGGGATCAAGTTACTCAACCTGTATCAAAACCCAGTCTCACTTCACCTCATTTCTGGCAATCTCATGATTTACTTTATTCACTCCCTGAATTAATTTGCTAACCCATTCCCATCATCTTTTAAACTGCTTATGAAATCTCTCTTCTGTGATGGCTTCTGTTTCTAACTAGAGGGATACACAGCCATCACCCATGGATCAAACTAGATAAGTCAGTATCTTAGATTTCTCATTAATGATTGACTAATAATGTGCACTTCATCCTTTTTGTAACTGATTTTGATGAGCCACTTAATGCTTGTGTTTTAACAAGCCTTATTAGTTGTTTTCCTCATCTTTTGATCTGCCATGTCAGCATGGTCTGTATCCACTGTGGAGAGATGTTTAACATATATGTCTTCATGTGGAAGAGGGCAAATGAAGTGATGTTAAAGTATAGTAAGAGAGAAAGAGAAAATGATCAAATATACTTGAACTTACAATCAAGTGAGTTCATTCACTTATGAATCAATGATCACCTCATTATCCATTCCTGTACATTTTTATATTTGAATAACACTTCATACTTTTTCAAAGTCCTTTTAGTTTATAAGCTGTATTTGATTAATGGAAATATTGAGGTTCAGAGATCAGAAGTGACTTGCCTACAGCACACACTGTGAGTTGATACAACTAGGACCAGAACCAGATGTCTTGACTTCTATTACAATGATGAGTATCTGGGGAGAGAGAGAGGCAATCATTGCCCCAATAAACATTCCTCCCAAATTTTTCTCCCAATTGATAATTTGGATCACCAGTATTGTATTATCACTGTGTTATTATTGTATTATCACTGATAATACAATTTGATATTTTAAAATATTAAACAGAAATTAGAGCATCCTGTTTACTTCAATTTTACAATCAGCAAAGGGGAAAATAGGATCTCAAAGCCCCAAATATGTATCAACATACAGTGCTTTCCGTGAAAGCCCCAAGTGAGCAAGAGTCAGTGATAGCTCTGTGTCTACCAATGTCTTTGCTTTAATTTTGGTGACACACAAGAGGCTCTGTTGCTGAAGGGTTTTTAGCAGAAATGAATGCAAGCTGGTTCCATATTATAATAAGCAGGAAACTACAAAAGGTAACTGTTTATCTGGCTGGCTTATTGTATCACATGACAAACAGATAAATATTTTCTTTGGTCTTGAATTAAAAAAAAAAAGTTTCAAAAATGGATGCAGAGACAGAATCTCATTTTGACAAAAATGAAGGCCATTCAAATTGCTATGCTGCATTTCTTTAAAATGGAAGCCGTGTACAGGAGAGACTTATGTCTGGAGGACAAGGAGGATGGTGAATAACTTCAGGGTCATGCCATTTGAGGGTGAGCTGAAGGAACTAGGGATGTTTAGGGTTATTCTCAAGGATGTGAGGAGATGTCATGAAAAAAGAGGGTTTAGACTTGTGTTATTTGGCCCCAAAGGGTAGAACTATAAGCAACTTGCAAAAGGTTAATTTTGGCTTCATGTAATGAAAACTTTCTAACAATTAGAGCTATCCACAAGGAAAATGAGTTGCTTTGGGAGGTGGTGGGTTTCCCCTTCGCTGAAGGGCTTCATGTAGAAGCTGGACATAGAAGAGATTCTTGCCAGGTGTGGACTGGACCAACGGTCACTGAAGTTTCTTCCAAGTTTGAGATGCTCTGATTGATTTTTTCTATTGTTTGTTCAAATGAGCAAATGTACACACTACAAAAGATAGCTGGGAGAAGAGGGAAGCCTAAATGTATCCCTTCTACTGTCACCACATTGCAATACTCTTAATAAAATTCAACAATAAATACTGCAAAACAAATTCTGCTGCTAATGAATTTTCTTTCCCAGGAAGCAATTGTTTCTAAGCTGTTTACACCCTCTGGTTGCCATCAAGTACGTATGACCCTTCAACTCTACTCACGTTTTTGAATTCAAATGCTTCAATCAAACCACCTTAATTTTAAAAGCAATTTGAAATGATTACTAGACCATTTAGAATTCTCACTTAGAAATTCCTGAAGGTCCAGGGTAACAGGTAAACTTTATTTTAAGGGACAATCCTCACTAGCTAAAAACGACACTTTCTAATGACAAGGTTAAGCAAGACTTAGAGTAAGCAGAGAAACCTCTTTCCCATCTTTTTCACAGTGAGAATAAGGTGGGAAGCATCACAGAATTGAGAGATGTAAGGAATCTTTAAGATCATCTAAGGTTTCTTAATCTTTTTTTTGTGACATGGACCTCTGACAAAGTTTATCAGCACTTTCTGAGAATGATGTTTGTAAATAATTGAAGGAAATGCTCAATTTTAGGTAGTGAAAAGAAAGATGTAATTTTTTTTACCCATCCAGATTCATGGACCCTCTGAAATCTAGCCTTAGACCCTTGGGAATAAGGGAAGGAGGAGGGAATAAGTATTTATTAAGCACCTACTAGTGCTAGGTAGGTACTGTGCCAAGCACTTTACAAATATTATCTCATTTGCTTCTCAAAACAACCCTGGGAGGTTAAGTGACTTGCCTGGAGTCACATAGTTAGCAAATGTCTGAGGCTGGATTTGAACTCGGGTCTTCCTGACTCAAGGCACTGTGCTACCTAAGTGGCAACACATGAATCTTACATTAAGAACCCCTGATCTAGTCTGACCCCTTTATTTTACAGTTGAGAAAAATGAAATGTGATTAATTCACAAAAGAAAAAGTAAGCTTCTAATGAGAACTTATTTTTATTGTTTTTGGTGTTCTTAGAAACTGACTTGAATTTTTAATCTTCAAAATCTGCCTTACACATAGTAGGTACTTTAATAAAACCTTGCTGAATTCAATCTATAACTCTGTTCCTTTGTCTGTACGGTCAAACATCTAAGTAGGCGACAGAGGACACTACCTTGTGTTTCTCCAATTTACTGTGCTCAACTGCAAGAATGTGTGCTATTGCAGCAAGTTACCTGATGGCCCTAACATTATGTGTCTTTAAAAAACAGGGATGTTTGGGCCATCAATTCCTCATCCTTAGGTTCAAGTATCAGCCCCAAGCTGTACAGGAAATTTTTCAATTTTTCCCTGACCAAAACAATGCACAAACAAGCCAGGAAATAGGTCAAATTTTCTGGGTCCCAAGGAGCTTTTTTCTTTGTCCAATTCACGACAGAGAAGTTGGGCTGACTTTGGGTCATTTTCCTACCCCTGTCATGCTAGAACCATGATTTCTAGCACGGTACCCATTTCAACAAAATATTTAAGAAAACCTAAAAAACAAAAACCAACCAAAACAATTTGGGATGTCCTGGGTTTCACTGTATCTCAAACAAAACAAAACTTTACTTAGGTGGAATCAAAGGATTTAGAGTTAGAAAGCATAGCAGAGGTCACAAATGGTCCAAGCCCTTATGGTAAAGAGGAAGAAATGAGGCCTGAAGACGTGTGAAGTGACTTGTTCTGGTTCACAAAAAAAGGAATAATCCTTGACAAAGGAGGGATTGGAACCCAGGGCCTCTGACTCCCAATCTTAGGAATTTGTGAACTCTAAATCAACAGTGAGATGTAGGACAACGGTGAGGTGCCAAATGAGTTAAAATGCTTCACTACATAGAAACGAATTTTACAATGAATGCAATTAACATGGGATTCTACCAATAACTGAAAAGACTTGATTTAGAAAAAAAAATGAAGTACATATAAATATGAATTTAAATCTAGTCCATGACAAGATCTTCACTAACCAAATAAATAGTAACCTTTTTTTTTTTAAAAGGGAGGTTTTCCTTTCCTGCAGACAATGAAGTCTTTCAATACATCCTTGAAATAAATGGCCATGATTTCATTTCACAGAAAGGTCAAGGAACACTTAGAGCAGCAGCACCAGAAGACAAGAAGGAGGCATGCAGAGGACAGGTTTGTTTGGAATCATCCGGCACTTAAGAGCTTCCGCGTTTTGGTTTCTTACTACTCATTCACTTTTTCCCTCTCTTCTCTGGACAGTCCTATTATGCTTATCGTTAGTACTACTATTACAATGAGTTTTTATGGAGAAGGGGAAAAAAAATCAAGTTTTTAACCAAATGTCTTTGAATTCTTTTTCCCCCAGAAAACAAAGCAGCAACTTGATCATACTTATCATAACTACAAAGCCTTATAATGAAAAAATGCTTGATTCCTTTAATCCCTTAATTAGTCTACAGATTTCAATCACTTTTCCTTAAATAGTCTAATTTGGGAATTTTATCATCTTGATTTGCTGTTGTTTTTGGTGGAGTGTTGCTTTTGACCTAAAACGTAGCAGTTGGCTGAATCCAAGTGGTCATGAAATGGCCAACATATTAAACAGGTTTACAAACTGTAAAGTGGTAACTTGTGGCATCTTCTGTCTTTAAAACTTGCTGTTTTCCCTCCCCCACCCTCCCCCAAGACACACACATTGGTATCTCGTCCAGTAGAAGTTCACCCCTTTTATAAAACAACAACTCAGTTGGCTTCCTTTTAGTCTTACTTCCATAGGAAGCAGATACTTGGCAAATTTGCAAGGGAAGGATGGATCAGCTATGGAAGTTCTGTACTGTGGCCTGTTTCTGGGAGAGTCGAAGGAGCTCCTCTCGTATGGCTTTGATGAGAGAAGCAGAAGAGTGCCCTGGCTGGAGGTCTTCTGTAGAACTGGTGTTGTTGTAGCACAGCCCTGGCCCTTGGAGGCTCCTGTGGGGGAGGTGAGTAGGTGGTGCAGAGGGCTCTCTACCTGAAGTCCTTGGCACCTGAAATAATGGTGAAGAAGAATACTCTTGGTGTCCAAGCCCATGAGCCTAAAAAACACAGCAAAAATTACTGTACTTTTGAAGAATAATGACCACAAAACAAAACCATTAAAGGTACAACAAATTTTCTTTCCATTAACTTTCCCCCCATTCCCCAATCTCTAACTCGGATTCAGTCAGGTCAGTTTTCATTCTTATCTCCCCGACCCCTTTATCTAAAGCTGATGGGAGTGGGTATGGCAGCAATGGTAGCCTTCCCACCAGGGAAAGTATGAGTATGTCAATGTGAGGTGACAGGAAGGCAGAACCCTTTGGGATAGGGATGGATATGCCCAGAGATGAACTGAGGAAGCAGGAAAAGTTACTTTCACAAACAATTGTGAAACATTCAAGATCTCTAATCAATGTAATGACCAATCATGATTCCAGGGGAATGCCAATGAAGTATGCACCTACCCTTGCTGAAGAGAGGTGATGGATTCAAGACATAGGATGAGACCTACCTTTCGGGACTCTAGACAATAAGGGAATGTTTTATTTGACTATGCATAATTGTTATAAGGATTCTACTTCTCATTTTTTTTCCAATGGGGGTGGGCAAAGAGGAAGAGAAAACAAATAATTATTAATTTTAAAATAAATTAAATATTAAAAGTTACTCTCCCTAGTGTACTGTATGTGTACATGCATGTATAAATTTTTAAGTATTATTTTAAAAAATATTTAACTTGGACCTGTAATTTTATCAGTGTAGGAAGCTTCCAGGGAGGAACATCCCTTACCAATGTAGGACAATAATCCTTCTGAAAATACTCAGAGAGTTAATTGCTTGGGTCACTGAGAAGTTAAGTCACTTGCCCAAAGTCACACAGTCAGTATGTGTCAGAGATGGGACCTGAACTCCCTAACATACCATTAACAGTATTAAAGCTGGGAGGAGTCAAGTAAATGCTCATGTAAATGACTTAGGCATTGAGCAAAATGGCACAAGAGTTGAGGGGGGTTTCTTATTCAGTCTAGGAGTTGATAGGGAATAAAGTCAAACACAGAGTAGCAGCAGGGGTAGAGTAGCAATGATTGCACTTGAGGTGAGAAAAGGAGCAAGACATGGTTGTGAGAAAAATATTGGAAATAAGCAAAAAACAAAAACAAAAAAAAACCCCAAAACAACCAAAAAAAGACATAGAGAGAGAGTTTCAAAAATCTTGCTCTTTGTAGATCATCTATGGAAAAGAGTGATATGAGCTAAAAACAAAAATAAAATACCGCAATACATTTGCTAACATTTGTGCTTTGTAGATAAGTCAACATGTTGGTTTAACAAGAACTGGTAGTATTATTTAGACATCTGTTACAGTACCTAATTAAAATAGTTCTTTCTAGATGTGTACAAATTCAAGAGGGTCAAACAACAATTTCAGTGGTTCTGCAATAAATTATTGATCTAGTATTTCAGAGGACAATAAATATGCCCCTGAGCTCAGAGAAAGGATGCCCATAAAAGAAAAATGCAAGGCATAGGTCAAGTCTACTTATGACCCACCGAGGAGACATTAAAATTTCCTTCATTGTAATTAGAATATAGAGTTTGGAAAACTTTTAATTTGTGTGTCAAGGAATTAGAATTCCAGAGGCAATATAACTTTCTCTACCAGTGTTAGTCTAGAGTTCCTTTCTTAAGAATTCATAGTTCCGGAGTTGCTCAGAACACTGAGAAGTTAAATGATTGATATGCCAGGGTCACATACAGTCAGAACGTGTCAGCTGTGAGACTGAGTTCTGGTCTTCCAGCCTTCTAGGCCAGCCCTAAAGGAATTTTTGCCCTAAGGCCCTACTAAATGGTTGACTGCCTCTCCTTGAACAACATTTCAGGAAAGTTTTACCCATGGTTCACTTAATGCCCTCCTCCTCGTAGCTTTGCCAAAATCCTTCACTTCCGTTCACCCTAGGCAAAGATACTGGAGTGGTTTGCCCTTTCCTTCTTCAGTTCCAATATTTTTTTACACATGAGGCAACTGAGGCAAACAGGGTTAAGTGACTTCCCTGGTGTCACACAGCTAATAAATGTCTGAGGCCATATTTTAATTCTGGTCTTCCTGACTCCAGGCCCATTGCTCCATGCACTTAACCACCTAGTTGCCTTCCACGAGACAAAATCATGTTATTTATGGAATGATGTTCCTTTAACCATATATCACAAATGCAAAATACTTTTTTTTAAACAAGGCAAAGTACTAAAACCCATATAGCTGACATCTGACATCTACTTTAAGACATTCTAGAGAAGAAAAAACATTCTAAAGGTAACTTTCCTATCCCTGAATAAGATTTGGGATATAATCAAAGGAACCATAGATTTTAAGTCAAAGGACTAAGGACTTCAATAATGATAACAAAATTTTAGAGAAAAAGAACTCTGAAAGACTTTAACACTCTGATCAACACACTGATAAGTCACAAGTCCAAAAGAACAAAGATGAATTACAACTTTCAACTCCTTACCAAGAGATTAGAATAAAGAACTTAAAATGCAGAGATACGCATTTTTCAAACATGACTAAAGTGGGAATTTGTTTTTTCCAGACTAGATAAGTACATATTGACGAGCTGGTTTTTAAAAAATTTGCTCAATATGGGGTGGGAAAGGAATGAAAGGAACAGAGCTATTTATAAAAATCCTTGTTATTTGAAAAAAAATTTAAGCATCATTTAAAAAAACAAAGTCAAAGAACCTGAATTCAAACTCTAGCTCAACTATTTACCACCAAGGCAAACTTCAACAAGCTGATCAATAGCTCTGGACCTCTTTTTCCTCACCCATAAAACAATGTTAATAAATAAAAAATAAATATAAAATTATTATATTAAAATTTAATTTAATAAAAATGCTAATCATAATATTCCTTCCAGTTCTAAATCCTTCCCTTAGTGGGACTGGGAATTATGGATATGAAATGTTGCTGATGCTGGCATATAGAACATTTTCATTGGTTTTGCATGTTTTTTTCTTTGCTGCAAGGAAAGGTTTATTACTGGGAGAAGGGGCATACCCAGAAATGACTATAATATACAAACAAAAGGCATCAATAAAGTTTTTTTTAATGAATCTTCTGCTGCAAATATCTCAAGCATTTTGTTTGCTCAAGTGTAGAATTATAGCCCATGCAATCTAATTCCTTCATGTTACAAATGAAAAAAACTAAAGTCTCAAAAAACTTATGTGATATGATCAAGATCATGCACAAGGTACATTCATTGTATATTAAATTAACTGAAGTTCTGTCATAATGTCAAAGACAAATCCAAAAGGTTAAAAAAATTTTTTTCCACTTAAATTTTTTCCCTTTCACCCAGGCAGCCCCCTCAGTGACAGAAGAGAGAATTTTTTTAGAAAAACCGATGAGGGAATTTGCAGAAAGTACCTGTGTCAACATAATATATGGTCAGCCTTCACATATTAGCTAAATTTCCTCTCAAGGGTGAGAAGCTACCTGCTTATGAAACCAATGAAGAGGGTAAATATCTCAAAATTAGCTTGCTATTTGAAATGCTTCAAATGTCACTTAGTGAGGCATCACTAGAGAGAATGTTGTTGGGTTTTTTTTAAAAACCACTACAAATTACATATAGCCATTAATGCAGGCATATAAGATAATATATTTAAATAGTTATGATTTCAAAGATGAACTCTAGGCATTTATCATACAAGTATCACCTGAAGGTCCACTTGGACTAACTCTGGTCACGTCTTCTAACTGTGAGTGTACCCCAAAGCTCAGTCCTGGTCCTTCTTTTCCATTCTCTCGACACACTCACTAGTAACCTTCATTAGCTCCCAAAGGTTCTGTCATCACTTCTGTGCAGACAACTCTCAAATTTCCATACATAGCACAAGTCTCTGGCCCGAGCTCCAAGCCAACATCATCAACTGTCTGTTGGACATTTCTAACCAGATAGCCTATAAGTATCTCAAACATGGTGTGTCCAAAGCAGAAATTGTGATCTTTCTTCCAAAAGCCATGTGCTTTCCTAATTTCCCTATTTCTGATAGGAGCACCACTAACTTTCTAGTCTCCTAGGTTGGAAACCTTGGTACCAGATCTCAGCTCCTCACACTCCATTACCCCACATATCTAAGTCAGTTGCCAACTATTTCCATTTCTACCTTCTCATCTCTGACATCCATCCCCTTCTTTCCTGTCATACAACCATCACTCTAGCTCCATCTTTCATCACCTCTTGCCTTGTCTAATGTGAAAGTTGTTATTTGATGTCCCTGCCTCAATCAAGTCTCTCCCTCTCCAATCTACTATACCGCCAACAAATTGACTTACTGTGATGTATACAAAGTTCCAGAGACATAGTTTCTGAGTAATTAATTGTTTTATTAATTATGTTAATGAATAATTTACAAAAGGATGGTCATTGAGCTGTCTCTCCTTAACCAAAGACTGCACGGAACCCACTCAATGTTTATATGCCTTTGGAAGAGAAGGTGTTCCCAACAGGTATCAATCAACTCTGATTACCCAATTAATGAGAGAATGAATATTATAATGAGAGGTGGGTTTATTCTAATGAGGGATTAGGTGATGTGACTCTGATCACTCAGTCTTGGTCAAAGAGACTTATTGCTTCCCATACCACCCAGACTTATCTGACTAAAACACAATGGGCTGGAATCCACCAATTCACCTAAATCAGAATTTCTTTACTTTTTGATCAGATCTAAGTTTTCCATCTCATTATCTGCCCTTCCTTTCAAAGGTTGCCTGAATATCCTACAGGGGCTGATTTCTGAATGAGGAAATTGAAAAGAAGAAAAATCTTAGCCCTAATTTAATTATTAAGATATCAATTATGTAATAACAAATATACACAAATAATATATTAATATGTCATTATAGTAATTATATTAATTATTGATACAATATAATTAGTATATTAATCATTAATATAAGAGAGAAATAATAATTTCTCTCATTTCCTAAAGCACAGATCTAATTATGCCACTTTCAATAAACTATACCTACTATTTACTGCTTCTAGGATCAAATATATTCTCCCTCATTTAAAGCTTTTTCATGACCTGTTCATTTATTTCTAGTCTTCTCACACCTTACTCTCCTCCACTCCCCTATCCCCTAGCCACATTGGCCTATTTGATGTTCCTTGAACAAGACCCTCCATCTCCTTTCTTTGGGGCTTTGCAATGGCTGTCCCACATACCTGGAAGGCTTACCCTCTTCACCTCTACCTCTTAGAGCCCTTGGTTTCCTTCAAGTCTCAGCTCAAGGGCTATCTTCTGCAGAAGGTACCTCCAGCTCCCATCCCTCACCTTTGGCTGCTACTATCTCCCCATCCAAGGTTACATAACGTTACATTATGTTTGCATGTATTCTGTATAGAAAATTCTATATGTATGTGTCTTCCCCATTAATAATGATTATTAATAACAATAGCTAGATTTACATAGCACTGTAAGGTTTTCAAAGCACTTCGCAAGTTTTTCATTTGACCATCACAGAAATCCTGTGAAGTAGGTGCCCTAGTCACACAGTCACATAGTAAGTGTCTCAGGCTGGATTTGAACTCAGCTCCTGCTGACTCCAAGTCTAGCTCTATCCACTGTGATATTAAAACCTTAAGCTCTTTGAGGGTTGGAACGATTTTGTCTTTGTCTTTGTATCCCCAGCTTCACATGGGACCTGATGTAAAGTGCTTACTAATGACTGCTGACATTAATTGATTGTGGTCTAACATCTGTTTCAAAGAAAATAGCACATTCTGTCAAAGGGAACAGAAATTAAAATAATTTTCCTCCCACTCTTGACTTTATGATTTTTTAATTAAAACCTATAATTTGAACATGGTGTAAGGGGACACAAAACAGACTTAACACTATTACTACTTTATCAAACTTTATTTTATACTAATAATATACTTTAACATTTTTCCTCAGTTTTTAGGTATAACTTCTGCTGTTTTCTTTTACATTATTAATGGCATTACCTTTACATCACAATGTAAACAGCTTAGATTTTATAGTTTTATTGGGATAGGTTCAATTCTGTATTTGTCTATTTGCTGAGAAGATTGCTCATAATAGAAAATGACTGTAGAACTTGTTTCCTTTTGAAGGAACAAGGAAGAAAATAGACAAGAGAAGGAAAAAACAAAGCAAGACAACAAAATGACTGAGGAAAAGTGGAAAGGAGAGTCCAAAGATAACTAAATGATATCAGAGGTTTTAATAAGGATTCAAACACAAACTACTCACAGCATCTCTCCTCCCAGATTCATCTTCTCCATGATAGGAGGGCCATCCTGGCCCACTATACTGGCCTGTTCTGCTGGATGGAATCTCTACAGGCTGGGCCCCGAGTCTACTGGCAATGCCCACCTGTGTGAGATGCTGCATCTGCGAACCTGAAGAACAAACACCTTTGTCAATACTGATTATCATGGCAACTCAGCAAGTCACAAGAACTTTACAAGATGTATAATACTTTCAGTCATCGCTTACTAGGTAGACATGGAAACACCCAGGCTTAGAAGGCAGACAGTGATAACTGATATTTCTGTCCTATAAAAAAATTGAATTTCTATTTCAATAAACTCCTGCTCCAGTGTCTCCTCCCTGTAGTACAGAGGTGACTCTGAACCTCCAAAGCCTATGCTTGCAGATAGCATGCTCTTGGAAGGCACTACTAATCTGAGAATTAATTAAATCCAATTAAATGTGGATGTTCAGCACCAGAGGCTGGCCATAGCAACTCCAAAAGACTTGCTAGTAAGTCAAAGAAAAGGTGCAATCTGTATTGGTGAAGGGTGTAACCATATTAAAGAGGCCACTTATCAGTGAAGTAGTGAAACCAGTCACTCCAACTATCTATGACTATTAAGGGATAGCTAGGTTTGAATCTCTTGGAAGCAGGACAGAGGATCCACCTGGAGGAAGTTACAGATCCCTGAAGTATGGCACAAGCACCAAAAAGAGAAACTAGGGTACTAAAAAGAAAAAGACTTGTCCAAAAAGGTCACAAAAGTCAAAGGCAGCACAGGCATAGTTTACAGAACCTGTGAGACATGAGTGCATGCTGGACCATGATTTCTCCAAAGTTTTACATTCAGTACATTTTCAGAGTAATTAATTCATTTCAAGTAATAAGGCAACAATAAATTCAAATAAAATAACAAAGCAATAATCAAAATTTCAAGTAATAATGTTTTTCTAAAATGCTAATTTATTCATCTGTGATAGCATTTACACTGGGACAGAAATGATCTCTGAGCCTGGGATGTGTGTGTGTGTGAGCGTGAGGGTGTGTGTGTGTGTGTGTGTGTGTGTGTGTGTGTGTGTGTGTGTGTGTGTGTGTGTGTGTGTGTGTGTGTGTGTGTGTGTGTGTGTGTGTGTGTGTGTGTGTGTGTGTGTGTGTGTGTGTGTGTGTGTATGTTTTGTTTTATCGTTCTTTTGGACAAAACTAACTCAGGTCCTCAATCAATAATTACTAACCCTGAACGTTGCTTGGGAAGAAGAATATTTGGGGTGGGGTGGCAGATTGTGGGGGAATATTCATAAGAAGGGAAAGCTATAATTAATTTAAAAAAACCCACCTGGAAATGATCTCCCAAAAAAATCAAGAAACAAACTGACAGATTAAAGAGAAGAGAAAATGCTCTTCCATCAAGGCAAAGTGTCAGTTTTCAGATGACCAAAAGGCCATTAAAAACAAAGCATGAGAAGGCACAGAAAGTACAGACAGTAACAGCTCAGAACATGAAAGATTGCTATGTATTCCATAATAGGGGAAGGGATTGTCTCCTTTTTTTCTTCTGCTCCTTTTCTGAAAACAAGTGCTCTGTGTACTCCTTTGAGGAGGACACCAAGTCCAGAAAAGAACTATCACATTAATTATTTCTTTGTCAAGTTTTTCTCCACTTCTGAAAAATTGACATAAAATTAGATTATGGAATATAAATTCCTTAAAGTTGGGTGAGATGTTTGTAAAAAACATCTAGAACTGAGTTCAATTAGTAAGTCTGTAATTATAGGTGACCCTGAGTTTTCAAAGGCTATGCCAACACAGCACAACCTCTAGCAGGTCTCATCTTGATGGAAAGCTTTTGAGTATAGGTTTGGAGACAAACTTTGGGTTCATTGTCTAGTGAGCAATCTAGCTAAATTCAAAAAACCATCCCAGGTAAGAATCAGGGAATCAGAGATTGGCCATAACTCATAAAGGCAGTCTACTAAGCCTTAGTAAAACCCATATGGAGTTTTAAGAAGTTTAAGAAGTCAGGAGTGGAAAAAGTTTAAGAAGCCCTGTGCTAAGGAAGAGTGGAATTGTGTTCTGTGTTATGTTTCTAAGTTAATAGGATTATTTTAGATTCATAAATAGTGTTAGCATTTCATTTGAAACTGCATCTATTTTTATTTTTCCAAAAATATCTACTTTTTCTTTTTAATAGCTTCAAAATGTTCTGAAATTTTATATTTCTAACTATATTTGAAGCATATTCTTTTTCAATATTGCAATTTTGACTTTTCTTTCTTCCAAATATTTCTTCCAAGTGTAAGGAAATGATTTTCAGAAATAAAAGAAACTTAAGAATGGAGGGAAAAAAGAAAGGTTATGTGTAAAGATTTAAGTGGATTGATGGGCTACAAAATATTAGGAAGACTATATATGCTAATTTGTCAGACCTAAGTTCTGGAGCACATGGTTTCACTGGCTCTTTAAGAATGGCCTGAGAAGTACATTAAATATACTTATTACTAGGATTTGGGGTGGGAGGAAAAAGGAACCAGAGTAAAATTTTCCTCCTTAACAATGATCATTTACTATCTGTACCACACCATATCTTCTGCCTTGACCTTACAAGAGAGCTAGAATGAGCAAAAAAGAGAAGAAAAAAATGGAAAGAAGAGTAAAGGGGAGAAAGGAGGAGAAAAGAAGGAATGAACAGCAAGAAAAAAGAGGGATTACATAAAGAGAAATCAGGAAAGGTGTCCTGGTGAGATTAACACTTTCTCAGGAACTGGAAGTCTTATGAAAGACACTAAATGACAACCACTTCTCTCCATTTTTCTTTTCTCATCTCCCCCAACCCATACCTTAAAAACTACTTTTCATAAACTTAAAAAAAAACCAAACCCAAATCCCAAACTTAAGAAAACCAAATCCTTCCTACTTCCTTCTTAAACAAAGAAATGAGCTGTGAATTGATCTGAGCATTCTAGAAAGCAACTTGGACCCATGCCCCAGAAGGTACTAAATTGTACTTACCCTTTGACCCAGTTACACTACTACTAAATCTAGACCTCAAAGAGATTAAATAAAGAGGAAAAGGACTTATGTGTATGAAAAAAAATTTGTAGCACCTCTTTTCATGGAATTCCAAAATGAGAAACTAAGGAGGTGTCCACCAATTGGGGAACAGCTAAAGAAATTTTGGAAATTCCAATGTAATGGAATATTACCGTGCCATAACAAATAACAGAATGTACAGTTTCAGAGGAACTGGGAACATTTCTATGAACTGATACAGAGTAAAGTAAGCAAAATTAAGAGAATATGTTAACAACAACACAGAGAAAAACAGGTCCGAAAGACTTTAGAACTCTCCAGAGGACTAAAAACTAAACACAGCACTCTTCTTCTACCAGAGACATGCTGAACTTAAAGGCAAAATGAGACAAACTTTTTAGATATGGTCAATGGGAAATTAAGATGGCCATTTCTGAATAATACTGGACAATTACAGAGGACTTCTTCTGAGAAGAAAAAAGTGGATGTCCCAGAAAACTGAAGACAAGTGGTTTGAGCAAAAACCTTTTAACACATATACCTGAAGTACCTCCAACAGGCCGGGGTCGAGCCACAGATGGTATCTCTTCCGGATAGATCCCTCGGGTGGCAAATGCTGCTTCAGCTGATGACTGGGTATGTTGTGACTCAGGTGGTAACAGTTCTGAGGACTGGAGCAAACCAGGACCAAAACTTGGTCTGAGGGAAAAAAAAACAGTTTGATGTCAAATGGTACATCTTCATCCTGCCTCTGATAATTTCATCATATTCCCCCCTTCCCCTTAAATAAGAAGACTCACTGGAAAAATAAAAAATTGATCACCAAAAGCCTTTACAGAAAAAAGTTGCATGATATATGTGAAGATTGCTTCTGCTTTTGGAGATCCTAACTGCTAGGAAGTTTCTCCTTTACATCAAGATGAAATCTGCCTCTCCAAAGATCCTCTCACTGCACCTGGTGCTACTTTTGTGGTCCAACAGAATGAAGCTAAGGTCTCTAAGCCCTCTTTCAAATGATAGTCTTTCAACTACCTGAAGTCTGCTACTGGCACCCCCTGAATCTTCTTTTATTCATGCTAGTCATGGTTAGCTTGTTAATAATTAGGTACACTGTAAGAAACTCTAAAAGAATGAGATAAAGATAACCTAATGGTTGGTTCCAGAGTTAATGACAAGACAATAGTTTATTGGATAGGGAAATGACATGGTTAGACCTGTGTTTTTTTTTAATTAATTTGTTTTCAATTTTCTACAATCATTTCCATAAGTCTTAAATTTTCTTTCCCATCCTTTCCCTACTCTCCCCAAGATGGCATACAATCTTATATGGGTTCTACACATACATTCTTCACATTAGTCATGTTGCATAGAAGAATTAAAATGAATGGGAGAAACCATGAGAAAAAACAAAATAAAACAAAACATAACGCAAGAGATAATAGTCTGCTTCATTCTGTGTTCTGATTCCATGGTTCTTTCTCTGGATTTGGATGGCATTTTGCCTCGAGTCCTTTGGGAATATTTTAGGTCCTTGGTTTTCTGTGAAGGGCTTAGTCTATCAGAAACAGTCCTTGCACACTGTGGCTGTTAATGTGTACAGTGTTCTCCTGGTTCTGCTCATTTCACTCAGCATTGGTTCATCAGTTCCAGGCCTCCTGTTCACCATTTCTTACAGCACAACAGTATTCCATTATATTCACATACCACACCTTGCTCAGCCATTCCCCAATGGATGGGCATGCCCTCAATTTCCCATTCTTGGCCACCACAAAGAGAGCTTCTGTCCATGTGGGACCTTTTCCATTTTTATGATCTCTTTGGGACACGGTCCTAGAAGTGCTGGGTCGAAGGGTTAGTTCTGTATTTTAGGAAAAGTACTTTGGCAGATGGACTTGGAGTAGGGTAATGTTCTAAGACTGAAGGCTAACTGATTAGGAGAGGGGTAACAGCATAAACCAACAGGGCCATGGCTCCACCCAAGGAATAAGTGATCCACCAACTTAAGGGTAGGAAGATGAGTTATACAATCTACTCTCCAGAGATAAGAGATAAAAGAGTAAAGAAAAGGCTTCTAAATCAGTTTTCAAATGTACATGAATGTCATTAAAAAAAGCATTAGAAGGAAGAGAAATTGCAGAATTTAATGACTGTTCAGAAAATGAGAATGATGGATGTTCTACATGAGTATTTTCTCAGTTCCTTTTCTTTTTTCAGTTTCTTATATAACCATAATCACTCCCTTCAACACTTCTACTCAATACACTCCCATACTGTCCTTCCCTGATCTTGGGCTCTTCTGGTGGGAGAGATAGACTCTAACCCACCTCACAACTGCGCAGGCAAATTAACCTCCACCCTCAGCAACCCTACACTCTAGCTCCCATCAGAACAAAGAGTTCTTTGCTCTAGGCAGCCAATGACTAGTGAGTTAGGCACTCCCTCCCCACTCCCCTGAACAACCACACACATACACTTCACATTTTTGGTGGAAAAAAGAGAGAATAGTAGCATCATCATCTTTCAAATCTCTCAGATTCTCAATCTCCTTATCCTTGACTTCTCATTCAACTGAAGCTGCCTCTTCAGTTACCAATGTTCTCTTCGTTGCCAAATCTGATCATCTTTTCTCAGTCTCCAACCTTCTTAACCTCTTTGAAGCATTTGAAATTGTTGATAACCCTCTCATCCTGCATAGTTACTTTCTCCTCTATGAGTTGTTGTGACATTGTTCTGCAGGTTTTCCTCCTACATGTCTGACTATGATTCCTCACTCTCCATTGCAACAGCAGCATTCGTATCATGCCCTTCTAAACGTGAGTGTATCCCAAGGTTTTGTCCTGGACCCTCCTCTCTGAACACTCTCTCACCTAGTTACCTCATCAAAGATGTCTTCCAGATCTATAAATTCAGCCCTAGTCTCTTTCCTGAACTCCAGTTCCATATAACAAATTGCCTATTAGATATTTCAGACTATATGAGCTATAGACATCTCAAACTCAATGTCTAAAATAGAACTCTTTACCTTCCCCTCAAAAATTCACCCCAATTCCAAACTCCCCTATTTCTGTGGAATATACACTTGTTTTCCTTTTGAGTTACCCAGGTTTGCAACTTTGGCATGGTCTTTAAGCCGTCACTCCATATATCCAATCAGTTTTGTGTGTGTGTGTGTGTGTGTGTGTATATATATATAAAATCATTTCTACCTCTATACTGGCACATGCATCTCCTTTGCTATTCTCACATAGCAATTATTCTAATTTAAGATTTCATTATGTTTTGCCTGAACTATTTCAATAGTCTCCTAACAGATTTCACTAGCTGGTAAAGTGCTATTATTAAACAGGTCTAATTATGACTTCCCATAACTCTACTGAATCCCTATTAACTATGACCAAACATTTTTACATCTTTATCTCATGCTTTTAAAATCTCTAGTCCTGTGTTTTATAAGGTATGTAATTACTAACACAATAGTATAATTAATAAATATATTATTATATATTATAGTCATGTTATAATAATTGATATAATTAATAAAGTAAATACACATATATTGTGAGAGTGTGTTCCAAAGCTTTTTTTTTTTTTAACTGATATGGGGGGGGGGGCAAGAAAGTTTGTTAATCACTGCCCTGGAATACCTCCAACTTTTTTAACTGTGGTGCCCAGAACTGAACATAATATCTCCAGTGCAGGGGTGGATCTCAGCAGAGGACAGGGGGATTATTATTGCCCTAATTCTACGTACCATGTCTCTTAATGCAGTCTAAGATTACATTTGCTATTTGGATGCTATGTTACTCAGCTAACTCGTATCGAGTTTATAAAAACTCCAACATCTTTTTCAGATGAACTGCTATGTCGCCATGCTTCACTCATCTTGTGTTCATGATTATTTTTTTAACCCAAGTATAAACTTTTCTATTTATTCCTATTCAATTTCATTTGGTTACATTAGACCATGGTTATGCTAACTTTAAGTAGGCTCTAACTAATGCTAAAGAATCTTCTATCTGATACAGTGGAAACACTGCTGGATCTGCTTTCAAATTCTGCAGCATAAGTAACCTGTGTGATGATGGGCGAGTGGTTTAACCTTCCAATACCTCCATTTTCTCAAGTGTGAAATGAAGGGATACACAAGATGACCTCTAAGGTCCTTTCCATCTCTCAGTATAAGCTGTGATCCTTTGCTCATTTCTCCAAACAACTATTTCACACCTGCTGTTTATCTTTCAATTCTATGCATACATTCTGTACTTTCAATAGATAGCCTCCTTCCTAATACAAGAGATTATGACCATAACCTCACTTCTTCCCTCTGCTCTACTTCTGTCTTTGCATTCATTCTTTATTCTTTCCCTTCTGCCTGAGAGGTGTCCTTTTCCCTTTACCATCTTCTTCTAGATGCTGAAGGTTCAACAACTCTAATCTTTTTAGCATCTTGAATCATTCCCACTCCTGCCTGTTCCTTCCCTTCTGCCTTCAAACACACAAAGATCTCCTCTACCTCAAAAAGTTGTTGCTGTTGTTTTTTTGCTAACTTTGTGGTATCTTCTCCTATCACTAACTACCATCTTATTTCTACCCTTTTTTTCCCCATTGTCAAATTTCTTGAATGAATTACCTGTATCTGCTCCTTCCACTTCTACATCTGGCTTTCACAGATACATCCCTCATCCTCACTGATCCATCCTCCAGAAAGCCTATGTTCTTGCTTTCTTCTTATCCAAATTCTACCTATCTTTGCATGCCTAGATTTAATTCCACCTCCTTCATGAAACTCTGCCAGACAACACCCATTGAAAATTATCTTTCTCTACTCAAAACTCCTAGAGCACTTAGAAACCATATGATCCATGAGGTTATATAATCTTTTGAGTTGTTGGAAGAGCTTATATAAATCATCTAATTGGAGGATCTATTTACAGAAGAGAGAAGGGAGGCCCAAGAAATAATGGTACAGCCCAGACTAGAATAAAACTCTAACTCCTAATCTAATTCATCATTGCTTCAACCATCTTGTCTGGGGTTTGAAGATGTTGAGATTCTAAATAAACTGAAAAGGTTGTTTTGGGGCATTGTAGAAGAAAAAAAAAGCCAAATTTGATTACCCAGTCAGGCTTCATTTTAGCAATTATACATAATTCTGGAGCAATTACATAAATACTAATTTCAGATAATGAAATTTCATGCTGTCAAGCCTGCCAATGTTTATTCATTACATCCTTCAATAAGCACTGATCTATCCAGCTACAATGTGGTATGTAACAGAAGCAATGAGGTATAATATCTTGTAACTTTGCGAGGTTGGGCAAGTCTAAACCTCAGTTTCTTCATCTGTAGAATGGACATTATGATAATTTTAGTATCTACCTTTCAGAGCTGCAATGGGCAAACTGAAAATACATTTTAAAGTGCAATATAAATGTGAATTATTATCTGTTCATCTCCATCTGCATCACATGATTTATCACTTGATCATATACCGCCTTGTTCTCTAATTGCTTCATATGTCATACACTATGAGAGATAGGAAGAGGTAGTGAACTGCACCCAGATTCTACCCCTTTTGTACTTAGATGCTTCAGTGAATCTATAATTTCACCAACAGTGAATGAAAATGGCAACTCATCGACTTCTCAACTTGTGTCATCCCACAGAGTTTCCATTCAGGATGTTCTCCACACGCTGGAGGGCTTTCTCTGTTTTAATACTTCATAGATACTAGTGTCACACTGGGCAAAACCGGGGAAGTCTGAATCCATTATCCGTTATTCTTGTTACATAACTGTCACCTCTTTTTTCCAGTTATACATATCTTTGATAATGACTCATGCCACTTCCAGTGCACAGCTCACATAACAGTATGTTGCAGGCTGCTTACAACCACCATATAACAGTCCATTGCCTGCACTTTAGATTCTTTTGACATTGTGGTGTTTCATGATGAATGGCAACGTAACATCTCTAGACTATTCATGCGAAAAAGATGGTCTTTGGCAGCAGCATGGAACAAGAGGAAAATGAAAACACTGAACAATTTCCTAATGTTTTCCAATTTGTTTCAGTTCAAATCTGGGCTAGTCCATTGTTCATCTGTAATGTTTATTCAAAATGCATGGGTTAATAGACTAACTCCATGGTCTGTTCATCTAGCTCTATGTCTGAATTTGAACAATGAATGCTTTATCTACTTTATTCATAAGATCATAAGATTAGAAGTGGAAGATTTTAGACTTCAGAGTTCCTTCACTTTGAGTCCAACCCCTCAGTTCTGCAGATGAAGAAACAAAAGGTCAAGAAAGATCAAATAACTTGACCAGGGTCACATAGTTAATAAGCATCTGAGGCAAGATTTGAACCTGAATTTTCCTGATTCCAGGTCCAGTGTCCCATTTTTTTCTGTGTGGATTGCTAGCTGGCCATAGACACTACTGAAGAGGTCCTACAGTGGTCAGGGGGTGATGTAATCAACACAAGGTTATCTACATATAGTAACATCTGTAACAAACTTATCATCTAAAAGGAATAATTTTTCCATTTGGACACAGTACATGACATCCTCCATGTACTAACAAATGCCCCTTATAAGCATGTCTCTGTTTTATGCTTTAATTTATTTTGATAACAGAATTAGCATTGAGCAAAGTTTTCTCTGCTTGTTGCCTATAACAAGATATTTTGCAGGCTCTTAACACATGACATGGGAAAAATAGGAACACGAGAGCATAACTCTAAAGCTGGAAAGGGCTTCATATGCTATCTTGATCAACCCCCTCATTTTACTGAGGAAACTGATACCCAGAAAAGTTAGCAGACTTTTCCAAAGTCATACAGGTAGTAAGTGGCAGAGGTAGGATTTAAACCTGGGTCCTGTGACTCCAAGTTCAGTGCTCTTTCCATTGTATTGTAGTTTGTCCTTTCTCAAAGAAGACCATGACATTAGGGAGATGATGACATGACTTACAATTGACTTTGATTTGAATGAGGGAGGGCTGTGCAAAGTCACCAGCCTCACTCTCTCCTCCAGAGCCATCTGGGTCCAGAGGCCAGTTATAAATCTAATGTCTTGTGGAAGAACCAGTTTCAAGGCTACAATGGTCTTGCTCTTCCTTGAGTCAAAATTTCTGTAATTTACAATCAAGAGATACATGATGTACTCTTCATACTTCTCAGACAACTGTGTGACTGTGAAGATACGGTTTGCTACAAAAAATTCACTTCTGAAAACTTGCTTATTTTCTTCTCACATTTCATCCAGGATGTTCTCAATCTATAATGCACAGACTATTATGATAAAGAGTTTTATGGAGGTTAGAAAGGAGGTATGTGGGTCAATAGGCACTGATTTCTTCTCATTTGCCTTTTAAAAATTTTTTCATTTTTCTATTAGTTTATTCATTTATTTTCAGTTTTCAACATTCACTTCCATAAGTTTTAAATGTTCTCCCCCTCCCTCCCCAAGCTCATTTGCCCTTTTTGAATCATAACATGGTGCTATCATTTCCATCCTTCTTGACTCTTTCTCTTTTGAAGATATCTTAAAAATTTCATCCCCAAGTGCCTTTCAAACTATGTCACCACCACACAAATTTTTTCTGTGTTTATTTGGTCAGGTCAAATTGTTCTTCTGGACTTTATTTTCTTAGAAGGCTTTCTCACAGTACACTGAGTACTTAAGTGTTAAGAGTTCAAATGTGTTCATTTGAGTTCAAATACCACTGTATTCAATGAGTTGAACAATGACAGGAGCCTTCATCCTGTGTACCCCATGTTTATCTTCTGTAGAAAAACTTAGGTAGAACAATTTTAACCTTAGGTCTGATATCCACTTAAGCCTTGTCATGACTGCCATTTACCATTCTGACTTTTCTAATCTTCATATATTTGTTTCCTTTCTTCTTCTTTAAGATACCTTTTGAAGGTTACTCTGTGATTTTTTTTGTTTCCCAAAAGAACTTATCCAAGCCTATAACTAAGCAGTTAAAGTTTAAGGAAAATGCAATTCATTCTCTTAGGTGATCTAACCTGTTTTATGTTTAGTCTGCGTGACCAAGGTAGTTAAGCTCATGAAGGACATGAATTGTACCTTTGTAAGTGATGCAATCTGCTTTTTCAATTAGTGTTTGAATTACAAACTCCATGGATATTAACCACAGGTCACAGTCGCCCTTGTTATGACTGGTCTGTGCTGTGCTGCCCTGAAGTTAATACCCCTTTTGATGACTGCAGTATTGGGTTTCTCATCACTAGAGGTATAATTAAATGAATGCAGATCTATTTTCGGAAACCTCTTGGAATCTATATCACCATTCTCACATCCCAAAGGGCAGAAGTAGCCCCACTACCATAGTGAAGAAGAGACATAGAAGGGCAAAGCTAAAACAGCAGCAACACTAGCACATGTGGCATCAGAAGAAGGTTCACTAAGTTTTCCCCTTGTCTATATAATCCTCCCCTGTACATTCCCAAGGGAGGAAAATGGAATGAAATAGTTAAGATGGTAGCACTTCCAAGGACTGATTGGGAGTTAAGTGCTGGGTCCTCATGATGAGTATCTTCTCATTGTGATATCCCCCTACCAATGGATTCTTCACTTTCAGCAAAGGTTGGATGACTCTTTGTTGGTGAAGTGTTAGAGGAGATTCAGAAATAAATTGAACTAGATAAACTCTGGGGTTCTTTCAAACTCTTAAGATTCCATGACACTATACGCTGGTGTAAATCCTGAGCTCTGACTCAGTATAAGATTTAAGGTCTGAGAGAAAATAAAGAGGAAGAGGAAATAGGAAAATGGAGCTAAGTGGGAGTTGTGAGAGCTAGAGGATACAGCCCAGTATCTAGAGGACACATACAGAGAGTGGTGTGTGTGTGCGTGGGTGTGTGTGTGCGTGTGTGCATGTGTGCGTGTGTGCGTGTGTGTGTGTTTGTGGAGAGTGGTGTGTGTGTGTGTGTGTGGAGAGTGGTGTGTGTGTGTGTGTGTGTGTGTGTGTGTGTGTGTGTGTGTGTGTGTGTGTTTCTACCTCTCTGCCAGGAGCCTTCTCACCCTAAAGATGCCTCCAGCCTGCGGTCCCCTCTTCTTATTGGTGACTCCCTAACTCAGACACTCAGACCACCATTTCTTGAGAAGCCCAGGCCACTGGCACTTCCCTCCCAGCTCCAGTCCTCTCTCTAAAAGATCTCTGTACTTCCTGCCAACAGTTTTCCTTCTATGCTGCCTCTCTGACCCCACTGCTTTCTAGCTTCCCTTTTTATGTTATCTTCCCCTGTTAGAATGTCAGATCCTTTAGGATAAGGACTGCAGTGCTTTTTATTTTTTGTAGTGACCTCATTTCTCTTTTTTTATCTTAAGTTAATCTATTTTTAGTTTTCAACATTCATTTCCATAAATTTTAAATTTTCTCTCCCTCTCATCCCTCTCCATTTCCCAAGACAGCATGCAATCTGATAAAAGGTCTACATATACTTTCCTATAAAACATATTTTCACATTAGTCATGTTGTATAGAAGAATCAGAATGAATGAGAGGAACCATGAGAAAGAAAAAAACACAAAACAAAAAAAGAAATAGTTGCAGTGTGTTTTTGTTTGTATTTGTACCTCAGATGCCTAGTGCAATGCCCGGTACAGACCGAGTACTTAATAAATGTTATATCTATCTATCTGTGAGAGTGGGAGGATATGAGACATGTTGTGCAAGTGTGTGTTTGTGCATGGAAGAAAAACTGGAATAAAAAGTAAGAGGAGAGGGGATAAGAAAGTCCAATTTTTTCTATTTTCTGAAAGTTACCAGGGATGGTATGAAGACAATTTTAGCATATTTCTCTATTATACTGGACAGATAAAAAGACAAAGCTAAGACAGGGCTTTCTCTCATGTACCCACAATACTTAAAAGGAAGAACTATAGGAAATGTAATGTTTGATACACATTCAGTACAAATTTCTCATATCTGTTACAGAAGTAAAAGGTATTTCATGAGACTAATACAAAATATTGTTCCTTCTGAAAATATTACCTTGACAGTGGACCTGGTGCTGATGGAGGAGTCATTCCATAATCTTCATATCTCTGGGGGGAAAAAGGGGAGAGAAAGAAGATAATATTTAAACTTGATATAAAGTGGCAAGAGTAAACATCACCAATTTAACTTTGTAGATTTTTATTTTCAGGAGCTTATTGGTCCCTCAAAATATTATCTTGTAATTGATGTATAGTGCTGCCAGAGAGTGCTAAGTACTTTAGTCTGTGCAGGTCAAAGTGCCAGGCTCCAATCACAAAAGTAGCTAATTATGACAGAGATTAGAAACAAACATTTCTAAACCTTTTCTTTCTTTATCATAAATCTAACTTTACAGTAACAGCTAAACATTAAAGAACACCGTATTTAAAAACAGATGGAAAAAGGACAAAATCAGTAAACTCACAGGCATGATTTAATGCTTCCTACTGTCCTTCTCAAGTTACCCTAACCCATATAGATAGAATCTGTTTAGGATAGCATTCTGTGTAAGTCACCCCAAGACATAAAGGTAACTCAGAAGGCAGTTTAGAGTCAGGTATCTTCCAGGACAAACAGGTTCCTGGTGCTAGGATTTCAGAGACTTCAGGCCAAATTACTGTCAAACATTCTTGTAGTTGCTCACAGTGTTCCCAGATAAGTATCCTCTTACTTCCATGATCTTTTTTACTTATTGGCAGTTAAGATAACAAGGTTTGAACACCTACTACATCTCTAACAGTAACTGGGGTTACTATTGCTAGTGAGAGAAAGAACGCTTGATGAACCTGGACGCTCTACACTCAGACTAATACAACCATGTTTCTTCGACAAATCAGAAAAACTCGAAGTTTAGCCAGAGGTTATGAAATATTCTGAGGGTTAGAAATTGCCTGATCTCTTTTAATGTACCCTGGCCCTTTAAGACTTAGAAGGCTTCCTGTGGAGGCAGTCAACTTAGTAGCTCTGAGCTGCCTCTGACCATAAATAAGAGCATGTATTTAGAGGTGGAAGGGACTTTAGAGACTGATTTCAATATCCCCACCCCCTTTATATAGATGAGAAACTAACACCCAGGGAAATTAAATGATTTGTCCAAGGTCATTTTGCATTGTGTGTTTGTGTGTGTGTGTGTGTGTGTGTGTGTGTGTGTGTGAAAAATAGAGAGAAAGAGACAGAGAGATCCAAATCCAGGTCCTCCAACAACAGCGCTCTTTCCACTGTACAAATGGTCTCAATCTACAAGGCCTCCTCATTAAAGCAAAGAACTTTTTCTTGCTATGACCAACCCTTGTGAAACCTTCTATACTTCCCAACTTTTTGTCAAATAACTGGTCTTAGATCCTGACTTAGAACTGTGTACAACCTTTCTAAGTACCATGACCAGACCAAACCTAACAAGCCTCAACTGAATTTGCCTAAATCTTGTGTCTAAATACTGAAATCAGATCACACCTGTGCACCCTAAGATGAACCTAGCTTACCTCAACTTGTCCTGTTAGATTAAAACAACTCTATCAGTCCCACATTTATTTCCAAAGCTTCTGGGATTACTGACTATTCAGAAGAAAATAGCAGTATATCTGCACTCTTGGAGCAGGTAGGTGGTCCAGTGGATAGAGCCCTGGCCTTTGAACCAAGAAGACTTATTTTCACTGGCTCAAATCTGGCCTCTGACACTTAGTAGCTGTGGGACCCTGGGCAAGTCACTTAACCTTGTTTGTCTCAGTTTCCTCATCTGTTAAAAAAAAAAAAAAGGAGCTAGATGGAGAAGAAAATGGCAAACCAGGCCACTATCTGTCAAGAAAACCCCAAATAGAGGCAGGAAGAGTTGAACAGGACTCCAACGCCTGAACAACATCATCTCAGTACTCTTATTCTCTCCCCACTCTCTTCTTTATTCAATTAATAAGGGGAAGAAAATATCAACAGAAAAGTGAAAGAAAACCTCTCCTTCTAAACATTCCTGACCTTCTAAACCACATGGCACAAAGGTAAATAAATTAAAATTACACAGAGCATCATTATACCAAAAGCATGAAAACAAAAACTCATAACTAACCTTTTTTCCTTATCACAGGTTTCCCTGCCAATGTATTTTTCTGGACAGAAATAAAATGGTTACTCCATTCCCTTAAAAAATTGTTTTTGAATGACTATGTCCTAAAATATATATAAAAAAGATGTAGCCCACATCTCTCTAGAACGTAGAACTTTTATTGCATACTCTGGATACAGCCAGAACTGATTTATAAAAGTGCTTGT
Source organism: Bettongia penicillata ogilbyi (assembly GCA_023548195.1). Lineage (NCBI taxonomy): Eukaryota > Metazoa > Chordata > Mammalia > Diprotodontia > Potoroidae > Bettongia > Bettongia penicillata. The sequence continues at coordinate 2,729,119 of JAJHZJ010000229.1, forward strand.
ATTCCTTCTACAGAATATTTTTTTGAATGAGCCAAGATGATGGAGTAAAAGCAGGGACTTCCCTAAGCTCTCCCTCAAAGCCCTCCAAATACCTGCAAAAAATGACTCTAAACAAATTCTAGAGCAACAGAACCCACAAATGACTGAGTGAAACAAATTCCCAGCCCAAGACAACCTGGAAAGCTGACAGTAAGGGTCTTCACACTGGGTAGGGAGCAGAAAGTAATCTGGGGTGGACCTCACTGGCATTCACCAGTCAGAGAATGCCTCAAGGGACTGAATCATTGGCAGATGTGGCAGTTTCCAAACTTGTCAACCCACAAGCATCAAAAAGATCAGTGGGAAAATTGTGAAACCTGGGTGAAAGAGGAACATGTGATCTGGCCCAGGGTGATGGGGGTGGTCGCTGCAGCAGCCAGTTGTGGGGTAGAAGTAGTAGCAGCAACAGTAGCAGCAGTAGAAGCAGCATTAGTGGCAGCAGACACCACTTCCAGAGATCTGAACTCACAGAGGGTGGAGGATAGAGAAGCTGATACAAAATCCTTGAAGCCAGGACAGTATACCCACCCCTACTAGAAGCAGAGTTCTACCTTGACAAAGAGTTAGAAAGTTAAGTGTTTGGCTGGGAAGATGAGTAAACATCATAAAAGAACTCAGACTACAAAATCTTATTGGTAACAAGGAAGATCAGGGGATACAATCAAAGGACAGCAGAGTCAAAGCTCCCACATCAAAAGCCTCCAAGAGAAATACAAATTGGTCATAGGCCATGGAGAGGATTTTGAAAATCAAGAGAAATGGAGGAAAAATTGGGAAGAGAAATGAGAGGGATGCAAGAAAATCATGAAAATCAAGTCAACAGCCTGCTAAAAGAGACCCCAAAAAATACTTAAAAAAAAATAACCCCTTAAAAAATAGACTAATCCAAATGGCAAAAGAAGTCCAAAAAGCCAATGAAGAGAAGAACGCCTGAAAAAGCAGGACTGGACAAATGGAAAAGGAGGTCTGAAAACTCACTGAAGAAAATAATTCCTTAAAAATTAGAATGGAGCAAATGAAAGCTAATGATTTAATTAAAGTAGGTACAGATTCATTATTTGCACTAATTGGGACCTTACTGTAATGAGAAAAGACTTTTAAAAAGTGACTTAAAGTGTTTTTGTCACTTTCAATATGGCAAGAGAAGAGGATTTGAAGTCAGGGGACCTTGTTTTGAATACTGGATCCACTATTTATTTATTACTAATGTAACTATGTGAAAGTCATTACCCTCTCTAGACTTCAGATAAATTGATGGACTTGGACTATATTGTCACTAAAGAATCAGCCTTGTACAATGGAAAGAACACTGGCTCTGGAGTCAGAAGAAATGGGTTCAAATCCTGTCTGCCACCTACTGCCTATGTGACCTTGGGCAAAGTCATGTTTCCTCAACTGTAAAATAAGGGGTTGAATTAGATGGTTTCTGAAGTCCCTTTCAACTCTAGATCTACGGTTCTTTGGTTCTAAAACTATGATCATAAAAGAAAGAAAAATACATGGTACACAATTAAAACAATTCCAAACTGGCCTATTTAAACAAATACTGCCAAAGAATAAGACTTGACAAAAGATAGGATATTGTCACTGATTATAACAATTATTAATAATTACAATAATTTAACACATAAGTTTAACCCATGGAAATGAACTGCCATACTGAACAAAAATGCCCAAAGTAGAGAGATCTGGTGACCAAGGATGATATCAGTTTAAAATATAAATCACTTGTAAAATCTTAAGGAGAAGGATGGTAGATTATACAACAGTGAGAAACAGTTTAAATAGTGGGCATTTAAGGATGCGACCAGAAGAACAAAGGATAGAAAAGACGCACAAAGATTTTTATAACAATCTGCTTCATTTTGACTCTATTATCATAGTCCCAAATGTGTTTATAGACAAAGGAGAAAAGACAATAAAGAAAGCAAAGATGGGAAAAACAGCTGGAATAGACCAAGTACATACAAAGAAGCTTTATGTTAGAGACAACAACTAAAGGCATTTTGGGATTGATTCTCCAGTGATCTGAAGAAAAGAAAGACACCAAAAATGTAAAAAATAATAGACCTTATTGCTAACAAAACATAGCTAAGAGAACATAACTTCTAATTCATATACATACTTTCCCATATATATGAAATCTTAATAAGAATAGTCTACTCACACATTGAAGGCATGTATTATTAAATGCCTACTATATAGCAAACAGTGCATTAGGTGCTGTGGATATGAATATAAAGAATGAAGCAATCTCTTCTCTCAAAGAGCATACATTCTAACTGGAAAGACAAAGAATACGTATTTCTGTATATACAGAATAAATATAAGGGTTATCAGGAGGGAACAGGTAGATTTTCACAAGTAATACTAACAGAGCAGACCACATCTTTACAATCATACAAATGGCTAAAAGAGGCCAAGAAAGCAAGATAGGTGTCTACCTATCATCCTTTTTTTCTATAAAAAAGCAAACAAACTTTTAAGACAATTCTTTTAGGAACAACCAGATATATCCAATATTTCTATTTTTCTGCCAAACCAACAAGAGAAAGCTTCAATCTAATGTTTCACATAATTTCTTAAGAGTCAGCCAGAATTTTTTTCTAACATGTTTTATAACCACAAGACTGATTTCCCTACACTTGACAAAAAGATAACCTAAAAGAAATCTGGTGAGCAAACCTATATATAATTTTGTTTTAAAACTGTTGCCTTATGTTCAAGTGCATTAAAAATGTTTGAGAGGGAAAAGGCATTACTGGCTTGGAAAAAAGTTCTGTGCTATGATACTGGATTTTTTTTTTTTAATGACGACTGGAAAGTGAATGTTGCTGATAGAAAATCATCAAAATCTGTAGACTAAAGAAACTTCATTGTTTTTCATGAGAGGAAGATCCTCAACCAATGGATTAATTTGTGGAGGTAATTCTAGATGAGAAACTCACTTTACTAATATTAATTCATTTGTGCCAATGGATGAAAACCTTGCCTTAATGGCTCTAAACAAAAAGTCTACTGTCAAAATTACATAACAGATATAACAAAAGAGGCAGCACAACTCTCACATCATTAATACATCAGTAAGGTATAAAACAGAGATGTGCAGTTACTAAATGTAGCATCTAAGTCGGAAAGAGATTTCATATAGATGGTGAGGTTTTCCAGATGCATCTTTTTGAAAAGGACATTAAACTGACTGCATCAAGCTCTGTAGCCTTATAAAGTCTCTTCAGTGATATCCATAAGCACCCAAAAGAACTGGGTCTTACTCTATAACACAAGAAAAACCAAGTGGATGAAGAATGCCTACTGTCTAGACCGGTGGTGTCAAGTTCAAATAGGAATGAATCATTATAGCCATATGTTGATTCAGAAAAACATAAATTAACATTATTTATGTTGTATTATGTTTTTATTTATTTTGTTAAGCATTTCTCAAGTATATTTTAATCTGATCCTGGCTGCACTTGGGAGTTTGGCTGAAGATAACCCAACATGCAATGGGGAAGTGTATGGTAGGAATAAGATAGTTGTGACATATGACAAATGAGGACTTGAAAAGGAGAACTATTAAAAAGGATGTCTTCAAAAAAAAAAAAGATGGAACCATCCCATGGCAAGAGTGAAGGATGCTTTAGCTCGTATGCTTCGCTGGTATCCTCACAATGTCAAGAAAACCCCAGCATGTTGGTCGGACCCTCTTTGAAATCATGGAAGGACAAGTGTCAAGGAAGAGTCAGCATGGATGTGATGGGATTCTCATCAAAGAAGGGAATAACTTCATCAATGAAAGCAACAGATTCATTGGAACATTTGAGTGTAGTTTACCCAATGAGGGAATAATGTGTCAATGACAAGATATGAGGCACTCAGGTATAATGCTTCAGTGTTGCTTGTGGTAAAGCCTGAGTTCATAGGATTATGGGACCAAAGATTAGAGCTGGAAAGGATTTGCAGTGTAATGATCTACGAGCAACCTCCTCCAACTCACACTTGAAGGGAATGACGACCCCTGGATTCAAGATACTTTGTGGGTTTGCACTCCTAAAACCACAGCTCACAGGTCTTCACCAATGTGTACAGTTTTCAACAGGATTCCAGAATACACAATTAGCTCAAAGCAAAGACACTGAATGAAGTGGCACAATAATAAAAATAACAACAAAACATCTGCCCCATATATCTGGGACATACTATCCTACCAAAACATCAGTGGTGAAAGTGGTCCTACAGGGAGGTCACATATAAAGAGACACATACTTAGGGAACATTCGTAGCCAGGATTCATGTTCAGAGGGTACACATATAGGTCCAAGGCATGACTGAGATAATTAATCAAGGATTATTATCATGGAAAACTAGAGGATTGCTCTTTGTAAGAAGGTCTCCAGTAAGCAAATCATCTTCGGTTTCAGCTCTAAATAACTGCATTTAGAACTCTTTACCAATAAAATACCAATTTCCAGAACCAAACAGTTTTGTGGCAGAATGAACCAGTTTCACCAAGCACAATTTATTATCTCCTCCTTTTTAGTACAGATTTCAATCAGTCATACGTAGAGCTAGCCGCTTGTGAGAGGAATATTATGAGGCGTAGAAAACAGATGAGGGACCTCACATGGGATGGCCTCAAGCTCAACTATTTCTTTGTAAGTCACTTTTTATTATTAGCTTTAACTCAGATTTCCTAACACAATTTTGTTATTTTGTAGTAACATCACAAAATTACTGGTTGCTATTTCCTTAAAAAGAGTTTTGGAACTGCCATGATCAGGTACTCAATTAGGAATTGCTCACTATCTTCCCTGCCTTTCTTATGACTCAGCTCTTCGAAGAAGACCATACCAGAACACAAATAAATATGTTGCTTTCTTAGCTAGTTACTTGTTCCTAACTTCTAGCCATGCGGTAGGCGAAAGAAAAGAAAGAGATTGAGAGAGAGAGACAGTTTGTAGTGATTTGGATATCAGTGGATGGAAAGTACAAAAGTCCCCAGGACTAACCTTTTCTTAATCCCAGGTTTTCCTTTCATCTTGCCTTTTTGTAAGAGGAATTAACCCTTTCCACCTTCAGCTTCCTGGCTTCCTTAAATGAATTTACTTTGAAACTTCAAAACAAAGCCCATTATTTCGCTTATTAGCAAACTACAACTATTACAACATTTTGGAAAAATATTAGGTTTAATTATCGACACCAGAAGAATTATAGTACATCAGAGAGAATTATCAAAACTGTTTTCTAAAGGTGCTTTTATCCTAAATACAGAACTTAACAACACTGGACATTTTTTAAAAGAATAACAAGAACTTAAAAATGGTTTAATCATATTGTGCAAGGGAATTGCTTTGCTGGAATCCAAACCAAATTACTGACAGGGGAAGATATTTCCTCCACAACAATGGGAAGCATGTACTATATTTAGCAGGATACGATTCAATTAATTCAGTTATTTTACATCATCACTTTTTTTGGAGCTGGAAGGTATCTTATAATTCATCTTCTCTAATCCTATAAACAACTATATTAACACATGTATATATGTATTTTGCCAGGAAAAGATGTGCTTTAAAATAAATTCATCTATGAAACAATTTTTTTAAAAACCTTGAAATTTAAACATGGTGATTCTGGGTGTTTCTGATAAAGGGTAAAACTAAGTGAAATAATTTTTTAAAATTTTTCTTTATTTCATTGTTGTAACACAACAGTGGCCAATACCTTTTCTTAGGGTATTAATGGAGAAGTGACTATTTCCTTCTAAGTACTGCTTATGTAAGTCCCTTCTAAGGATATAAGAAGCTAATGAAAGACTAGCACAATTGTACTCTCAGTGAGTAAGAAGATAAGGTGTAAAGAATGTAGGTAATCCTAGGCAAGTCACTTAACCCTATTTGCCTCACTTTCCTCATTTGTAAAAGGAACTAAAGAACTAGAGAAGAAAATGGCAAATCTCTTTCACATTTTTGTCAAGAAAACCCCAAATGGGGTCACAAAGAGTTGGACACAACTGAACAAAAAAAATTTAGCATCATTTCCGGAGATTTGAAGGACTGACCTGAGCATGACATGAGGGACAGAATACAGGATTTAGAGTCAAATTCTACCTCAGAGATTTGCTAGCTGTGTGACTTAGTGCAAGTCATTTAACTCCTTTCAGTTTCAAAATTCTCTTCTGTTAAATGGGAAAAATAATGATAAAAAGACCTACCCACACGAGGTTGCCATAAAAATCCAACGTGGTAATGTACATACAACTTTGCAGACCTAGAAGTCTTATAAAGATGTTAGTTATTAATCCAGTGATCTCAATTACACATTTAAAAAAATCCCATCTCAATACACCTAGAATAGAACACTGGATCTGGAGTCAAGAAGACCTGAATTCAGATCGAGCCTCAGATACTTACTAGCTATGTGACCCTGCACAAAGCATTTAACTTCTATCTGCCTCAGTTTCCTCATATGTAAAATGGGAATAAGAACTCCTGTCTCCTAAGGTTGTGAAAATACTGGTACAGCACTTTGCAAACTTAAAGTGCTACTTATATGTTGTTACTCGTACTGCCTAATATTCTTTTGTCATAATAAAAGGGGCAGATGTGAGTGGAGGATGGGAAAACAAAATCTTAACAGCACCTAAATGAGATGGACTTGGGTGAAAATGACTGGATTTGCTCATGAAGCACTCTAAGGATTCTCACAAATTCCTTGCCTGACATTAACACAAAGTCTTTCTAGAGGACAAATTCATTTTACTCACAAAAACGGAAAGATGATCCATCAAGTGGAATGACTCAGTATTTGCACAACTGACAGCTCGGGCTCACAGCAATGATATGTGAAAGTACACAAACAATAACCAAGGTTCAGGTGGGAACAGAGACACCTTGAAGTCCCAATTTCCCTGACTTTATTGTATTCACAGAGAACAAAGGCTGGCTTTTCCTCCTCATAGCAAACAGAAACTTTTAAGACAATTCTTTTAGGTGCAACCAGATACGCCCAATGCTTCTATTTTTCTGCTGATCAAACTAACAAGATAAAGTGTGTTTATTTGATGTTTCAAATAATTTCTTAAGAGACAGCCAGAATTTTTTTCTACCATGTTCTATAACCATAGGACTGATTTCCCTGTACTCAACAAAAGGATAACCTGAATGGAATACAGTGAACATACCTATATATAATTTTGTTTTAAAACCACTCCCGTATGTTCAAGTGTGTTAAAAAGGTTTGAGAGGGAAAAGGCATTACTGGTTTTGAAAAAAAGCTCTTTGTTGTGATATTAGAGTGTTTTTTTTTAATTGATTTCTGGAAAGTGAATGTTGTTGAAAGCAAAATGTCAAAATCTATAGACTAAAGAAATTTCATTGTATGATAAAGTCTTTTTCAGTGAGGGATTAATTTGTGAAGGTAACTCTAGATGAGAAACACCCTTCACCAATGTAATTCCTCTGTCACTTAGTCTTAAGGATTTCTAGGTCTTCCTTATTCCAAGACCACTCCCATATCTACTCTTCCATATATGTTCTCATACTAAATTACTCTTAAGTCCTCAAAATTCATCCCATTATCTCATGGATTTGAATGTTCCCTCCAGTGATCCACCTCACAATTCAACTCATTTATTTCCATTTGGTGAGTCGTCCATTTCTTCTCCGTTCTTTCCTTTCTCCCAATGCTCGAGGACACCAATGGAGTACTTCAGCTGCCTTCCTGCCATCCCGCATCCTTGCTACATAGGCAATCCAGGTTCTCCTCTTACAAAATACATTTCTATGATGACATCAATCAGATATATTTTAGTAGAATTTCTGCTCTTCAAAGTTTCTCATTGGTTGTAGGAAGCAGCCTGCTTATACCTACCATATATTTCTCTACTGGCCTCTATTTGATATGCATATTATTTTTTTTGAGACTGTAGTATTCCATGTGTTGCAGTCATATAATAATACAATAGAACATAGGCATTAAAAATATGGGCCTCTGTTTCTTAGAGATGTTGTGGGTATTTAAAAAGGAGTTTTTCAATTTTCCAAAGGAATCTAGCTTGTTCTTCTTTTAACTCTACTCCTAACTAGTTGTGGGTACATATTATCTGCCCCAGATATATATATACTGAAAGACAAAAGCTCTTGATTGTCCTTCCAGCTGCAGATTATAATCTCAGCAACAGGTGTCCTCTTTTCACTTGGTCTTTCCCAGGCAATGGTCAGGACAAACTCTTTTGAGTGGTTACAAATCTTTCTGTTAGGGTGAAATTTGGGGCTTGATGAAGCCACAAGCTGAAGATAAAAACTGAAATTTATAAAGTGCTTTAAGGTTGCAAAAACTTTAGATACATGAATTGCTCATCCTCACAACTCTAGGAGAGTAAATACTCTAGGTATTATTATCCTCAATGAGGAAACTTCAAGTTAAGCAAGGTAAATGACTTGTCCAAGGTAACACAGCTGGTGAATATCAGAGGAAGGAATTGGAAACCATTCAGACTCCAAGTCCAGAATCCTTGATCTTTACACCATTGTGTGTTAAACTCCAATAGAAATAATCCCCTGCAGGAGGCATATTGACTTAGAAAATCACACCTGGATGCAAGTTTGACATCTGCTGTAAACCATGGACAGAAGCAAACATGTACCAGTAAACTGTGAATAAGCCTCAAATGCTAGAACAGAAAGCAAACCGAAGATTTTCCTTTGTGTAGAGCAAAGGTAAGGGAAGATCAAGCTGAATACCGATTGATTATTGTCTATCTTAGGAAAGAGCACTACCAGTTAAAATTCAGTGTTCTATATCTTTTAATCTTGTGCTACAGCATTCTTTCTTTTGAGCTCTGAAACATGGGTCATCATTATGTAATAATTCAATATTTATACTCCTTAAATTTTTTGTTGGTTTATGCAAAAAATAATATTGACTTCATCAAGTATTTTGTCAACCACGTGGCTTCTACTACCTAGGAGAAAAAAGTCATTGTTCTGAGCCCCACAAACAAGTCTATTTTTGTGCCTAAACATCACAGCTAGATTATTTAGTTCCACGCAACTTTCCCAGAATATGTATCCATATTAGAAGAACGAAATACAATGATTAAATCAGGGTACAAATTAGAATTACTACCATGTAGCTGCTCCCCTGAGTCACATCTCTTAACTAAATTTCATCTCAAATTAGTAGAAAACAATGCAAGCATCTCTTCCTGAGCTGCAAGTGAACAGCAGGTTGTGGTGGAGAGGGCACTGGTTTTGAATCATCGTTCAGCTACTTATTGTCTGTGTGACTACAGGCAAGTCACTTTATTAAGGCTTTCACTTTCCTCATGTGGAAGATGAAAGGTTTGACTAGATGACAGTGTCTTTTCCCACTCTAAATGTATAACTCCACAAACTTGCTGAATGTATTTTTAAAAATTATAATGATTAGTGGTAAAATACCAAAGCATCATACACTAAAAATCTAAGACACAATTCTAGGGCTGGATCCAGGGTATACAATGCTCCTCCTTCCAGACCAAGTTGCCAATTCTTACATTTAGATGTAAGAAAGAACACAGAACTACTTTACACAACACTATTGATTGGACAGATTCTAAATTTGCTAGTCGATATCTATTCTTGTACATTTTAACCGTCTGAGAGCAAAAAACCCAAACAAACAGTAAAACCCCAGGAAGTCAACAGGAGCATCTGAAGCTAAGATAGAGATTTTTTTGTTCAGCCCACTGGATTGGTGTTAAGGAATGTGAACAAAGATGTTCATTTACCCTATACCCTGGACATTATCGCCACAGGTTGACTCATAGGTAGTTGAATTTTGTGGACTCTAGACTGCCTAGGCTTCTGGGGACACAAAGGGTCTGCATCTAGTTGGTAGTGGCCTAAACCAGACATGTATAATTCTGAGCAAACTCTTCAGATTGCATTTTTTTCCTATGTACAAAGGAGAATATCACTTGACACCTAGCCTATCTTCACTTCAGCATTGTTGGGAGAACCCAAGATGATGTCCTTATTAAAACAGTAATAAAAATGACTTGAAAAAAACCTTAAGACCAAAGGAGGGACTGCCTCTAGCATTAAGGGAATCTTTCACATAAACAAAGAAAACTAGAGTGAATAAAAGGACACTTTCCAGCCTTTGGTTATTTCCAAATGCCAGCAGAGATCTGATCTACAGATTCTGAACATAAAAAGAAAAGCACTGACCATCATCTCAACCCAACCATCTTGCCCAAAAGAGAATTCCAAAAGATTGCCACTCACGCTACACGGATTGCTGGCTGTCTGAGATGGGCCATAGAAGGAACCCCACTGGGTGGTTCGCCGTTCTTCTTGGCCAGGAGTACTGTTGACTTGTAGGCCTGAGGTGACCCCAGGTGCTGTAACAGAAGAAGGCTGAATTGCCTGGCTACTGGGAGCTACCAGAGCAAAGGCATCATCCAAGAGGGAGTGCATTGTCTGTCTTGCTTCTTCAATAGATGGCTTGGGTGGGATATACTGGGAAGCAGGGAAAGGTAAGCCTGGATATTTCCCTAGATCAGCAGAGGAAGGTGACTGAGGCTCTGCAGGTAAGTCAGGATCTGACTACACAGAAAGAGAAAAAAAAAGAAAGATACAATCAGACATGAGTTTTTACCATATGGACTCTAAAAATGTTAGGTCCAAATCTAATTGTCAGTTGAGACTTGTTCTTTTAAACAAACACTGGAAAGAACTTTTACCATGATTAAAAGAACTAAAAATGGCAGAATATCCTGGGAGAGATTCATTAGAAGAAAGACTGAAAAAAAATATACTACTATAATCTGGGAGTTCACTTGCCTGGCAAATTTAGCTATCTGAAATACAGTCAAGGCAGGTTATAAAAAAAGAAAAATAAGCCTTTGATTACTTAAAATGATTTCACAAGGTCTATGCGTTAAAACGACTCAGAGTAATAATGATAAAAATTATTATATTATATAATATATATAATTATATATTATTAATATAGATTATATATTAATATAATATAGATATTATAGTTATAATGATAAAAGCATTTATGTAGCACCAACTATGTGCCTAGCACTGTACTAAGTGACTTACAAATATTATTTCCAAAAAAAAAATTTTTTTAATTATCTCATTTGATCTCACAACAACCCTTGGAAACGTGGGCTATTACTATACTTGTTTTACGGTTGAGAAAACTAGAATCCCTTAAGTCCTCACTCAGAACATATTTACTCCTATTTTAGATATAATTTTAATAAGCTTAATTATCTGGCTGCAGATCAGAAGCTGCTAATTAGGAAGGATCTAGGGTGCTATTAAAAATAAGCATACTAACCGCACATGACGGCTAACGGTGAGGGACAAAACAGAAAAGGTATTTTAAAAAGATTTTAAAAATAGCAGCCCATTTAGAGTAGGAGCAAACTCCCTATATCTCAATAAAAATCCTGACAGTATCATTGCATAGAGCACAGTGTAAAACTCATGTCCAAAATAATAACTTGTAGGCACTAGGAGTTAAATTATGTTCAGGATATTTGTCTAAAAAAACAGAGAAATTTGAATTTTTAAACTGCTTAAATTTTTTTTAAGTTTTGGTGCTTAATGAAGCTTTAGTTTCTTAGAAAATTCAGTCACATGGAATACCTCATTCTTCACTGATGTTAAGTGATGTGTTACCATATGTTGACTGTTCAACATGCTGATTACAGGAAAAGGTAAAGAAGCTTCCTTCTGGGAGCCATCCTGGGTTCCTAGACTTCACTATAGGTGAATTATTTACATTTTAGTCTAATGAACCAAAATTCAATGTCACTGCATGTAAGCATGTAAAATGGTAGTATGCTATGCAAAGCAGCTTGGTAATACCATTCTCTCTAAGTAGGAGAGAGAGAGCAGGGTACAGAAGAAGAGGGCATTCTGTTAGCCTAGGAGGGCTCATCGTAACTGGCATTCTGAGATTCAGTTCATGATGGTTATGAGGCAAAAATTTTAAAAAATTTAAATCACTTTCTATATAGATGAGCTAGGTTGCACAAAGCAAAATTCTCTCTACACACAGAGATCTTCACCTTTGCTATCAGTCCTACATATGCATGTCACAACATGGATGGCCTGGGGCACACGATCCCTATTATTAGTTTAACAATTTAAAGCAAGAGGTCCATTGATGATATGGTAGTGTTATCTTCATATACTTAAGGGCAGTGCATTTATTTTAATTATAGTTTAGAAAGGCATGGAAATTATAGTGGTTAATTCCACTCAGAAGGAAAATGCCCCTCTACTTACCAGGAAGATTATTTCTCAAAGATATTTATCATCCTTGCTAGCTATTATAATGGAAAGTGGTGATCTTAGAATTTTTAGAAAGCTGCTGGAGAGGGGGAAGAAGGGAGATCCTGCTAAGGTTTTCTTAGTATAAAATCTGTTATGGCAAGTACACACAGCTAATGAAGTGACTATGAGATATCCAATGGGATATTCTCCCATTCTAAGTCCCATTTGAGGATCAACCAAAAAAACAAATAAATATAAGGATGGGTTATCCATTCCCAGCCCAATTAATCACAGAAGGCCAAGACCAGCCAATCAATCAAATCCTTGCAAAATTCATAGAGGCTTTGGGTCATTGGACTGACAGATGACACAATACAGGAAATCTTGTGACTAGTTGAAGAATACCCACCGGAGGGGGAGGGAGGAGAAAGGACTATATAATAGCTGTTGGAGCAGTAAGACAAAACAAGTAGACAGCAGATGACTTGGTAGGCAGATCATGAGAGACAGGGTTAAGTTAAGATCAAAATAGACATTGTTCAGTTGAACAATGACAAAATTGAGTTCTTGGTGGAAAGCTAGTAATAGTGCTTTTTTGAAAGCGTGGTAGAATGAAGTTTCCTTCTAGATTCATACAAGGAAACAGTTCTAAATGCTGTCACCATAACTGACTTGATGATGTTTGGGCTGTCACTTAAGAGAACAAAATGCAGCTTCCTCATAGCAAAAGAGAAGAATTTTGAGGTCAAATGAAAGGATTCCTTCCTTTGGATACTTGTGAATCATAACAGAGCAAAGAGACTCTGCTTCTAGAAACAAATGTTTTTCTATTTCTCCTCACTGAAAATAGAACGGAACCTTACCTCTAGGGTACAGGTGATCTTTTGAGGGAGAAAAAGAAGGGGGAAAGGGAGGGAAAGATTATGCTCTAGTTTGTACAAATATTAGAAACCATGCAGGAGAAAAATTTAGGATGAGTTCTAAAGAAAAACTTTGTCACAGAGGGAAGGTCCCATATAAGTCCTGTCAGGAGTGTTTTAATGTGGGGGCCTCTTCTGAACAGTATGAGTAATCAATGTATCTTCATTTCTGGGGAAGTGAGAAGAGGAATGTTAATGAGAGACACCTTAATAGCTTAAACCTTGAAATCAAATTGGTTCAGATTTAAATAATCCCACAATTATGTGGGAGAAAATGCAATTTTGATTATGGATCTTCTAGGCCAGAATTGGATGGGTTCAAAAAACAGATCTTACGTTGTCTATACTAGGAGGCATGTCAAAGAAGGGCCTGTATTCCATCTTTCCATCAGACTACTTCACTGGAAATCAAGAGCCAAAAAAATCTTTCAAAAATTAAAAGATATTACAAAAATAGTTGCTAGCGTGAGGTTTTTTTTTTTCCATCTTCAGAGAATATAGTTTAGAATCTTCAGTAGTTAATTCTATCTAGAGAGAAAAAAACAATCTAATTTGTAAGCCCTCCAACTGTTGGAATTGGACTCAGGCCTCAAGCTTACAACATCGTCAGCAGGTGTGTCAAACATATGTTGAGATAGAAGAAAATGAATAATGGATTAAATTTAGCAAGCCTTGAGGGAGGAAGGTGGGAGTGAAAGCTGGCATTCTTAAGAGGCTCCTTTTATACCTAATAGCTCCTAAGGGTCTGAGTGCTTTTTTTTTTTTTTTTTGAGACCATCAGGGTTAAGGGACTAGGATCATACAGTCAGTAAATGTCTGAGGTCATATTTGAACTCTGGTCCTCCTGCCTCCAGGGCCGGTGCTCTATCTACTGAGTCACCTAGCTGCCCTCTGAATGACTTTTTGAATAATCACTTTTTGAGTGATTCTCAGTTTTGAAAAAAAAAAAAAGGGGAGAAGGGAACAGGGAAAAGGACTTAGATTTGTCATTTCAGAGAAATTCCAAAGCAGCTCAGCAAGTTCTCTGAAATTTACAGTCCTAGGGAGGTTGCCTTCTGAGCACTAAGAGGATAAGTAATTTGCCCCAGGCCACAGGGCCAGTACAGAGATAAGTTTTAAACTCAGGGTTTTTAAAAAAGGAACTCAAATTCTACCATTTCTCACTTGATGATGTCCAGGAATTCCTATTTCTCCATAAAAACAATAATAATACTAGTTATAATAATAACTAAAAATTACCAACTCTGGAGAACATGGAGAAAGTATGTGAAGGGCAAGAAAAACAAGAAAGTCAAAAATAGAGCATAGTATTTCCAAAGATAAAATCCACTGGCTTGCAGCTGTGCATAAACAGAGATTACCCCACCAAAAAAGGGGTCTTTCTCTGCTTAAGACAGGTATTGCAATATCATTAATTCTCTTTTCCCTCTGTTGAACTTCAATGCATTTTCCCTAGTGCCCCAAGATATCCCCAAACAATACATCTTGTTACAAAGGACAAAATTACACATTGAACATACAATATAGGCAGAATTGTTGACTCCTGGTGGCCGTTTGTAGGTGCCATCGCTGTCTGTTGTGATCAGTCTATCCTTCTCTGCATCGGTTGGGCTGCCGTTGATTTGGTGCTTCCGACGCTGCTTTGGAGAGCGTTTTGCACGGGAACTGTCAGAGGAAAAAAATGGAGTTAGGCTTGGATAGAGGAGGCGATGATGAGAGTCTGAATGAGAATGGTGAAAACAGGAAGGGAAAGAAAGATCACAGGACTTAATGGTGGAAGACATTAATCTGAGGAACATTTCAAAGGAAGACCAGCATGGACATGAGAAAGGAGATGATTCAAAGAGGACTTGAAGGTTTTTGTTGGTGACTTATGAAATGATAGTTCCAACACCTAGAAGGAAGTAGGAAGAGTGAGAGCTGATTCTGGAAAGATGAGGAAGGGGAGGTCTACAATTTTGAATAGTTATTTGTTTTATAAAGCTGTTGCTGTTCAGTCACTTTTCAGTCATGTTCAACTCTTCATGACCCCATTTGGGGTTTTCTTGGCAAGGAAAACTTCATTCTCCAGCTCATTTTACAGATGAGGAAAGAAAGGCAATCAGGGTTAAGTGATTTGCCCAGGGTCACACAGCTAAGAAGTGTCTGAGGACAGATTTGAACTGAGGAAGTTGAGTCTAGCTGACTCCAGGCAAGGCATTCTATCCACTGCACCACTTAGCTGCCCCCTCAAAAATAAAAAAAATTTTAAAAGTAATATTCTTTTCTTGCTATTTTCATTATGCTTTATATTTAATCGTTCCAGTGTTGAAAAATAAATTATGGTCAAATAATTTTTAAGTTAATAGTAGCTATAGCTGAGAATCCATGAGGATTTTTGCAGCAGAGCAGATTCCTGTTTAAAGGCTCAATTCCTATATAATTTCGTTTAAATTCAAGACATATACATTTCTGTTAGAATTACAAAAAGAGTTTGCTGATATAAAAATATCTAAAAGTAGAATTTCTAAATAAGGCATCATCTAAGATAATAGTATTATGATCCAACTCTGGACTTTTAAAGCAAACTACAATGTGGAAAAAAGTACTACATTTACAGAAATATTTAGGACGGACAAAATACTAGCAATGACAAGACCAGACATTCCAGAAGACTGGATTCTAGCTCTGGTTCTAGCTTTGTGAAATACTGTTAGGGACCCAGAAGGATGATGCCTCAATACTCATTATTGGCTTTCATGAGTTAACCTCCAAATCTTCCCCAATCATACCTCTTTCTTGGCTCTATGAACACAGTAGGCACACTGGCAGCAGGGTCCAAGATCTTGTCAATCTGCATCTGGGCCCTGCGATATACCCGATGACGTTCTTTGGTGTCGCCTGCTGACAGTTCATCAACCACAGGGAAATCATAATGTCCTCTGCGCTTGGCCCGGAGACGAATCTTGTTTCGGTGGTGTTCTATCTCTGATTTGTGCCGAAGGGCTGTCTGAATCTTTTTTTAAAAAGCAAGGGGAGAGGAAATATGAAAAAATTAACGTTCCTAATGAGCTTTTGCAAACCGTATTCAGGAGGAACACAACTGCCAACAATTTGATATATCTTTCTGCCAACCCAGCAAAATCTGTAGTAGAAGGTAATGAGTGATGGATTGGGAACCAAGACACATGAGTCCTAATCCCAGCTCTGTCAATATCTCCTCCTATTTACGTTATCAGATCTCTATGGGGCTCAGTTTCTTAACCAACAAAATGAAGAGGCTGGACTTCGAAAACTCTAAACTCTGAAATACGATGATTCCTATTTTCCCCTTGTACCTAAAAAATGCTACTCATATTTTGTTTACTATTTGATCTCGCTATAACTATTCACTGGTATAACAAAGATCTAATAGGGACAAAATAGTCAGAAGTTCAATGTTAAGTATCCTTTTCACAAGACCTGTACCATCATATTTAAGAATATAACATTTTCAATAACAGTCAAATGAAGGGAAAATACCCAAACCATAAAAAAAATGAGTAGGAACTTTTTTTTTTTTTGAAGCATGGATTTATTGGCTCTCCAAGAAATGAAACTTAATACCAAAGGAAAATATGCCATCAACTAGAAAAATTATTTCAAATGAGAAAAATCGTATTTTTCACCCAAAATGAATTTTATGTAATTGCACAACTAAAAATTAAAGTAGAATAGCTTTAAAGGGTAAAAAGCGCTTTTGTTTGTTTGTTTCTTACATCTGAGCATCAGAAAAGCAGCAGAACCTGGTGGATAGGGAGTTGGTCTCAAATCCAGAAAGACCTGGACTCAAGTCCTACCTTTGACACATATATACTGAGTACGTGATCCTAGGCAAGCTTTCAGTGCCCCAAAGCAACTCTTGACAACAAGAAGGAAAGAAAAGAAAAGAAAAGAAAAGAAAGGAAGAAAGGAAGGAAGGAAGGGAGGGAGGAAGGGAGGGAGGGAGGAAGAAAGGAAGGAAGGAAGGAAGGAAGGAAGGAAGGAAGGAAGGAAGGAAGGAAGGAAGGAAGGAAGGAAGGAAAGAATGGAAAGAAAGAAGGAAGGAAGGAAGGAAGGAAGGAAGGAAAGAATGGAAAGAAAGAAGGAAGGAAGGAAGGAAGGAAGGAAGGAAGAAAGAAAGAAAGAAAGAAAGAAAGAAAGAAAGAAAGAAAGAAAGAAAGAAAGAAAGAAAGAAAGAAAGAAAGAAAGAAAGAAAGAAAGAAAGAAAGAAAGAAAGAAAACAGAAACAAAGAGAGTGCCAAGCTACACTGGAATAAGAAGCTTCCTCATCTCTATACCAGTGAAATCCCAGCTTGAATCCCCTTCTCCATGTCCTGAGGGCTCATGCCTCTCAATGTAGCCTAACATGGCCCTAGCTTTTGTTGGCTGCCATAGCACATTGCTTATACCCAGCCATCTCTGTGGGCTTTCCATCCTGGAGTATCCCTCTGAACACCAGACTTCAGACTTCAGTTCTCTCCTGGCCCTGCTCCTGACTTCTGCACTTCACTTTCATTCAAAGAGTACATGGATAAAGGGAGATTTGTTACAAATAGAACAGTTCAACAGGAACTGGGGAGAAAGAGGGTCAACAGTGATAGAAATGAGAATTTGGCCAAGAGGTAGCAGGGAAAAAGATTTCTGTAGAGCCAGAAAGTGGTTCTAAATGACATGGACTGGGGAACTGGGGACTAGGAGTAAAGCTGGGGGATTTGCTAGTCATGGATCAGGAGAATACAAAATAGGCAGAAGCTCATAAAATAAATCAGTTCCTAGGTTCCAACTCTCCACAGGATACACAATGAACAGTTTTCAAGAACTGGTTTTGTACCCTCCAGTGCCACATTTAGGCAGAGCAAATTCCTCCTGGAAGCTACCAAATATGGCTTATGAGTACAACTGCTACATTCAACAGTTCCCAGGGTGGGAGTGGAGGAGGAGGAACTTCTATAAAATAATGGGATAATTAAAGCTCAGAGTGGTTAGTTGGTACAGTGTATTTTGCATCGCTAACTTCCTAATATTCTTTCATTACTGAGCAACGACATAACTACATATAATATATGAATATGTAAATAATAACAGAACATGGACAAATGAAATAACATGAATAAACTATAAAGCTGGCACAGCAGATAGAGTACCCAACCAGGAGTCAGTAAATTGATATAGTCTAGTCATTTTTTAGTTGTGTCTGACTCTTTGTGACCTCATTTGGAGTTTTCTTGGCAGAGAAACTAGAGTGGTTTGCCATTTCCTTCTCCATATCATTTTACATATGAGGAAACTGAGAAAAACAGGGTTAAGTGACTTACCCAAGTGTCTGATTAAATGAAGGTAAATGAATATTTCTGACTTCAGGAATCCTCCTGGCACTCTATCCTCCGTGCCACTTGGCTGCCCTCTGCACCAGCAAGACCTGAGTTCAAATCTAGCCTCAGAAATTTACTAGCTATGTGACTCGGAGCAAGTCATTTAACTGATATCTGCCTCAGTTTCCTTATATGTACAATGATGACAATAATAGCATCTACCTCTCATGGTTGTGAGGATAAAATGGGATAATATTTGTAAAGAGCTTTGCAAACTTTGAAGTGCTTGTATAAATGCTGGCTAGTTGTTATAATTAGAAGGCAAAGGAGATATTTCCATAACATATGTATTTTTAAAAAAATGCAAATACCTCTTTGTTGATTTTGTTGGTTTCCGCCACTCGGTCAGCTAGTACTGGGTGCTGAATTGGTGGTGTTGTGATGGGCTGCATGGCAATTAGCTGGATCTTACTGGGGACTCGTCTGCTGGCTTCTGCAGTGCGGGATATCCTATCCACATGTTCAAAGATTGATGCTGATGAAGGCTGTTCATTTCCAGTGTTGGCGAGTGGTGGTCCTAAAACCCAAAATAACAGCATCAACAAGCAAAAGACAGTTATCTTAACAAAATAGGAAATAAATATGAGCCGCTCAACGTCTGTGATGGAGACTGATGAGATTAATCAAGTCTTTTGTTGGATCACTCAAGTCCCATGTGTAGGTAAAGTTGACCACCTGGCATATAATTTGAGAGCTTTCAAGAAGGTTGTCCCTCTTTATCCTCCCTCTTCCAGATGTCACAGTGCTTGATATATAAGGTACCAATGAGGAAACTAGTGACCTGTCCAAGATCATACAACTAGTAAATGAGTAGTCAGGCTGAGATTCAAACTCAGGTCTTCTGAATCCCAAGTTCCATCCTTTCTTCATGATACTATCCTGTTACTTATACATTAATTTTTTTTTAATTTATTTCATTAAATATTTCCCAATTACATGTAAATAATTTAAATAATCATTTTTGAAAATTTTGAGTTCCATAATTCTCTCCTGTCCTTCTTTCTCTCCCCCATTCTTGAGAAGGGAAGCAACTTGATATTGGTTATATGTTCTACATTTTTTTAAAGACTGAACTTAGGATTTCATTAGTGTGGGGAGGTTTTGGGGAGGAACTTTACCTACCAATGAAGTTTGGCATTTTCTCTTCAACTTAAAGTCCTACAAAATGGCCTGAAGCACTAAGAAAATAACTGACTTGTGTAAGATCCCGCAGTCAGTATGTATCAGATGGGGCTCAAATCCACATCTTCCTGACTTCAAGTGTCTCTGTTTATTCCCTCACATTGGTTTTCTTTATTAAACCACTATTCTATATCATCTTGTCTCTTCTACTAGGAAATAAAGTTCACAGTTAGATTAATCCTTCTAGGTTAAGTATTGCCTTCTCTGGGAAAAATCTTTAAAATTAAAATACCCCTAGGGAAAGAGACAGGTAAATTTATGGATAAATTTTTGTTTTCATTTTTAAGCTATTTTTTTGGTTGGGTTTTTTGTTTGTTTGGTTTCTTAAACCACAAGTGTTCAGAAGAAAAAAATTATCCCATTTGAATGTCCTGACACAAGTTCTGAGTTTCTGGGTTATTTACTGGGTAATCTGGAAGAATCTGATACAAAGTAACTTCTACATTAGCTATTAACTTTGAGGATCATCTAGAGAGAATTAAGATAGAATAACAAACTTGACCACTCAAGAAACAGTCTCTTAAATGAAAAGAAAAGACAGTTGGGAGGTTGCAGATGAGCATACATACATGGCTTAGCCTTAATCTTTCTTAACTTTTCTTTTATTTTCTTTCTATGCAGGAGGAAAAGGCAACAGAAAACCATTTTCCCCCTAGAAAAAGAATTCAATAAACTGAAAGAAATATTCCAGGGTTAATCAGGAGCACCAAAAAGAAAATTAATGTCTTTTCATGGATAGCCAAAGGTTTCTGACACTGTTCTCAAGTATCTAAGTGAAGACGCAGCTAATTGAGCACAATAAAGTAGCCAGAAGAAAGAGAAGCCAGTCAAAAATGCATACAAGAACAAGGTCGAAGGTGTAATGCTTGAAAGATAAGTGAAGACTATTTGTGGGTTTTTTTTAAGAAGTCAGATTTTTATGTGTAATATGTAATTATCTGCTATTGAGCACATAAAAATCAAACTTAATTTTTTTCTTTCACTACTGTTTTAGCTACCAGAGGAAAAGTGTTCATTTGACTTTTTAAATGACTAAATCAAAGAAAACAGTGTTTGTTTTTAAACCTTCCTGGCATGATTGTGGTTAAACTTTAGCACAGATATCTTAGGAAAATCAGTGAACCCTAGAGATCTTTAAGAATAAGGACAACACTTATCTCTCAATGTAGTTTCAAATAGAGTCCTACTTTAGCTCTGGAATATGGCCGTTTCATCTCTATGATTCTATTACGTTAGACATTTCAGTTTCATGATGGAATGAAAGATGGTGGGTTAATCTCCAAAAACAATTGACTCAATGCCTAGGACAGTACCTTATATATGAAACACTTAATAAATATTTATTATGATGATGGTAATTCAGTGTGGAAAAATTAAGCAAATTATGGAAATTTTATCTCACAGGTCAAATAATTTTTTTGAAGTTCCAGAACTTGAAATCCTTTGAAATACTGTCTTGTTGGAATTCTGATACTATTACTAATAATTCTCTAATACTACCATTGAGGATCAAATGAAATGCCATTTGTAAAGCACTTTGCAAACCACCAGGAGGAATATAAATGCTAACCATCATCATCATTATTAATTATTATTGAAAGCCAAAATAGAAACAGACCACTTGGGGGTGCTCTTCGTGCTTTGCCCTCGTTGACAACTACTGATGGCTTTTCCCCAGCTTCTCTCTCACTGGACTCTTTGCTTACTGTAGAGTCATCATCTGAGGGAGAAATTCTGCAAAAACAAGGCAAATCATTAAAAAAATGGTTACCCATTGGTTGATATGTGCAAAACAGACTCAAAAACCCAGCACATTTAGGCACAGCCACAATTATTCTAAGAAAATACTATGATGCGTTAATGACCACTTTAACAACTATACAGACATTACTCATCATTTCGAAATTACTCAGTAGCATACCTCTGCCTGGTTAAACTGACATTTTGGACTGATACAGCACACCACACTGTTCAGCTAATTGCACCCTGGCAAGTCCTGAAATGCAAACTGCCGGACTGGTAGCCACCACATTGTACTATCTGGCATACCACCAGTTCCTGAGCCTAAGCTCTGGATGTAGGTCAGGTCGAAGTAGACCTAGAGATTCTTATCTGGTGTTGAATTACTGTGGTTTGAAAGGCCAGGCTAATCCTGGAGTCATTCTAAAGATCTAGATCTACTGGAAAGAGAACACAGTTCTGGACCACTCAGAACAAACTCAACCTCCCCTGGCTCTTTCAGAGCCCCAGAGTCAGGCTGAGTTTACCCTGGACTATCTCTTTCCTCACTATCTGGACCACTAGAGTAATGCTGGTTGCCAAAGGAAAATTTAGATTCTTTGTGTGCAAAGCTAAAGTAGCTGAATTGTCAATAGATAACAAACTAGGCAAAAATCTGGGTTAGTCATTACCTCTAGAACCTTGAGTTCCCTGGTGTTTGTTGCCATGAAAAGTGCTAGGACATCTGGATATCTCTCAGGGATTTTGGAAAGCAACATGAACTATTTTTTTTGAATGCCAATCTTATTTATCCTTCTAAATTCATTTTACATTCAGTTCAAAATTCTTTTCCAACCCTTCCCCCTCCCCCAACCACTGAAAAGGCAAGAAAAACAAAACTCATTACAAATATGGAGTTATTCAAAACAAAAGTCCACATTAGCCATGTCCCCCCTGAAAAAAAAAACAAGAAAATGCAAAAATGAGAATAAAATATGCTTCACTTTGCACTTTTGGTATCATCAGTTTTCTATCTGGATATAGAAAGAATGTTCATCATGAGCCCTTTGGAACGTGTGGTTGGTCATTGTGTTGATCAGAATTACTAAGACTTTTGGAATTGATTATCTTTACAATGTTGTAGTCCTTATATAAATTATTCTCCTGGTTCTTCTCACTTCACTTTGCATCAGTTCATGAGTTTTCCTATGTTTCTCTTAAATTACTCCCCTTCATAATTTTTTAAGCACATTCACATATCATAACTTGTTACATAAACTACTGAGCATGTGTGACCAGGTGCTCAAGATGATAACTCTTGGGGAGGAATATGCTTTATGTTTGAAATTTAAAATTCCATCAGCTTATTAAATAACTTAATTAATTTATATTTAGGCTGACAAATATGTAAGCAACTAGTGCCTTGTTATTTTTATTTAGGCTGACAAATATGTAAGCAACTAGTGCCTTATTATTTAATTCTTTTAATGATTTTGATTAAAATCTTGAACTCAGACCTCAAAGTTTTCTGGCAACTTAGAACTAAAGATGTATCGTTTTGTCATCCTTGGTTAATTCCAAATTCTCTTTCTCTGCCTTCATGAACACAGCAGTCAATATAGGTCCTGTGTTTGAGCTGAGGAGACTATACTAGCCAAAGTTCAAAGTGCTATGATTCACTTGCAGCAAGAAAAGACATAGAGTGTATGCTAAGGGCAGTATGTAAATGCCACATATTATTATTCTTATTTTTAATCATCATTATTATTAAGCAAGAGCTAAATATAAATAGAACCTCTCTCCTTTCAATTTAACACATTGCCCCTAGCAAACCAACCACATCTCTTTTCCAAGAAGCCAAATGGAAAGAAGGGACTTTCAGGGACAAGTTAACCTGCCAGCAACATTCTCCTGGTGTTATCCATTGATGGAGGGAAGGAAAGGTGGTTTTCAGGGGAAGTAGGAAATCTCCATGACATAACATTGACAAAATGGAAGTAAAAGCATTTTGGAAAAAGAGGACAAAAGAGGAAACATGGTAGTTGTAACCTACAGGCAGGATGGCAAAGCCCAAGTGAACAGCTGATGTAGTATTTTACTCTCTGGCATGCTTACCAGGACTGGTCAACCTTTGATCTATCCCTGCTATTAAGCATTCAAACTGTCCCAGATATCTGACATATTCTTAAACACTTTCACTAAAGAAGGCTACATGACTTCTTTTGGCAGTCTATTACAATAGTGAAAAATTTAATTGTAGTGAGGCCTAGAGTAACTTATACGTAAGTCAATTAGCTGCCTCGTTTTGACTTCTTTCATGTTTACATTCAGGGAAGTGTCTCACCAGGTGTGGAACTTTAAGAAATTTAAGAGTAAAATACTCTGCAGCACATAAAGCAGTATACAGAAATGTCCAATAATAACCTTCCTCTGTGACGGATGTTCTTTGAAGAGATCTTTGACTTGGGGCTCGGTACATCTCCATTTTCAGAAGGAGTAGTGTTATCCTTCACTGGTCCTGGCAGGGGTGCTGGCTCATGAATAATCAATACGTCATCTTTATTGTGTTGGCCCAGATGCTGCTTAGCAAAATCGAAACCCTTCACACTAGGGATCTGAAGCTATTAACAAAGGAAAAACACAGGTAAAAGAAAATAGTCAATCTGTAATTCAAAAAGTTGCATACAAAAGAAAAGTGATGTCTGCTGGAAAGAGTACCAACCAGCAAACCAAATGTTAGTCCCAGGCCTAATTAAAAAATGAAGCATCTACTCACACACATGACATTGGGTTAAGTCCTACAGTGGATTCACAAATCCAAACTTTCAAGGAATTCACAATCTTGTAAAAGATAACAATAAGACAATAGATTTAAAGCAGAAAGGAGGACTTTGGAGGTTGAGTCCAACTCCCTCATTTTACTGAAGAAGAAACAAGGATAGAGAGGTTAAATGATGTTCCCAGAATCACATAGTTGCAGAGTTTCTAAGGTAGTATATTTGTCCATCTTGTCCTATCTTGGGAGACATAAACATAGAAAGCTAAGTCTCAATACCAGAGTTAAGTAATATTTTAAATTTAGGTGTTTTTTGGGAAGGCAATCAGGGTTAAATGCCTTGTCTAGGGTTTGAACTCAGGTCGTCTTTACTCCACCACTAGTTCACTATCCATCGTGCCACCTAGGTGCCCCAGTAAAATTATAACTTAAGGATACAAAAGATATCATGAAATATCATGTGATCAACTGCTATTTCAAGTCACATCAACTAGTTGTACTCACTCAAAAAAGTTAGTTATAGGCTAGATTGGCTTAAGAAGGCTTCCTGGAAATACCTTCAAAGGGTAGCAAGGTATTTACCAAACAAAAATGGAAGGGAAAGGGCATTCCAGGCAAGAGGAACATCACGAGAAAAGGTAGAATCAAAGAAGTAGAAGTCATGTTCAGGAGACTAAGCAGAACAGACTAGCTGGACTAAAGGGTTCCTGATGGAAAAGCACGAAGCTGGAGAGGAAGGTAAGGCAGGCTAAGGAGTCTGCATTTTGTCCTACAGATGATGGAGAAAATTTCCAAAGAAGTAAACAACCAACTGAGAGGAATGGTTAGCAGATGAATCTGATAGCAATGTGGAGACCAGAACAGAGGAGAGAAAGACAAGTTAGGAGGTTATGTGCCTTTATTATCTCCTATGAGGAGATAAAGACCTCATAGCATGTCACCTTGCACTGATAGCCATGGAAACCAAAAAGAAACACATGATAAATGAATAATCAGTACAAAGATGAGTCCACCACTGTGTGCCAGTGACGGAAACAAGGATAATGACAAAAGAAACAAGAACTACTCTGAAGAATAATCAGTCAGATTCTGGATTTCAAGGTGAATTTCAGGTGAATAATAGTGATAATAACAAAAATAATCACATTTGTCATGCTTTAAGGTTTATAAAGTTCTTTCCACATTATCTCATTTGATCCTCATAGCAACTCTAGGAGGTAACTGTCATTATCATCCCCATTTCACGGATGAAAAAACCAGGCAAACAGAAGTCCCCCAGCTAGTGTCTGAGGACAGATCTGAAATCAGGTTTTCCTTACTCCAGGCATCACTGAGACACCTAGCTGCCTCGATTTTACTTCCAATTCTGAAATCCAATAATTCTGCTCAACTGGAGTTTACACATGGGAAAATCATTCTGAGTTATTACTTAAAACCCCTCCTAAACTGGTCCCCTCTGACCTTTTCAATCACATATAGAATCCAGCATGGCAGATGAAAGTAGAGCTTGCAAAGAGGAGTTGAGACTGGAGATACAGATTGGGAGTCATCTTCGGAGAGGTGATAGTTACAGGATTTATACAGTAGGGAGATGAACGGGGGATATGACTAAAACTTGGGAAACACAAACAACAAGGGGTCAGGAAGAGGGGAGACATAGAAGTGGCCAAAGAGCAGGAAGAGTTTCTACACAAAGAAGCAGAGATTTTTAAGAGGGAATTGGTCTAAAACATCCAGTTTATTTACCAGTGCCTATTCAAGCACCTTTGCTCTATTTCCAGTAACAAAAAGCTTAGTAGTGGGACTCTCCCACGAAGTATCATATTGGACTCAGCTTCTTCATCTGAAAAATGGGGATGATAATTGCACAACCTATCTGCTTTTCTAATTATACAGTATTACTATAGAGCTGCAAGGGATTTTAGATTATCTAATGAATAGATCTAATCGGATTATCCAACTCCCACATTTTACACACAAGGACACTGAGGCCCAGGAAGAATATTACTCAAGGAAAAATTATTTAGTGACAGAAACCAGAATTCAGATATAATGGCTATGGGTCTAATGTTTGTTTCACTTTAACTAACAAAAAAATTAATTCAACCTCTCCAATTTCTCCTTTTCAACTCCAAACTTGACTTTGTACACAATGTTCAAAAGGCTCCAAATGAATGATTTTTTAGTTACAAAACAATTTTTAAAATTCAGCTTGAATAGTCATACAAGATGTTCACAGAGCTACAGATTAATCAAAACCAGAAGGAGCCTAAGAGGTCATCTAGTCCAATCTCTACTGGAGGCCCAAATCATCCCTAAGATATCAGAGAGTCAAAAAGTACATAGATCGACTTTTTCCTCCTAGGTTTCCAAAAAATTGTTTTTATACAAGACTTAGGTTTCAAGTTTCTTTATTTCCATCCATTTTCCCCCTTAATGCCTACTTTTTTATCATTCTCCTTTCTAAAACTGAATTAATCAAAATACATATGTGTATATATACATATATATGTGTAGGTATATATGTGTATGTATGTATACATGTAAAAACTTTAGGTTTTTCCTCTGCCAAAAAAATTCTTAGTTAAGCTTCTTCTCTCGACTTTTGGTCATCTCCTTGACCACACAGAGGTATCTTTTCCTCTCACACACAACCCCAGTTCTGAAAACAATGCCAAATGACTTCTGTCATGATTCCTGGAATGGGCTGTGTCAATTTATTTGCTCTCATCCCATTACCCATCACTGTAACTTTCTAGACATGTGTCCCAGTCCCTGGCCATTGCTCCCCATTTGTCATCTCCCCCATTAAAACGTAAAATCCTGGAAGACAGGGACTACCTCTAAAGCTCTTATAGTCCAGTGCCTGGCACACAAGTACATAATAAATGCTTTTTCCTTTTCCGTTCACTGAGAAGGCTCACTTTAACTGTTCTGTGATGACCATTGCAAAGTGGTTCACCCATACTAGTTCCTATAAACTTACCAGAACCTGTTAAAACCTACATATGCTGTGGAAAGTCAGTCATCTTTATCTCCACATCTTACTCCAAATATTTTGCTAGTCTCTTAATGGATTTTTGCCCCTCATCTCATTTCATTTAACATTTCCAGCTCAATTTCATCTTGGTTATTTGGGCTATAATATGAATTATTATTGAAATGATTAATTTTAATTAATTAAAAATATTTCAATTATTTCCACTGTCACTGAAACTAAAGTTACATTATTCACTTTGATTTTAAATATTAATGCTTATATCAATGTTAACTCTTTAATATTTATATCAATATTAATAGAAATTATATGATTTACATTAATATTCATAATAGAATATAAACTACTTGAGGACAGGAAGGGCTCTGTGTCTACAGGACTCAATTGCTTGATGATTGATTGTTGCCTCTCATAATAAGCACTACACTGCTTATTCCCCACCACCCTTCTTACGCTGTTTCTTGTCAGGTATCACTTAAAGCACTAGAAAATCCCTTCCACCAAGTGGATGCTAATTGATTCAGTCAGTCAATCAACAGTTATTTACTAAGGACCTACCAGGCGTTGGGGTCAGTGTTAAGTGCTGAGGATACAAAGACAAAAACAAAAGGGTTTCTGTCCTCTAAGAGTTTATATTCAAGGTCCTCACTTGTTGGTCAGCCTTTTAACATTTTCATTTTCATGCTTTGATTTGGTTTTTTTCCCTGCTTCTCGTACATATCTATTGCCTGATCTGGAGGATTCAACTAGTCTGTCGTTCCACTTTTATTTCAGGAACAAATCAAATTTCCATTATTTATATTATGCCAATAGGGTGGGGTTTTGGCCAATTTAAGATGAGGTTTCTATATGTATTTTCTACTGTCGCTGTAGGTATTTCACAGGTCTCTTTCTCCAGGGCCAAAGTCCTTTTTCATGTTTTTTCTTTTTAAATAAAATTAATTTTTTACTGATAAATTTTTTCAATAGTATCCTTCCTCTTCTCTCCTTCAAGAAAGCCATCTCATGTAACAATATTTTGTAAAGAGAAAAAAAACCTGGAAAGACTTATATGAACTGATGCTGAGTGAAGTGAGAAGAACCAGGAGAACATTATACACAGTAACAGTCACAGTGTATGAGGACTGTTTTTGATAGGCTTAGCCCTTCTCAGCAATTCAAGGACCTAAAACATTTCCAAAGGACTTATGATGCAAAATGACATCCACACCCAGAAAAAGAACTATGGAGTTGGAAGGCAGAATGAAGTAGACTATTTTCTCTTTTGTTACGTTTTTTTAAATTTTGTTTTTCTCATGGCTTCTCCTATTCATTTAAATTCTTCTATGCAATATGATTAATGTGAAAATGTGGTTAATAGGAATGTATGTGTAGAGCCCATATAAGATTGTATGCTGTCTTGGGGAAAGAGAGGGGGAGAAAATTTGGAACTTATGGAAGTGATTGTTGAAAAATGAAAAAAGTAAATTAATAAATTTTGAAAAAATATAAAAATAAATAAATTTTGAAAAAAAAAATTAAACAACCCTGCTCTCTATGGAGGGCTATGGGGGGAAAAATAAAAAAAAAAAGATGAAGAGAAAAAAAATCAGCCAAACTCATCAAAACATTGAAAAAGCCTAAAAGTATATATGATGTCCCACACCTGTGGACCCACCCATGCTCTCTGTAACTCTTAAGTTTGCATAGACTCTTGACAGGTCAATGAAAGCCAAACATTTATTGTATCTAATAGTTTTCAAGTGATGCCCTACATGCAGGATTAACTCTGTTTTCAGTATGGTCTCACCATCTAGGAAAGGTCAATCAGTACACATAATTGTCCCATCTTTGAGGAGGAACAAGGAAGTAAGTATATGTACGCCAATAATCTCATGTATGCCTTTGACACCTGAGAAATACTGATAATCCACTTCCTGGTTCTGGCTAGTAGGTTAAAAAAAATCAGTCTGATTCTTCCCACATCATACTCAGCTGGTTCGTTATGATAACAAAAACCTGCCAACACAAGAATCTACACTTAAGAAAAATCATCTTTCTAGAGAAGGGAAAGAAAAAAAAAGGAATTACTACTCCTCTCTTAAGCAAAGAGTCCATTATTTTTTCACTCTCTCTTCAATGCACTATTTATGGACTCACCATTTCATTAAAAATATATTGAAATGTTACTGTGAGCCACTGTATAGATTTTATATTATAAATTCCATACACAGAATAAGCTATTCTGAAAGTTATACATGGCAAGCTAGAATTAACTCAGAACCCCTAATGATCATTAGAATGAGACAGCATAAGTTATTGGATATAATGCCCAAAGTGAATTTTGGAAAGACCTAAATCCTGACTTTGACATATTTTAGCTGTGTGACCACAGGTTTAACTTCTCTGAGCCTTAGTTTCCTCATCTATAAAATGGGAATGAAAATACCTACAGTGTCTGTCTTACAAAACTGAGGTGAGGATTAAACATTATTTATGTATGTAGAGTGTTTGATAAGCTTTCAAGTACTCCTATTATTTTTGAAACCAAGTTACAGGAAATGCAGTTCTCTCATTTTAAATGCTGGCCATGTGTTGAAGGTAGGTGATGTTATAAGACTGTGAATCACATAATACTAATCTTGGAAGACTGAAAATTGCAGGTGACCCAAAGAAGAACTGGAAGGACACATGGTGAATGTAACCAGATATGAGAAGATACCAAAGAAGACATGCATGACTTGAAAAAGGAAGTGGTATTGAGAATGAGATGGAATTGGTGGTAAGCCTGTGTGCTATGCCAGTGACCTTAAAATACATTTTTTTTAAAAAACAGAAGAAAGTCTCCAGAATGTTGAGTAGATGTTTTATGGAGGATTTATCGAAGGACATAGATGAGAAAAGCATAGAATAGGGAGGTATGGTAGGTTTGAGGATCTATGTCAGTGAAGGGAATATCAATTATCAAGTATCATCTAACATCAACCAAGTATTTATTAAGGGACTACTACATGGCAGGCAGAGGGTTATGTACTGGGGGGAAAAAGACAATCTCTGCTCTCAATCCCAATAACAAAGAAGTCATCTTGCCTGAACCTCCCTGGGATGGTTTCTTGGCCTCCTTCAACATGCTCCTGGCACTCTCTCTGACCACTTACAACTCCATAGAAGTCATCTTGCCCCTACCTGTGCACCTTCTGCTACCTCCCTAAGCCCACTACCTTGATTTCCAGTTGGCCTAGGTCTGATACCCTTGGAGAATTCTACTCACCAGGATGAACCCCTATGGACAATGATAACCTATCTAACCTCATTCCTCAATAATTAACATCCTCTGACCCCTTCATTCTCTCCTTACACCAATGATTCTGAACCCCTAGAGGTCATTGTTTGAACACCTTTCTCAGTCCTCTCCTTTATTCCTATCCTCCTCAACTCAATCCCACTCATGCCCCACTAACACCTCCCAACCCTTCCATTTGCTCTCCACCATGCCTCCTTTGCAGATAAAGACTAGCTTTCCTCTTAAACGATTTTTTTCTTGCTTACTTCATCTTGCACTCAGTGAAAACTGGCTCTCTCTTGATAACACCACTTTCCTGGCCAACATTTCCAGCATGAGTTGCATTTTCATTCATACTCCTAACTTACTGGTAATGGTGGGGGAATCAGATTACTTCCTGCTCCTTATCACCAGTCTCCCTTTACCCACCATCATTCAGTCATTACTGCTCCTTTGATGTTCATTTAATGTATATTCATCACAGTCAAGATTTTGGTAACTGTTGTCTATAAATCTCCAGGATACTAATTTTTCTCATTGAGTTCAATGTCTAACTCACCGTCTTTCTCACCTCCCTAACTCCTGCTCTTATACTAGAGAAATTCAACATACATGCCAATACTTGCTCAAACACCCTAACCTCCCAGTTCCTCAACTTACTCATTTTCCATGGTTTACTCCTCTATCCCTACACAAAGATGGTCCTGCCATCACCCACAAACACACTACTCCCTGTTCATGAACTCTGAGATTCCTTTATATGACCACAATCTGTTGTTATTCTACCTCTTCCTCTACCTTTCACCTCCAAAACCTGTTCTTTGTCCTCCCTATGACCTCTAATCCCTGTATCCTTCGATTATTTCCCAGGCCATCACCCCTGCACTGGCTACATTCCTTTTTCCACCTTGACCCTTCAGTGAACCAGTTCAGCTCTACACTGTTCTCTTCTGTTTTGTCCCTTCTTCCTTTATTTTATTGAAAATCTTGCCCTGCCCAACCTTAACCTTGTATTACTGCCACTATTAGCTGCCTTTGCTCCTGCTCACATGAGGCTGAAAGAAGTTGAAGAAAATCGTGAAATCATACTGACTGGACCCATTTGAAATTTATACTACCGAATCCCAAAAGGATTCTGTGGCAAGGCAATAGTTTTACACCTTCCTAATTGACTATCCCACTCACCACAGTGGCTTTTCCAAATATTTTTTCCTTCCCCAAACCTCCCAAACCTCCCCTCCCTCATCTTGGCTGAGAATTTAGCCTTGTATTTCACTGAAAACATTGAAGCCATTTGACAAGAGCTCCCTCCTCGCCTTACATCGTTCAGATGCTTTTGTCCCGTTCTCTTTTACCTCTGTCTCTTTGCCAAGGCAAACACCTAAATGCACAAATGATCTCATTCCATCCTGTCTTCTCCAGCAATCCATTCCAACTTTCTCACTAATCTTCAGTTACTAATTTACTACCTGCTTCCCTCTTGCCTATAAGCATGCCCATGCCTCCCCAATCCTTAAAATTAAAAAACCGTCCTTGATCCTTCCATCCATTCCTACTAGCTACTGTCTCGAATCTACTTAAATTCACCAAATCTATTGGCTTTCTCCACCCCACCCTCACCCCTGTCCTCATTCTCCTTGAACTTCTCTGTATCCTTTAACATTATTTATTACCTTGTCTTAAATATTCTCTTCTCTCTAGGTTTTATGACACTGAATAGATGAAACATTGATTAAGGGCTTGTTATATGTGAAGCATTGTATTAAGAGCTGAGTATATGAACAGAAAAGCAGGATAGTTTCTGATCTCAAGGAACTCACAACACAGGAAAGGTTTAAACAAGTGAAGCAGCAAAGTAGAAGTAAATGTATTTTTGTTGATGTCATTTCTACTAATAACATGATATTCTGATGTTGAATCACTTGACAGTGCCAACAACTTTGGTAGCAAGAATTTTCTTTTCTTTGGGCAATTGCCAGGCTACACTTCCACATAGGTTGCATCAGCTATGAGTGTCCCCTAACATTATGGCCTATGCCTTTTTCTCCCTCTGTACTATTTCACTTGGTAATCACATCAGTTTCCATGGATTCAACTATCGTTTCTATACAGACACTCTCATATCTATTTGTCTGGTCCTAATCTCTCTCCCCAACTCTAGTCTCACATCGCCAACTGTCTGCTGGACATGTCAAATTGGATTTGCCATGGACATTGTAAACTAACACATCCAAAACTGAACTCATGCTCTTACCCCCAAACTCTCCTCCTTTCTATGCTTCCTTTTTACTTTCAAAGTTGCCACCATCCTTCCAGTCATTCAAGCTGGTAACCCAAGTGTCAATCTCTTCATTCTTTCTTACCTTCCCGCCCCCATATCCAAGATATTGGAAATCCTGTCCATTTTAACCTTCTTAACATTGCTTCTATATGACACTGACATCAACCGGGTCCAGTCTTTTATCAACTCATATATGGACTCACATTTGGACTACTGCAATAGCCTAATTGGTTTCTCTGTGACTTTTTAAAAAAATGTCCTACAGTTATGAGAGGATTACCATTGTTAGTATTTACAATAAAACTAAAATAATTTTAAACAAGGAAGTATGATTTCTAAGTTGTTATATTCAATTAGAAGTTGAAAATGAACAACATTCACTGTGGTCTTATGTTGATTGGCATCAAGTGTATGTCAGCAGGTGCATGATCATTCTCATAATGAGGTGTGGATTTTTTGTCCTTACACCTCCTCCATGGAAGATAACGGGAAGTATTTGGCAGACAAAGGATGAATTGGAACAAAGCAGAACTATCCAGATGCACTATATCCTAGGTGATTCTTGGGCAGCACCAAAGAGCCACATCAAAAGCCAAACCCAATCTGATAAAGACTTAATGAGAGATCTTGCTCACCTCAATCTGTGTGGCCAAGGAGAATGGAACAGCCATACTTGATTGTCTATCATGCTGACCTTATAAACACTAAAAGGTTTTCCAGTCAGAAGTCTGATCAAGAGAAGCAGGTTTCCACTGCTCAACAAGGCTCCCCAAACTCATTTGCATTATATAAAAAAAAAAAAGACTTCCTTGGCTAATTGAAGCTGTAAACTGGACTCCTTCCTTCCACCTTAAGTAATCAATTCAAACTACAGAGTAAACAGAATATAAACAAAATGTTTGTTTACCAGCAGGAAACATAAGTAAACCTATTTGAAAACATACCTGAATGGCAAGATTCCCCTCCCCTACATTACCATTTCCCTTTCCATATTTCAAAAGCAATCTGCTTCCAGGTAAATTGGACAAGAAGGCTTTCTGTTTCGCCTAAAAGGGAAAGGGATGTGTACTGTGTACTTGAGATTTATTGTTTCCAGATGTATTTTGTTATTGGATTTGCTGGAGGATTTTAGAGCGTGGTGGCGAAGTAGCAATAGAGACGAGAGAAAAACACACAGCAAGAAAAGGGAGCTCTTGTAGTTGTAGTGTGGCTTGGCAAATTTTTTGTAATCCCAACAAAGAAAGTGGAGGACCTTTGCTATTTCCAAGGCATTGTCCTCTGAGTCACAGATATTTCCCTTTTCCATTAAAACTGGGGTGGAGGTGGAACAGGGAAGTCTCTATTCCAAAAACATAACAAGATTAATATTGGAAGCAAACTCTGCTTGTTAGTTGAGTGCTATTTTGATATTTAACCAACCCTACTTACTGGCTGCATATTAATCCACTATCCTGAACACTATCTCCCTTAATTATATGTATAAATCCATCCCATCCAATCCCTGCAGCACTCAAAGAATAAGGGGGACTCCACGGGCTGGCAGTTCTATTTAAAATCCTTTGCATGTGAATTATGATGCCATCTGCAGCCATAAAAGGATTTTAGGGGAAAGAGAAAACCAGGGAATATCCTGCTTTACAAATGAGAGAGAACCATGTGATAGTCCCTTGTAAGAGTCTATTAAAACAATGGGCATGGATGAGATTTCATCAGGAATGTTTAAAGCAAGAAATATGGGGCACTGAAAAGGAAATGAGAAAACATGAGGCATCCTCCATATTGGCTAAATGTTCCTGCAACAATGCCATTTCACTAGAACATGAACATATAATCCATTGTTATTTTTTCTAACAATGATATACACACTTGTAATTCATTCAATATTGCAAATACTTTTTTTCTTATCCTTTCCCCAGGTGCTGAGCTGTCTATAATCAAAAAACCTAACCCCAGATGGTATGAATAATAAATGAAGATGAACAGTATTAATTTGTAATATGCCTCTAGTATTCTTGATCAGCATAATAACGCACTATTATTTAAGATATTTCCATGTGTGATGACATTAACAAATAATAAACATCTACAAATTAATTTCCTTGGTCAGAAAAGTCAAAATAATATAGATTCTGCTTCAATCAAGAAAATATTATTTATTCTAACATGTGAGTGTTATGTAGTAGAAAAATCATTGGATTTTGGGGTTGGAAGACAAGGGTGTGAGTCCTGATTCTGTGACTGTATCTCCTTGGGCAAATCTCTTAATCTATTTGGCTCTCAGATTCCTCATCTGGTAAAAAAGAAAGAGGGGGAGGGAATTGGAAGAAATGGTTTCTAATAGCCCTTTCCAACTATAAATTCTGTAATGCTAAGTTGATGGGTGACATACAACATGCTTGTCATTAGTATAAGAGGGGAATGGGCAGAGTGTCAAGTCTTAGGAACATGAGTGGTATGTTCTGCCTGCTGGCAATCTGGGAGGAAGTTCATTGAGATACTACTGGAAATGGCTAATGGTGCAAAATGCTTCCAATTCACAGCCTGCCCAGGTAGCCTCTGTTTCCTTTTGGCTTACTATAGTGGTGACAAAGAGCCTTTTGACTGGCTGCTGAGACAGAACTGAGCATTCATTTACAGAGGATGAATGGACAAAATTTCTTTTTCTTCCCTGGTGAAGGGTGAGACGAGAATTGCTGTAAGGCAAACAGTAAGGAGAGAGTTAGCAAGTGCTGTTACCAGCTGCCATATTTCCCTAACGAGGCATGGCTACTTCCACTTTTTTCTGCCTCTGTTGTTCCTTTTTTCCTGATCTCAGATAAATGAATAGCAGAGACAAATGGACCCGGGAATGATCTTGTGAGCCTCAAAAGATCAGAAGGGCCACCAGAGGTCCAGCAACTCAAAGCCCACAGTAGAGACAGAACCTGCAGCAACCAAAACCAGAACTGAAGGGTAACCTGCTTGAGTTCATTCTCCCTAGGGATCAACATGGTAAAGGACAGTGGGCTCCAGCTTTCAGTTCTTGTTATATTTTGTCAGTAAATATTCCTTTGTAAACACCAATTGAAATTAATTGGTTAACTAATAATAAGAGAGATACCAACTAGCTAACTGATATTGGGAAGGCACTAACTGGGATTGATATTGAAGAGATGGCAATTGTTCAACTGATATGGAGTGGAGGGGGGAAATACATAGGATGGGTAAATAATAGTAAAGAAAGATACCCTATAATCTCTCTGGGTTCCCCCCAATGCCTTGAGGGGAGGGGGAGAGATGGTTGAAATCTGAGGACCCAACTGCCCATGTTAATTTGGGTCATTAAGTACAGAGCCTATCTCTGTGCTACATCAGAATCTTCAGATCTACTTTTTACCAAGCTAATTTGGAAACACACCCATAAAATAAAAATTATTATAAACTATAATACTTTAACCCTTGTCCTTCACTTTTCTCACTTCCCTTTTATCTCTTATCAGTCTCTTAGAATTCCATTTAAATTTCCAATCCAACAAAAGCTGACATCATGCTAAATGGGAGACCGAAGAGGGGAAAAGGAGAATTGTTGAGAGGGTTCCACGTGATCTCTTGGCTTCCATTTAAAAAATATATATATCCCTGAGCATTAGCTATAGAGGTCACATTTGGAATTGAAACACTTCAGTTGGTTTATTTTTTTAAGTTTTACTGATACTTTTTGGATTTTATAACATGCTCATTTTCTGATAAATCACCATTCCCAAGAAACCACCTTCCCTGGTTAAGTCAAACCCACTGTGTCTATGCCTGACAGCATAAGAAGCATTCTGTCCCTAAAGTTGATCAACTTTCTACTGAAAGGAAGGAATTATGTTTCTCTTTAAAATCACTTTGTTTGACATGAGTTCACTTGACCTACTCTCCTAACTCCCCTCATATACATTTTTATCTCCAAAGTAAAAGAGTCAGACTAGATCAGTAGTGTCAGACTCAAAAAGAAATGGATCCATGTGGACTATATATTGACTTAGAAAACCACAAATTAACATCATCATCTATATGGTATTAAATTTTTATTTATTTTGCTAAATTTTTCTCAATCACATTTTAATTTGGCTAGGGCTCTACTCCAGAGTTTGGCAGGCAGCAAGTTTGACATCTTCTGGACCAGATGATCCCTAAATATGTTAATCAGTAAATTATGTTCACAATCCCTGCTAAACCTGAGACTCCATTCAAGGCTAAATTTCATTACTATATGGAAGATATTTCACATTAACCCATGCTAGGGACTTTCAGAAAAACATAGAACTAAAAGGATGTCAATCCCTCCTTCCTCCCCTTCCCCTTTTTAGTGATGCCTAGAAAGGCAAAGCACCCTTTCAAGGTCACATAACACAGAAAGTAAATATGTGACTCCCCATTCACTGCTTTCTTCACTATGGCACATGCACATTGTGTCTGCTTTCATATACACTGACCTCTCCTAACAAGTCTGTGTGCCGTGTAGTATATCATTAGATGAGCATAATGGCAAAAGAAAAAAGCTTCTCCATTATAGCAAAAAAAAGGAATTTCTGTAGAAGATAATCAATATTTTTTCAGGAAACATTTTCCTTTTTTGCTTCTGATTACAAGTTACAAGTTATTTTTCCCATAACATTGAAACACTCATCTTTGCATCAGGAGTGACCCAGCTTTGTGACATGCCCTGTCTACATATGGACACACACGTACACACACAAGTACATTGGACATATCAAGAGGGACCATTTTTACCTTCTGACGCTGCTGAATGTTGCTCACGGCATCAGGCTGGAAGTCTAGCTTGTCTGTGCGGCACAGTTTCCAATAGAGGATGACAATGATGGTCATCACCACAAGCACTGGAATCACCGCTCCAACAATGATCCACAGGTTATTGCTTTGGGACCCTGAAGGTGACCTTTTCACTCGATCTACCGCTGTGAACAGGAAAAATAAAAGGGGAGGGAGGGAAGAAGGAAAGTCCTTCTAAATTCTGGGATGGGAGGAAGAACATTGGACTTGGAACTAGTAGATATCTCACTTCTAATTTTGGCTCTAAAAATAATAAAACAATAATAGTAGTAGTAGTAGTAGTAGTATCAGCAATATAGCCAATCCTTATGTCTACTCTACATACCAGACATTGGGTTGTCTCTCATTTGTCACAAAAATCTTGGAAGGAAGATACTATTATGATTTCCATTTTAGGAAACTGAGGCAAATGGGTTAAGTGACTTGCTCAGAGTCACACAGCTAGTAAGTGTCTGAAACTACATCTGAACCCACCCCAGGCCCAGTGCTCTATCTACTGCGCCACCTAAACTACTCTCTGACCTTGAAATCACTTAACTTTCCTAAACTTCTGTCTTTGCATCTGCAAAATGAAGATAGAAATGCTTCCAATAATAACAATAACTGACATTTACAAAGCACTCTAAGGTTTGCAAAGTGCTTTACTAACAGGATCTTTCTGGACTTTCATAGCCACATTGTGAGGTATGTATTACAGGCATTACTCTCCCCATTCTTCCAATGAAGAAATGATTTACTCAAGGTCACAGAGCTACACAAGTCTCAGAGGCACAGGTCTGCCTGACTCTAAGGCAAGCATCAGCATTCTGCCTGGAGAGTAGAAACTGTCTTTTCGTTTTATATCCTTAGCACTCAGCACAGTGTCTGGTCCATAGTTGTTGTGTTCATCCTTCATTGCCAAAGATGGTCATGACATCAGAGAAATGATGACATGACTTGCACCTGACTTTGTTCTGAGGGAGGGAGGGCTGTGCAAGGCTATCAGCCTCACTTCTCCTCCTCAGCCATCTGAATCCAGTGACCAGATACTCATCAGGATGACTGGAGATGGGCCAGGATGCAATGGGAGTCCTTGGCCTTTTTAGGCTAGGCATCATGCTACCTTACCACCCACCTCCTAGTACCATTTTGAGGAAAAGTACTCTGTACCTCCAAGTACAAAGTATATCCAAGTATATATCAAGTTAAAAAGTGCTATATAAATGTGAGCAATCATTACCTGAAAAAAATCTTGATCTCTCACTACACATACTAATAACAGGCTATAGAAAAAAGATGTAGAATAATAGAACATAAAGACAGAAGGGACCTTAAGAAACCCTCTAGTCCCGTACCCCTCATTTTACATAAAGAAACTGGGACAGAGAGAGTTCAAATGCCTTGATCAAGGTTACATGGTTAGTAAAGAGCAGTGCCCAAATAAGAGACATGTTTTTGTTCTCATTCCCATGTTATGCTAGCAGACCACCTTGCCTACTAAATTTTCGCAGAATGACCCATGTCATAATCGAGTATAACATAACTAAAAATGAATTGAAAATTGGTTGTTTACAACTGAGTTTTGTCCTTTGAGATTAGAGGGACCAATAGTAATAACCACAACAGGCATCACAGGAGAGGTGAAGACAGGTTTGAGATGGAACATGGCTGACTCCATATCAAACTCTAACCTTTAGATAAGGACAAACCAAAAAACATGTACGGTTTCCCTGAATAACCTGAAGCCTACTTCAATATGTTAATTTTAACTATTTCTACATTTTAATTTGATAACTAATTAATTATTAAATTTAATTAATCGACATACTCATTGTCTTCATTTACCCACTCAGACTCCTCTTAAGCTCTTAAAATCAGGTTTAGTTTCTATCTAATATTGTTTTAAAATATCAATGGGCAACCTTCTTTTAAACCAAATCCAATCCTGTCCTTCCTACTCTAATCTTAAACTATCCTGGCTTTCTTCCTAGCTCTTAGACAGCTACTTTATTTAATTTTATTACATCTCTTCTTCCTTTTCAACCCAACTCTAAAAGTTGAACCCTTAGCTCTCTGTTCTGCCCCCTCTTGCCGTTTCCAGCCATCCTGAAGAATATCAGGCCACTGGACCCAGATGGCTCAGCAGAAGAAAGTGAGGCTGGTGACTTTGCACACAGCCCTCCCTCACTCAAATCAAAGTCAACTGCAACTCATGTCATCATCTTGATGTCATGGTCCTCTTTGAGAATGAAGGACAAACACAACCCCCTCAGAAAAATCATTCTCTCTCATGGCTTCAACTATCACCTCTCTTTGATAATCATCCTCAAATCTATTCTCTTCTCCACCTAAAATATCCTCCTCCACAATTATCTATCTCCTACCTAGCATACAAGGCCCAGGTCAAATCCTTCTTTGTACTCGACAATACCAGCCTGTGTATTTCCTAACTTGTAAATTTCTCTAATTCATGAGTATACTGTTACGAAATGTTCAGATCTCTCTTGTAACTGTGTCATACAATGTAACATAATATTATATATCAGCATACCATGACACACATTGCTACTTTATTTGCTAACTGTTTTATACGTATTCATTTTGTTTACCTACGCATAAGGTAAGTCCTTTGTGCGAAGGGAGATCTTACTCTTCTTGAGCACCTACCTCACAGTGGTTATCCTAGTGCTAGTCACAATGTAGGTACCCCAAAAATACTATTTGATGCCAGGAAAAACGTATTGTAAAAGAGAGTAGAGATCCAGGGCCAGGGAAAGCTAGAACCATGAAATATGTGAATTTTTCTTTTCAAACCTCAGTCCTATTATCATTTGTATATATATGGTTTCTTCTGAATAAAAAAAAAAAAGGTGTATAAAAGTTGTGACAACATTAAACTCAGGTCAGAGGAATTGGATTCTACTCCTACTGGTGATTTTAAGAAGAAAAGCCAGAGGCACAAAAAGCTCTTAACCCAGTTCTGTATCCTACTTTCCTTGAACTGACTCCTGCCCTAGGCCTAAGCTTCTCCATCTCTCTCATCTCTCTCCTTCTCTCTCTTTCTCTCTCTCCCCACTCCCTCTCCCAGTTCCAAAACAAGACCTTTGTCATGGCAATGGTACTTGCTTTTTGAAATTTCTAAAGGAGTCCAGGTGAAGATGGGTGTAAAAGATGGTGGACTATATGTTTAAAAGATGCTCATATCCTCTTAGAATCAATCTTATGATCATGGAGCATGGATAGTCAATAAAAGTTGAAGCAATCCCCATTCTCAGTATTTTTGCAATTAAGATAAACTTCTTATTTTAAAAAATCTATTTCATGAGTAATTAGGAAGTAGTCAAATCAACGTATCTTATTATACTATATATTAAAAAACAGCCTTTTAAAATTATGATATCTTATGATATCCTACAGTTCTATCATGCTTTAAGATTCATAAAGCATTTTATATGCTTTATTGTATGTGCTCATTTCTATCCCCTTCCCCACTCTGGAAATAGGCTATACTTATGTTTCAAAGAGACTTTGAGAGCTAATTCATAGTTCAAAAACATGTCAGCTTCTAAAATTGTTTTGTCACATTATTATTTGCCCAAGTTTTTTTGAGCTTCCATTTATTATATTTTCCTTAAATCTCTACATGTATATAATCCCTATATGGTAAGCATATAATTTATTTTACTCTTAAAGTTTCACTATTCTCTTGCTATATCTGTGTTCTATACTTCTTCCCAAATATTTTTTAAAAATAATCTGACCTTATTAAAGTATATAGATAGATAGATAGATAGATAGATAGATAGATAGATAGATATGTATGTATATATTTATATGTATTTCTATCCATATCATTTCCTGGATCATTCCTCTTCATTCCCAAATACTTAAGCTCTGAAATAAGAAGAGATACAGAGGGCAATTTTTACAAGAGAAGAGAAAATGTTATCCTCACAAAAATAAACATCAAACAGGCTTTTGAAAAAAAAAAGCCCTCTCATTTTTATTTTGGACTTACAGGGGGAAAAACCAAGCATATTCTGCTACCTACTTTTCACCCTTTCTCATATACAAAATTTGAAACTGAAAATTCTGGCAAAAGCAAATAGCAAAATACATTTATTTAAACAGAGATAAAATAATAGGAGATATGAAGAAATGTGTACTTAAAAAATGTAAATGCTAATTTTCAATATGTACCTTGTAATTACTACTTACAATAAAAACCAGATTCCTGATCAGAAATTTTCAAAATGAACAATGATAACTTCAACTACATGCAAATGTAGGCATGCAAAATAGAAATTTGGGGAAATACAATATGTTTATAATATTACTTAAAAATGCATACTGACTTTTCAAAATCAAAAAGATGAAAGCAATCAGACACAGCTATAGGATTTTGTGCATACTTAAATAGAGATCTCTGCCTCCCATTTACTACTGAGGTAACAAAGAGACTTACGCTGGGCAATTATGCCTTTGATGCGGTAGCCCATGATAATGGCGGCTCTCTGGATATCTATCCTGTTGATCATATCTGAAGACTTCACTGCACTTAGCCTTTCTCCATCTTGATCTTCCACAAAATAGATTATCTGAACTGGATAGTCGTCACCTTCTAACCGTGAGACATTAACGACCTGAAAGACAGCAGACAAACATTGACATTTTTAAAACTCTAATTTCAGGGTGTTCTTTCTCTATCATTCAATACTCTAGGGAATAGTCTGTGTCTTCCAGTATTTAGTTTTGTACACTTTACATTTATTTTTGCCAACGGAGTGGCACTCCTTAGGGCAGGGGCAGAACAAATAGGAAGTGCCCTAGAAGCATAGGGCAGAAGAATACAGGAATTGTACCCAAGGTTCATCTAATCCATTCGGTTGCCAATAGATGTCCCAAAGGGATGATCCTTGGGAGCGCATGACCATGAGACTCATAGAATGTTAGAACCTGGAGGAACCTTCAAGATCTTCTATTTCTCTGGTTGATGAAACTGAATCCCAGAGAGGCACCTGCCTGAGTTTTACACAGCTAGCAAAGGGCAGATTCTAGACTCTAATCCACATTCTCTGATTCTAAGTCGAGTGCCCTTCCAACTCTACTATGATGCCTTCCTTCATTCTTACATGTAAAAGCTTTAATGAACAAGTACATGCTCACCTTTTTCATGCTATTCAAACTTTTCTAACATCCCCTTCTCAGCTTTTGCCTTTCTTAATCTTTCATTTTTCAATTAATAAGCATTTATTTCTCTCTTTCCCATCTTACTCCCAATGTCAAAGTAGAACAAAACTTTTACAACTAATATGCATAAGGGAAGCAAATTCTCCCACTGGTTCTGTCTAAAAATGTATGTCTCCTTGTGCACACTGAATCCATCATTTCTCCATCACTAGGTACATAGCACAGAACATCAATAGCCTTTGCCTTTCCAAAGAGAAGACTTCTTATTCTCTTAGGCTATCCTCATACAACAGCACCCTCATCCTTCGGATCGTACTAGTCGCCTTTCCTTCTCTGTAATAGCTTTTGTATCTTTTTTGGAGGTTTAATGACTAGAACTTTCCACAAGGAGAGAGGCATCCCACAGGATATGTACGTGTGTGTGTGTGTGTGTGTATGCACACACATATACGTGCCTATATAGCGTGACTCTATATAAGGGTCATCGTCTTATTTTCCGTTTTATTTCTCCCATTCTTCTTCATAATGATCAGTATTGACCTTTCAAGCTATTGTATCACATTGGGAACAATCTACAATTCTTCTTGCGTCTTTCTGCTGGGTTATGACCTTCATACAAAGTCTGGAATCTTAACCATAGGCATACTTGCTCTCATTAAAACTCATCTGTACTCTTTTGTTCATGAGACCCGGTTCATTTGAAGATGACCTCTCTACAGTATCTTGGCTCTTCCTTCATTGCCTTAAAAATTTAGCGTCACCAAACTTGGAATTTTCATTGTGGACACACTTCTCCAGATCACTTAAAAAAG
The DNA here is from genome assembly GCA_023548195.1 of Bettongia penicillata ogilbyi. Taxonomy (NCBI): domain Eukaryota; kingdom Metazoa; phylum Chordata; class Mammalia; order Diprotodontia; family Potoroidae; genus Bettongia; species Bettongia penicillata. Next base: position 2,772,748 of record JAJHZJ010000229.1, read on the forward strand.
CTACTGTTTAATATTAATCCTACTGCAGCTAGGTGGTGTGGTAGATAGTGTCAGGTCTGGAGTCTGGAAGAGTCCTCTTCCTGAATTCAATTCTGGCCTCAAACACTTAATAGCTGTGTGACCCTGGGCAAGTCACTTCACCCTGTTTGCGTCACTTTCTTCAACTATAAAATGAGCTGGAAAAGGAAATGGCTAATCACTCCAATATGGGAATATTACCAAGAAAACCCCAAATAGGGTCATGACAAGTTGAACACAACTGAAAAATAATAAAATATATTATTTTATATACTAAATACATGTAATATAAATATAATTAAATATAACAAAAATTATAAAAACTGAAGAACAATCCTATTACCAATATCTGGTGAGTTCAGTTCTTTATGTGTTTCTACCTAGAGAATGTCCATTTACTCCTGACCCATATTTATTCTCCTTACTTAAACTAATACTCCATCCACATTTTTAAAAGATCCCCTTTTTTTCCAATGGAGGTGAAAGGAAGATAAAGATGGGATAGCAAAAGAAGAAAAGAGGGTCATTGAGGCAAGGGTTTTTTTGGTGAGTTTGTTTTTTGAGTAATTTTAATTTTCAAAACATATTTTTAATGAAACAAAAATCTATTTTCTCTTCTTCACCCCACTTCCTACCATGGGTAAAAAAGAATAAAACCCTAAGAAGAATTTTTTTTTTAATGCAGAAAAGAAAACCAAAGGAATGTCAGAAAGAAGGACAAAGAAGCAGGACAACTTTGGAAGTTATAAGTTAAATAAGTTATAAGCTAAAAAGTTATAAAAAGTTATGTTATACCATTATAAGCTAAATGTACTTAGAAATAAAAGCAAGCTATACTTAACAGAGATCTACAATTGCATGTACAATCTTCTTTTTCAGTCCTACGTATAAGGAAAGGTCCCCTTTAATCATAATTATTTAAATGATTAGGTTCACGATTAAACATCTACATTTTTTTTCAGTCTAAGAGAAGGTCCTTTAATCCAATTATAACTCAATTTTGATAACATCCTTTTTCTAAAAACTGGTTAAAGATTTTCCAAAAATCAAAGTCAAAGACATACCTTGCTTCCCGTGATTACAAGCTTAGAGCTATTCCTCTCTCCTTCTGCCTCCCACCCCCAACCCCCCAAAGGACTGGCTAATAAATTAGCCAGATATGATTTCCAATTATAGAAACTCTGTTGACTTTTCTCTAGTGAGGTATTTTGGTCTAAATATTCAGCTATTCTATTCTTTACTATAGACTATGTCAGTGTAGATTCACCAATCTGTATTTCTCTGAATCCCTTCTGGATTCTTCTATATAAGGAGAATATTTGCAATCTAACAGTCCTCCAATATATTGTTTATTTGCAATGGTTAGCTATGCATTTTGGCTAAAGGCCTTCCCCCATCAGGACCTCTGATTTCATTTCCAAGCTACTTTAAATTTTTGGATGGATGCCATCCAGTCCTGGTAATTTATCTATATTTACTTTGTCTATCTGGCTTACCACATCGTAAGAATTGAATGTTATTTGATCTAATACCTTCAGGTTGTCCATTTTCAAGTGATAATTTATATTCCCTAATAAATTCCTCAGGGATAACCCAAGCAGAGAATTCAATTATTTCTTTTTCATTATGGAATATTTTCTTTGTTCCATCCAACAATATTTCAAAATGTTCTAAGTATTCTTTTTCTATTATTTAAAAAGTCCCTTTTTGTGGGATTTCATGGTCCCTTACAAGGTCCTCATAGAAGCTTTTAAATTTAAATTTATACTTAACCTGACATACTTTTCCTCCACTGGTATAAATTTTCAATACTTAGAAAAAAGATAGTCTTTTTTTTCTGAAATAATCTCTTTGACTCTGATGCTTAGCCATGCAGAAGATAAATTAGGAGTGCCTAATATTCTTATCCCTAGCATATCTTTTTCCTGAATTTCTAATAATACATTTTGAAATAATTTCCAGTATTCTTGTGGGTGATTTTTATAAACTCTTCCTTTCAATTTTTTCCTAATGCCTGAATTTTAGGATCCTCGTCTATTCAACATTCTCGATGGGAAATCGCTGGGTTTCTGAGCTCCAAAGACCATTGTACAACCATTCATTCTTCAAAAGAACATATTGGCTTAGAAATGGACGGTCTGGAAGCACCATAGGTGGTGAATACAGGAAATCAAAAAGTCATTCCATGGCTATATTTTCAAAGTCAGGGAAATGCCACATTTATCTTGAGAGGATAAATGAGCAAAAAAAAAAAAATCCTTTTTTTTCCTTTGCCTTTCAAAAATTCAGGACTGCAGCATGGTCACTGAGTTCAAACTCTACCATAAGTCACATGGCTTGGGAACACAACTTCAGGAGAGCCCATATATGGAGTCCATTAGTTATAAAGTGAACACAAGCAAAAGACTAGAATGTAGGATAATACTATAGGGATAGCTGAGGAAACAGAATTTAGGAAGGGGAGTCTAATTCTTGTCTTGTTCATACTACATCAATATTCTATTCTCTATATGAGTAAATAACTTTACACACACCTCAGTGTGTTCCTGAAGGCATCATCCTGTTAATCCTGTAAATCACCTAAAATTTAGATCGATGATCCTGAGCCATCATTAAAGGGTTAAGTAATCAGTTAGTGAAGGGAGGAAATTGTATAACATATTTTAGAAAAGCTTCCATCTAAAATGCTTAAGGTGATTTAAAAAAAGGTTTTGGCACTAAGAGAGAAGCCTCAATTATCTGAGAAATTCATTGCTCCTATTTATATATTACTCAAAGAATGATTCTTCTCTGAGTTTTATCCTTTGATGAACTGAGCCTGCCTCAGAGCTTCCACCTAACTGGCCCCTCTAGCCTTGACTTCTGTCACAGTTTCAGTCCCATTTCCTCAGATGACTACAAAGCATATTCTTTGGGATGCTCCAAGTTCTAGAGCTTCCTTGGTCTGTGACTCTGAGTGGTGCTTTTTGGGGTTCAGTTTCCTTATCTGCAAAATCCAGGTGGCTAGATCAGAGCACCACTAACGTCTCCCAACCTCAGCACTAAGTGACCCCTATCTCCAAAACCACTACAAGGACGACCCTCCTTTGGAAACTATTCTTTCCCAAACTCATCAGCGACCTTCTGCTCTCATTCATTTTATCATTCCAGTAACGCACACTCGGATAACATCCCAGCTCCGAAACTGTCCTGATTCCTTCTCTCTCAGCTTCGTTCTACCACTTCACTGCTGTTCAGTCATCTTTCAGTTGTGTCTGACTCTTTGTGACCCCATTTGGGGTTTTCTTGGCAAAGATACTGGACTCGCTTGTCATTTTACAGATGTGGAAACTCAGGCAAACCAGGTTAAGTGAGTTGCTCAAAGTCACACAGCTAGTAAGTATCTGAGGCCAGGTTTGAACTCAGGAAGATGAGTTTTTCTGATGTCAGGCCAGGCACTCTATCCACTGTGCCACCTAGTGGCCCTTTATGTCAGATGATAGTTAAAAATTAAAAAGTAATCTGTAAGACAGGGATGACATTAACAGTACCAACTATTCCAAGGGCATGGCATTTAAAAAGATGTCACATGTGTCCAAATTAATTTCTTTTTAAAATTATTTTTATAAATTTACAAAAATCAATCAAATCATAACTGGACTGTAATGAAGTGCAAATTTCAAAATCAAGCAGCACAGGGGAAAATAATTTTCGAGAGGAATGGGCAGGAGTTTTAGTTTTTCTAATTTCCTAAGGTTCTTTCCAGATCTATGACTATCACATAAGTAACACTAATCCATAATGTTTTGTATTCCAAATGTTAAAGCACATTTTTATAATTTTAAAAAAAGGTTCCTTGAAAAATAAAGTTGCATTAAACTCAAAGTCATCTCATATTAAGGTCAATAAATTTTTTTTTGCATTTCCTTAAAAAGGGATAATATCATACATGGCACAAAAAGCAAGCTCAATTATAACAACTATCAAGATAAACTGAAACAATGACATTTTTAATTGTTATAATTTATCTCCAACTTAAATAAAAGACTTCTCATGTCATCCCCTACTTGCAATGCAACACGATACCACAAAGCAAAATTTATTTTCTAGATTATGTCATTTCATTTCTGTCCCCTTGCCACTTCCACCCTCACTTTAATTTAAGTACCTGCACCACATTGTTTCCTGCAAAGGTGGCTCGTCTCCATACCCGTCTTCTGGTTAAAGATTCACTGAGCAACCTGGCCAGCTTCCGTTCCATTTCAGCTTGAAACACTTCATTCTGTAGCTGCCTCTCGAAGACACCCAGGAGAACTAAGGTTAAAACAGAATGCAAAGTGATCCTGTCTGTCAACCCAGAAGAAGGTAAAGTAGCTGAACCACAGAAGGGAAGGAGGTGGGTAGGGTAGTCTGTGCCACCTAACAGCCAGGAGATTTAAGTGGGAGCTACATGCAATCTTCTTCTGCTACACATGAATCTGATCTTTTGTGATACTGTAGATACTGAGCAACACAAGAAAGACAACAGGAAGGACCCAGGTAGGATGCTTCACACAGCTGGGGCTGGTTTTGCAGTGTTTTTCCTCCCCTCCGCTGATGGGTCAATCTCTTCAGGGAAGGCAGTCAGGGTAGCCCCTATTGTGTATATCTGCCTTTCGGATGGGCAGTTCAGTTCTGGGTCATGCCCATCTGGTGAACTAGAGTTGGGTCACAGCCACATGGCAAAAAAGAATCTGTGATGAAGCTGTAATTTCGATTCAGGAATGGGCACCGTATCTAAGTAGTCTGAGATTTTCCTCTTTTTTCTTAAGTTCATGTCTAATAGGGCAACCGATGTGACATCAGTATAAATTGGAAAAGAAAGAAGAAAAACAACAAGAGAACTTAGTACTACTGATTAATTGCCTGTGCCTGAGAAGATACTAACAGAGAAACTAGACTATATTTCTAAAAATCCAAAAGAAATGCATGGTGGGCAGAGGATAGCAAGAACTAGTTTAACATGATGCACCCTTGTGGGCTTTAAGAATCATAAAGACAGGAGAACAGTGATGGAGAGAAGTAAAAATAAATGAAATTCTATGAGTATTTTTCTATTGGACAAAAACAAACAAGAATTTCCAGTCCATTCCCATGAACTGGATATCATTTCAATTTCATGGCTATTTAAGGTAGATGGGACAATAACAATGGATGATGGAGAAAACGCAGAACTACTCAATTCATATTTTTCTCCTTTTTTCTCTAACAAGGAAAATAATTTTTGGACTGCAAAACAAAGAAAGAAAATGGTTAACAGAAAGTGTTAACAGCTATATTAATTTCCTCACTCAAAAAAAGTGAGGTGTTAGAGAACCTTGCTGCTGTCCTCAAAGCACCAGGTGTAGAAGAGCTACTATTTAATACTCCAGTTAGAAAAAAAAAACTGTCCAATATGATTTCTGAGCTGCTACCTGTTATTTTTGAAAAAACAATAGAAAAAAGAAATAGAGCCACGGGACAAGCAAAGGCTGTACACTTTTTTTTTAGAGGAAGATAATATAGTCTTTAATCACAAGCAGTAAGCTTGATTTCACTTCTCAGCAAAATCTTCAAATATATTATTAAAAGGGTCATTTGTGAGAATTTATAATTTTTAGTGTTAAATTTTGCATTTATATAGTATATGAGTTTCAGTAAACTCATGTAAACTCTCTACACCAAGTACAATCCCAAAAGAGTAAAGCAAAAGAATATAGAATAGTAAAGATCAGAAAATCCTTAAGGGAAGATATGGTATACCTAGATTTTAGTAAAGCATTCAACAAAGTCTCTCATGCTGTCTTTCAGGACAAGATAGACATATGAACTAGTTACACTAAAGCTAGATGAATTGAAAGGAGGTTCAAACACCAAATATGAATAGATCAATATGAGGCTTTTAATGCAATGGCCCTCAAATTTGTCCTTGGTTCTGTGCTGTTCAACCTTTTAAAATATGTGGATACAATCATAGGTGACATGCTTATCAAGTCTATCAATAACACAAAAATGGAAAAAATAGAGAGCATATATATTGGATGACAAAGGTAGGCTGATGTAATGAACCTAATCAGAAAGGATTTCACTCGGATGAATATAATATCCTATACTAGCAAAAAAAAAAAAGTACAAGAAAGGGGAGACATGGCCAGACAATTTAGTCTTTGCGGGAAGGCTTAGTGGATTTTAATGGATTTTTAGTGGATTTTAGTGGATTGAAAGCTCCAATTATTCAACAGTGTGGTGTATCAAATAAAAGCACTATTTGAATTTTAGGTTACAGTACAAAAGGCACAGCGTCCACAATGAGAGAGACAATATTCCTACTACATTCTGCTCATGCCACAGCTGAAGTTCTATGTTTGATTCTGGGTGCCATATGTTAGGAAGAACAAATGAGAAGGTGATCTGGAAGATGAGGTATGAAAAACATGCCAGATAAAGACTGGCAAAAAGAACTTAGGATGTTTAGCCTAAACAAGGAAACACTAAAAGATACAGGAGAGCTGACAAAAATGTCAGGTGGAAGAGGGATCAGACCACTTCAGCTTCAATAGACCAACGTATGGTGAAAAAAAAAAATTTTTGTTACAATAAGAACTATCCAAAAGTACAATGGATTGTTTAAGGATAAAGTCAGTTCCCCATCCCTGCGTCCTGCAGGCTGAGATTGGATGACCACTCATCACCAATGCTAGAAAGGAGATTCCTATTTAGGTACAGTTTGGAGCAAATATCTTCTCAGGATTTAGTGGTTCTTTGTTAACTAAGTTTATTCAGACTTTTACAAACCAATCTGAGAAGCAAGTAGTCATGTTTAATTCATGGCTTTTAGAAAAGGTTCTATTTAACAAGACAAACAGACTGCCCATCTTTTCCCCACAACTGGATGTCTACGTGATCTACTGCCAGTTGGCATGGAACTGCAGGTTAACTTTTATTAAAGTGTCTTATCTCTTTGTTCACAGTCTGACTCAAGCCAGGAAGCCTCTTATCTGCTGTTTATACTGACTGCTGGAGTACTCAGGACTGGGGAGAAATATACACCTGTAAGGCAATAAATCTAAATGTATACTACAAGAACCACTCTAAATGTGTTTTATGGACACACCTAAATCATGCCCCCCTTTTTTTCTGAACCAGATCTGTTAATCCACTGATGATATAAGGAATTCCCATCAAGGAAACTCTCCTATCCAATGCAGGTCAACATTGATCAGCATCATTCAGCAGTCAATCAGAGGGGGAAAGAAATTCATGCAGCAGTGTATATCTGAGGAAGTTTTTTCTGTCTCAGAGGCTATCTATTATCCACACACTTTCTAAATAATTCTTCTCAGGAAAAAAATGTAGAGAAAACCAGTTCATAGGCAGCTTTATCTTCAACTGATTTGGGTCACAAAATTAACATCTTCCCCACAAATTCTGCTCCTGATTTTAGTAAACGAATAATCTTAGAGTCTTCAAAGTATCATGAAGGCTATACATACCTGTTCTTACCCAAGATGACTTCATCAGCTGAGATAAATTGAGTTGTGGATATTGGAAGGCTGTAAATAAAAGAGAGAGAGAGTTGGAGGGGAAGAATATCTGTGTGTGTGTGTGTGAGAGAGAGAGAGAGAGAGAGAGAGAGAGAGAGAGAGAGAGAGAGAGAGAGAGAGAGAGAGAGAGAATATGTGTGTATTTGCAGCAGACAGGAAGGATAGATACTGCTTAAAAGTCATAATATATCTCAACTGCATGTTTTTCTTATCTTCAAAGTGCTGGGACAAAAGGATAACTTGGTGTACTCGTAGACTGTAAACAAATTCAGAGTACAATAACTTCAAGGAGAAAGCACGTCTTCTCTGATTGAGGGGGAGGGGAAACAGTGAAGTAGAAGGAGATTGAAAGGATCAGAGATTTAAAGGCCAAAGGGAGTTTGGAGGCCATCCTCTGACCCTCTGTCATTTTGCAGATAAGGAAACTGAGCTCATTAGAGGCTAAGTGGCCTCTCTAAGGTCACAGGGATAGTAACTACCAGACGCAGGATTTGAATCTACTTCCTATGACTCCAAATCCAGGGCTCCTTCCATTATACCATATTGCCTCTCAATTCAGATGTGCCAAGAAACGTCCCTGATAACAACTTTTCTTCTAAGAAAGTAAGGCAAGCAGGACAATGAATAGACTCCAAACTATGTCATACAAAGAATATTTGAAGTAACTGAAGATATTTAGATGGACAAAAAGAAAACAGGTAAAACATAACTGCTCTCCACACATTTGGCCCTGGAAGGCAAAACTAGGAACAACGAACAGAATATACAAGGATCAATAGTTTGATAGAGCAGGCTACCTCAGGGAATAATAAAAAGCTCAAATTTCTGTAGCACTTTGGTTTAAGTGCTGTAGGTACATATATCATCCTAGATGAATTTTATAGCAACCCTGTAAAGTAAGCAGTATAAATACTATCCTTGTTTTACTGATGAGTTTGCTGAAGCCCAAAGGAATTGCCCAAAGGAATACTGCTAGTAAGAATCAAAGCTGAGACTCCAGCTTAGGGTTCTAGAGTTCAAGCAAGGCACTTTACTCCAGAGCATGAACCTAAGTCCCTGCCACTAGAGGTCCCCAAGCAGAAGCAGGAGGAGCATTTTGGCCAGATGATACAATCTGAATTAAAGCATCTCTGAAGTCTCAGGCAATTTTGCAGCTCTAATTCTATAAACTCCCTTTTGTGTATCTCCAAATACAAATCAGGACAAAATTTTCTCAGCTCACATTATTCTTAAAGATTAGAAATTTTTTATACTTTAAAATTGTTTGGTTTTTTGTTTTTTAACTCCTGGCATGATTTAGAATATATGTTTAACTTGAGGAAAATGAGAAGCATACATTTCCAACCAACTAGCCTAGTCACTTTCAAGGATAACTTAAATGTACAGATCCTCTGCCTTTACCACTACATAAGTTAGAAAGATAATCCAAATTCCCTCCCTCCCAGAAAGTCTATCATCCATCAGAGGAATGGTTCTCAAATATTTCATGGTCATGGAACCCTTCTTTCTTGTTTTTCATGACCTGGAATTCCAGCCTTTATTCTAGCACAGAATAGGCATAGTGATGGACAGCTAAGTGGTACAGTGGACAGAGTACAGGATTCAGAGTCTGGAAGAATCAAATTCAAATCTGGCCTCAGACTAGCTGTGAGACTCTGGGCCAGTCGCTTAATCCTGTTTACCTCAGTTTACTCATCTGTAAAATGAACTGGAGAAGGAAATGGCAAACCACTCCAGTATCTGTGCCAAGAAAACCCCAAATAGGGTCACAAAGAGTCGGATACAGCTAAAAACGATTAAACAAAAACAATGAAACAAACCCAAACTAAACACAGTCACCATCAGCTGTGGTGCCACAGAGCTAGCACAGGTCTTAGAGTCAAAAACCAGAGTTCTCTATTTTTGCTCCGACCCTTGCTAAGTGGGAGACCTTGGGCAAATAGAATGACCCCAGTCTGAGTTTCAGTTTCTTTATCTGCAAAATAGGAGTGATAAAGCTTGAAGGTCCTTTTTCACAAGACTATGAGAAACATAGGTTGTAAACCATAAAGTATTATCTAAATGTGAACCATTATTATTATTATTTCATTTTCTCCTAGGAATCATATAGTACTGACAGTAGGCATTAGGATCGATTATCTAGTCTAAAGGTTCTTAACCTAGCATCCATAAACTAGTTGGGGCTTTTGGATAACTAGCTTTCTTTTAAACCTACATACTTCATTTTGTGTATTTAAAAACATCATCTGGAGAGAGGGATTCACGACACACAAAAAAGATTAAGAATCTCTATTCTAGTCCAATCCTTTCATTCTATTGATGAAAAAAAGGTCCTCAAGTGGTACAAATGTTATACAGATGCTTAGCGGAAACCTAGGAAAAGAATCCAGGCTTTCTTCTATGGATATATTGCCCACCTCTTTGCTCATCATCCATTTCAATGGAAAAATTCTTAATGAATAAAAAAACCCTATGTTCCAGGAAACAAAGTTTAAAAATCAATGTTCTGAACCTCCAAGGGCATATCATACTCACGTTCAGCAATCTGCAGCACAGGATATCCCAGATAGAAACTGAATTCCACCATACTCAAGTTCCTGAGAACCTCACTGACTTCTGATCCATTCAAAAACCCTTTCTTGCTTTTAACAGCAAAGATAATATTCACTGGTCCCTGGCGAGGAGCTGTCCATGATGTCCCCAGAGTTATATTCAGTATCTGAAAGAGGTAAACAAGAATCGAACTTTTTGTTATTGGTTTAAATGATTTTTTTGTAATTGGGAAAAGTAGTGTTTAATAAGACAGTGACTTAATAAAGCAGTGACTGACTTTTTTAAACAGCTGCCTGCTTTGTTGGTAATAATAGCTAGCATTTATGTATTGTTCTAAAGTTTGCAAAGCCCTTTAAATAAGTTGTCTCTTTTGGTTGGGGGAAGTGGGAGAGGTGGTAGGATAGGAACCCCAGGAACTCCAATCATTTCGCTACATCTTGATGGGATAACAATGCAGAAATTCCTTAACCACCTCCTAGCCTAATAGTGGAAAGTAAAGAGAAATAAAATGTAACAAACCACGTTAAGTGAATAGACCCATTGATGAAGGAGCAGCTATTTGTTGTCCTTGGATAAGAGACACCTGCAGTCTTCTCTAAATGGTTATCTCAACCCTGCAGTTTCATCTAAAAGGACTTCTTTCACAATTGTGAAAGTCTTTAGTCACCTCCCCTTGAACAGGGAATGTCTTCTAATTCAGATGACAAACCACACACTGAACAGCAAATATTTCCCCAGGACTCTCACCCCCTTTTTCCCTTGAATGATTTCTCCTTTCTCTACGCCTCCCCCTACTGGGAAAGTGTTACTTATCTATCCTAAGTTGCCTCAGGATGCTATTAACTGGCTATATACTCCAGGCAGGCTTTATTCTCTGAAAAGGTATAAAACCTAAATCTGTACCCTAGGAAGCTGAATCTGCTAACAAGCAGTTCCTGAGCATCCTGATACATTTCTTTGCTTTCATTCTGACCTCCTATCTTTGACCTGGGGCATCTAGGTGCACAGTGAGTGAATAAAGAACTGGGACTCATCTTCCTGAGTTCAACTCTGGACTCAGACACTTCCTATCTGTGTAATTGCTGGGCATGTCACTTAACCCTGTTTTCCTGTTTCCCCGTCTGTAAAATGAGCTGGAGAAGGAAGTGGCAAACCATTCAAGAACCTTTGCCAAGAAATCTTCAAAATGGGGTCACAAAGAGTTGGACACAACTGAAAAATGACTCAACCACAAATCTTTGACCCACAGTGATCAGAGCCCTACCAACAGGCACAACTAGCCCAAGAAGTTCCATTCCTCTTACTGGAGCAGATTCCCTGAAAACCCCTCTTGATATCCCTGTAGCTCTTCTACTGTTCAGTTATTTTTCAGTCTTGTCTGACTCTGACCCCATTTGGGGTTTTCTTGGCAAGGATACTGGAGTGATTTGTCATTTTCTTCTCCAGCTCATTTTATAGATAAGGAAACTGAGGCAAACAGGATTAAGTGACTTACCTAGGGTCACATAGCTAGTAAGCGTCTGAGCCCAGATTTGAACTCAGGTCTTCCTGATTCCAAGCCCAACACTCTATCCACTGCACCAGCTCACTGCCCACAACCCAATAAGTGTTACTCCATTTTACAGATGGGGAAACTGAGGCTGAGAGTTGTGACTTGCCCAGAGTCACACAGATATTAAGTGTGCGAGGCAGGATTTGAACTCAGGTCTTCCAGACTCCAAGTCCATCAATCTATTCCCTGAGCCACAGAGTTGTTAATGTATCTTCAAGCTTTCCATATGAGTTATCAGTATCATATTGAGAATGTAACATCATCCTCAGCTCCTGGGGATCTCTCCCCCTTTCTCCCCTATCCCAAAGCAGGCATAAATCCAGAAGCATCAGTCATTTCTTTGCTTTGTGCTTACACTGTTTTTTTGTTTGTTTTTTTTTTAATAACACTTGCCATTGACTCAGACTCATGGGCAGTTAGTTCATAGCTTTTACTCCAGACCAGCTACCCCAACCCTGACTTCTACACATTAGGCTGGTCTTTTGCAGCAGTTCACAGATCTGCCACACTGTTAGAAGACGCTTTTCAGAACAATTCTGAAATGCTTCCTCTGCCCTCTCCTCTCATGGGTGTCCCATTTCATCTCCCTACAAAAGAACTTGTAAGAATCCATTCAGTTCAATGCAACAAGCAAATACCCTATGCCAGGCTGGTTATGGTGGTTATTGGAGATACAAAGACAAAAATATAATAAATTAATCACTGTGGTCAAGGAACTTATATTCTATTTCTGTAATCCTTTCTCTTGTTTTAAAAAAATCACTATCTTCCCAATAATACCTTACATAGCACCTTAAGGTTTGCAAAGGGCTATACAAGTTATCTTCTTTGATGGTTACAACAACCCTAGGAGGTGCATTCTGTTGTTATTATCATCCCTATTTTACAGATGAGAAAACTGAAGTAGGCAGCAATTAAGTGATTTGCCCAAAGTCACACAGTTAGTAAGCATCTAAAGTCAAATTTGAACTCAGGTCTTTCTGGCTCCAGAACCAACATTTCTCTCCACTGTGCCACCTTGCATCCTCTATGAAATGAATGAAAAATAATTTAACAAACACTTTTATGTGTTAAGCATACAGGCTTTTATGGTGGAAGGGGCATCAAAGGTCATCTAGTCCAATACCTTTATTTTACAGAGGAGGAAACTGAGGCTTAGGAAAGTTAAATGACTCACTCAAAATAACACAGTTAGTAAATATCTGAGGCAGGATTTGAACCTACCTCTTAGCATACATATGTGAGGGAGGCATCTTTTTAGGGGAGAGTCTTTTAAAAGCTACACTTTGTTTTACAGAATCAAATATTTATGGAGTTTTGGTTTTTGTTTTTAATTAACAAAAAGTTGAATCTTTGATTTTATCATTTATCCTTCCACCCACCAGGACACTGAATTTCTGGTATAATAATCTTTGTTGCAATGCTGACAGAAACAAATCCAAGTTAGGACCCAATTGCCAGTGATTCTCTCTAGGCAGTTTTCAAGAGGGCTTCATAAAGACAACTCAAGAACCTAGATGTAGTGTCAGCAAAAAGTCCACTTCTTATCGACCACAGAGGAGGCTGGACATGACCACTAATTTATCACTTCCTCTGACCTGAACACTCCCTACCATCCTTCCCCAGAAGAAAAGCTGTTCTTGATTCATTCTCTACTTGGTCAATCACTGCAGAAATAGAATCTGGTGAGTGCTTGGCAGCCCTATCCCACAGAGAAAAAATTATGGCTGTGGGCAAGGCTTCCCTGACAATGAACTGATACACTGCTTTGTCTTCCTTGGGTTTACTGCCAGGTCTCAGCACCTCATTGATTCTGCAAAGTGGCCCACGATCAAATACAAGGTTTCTTTTGTGTGCACTGCAAGGGGTTCTGTCATCAGCAAAGAGCACCTCCTGAATGAATGACTCTCTTGGTGGCTCAATTACATTAAGTTTACTTGTAGTGTAACATCAGAGAAGATTAGAACAACCCATGATCATTTTCTCTACATGATTTTATTCACCCATTAGACTTATGAATGTTTCTAGTAAATAACCGCTCAGTTATTAGAGGCCTATGCGACTATGAGCTAATGGGGTTTCCTAAGTATTTCTAAAAGCCATGGGTAGATAACATCAGAGCAATCCACAAAAGAGGTATGAACCAGAGCCCCTTTGTAACTGCCATTCCCTTTTGAGATAGAGGACATTTATGTGCCAAAAAGGACCAAAAGGGTGAAGCTACACACTCAACATTTCTACTTTGGGTTTACAGCTGCACATAAAGATAACGGAGGCACAGACTGGCTTCAGCATCAGGGTGACTTAAGTTTAAATCCTGTTTCAATCACTTACAAGCTAAGTGAGCAAGTCACTTAACCTCTTAACCCACTTAACCTACAACTTCAGTTTCAATTTTCCCAAGTGCAAACTGGGAATGATAATAGCACCTTATCAAACAAGGTTATTGTGAGAATTAAATTAGACAATCTATGTAAAACATCTTGCAAAACCTTGAAGTGCTATATAAATACTAGCTATTAGTATATAGTCAAGGACAAAGGGGGAATGGAACTCTCTTTATCCCCCCTGAGTAAACTTGCTTCCCTATTATAAAGGTTTGTGCTAACCTTATCTCCAATCCACAGGTCATTTTTTACTTGTCAGAGGTATAAGAAAACTATGACAGTTAACAATTTATAGCCCATAAATTTGTATTGATTATGTTTTCTAGCAACAATTCTGTTAAGTTCCCAAAGATCTCATGCCTACATGAGATCTTTCTTCAGGGCATGAGTGAATAAGGCAAGAGCAAGGATGGTATGCACTCCATTTATTCTTAGCTAGATCAGAGTATATATAGGCATTCTACTTCCATTCTACTTTGATTCAAGCAAGAAGTTTTGTAAATACTGTCTGCTATGCTTACGTGCTTGGCTCTTGTTATTCTTGCTCAAGATAACTGTGTAGGTTGGTAGTTGTATAGGGGTGGTTCATCACATAAATCATCCAAGGACATGGCATCTCAAAGAGATTTCTCCTGAGGGCATCATGACCCTGATAATCCAAGAGTTCCAGACCCCTTACACATTTCTTTTTAACAGATTCATGATTCCTGAGGATTCTGAGGCTCCAGAATGAAAAAAAGAAAAAAATACCACTCCATCCCACTATCCAAATAGATATTATAAATGACCAGGAGGAACCCACTCACTTGAGCCAAGACCTCAGGCTCCAATTCCCTTGACCTGGCACCCCACCTGACCTAGAGGCCATACAGTGTTAATGCAGTTCCACTGAGAGCAGAGGTCACTTCCTTGACTTAGCTGAGTGGAATACTGGTTGAGCAGTCAGCATGAACCAGATTCAGTCCCCTTGTGAAGGGTTAAGAACTCTTTGCTCAGGGGACAGGATCAAACCATGATCCAGTTGGGAGATGATTTCATACGAGTCCATTAAGTGACTCCCTACCTAAACCTTCAGAATTTCAGACAAGGAGTTGGAATATTGCTTTTCCTGAGCGGAGGGACTCACCTGCACCGTTAAGTTGTATGTCTCCTGGTGTTTTCTCACTTCGGTGAATGCCGTCATGAGGCCTTTCTCAAGGTGCTGGGTGAAATTGCAGAAGCCAGTATCCACACTCTGAGGCACAAACTGAAGGACTGAAAAGAAGAAAGATAATCCTTTATAAGAATTGTGGCTTACATGCAGACAAGGATGAAGAAAGGCTCTTGAGGACAGGAATCTGATGTAGTCACTTCTACGTCCTCCTTGCATCAAACATAGGATCTGGACACATTGTCTCATGCCAGCTTTTCTGCTTCATCTCATGCTATTGCCCTCCACAAACTGTTTCAGCCACACAATCCAAAATACACAGAGCATTTTCAAAGCCTCTGCTCATATGTGTACAAAGTCCTCCCTCCCTGTTCTGTGAATCCTATCCATCCTTTTTAAGCCCAATTCAAATGCCATCCCCTTAATGAAGCTGTCCCAGACACCTCCTAATTGAGAACTACCTTCACACTCAGTCTTCCACTAAGTCCTCTTTCTGGTGGTGGTGTTCAGTCATGTCTGACTCTCTGTGATTCCATTTGAGGTTTTCTTGGTAGGGATACTGGCATGGTTTGTCATTTCTTTCTCTAGTTCATTTTACAGATGAGGAAACTGAGGCAAACAGGATTAAGTGATGTGCCCAGGGTCACATAACTAGTAAGTGTCTGAGGCCAGATTTGAACTCATGAAGATGAGTCTTCCTGATTCCAGGCCAGGAATTCTATCCACTGTACCACCTGACTGACTGCCTGAAATTTAAATTTATCCTAATAGTTTGCAACTATTTGGATGTCAAAATAAAAACATACCTAAGAGATAAGTTTCATATGCAACTGGAAAAAAAAATCACATTCTATCTCTTACCTGTTCTACTTTTACTAGTTG
This sequence comes from Bettongia penicillata ogilbyi, assembly GCA_023548195.1. NCBI lineage: Eukaryota > Metazoa > Chordata > Mammalia > Diprotodontia > Potoroidae > Bettongia > Bettongia penicillata. Next base: position 2,788,831 of record JAJHZJ010000229.1, read on the forward strand.
AACAAGGACCATGGCATTCTTTAGCTAAAGTAAGCACTCACCTCAGAATTTAGGGGGAGAACTCTTGCTTCAGGTTTTAAGTGTCTCTTTTGCTCTGTCGGAAGCCATGTACAAGTGTTTCTATTTAATTAACTTTCTCAATTGCCTCATGTCCTACACCTGCAGATCTATGGCAGTGCACAAGCACACTGGTGAGGAAGACTGAGAGTGTGGAAGAGGTTCTGAAATGTAGAATTTGCCATTCTATCTACTGCCACAGTAATTAAGACACTCTGCAGTTATATTTACTATTTACTTATTTCTTCTACCTAACTTTATCTTGATGCTAAGAAATGTGAGCAACCACATGCATCAAATCTCTGTTTTGTAACTATCTTAAATTATAGTGTACTTTTAGACATCTATAAATGTGTCTCAACTTCCACTAGCCTGGAGCTCCATGAGGGGAAAGGCCATGTCTTATACAAACTGGGATCCCTCTCCCAGTACCTTGCACTTGTGCTTTGTATATCAGAGGCCCTTAATCATACACTGAATAACTGGGGGAACAGTCTGTGTCTGCATGTAATCATGTTTACTGAATGGCACTAAAATCTGACCTCCCAGCTATAAGTTTTCCCCACCAGAATAGACGAAAATTATGCTTATAAGAGATACCCTATCCAAAACATATCTCCATATGTAAAAGCAAAACTGCTTCAGATAACTGTTAGCTCCCCTACTCGACTGTAACTTCCTTGAGGGAACTGTCTTTTGCCTCTTTTTGAATACCTAGAACTTAGCACAGTGCCTAGCACATAGTAAGGTACTTAATAAACTGATTGTCAGTTAATTCACTGACACAGGGAAGTTGACCCATATTATTTTACAACATAAAAAAAATACAGAGGTCCCTTTAGAAATCAAGATAAATGTTTGGAAAACTCACCTGTTTGAACTTGGAATTTGGAATCTGGCACAGTGAAGGAAGGCTGTACTGACAGAATTAAAGGAGCCTGATCCCGGACAAGGTTGCTATTTATAAGAACATTTATGACAGCAATTGCTGTGTAAATGAAAGGTCCAGAAGTAACCAGGAAAGAGAAGTCTGGGAAAATTTCATAAACCTATAAGAATGAAAAAAAATAAAAAGGAAACAATTCCCAAACATGAGGCAGCTTACATCAGGAGGCAAACCTAAAAGAAGATAAATTGGTTTTGTTTTTTAAATTGCTTCCTCTTGGAGGCAAAATGAATTCTAGATAATTCCAATTTTACTTCAATTATTGGTTTTGTACAGTTGCCAACCTATCATCTGCAAAAGTTACTAAAAAACACCTTTCCTCTTCCAAATTGTACAAAGTGACCTAAGGATGGACATTAAGAAGAGAGGAAAACAGAGTATTTTCTATATCTACTTATTATACTGCTCAAGCTAGAATGTTGGTGAGTTGCATCCTACTGTGAAATGCTGGCTAGGGAAATAATTTTCTTCCAGCAACTCATTTAGACCACTCCAGAAGGTAGCATTAATTCTGCAGGAAATTGCTCACCTGCAGGTGATGTATTGGGATGATGGCCAGTAGAAAAGGCATGACAAGAGGACAACCAAATGGAAGAATGTACATGTATGGATCTGTATAAAATGTTAAACCATTTAATTAAATGCATGATTCCTCAGAATTCTAAGCTTAAACAATAAACTGGGTAAAAAAGCAAAGGTAATTTCAGAGTTGCTGAAATCATCCTACTCCCTTTACTGCCCAATCACATTATCTCAGGATTCAAACACTTAAGTTAGATTTGTATAGATTGTGCAAGATTAAGTGTCACAAGCCACGGACTTAGTGCAACAAATTTGTAGCTACCCCTTTACCTCTCTCTCTTCCTTGTCCCCTTTCTCCAGCTCCATAATCAGTTCCCAGACCTGTACTTATTTAGACCTTCATGTAAATGCTATATCTGTTTGTGTGTGCAATAAATTTGTCCCTTAGAGTATGATCAAAGGATTTTTATAGACACAGCAAATCTTGATTTTAGCAAAGCATGAAAGGCTTACAAAAGATCTTTGTAGATAAATGTAGACTGGATAATAATGCTGTTACATGAGCTTTAAGATGTTTGAACAACTTTATCCCTGGTGTGTCAATTTATTATTCAATGCATTACTCAAAATGTTACACCAGTTTCATCTGGTACAAGTTACTATTGGATTGCAACACACAAGGCTTTGTTCTCTTTAACATTTCTGCTGAAGAAGGTATACAAAGATTACGGAACTGGGAGGAAACCAGAAAGATTATGTTCAAAGGGGATAAAAATGTAAAGTATGGCATTTGGGATTTAAAAAAAAAAATGAACAGGAATGGGATGCTCTGGCTTGGCAGTATGTATGAAAAAAGGTCTGACAGTTTAATTGACCACCAGCTTCATAGACAACAATGTGAGACAGTAAAAAATGGTATGATAGAACTTCAGCTGCATTGGCAGAAAATTAGTGCCATAGATCATATGTAACAAGAGTCTTGCAGTACTCCGCTGATCAGTCCAGAGGGCTGTAGAGTCAATTTTAAGTGATACCTTTTAGGGGAGAAGGCAGTTGGGGGCTAAGTAACTTGCCCCACGCCACACAGATACAAAAAGTATCTGAGGCCAAATGTGAATTCTGGTACTCCAGACTCCAGGGTCAATCTGGACTCCACTCTACCACCTAGCTGCCCCTAGGTGCCACATTTTGAAAGAAACATTGAAACTACACTGTGTCAAAAAGAAAACTATGAGAAAGATTAGAAAGCCAGAAAGCAAACCATACCAGACACCCGAATGACTTAAGGAAACAAATGTATCTAGTCCAAAACAGCAAGTTGGTTGGTTCCAGGTTAGTCCAGAAGGCAAAACTAGACCTAAGAAGGGACAGTATGTTTCTTTTTAACATAACAGAAAAGACCAACAATGAAATTAGATTGCCTTAGCTAGGAGCTATCATTGAAGGTATTCAAACAGAGATTGAGTTACCATGTATCAATGATACCACGGAAGGGATCTCTTCACAGTTGGGGAAGCTGGAGTAATTTATCTTTGAGGTCTCGCTCAAGTCAGAATTCTCTGTCTGCATTGTCCCTTACCTTCAGATAGCAACTTTCTTGATTTTAATAATTGGGTTATCTTCTTAATCTCTCTCTCTCTCTCTCTCTCTCTCTTTTTCTCTGTCTCTGTCTCTCTCTTGTCCTCCAAGAGCAGCTGACTACTACTCTGGAACTGTGGTCCTTTTTTCTTATTAATTTTCTGGTGTCTCTGGTAATGCAAACCACTAAAATAAGGGAATGATATAGGAGCTTGAACAGCAATTACTCTAACTTAGGAAAGCTGACAGGTCATTGACTGGGTTGAACCCTCCAACAGAAGCAAGTTTCATGCTTCTGCCTGCTGGAGCAACAAGTACGGAGAGAAAAAAAATGGGATTAGTGCACCCCACTGATTTATACCCATTCTTGTCATGCTTTTTCTACTGACCAGAATTAAGGTGCTCAAATGCCCAGCTAGGGTGAGGGCCACCAGGAGCCTTTCTTCTTGGCATATCTCTGGTCCCCTACAAGGGAGAATGAGTTGTCTCAGGAAAGCAACTCCACAAAGCCCTCCCCACCCTGGAGCCCTATTAAGTTTGGATAAAAATAATTTTTAATTTTGAAATGATTATTCCATATACTATAATATATAAAGAATTGTTTTATATAGGGATAAGAAATGCACCAAAAAATGTAAGAAAAGTCCCAGAAAAGAAAGAAAAATATGACTAGAGCAAATATAATCATTTTCATTTACAATAGATCAACTTTTTTCATTCAGACATGGATTCATTCTAACATTCCAACATGAGATGCGAATGTGTAAGGCTGCTTACCTCCAGTTCTACCGCCCGACTAAAGTGAACTCTCAGCACTTCCTTGATAGCTGTGATGATGTATTCCTGCACAGCTCTTCGGGCCAGCACTAGAAATGAAGCCAATCAAGTAATACCTTAGTTTCCTAGAATACACTATAGATGACTAACTGCTTCTATGACTCTGGACCTCCATCAAAGACTTAGAGCATTTCATCACTAAAAATGAGAGTGGGAAAAGGTGAGTTTAAGCATAGCTGTGCTTTCAAACTTGAGGTGGTAATTAAAACACTTAGAATCATAGATTCTTAGAGGTATTAGGGTCTTAAAATTTCATATAATTAATCCAATCCCTTCATTCTACAATGAAAAGAACTAATGTCCTAAGAGTTTATATCACTTACCCAAGATCATATAGTCAATAAAAGACACATTCTGGAAATGAACATGCCTTTAAAAAATTACAGGGTTGGGTTTTTTTCCTCAAAAAATAATGGGATTATGAAATGTTTATCTCTTAGGACTTTGATAAACTTTTTAACTTTCTCTTTTTTCCTTTCCTGTTTTTTTCTTCCTTTCTCTTTTCTGTCTCTTTCCTTTAACCTGCTGCAATACAGAACAAAAATATTTTTAAATCATTTATGTGATTCTGCTTGTGATTCTTAAGGGAAATGAAACATTCTCTTTTTTCTCTCTTTCCTCCCCTCTCCCAATAAAATAAGTTGCTTGTTATTGATAGGATCCTCAACTTACTTCATTTTTATGGTTCTAAAAACAAAGTTTTCCACTCCTGCTAGTCACTTAAGGAAGTTATCAATCTGTAGACAGCTGTAGCCAAAATAACAACATCCCCATGTAACTTATGAGGTAAGTCTAGAGAAAGATTTTAGGCTTTTTAAGAGTGCTGCACTTGGAGTCAGGAGGTGTGGGATCAACTTCTAATTAAGAACAAGTTATACAATAACCAACATCAAAAATAAAAATGATTGATGCAATAATCAACCATTACTCCTGATGATCAATGATGAAGCATATTACCCACCATGACAGAGAAGTCTCAGAGGACTCAAAGGACAAAATGAGATATACATTTTGGGGCATAGTATATATGATGATTTGTTTTGCTTGACGAACTGTTACAGAAGAAGGTACTTTAAAAAAAAAAAAACTATTTGATGAGAGTTGAGGAATTTGGGAGGGAGAGGGAACCAACACGGAAGATGCCAAGAAAAATAGAAATGAGATCATTGTTATCATTTGTTAAATGAATAGAAGAGAACAGAGATTCAGAAAAAGACACAGAAAAGCAGGACAGTTTTGAAACTAACATGGTGAATTTATTATGTTCATTTTTTTAAATGCAAACTGAACACAATAGAAATTTATAGTTACACGTACAATTCTTTTTCTTTTCTGCACATAAGGAAATGACCATCTGACTGATGTTTGTCAAATACAGAACAAATCCTACCTAAGACAGGTACTTGATCATAGACAACCTCTTAGAGCTACAATTTCTTTATTTGCAAAATGGGTATTAAAAAAAACTGAACTGTCCCAACTCACAGTGATAGTCCTTATCATCAGCATGCAAATAACACTGTAGTACAAAATGACTTATGGTTTCTCCAAATGCTCTTATATATATCTCCCCAAAAAAAGAGTGTGGTGGAGTCCTAGAGAAGCCCATTAAAAAAAAGCACTCTCTGAATGAATGACCAAAATCTTAAACCTGACAGTGTGGTCATAACTACTACAAAATGAATCAGTTTAATTCTCAAAGCACTTTGCGACTCTTAAAGCATATGAGTTGTTATTATTATTTATATGTACTACATTAATCTATTATATTGTTTATATTTATATTATTTTAAAGCATATAAATGAGATTATTATTCCCTTATTCAGCCACAGATTTTTCTACCTTGTAGTTAAATGAGAATGGACTGGAAATGGTCTATCGGTTATAACTTGTAGACTACTGAAATATATGTCTGTCTATAGATATGGAACACAAATGAAAGACAAAATGGAATAAAAAAAGGGAAAATTAAGAAGGGGTCAGTAAAAAAAGGAAAAGAGAGAGGATCAAAAAGAAAGAGATGAAGATAGCCATGACAGAATGACAAAAATTGTTTATGATTCCAATTTTCTTAAGAAAAATTACTTTGCCTTAATTTATTATTTATGATCATTTGATTACTTTTTATTATTAATTTATTTATAAATATACTAAATAATACCAGTAGGTCGTAGAAGTATTAGATGTTTTTGCTTTTATATCAACATGACACCTGTCTTTTCTAACTAATTAGATTTCCTTCAGATCTCTAAATTAGCACTATGAAGACATTTGGGATTAAGTTACTTGAGTATATAGAAAAAAGTATAATCAGCATACAGATGGTACCGTAATAAAAAGTGCCTTATGGTTTCTCCAAATGCCTTTACATACATCTCCCAAAAAAGGAAAAGATTGTAATAGAGTCCTACAGAAGATCATTAAAAAAAAAAATTCCGTTCAGTGAGTGATCAAAACCTCAAACCCCACTTGGGGTCATAATTGCCACAAAGTAAAGCAATTTAATTCTCAAAGTTGTTCATTTCCCTTAGTTTTGTCCTTTGTGGAATGTTAACAACTAGTCAATATCCTCCTTTCATATTCTTGAGAATGGTAATTAAGTTGTTACTCAGGCATTTGTGTCTCCAGATTAAAGTCATTCATTCATACTGTACACAGAATGTTCTGCAAACCTAAAAGTGCTATATAGATGCCAGCTAGGAGAGTATTTATTCAATTCTGTCTCTGTTGCTGGTTCCTCTTTCTAAATGTGGACAAACTCTGAAGTTCTTCCTTTATCTCTCCTACAAGAAGACGTCCCTCAATTCTCTTACTAGTATGTCAAGTGGATTAAGAAAAGGATGAAGACATCTAGTGCGCCTTCCACTGAACTATGCTTTTGTAGCAGACAGGTGGAGTAGTGGCCAGAGCGTGACACCTGGAGTCAGGAAAACCAGAGTTCAACTAGGACCATAAATACTTATTACTTATATAACTGTGAGGAAGTTACTTAACCTCCCTCTGCCTCAGTTTCCTTATCTATAAAATGGGCACAACAAAGACATTACTTTCTAAGGTTGTTATAAGGCTAAAATAAGATAATATTAATAAAGTGTTAAATGTTAGAATCACCAACATCCTTTGGTGATAGCATATTCTTCCACAGCTTGACAGAACATCCTCTGCTGAGGATGATTCTTTAATCTCTCTCTCTAGCCCTGTTTTTGTGATTTGAGGGTTCTATTCACAGATATATGGCACTTTTTCTACACCTGCCTGCTAATATTTCCCTCCAGCTATACCACTAATATCACACTATGTTTGAAACGCTCAAACTCCAAGCTGTCTTTGATTTTTCCTTCAAATCCACCAAGATCCAGTGTCATCAATGCCTATTGATTCTTCCTTAACAACATCTCTCCCTCCCATTCAAATGAGGTCCTATTTGCAAAGTGCTTAGCTTTGGCTGAGCACATAGTGGCTGGCACATAGTAGACACTATATAAATGCTTACTTTCCTTCTCTCCTCTATTCCTAATGCCAGGATCTTTCTTTAAGCCCATACTGCTTATTAATTCCTATTTCTTCACTCACAGTGCTATTTGTTCTCTGAACTGCTTGACCTTCTCACCAGTTGCCTTGGCCACCTAGGGATGGTGGTCATATCACCCGGAAGATGGTTTCTTCTGACTGGTGAGCCTCTGGCTAGGATCTCCATTTCTGGAGGGGCCCCAGCCATGCTGCACTTCAATCCTACTTCACTTCACTCCTACTTTAACTCATTCTCTGAACTGCTCCACTTCCTCACCAACCATCCTGCTTCTGTGGAGGGACCCTCCTATTCCCTTACCCACCAGCTTTCAAGATCTCCATTATGTTTTGTCTTTCTCTATGGGAAGTTTCTTGATAATAGAGACCATCTCATTTTATTTGTATTCTCAGTGCTTAGCCCAAGTACCTGACACAAAGCATATGCTTAATATCTAGCTATAGGTAAAACAGTATCTGGAATACTACAAAGACCTAAGTAATCATGCAGCCTCTAGTCTTGTCTCCCTTCCAACCTATCCTGCACAATGTCATCGTATTTAGAAATAATATTTTTAAAGTATAATTCTGATTCACATCTATTTAAATGCATCCCATCCTAAGTGCAAACACCCCAGCTTGGCATTCAAGGCTTGTCTAGTATTTATTAAGCTTCTTGAGAGCAAAGAATGATCTTTGTTTTCCTTCCCCAGAATCTAGCATAGTGTCTTCCATATATTTTATTAGGTATTAAGTACTCTATTCACAATCAGATCCCATGGATCAACAAGTGAGGTATTCAGGAAGGACTAGGGCTTCAGTAAGTCACAACTGAATGAAAAAAAAAACTAAGTGTGGATCTGACTTTTAAAATTTCTTTCAGGGCAGATGATGGGCACAATCAGTTCAAGGAGGAGTTTATACAAGATGAAAGATCTGAAGGCTGGGATACGAACCTATGCCGTATGTAAGATGTGTCTACATGAACAGTAGGAATAAGATAAAGGGCTTGTTTTTACTAGTGAAAGCAAAGTTTGTTGAATTGAAAGAAAGCAGACAGAAAGCCTTGGTCAAAAAACAATAACATAGATGAATTCAAGAGTGAATCAAATTGCCCATTGTCTAACTAGGACAAATGAGTTTTTTAACTGGAAGCTGCCTGAGATTAAGTGGCTAGCTAAAATCTCCAAAATAAAGTTCTTAACAGTTCAAAACTCTTACTTTCAATTCCCTCACCCCAGAAACAGAAACCTCCTTTGCCTAGGACCACTTCACTCAGAGCAGAATAATATCCTCCAGGAAAGGACAGATTTCTCTTGGGATGATCAAGGTCTCCCTCAATTTATTGGAAATGGCCCCTACTAGGTCAAATATCTTCCTCTGGGGTTCTCTTTTCCCTCTGAAACTGTAACTATGGCTCTAACTGACATGTCCATGGCTAAGGCATTGATCATTGGTACTTAACAGATTTCTCTTAAATGAATGAATGATTACTTGCATATGATCAAAGGGCTGCAGAGCCTGCAGCTGAGTGTGATCATGTCATTGCTATATTATCACTTCACAGGCCTTGAGCTACAAGGGAGATAATCAAAAGATCTTACAACATCTTTAAAAAAAAAACAAAGCCAGCATCTTGCCAGGTAGTGCAATGGATAGAATACTGGTCCTGGAGTCAGGAAAACTTAAGCTCAAATTTGGCCTAATAAACTTAGTTGTGTGACCTGGGACAAGTCACATAACTACTGTCTGCCTCAGTTTCTCATCTATAAAATGGAGATAATTCTAGCACCTACTTCTCAGGGTTTTTGCAAGGATCAAATAAGGTCATGTTTGTAAAGCACTTTGCAAACCTTAAAGCACTATATGAATGCTAGTTATTATTATTATTCTTAGATTTCACCTACTTCTTACTGAAGGAATATGTACTTTGTCTCCCCAACCAGACTATAAATGCATGTAGTCAAAGACTCTGTGTCACATTTTCATAAGATCATAGATTTGAAGCTCCAGCGAATGTTAAAGGTCAGCTTGTCCAAGCCCTAGAATTTGCAGATGAGGAGGCAGAATCCTTGAAAGGCTAAATAATTTCCCCAAGGTCACACTGGTGGTAGGTAGTAGAATCAGATTTTGAACCTCCATCATCTTACTCCAAATCTATTGTGCCTTCCACCGAACCATGCTTTAGACCTTGCCATACTATCAGCACAGAGCTAGGGATATCTAAAGTTCTCTATAAATATCTCTTGATTAAAGAGCTCTGCAGTGATGATGTTTTACTTGGTGATTAGGGTAGGGTTGAATTCAGAGTAATTCTGAAGTACCTCTGATGTAACCACATTGAGACCAGAGCACTATCCATCTCCTAAAAAAGTTCAGATTGGTCTTGCTTCCTGTACACTTCCCCTCAGGCTCCAGTGTCCCACTTGATTCTAGAAAGTACTGTCTGGAAAAGCAAAGAACTCAAGTACTCAAAAAAGTAAGCTAGTAAAAATGAATTTGAAATTGAAAGATACAGGTTTAAGTTTCTTGGTGGCCATGTCACCCCAGTTTCCCAATCTGTAAAGTGAAGACTTGGTAAAATGCAGAGCCCCATAATGACTCTGAATACATAGATTACAGAAGTATAGGGTTATGTACACCCACCTGCCAACTAAAGCACAGCATGAGCTAAATCAAATTCCCAAATGATTTTTTAAAAATTAAGAACAAAATTGACTTTCAGCTCCAAACTATTTAGACAATCCCTTCTCAGCAACTAATCCTGAAATGCTCAGCTGAAGACTTGTATAACTTTAGTTTAAGGTTTTATCTCTTTTTAAAAGATGACCCATTCCCATCCACACTGAGATAAAAGTGGGCATTTAAATCTGAATGTGAATGAAGGAATTAAGGATAGCTGTTGTCGATTAGCTGTTAGGGATGGAAGGATGAAGGGCGAAGAAAAAAGTCTAGGGACAGATTACACTCAAGTGGAGATGGTAAGTAATTAAAATGATAAAATAATAACTCATTCTATAGCTTTAATATGTACAAGGTGCTTACAGCTCTGGGACAACCGCTGCGTGAATCTGTTTTCTTTTATTATTTTTATTTGCTTTAAGGGAAGGCTTCTATTTGTTTGGAGGAGACGGGAGAAAGGAAGGGAGAGAGAGATATGAAAGGGATACAGACAAAGAGAGTAAGACTCTCATGGACTCCAGGAGCTGCGTGAAAAATATTAGAACTGAGGAACAGTACAAGTGCTCGGCACACATGTATCCCATGTCTGCCTCTGCTGGTCTTTCCCACTGCCTTTTCTTGCATAACTCACTGTGGGCTAGGTGAGGCAGTCAGCTGCACATGCTCCCTCCTAGTCAGGAAAAAGCAGCGTCTCCTTACGTCTCCTGGCCCCAGGTCTGCATTCAAGCTTCCCTGCCTGCCTGCCTAGGTTCTTCTCTTTGAATCCCTTCCCAAACATCAAGGATAATAACTAGAGGATGGAATTGCATGCACCCTATGCATAACTGGAGGATAGAACTTAAAAGTGAAAAATCACAATTCATGAAGGACAACCAAAATGTGCTTCTTTCATTTGGATTTATGTATCTTTGTGAGTTATCTGTTTCAGCTATGGCAGTCATTAAAATCAAGTATCAAAATAATCTGGCCTTGAAACCAGAACTTCCAAATGATGCATCGCAAAGTATTAAACCATGATTTTTAAAAATAAGATGAATATTCAAATTGCTCTTAATAAAAGTCATATTTTTAGTGAGCAAAAAGGGTTTTTGCATTGTTAATAAACAGAATAAAATTTTTTTCATATAATCATGTCATGAATTGGTGAAGGGTTATTTGTAGGAGAGGCAGGAACAGGATGGGGAGAATAAGGATCTTACACAACGTTGGGGGTGAGGGTAAGGATAGGTAGGACTAGTGAGCAAAGGAAATGGCCAGTAATTTTATTCCAATTTCTCTTGCCTCTACTTGTATTTCCATTTTCCTCTATCATCCTGTTCTTCAATTGCCTTTGTCCTCCTCCATCTCCATTGTCTTCCATCTCTAAATTCCTTTCTTCTCTTCTACTCCAATTATTTTGCCATTTTCCTTGTTCTCCATAAATTATTTCCTCTATTCCTACTGAATGAGACTTAACAAATAATAGATGAAACAAATACAGATGAAAGTCTTTCATAAACTGTTATTCACTTATGCATTTTTAATTGAACCTATATTGGTAAATAAGTTTCAGGTACACCAAAAGTTACTTATCAGGAAAAAGTTAGGAGCTGCTGATTTACACTAAAGGACCTATATTCCTTTACCATAATCCATATAATCTTCTGCTCCATCAGATGAACTTTGAATTATGATAGGCAGAGAGCATTAACATCTAACAAGAGAAAAATCTTAATAATCTGAACATTTCATCAATTAGCCCATACCAAGGTCAGAACCACAGAATAACAGGATGGCTAATTTCTCCATTTTTTTCCCCTTAGACTGCCAGTGGCAACCCAAGGAAATAACCAAGGAATGTTAGATCAAAGTTAGATCTTTCTAGGAAGCATGTATATGTTTATGAGAATACAAATGTATTGTTGCCCTTAACCTCTCACTGATGATAACTAATGGTTTATGCTAGATATGTAATGATTTTATTTATTTTATCATAGTATTCATGAATATGAGAATCATTGTGGCAGACTGACTAGAAGATCGGCTTCCAAGCCAGAACACCTGAGTTTGACTCCCACTTCTGTGCAACCCTGGGCAAGTCACTTAACCTCTTCCCAATGAAATAACAGATGTAGTTCCTGTCTCTATCCATAACATGAATCTAAAGTTAGCAAGGAATAGTTGATAGAAGTTGGAGTCAGGAAGACTTCGATTCAAATTGCCAAAGAGCTTAACATTTATGTGTTTCAGAGAGCTCTCTAGAACTTTCCCCCACCGGTAATTCACTACCTAGGAAATCAAAGACATCCTCCATATTTCCAAAATTGTAAATTTACAGGCAAGAAGGGCAAAACCAAGGAAGGCATTCAAAGACTGCTAAAATATCTGTAGGCTAATTCACATGGTATAGCCACCATGACTTGGCATCACGACTTTTTCTTCTAATGTGAACTAGAAAAGATAATTTTAACCAAAAATATGACTCCACAAAGACACTTACCAGCTGTGATCAAGTAGGGATCAGGAACTGTGATATCACACACATATGGCTGTTTGGTAGTTATCAAAGCTGGAGTTTCAACCAGAGCTTCAGTGGCAGTCACAGGATGAATGATGGGGTCCACAGGATAAGTAACGGGGTGCACAGGATGAGGAGAGGATAGGGCAGGAGGTGTGCTGCTTTCATTTGGACTCTGATTCATTGTTTTGTGGCTCAGAGTAGTATCAACAGTAGCAGCACTCATGTTAGCTCCACTAAATACGGTGTTTAAAGGCTTGGGTGATTCTGTGGGTACAAATGATGAGCTCACAAACATTGGCTCTGTAGATAAAGGTGAGAGGATAAACTCAGATATAGATGAGGACATTGGAGATAGAGATGATGGTGACAAGGATATATCAATTATAGACAATAATACAGTACTAGGAATGGCCTGAAAAGATGAGGAGACAAATTTATAATCATCTGTAGCACTGATGTGGTCACCTAAAGGGTTATGTGTGGAGAATAACACTGAAGATTCAGCTACAAAGGGCGTTGTCTGAAGACCAGTCAACTGTGATGGCACCTGGGTTCCAGTGACTGAAATACTGGGAGTGGACTCAAAACTGGAGGCCAAATTGGAGGGAACTAGAGATTCATGGGGAATGGGTGAAAACTCAAGGTAGGAGGTAGTTTCTGTGAAAACTGAGGTATTATAAACTTCAAAATCTGGCTGTAAAATTGATGATGCTTCAGAGAACCTAAAGGGATGAGATGAAAAACTTGATGATGGTGCTATTTCAGAATAATTTATGGACAGAACAGGGTGTGTATTTAAATGATGATCTGAATTTTGCCACAGTTGCGAAAACTCAAGGTCTGTAGTGCTGCTGGCCAAAAGCTGAGGTGAATGCAAACTGAGAGTGTCAGATGGTATAAAAGCCTCAACCACGGTTGACAAGGCCTGAGAAAAAGATGTTGACAAATCATTTGGCATCATAGAATTCAAAGTTATGATATCAAAAGATGAAGGTACCAGGCCAGTGAAATTCAAAAGAGGAGTTGAGAAAATATTGGATGCAAAATAAAAAGTACTTCTAGATTCATCTTCTGAAAAACTGGCAGACTTCTCATCAGAGAAAAATAATGGCTCTAGTGAAGGGACTAAACCATGAGACTCAAAAAGATTTTCATTTCTCATAGCAACTGATGACATAACTGTATTTGAAATGATGGAGAAAGATGAGTCAAGAAGAACACTGGTAATGTCAGACGCTGCTCTTGCACCAAAAGGTAACACTTCAGTTTCAGGAACAGAGAGGAAACTGTAGGAAGCAGAGTCAAATAACAAATCTACAGAGGGTTTCTCATGGGATTGGTATACTGATGTAGACATAGCACTACTTGGGACCACATCCATTAAAGCTGAAATGCTAAAGTTCACATCAGAGCCTTCCATGAATCTGGAAGAAAGTGACACCATCGGTCTTGAGGGGAAAGAGGTATCAAACTCTTGAAATGTTTCCTCCAATTCAGAGAAATCATCAATTACACTACTCAGTGGCATGCTGCTACTCGCTTGCAAGATGGAAAAGGATAAAGTCTCAGCATCATCTCCTGAACCCATATCTTTTTCTATGACACCTGTTGAGAGAACTTGATGTGATGGAACTAAACTGCAATAACTGCATTGTGTGGAGGCTATGAAAGAAGGCAGAGGACTTGTGAACTCAGGGTAGCCACCATGACCTGGTACTATTGAACTCCAAGGGAACTCTGATGTTTTACTGAAGTTGTTAGGAAGAAAAGGGTTAGTTATAACATCATCTGGTTGTGTGGAAAAAGATACAAATGGAAGACTAGATGAAAACAAAGCAGAGTTTATGCTGCTCATGAAAGCTAGTTTTGCCTGTGAAACACTTGTAATCAGGGAGGTCCTTGGAGTCAAGGTCTCTCGTCGACTTTGATTCATATCAGGGTACATTTCAGGGTATTTTTCTGCAGTTGTTACCATAACAAGTGGCGTTGTCTCGCTCATGGGAATGCTGGAAAAGGTTAGCTGCTCCATAATATTACCACTCAGTGGCTGTGGTAATGAAGACTGAGGGGTCAACAACATACTTTCAGCATCTCTTCTCACTGAAGCCACAGCCTCTACCACTGCAACACTTGGTAAATAAACAGAAAAGTCAGTGGAATAAAGCAAAAGATTGCTGCTTGGGGCCAGAACTATGCTATCTGAAGAGAAATGATCCATTTCAGTGGCAACACTAATGTGACCAAACACATCAGTGAATGGTGTCATCTGTGGCTGCATTGTGCTTTGCCTGGTTGTTATTATATCTTTAGTGTCTAAAGAGGTAATTGGGAATGAAGGTGTTAGCACAGTATCTAATGCTTCTTTTGATGGCTCTAAAAGACTCACTGTGGCATGCACCACTGGAGAAGAAGTAGCAGTCCAGTGTCTTTCTGGAAATGAACTAACCAATCCATCATCATTTAGGAATGCCTCATTACTTGTCACTGAGAAATAATCTACAACTGAGATATTTAGTTCTGCTGTGTTCCGGCTCATTTTTTCTTGGTTTAAAAAGGTTGTGCCAAAAGAAGTGGCAGATGAAGATACTACCACGTGGAGAAAATTGTTTTCCTGGGATTCTGGTGCAATTTCTGCTAAGGCTGCGTGCGTAGTGGTCTGCACCATATTCTTCTTCAACATGAGCTCCACAGAATATAAAGAAAGATTTCGCTGTTCCAGAGATAGTTCATCTAATGAAAGAAAAAAAAAGTAAGGTCAGTTATAAAAATCAAGCTAAGTCAATAAAACCTGCAATACTGATATTTCACTGAAAAGATAGAAATAACAGTATTCATGAAATCAGAGAATCTCAAAGTTGGAAGGTATCTCAAATGTTATTTAGTTCAAATTCCCATTATAGAAGAGAAATGTATCTGATCTAAACATCCCCAAGTAAGGCAGCAAGGAATGGTAGATAGAGTACTGGATTTAGAATCAAGCAGACCTGAATTAGAATCCCACTTATGAAATAACTGACAGTGTGACCATAACCTCATCCAAAAAAATGGGGATGATAATAGGTGCATTATTGGGATTGTTGTGAGACTCAAATAATAGCTAGTATTCATATAGTGCTTTAAAATTTGCAACGCACTGTATAAATATGATCTCATTTTATCCTCACAAAAACCCCGGGAGGTAGATGCTATTATTGTTATTACTTCTATTCTGCAAATGAAGAAACTGAGACAGACAAAGCATAAGTGACTTTTCCAGGGTCATACAGCTAGAAAGTATCCGAGACAGTATCTGAACTCAGTCTTTCTGACTCCAGGTCTAGCACTCTATCTACTGCAATACCTAGTTGCCAAACAAGAAAATGTATTTAAAGCACATATCTAAAGTACAAGAGCTATCTATCTATGTCAGGTATTATCTTGGGTCTCAGTCTTTTGTTATAGTTCCTGCTTTTCCATTGAATGGTAAGATCCAAAGAACCCTGGTAAGGCTGAAGGAAATTCACTGTTTCAGATCAACATGGCTTTGGTGGAATTTCTTTGGCATTTTTGGTAGAATACCATGCCAAAACAGGTTTTAGTGTGCACAGGATCCCTGCAAGAGTTAAGCAGGATTATGTAAGATAGAGGTATGGAACAAAGACAACGGTCTAGTCCAAAGAATAGATAAATTTTAGCCCGGAGTCTTCTGCTTGACTTTTGTTCACCAGCTGGGTACAGTGACTGTGTCTCAGCTGTGATTAAAAAAAGCTATCAGCCTGCCCTTAGGAAGATGATCGCTAGCCACTATATCCCAGCTGACAGAGCTGGATAACAAGTGGCCGGGAAAAAGTAGTGCCTTTGCTGCAGACCTGCAGCTGAATTCCAACAAGATGGTTACAGTAAGAACAGCCCAGCTAGGAAGAAGGGGAGTAGGGAGCTGCCCTAAATGATAGACTCACATTGTCTTTTAAGGTTTACAAAAAGCAATTTTTTCACTATGATCCTGTGACCTAGGTAACACAATCCTGTTATCTCCATTTTACAGATAAGTGAACTCAGGCTCCAAAAAGTTAGGTGATTTATCCAAAAATACATAGCTAGTCTTAGACTTGGACTCAAACCCAGCTCTAACTCTAAACCTGCCTTCCAAAAGACTGTTTAAATACATATATCTATCAGTATGAACAATAAATGCACTTGTGCAGCTCATGAAAGTCTACTAATAGCTAGAGAAAATGCTAAGGGAAAGCAATCTCCAATAAACAAGACTTTTTTGGTTTTGTTTGCAGACATTTTTTTTTGTTTGGTTTTAAAACAATTTATTACGAATGCATAATTGAATGACATAACCAGTTTTATAAACATTTGCAACATTTAAGAAAACCTTCAACTTAATAACTCATAAATATCTGTGCACTTCTAAGTATCTTTCAAATTTATTTATTTTTTATTCTGCCATCACCACTCTCCTCCCTAAATTCCCCTCATATAAAAAAGGGAAAAATAAAACTCTTATAATAAATATGCAAAGCTAAGCAAAATAAATCCACACATTGGCTATGCTCAAAAATTTTCCAATTTGACTCATTCAACAGAGTGATTAAGAGGCAACATGATAAATATAGACCTAGTCTCAGAGTCTGGGAAACCTTGGTTCAAGTCTTTGGAAATAAACTGGTTTTATGCCCTGCACAAGTAATTTAACCTCTCAGTGCTCTAGGAAATTCTCTATGAAGGTTTCTGCCAACCTGCATTTGTTGAAGGAGTTTTCTATTCCTATACCCTAATAAAAGTGATTGTGCTTGTGCCCTTTTTAGTCTTAGCTGTTGTTCAGTCTTGTCTGATTCTTTGTGACCCCATTTGGGGTTTTTTTTGGCAAAAATACTGGAGTAGTTTTCCACTTCCTTCTCCAGTTCTTTTTACAGAGGAGAAAACTAAGGCAAACAGGGGTAAGTGACTTGCCCAGGGTCACACAACCAGTAAGTGTCTGAAGCCAGATTTGAACTAAGGAAGACAAAGTCTTCTTCATCCATCCTCAGCACTCTATCCAGTGCACCACCCGGCTGCACAGTATTAGTTATGTATTTGGGGCCAGATGCTTCCCCCACTAGTTTTCTGCACAAGCTTCAGCAATGGACAGCTCCTAGACTCTATTAATGTTTTCTTTATGAGAAACAGCTGGGCAGCAGTAGACAAGGAGAAATCGGAAGGCCATCCAAGTGGGCACGACCAAAAGGAAATCAGGCATGCAAAGCCAGAGAAGTGAGGAGAGGGAAGAACTGGAGACAGGAGAAAACAGGACAAATCCTTGAGGTGGGATAGGAACAGGATGATTAAGATCTGACATAGGAGAACTGGAGAAGACTGCTTCTTTAGAAACTAAAGTAAGAAAGTGTATTAAGAAGCCATTATCCCATTTCTCTTTTCCCATACTGTCTACATTAATTCTTTTCAATTCTTCTCCTTTCATTTCTCAATTCCTTGTCTCCTAAACTTCTCTTTCAATAAACTGATCTCTCCAAAATCATTAGGAAACTGTTAACTGCCAAATTCAGGACTTTGTCCTGCTTTCATCCTTGGTCTTTCTGCAACTTTTAACAATGCTGACTATCCTCTCTGTATTTTCATGATACTGCTCTTTATCGGTTCTCTTACATAGTCTCCTTCTTAGTCAGCTTGCTCCTTCTTAGTTATTTTTCTGGAATATTATCCATATCCTTCCCTGTAAATGCAGGTATACCCCAAGGCTCAGCCCTGGGGGGCCCTCTTTTATTTTCTCTCTGTCTCTGGGTAATCTTACAAGATCTCATGAGTTCAATTATCATCTCTATATGAAGATGATGATCATACAACCACATACGGGTATGTACATCCACACATATGTACCTGTGTATCCAATCCAGTCTCTTCCCCTGATCTTCATTCTCAACAATTGGCTATTAGAGATTTACTTTTTGTAGTTATTCAATTGTTTCAGTTATGACTGAGGTTTTCTTGGCAAAGATAATGAGAGTGTTTTGCTACTTCCTTCTCCAGCTCTTTTTACAGATGAGGAAACTAGGGGCTAACAGGGTTAAGTGAATTGTCCAGGGTAACACAGCTAGTGAGAGTCAGTGGTCATATCTGAACTCAGGTCTTCCTGATGCTCTCAATTCACTACACCACCTAGCTGCCCTGCAGTAGATTTACTATTGGATTCCAACAGATGTCTCAACATGTCCAAAACAGAACTCATTATTTTCCCCAAAAAATCCATCTCTCCCAGGTTAGCAACTTTAAAGTCATTCTCAATTTTCACTTTTTTACCCACTATATTCAATCAGTTGCCAAGTTTTAATAATTCTGCCTCTGCAATATCTCTGACATCCATCTCCTCCCCAATCACAAACTGCCCTTCTAGTTCAGGCCCTCATCACCTATTGCCTCAATTACTAGAATATCACCTTAATTGGTCTCCTTGACTCAAGTCTCCCCCACTCCAATCCACTCTTCTTACACAGGTCAAAGTGATATTCCTAAAGCCCTAAATGTTCTGAGCACGTATGGTTCAAGATGCTACAATGACCCCCTAATGGCTCTACAATAAAATAAATGCCAACTCCTACACTTGGCATTTAATGCCCATGACAATCTGTATCACTCCCCTTCCTACCTACTACATTTCAGGCAAACTGGCCTACTCCCTCTTTGAGAGGGTTGTATACCACATTCTACCTCACATATCTGTGTTTTGACAGATTGTCCCTCATTTCTGGAACATTTTCACTCCCTCCTTACCCCTCTTGCTTTGAATCATTAGCCCCCCAAAGGTCAACTCAAGTGCTACCTCCTGACCTCCTCCAAGCTGCTGGTACCCCCAAATGACTTTGTCTTTACATTGAGTATATTATTTGTACACATATATGTGTACATATATGTATGTATATATATATATGCATATATATGTAGGGGTAGCTAGGTGGTGCAGTGGATACAGCACCAGTGCAGGAGTCAGGAGGACCTGAGTTCAGACACTTGACCCTCACTAGCTGTCTGACCTTGGGCAAGTCACTTAACCCCAACTGCCTCATTCTGGGTCATCTCCAGTCATCCTGAGGAATATCTGGTCACTGGATTCAGATGGCTCTGGAGGAGAAGTGAGGCTGGTGACTTGCACAGCCCTCCCTTACTCAAAACAAAGTCAAGTGCAAATCATGTCATTATTTCTCTGATGGCATGGTCTTCTTTGGCAAAAAGGACGAACACACCACACATGTATGTGTACACACATGCACACATCTTATTTTACTAATATTTTCTCTCAACTACTGTTGCCTAGCACAGAACTTGGCACACAGTAAGCCTTTAATAAATGCTTGTTGACAGAATGACCAAAGAAGAGTCAATGTCAAATGCTGCAAAAAAAGGCACAATAACATGATAACACACACTGATACAGTGCTCACCGTGTGCCAGGGACTCTGCTAAGTGTGGTGGTTGTGGTTATTGTTTGATCCTCACAACAATCCAGGTTCTTTTTTCTGAAAGAGGTTTGGAGCTGTAATTTCATCCACCATGCGAGAAACTCCCTCTGGGTAAGGAAACTCCTTCTGTATCATTTCATATCAACAAATAATGTCTGGCTTATAACTGTAGAGAACTGCCCAAGAGGGTAACATTAGAATGCCTGGAATTTAAAAATATTTCAAAGGATCAAGGGTGTGTGTGTGTGTGTGTGTGTCTGTGTATCTGTGTCTGTGTGTGTGTATCCATATGGCAAAGAAAATAGAGATAGTAGTATGAAAGTTTTATTTCAAAGCCAAATGATAATTTTTTTGCACCAACTCATGTTCCTGGTCCTTGACTTTGGCAATGTCAGTGATGTGCCATTATTCACTCATACAGGTAGATGTATTTTATGATTCAATCTCTTTTCTTCTGGTTCTATACTTTCTCCCACGGGAATGTCACAAGAGCACTGGAAGATGCAATGCCCTAGACCCTATTACAGGGCAGCTAGGTGGTCCAGTAGATACAGAGCCAGGCCTGGAGTCAGGAAGACCAGAGTTTAAATCCAGCCTCAGATACTTACTAGCTGTGTGACCCTGGGAAAGTCACCTAACCCTCTTTGCCTCAGTTTCCTCACCTGTGAAATAAACTGGAGAAGAAAATGGCAAAGACATTCCGGTATCTCTGCCAAAAAAACCCAAATGGGGTCACAAAGAGTCAGACAAGACTGAGATGACTAAACAACAACAGACCCTATGGTAGCACTATGATGCTGCAATCTTGAGCAAGTCATTTAAACTCTCTACCCCTTGGTTTTCAAATCTTTAAAATGAGGAGGCAGGCCCATGTGAACTCTAAGATACCCTCTAACTCTAATAGTTACGAGGAAGACAGATGAAAAGAGGTCATTGAATTTGGCAAATAGAAGGGAGCAAGCTGGAGAGAATATTTCCAATTGGGTGCTGGAGATGGACAAGGAGTGAATGAGGGGTGAGAAAATGGAAGGTGCAGAGTCCAGATGAATAGTTCTAGTAGACTTCTCTTGTCTAATGAGAATATGCTTCCTAATTACTCCAACTGTTCTTCTCATGCCTCTTCCCCCAAGAAAAGTAAAAGCCAAGAGAATAAGATTACAGTTAGGAGGTGCTGTGGGCTAAGCCAACCGGGTGTCCACACTAAGTTTGGAATTAATACAGTGAGCTCCCAAGAAAGAACTGAGTCACACCTGGTTGCCTAAGGAGCGGCAAACCTACCCAGTTCAGAAATGAAAAAGATCAAAGTTTTTTGTACAGATCACAGTGGGGTCACTCCACGAGTGGCCCCTGTACTACCAGTCTGGGTGAGGGAGAAGGAGAAGCAGCAATCTAGTTAGGGGGACAAGAGGTAAATATAAAGGGGTATATAAATATATATATTTATATATACATATAAATTTTTGTATATATAAATTTATATATTTATATATAAATAAATATAAAAGACAAGGGGTAAATAAAAAAAACTATGTTTTACAAAAATGTAAATAGCAAGACAATATAAACACTGTCACAAGGCAGTACGTACTTAATTTCCCAATGGCCTGCATTGGATAGAGAAAGCATTAGGGGTTTGAGATTTTGGAAAGTTTCAAGAAGGAAATGGATCTGGAGCTGGACCTTGAAAAAAAGATAAGACCTAGCTAAACAAAGAGTAGGAGAGAGGGAATTGATGGTGATGGTGAGGGTGGGGATAAAAAACAGAAATAGAAGCACAGATATGGGAATGGTATGTTTAAGGAATGGCAAGTAGTCCAATCTTCTGGAATACTGGGTATGCAGAAGAGAGTTAGAGGATAAAGCCAGAAAGATGCCAGATCACTCAGGACTTTACATGTCAGGATAAGGTGTCTGGTATTTTGGTTGTAGGTTTGCTGTTGTTGTGTTTTTTGTGTTTTTTACTTTATCCTGTACCTACTGTAGAGTAAGAAATTTTAACAAGGAGAGATATATACAAAGTAGTATTTGGGGGAAATTAATTTAACAGAGACACACAGGATAGGTTGGCAGGGAGAAAGATTCAGGTAAACCTAAGGGAGGGCTGTTGTAATAGTCAAGGTATGAGATGATAAAAGGGAATGAATTAGATGATGTCAGTTGGAGTAGAAAGGAAAAAATGAAGAGCTGAAGAGAAATTGCGAAGAAAGAATCTACAGGACAAGGACGCAGAGATTGGCTGGATGAGGTACAAGAGAAGGAATCGGTCAAGGATGATTCCTAAGTTTTATAACATGTTCTAGAAATTGAAATTTACATGCAACATGAGGGTTAACAGATTAAACCCTTCTCATCTGGTTCCCCCTTAGCAATGTAAACAGAGAATGCTTTTAAACAGAACTATTAAATGCTTTTCTAATTTTGTTAAACTATGTATGTTCTGCTGATATGGCCTTGGGTTTAGAATTTCTTGCACTAGAACTTTAATTATTTATCTGTCATATAACAAGCATCAGTAAAGATGAACATGATACTTTTTACTGCTTCTGTAAATCAACAGCCTTCCTTTAACAGCTGTTCTTTTCCAGTTCAAAGGTCAATTAAAAAAAAAAAACACTTCCCAGTGGCCCCAAGCAACTAGGACTGAGAAGATTACAGATTTGTATTGATAGAGGTTTGCTGTGTTCTCACACCAATGAAATAACAGATCTAGGCAAAAAAAACAAAACAAAAACACAGGTACTTTTCATTATACATTTCATCTATCTGTCGACTGAGGAAATTACTTTTTAAACCTTCAAGTGCTATATGAGTTATTACTGTTCTTTTTCACATTTGTATCATGGGAACAGGAAGTCCCACCATTGTAGTAGGGTTACCTCCCTCTACACACAGACACACACACAAAACCAATCAATAAACATTTATTGAGCACCTACCATGAGCTAGGCAGTGTATTAAGCACCATGACACACAATTGTGAATTACAGAAATTGCTATACAGAGAAGTCATAAGCTCACTTTCTGTCCAAGCGCCTCCATGGGAGCACTACCCCTTCTCTACTTTGTTTCTGATACTTTCCAGAGGCAGCCACAGACCAATTTGCATGTCCAGGGGCAACTGCCAAGGAAAAAGACATGTAATAGGAAAACAAGTAGGAGAATGGAAGCCAAAGGCATCCCTGCGAACCCTAAGACTCAGTGAGACACTAAGAAAGTAGAGAGCATCTCACCAGAAAATGACCCATAGAGGGGACAAGCTGCAAGAGTTGCCTTAACTAAAAAGGAGTGAAAATTGGAGACTAGAATGAACAGTCACTTGAGGAAAGTTTCAAATAGCACAGGGACATTGAATTCCAGTGCTTGAACCACCTGGAAAGCTTCAAATATCCCAGAGTCCGCCTTATAATCCTAATGGGGATTAAACTTCCAGCGTGATCATTCCACAGTAAAGACATTCAAGATGTGGCACCACTCTTGAAGGTAGAGTGGGGCTGGGAAGTAGGAGAGAGTGGGAAGCAGCTACACCATCTGCAGAGTGGGAGAGAACACCAGTCAAAGAGCCGGAAGCTAACAAGGCAGGGAGCTGGAGCAATGAAGCCGCACTGAGGATACAGGCAACAAAGTCATAGAGTAAAAATGGAGGGACCTGCCAAAGATCCACAAGGCACAGCAAGCCCCAGCATCAAGAAGAAAGCCCAAACTATGCCTCATTCATCAGAAAAAAGTGCTCCAGGTCTCAAGAGGTTAGCTTATAGGAGAGAGTCTTCATTGAACTCAATGTTTCTTTTCTTTCTTGCGGCATCAACCAGGGAAAATTGTATAGATCCTGGGGAAATAGCCACCAAAAAAGGAACAAGGATTTTTTTTTTTTGCTTGCCTAAGGGCTTGGGTACAAGTCCTTTCTAATTTTTTTTTTACTGTATGAATATGCCCCACTGTGATTCCTTATAAGCCTAGGAGCTTACAAGAGCAGGTGATGACTCGTCCTTATCCATTCCTTCATTCAATAAATACTCAGTAAGCACCTACTCCACACCAGGAACTCTGCTAAGTGGTGGAGAGAGAAAAAGAGGTAAAAACCAGTCCTTGTCCTCACACTGATATTCCTAAGTTTCTCCTGGATGGGTCAGACCAGTCAGAGAAACAAACTGAAGGCTATCCACAGTGTACCAGAGTCCTTCATGTTAGCCAGAAGCCTTGGGCAAAAGGTTATATTTATAGGCCTCCACTGCCATGAATAAGACAGTGCTTTCAATAAATACTGGTTAAATTATACTTTGAAAGTATCATTATTTAGAAGCCACTTTGTGTCTTTATTTTTAAATATTATGTTCTGATAAAATGTGTCTTAAACAGCAGTGCTGAATAGTGTGAAAAGCCCTGACTCTGGTAGTTCAAATCCAGCCTCTGATATGTACTATCTGTCTGATCTTGGGTACAAGGCAGTCTTCTTAGGCTTCACTTTCTTCATCCGCAAAATGAGGAAGCTGGACTAGACCACCTTGGAGGGCCTCTCCAGCTCTAGAGCTATGATACTTGCTATGTGTGGTCCTAAAACTTGAGCCCCAGACTTATAGGGACCAGATTCAATCTTTGTGGCTTCTAAAAAATAACTCTTTATACTACCAGGGATTCTTAACCTGGAGTCTATGAATTTCTTAAAAAAAAAAAAACAAAAAACATTTTGATAACTGCATTTCAATGCACTTTTTAATAACTCTAGATGGTTTATTTTGTGCATTTAAGAACATTATTCTGAGAAGAGGTCTCCAGACTGCCAAAGGTATCTATGACACTAAAAAGATTAAAAACACCTGGCACCAAAGGAAGCAAAATTCTGTGTAATTATAAGGATCAATCTTGGCTTTGAAAAAGAGATAAGGTTATACAACTTCCTTTTCACATGAGAGATAAGAGAGTATAGGTAGAAAATGTTCATACTGTCAGATCTGATGGTTCTTGTAGTTTTGTTCAACTTTTTTTGGTTTCCTTTGGTTTCGTTTGGTTACAAGGCAAGGCAAAGTGGCTAAAAGGTGAGAACAAAGAAGAGAATTACTGTGATATAAAACAAAAGGCAGCAATAAAACTTTAAAATATTAAATATAATTAAAAATAAAGTCCCCTTCTTTGATTCATGATACACTTCACCCAGAATTTCCACTTGGAACCTCAGAATTTGGGTAATTTGCTTGTTCCCAACCCTAGACTTAACTACAACATATAACTCATGTCTAGGTCCCCAAAGACAGGCACACATGTCCCCAGAACCCATGAAAGTACTCCAGCTAATAAAAATGAATGTAGTGCAGTTCTGATTTTAGCCCAAGGAAAGAAGATACTGTATTAACAACCACACTAGCACACAGGGTAGGCTGCTATCACAGGTCCTTTGATCTGTTTTTCTAAAGGAAAGACAACTTCAAAGGGGTCAACAATCTTCCTTTAATTACAGACAAGTAAAAAGAAGTGAGAATCCAAGAAAGAATCCAATAGACAGGGCTCCAACTGTCTAAACAGAATAATGCAACCAACTACATACACCATCAGAAAAAGTGTTTCGCCCTCTTAAAGCCAGTCCAGTTCTTATTTGGGAATTTATTGGTTACAGGCCCCTTTACCATTTCCCATCCCCCCATCTCAGTTATTCTCCATTTGTACTCGAGTCATGATGTGAATGGTTCCTTACCTGGGCACAACTGGTTGAGAGCTCTACTGCTGCTTCTCAAGGACTGGCATTTGTGGTGAGGTAGGATAAGGGATGCAGATGAACACATCTCTCTCTCCTCACCTCCTCCCCCCTTGCACCCCACAACACATACACCAAGACCCAGGTCTGTTCTCACTCTGATTACTCATCAATGCCCAAATGTCTCAAGTTCTCTCTGTTCTATTCCTTTCTTTTTGTCCCAGAGGGAATGTGTAACTCAAATATACAAGAGCCTAACCCAATCATTAATCCATGAATATGGAGACTTAATCTTTCATTTTCAAAGAGGTATGCATGAATTGGCCAACACTATATAGGCTTATCATGGAGATGACACCATGGAGATGACAATGGTAATCTCAATTCAGTGCTAGTGTTTGGTCCACGCCTTCAAAGCACAGGGAAGTATAATCAAAGGTTCAACCAAAAGCGTTATTCTTTACTTTTATTAAACTGCCCAGGATTCATACCTGATCATATTCTCTTTCTGAATAACAGGAGGGGTAGCGGTACACTCAAAAGATAGAGAGAAATGAGGAAGAGGGGTAGACTGGAGTAGAGAGAGATGAATTGTTTTGAATATATTAAGTTTGAGATGATACTCACTTGGAGACTTATAACAGCTTTTTTTTTTAATATGGGACAAGTGTCTAAAAGTGAGAGAGGAATGGATCTAGAATCATATGGACACAACAATCCTTGGAAGCTCTTAAGATCACTATGATAAAGTGTATGTGGTACGTACAAAGAACTGGTATATAGTAAAAATAAAAAATGGCCCAGGATAGAACTCTGGGATACATCCATGCATGGGGGATGAGACAAGGATCATAATCTTGCAAAGGAGACTGAGGAAGAGCAGCCAAATAAATAGGAGAACCAGAAGAGAGGAGTATCTTAAACACACAGGTAGAGGAAACTGCCTAGGAGAAGCAGGTGGTCAACAGTCTCTAATACTGGAAGAAAGGTCCAGAAGAATTAGCACCGAGAAAACATCATTAGACTTGGAAATTAAGAAATCACTGGACACTGAGAAATGCTGGGTAAGGAAAAACAAAATATCAATAAAATTTATTTTTAAAAAATATGCAAAAAGAGATCACTGGTAGCACTGGAGAGAGCAGGTTCTGCTGAATGATTATGTCAGAAGCCAAGACCATAAGGGGTTGAGAGGTATAAGGTAATAAAATAGAAGCAATGTGTGTAACTTTTTCTAGAATTTTAACTGTAAAAGAGTAGAGACCCAGAACAGTATGGACAACATACAATATGTGGCCCACAAATACCAGTTTCTGTTTTTTCCCTCTTTGTTCTTTTGTGATTTTAAATAAAGGCGTCCTGGACACAGCTATGGCCTTGTAAGCTGCGAAAGGTCAGAAGGGAAGGTGAGTCACCGGAGGTCCCAGAGCTAGGAAGCTGGAACCCATGCTAGGATTGTCTATAAGTCAGGCTGTAAGGAGCAAAGTTCGAAATAACCTGTTTGAGCTAGCATTGCTAGAAAGAGGTCAAAGAGGAAGCTACAGCAATTTATCCTTTATCTAGGGCAAGTTTGGAAGTGAACTTGGTACAGCGAATTTCATGTGAAAACTGCCTTAAGTTCCAGTCCATTCTTCCAAAGGAACAAGGGCATAGGAAAAGCGTACACCCCTCCCTTTCCCCCCTCCACCGCCCCACACTGAGAAAGAAATGTCTTGTTACATACACTTCACAGTAAACCGACTTTTGTAAAAGACTATTTTAATGGGTTTAATATTATTTTAATGCCTTTAATGAATTAAATGAATCTGGGGACACTAATCCCTGAGGAGAAGGCACTCAGAATAGAGGCTTGGGCCGAAAGCACTGAGAAAAATGCTGCCAACTCCTCTTCAGTCAATAAACACTTGTTAAGCACTTAGATAAATGAAAAGCTCTGAGATAGGCACTGGAGGTACAAAGATATATGACAAAGACCTATTTTTCTTTTCAGGAGTTTATACTTTAACAGTCTTTACAGACTGATTTAAGAGAGTCTTATGGTATATATACATATAGATAGAAGTATATATAAATATATGTATGTATATGTATTTACAGGCAGCTAGGTAGTGCAATGGATAAAGTGCTGGGCCTGGAATCAAGGAAGACTTGTCTCCCTGAATTCAAATCCAGCCTCAGACATTACTTAGCTGTGTGGACAAATCACTTAACTCTACTTGACTCAAGTTTCCTCATCTCTAAAAAGAGTTGGAGAAGAATGATAAGCCACTCCAGTGTTTTTGCCAAGAAAACATCCAATGGAGTCATGAAGAGTCAGACACAAGTAAAACAATCGAAAAACAAAAAAAAATGTATATCTGCATATTAATTTGAGTTGCCAAGATTATGTGATTTTAATTTCTCCTCAAAGCTTTAATTATAAAAGAACCATCTCTTAAATAATCTTATAAGAGAGCATGATCTGTCCTTTCTTTCATTCAGTCATTTCATCCAACAAATATTTATTGTGTGAGCTCTTAAAAAACATGGGTATATGCAGACAGAAAATACATTATGAATTATTCTGCATTATCAATACAACTATAAAAAGAAATAAGACTAAAAAATTAAGGTCATTTTCTTTCATTCACTAAGAAAACAAATAGCTGTAAGCTAAGATTTCTAATGGTAATATAGAACTGGAAATGTTCATTGAACTCTACAACCCAAAGAGCACACTGTTCTACAATGTCATAAAAGACATAAATATAAGAAGAGTGTGTGTGTGTGTGTTTCTCTAGTTAGAATGTCCTTCAAGAGACTGATAGATAGAAGTGTAGCATGGGACCACACTAAAGGTCTATAAAGCAATAGTGATATGTAAGTCCTGTGAGAAATATGAGAAACGGACTTTCAAAATAAAATAGCTAATAATTATAAAGCATTTTAAGTCTTATAAATTGTTTTCCTCATCAAGTCATGTGACTTAAATTGTATAAATATTATTGTGTCCCTTTTACAGATGAGAAAATTGGGACTCAGAAAGTTTAAGTTGCTTGCTATATGTCATATAATTACATTTATATGCAGATCTCACAGAACACACAATTTATTTTTTTTTTACAAGGATGTGCCCATACCAGAGAGTCAACTGTTAAATTTTCAGTGGGGAGTATTTACACCTTTAAAATTGGCAAATGCTATAAATCAGGGCTTAGTTTATCATTTTGTTGATTGTCTAGATTTAAGAAAGTGATAGAGTAAAAACAAATAATGCAGATGAAATTTTAAAATGTGTTATGCACCCTTTCTACTACTATCCTTAGCTTGTGGTTAAACACCAGCACCCCTGGATGTAAGTATTCGAAATGCATATTAAGTAACTACAAGGTAATTTTGGTAGTAAGGGAACCATTAGAAGCTGAGGGAATCAGGAAAGCCCTAATGCAAGGGGAGATAATTGCATTAAGGATGTTAGGAATTCAAAGAGGCAGAAATGAGGAGGAAATATATTCCAGGGATGGGGAACAGATAGGTTGTTCAAGGACACAGAGATGAGAGGTGGTAAAGCCCTATATAAATATCAGCATGAAGACTGAACTGCACCAATTTCTTCTCCAATTAGTCTCTGTTTTGGTTTTGGGGTTTTTTTTTCCTAAAATATACTAAGAGATAATGACTTCTCTCCAAATGGATTACTTCTAGGTCTATATTCCCAAGGAGATCAAGGAAGGAAGAAAAGCCCATATATGAATAAAAATATTTATAGCAATTTTTTTTGTGGCAGCAAAGAATTGGAAACTGAAGGGGTGCCTTAACTGGGGAATGTCTGAACAATTTATAGTATATGAATGTAATGGAAAAATACTGTACAATAAGAAATGATGAAGAAATCAATTTGAGAGAAACCTAGGAAGATTTATACGAAGTGATCCACAGGATGAAGTGAGTAGAACCAGGAGAAGAATTTATGCAATAACATCATCAAAAAGACAAACAACTCTGAAAGACTAAGAACAAAATAGTCGATTCCAGGGGACTCATGATGAAACACACTACCCACCTCCTAATAGAGAGGTGGTGGACTCAGACTGGGACAAATATTGGGAGGACATGAGCAACGCGGGAATCTATTTTATTTGACTATAATTACTTGAAACAGGGTGTTTTTGTTTGTTTTAATTTTCTCAATGGGATAGCAGAGGAGTAGGATAGAAGAAAAGGAACATTTTTGTGAAAAACAAAATTTAACTTAAAAAAGAAAAAATGGAATGTGTGATGAAATGAATTGAAATGCAATTTGGTACCATTTACCTTGACACATTTCAGACAAACTGGGGGAAAAAACAGTATTTATCAAGCCCCTGTTCTGTGCCTGTAACTGTGCTAAATACTTGGCAAGTAATATCTCGTTTGATCCTCACAGCCAACACTAGGAGGTAGGTGCTATTATTATCCTCATTTTACAATTGAGTAAACTGAGGCAGACAAAGGGTTAGTGTGACTTGCTCAGGGTCACACTGCTAGTAAATGTCTGAGGATAGATTTGAACTCAGGGTTTCTTGACTCCAGTCCCAGAACTCTCACTACTGCACTACCTTCCTGCTTCTAGACTGGCCTTCTTGCAGTTCCTTACACAAGATATTCCACCTCTTGCTTCTGTGACCTTAAACAGGCTTTCCCTTAATGCCTGGAATCGACTACCTCATCTATGAGTTTCTCTATGAGAAACTCTATGAGTTTCCCTCATAGCTCTGTTCAAGATTCATTTCTAAGCAAGACCTTTCTCCACTAATGGCTCCCCTCCCACAATCCTGAAATTATATTCTATTTGCCCTAGATATATTTTCCACATACTGATATTGGTTCATACTACTTCTCCTGATAGAATATAATGTCTCTGAGTTACATTTTTATCTCTATATATCCCCAGTACCTAGATCAGCACAAGGAACAGAGTGAGCATTGGATAAAGGCTTATAAGTCAATTAGTCTTTGTCTCTATATCCTCAGTAAAGACAACACTTTGCATATTCAGCTTGTTGAATACAATTTAATATTAGAGCTGAAAGGATCCTTAGAGTTCTTCTAATCTAACCTAATTATTCTTACAGTTGAAGAAATAGGTCCAAGGCAGATGACGTGACTTGCCCAGTCACAAGGCAAGGACCTCTCTGCCTTCTGCCTTTTGATTCCACCATCCAAAACTCCACCATGGCAAGCCGCTTCTCACACAAATGTCATATTCAATTTATTGAGCAATATCACTGTCACCCACAAGCCACATTTAATAACAAATGCCAAAAAGAGATGACAAACAAGGTTCAGAAATTTATTTATTCAACAAGCACTTACTGTGTTCATACAATATGCAATGAAAGCATTGTACTGGACATTGGGAGGGGTGCAAAGCTTAATAAGATGATGGCCCTGAAGTTCATCAGTTCTACTGGACAAGACACGCTGAAGCAAAAAAATTATAACCTTACTATTCAGCAGTTGTTGTGTGAGTGGAGTGGCTCCAAACAAGATAAGTGGGAAAAAAAATCATTTAAAGTCACCTTAAAGAACCACTTCTGACAGGGCAGCACTAATGGGAAATGATAATAAACTGCAGCAGCAGACAAAGCATCCGAGTAGACTCTGACCAAGATGATCCTTCACACAACGTCACTAGAGCAGCTGCAAAGTAAGCATCACAAATGGTGTTCTATGTGTACACACAGTACCACCATCATGCATAAATCTTTCCAGTTAATCTTGAGCACAGGGATTAAACACAAAGGGCCGTGGTAAATATGTGTCCACATACACAGGGTGCACACAACAAACTGCTATCTTCTCAATCAGAAGGACGAAGCAGGTGAGGAAGGAATTAAACATATTATTACTCATTAAGGGGCGGCTGAGTGACTCAGTGGATAGAGTGCTGGGCCTGGAGTCAGAAAGATTCATCTTCATGAGTCTCTGGCTTCAGAAATTCCTTGCTGTGTGACCCTGAGTAAGTTACTTAACCCTGTCTGCCTCAGTTTCCTCATCTGTTAAATGAGATAGAGAGAGAAATGACAAACTCTCCAGTATCTATGCCAAGAAAACCCAAATGGGATCATGAAGAGTCAAGCATGACTGAAAAATGACTGAAATTACTCATTGAAGACCACCTATAAATATAGAAAAAACAATACATTTGGAGACAAAGGACTTGGATTCATATCTGTCAATTATTAGCTAGGTCACCTTGGATAAGTCTCAATTTCTTTCCCTATAAAGAGGGAATAACAATTCTTATCTCATTCCTTATCTCAGAGTTGTTTTAATAAAATATTTGTAAGTATTAAAGGAATCATACAAGTATCAGTTATCTCAAGGATAACATAACCACTTAAAACTTCCTTTTACAGATCTTTATTTCCTGACTTTCACTCCTTTATTTTTGTTTAGGGAGGTAGCAGGAGTCCAGACCTGTGATTTCATTCCATATATGAAGTTCCATATGTGAAAGGAAACTTATTCTATTGGTGAAGAGCAGTTCCTCTGTTAATACAGTCTTAGAAAGTTTATCTGGAGGTACTGGCTTAGTGACTTACCAAATGTCCTCTGCTAGTATTTGTCAGAGGCAGACTTTACTGATTCCAAAACTGGTCCCCTAGACACTATATCACATTGTGTCTCTCCACTGTATGACCTCCATAATGCTCACCATAAAAAAGTTAATTTCCATATATCTTCCCTAACTATAGCACTTAATAATCATGAACAATCACTTTGGTATAGTAAAAATTCTCATCCTGCCAATCCCCCCCTCAGACTATGCTGGAGTTAACTATTTTTTTATTTATTTGCATTTTATTTCTTATATTTGTTCTATGTATAATTACTTGTGATTTAGTTATTAATCATCTCCTCATTGTAAGCTCATTTGTGAGAAGGGATTATTTAATTCATTTTGTTTGTAACCCCTAGTACCATGCCCAGGGACGTGCATGGCACATAGTAGGTGCTTCATAAAGACTGCCTGACTGATTGATTCTTGTTCTGGTCCTTCCATTAACCAATGGGGTAACCTTGGTAAAGTCATATTACCTCTGTGGGCCTCAGTTTCTTCATGTGTAAAACAGAAATACTACTAGTTACAATATATATCATACAATGTTAGCTGTGAGAACTAAATGAGAAAATGAATGTGAAAACACTTTGAATTCATCAGTCTTTTATTATAAAAAAATAAGGTGCTATTACTGAACTATGAGGAGGATTAACACAATGCCTTAAAAACAAAAAATGTAATATAAAAATAACAAAAAATGTAATATAAAAATAAAAAAAAGAAAGTGATCCTATGATATATCAAACTTTAGCTGAGAAGATTTCCTAGGCTTTGAGGAGATTTCCCATCACAGGATGTTGTTTTAGCAGTTGGGATGGTGAAGCTGCACTGGCTCTGTTGGTTTAAACTGATCATGGTGGACAATGAGGGATTTATGGGGAAGTATTCTATTTTGGGGCTTCCAAATAAAACACTATCTGACTTTACCAACCAAGTGAGAAAGTTAGTCTATCAGCATGTTAGGCAGTAAAAAATAGACTATGCCTAAAACTCAATTCACCAAGAACAAAGGAGAAAAAATATCCTCAGTTGGCCATCTGTTTCAAAAATAATTTAATTCAAAACAAGGTCCTATAACAACAGGGAAAAGGATACCATCAGCTTCAAGATAATCTGCTATATCTAATTACACATAGCTAGCATCTCACACACACACACACACACACACACACACACACACACAGAGTATCTCATGACTAAGCATGAAGAGGTACTTTTCACTCCCAAATATTATCTAGTAGCAATTAATCCCATGACCAAAACAGGAATTTGGGACATGTAGACAAAGATTCCAAGGTAATAGTAAACAAATATGATGGTCCTCCCTCCAAAGTGAATGGCCAATTAGGAGAGTGGTGGACCAGCAGCACATGGTTTAGGAGTTCCTTAATCAAGGTCAATATTATGTTTCTATTTTTGTCTCTAGAATACATGCAAAATAACGGACTCAAAAGGCCAATTTTAAAAGTCACCAAAATGCAATGGAATTTTTGAAACTAAGTGATGCAATATATTCAAATGGTCATGACAGTGTGACTTGGAGTTCATCTCTCCTGATCTTGGGACTTCAATTTCCTCATTTTTACAGTAAAGGAGTATGGTTAACAGCACAAAATTCCTTTAAGACTAAATCCCTCAGGCCTAAAAATCAAAAACAGTTCAGGGGAACAGACTCTGGCTGTATCTATGCAATTGCAAACAATCTGATGAAGACTAAAAAAAATTAAGCCGTGTCAGGCAAACATGGGTTCTTTTTTTTTAACGATCGCATTAAATTATAGAAAAAAATAAATTCTTTCAAAATAACTACAGAATATATAAAATATCTGCTACCTACCAAGATAAACACAGGAATTATGTGAATACAACTGAAAAACAGTCTTAAAAGAAATTAAGATAGGGTCAGCTAGGTGGTGTAGCAAATAGAGCACGAACCCTGTAGTCAGGAGGATATGAGTTCAAATCCAGCCTTAGACACTTGGCACTTGGGCAAGTTGTGTGACCTTGGGCAAGTCACTTAATCCCAATTGTCTTGCCTTCCCCCCTTCAAAAAAAGAAACATTTGTTTTCTTATTTAAGAAACAAAAAACAAAGCCCAAATAATTAGAGATTAGTCCTTCATGGTTGAGCCATGGCAATATAATAAAAATTATGATATTACCTAAATGATTTTTTTATTGTCATACCAATTAAACTAAGAGTTTCTTAGTAGAATTAGAAAAAAATAGTTTTAAAGTTCTTCTGGAAAGCCCAAAGATCAAGAATCTCAATAGTGAGGTAGGAACTCACTAGTGACAAGATAAAGGGCAGTTCCAAAATGGAGTTGGTTTGGCATGAAAAGAGAGAGAACCAAGTGGATTCTATCTCATGAACACTGACTTCATCTTGTGCTGTTACATACATTATCCTCCATTTTATTTTTCTGAAAATCATCCATGGAAAATTATATGGTATAAGCCCTTTGTTGCTTCATAAATACACATGAATACGATTAATCAGCATCTCTCAATTTTGGGAGAAGAAAGACCTCAAAATCTACTCACCACTCTCCCAATTTGACTGCAACTCAGTTATCTCCCCCCTCCCAACTTGGAAAGTTCCCAATCTTTCCTCCAAGTAGAAATCAGACAACCTAATTTTATATGCTGGTGTATATCCTGTTGATTTTTTTCTTTTAATTAATTGGTCTTATCTCCCCCTGTATTCAGGGTCTTTGGACTGACTGAAGAGTCCACTGACCCATTTATTATGCCTGTTTTGCTAATAAATCCTAAACTTTGGATTCTGTTTCCTCAGTAAATTATCAACCATACTGTTTAACACAAATTGCTGAGAAAACTAAGAAAGTCTGGCAGAAATTAGGTTTAGACCAGTACTTCACACCAGATGCTATAATAAAACCCCAAATGAAAATATAACATAGACAAATGATATCATAAAAAAATAGGAACTGATGAGAAAAGCATTTCACTACTATGAATAGCAAAAGAGTACTTCAACAAACAAAAGACAGGAAGGATTACAGGACAAAATGGACAATTTCAACTACATAATACTGAAAAGATTTTACATAACAAAATTAATATTGTTAGAATTATAAGAGAAATAGCTCACGGAAAAAATAATTACAGAAATTTCTTTAATAAGATATCCAGAATACACAGGGAATTTAATCAACTATATAAGAATAAAAGACATGACTAAATAGAGAAAGCTTCAGAGAACATAAACAGCCAACTCTCAAAAGAAAAAAAAGCAAGCTATCCATTGTCATATAAAAAATTACCAAATTGTTAATAATAAAATGAGTCCAAATTAAAATAACTCTGAAGTTTCACCTCACACCCATCAGATTTTCAAAGATGACCAAAAAAGAGAATGAAGATAGTGGAGCTATGGGAAGACAGGCACATTAATGCAGTGTTGATGGACCTACAACTTGGTCCAATCATTTTGGAGAGCAATTTGGTACCATAAACTCAGTTATTAAACTGTGCATGCTTATTGACCCAGTAATATTATTGTGTATACACTTCAAAGAGATCAAAGAAAGAGGGAAACAACCCATATGCACACAAAAAAAATACTTATAGCAGCCCCTTTTGTTAAAAAAGGAAACAAAGTGGGTATCCATCAACTGGAGAATAGCTAGGCAAATTATAGCATATGAATGTAATGGAATAGTATAACACAAGAAATGATGAAAGGAACAGGTTTAGAAAAACCTTAGACTGCTTATGCAGGGCTACCTCATTTTATTGGGCTTCACTTTACATCAATTTGCAGATACTGCCTTTTTTACAAATTGAAGGTTTGTGGGCAAAGTCTGTGTCAAGCAAGTCTATCACTGCCATTTTTCCAACAGCATGTGCTCATATCATGTCTCCACGTCACATCTGGTAATTCTCACAATATTTCAAACTTTTTCATTATTATTATATCTGTTATGGTGACCAGTGATCAATAATCTTTGATGTTACTATTGTAATTGTTATAGAGTATGAACCATACCTATATAGGACAACAAACTTAATCAGTACATGCTCTACCAACCAGCAGTTCTCTAGTTCTTTTCTTTCTCTTTCTCTTCTGGTCTCCCTATTTCCTGAGACACAACAATTTTGAAATTAGGTCAATTAATAACCTTACAATGGCCTCTAAGTGTTCAAGGACAATTCAATCAATGAAGCAAACTTTATTGTTGTCTTATTTTAAGAAATCACTCCAGTCACCCTAATCTTTAGCAACCAACCCCTTGATCAGTCAGCAACCATCAACATCTGGCAAGACCCTCCACCAGCTAAAAGATTATGGCTTGCTGAAGGCTCAGCTGATGGCTAGCATTTTTTAGCAATAAAGTATGTTTAAATTAATATATGCATACTTTTAAAATATAATGCTATTCCGTACTTAATAGACCACAGTATAATGTAAACATAACTTTTATATGCATTGGGAAATTTAAAAAAATTGTGTGACTCACTTTATTGTGATACTTCCCTGTGGTGGTCTAGAATGGAACCTTGCAGTAACTCCAAGGTATGCCTGGGTTATATGTATTGGGTATATGTGTGTGTGTGTGTGTGTGTGTGTGTGTATGTATGTATGTATGTATGTATATGTATATGTATTGTATGGGTTATAGATGACTTAGTCGAAAATTTATATGGCAGCTAAGTGGTGCAGCCAGACAGAGAACTGGACCTGGAAGCTGAAAGACCTCAATTCAAATCTAGCCTCAGACCGTTCCTAGCTATGTGATCCTGGCCAAGTCTCTTAACCTCTGCCTGCCTCAGTTTCTAACCTATAAAATGGAATTTATAATAGCACCTACCTCATACTTTGTTGTGAGGCTCAAATGAGATAGTATTTGTAAAGCTCTTAGCAAACCTTATAGTGTTATATAAATGCTATTATATGTATATATAAAAATATTATATTATCATCATTATTATTATGTGGTACACTAGAACCAGGAGTCAAAATTATACGATGACTACAATAACAAAAGGAAAACAACTCTAAAAGACTTAAGAACTCTAACGAATGTAATGATTAGTCACCACTCCAAAAGGGTAATGACGGATGATACATGCTGCCCACCTCTAGGCAGACAGATAATGAATCAGAGGTACAGAATGAGACATACATTTGCAAAAATAGTTGATGTGCACAAGACTTTTTAAAAAAACCAGTTTGGGTTTTTTGGGGGGCAGCTGGCACAAGGAGAGGTGATAGGGATACCAAAAAAGAAAACAAAATCAACGAAGCATTTAAAACACACACACACAGAGGGCAAAATGAAGTTCAGAAGTGAATACAGCAAAAAGAAAAACAAGATATGCTAAATTTAATACAGGGATACATATATAGGTATAGTTTAAAGCTGTTATGTAATAGTTTCACCATGCTGTAGACAATCCTCTTTTTCTGTTGTTTGTATAGCGGACCAAGAGGGAGGCATCTAGCAAATGAGCCCAGGTCTAACGAGCATGCGCTCACAGTAAACACATTCAGGAAGTATTAACTGGCCAAAGCCCTTTCTCTTTCCTGCCTAGCTTTGTTCTACAGACATGCTTCAAGCTTTAAGGAAGGCCAAGGTCTCTCCCTTCCTGAAGCCAATGTGTGTCCTGTGAATAGGGGTCTCCATCCTTTGCTTCTGGGAGTTTTTGTTCTTCCCTGATTTTAGGGGGAGGAAAGGAGAGGGTGACTGTCATGTAACCTTGGAAAGGTCAGGGGAATGAACCACCATAGTCCAGCGATGGTTCAGGCAGACCCAAGGGACAGGAGCCCAGTCAAATAGCTGCTGAGATGCTGATTCATTCACCAGTTATGTCAAATTTAGAAGTTAACTTGTGGGGGGGTAAATCCTTTGCAGAACCTGATTTAAGTTTGAACCCACCCTCCCCTGTGCCCTAAGTGTAGGGGATTGTCCACTCCCAGGAACTATAGGGAAAGGTTTATAATTTTATTTTTTTCTATATCTTCTCAGTAAACATACCTTTGAGTTTTTTTCCCATTAAATTAAATTTTTTCATTATGAAACATTTACCTTTTTTTCTTTGAGATGCATCTGGATAGCATACTGGATGGAGTGCTGAACCTGAAGTCAGAAAGACCTAAGTTCAAACATAGCTTCAGACACTTCCTAGGTTTTGTCACTCTGGGCAAGTCACTTAACCTCCATCTGCTTCAGTTTCCTTATATGTAATTAGATTTGAATTTAGGTTTTCCTGACTTCAGGTCTAGAACTCTCTCTACTCTATCATTTAGCTGCCCCCAGGCCTACAATTCATCATTCCATTGTACCCTTGGGTTGCCATAGTTTTTTGATTCTTCAGAGATGGTGACATTTGGTTCATGGCTATATAGTCTCATTGGAGAAATATTGTTGTTAAAATTAAAATATGTTTATTGTATTTTGGGAAGCAATTTGGTAAATCTCCTGTGGCCAATTTATTATTTATTTGTTTGCCAAGCTAGTGATAATCCTCTCTAGCTTAGATGGGTCCTCAAATGCAAACATATAATACACAAAAAGCTTTTGGAGCTTAATAGGATCTGCCAGACTTTGTAGCACTCTGAGGAACTAGGGTCACCTCCATATCCCAAAGAAGCCTCAGAAAAGAACTAGAGTTTGTTGTTACTTTTTATGAATGTACATACTTTTGTCATCAGAAAGTTCTGCTCTTTGTGGCATTTGGCTATCTATTTTATGCTGTCACAAAGTTTCTGTTTTGATAGGCCAAAGGGTTCAAAGAAAAAGAGCATCCTGGAGATAAGAGATCAGAAAGAGTATCAAAAGGGGAGCTTTGGGACACAGAAAATAGATTTTGCTGATGTCATATAAAAAGGAATAAGGAATTGCTGAAAGCAATTCCAGGATAAAAAAAGGCTGTGCACAGACATATTTGTGTCCTGAAGTCTCTGTATCATTCAGCTGCATGTATGTAGAGTTTACTGAGAATTTTGTCAGTAGCAAATGACAATACTACTTTACAAATTTTTCTATCTTTTACACAGCTGAAAGGTTAAAAATATCTATTTTCAAAGGATTCCTTAATCCAAGCATTGTATCACATAAATTTTTGACCTCTAAATAATGGGCTTAATATATAAAGAAGATATGCTATGCTGGCTACACTGCAGCAATACTTAAGAATACTGTATAGTGAAGTCTTTCCTTTAACACATCCCAGTGAGAGACCATCAACAAGTCACTTAACATCTCAAGCAACCCAGGCCATTGCTTAGTTACTAATCTGTATCAGCAGAGGGCATTTATGCACAAGACTATTTGATATTACATTTTTTAAAATGGAAAAAAAATGGAAAAATGGGGGGAAAGTGGAACAGGACAGATAAATAAGAAACAGCAGCAATATAAAAAAATGATAGTCCAGTGTTTGATAAACCTCAAATCATAAATTGTTGAGAGTATACAGAACTTCTGAAAAAACTGAAACACATTTTGACAGAAATAATCAAGAGCGGAGGGGCAGTGTGAAGAGAGGCACGTTAAGACAACATTGGTGAGGTTGTGATTTGATCCAGCTATTCCGGATATCAATACAGAATTATGTAAGAAATGTGACTAAACCAAGAACTGGGAATCAAGGGGATGCCCATCAACTGGGGACTGGCTGAATAAATCGTGGTATATGAATGTAATGGGATACTATTGTGCTATGAGAACCCATGAACAGGAAGACTTCAGAGAGACCTGGAACGACTTCTATGATCTGATGCTCAGCGAAAGGAGCAGAGCCAGGAGAACTTTGTGCACAGCAACGACCACAGTGTGAGAGGATTTTTTCTGCTAGACTCAGTACCAAACTCTGAATTGCTGTTGAGAACTTCTAGTGCCCAAAGCCCTCGCTAGCAGCTAATATTATAATAAGTTAACGAGCATTGTGAGTAAAAGCTTAAAGAGCAGGTCCTACAAATGTTTCTTCACGCATGTGTGGAAATGTGCATATGACACTTCAGGCACTAAGGCTTAATAAAAATACTGTACCGTAAGCACCATAAGGAGTTGTTCTGATGGAGAACAAAGTTGTAGAGCAGTAGATTTGGGTAAATGTAAGGGGAGGGAAGGAAGGGGAAGGGGGAATAAAAAGGGGACAGGCAAGAGGAAAGGTTCTTCCCACATCTGAAAAATTCAGGGTGATACCTCTACCCCATTCCACTATGAAATACTGTTGTGAAGCAAGAGAATGACCTGCTAAAGCGCAGAAAGGAAAAAAAATGAGAGCACTAGCAAGAAAACTATGTGTGTGCGTGTGTGTGTGTGTGTGTGTGTGTGTGTAGTGCCTATAAAAATATAAACAAGAACACTGAAATGCAGCCAAGGTCAGGTAATAGGCAATAACCAACGTCACTCTAGAAAACAAAGGCCGAAATGCCTCCCTCCTCTAAGTAGCGAGATGCAGAATATTACATGCGCTGTCAGACCCAAGAGCTCAGCTTTTTCTCTTGGGTTTTGCTTAATTATTTTTCAATGTTACAAGGGAGGCTGGGGAGAAAAGAATATATAATATATTGGGCAGTCATTGTCATGTGAAAAAGGCTTTAATAAAACTTACTCTTTACTCTTATAAAAGAAAATGAAAGTACTGAGAAGAAAAAAATCAAATTAAAAAAAATGAGAAAAAAAACCTTAAGAAAGCAGTGCCTGTGGTTGAGTATGACAAATTAAAAAGGGAAAGTTCTTTAGATAAGTTATTCACACTTCCATATGAAGTGTCAACACTCATTTGAATAGAAATTTCAAGGGGTGAGATGAATTTTTAAGACATTCTTCTTGTTGCTGAACAGAAGGCAAAGCAAAAAAAAAAAAAAAGGAAAGAAAGAAAAGTAACTCCCACCAATAATTTATTATGTGTCTAATCTGTTCAAGGAACTTTGGAGGAAAAAGAGAAAACACTTCCCTGCCCTTGAAGGAAGACAGGACATGAGTGTGTTTGAATTTGGAGTCAAAGGACCCATGCTGGTGTCATTTAACCCCTCTGAGTCTCACTTTCCTCATCAGTAAAATGAAGTAGTTGATCCCCGAGATCTCTGTCAACTCTAAATGCATCATGCTATAAATAGATGAGTAATAAAGACAACGGGGTTCAAGAGGAAAAGGTCACTGCCATTCTCCTGCTAGTGAAAATACACTGAAAATGTAGGATTGCTCCCAATCTTTGACAGTAATTAAACTTCACATAAGTAGAGAGGAAAAGGCAAACAAGTCTGGGCAAAGGAGACAGTCTGAACAAAATTGTGGGAAAGAGAACGACCTGTCTAGCCAAAGCAGAGAGCTTACAGTGGTAAACAGATCTTCAATACATACTTAAATTAAAGAACAGAAATAATGGGAAATTGGGTTAGAGGGTGGTTTAGACCATGGTGCCTTGCACACAGGTGTTTAATAAAAGCTTGTTTGATAGCACTGGATAATACTAGATAGTCAGATATGTATTAGATATGTAGATATTAGATAGTATTGTATAATAATAATATTAACTCATATGTATTAGATATGTAGATATTAGATAGTATTGTATAATAATAATATTAACTCATATATAGCTATAGATAAAGAGAGAGAAAACACCTTAAGATATTCCAAATGGTTTTCTCTCAACAACACTAAAAATAGATAGTGCAAATATTTTTAGAGATGAGGAAACTGAGGCTCTGGGAGTTTGCCAATGGTCCTAGATTCAAAGTCACGTCTCCTGACTTCAAGTGTAGCATTCCATCCATTATATTTATTCCTTTTCAGGTTAAGAAATTTAGTAAGTCAAGGATTTTTGAGTAGGCAATGACAGCAGAAGATTTTAGAAAAATTAATCTAGCTGTGTTGTGCAGAATGAAGTGGAGTCGAGCAGGCAGGGCAGCAGTTCAACTAACTCTAGCCCAGACATAATATGATAAAGATTAAGACAGAGAATAGAAAGGGAGAGCTGGACATGAGCTATTATAAAGGAAAGCATTAATAAGACTTGATGACTGACTGGACATTGGAGGTAAGGGACTGAAGCATAAATTAATGATGACTTTAAATAATTTGGAGAATTATACTGCTATTAAAAGAAACAGAGTCTGAAGAAAAGGATTTGGTGAAATATGAATTCAGTTTTTAGCAGTTCTGAGCTTCAAATGATCAAAAATATAAATAAGTGAAAAACTATAAGGAACACCTAAATATGTAGGACTGGGGCATCAGGAAAGAGGCAGGGCTGGGGTTACACACTGAGATTCATTCACATGAAGATGGTTCAAGCTAGGATAGCGTATGAGATTTCACAGATTCATAGACCGATAGAGTTGGAAGGGACTGGTCTAAGTTCTTCATTTTACAGATAAGGAAATTGAGGATCCAGAGAATTGAAATAGTTTTCCTAGGTGACAATGGAAATGGCATAGCTGCAACTAAAATCCAAGTTTACTGAACACCAGCCCCATTCCCTTCACTCAAAACCATGAGAAAGAATGGAGTGAGAAAAGAAACTGAACCTTGGGGCATACCTAACATTTAATGGGTAGGAGGAGAGGGCAGCATCAAAGAATTAGAGGGAAAAGAAATATCAAGAGAGGTATGATAACAGGCAGAAATCAAGAAAGTGATTTTTTTTAAGGAGTAGTCAAATATTGAGAGGTTGTAGAAGTTTAGAAAAAGAGGATTTAGAGAATCCTAATCTCCAACTGTGCCACTAATCCTCTACCATACCTAAACTATGAGATCAAAGACTAGGGTTTTATCAATCTTTGTATCTTTTCCTTTCACCTCCCCTTTCCTCCCCAACATAATGTTCTACACATAGTAGATACTCAAAATATTTGTTGTATTGTAGCATATTAAATGATACCAGAGTAGATTTCATCATTCACCCATCTAAATATTTCTTGAGTATTTACTATGTGCAAGGTTATGGTGCTCTGATCAAATTAACTAAGAAGGAAAGGCATTTATTAAGCACCTACTATGTGCCAGGCACTGGGTTAAGTATTTTACAAATATTATCATATTTTATTCTAACAACAATCCTGTGAGGCTGAAGTGAAAAACTGGCTAGAAAAGGAGACGTTACTAAAAAACACAAATCAATAATTACAAATCAAACACAAGGACCCAAAACAATAATAATGGCAATAATAATAGCTAGTACATATATAATATTTTCAGGATTGCAAAGCACTTTACAAATACCTCATTTTACCCTTAAAACAGCCCTGGGAGACAAGTGTTATTATTACCTCCATCTTACAGATAAGAAAACAGAGCTAGACATAGGGTACATGACTTGGCCAAGGTCATACAGCTAATGCCTGATGCAGGACTCTATCTACTCTACCATCTAGCTGCCTAGTAGTAAAAACTAACCTAGAAGTCTTTGTCTC
Organism: Bettongia penicillata ogilbyi; assembly: GCA_023548195.1. NCBI lineage: Eukaryota > Metazoa > Chordata > Mammalia > Diprotodontia > Potoroidae > Bettongia > Bettongia penicillata. The sequence goes on from JAJHZJ010000229.1 coordinate 2,832,566, forward strand.
AATTTCTTAGTAAAAACAATTGACTATGAATACTATTAGTATTCTGTGGTCATTTTAAGGATATAATCTAACCCAACAAGGATTTATTAGCTAATTATTATGTATGATACACTGCTAGGTGCTGGATGAACAAAAGCAAATTTTTTTTAAAATGGTACCTGCCCTCAAGAAACTTATAGTCTACTGATCCCCTTCTTCTATACATCAACCTCTCAAGTATTTTCTCCCACAGAGCTCTTACTGACCTTTTCATTCCTCCTTCCATCCACTAGTCATTAATAAATGCTTGTGAATTTAATCACATATATACATACATATGTGGGAATACTTTTTCCAAGCCCTTGTGTATATCCCTTACATGATTGTACATTTGTATATAAAGGTACCTCATGTGCTCATATATGTGCATACCTAAATGTGTACATGTGTATGCACATATGTATATAAAATCTGTGTGAGCATATGCATCTCTGTATTTGTGAATCTGTATATGTCTTTTTCTCTGCATGAAAATCTGTTAAGATGAGAATTCTGCATTTAAATTAAGTTACTCTATAAATGTGTTATTCGGTTTATCCTAGCTCCTTTAAGTGGAAATCAAATGACCACTTTTGGGGGACGTTCTAGAAGGAATTCTTGTATAAGTTTGGGTTAGACTAGATACACTCTGAGTCTCTCCCAACCCTAAGATTCTGTGATCTACGTCAATATTCTGTGATTATCTCTGTGTGCAATGAACGTTTCACAGGGTCTTCTCTAGGTTCATGGTTCTGAAACTGAGATAGCAAGACCATCTCAACCTACGCTTGATTCCCTGGCCCCCTACAAGCTACCTTTGGTTCTCTAGCACATTTCCCATATGGTTATAATGCCAGCCTGCCATGTTGAATACTCAGCTCTTTTTCCACATTAAGTTCCACAGTTCCCCTGCCCAAAGTCATTCCTCATAGTCTACCTTACCACCAGGAACTGGTGAAGCTCCCCAACAGTTTTTACATATGAACTGAAATCAGAAGTAATCACAACCAGTAAAACATTCTGACAGGCAGTGATGACCAATGGAAAGAGAACTGGATTTTAAGTCAGAAGACTTAAGTTCAAATCTCTGCTTGGCCGTCCAATAAGTTGTATGATCCTAAATCACTTCACTCCTGAGTCTGTCTCCTCCCCTATAAAAATTCCACCGCGCCTTTGCAAGGCTGTTGTGAGGATCCAGCAAGATAACAGATGTAAAATACTTTGTAACCATAAAACACTACATAAATGTCAGCTATTATTATCTCTGACCAATGAAAATCAAGCCAGCTGCTTAGACTGAGCCTCTTCCCCCAGGCTCTGCCCCCTGTGCCAAAGGAGGGGGGGACAGCAGGTAGACAGATACAGTGAGGATGACTGATTAGTCCACAAGTGTGGCCCTGACACTAAGCACTTCTAGGAACCCCTGTGTTTACCCTTACCAGGCTACTAATGATTGGGACATTCAGGGTGCCTGGTGTCTGCTTAGCCTAGATTGGTGCATTTGTAAAAGGCTCCAACTCTCATACACATCAGTATAAAACCCCAGAGACTGCCTTGGCTCATTCTGAAACAGCCTCTATTTCTGGACAGAGCAGATTTCTTGGATTGCAATTATGACTGGAAGTTCATTTCCCAGATTCTAGCAAAAAAAGGCTGGGACCCAATGAGAGTAGTTAAGTGGCATATGTCTCCTTGAAACCTTTTCTCTGTGTTTTGTGTTCCTCAAGGGAATGGCATCCTATTAATAAACCCTACAGTGAGATTAGATGTGAGTTGGCTACAGCTGTGTTTCTTTTCCTGGAAGTAGAAAACTGGACCAGGTGTTACAAACGGTCAAATTACCTTTTTAGAGAAATGTAGATTTCTGCAGAATAACCAAGAGTTCAAATGTACTTCCTGAATGTTTTAAATTGAATTACCTTTATAAATATTATAGTGCATTTCATCAAACAGTTTTATTAAGGTAGCATTAATATAGGTTCATTCACTTATGTATCCATTTAGTCTAGGCTGTTTAAACTAATCAATATGGCATCCATGAATCATGAACATAAATAACAAGCAGAAAGAGTAAAAAGAATCCTGTGTTTAACAAACAGTTTTGGAAGACCTATTTACATGATGTAAATGAATCTCTTTGATATTCTACACATGAATGTAATCACTGTCACGAAAGTCCTTCTCCCTCAGTGCTGTATTAGAAGGGTTGGGGAGTGGGCAGCAGTTAAGAGTTCTTCTCAGAAAAAAAAAAAGACAACTTGACCTAGCCTAGACCCAGCTTTCATCAGCCACACAATATAATGCCTTCACCCCTGGCTCAGACTAGGTCCTACTTGGTTGTTGTCGTTTGTGCTTAAAGAGGACCAAAACGATGTCACTAGAATGAAGTCAAGGTACGGTGTGTCCAGCCATAAGACCAATAGGAGCTCAGAAGGCTCTACCACAGATCAGGCACAAATAGTCTATATAAACATTTAGAGTAGATGTTTCTTTTGCACTACTGCAATTCTGCTTTGCTCGTAGAGCATAGCACCTTCTCTGATGAAGGTACACCATGCTGGGCAGTCCTGTGCAGGTGTCTCCTATGTCTCACTACCAATTCCAAAGTTCTTCCAAGAGGCCTTCAGATTATTTTTGTATAGCTTCTTCTGATAGTTGCGTGAGCACTTGCCTTGTGTGAGTTCTCCATAAAATAGTCTTTTAAACAAAGGTATGTTTGGCACTCAAACAACATGACCAGCCCATAGGAGTTGTGCTCTCTGCAGCAGAATTTGAATGCTTGGAAGCTTAGCTCAACCAAGGACCTCAGTGTCTACTTTATCTTGCCAAGAGATCTTCAGAATCTTCCTAAGACAATTCAAGTGGAAGCAGTTCAGTTTTCTCAAATGCTGCCAAAATACTGTCCAGGTTTCACAGGCACACAAGAAGGTCAGTACAATGCTCTGGATTCCTTCAATTTGGTAGTCATTCTAATACCTCTTCCTCCCTACACTTTCCTTCAGAACCTCACAAACAATGAGTTAGCTCTGGCAACGTGTGTATCAATCTCATCATCTATATGTACATCCCTGGAAAATGTATTGCCAAGGTAAGTTAACTTATCCACAGCATTCAAAATTTCACTTGCTGATGGTTCCGCATATGGATGGTGTGGTGCTGGTTGGTGGAGAACCTCTGTTTTCTTGGTGCTAATTATCAGGCCAAAATTAGTACAAATGGCAGAAAACTAATCCATATTCTGTTGCATCTCAGTCAGAGGCTGCACTGAATGCACAATTATCTTCAAACAAAAAATCACGCCCCAATTCTCCTTCCACTTTAATCTTGGCTTATAGCCTTTTCAAGTTAAATAATTTACCATCAGTGCAGTAGCTAACCTTGATGCCATTTTCATCCTCATTGAAGGCATAGGACAATATTGTTAAAAAATATCATGCACGGGAGCAAATACATAGCCCTGCTCCATTCTACTGGTGAGTGGGAAAGCTCCAGAGCATCATCCATTATCCAGAACCTGCACAAGAATGCTATCATGAAACTTGGGCTTGACTCGAGGCCCTTCTGACTCTTAAATCCAGGGTTTCTTCCACTACTATACTACAATATTTCTGGAGAACACATTGGCACAGAACAACAACCTGCCCTTTAAAGCAGGGGCCAATACCAAAATACCAAATCAGATCAATAGTGTCATACAATACTGATGAACTTCTCTGGGCAACCAAATTTCACCATGCTCTTTGTCACTGGCTCAGACTAGCACCTAATATGCAAAGAAAAATACATACCAACGTATCCCTTGCAGCGTCCTATTCTCCCAGGAAAAACAGCAAAGAAAAAAAAACCGCTCCTGAGACCCAAGCACAAATGTACAGGAATCACACCAATTCTTACACCCAGACAATAGTGGAAAAAAGAACTGCAAAAGTTTGGGAAAGGTGCTACCTGGTCTTGTGATAATAATCATACTAGCTAAAGTTTATAAAGGCTTGTAAAGCACTTAATATATAGTATCTCACATATCCGTTACAAAACCCTATGAGGCTAGTACTATAGAAATTATTACAGCCCATATTTTGCAGACAAAGATACTGAGGCTCAAAGAGGGTAAGCAATTTATCCAAAATCACACAAGTAAGTAAATATCAAAGGCAGGGTTTGACTCAGGGCCCTTCTGACTCTTAAATCCAGGGTCTCTTCTACTACTATACTATAAAGTTTCTGGAGAACACATTGGCACAGAACAATAGCCTACCCGTCAAAGCAGGGGCCAATATCAAATCAGGTCAATAGTGTCAGGTATTCCTACCACTGATTTTTTCAGACTATACACTTTATGGGGAAAGAAGTAGAAAAGGATGAAAGCAAAACAGAAGGAAGGACAACTAAACATTAGAAACCAGAATAGAGATCCAAGAAGATTAACAGGTTGGAACAAAGTACTAAATTTAATAAATTGAAACATAATAAAAAAAATTTCAAAAGTCCTACCCTTAGATCCAAAAAATCAAATGTACAAACACAGGATAAAGCAGACAGGCTAGATAAGAATATCTAACATGAGTCAACAGCAAGATACAGTAGCCCCAAAAGGTCATGTCAGTTTTTATTTCATTAACAGAATAATGTCCAGAATAAAGAAAGCAAGAGCCAGAGAAGTGGAGGTGAGGAAACTGGAGTATTGGGGGGCATGTGATGACCCCGAGTTTGATACGTCTGCCTGGGACATCATCTTATCTGACCCCTTCATTACACAGAGAAGGAAACTTGAGGTTCACAAAAGTAACTTACTTGCTCAAAATTACACAAGGTAGTAAGGAGCAAATATAGGTCCTCTGACTCTAAATTCAGCTCTTATTCTACTCTAGTAAGTCTAGACCCTTGTTAGAGACCACATCTAGAATACTGTGTTTGGCTTTGATAATAATAAGGATAATAGCTAGCATTTATATAGCACTTTAACGTTTGTAAAGCACCCCTTATAAAGAGTACCTCATTTGGTCCTCACAACCAACTTGACATGGGTCCTATTATTATGTCCATTTTTACAGATGAGGAAACTGAGGTAAACTGAAGTTAAGTGATTTATCCAGGGTCTCACAGCGACTGTCTGCAGCAGCATTTGAACTCTCGGTCCAGCACTCTATCCACTATACCACCTATCTGCCTCTTAGTTCTGATTGCTACATACTAGGAAAGATCTTTACAAACTGTAACATGTTGTTCAGAAGAGAGTTAACAGGATGATAAGGTAAGTTGAAAGATGGTTATCCTGAAGAGGACTTAAGGGGAATACAACAGCTATTTTCCAGTTTCTGAAGGACAGTCATGTAAAAGAGAGATTAAAGGGATTCTGGGCAGCTCCAGAGGACAGAGCTTGGACCAACTGATGAAAGGTATATGGAGGAAAAAAACCATAGACCTCACATCAGTATGCTGAATCGATTTTCCTGCCATAATGATGGATTTACGCCAAGCCATCCACTATCTTGCCTGTACTCTCTTATAGGGAGAAAAAAATATTTTTTGCAAGACACCTAGGCGGCTTCAAGAGTGGAGACTGTGCCCAATGAACTGGATGAAGTCAGTTAGCCCATAAAGGGATTCATTACATATCATGGAATCTTAAAATTGGAAGAGATAATCTAATTCTAATCCAACCATTGATTAAAATGCAACTATATGGTAGAAACATTCATCATCCTGCAGCCAACTAGGTGATAAACCTCGGTGAACTTAGCAAAACTAGCCCTGAGATAAAAAACATGCAGTCTATTCCCAAGCCTTCCAGCTTGGCAGAACCTGCCAGAGCTTGCCCTCTGCTCACAGAGCTTCCCAGAACCCAATGAGGTGTAAGACTAGGATGTCAGCAGAGATTTATAGATTTTAGCTGAAGACAGCAAGTAAATGAGAGTAGTTAGGCTATCTTTTTTTTTAATTCTATATTCAGACTTCTCACTAACTTATATTAACTTTTTTTCCTAAGTAGAAGAATTAATAAGAATTCAGTACTATACTTACAGAGAGGGAGGGAATCTATTAGGGTTTTTAAAATTGATTTTATTTTTATTCAGACCTTATCTAACATCAAATACAATGGGCATTGCATAAAAAGAGTTGTATTTGAAACTACAGGTCTCTATTATATAAAGCTTGACCTTTTTGAAGTACATGATAAAATCAAATGATAGTTTTCAAAGTTGTTCTGCTTGCTTGGCCTTCTATATAACCTTCTTGTCTTTTCTCTCTATTAAAAAAAAGATGCCTCAATGAGCCTCCTTTCTTCCTTACTTAATACTTTCCTTCCTTCAATTCCCTCATTTCTCTGTTTTGCTTTTATTTTGCTATTTTATCCTTATCTATACCCTCTCATCCACCCCCACTGGAAAAAGAAAAACAAAGCCCTTGTAACAAATGTACAGTCAAACAAAACATTTTCCCACATTGTCTGTTCCTGAGAATATACTCTATCTTATTCTATATCTTGAGACCATCACTTCTCTAACAAAAGACAGGTCGCAAGCTTTATCTCAACTCTCTGGAATCATGGTCAGTCACTGAATTAACTAATAGAGTTTTTAAAAGATCTAGAAATATTTTTAAACCTGTAAATAGTTTTAAAGTTAAGTATTAAAAAGTAGTATTAATTTTAACATGTCCTTGGGAATCTGATACAGAAATTTTTCATGTAATTTTGCTTTCTTCAAATGTACACAGTCTACTGGATTATAGAGAACATGTTCTAACACAGTCAGAAATTTTACCAATAAAAATAGCAAAAATAAAATTCACAGAATGTCATCTAGCCCCATGCCCAACACTCCATTTTTAAAATGAAAAAACTGAAGTCCAGTAAGGTAAAATGATTAAGCTAAAGTCACACAGCCAAAAAATGACAGTCACATTTCAGACATATAAATATTTGTCCACATTAAAATTAAAAGGGTAGAGAGGGGAAATAAATAGAAGACAAATTAAAGTCTTATTTTCCTTTATGTAAAAAAAAAAAAACCCTTCACATGCAGATTCATAGAAGGAGAGTACATTTTTAAACAAGACACTATGTCATTTGTTTTAAATACTCTCCAAACCAAAACAAAGAAAAGGATTTTTAAATTGTTATGATATGGAAATCAAAAGCCAGTACTCAAACTTTTATTTCATTTTCTAGTAGAAAAAATTGGTATACTATAATAATAGATAGCATTTCTACAGTGCATTAAGGTTGGCAAAGTGCTTTTCACATTGTATCTCTTGATGCTCACAACAACCCTGGGAAGTAGATGCTATTTATATCCCCATCTTGCAGAAGAGGAAACTGAAGTTTGGTGATACCCAGGGACACCCAGAGGAAAGACATTTAAGCCAAATCAAAAGTTTTACATGTAGAATTTTACACTCCATATTTTTTATATTATGGGTTGTTGCAAGTTTAGTCATTTCAGTCATGTTCAACTTTCCAGGACCCCATTCGGGGTTTTCTTGGCAAAGACGCTGGAATGGCTTTTGATTTCCTTCTCCAGTTCATTTTACAGATGAGTAAACTGAGGCAAACAGGATTAAGTGACTTGCCAAAGGTCACACAGCCAATGAGTTTCTGAGGCCAGATTTGAACTCAGGAAGAGTCTTCTTGATTCCAGGCCTTTCTTGGTATTGTATTATCATCTGAATTTCAGATACAATTACCCTACCCCAATTCCAACCCACTCTTATTCCCAACTTCCCTATAATGGTCAAGGGTATCACCAGTCTCTCGGTTAACTAGGTTCTCACAATCTGGTGTGGTAAGCCCAATATCCTAACCTCCCCCTCCATGCAAATTAGGCAGATTTTTCCATAAAAGGTATTGAAAGGTAAGTGTCTTAGATGATGCAGAGGACTAAAGGTTCAAACAGCTGACATCACTGCCTGGTCTTCTGGTTGCAAAGAAGCTACCAGGGGCTCCAGGGGCACTCCAATATTCGGCTAATGAAACTTTATGGGCAAGTCAAGTGAAACAGCTTCCCTCAGCTGAATTAACTCAAGGAGTCCTCAATGCCTATCCCTGTTTAATATCTTTCTCCAGATCAAAGTAAATTTCCTTTTGTTAACTGCTGAATGACTTATAAGCATCTCATTGTGTTCTAATATGGAATCCAAATGACCAGAGGACTTGTCTGAGAAAGGCCCAGCCCAAACCCCTTGGTGGCATCTTTAGCTCCTCTTCCCTCACCCTACATCAACCTATTCAATCAGCAGATGCAACTTACTGGTTCTACCTCCACCTCTCTCACCTCTCTCTCCTTCTCTCTATACAAAAACATGTCAAACTAGGGCAGGTCCTCATCATTCTGTCTGGGTCTCCTAACTGATCTCCCTATCTCAACTCTCATCCTTTTATGATCCTTCCATCACAGCAGTCAAACCAATTTTCCTAGTGTTCAATCAACTCTGACAAACTCATTCCCTGATTCAATGAACTCCAGTGGCTAGGATCAAAAATTATTTCATCTTTATCTCATCCTTTTTAATTTCTACTTTATGTAAGTTTTAAAATATATATATATATATATAATTCTTAGTATATGCATACATATATAAATTATTTTAAATAAAATATATACATAAGGAGGCATGCTCAAAAGTCTTTTACTGTTATCAAAAAAAGTTTGGAGGCCACTGTTCAAGAGTATTGGTAACACTGGCAACTAGGAGGGAAGTGTTTATCATCAGTGAGTAGCACAGAGTAGGCACTTAATAAGTGTAGACTGAATGAATAAAAATATATTGGCTGGAAGAGATCTAGAGGTAGTGAAATCATGTTCCAATGTTGATTAAGTTAGGTCACCCAATATTCCTCTGAATCAATGGGACAGAGGCCTGTCAGATTGATTAGTCTCGGGGGCAGGGGTTGTAAGAAAATGATTATTGAAGTGTGAGATGTTGGTTGATAGCACAAGAGGAATTGAAGTTGTAGAAATACTGCATGGAACCTAAACCACTTTTAGGTTATACTTTTTTGCTGGTGGTATGCATGATTGTTTAGGCTTCTCAGCTATGTCAAAACAAAATCTTGCAATATTTTAAGTGAGTCAGACATTTTCCCAACCCCAAAACTGAAACTATATTAAGTTGTTTTTCTTTGTCCTCAACTGCTCCCCATTCCACTGTGGCCCCAATACAGAGCCTCAATAGGAAAAAAAAAAAAAGATCCCTCTTCCCCTGGTTTATATGATGTTTTTAACTGCTCTTACCATAAACCCCATGTTTCAGTAACAACTCATTTTATGTTCATCAATATGGTGGGAAACAAAAGACCAACTTGGACTGCCTGTTGGACTTGTATATATTTAGGGACTTCCTGGACACTCCCTATATTGGTGGGAAATCATCAAGGCCTCCTCTCATGGCATCTCTGGTGTGCTTTTCCTTATCTACCCTTGAAGCTAGCTCACCTGTCTTTGTTGAGGAGATTTAAAGTTTTTTCCTCTAAAAACTCCCCAGGAGCACTGACATTTTCTTTCAAATCACCACCTGGTTTCAAAGTCAGTCCACACATCCAAAAAAAGAGAAGAGATTAAGGATTTCATTTGGTGCTCCAAGAGCAGACCCAAACAAAATAGGTAGTAACTCAGAAAAAAAACAACGAAGAAATAGCTATCCACAGGGTATCAACTCCCTGTCATTTAACTGGGGCCGGGAGCCCATCAGATTACATGTATGATTGAATGGAGCCAAGAAAAATAGAATAAGGAGTCTTTAAGAAGCTACAATCAAAGGGTGAAGATGAAAACATCAACTCTATTTAGTTGACTAACACCACTTGGGAAAGGTTAACAGTGAGGTATTAAATTAATTCATGCTAACTGGTCCAATCTACTTTTTCAGGAACACTTGGCATCCTATAGACCAAATGTGGTCCAGAGAAGCAGGGGTGAGCAAGAGTATCTAGAGACCCTTTTAAAGGGGATGGTCCTTGAGGTTAAAACTATATAATAATGGAAAGAAAAACTCTTGGAGGGGGGCTCAATAATTTTTAAGGATATAAAGAGCCCTGAGACCAAAATATTTGAAAACCACTGCTGTAGATAAAACCTTCAAGCCAAAGAAAGAAAAATAAGAGGAGAAAAGCAGTTATTTTACATGCCAATCATGCACTGCTAATTATATTATATATTGGCATTAACTCTTAACCCCTTCCTATACAAAATCTCCATTTATTTATATATTAAAATGTAGATCTAGATGTTGGCTTGCTAATAGTATTCACTATTTGAGGCAATCTTTTGAGGCAATCTATAGTCATAGAATCTTGGGACTTACAGAGAAGTGTTAGAGATAACCTAATTCAACCCCCATATTTTACAGATTAGGAAACTGAGGCCCAGAAAGATAAAATCATTTGTCCAAAATCCCATAACTCAGGTGTTGGGAACCTGCGGCCTCAAGGCCATATGTGGCCTTCTAGGTCCCTGGGTGCACCCTTTTGACTGAATCCAAGTTTTACAGAACAAATCCTTTTATTAAGGGGATTTGTTCTATGAGGTTTGAATTCTGTCAAAGGGTGCACTTGAGGACCTAAAGGGCCACATGTGGCCTTAAGGCCACAAATTCCCCACTCTTGCAGAGCCCAACTGGTTACGGATATTTGCAGTACTAGAACCTAAGATTCCTGACATCCAAGTCTAATGCCTTTTCCTCATTCAAGGAGACATATAATTATTCCCAATCTACATATGAAGACTCAGGAAAAAGGGATATAGTGATGTGCCAGAAATATACCTAGCCAGCACAGGAACATCAGACTTCTTTCCCACCTACCAGTTGTGCCAAAAGTTGCCATGAAATGTTCTCTAGGTAGTTCACATGATGATCTCTTAATGTTACTATTTATGATATGAATGTATATACTATGTATCAATAATATGCTTATACTTTTATTGCCATCTTACCCAAAGCATTCTCTTTAATTCAGGTGGAAAATTGGCAATGTAAAACAGGAAAAAGTGAGTCAGATGTTCTGAATGGACCTTTGCCCCACCAAAGAGATTTTCAGGACAAAAATAGCTGAATATCCTGTGAAGTTTGGATTCAGTCAAAGGACCACACTTAAGGACTTAGAGATCCACATGTGGCACTGAGGCTGCAGGTTCCCCACCTGTGGACTACAATGCCTCCTTCTGTCACCTCAAAAGCTTGACTTTGCATCCTCGCCAAATTCACATATCATTATTATTGCATTACCAGATAATGAACATTTCATTTCACTTCATGACTTAGAGTTTGAGAGTGACTTATCTGACACACCGCACTCTTTCAACATTCTAAGAGATAATCCTTTCTTCAGATCCAGGGTCTAAACCAACAGTTGTCATCTGAAGCTTGGTCTGTGTTGTGCCTCAGTTTTAAGCTTCAGCCAATTAATTACTCAATCAAAAATCAATCAACAGGTATTTATCAAGTACTTACTCTGAGCAGGCCAGTTTTTCACCATAGTCTATACCATACAAGTCTTGGGTCTTTTTTTTAAAGCAAACAAAAAATTACCCATCACTGAAGATTTTCGAGTCTTCAAGTAGAGTCAGAATATCTATCAAGGTTTTAGTGGAAAAAAAATGCTACTCAGGCAAAGTTTTCTGCTGAGGTACAGTCCAACTCTGAAATCATACATAAACGTTCATACTAAGGAAGAAGATGGTTTTCAATGAAATGCTTTTATTGCCAAAAGCTTTATCAGACATAGAAACAGACACAAAAATTTTTATTTAAAAAATATCAGAACAAAACCAGGTGAGCCATAAGGCATGCAGGCCTCTCTTACCTATAAATTCTTTAAGCCTACCACCCTCACATCTTGATCAGTTTCAAGAGCAGTAAGTAGCAGGTCTCCTTCACACACTGCTCAGCCTTTTGGTCTCCCTACTTGTTCACATCTACCTGTGGTACGAGTGTCCTTGGCCCGCAATGGAATCCCCAAACACTCTACTGACGTTTGAGGGGTCCCAATCTGACTTCCTTCTCAATCTGGACACCATGATCATCACTCACTTCAAAGACTGACTTTCACTGACCTTTATCACCATTATCTGTGTTCTCTGCATACCTTCAGATTTCTAGAGAAACCATAAAAAACCTGGCTCCCTACAAACTCAGTTTCAACTGGACTCCAGCCAATGACTGGCAATGCTTTCATTTCATAGCGGTATCACATCAGCTGTTCCAGACCTTCTCTTACCTCACCCACATCGCTGAGATCAAAGTCATATTTCCTGAGTTCCCAGATTTATTCTTGTCCCTTCTTGCCACCTATCTTTTTATCTTTATTTTAGTCTAAAATAAAAGTGTTCTTCTTTGCCTCTAAAACTAACTTCTGTACCTGTGTCCTTGTTCCTACGTATTCTGGACCCTTGAGAAACCTATTTATCTGCCCTCTTTCCAGTATCTTTCATCCCTTTCTCTTAACAGGCCCTCTCCCTCTGCTTTCAAATATTCCCCCATCTTGAAAAAACTTTCACTTGACCCTGTAGCCTTCCTCCTTCTCTCCCCAAGCCACCATTCACTTCTCTCCTTTCTCTTACTGTCAAGTGTCCCAAACAAGAATAGCATTCCATAAGCAGCAGCAAGGGGAAAGCCTTCTGAGGACTTGATGTTTAGCCTTCTTGATTAAGTGACAGTATTAATCCTTTTGGGGTGGGGGTGAGAAATAGAAGTAACCAAAAAACCACATTCTAACTAACCGCTCTGGACAAGGCCCTTCCCTCTCTGGATCTCACTTTCTCTATTTACAAAAACAGGATTTGACTAGTTAGTTGATCTCTGAAGTCCTTTAGAACATTAGCTCTGTTATTTTGTGATTGGTCTGTGTCTGCTCACTTCATTTCTCATTACATGATATTTCTTGACCCACTGGGATCAGACTGCTCTTCTAAGTGATCACTGCCAAATATAAAACCTACTTCTCTGTCTCCATTTCCCTTAACTTATCAACTGCATTTCATGGTGATGGTCGCTTTTTCCCAAAATGTTCTTCATCTCTTGACTTTTCTATTGCAGAATATCACACGAGGGTTGAAAAAAATATATAAGCCAAGGATTGGGGAACAAAAAATTATTAAGAAATCAGAAATAAGCCAGAGATCAAGAGTCTGGGTAGGTAATCAAGGCTTGACTGATCAGTCAGGCATCAGAGAAAAGAGGTTAAGTCAAGAATTAAACCCGAATCCCAGCTGCCAGATATCAGTTAGGCAACTGGTCAGCTGTCCCCACTGATTGCCTAAGGGGCATCTGGTCAAAAAAAAAAAAAAAAAGAACCAGAACCAGAAAAATTCAAACGATGGTTAATGCTGCAACAGTGTGGAAAAACAAACAATAGGAAAAGCACAGCTTTCAAGAACAGGTTCAGGGTCAGTGGCATAATGGACAACAGTGTGTCAGTAAGCTTTTTTTTAATTTCTTGAAAACGGAAACACACAGACATACTTCAACCAGTAAGACTGTCCCTTCACCCATTCTGAGCACTAAAAACCCTTTTTTGCATCTGCTTCTGCACTTTTCTGAGATTTCCATGTGGCAGTTTCCATGTGGTTTTAGAAAGTGTTCTCAAGTAAATGGACAGAAGCTATAAAGTCTGTAGGAACTGAAAGTACAGGGACAAGAAAAAGAAGAAAACAGAATGATTGTTTATATCATGATTTAATCATACACGCTTAAAATTAGAAAGAACTCTGGGAGTCATCAAGTCCTATCCGTGGCTAAATGGGATTCCCCTTTCCAACATTTATTTGCTTGCATTTATAGTGCACCTTAAGGTTTACAAAAGCACTGTACATATGTTGTATCATTTGATTCCCTCACAACAACTCAGTGAGGCAGGTGCTATTATGATCCCTATTTTATAGTTGAGGGAACTGAGGCACACAGAGGTAAAGTGACAAGACTCAGATCACACTGCCAATATCTGAAGCTGGATTTGAACTCAGGTCTTTCTGATTCCAAGTCCATTGCTCTTAACCTCTGTATCACTTAACTGCCCAAACAAGAGGAGATCCAGTCTCCATTTGAAGACCTCCAATTATGGGGAACTCATTAACTTATAAGGCAACCCATTCCACTTTTAGAAAGATCTTTTTTTTCTTATATCAAGTTGAAGGTTTTCCTTATATTAAGTAGAAAACAACTTTACCCACTGCTCCTAGTACTTCCCTCTGTGGCAAAGGAGCATAGAGTCCTCCCCCTTCCCTAAATGACAACCATTCCATTTCTTGAAGAAAACTATTACATTGTCCTCCTAAGTTTTTTCTTTTCTAAGTTACACACATCCAGTTCCTTCAAATGAGCCTCTCTAGCAGACACACTCCAGCTCGTGGATGTCTTGCCTGCACTGTGATATCAATCCTCCAGATATGGTTGGATCAGCGAGACTGTCCCTTCCCCCATTCTGATCACTAAAACTGTTTCTTGAATCTGCTTCTGCACTTTTCTGAGCTTTCAGTGTGGCAGGAGCCCATCCCAAAGCAGCTGACCTGGAATCTTCAAGAAACAACAGGTCACTGTTCAACCTAGTTGAATTGAGTGATGGCAAGGCACAGCAGCTTCTAATGAACAAATTCAGATACCAAGAGTTCACACAGAAATTCTGGAACAGGGACTTAGCAACCAGGTAAAAAATACTAAGCTAGAGCACAGGGACCAAGGACTTTGAGACCGGGCCTCAGGCTGCCTCAGCAGGAAATTCTATATGTATCTACCTCTAAGGGCAAGAACTGGGTTAAGGCAGTTAGTTCAGGCAGGCCTGAATCCAAAAATACAATGGAGAAGCAGATGTTGCTGGGGTAGAGAGCTATAGATGTATGCTGGTTCTTTCAGATAGCAACCTTGTCTTCCATTTACTTTTCATCATTTCATCTTCCTTTTTTCTGATTTCTCTTCCTCTTTTTGCTCCTGTTGATTCATTCAGCCAACATCTATTAAGCTCCTACTATGTGCTACTATGTTCTGGGGGTGGTACAAAGTTTAGAAAAGATAGAGCTTACATTTTAGTGGGGGGAAGGCACAAAACATTTCATGATAACATTAGAGTGATAAAAGAAAACATGTTAGAAGGAAGAAATCAGGGAAAGCTTCACGGAGAAGATGGCATTTGAATTGGGTTTTAAAGAAAGATGAAGAGACAGAAGGTAAGCAGAAGGATGTGGGGTATATTCAAGGAACAAAGTGTATTGGAGAGTAAGAGTCAAAAGTCACCTCCAAAGGCTTGGACATGAGAGACTGAGTGAATGACAGTGTCATGGACAGAAAGAAAGCAGGAGCAGATTTAGAGGATAAAGCTCAGTGTTGAACTGGGTGAGTTTGAAATGTCTTCTAACAGTTGATAATGGATCTAGAGCTCAGAAGTCAGAATTAAAAATTAATAGACCTGGGAGTCATCTATATAGATTTGGTAGAGAAAGCCATGGGAGCAGATGAGATTGCCAAAGGAAAGGGGGTGAAGAGAAAAGGGATAAAGACAGGCCCTTAGGGAACATCAAGAGGAAGAAACGGGTATCCCCAATGACTACAACAATGTACTGGGAAAGAACGACCACAACAAAACAATAGAAAATAAATGCTGCAAAATTACAAAGAACAGGACTTACTCCAAAGAAGATATATAAGAAAATACCTCCCCCTTTTACTCCCTGACACTGGGGGTGGGGGAAGATCCATAAGTGTAGACAAAATTACTGTCAGGTTTTTTTTTAATGTGATTGGTTTTACTGACTTTTTTCTCTTCCTCTTTTTCTTTTTTTCTTTCCTAAGTCCTTGTTATGAGATGGCTCTAGCAGTAGCAAGAGGGGATGAAGGGGGAAACATAGGTGATATAAAAACAAAAAATATCAACAAAAATTGCAATGTAAGAGAATAGGATAAGGAGCCATTTGAGCCAAAAGAATCATTTAGAGAGGTATGGGGAAAACTGGTTATGAGCCTTTGAAGCAAAGGTAAAAGAAATAATACCCAGGGAATGGTCAACACTATCAAAATATGCCAAGGATGAGGAGGATGAGAGCTAAAAAAGGACTTACAATTAGCAGTCACTGGTGAGAGAATAGTTTCAGAATGGTGGTGAAGGCAGAGGTTGAGTTCAAAGGATCTGAGGATCAAGTGGACAGTGAGGAAGTGGACGTCTCAGTACTGACAACGTTTTCAAGAGGTTTAGCAATAAAGAGGAGGGAGAGAGGGCACTAGCTAGATGAATTAGAAGAATCAAGAGAAAGCTATTAAAGAATTAGAGCATGTTGGTAGGTGGATGGGTAAGTGCCAGAGAAGAGGCAAGAGAGAAGAATGCTACAGCAGAGCCCTGGAGGAATGGGATAGAGGTCACAGGTAGTGGGATAATCAACCTCAGTGAAGGGGAAGGATATTTCTGCAATCACAGGAAAGGAGGAAATAATGTGTGAGGATGCAGAGAAGTCTTGAAGAAGAGAGGACTCTCTAATGTTCCTCTCTTCTCTTTCTACATTTTTCTCCCTGAAGAAATTCTTCTAGTCTTCATTATTGTCTCTGTGTTAACGATCTCTTCATCGCTATCACCATTCCTGCCTTTTCGAGTTCATGTCTTTCTTTCTTTTTTTGGCCAGGCGATTGGGTGACTTGCCCAGAGTCACACAACTAGTAAGTGTCAGATGTCTGAGGCTGGATTTGAACTCAGGTCCTCCTGACTCCAGGGCCAGTTCATTTAAAAAAACAATGATGGTTATTTCCACTTGGATGTCTTGCTAGCAAGTCAAACTCAACATGTACAAAACCAAAATCATTTTTCCTACCTAAACTCACTCCTCCTAATTTCTCAGTTTCTGTTGATGCCACCATCATTTTGCCAACACCTAAATGAAAAACCTGGGAGTCATCTTTGACTCTTTCCTTTACCTCCAACATCTTGTCAGTCTTCAAAATTTCTCCTGTATTTATCCCTTGCTCATTGTCACCACTTGGGTCAAAACAACAGTCTTTTAGTTGGTCTTACTAACTCCCAGTTCCCTTCCTTTTAATCTATTTTGTACCACATCATCTGGAGGCTGTGCCTTAACTACAATTCTCATTATCTTATCACTTCCCTACTTAAAGGTACTGTCTCCATTACCTTTAACTCCCAGCTTCTCACCATATCACATCTAAATTCCTCTGGTTTTCAAAGCTATGCTAACATCAACTGTGCCTTACCTATCCAATTCTATTTCTAATAGTACTTGATATTCAAATGTCCTATGAGATCAGAATATTTTTTGAAGGCCATGGCATTAAGGGACTTGTCCAGGGTCACACAGCTACTAAAACTCTGAGGTTGGATTTGAATTCAGGTCCTCCTAACTTTAGGGCTGGTGGTCTATCCACTTCATCATCTAACTGCCTCTCCGATCAAGAATTCTTAATTTTTAGTGTGTCATGGACTCCCTTGGCAGTTTGGTGATGCCTGTGGACCTGAAGAAAATACATTTCAATTAGAGGCTAGTGGAAATAAAGATGAAATTTTTTCCCACATAAATTTCTAGCTACCTTGAGGGATTTGTGGAATCTAGGTTAAGAACCCCTATAAAACAGGAGCAAACTGCACTCTTCTATGAACATGATGTAGTCATTCCCACCTCTATGAATTTATTCATTTTGTTGTTTTTGTTCAACAAAGTTGCATAGTAGCAAAAGAACTGGATTTGGAAGGAGAATAGCTGGGCTTGAATTTCAGCTTTTTTACTGACTACCAGCATGACTTTGGAATTGAAGAGAACAAGCACTTATAAGTGCCTACTATGTGTCAGGCACTATGCTAAGCTCTTTACAAATATTTCATTTGGTAAGTAAATCACTTAACCTATGTAAATCTTGGCTTCCTCATCTGTCAAAGGAGGGGATTGGACCAATGTTCTCTAAGGTCCTTTCCTGTACTTTATTCCAGGTCCCTATTACCTTTTTCAGGAAAAATAAGGAAATACAGACAAGTAGGGAGAGTGTGGACACTGAGATATTATCACTAACAATAGCAGATGCCATAGGATACTTAACCTTAGCCCAGAATGTGACAGAATGGTAGAATTCTGCATTTAATGTACTCCCTGTGAGGCACCAGAATGTCAGGTGACCAAATTTCACATCTGTCCAAGAGCAAACCTAGGAGGCCCTATATAAGATCATTCTCTATTTAAGAAAAAAAAAATGTCAATGAGAACCCTAAGGTGGATGGTCATGACTTAAATAAAAATTATATCAACCTGAACTGCATCTTTCCCTATCAGGGAAAATCAACCTGGAGTAATGATAATTACAGTAATTATCTACCTCTATCACCCAGGGCAGTGATACAAAACTTGTGGCTCTCCAATCTCGAGAGACATTTAACAATTCCCTACTCAGGTTCTCTTCTTGGGATTAAGTGAGGCATTTCCTGACACTCACTGAAACAGTTGTTCCCAAGAGAACCAGAGTGGCAATTCAAAATAAAATCCTCCCCACCATACCGGTTACACAACCCTCTCGCATTTCCAAGAAAACCAAACAAGCAAAATTTAACACAAAAGATTAATGAGTGCTCAGAATATCATCTTCAGTGACTCCATTACAGCTTTAACAAAATCAGTCTGTCATGGAGGACAAGTTGGTAGGTGGCAGGTGCAATTTCTCTACAATTAGTTTTAAGTAACTGAGCTTATACTGTCTGTGGTTTTACTTACATAAAACTGCACATGCTACGAAAACACAAATATAACAAATATCCACCTACAATTTCTCATCACAAAGAAAAGTCAAATTAAGTAGAAGTAAGAATATGATATCTCTACATAGGTTGAGGAAGCAAAAAAAAAAATTATGGTCTTTAAATTGCTGATTTTATATTTCCTCAAAGTTCTTCTTGCAGTCAAACGCAACCCTAATATAAAAACAATACTGTAATTAATATCTGCATTTTACTCTGATACCTTTCCAGAGTATGTAAGTGGCCCTGGGCTATGTCCAATGGAACATAAGTCCTGGCAGTTCCTACTGAGCTCGAAGGCTTTGAGTACAAAGCCCAGGGATGAATAATTACCCAACAACCAACTTGGCTAAGTTCAGAGAGACCCATTCCCAGATGACTGCAGGTGATTTTTTTTTTCCTTTGGTTCACAATTCATGACAACTTGAGGGGTAGCACTAAGCATTAGTAAATGCAGTACTCATATCAATGAACTAAAAATTAATATACACACACATATTTATATGCCCAAGGTCGGAGAGTAACAGTGGGCTGGAATTTCAACCCAGGTCCTCAGACTGCAAATCTGCTACATTGTATGTTACAGCATACAAAAATTTCCACAATGTTTTCTAGAATAATTTCCTAACCTTAATCCTAAAATAATTATTATGCTGATGTTAACTTATTTTTCAAATGATACTCATACAGATTATGGGGAAAATATCTTCCTTTTAAAAGAGGTTTCCCAATGCCCCTTAGAAATCATTAGAATTCTATCATCTAGGACTCAAGAATATTTGTCTGTTTCATATACAAAAAAAAAAAACAAAACCTACTACAAAGCATTAGTTTAAAGCAAAGAAGTAAATTAGCATTCTGTGGCTGATTCACTGACCATTCCCCTTTTCCACTCTTCATCCTTATGTACTGTTTCTCCATCTTACCTCCCTATGCTTAGAGGGACTATAGAGGTCATCTACTCCCAACCCCTCATTTTACAAATAAGGATACCTTACCAAACCACAAACCCTCTCACCTATTCGTTGCTCTTTGGGTTTTGTGTGTGTGCTGAGTCTAATGGTTATTAACTAACTAATGGCCACTAATAACAAACTAGCTGATTATGCAATATATTATTATATTGTGGCATATTATATTATGATTATGGTTATACTTCTGTTATTAAATAACTATGTTGTTTAGTCAAATGGTGGTTGCTACAGTATCTACGTTGAAGGCCATTAAGTTTCTAAAAACAGTGTGGAACCTTCAAAATGATCCAGTGTACTTACTTTACACTTATTTCTCTAAGGTTAACAACTGACTGTTTAAACATATTTTTGTTATTAGCTTCTAATAACATCACCTAAAGAATAAACTACTACTTTAAAAGTATCAAGACCAATATAATATTAATCTGTTGGCCAACAAATTGGTCAGTAATGGGCACTGGCAACAGGGACATTAGCAACTTCTCTGTTTATGGTAAAACAAGAAACAAGATACCTGTGCTGTAATGCATCTGGTGTTTCTACCAGAGAAGAAGCAATAAGAAAATTGAATAGGCTGCTTACAGTCTTTAAAGTCTGCAAAGTATTATCAAACCATACATTATCATACATTATCTAAAATATGTTAACATCACAGCAAGGTACCTATAGTACCTTGGTATTATAGGTGTTAGTTGTATTTTATAGACTGGAAAACTGAAGCACAGAAAGCTTTAGTAACTGGACCATGGTCAGAGCTAGTATGTGTCAGAAGCAGAATTTGAACCCAAATCTTCCTGATTTCAAGTCAAAATTCGATCCCAAGGGTCTTTAATCTGGGGTCTGTGAACTTGTGTATATGTGTGTATGTTTACATACATGTACACATGAACATACGTACATAAATACAAGTGGCATATTTTTTAATGCTATCTTATTTTATGTATTTAAAAAAAAAACATTATCCTAAAAAGGGTTCATAGGCTTCACTAAACTGTCAAAAGGGTTTATGATACAAAAGATAAGAACCCCTGCTCTATGCCACTCTAACTCCACAAGTTTTTACTGAACCACTATCCACATTTGTGTATTTATCTTTGTGGATAAGTTATGAAAGGAAGGAGGAAAGTGGGGATATGAGTGTATATCAATATCAGTTCACTCTTTTATTCAGTTAGTGAACATTTATCAAGCACTCAAGTGTCCCACATTATATTACCTGAAGGGGGAAAAAAGGATATGAAATGGTTTATGGTCTAAAGGAACTTAAAACCAATTTGGTGGATTACAGAAAAATAGGAAACATAAAGCAATATATTAAATATTATGGTACTGACTAGAAGTCCAATAGAGTTCCATAGGTGGGTTTTTATAAGAAAGTACTTTCTTGAATATATGTATATATATACATATATATACATACACACATACATACATACTTATATACATATATTATACATACATATATATACAAATATATAGTAGAGGAAATAAGGATTAGATATTAGATATCTATTTGTTCCTTCTCATAAATCTCAATATGAATAAGTAATTTTTCCATTCCTCTCAATAACAGAGTATTATCATGGTGGCATTAAGAGATAAATTAAAATATTCCAAAATATCAGACTATATCAGC
Source organism: Bettongia penicillata ogilbyi (assembly GCA_023548195.1). Classification (NCBI taxonomy): domain Eukaryota; kingdom Metazoa; phylum Chordata; class Mammalia; order Diprotodontia; family Potoroidae; genus Bettongia; species Bettongia penicillata. Next base: position 2,853,900 of record JAJHZJ010000229.1, read on the forward strand.
ACCAGGTTGTACTCCTTTGTTGGCAAGAGATGAGAGGAATTCTCCCTTATGCCCTTAGGTGTCTTTTTTAAGCATAAACAAAGTCATCTTTCTTAGGGATCCCTTGTTTGGATAAGACCATCACTGGAACAACTTTGCCTATGTTATCATACCAGGTTTCTAGACCTGAGTAATGGCTACCTTCAGGCTGGTCTGACCCTCTCTAACAACTTTAAATTTCCCTTCCTATTTCACAAGAAAGCTTGCTGTGATCAAGCACTCAAACTGCTTAAAAAAGAACAATTCCCCTGTTACAGGTTATAGCCCTATTGGTTTAAATCATCTGTGTGGGACTAAGCATGTTGACTAACATATATAAATATAATGGACTATTATTTTGCTCTAAGAAAGGTCACAAGAAATTCAGAGAAACAGGAAAAATCTTATCTGAACTGATGCAAAGTAGCAGAATGAGAAAAATAATACACACAATGACAGCAATGGAAAGGGGAAGAATAAAAAACCCTGACACAGTGTGATTGTAGTGGCCAAATTTTGACCCCAGAGAAAAATTTAGGAATTGAACCTCCTTCCTACCCTCATTGCCCAAGCCAGGAGACTATGGATATGGAGTTTTGGACATACTGTCAGACACAGTCATATGTAGGTTAGTTTTGCTTTTAATGTTTCTTGAATCTTTAAAAAATTTCCTTGGAAAGGATGGCTGGGGGCAGGGAAAGACATTCTCAGACAAGTGTGATTTCAAAACAAAAGAAATTGATTTTAAAAAAAATAAAAGTTACATTTAGGTGTATGAAAGGTGTTGTGAGAAAACCTGTAGAACATTAGCAATCATTTCACCTGTCTGGGCCTCAGCTGCTTCATTCCTAAAATAAAAAGACTTAGCTAGAACTATATAACTTTTACAAGGTCCCTTTCAGATCTAACATTGTGTGTGCATCGTTATATTCTGTCCTTGGGTCTCAAACGGTAGTGTGATAGTTACTTTAAGCCTGTTCCCTTAAGTTTCCCCTCCAAAGCTACCTGGAAGTTCTTTGGCACTGGATTCATGAAAGATGTAGGAAGGGGGGACTTTTATTGCTCTTTTGTTCTCTTCTAGGAAACTACAGCTTCCCACCTTCCGTCACTTACTTCCATATTTCCAATCCCAAAATACCCCCAGGGCTGATATTAGAAAAGGGGGACGATGGCAATCGTTTACCCTAGAAATATTTCTACACTGTCAGGTCAGAGGTTGCCTGAGTCCAGATAGGCCAAATGAACACAAGAGAAATAAAATAAATTCGTTTCCCTCTCTAACAAAAAAATCACCCACATGCCTCTTTATAAAGTATGCCTTTCAATTCCACGCCAATGAAGTTACTAAATTGCTTCTATTATAAAAACAATGCTTACTCCTTTCACGCCCTGACACTTAAGAATCACAATATTTCCACACTCCATTGTACTAATAACGCCTCTTCAAAATAAAAGAATTTGCGATTTCTTTCTCAGAAAGAAAAGAGCCATAACCAGAGAGCTTTCTAAGAAGGCTTCTTCGGTAGGCTGTTCTTTGTGTACTGTGGCACAGAAGATACAGCTGCCCTGTATCTAGGGGCTACAAGAAATCCAATGTAATTATAAGACGTCTTGAAATATACATACTGAACTAGCCCCTTCCCGGCAAAGTATCAAGAAATATTTCCTATGCCACCATTCATGTGGTCAGGCAATACATCCCCTAGTTCGTTGTGCCTGTGCCTACACATTTGCAGGATAGGCTGGGCATATTCTGCAGTGAAGCCACGAGACCAGAGGACCTGCCCCTTACCCCATGGGTAACAAGGGTGGGTGGCTTTGCAGACCTTTGGCAGGACTGCTCAGTATCCGATTTCTTGGTCGTTTTATTTATTTTTTCACCGCCTTTACTCGTTGGGCCCAGGGAGAAGGGTTTGGCCGGGGAGTGCATCTCAGGAAAGGCAGCGGGTGGCGTGCCGAATAAAGGAAGAGGGGCGGGGAGGGAAGCCGAAAGCTAAAGCCCAGGGTGATAAAACAAGGCCCAGTGGCAGCCCTGCTTCAGGGTCCTTACCTGCTGCGCAGGAGGCCGGCAGGGTCAGCAGCAGCACCATGAGCCCCGCTAGCCACAGCGCGGGGCGGCGGGCGAGGCGCGGAGAAGGCCCGCGCCCCCCCAGCACCGGCACCCAGGCGATGCAGCCTCGGGTCTTCCCGTCCATGGCAAAGCCGTCGGAAGCTAGCGTCGCGCCCCCGGCATAGCCCACCCAGGGCTCCTGGGCCGGCCTCGCTCGCCGCACCCCGGGGCGCGCCGAGCGCGCGGGGAGACGCGACACGAGCAAAGGGAGCGGAGAGCCCAGCGCCCGCTCGCCGGCCGCCGGCCGCCGGCCGCTCCTCCCCCTCCGGAGGCGCAGCGCAGCTGTGCGGGCACGGCGCGGAGGAGCCCGGCAGCGGCCGAGGCGGGCCAGCGAGCACCACCTCCAGGCCGGCCTGCGCGGCTGCCTCGGGACGGCCGCCCGCCGCGGGGAGAGATGCCCGAGCCGGGAAGGGAGGGAGGAAGGAGAGAGCGGGACGCGGCGGCGGCTGCCCCTTCTCAACTCTCCATCAGCCCGCGCCCTGGCCCGGAGCGGCGGGGGCTGCCTCCCCGCCCCTGTCTGCTCCCGCTCCCCGGGAGACCGGCCCCCGCGGGCACTGCCCGCCTTTCCCAAAGGGGGAGGGAGTGGGTATCCCTGAGCGCGCGCGAGCGCGTGCTCGGAGAAGAAGCGGGGGAGGAAAGGAAGGGGCGGCTGCCGAGGGGTCCCCGGATCTTTCACTCGGCGCTCCTGGGCCCCGCCCCCAAGTCTCCTCCTCCGCCTGCTCCCGGGAGGCCCGCGGGCGAGCGGACCACCGCTGCAGGGAGGGGCGCGCTGGGAGCCGGGCTGGCGTGGGAGAGAAAGACGAGGTGGGGGGGGGGGGGCCGAGAAGTCGGGGAAGGGGGGGAATCTGGCCAAGGGGGGGATTTGCGCTGCGGAAAACCCGGCAAGCCAGCACTCCTGGGCTGGAGCGGGAGCCTAAGTGCAAGCCGTCTCTCCGGCTTCTTGCTCTTACTTGTCCGGGGCTCCCATCACCGCAGGTCCCTGGGAAGCAGATGGGCCTCCGGAGCCCAGGAAAGGGAAAGTCAGAAGAGAAAAGGAAGAAGCAGAGGCAGAGGGAGAAGCTAGGCCCATTAGGGAAGGGATAGCCATATTGGGGGAAAGAGGGGAGGCATGAATACCGACTTTCAGGATTAGTGGTGCCCAGGGGAGTAGAGAGCTTTTTTAAAGGTGACCCGATAGGGTTTAGGTCTCAGTATTGGGTGCCGATTTATTAGATTGACATTTGTAACCCTACCTAAAAATCTAATTTTAAACCCTGCTTCCAGCCCTTCCTAGCCCCCTGATATTTTAGAGCTGGCCTGGAAGGGAGCTGATGAACTAGGCAGGGATCCAAGAGGAGGTGAACGTGGTACCCACTGTTTTCAGATAGCTTGTATGCGACAGTGAACCAGCATTTCCCATAAGAACCTTTGAAGCTGTACCTGATCCCTTTCCATACTGTGGTCACCTCTTTTCTGCCACAATCTCCCACCTCCGCCAACAAATTACACAGTGTACCCTACTACTTGGGCAATCATAAGAATTTGGGCAAAGGAAGAAAGGATTAGGGGACCCCATTGTAGTTGTAAAAAAAAAAAAACAGCTGGTACATAGCAGCTCTCTCTGTGGTGGCCAAAAACTGGAAATCAAGGGGATGTTCATCCTCTGGGGAATGACTGAATAAATAATGGTATATGAATGTAATGGAATACTATTGTGCTATGAGACCCATAAACAGGAAGACTTCGGAGAGGCATGGAAGGACATATATGAACTGATGCTGAGTTAAAGGAGAACTTTGTACACAGCAACAACCATATTGTGCTAGGAATTTTTCTGGTAGACTTAGTCCTTCACAGCAATGCAGGGACCTAAAAAATTCCCAGGGGACTTTTGAGGGAAAATACCTTCCACACCCAGAGAAAGAACTATGGAATTGGATCACAGAGTGAAACAGACTATTTTCCCTTGTTATGTTACATTTTGTTTTATGGTTACTCCCATTCATTTTAATTTTTCTATGCAACATGACTAAGGTGAAAGTGTATTTAATAGGAACGTATGTATAGAGCCTATATAAGATTGCACGCTGTCTCTCAGAGGGAGTGGGAAGGGAGGGGGGAAGGAGGGAGAGGGAAAGAGGGGTAAAAATCTAAGATATGAAGTGATTGTAGAAAACTGAAAACAAAATAATAAAAATTTAAAAAATAAAAAAACCTAGTAGCAGAGATGACTAAAGGCTGAGTAGGGTACCCTTAATGCTCCAACATGCTTGTGTTTTAGCTCCATAATCTCATATATACCTATCAGAATAATATCTTTTTTGGATCAGATTAACATAATTTTCATTTGTGGTGACACCGGTTCAGCAGACCTGAGGTTTTGAGTCCCAGATCTGTCAATTAGTAGGTATGTAACCTTTGGCAAATCTCTTTACCTCTTTGAAATAAGTTTCCTCACATGTAAAACGATTGCATTGGATATAAAGATCCCTGGGGTTCCTTCCAGATTCAGTATCCTGGAATTCTGATACCCATAGCAAGCTTGCATTACTTGCTACAGGACACCACTTCCTTTTCTTCTGTAACTTTTATTTTTATTTCTTTCATTGAACAAGCATTTATATTCTTTTCCACCTTCCCCCACTGAGAAGAAAAAAGGAGGGAAAACCCTTGTTAACACTTATACATAGTCAAGAAAAATAAGTTCTCACATTGGCCATGTCAAAAAATAAATGGTTTATCCTGTATCTTGAGTCCATCACCTCTGTCAGGGGATGGGGTAGCATGCTTTATCATCAGTCCTCCGGAATTGTGATTGGTCATTTCATTGATCAGAGTTCTTAAGTCTTTCATTACCTTTACAATGTCTTTATTGTATAATTTTTTTGTTCTGGTTCTGCTTTTCCTTATGCATCATCCTTTCTCCTACTTCTCACCAATATGACCTCTAATGTTCCCTCTGTCCTCCAAACAAAGGATTTACTGACCTTGTTATTCACTGGCATAATCAGATACTGTCTCCTACTATTTCTTGACTTGAGGTCTTAGATTGTTATTTCACTTTTTATACTTATGACTCATTTCCCTAATTAGATTTAAAAATCTCGATGTCAAGGATTATATCACATACCTTTGTATAGCCAAGTGCTACTTAGCTTACAACAAGCCTCCGATACTAATATGGGGCATACCTCAGATATATGGTATAGTCCCAATATGAGAGCCCTCTGGAAAGAAAAAATTGGTATGATATGAAGATTATAGGACTCACTCAGGTTTTGTAAGTCAGACTCGAGGGAACATATTACCTACATGTGGACCAAGAGTGTTGATGAGGATATATATATATATATATATATATATATATATATATATATATGCCTAAATGGCCTTCTTCTTCTCACCTCTCTCAGCAAAAATGAAGAATTTACTTTCTTATCAAAGCAGGGACAATTCAAAATCACAACTTCCAAGGCTGCAAGTCTTCAACTAACACAATTCTGTGTTTGCCTGGATCCCCTAGACTGTGCTTTAGAGTCAATGTTCTTGACCTTTCTAGTGTCATGAACCCCTTTGTCAACCTGGTGAAGCCTTCTCAAAATAGTATTTTTCAAATACATAAAGTTAAATAATAAGATAGGAAACCAATTCTATAGAAATAATTATGAGAACATTTTTAAAAATAAAAGTTCCCAATCCCAAGGGAGAAGCCTCTTAGAAAGCCTAGCTGGTATCACTACTAAGAGGAAACCAAATTATTGCTTTTTGTAATATTAGATTACTTAGAGAACTCTGGAGAAACAGCTTAAAGTTAATTCAAATGACTTCAGCAAAGTTGTGGGATATAAAATAAATCTATATAAATCATCAGCATTTCTGTGTATTACAACAAAAAGTATTTCAACTGTCCATACTTAGAGCACTTTGCCCCAGTGCCTTGGCATTGCACTGAGATCTACAGACATAGGGTTGGGGTCAGGGAGGCCAATGATCACCTTCAGGGAGGGTGTTTCTACTTCCACAGATGTAGAATAAATGGAGTTGAGACCTGGTTCTCCTGACTAGTTTCAGAGATCCTTCAACCACACTAAACCATGCTGCCACTAAAATGAAGATTAAAGCTATGACAACCCTGCAAATATTCTAGAGAGGGAGCAGTTTTTCAGGCCAGGATCCTGCAAATTACCAAAGAAACTACTTTGAAGGGACCAAAACTCAGTCACCTCATAAACTTGCTGACAGAGAAGGCAATTTAAAAATTGCTTAACCTGAATAAAGTCCACACAAACATGGACTCAAGGAGCCAGGGTCATAAGTGGACAGAGCTCCTGTTGCCCACTGAGAAAAGAACACAGCTCCAGGTCTGCAGAAACCAGTTCTGGAGACCTAGACAAAAATCTGTTCACAAGGGCGTATTTTCGGAAGGTCTCCGATTATTAGACAGCTAGGTGGTGTAGTGGATAGGAGTAAGTGCACTTAATTTTCACTGAATGTCATACCTATTTTTTTTCTTTTCAGAGAGATCTCATACTGGGGATATGCCAATTTTAATGGGCTATTAGGGACATAAAGAATATTCAATCCCATTTAATAAGCCTTGAGGGAAACTAGAGGTCAAGTAGCTTGGTAGAAAGAAGCCTGGACCTGAAGTCAAGTGACCTATGGTCAAATCCACCAGTGTGGGACCACTGGCAAGTCACCAAACTCCTCCCAGTCTATTGCCTCTTCTCTAATATGGGAATAATACTAACACTACTGATTTGGTGGAGTAGCTATGAATAGAAAAGCTAATTACATTCCTTACAGCAGAATTCTCTGCCTTCAGCCCCAAGTATTGAGTACGTTTAGTGAATTTAAAAAAAAATGGCTGAATGTGGAGTCAGAAAGCCCAGGTTTGGTTCCCAGTTTGTCCATTTACTACCTGTATGATCTTGGGTAAAGTATTTAACCTTTCTGGTCCTCAGTTTCTTCATCTGTAAAATGAGGAGTGAGTCCAGGTGACCTCTAAGGTCCCTTCCAGTCTAAAACTATGACCCTAAGACTTTATCCCTATGTCACATAAGTAATATCCCTGCTATACACCTAATCTGATTCACTGGATCTGGGAACACGGGAGCTTAGGGCAAACAACTCTACAGGATGTATTTAGTTCAAAAGAAATAGTGTTAGAAATGGGCAAAAATAGAATTGGTTATACTGTATGGAAGATGTTATAAAAAAAAAAAAAAAACCAAGTCCAAAACTAGTTGGGCAATACTCCCTAAGACATGGAAAGAATTCTCAACTCAGAGTCAGTAGTAATTCTCAGTAGCAGCCTAGTTTCTGTCATTAAAACTCCAACCTGCACATGGTCAAATTTTAAAATCTAGTCTCTAACTCTTAGGCAGCTAAGTGGTATAGTAGATAGTGCTGGACCCAGAGTCTGAAAAACTGGGGTTAAAAATCCAGCCTCAGACCCTCACTAGTTGTGTGACCCTGACCAAATCACTTAATCTTTGTCTACCTCAGTTTCCTCAACTTTGTTGTCTACTATCTTCCTATTTCGGCATTATAAATACAAGTGGTTCATGGGAAGTATGTCCTCCTTCCCTTCTTATTCCTTTAGCCCACAGTCTTTTTCTTTCAGTACCCTGGACCAGGAAAGTATCTTTTTAGGAAGGAAATGTACCCTTGATACAAATGTATAAAGATCTTTTCCGCCATTTTTGGGAGAGATGACCTCTAGCCAAGAATGTTTTCACAACATCCCCCTAAAGGTAAAGGAATTGACATTTGATATGTATTGATGGGAGTGTGGGAAGGGTGAGGGATTGAAGATTTTATGAACCAAGTTAACAATTTATCCACCATAAGTGACAGTACAGGTATCGGACCTTCAATGTATGGCCACAAATATTCCATAGCATTGATCCACCTCAAGAAAAACACATCCAAGACTATATGACAAAAGGCAATCTTGGGGACAACATTATCATAATCAAGAGATTAGGAAATGTTAATCATTGAACAAGGAAATAAATGTGGTAAGTTTATTGAACCAAGGCACTTTACAGAAAAGAAAGAAGATACAGGCCTTGAGTTTACAGACTTTAGATCTTAAGGAACATGTTGCACAGGTTGACTTTTTAAATGTCTTTATTGATGTCTAGTTTTTCTACATCATCATATTTATCCCCACTATCCCTCCCCCACCCTTCTTTGCTCCCACTCCTAGAGAGCCATCCCACATAACAAATTGTATTTTTTTAAAGAAAAAAAAGACAAGGAAAAAATCAGCACAGACTTATGCTACTTATGAATGTTGTGAGAAGTTAGGTCACATTACTCTCTACAGATATGCAACCTAATATAAAATTTCATGGTTTATTTTGTAGATTTAATAATAAGTAAAGTTTATATAGCACTTTAAGGTTTGCAAAGCACTTTATGCTTGTCTCATTTGATCCACACAACAACCCTATGAGGTAGCTGCCTCATTATTAGCCCCATTTTACAGATAGAGAAACTGAGGCTGAGAGAGTTGAAGTGACTTGCCTAGGATCCCACAGCTAATAAGTGTCTGAGGTAGGATTCCACATCAGATCTTCCTGACTTTTCCAGTGCCCTATCGATGGGATAACTGGAAGAGACCTCAACAGTCATTTAGCTAATGCAACCCTCTCATTTTAGGGATGAGGCCAAAAATGTTAAATAACTTGCCTACGATCACAGAAGTAAGTGACAAATCTGACCTCTATCCCTTCTTTTTTCTATGCTGCCTCCCCTCACTGGTCAAACTTAAAGGAAAAAGAGTGGACCTAAATGGTAGGCTTGTCCCTTGATTTGCTATTACTATATAGTAAATTCTCCTTTTATTTTCCTGTGACTACAAATTTTTACACTAAACAAAGGTCAATTATTGTAGCCTCTGAACCAGCACAAGTCACATTAACTTGCCTGGAAATTCAGAATATTAAACTTCTAGTAATTGACCTAAAGTTTAGAAATGGGGCTATGGCCATGCTCCAGTACCACGTCCTCATCATACAAAACCCCATTTCCAGGTAACTGGGCTATTCTGATGATTCCAAATGCACAGCAACTTTGTGGGAATGTGCATTGCATAACAGCTACTCCCTACCAATTGACAACAGGGAGCAAAGAAAAAACACACTACAAAATTTAAAGCCATGAAGGGACCTTAAGTAGGTACTCTGTGTGTTTACTTCTCATATCATGGCAGCAATTTATATACAAAACCAGGTAAATGTGTTCCTTTCCTTCCATCCCAGCTAAGTCTATATTCTAGACATATTTGGTGTTTACTTTTTATAACATACTTGTTATTTATCTGTTTCTTTGTACTTTTAGGAGGTACTATCCCTTACCTCCTAACAACAAAGGTAAAAGGAAATTTCGCAAAGTATGATACAGCAGAGAGAAAATCTTTGATCTGAGAAATCTGAATTCATGCCAAAAAAGATGTGGCTTTAAAAGAAACCCAGATAATAGAAGATCTGTTAAATGGTTCCACATTAGAAATAGATAAGGTTTTTATCAATGGAAATGACACCAAAGATGATGGATTATCATCTGCTTTGCAGCTGAAACCTAAGGGCCACTGATCCCTTCCATCTGATTTGCACTTGGAACATTCTGTGGTGTCTTCTCCAATTAGAATGTAAGTCCTTTGAGAGCAGGAATTGTTTTACTTTAGCTTAGACAGTACTTTGCACAATGTAAACACTTAATAAATGTGTTTTAATTTATTCATTTGCATCATTCATGTTAATTATTGATATATCATATTGCATAACAAATTTATTTTTCAAAATGACTTCAAGACATAGTTTACATACAAATAAAGATTAAAAATATGTTAAAAGGAAGGGATGATATCCCTAGAGAACCAACAGTATTATAATTCTGTTTAGTCTCCTCTTCTCATGACTAACAGTTTAATTCAATAAAGTCTTCAACTTTGATTAGGACTACTTCTTAGATATAAAAGAATTGCAATTTATAGATTTCACATCAGAATGCCAAACTCAAAAAACATACATTCATGTGACAAGAGTGCCCACCAAGGAAGAATAGATTACCTTAAAACAATTAGTCACATGCATATAAGGTGAAATAAAAGTGCTAATTCATTGTTACAATATGCCCATGAATAACAACCTACCACAAAGTCCTACTTGAGTATTTTATTCTAAAGTGAAAGTTTGCAAGGGTTATACTGGGTTTGTAAAGACTATACTGAAGGAGAAAATCAAAGCAGCTTCAAATATGGTCATGAACTTAGTCTGCTGTCCAAGGAACAACAACTCTGCTCAGCTCAGAGAGGTTCATCACCAATAGGTTGGCAACTAAGTAATGACATTCTTTGGCTATGAAATTATGTCCCCATGAAACAAAGGAAAATTTTCAAAGGCACTTGGTTCTACATAGCCCTCCCCTTCTGCTGTCCCAATACAGTGGCAGAAAGTGGCTAAGAATCACAGTTTTTAGACTTTTTAAAGATTAATTTGATTACTGGTATTCTGTCCAGTGACAACTGTCATACTACTTCAAGAATCAAACCACATCAATATTGACACTCTATAAATCCAGAAAGCATGAAAATTGCAGATGAATGGAAGGATATCTCACAGGCAAACAAAGCAGCTGATCAAGTTGGCTTCATCATATGGAAAAAAGTAATAGGAGATATAATTTTATAGAAAAGTTGACTTTCGGTGCTCATGATCAGCAATAGCTAAAAGACCACCATGAAGACAATTGCAGCTTATACACAACTTAGACATTACTATCTTTTGTAAAGGACAGACCTTGAAAAGATCCTCCCAATAAAGTCAATATATATGCTTTGATCGTCAATGGTTTCAGTGTGAATGGAATGATGGAATGTATTTTGGAAAATATATCCAAGGATATAAATTGAAGAAAGTGAAAGTAGGAGAATAACTTCAATGACAAGAGTAGTCAGAGAGTTCTGCCTGCTATTTATTGACAGAGAGGTGGTGAACTATGGGTGTAGAACAAGGCATACATTTTCAGATGGCCAATTTGTTGATTCATACTGTTTGACTTTACTTATTTGTTCCAAGAGGGTAGTATTAGGGGATGGGGCTATCACAGGGAAGAGATATTGATATAACAAAAAAAAAAACCCATTGATAAAATATTCAAAAAGTTCATTTAATTCATTGAAGAAGCAAAAGAGGTCAAAAGCTTCTATGTTATTCAGAAGTTTCAGGTCTATTTATCATGAAAACTTTCTTACGGATTTCTTCCAACAAGGAAGAGGCAGGCAGCATAGTAGAGCAGAGAGAGTTAGATTTAGAAATAGAGGACAGGGATCAAATCTGAGCTCTGACCTTTATCACCTTGTAACCCTGGATAAGTCTTTTAAACTCTCTAAACCTCATCTGTAAAATGAGGAGTTTGGATTATATTGCCTCCGAGGTCCCTTCCAGACCTTAAGTCTAGGATCCTAGGATCCTATGAATCTTTCATACATGTGTAAGGATCATAAAAGATTACTGTAACCACAGTGCTAATTCTGTTCATTACTGACCTTCAAGTTATTAATGTCAAGTAAGGCATGAAACATGGAAACATATGCTTGAAGAAGGTATTCACTAATGTCATGGAAGATACCTGCAAAGTCTAAGTGAACTATGGTTGGTGAGGTCCTCCAGATGTTCCTATGGTGAATGATGTTCCTGCATCCTGTGGGAAATGCATCAAGCCCCAAAATATGACATGATCTCCTCCTCAAAGAGATCCACGATTGTTCAAAAGGGATGGGCCTAACAATCCATTCAGGAAAAAACAAATGGATAAAAAAAAAGGCCTATTTTCCAGACTGTAACATACAGATGAGAATATTCCATGAAGATAATGCATCGTTATGTTTATCTAGGATAGAGACTGTATATGGTCAATGAGCTGAGGGTAGAATTGATTAAGAAGAAGAATGAAGGCTGGAAAACTTCCTAGTGCTTTCAATGATCCCAAGCTATTCGCAACACAAAAGGCTGTCTTTTTAGTGTCAGTTTTTTTCTCCTTTGATGATGTACAATTGCAAATCTTGTAATATCACCATTTCTGAATGATAAAGATTAAAAGGGCAATGGAAAGATACATGAGGGGCATAAATAGTTTATACTGTGTTCAATAAAATGACCTGCATGCAGTAAGTGACATAGGGATATCATCCTAGAATTAAATGTACGTATGGAATAGGAAGTACCTAGTAAAAGTTAAGGATGCCAAGTGGACAGACCAGAGACAGGACTTCAGCACACTGAGAAATCCAGTATGGAGGATCTTTGAAAAAACATGGACAAAAATTTAGAAAGTTTTTTCTCCTAGTTTTCCCTTCTCAGGCAAGGAGTATATTCCTAAATATCACCTTATAGATAGACAGCATACTGCCAAATATCATTATCCATCTCAAGTGAACAACTTGTTTCTTGGACATTGACTTATAAGGGTTTTTTCAAAAACCATGGCCCACTATCCATTTTCCATTAGTCATGATGCATTAACCTGAGCTTTCCAAGATAGGGCAGCAAGGAATAAATAGAAATCATTGTGTTAAACAGGCACTGGATTCCAGCACAGTAACTCCCAGAATCTTAACTCTGTCTCTTTCCCAAAGTCCCTACTTTAATCCCAAGTTCAGGCATGGAGCAAATAAATAAGGAGGTTGCAATGCAAGCAAGGTTAGCCAGGTAGAGAAGCAGGGAAGAAAGATTGATTTACTGAAAAAAAACTGAGGCCATTTGCCAATAGCTCCCTCCTCTCCCCTGTTCCTCAGCTTACATCACCCAGTTGCCTTCTGCCAGTATTTCCTCTCTCACCTTCGTCTCATGTTAAGAAATGGCCCTTCTTGCCAAAGCAAACCTTCTTTGGTGTCTAAGTGATTCCATTCTAATTCTTCTTCTCCCAGACTACCTCCTTTCTCATCCCCGCTCTCCCACTTGTTCTACTCTCCCCATCTACTAGGTGCTTCCCTATGCCTCGCCCATACTCAAAAAGCCCTCACTTGATCCATCTGTCTCCACTAACTCTTGCCCTACATCTCTCCCACCTTTTGTTGCTCAACATTTTGAGAAGACTCTCCACCATAGATATCTGTGCTTCCTTTCTTCTCTTCTTACCTCTCTGCAGTTTGGCTTCTGGTATCATTCAACCAAAACTGATCTCTCCAAATTTACTAACAATCTCTTAGTTGCCAGATTTTATGACTTTTCCCTCAGTCTGCATCTTTCTTGACGTCTCTGCAGACTTTGACACCCTTGATCATCTGCTTCTCCTTAAGACTCCTTCCCTCCTTTTTTTTTTTTTTTTGGTGTTCTCCTCCTATCTGACTTTCCCTTCTCAGTGTCTCCTATTGGATCTCTACTCAGCTAATCCTCAATGTCCCACAGGTCTATCTTGGGCCTTCATTTCTCCTTCTATATAATTTCACTTGGGCATCTTATCAGCTCCTATGAATTCAATAATAATTTCTATGCTAATGATTCTCAAACCTACTTATCCAACACTAACCTCTCTGCTGACCTTCAGTTTTAAATCTCCAATTGACTATTAGACATCTCAAACTGGATGTCCTATAGACATCTTAAATCCAACATGTCCAAAGTGGAACTCATTGTCTTTCTGAAAAAATCCCCCTTTCCTCTCCAAAAGTTCCATATTATTAAAAGTTCCGTATCAAGTACACCACCATCCTCCTCGTCACCCAGGCTCAAAATCTAGGTGTCCTTGTTAACTCCTCACTCTCTCATTCCCCTTACCTCTAATCTGTTGCCAAGGCCATTAATTTTACCTTTTCAACATCTCTTGAATATACCCTTTTCTCTCCTCTGACACTGCCACCACCCTGACTCTCATCACCTTACCCTCTGAATTACTGTAATAATCTGCTAGTCAATCTGTCTTCCACAAGACTTTCCACTCCAGTTTGTTCTCCATTCAGCTGCCAAAGGGTTTTCCTAAAACACCACATCAACCATGTCACCCCCCACTGGATGACAATAAACTCCAGTGGCTCCCTATCATCCCTAGGATCAAATGCAAAATCCTCAGTTTGGCATTCAAAATCCTTTATAATTTAGCCCCCTCCTACCTGAGTCTTCTTACACGTTACACCCAACTCCATCAGTCCAGTGACACTACTGCCTTGGTATTCCACAAACAAGACACGCATCTCTCAGCATCAGGCATTTTCTCTAGAATGTTCCTCTTTGTCAATCTTATCTCCTGGCTTCCTTTAAGTCCCAGCTAAAAATCATACCTTCTACAAGAAGCCTTTTCTAATTTCCTTTAATTCTAGTACCTTTCTTCAGTTGATTTTTTTCAGTTTATCTCCTATATAGCTGATTGGTAACAGTTGTTTGCATGTGGTTTCTCCCATTAGACTGTGAACTTGAGAGAAGGGACTGTCTTCTACTTTTCTTTGTATCACTAGCACTTAGCACATTGCCTGCTACATAGTTAATGATTAATCAATGTTAGCTGATTGATTCATTAGGCTGTCTATCCTCCCCATCCCTAGCTCTCCTAAACAATGGAGAGCAGCTAAAAGAGGTTCCCTGCCCCATGTACTAATTAAAAGACAAGACAAACCAACAAAAAACAGAAACAATTTTTTAAGAAAATCTTCCAAAGTTTGAAAACAGATAAAATCGGTAGTGACATTTTGTTTCTTGTCGATCTTTTCTTTGTATCATGATTGAATGCTGCACACCTTTAAATAGTGAGTTCCTTGGGTGCATTTAAAACAGGATTCTACTTCTGGAAATTATGTTACATATGAGTTTTCATAAACATATCTGCTACAAAAGACTTCTACAACTCAGCTCTGAGGAACTGCTCTCCAATGATCACTTACTGCTTTTCTTAAAAACAGGAAGGTTAAAAAAGCTACTTTGATACTACTCACACACGCACACACATACACATACATACACACACACATACACACACACACACACACACACACACACACACACAAAATTATTCATTTGAGAAAACAGTGACTTCTTTTGCCTTAACTAATGGTGCACTGTTTACTCTTTTCAGTGTACTCTATGACATACTCTGGGTAAATCTGATGCTTTTCAAAGATCACAAAGATGGTGGGATCCAATCTGTTATTGACACAACTGTCATAAAAGGTGTTCTGTGTACCCTGTCGCATTGGCGGCCGGACATATTTTGAGTCTCCTTGAGTGAAAACTCCAACAAGAACTCGAGCCAGGAACATTATTTTGACATTGGTCTCAGACTCTGAGTAATTGTGGGAATAACTTGCGTCTCTTGCAAAGTAACTTCCTGGAGCAAGAAAAAAAAAACAAAAATGGGGATTAGAATAGCATTGATTCCTGTAGCCAAAGGAAAACCTCTGCCCTTCCTACACTGAATTTGTTGTAACTTAGCTAAAGACATTTTGCACACAATTATGTTCAGATGTAAATGTCCACTCTTATGACAACTCAACATTTCAAAATGTTTAATATGGAAATGAATTCTCTGATCAACTGACTTAAAAGAAAACACATATCAGCTCCAAAGGAGAGCCCTGTCTGGGTTCATGCAGTTGATAGGAGAGAATTCATGAGAACTTAGTAGCTTTGAGAACCCCTGTTACTCTTTCATATATATTGGATTTGGAGCAAGATATGGGTTCAAATCCCACTTTTGACATTCCTGGCCGAGGGGCTTAAATCCTCAGGGCATCAACAAATTCTCTAATACTTATCTATTAATTCATAGATTGAAAACAGTGCAGATGGGGCCTGATAAAGGCAACGGACAATTGGATCAGCACCTCCCTAGTCCTGGACTCTTTGTCTCTTTCAAAGAAGTCTTAAGGGTACAGAGAGGTGGCATGGTGGATAGAGTGCTAATCCTAGAATCAGGAAGACCTGAATTCAAATGTGACTCTGACATTCACTAACTGTATGATCCTAGGCAAGTCACTTAACTCCATTTGCCTCAATTTCCTCATTTATACAATGAGCTGAAGAAGGAAATGGCAAACCTCTTCAAGTATCTTTGCCAAGAAAACTACAAATGTGGTCATAAAGAGTTGGACACAACTGAAAACCAAACAGCAAGATTGTATACTACTGAAATTATATCTTCTTACTAAATTGATAGAAAGCAAGAAACTACAAACCTTTGTAGATTTTTTTTTAAAAAAATGATTTTGTCTATTTTCCTCCCTTCCTCTTCCTTGAAAAATTTTCCTTTTTATTTTATATTTCCCTCTTCATTTTTTTATTTTTTCACTTTTTATTTTTTTTCCTGCTGTCTACTATTCCCTCAGATATTCTTCTTTGTCCTCTCCAAATTATTCAGTCTTGAGGATCCTATTCTCAAGTGCAATCTAAACCCCATAGAAATGAGGCAGTCAGGCAGAGGGAGCAGACAAAAGCATGGAAGCCAGCACCTGCTCTTCCCCACTCAATAAACCCCTTCTTTCCTAGTAAGAACCAATGCTGGGTCTGTCTTTGTACATCTATGGATCATGTGTCCCTGAGAGACAGTGATGAGTGTTCAGTGTAAGCGCTTTGTCAATGAGTCTTAGTTTCAAAATTGGTGTGAAAAGCCACTTTGAGTTCTTCTTTCTTTGACTTGAAGCTTGACCCTAAGTGATCTGAAGGTTTTTGATGCAGAGAGAAATAAAATCTAGCATATCTAAGAAACAGAAAGGAAAATACACAATAAAATATTCTTAAGGCAGCCAAATACAAATTTTGGATAGGGATAATGATTCTATACCTTCCCATAATTATTAATAATACTGATTCTACTTCTCTTGAGAGCTAATTAAAGTAAAATCAGGATAAAGCAGCAAAAAATAATGACTCAGAAAATTATCTTGGCATTAAAGAGAATGTTGAAAAAAAGATGTCACTAGTACTGAGCTGTCAAGGATGCAAAAGATGGCAATACACAAACCAATATAGACTTACCTCCCTCCCCAATCCCAGGTGATTTCCTCTCTATACAAATCCATATGAATACAAAAACACCCACACTGAAGGCAGAGACATTGACACACAAACCTTTGCCATAAACTGTTGCATGGGTCCCACAGATCCTCCAATCAAAGTTATGACTGCAGATGTCATTCAAATGGATGTATTTTGTTCCATGAAATAGATGTCGTTCATCCACATCCTTCCCTCCATTCACCTTTTTCATCTGGTCCTTCTGCCTAAGGAAAAATATGGGAGATTTTAATCACTGAAAATTCTATTTCCTCTTACAAAAATAGAGACCTTGGCAACGTTTAAAATGACACAGTCACTTAATGGATTGGCCAAATTTCCAAATACAAATCTACTGCATGGTGTATTCTTGGATAGATGTGGTTTATTTTAATTCAGTAAGGAAGTAGTAAGCTATCATTATTATCATCATCATCATCATCATTATCATTATCACAATGAAATTCTCCTCAACTGTAAAATGGAGACAATAATAGCCCTTCCCTCTCAGGGTTGTAAGGCTGTGAGAATCAAGAGAGATATCTGTAAATCACTAAATACAGCACATACCAAGTGCTATATAAATACTAGTTAGAGGCATTATCACGATCCTAATAATGGTTGTTATAGTTGTATAGCATTCACAGTTAACCAAGAAGTTTCATATCTAAGATATTCTTTGATTAATAAGATCTAAAACTTTATAGCAAAGTGTAAATAGAATACAAGAGCAAAGAAGCATAATTGAGAATTCATAGTTTATTGAACAAACAAGCTATTTAGAAAATTCTCCTTTCACTTTTCACTCAATAAGGTAAGGGGATTTATTAAGTAACTGACTATTCAGGATGGAGGGGTTATCAGGCTTTTAATAAAATCTTTTCACTGTCAGGTTTAACTGGCTCTGATTCATCACTCCTACTGCCACTTCTTTGGCCTTGGGCCATACCGTCCCTGGCAGCAGGCCATCTCCATTTCCCCTGGTAATAGGGGTTGTAAGCAAAGTGCACTGAGTGGAGAATGATAAAGAATGAGGATAGGGAGTGGGGACCATATGAAACATGGCACAATTATTTCTTCTGACAGAGAAAACAAAGGGCTAAATTTACAAGACACACGAGCCCCTTGAGGCCAGGAGTTGCTTTATTTTTGTACTTTTACTTCCAACATGTAGCATGATACCTTGCACATAATTTAATTAATTTTTAATTAAAGCATTTTATTTAACTTTAAATCATTTAATTAATGTTTCTTGAATTGGATTGACAATCCTGACATCTAGCAGAGCTAAAATATGAAAGCATGTGTATGTATTATCAATAACCCAAATGAATGCAAACAGGCATGTTTCTGGTTCAGATGTTCTCTGTCAGAGCTAAAGAGCCCTGTGGTTTGGAAGAGCTTTCACAAATCCTGTTCACAGCTTAGTACAAATAGCCCCAGAGAATCTCTTTAATAGTGATACAAAATCCTATGGGATTAGTGAGTCAGATGTTACACTTCCACTTTGAAAGTGAGGAAACTGAGGCCCATAGTAGTTTAATAATTTGACACAAAGGAAGTGTGTCAGAGGTAGGATGAAAACACAGGTCTTCCAATTTGTGGCTCAAAGTTCTTTCCACTGTACTAAGTGGTTTGTATAATACTTCTAAAGAGACAGTAATAAACACCCTATGAATATTTTAATTACTTGTATTCTTATACTCTTACTTGTATTATTTGTACTCTAGACTACTAAATTCTACTATTTGCCTGAGTCGAAGTGACCCAGAAAAAATAAGAAAATTATAGGAAATGGGAACGAACCATTGGAAGACTTGCCAAAGGGCCAAATTCTGAATCCTTTGGATACGCTGAATGACGAAACCTGTCATTGTCTTTTCAAATTGGCTCTTAACATCACCGAATTCTTTAGAGGTTTCATTGAGCGTCACAAGCTATGTGGTGAAAAGGCACAGGCATACAGAGGTCTCGTTAAAACTGTACATTGTAAGGAAACAAAGCTATCATTCTTTGCAGATGATATGATGGTATATTTAGAGAATCCTAGAGAATCAGCTAAAAAACTAAATGAAGTAATTAATAATTTCAGCAACATTGCAGGATATAAATAAACCCACATAAATCATCAGCCTTTTTATATGCTGCCAAGAGAAATTCCATTTAAAATAACTGTAGACAATATAAAACACTTGGGAGTCTACCTGTCAAGGCAAATCCACTTACAAAACACTATTTATACAAAGTCAGCTCTAAACAATTGGAGAAATATCAATTATTCATGACAATTCTATCTAAATTAATTTACTTATTCATTGCCATACCAATCAAACTACTAAAAAATTATTTTGTAGAGCTAGAAAAAATAATGACAAAATTCATCTGGAAGAACAAAGGTCAAGGGAATTGATGACAAAAAAGTGAAGGAAGGTGGCCTCAAACTACATTACAAAGATCTCAAACTATATTATAAAGCAGTAATCATCAAAGAAATCTGGCACTGGCTAAGAAATAGAATGGTAGATCAGAGGAATGTATTAGGTACAAATACGCAATAGTACATAACCACAGTAATCTAGTGTTTGATAAACCCGAAGGTGCAAGCTTTTGGGATAAGAACTCATTATTTAATAAAAACTGCTGGGAAAATAGCATGGCAGAAACTAGGTAAAAACTAACATCTTACACCCAAATACCTAGATAAGGTCAAAATGGGTACATGATTTAGACATAAAGGGTGATACCATAGGCAAATGAGAGGAGCATGGAATAGTTTACTATTAGATCTATAGATAAGAGAAGAATTCATGATAGAATAAGAGATAAAGAGCATTATGAGATGTAAAATGAATAATTTTGACTATGCTAAGTTAAAAAGGTTTTGCATAAACAAAATCAATGCAACAAAGATTAGAAAGAAAGCATGAAGCTGGAGGAAAATTTTTATACAGTGTCTCTGATAAAGGCCTCATTTCTCAAATATATACAGAACTGAGTTAAATGTATAAGAGTGCAAGTCATTCCCCAATTGACAAATGGATATGAACAAGCAGTTTTCAGATGAAGAAATCAAAACCATCTATAATCATATGAAGAAATGTCCTAAATACTATTAGAGAAGTGTAAATTAAAACAATTGTGAAGTTCCATCTCACATCTATCAGATTGGCTAAGATGACAGAAAAGGAAAATGATAAATATTGGAGGGGATGTGGGAAAACTGTGCACTATAGGTGGAACTATGAACTGATCCAACCATTCTGGAGAATAATTTGGAACTTTGCCCAAAGGGCTATAAAATTGTGCATACCCTTTGATCCAGTAATACTACAAGTCTGTATCCCAAAGAGATTTAAAAAAAAAAAAACAAAGGGGAATGGACCTACATTACAAAAATATTTATAGCAGCTCTTTTTATGGTGGCAAAAATTAGAAATTGAGGGAATGCTATCAGTTGGGGAATTGGCTGAAGAAGTTGTGGCATATGACTATAATGGAATACTATTGTGCTATAAGAAATGACAAATAGGATGCTTTCAAAAAAGGCTTGGAAGACTTTCATGAACTGATGCAAAGTGAAGTGAGCAGAACTAGGAGAACATTCTACACAGTAACAGCAACATTGTATGACGATCAATTGCGAATGACTTAACTATTCTCAGCAATACAATGATCCAAGACAAATCCAAAGGACTCATGATGAAAACTGCTAACCACTTCCAGAGAAAGAACTGATGGAATCTGAACACAGATCAAAGCATAGTATTTTTCACATTTTTGTGTGTGTGGTGGGGTTTTTTTGGTCTGTATTTCTTTTATGATATGTGTGGTGATTGAATTTCCATAGACTGCAGTTCAACTCAGTCATAGATAGCCCACTGGGAGCTTCTACTGGTTCCCCCTTAGTTTTGGTCTGCTGCCTGATTTATTCCACTACAAGCTTCCATGTAGAGCTAAAGATTAGAACTGAAAACCTCCCTCTGTTCATGGGCTTACAACCACACAGCTATAGTTTTGGAACTTGTTCCTTGATCCTTACCCAGGTAGAATTCCTGCTCCCTCATAACAGTAACCACTCCTCCCCACCCTGGATTTATGAGCCAGAACTAGATACTATTCAGCAGAGCTGTCCAATGGCACCCTTGCTTGTTCCCAGTGCTAGCACAGGATTCCCGTGGGTTCTCTTTCAGCTAAATGTTCAGTCTCCTTACTATTCCTTGCCACTGTCTTTCCACCTGCCTGTTGTGATGGTGGTGCTGCTCTTTGCTGTGATCCAAGCCAGCCTGAAGTCCAGTATCCACAGACCCCTTTTGCTGTCTCTTTCAGATCTTATCCACTAGCAAAATGACTTATTGTGACTTTTCCTTGACTTCTCTGATGGAAATTCTGTCGTTGTAGTGAATGATGTAAAGGGACTACAGCAAAACTGTTAACTCTGCCATCTTGACTTGACCTCCCTAAAAATATGTGTATCAGCTCTCTTGTTGTTGTAAAGAACTAGAATCTAATGAGGAGAAGCCATCAATTGAGGAATGACTGAACAAATTATAGTGTATTAATATAATGGAATACTATTGTGCTATAAAAAATAATGGAGACCTGGGAAGACTTGTCTGAACAAATGTAGCATGGAGCAAGCAGAACCACAATAATTCATACATTAACAGCACTGTAAATACAAACAATTTTTAAAGACTTAAGAATTCTGCTCATTCTGATTCATGACCAACCACAATTCCAGAGGACTTCTGTGAAACACGCTACCAACTGTAGACACAGAGGCGATGGACTTAGGGTGACTGAGATATGAGACACACAGACAGACATGGAAGTGGTCCAGGTGTGGGATTTATTCTGCTTGAATAGTTTTTAAGGGTTTTGATTTTCTTTTTACATTTTTTTGGAGGGAGAGAAGTGGAAGGAAAGGAAGGTGGATTTTCCATAATTTTTAAAAATTAGTTAAATTTCTATAAAAGAAATTGGTTGGTGTATTTTTAAGGCATACCACAGCTTAGCCAAAAGCTACATAACTGTAAATTATGCATCAGTAAACTCTGAACTCAGGAGGTTTTTGGGGGGTGGGAGTGGGGAGTTTAAAGTATCAGTAGCTGGGTGAAACAAACAGAATCAGAAGTACAAAGTATGCATTAACAACAATGATGTGTGTATGTCCTTAATTGCTGAAGAAGACCATGCCATCCGAGAAATAATAACATAACTTGCACTTGACTTTGTTTTGAGTGAGGGAGGGCTGTGCAAGTCACCAGCCTCACTTCTCCTCCAGAGCCATTTGAATCCAGTGAACAGATATTCATCAGGATGACTGGAGATGACCCAGGATGAGGCAACTGGGGTTAAGTGACTTGCCCAAGGTCACACAGCTAGTGAGTGTCAAGTGTCTGAGGTGAGATTTGAACTCAGGTCCTCCTGACTCCTGCACTGGGGCTCTATCCACTGCACCACCTATCTTCCCCTACAACAATGATGTAAACTTTACTAGAAAGGAATACAAACTCTGAATAACTAAAAAGCCAATGAAGGTCTTAGAACAGGTAATGAAACATGCGTATGTCCTCACTGTGAGAGGTGGAGGAATACTATAGTAGAATGTTATCTATATTGTGAGTTGTAGTCACTATGTTAGTCACTTTAAATGGATGTTCGCTTAATCGCTGTTGGTCACATGGCAGGGTTCAGTCTGGAGGTAAGAGGTTTATTTTCTGCTTTTCAGAAATGTTTGTAATGACAAAACAAAAGATATCAACAGAACAAATTTTTAAAAATTGGTAATAATGGCTATTTACTAGTTTATATTTAGAGATCTTTTTAAGAACCAAAACTTTGAAAATTATAATAATTATAAATGAACGATTGGTTTTAGGCCAGGCTCTTGTGGATAAGAGTTTACACATTACTTTGTAATATCAGTAAAATTATTTTTTTTCCTGAGGAAGTAAAACAGAAAAGGAAAATACATGAAAGAGAAGTAAAACAAATACCTTATAGCCAACATCTGGCACAGCTGATTTGTCCCAGGAGGGAGGGATTGCAAAAGTGAAAGCACTTTGTCGGCTGCTCTCTCCTTGGTTACTGAAAAACGAAAGAAAGAAATCAATTTTATTTCAGTTTATGCTGTCCATTCTCCCAATGAAGAATGAAAGTGCTGCTATAGGAAGGACATTCCTCAGAAACTTCTGAGAATTTCGTCCTTTTGTTCAATTAAGGTTCCCTCCATATTTGCTGTTGAATATATTGATCAGTACCATGAGCAAACACCAACTAAAGAAATCTGAGAAGATCCTTTTCTCTGATAGCAAAGAAGAGTTAGAACTCCCAGAGGACAAAGACGAAAAAGAAAAAAATGGAGCTGAGCAGGGGAAAATTTAGGAACCTAAGCAAGCTAGTGAAAGAAATTCTTCATCAGAAGGTTGAGAAGGTGACAATCTCCAGGTGATTTTGTGTCTTTGCCCTGTTACAGTGAAGGCAAAGACATTGAGAGGTAACTACCCAATAGCTAAAAAGCTTACTGAGAGTTCACTGAAGACCCTCCCATTGTGGAGACTCTTGCAAAAGGCCAAGGCTAGCAAGAATAACAAGGCTGCGAATGACTTGGTATTGCTGCTTTTTAAGAAAATCTTTTCTTCTTTGACTTCTCCCTTGAAGATCTCCAGACACCCTCAAACTGAGTTTGCTACACAGTCAGGTCATGGTACTGATGAAAATGAGATGACAGCAGAAGAACCCAACGCTATTCTTCTGAATTTAATACCCTAACTTGAAGGATATGAAGATGTATCTTGAGGGCATGGAGCAGATGAATAGAGCCAGGGGTGGGGAACCTACAGTCTCGAGGTCACATGTGGCCTTATAAGCCCTTGGGTGTGGCCTTTTGACTGAGTCCAAGTTTTATAGAAGAAATCCTTTTATTAAGGTATTTAAAGGTATTTATTCTGTGAAGTTTGTATTCAAGGAGCTGCACTTGAAGACCTAGAGGGCCACACGTATCCTCATGGCCACAGGTTCCCCACCCCAGGTTAGACCTTTATCTCCTCTAAGTTCCCTGTACCTCCCAAAGTAGCAGTAGTGGTCATGTCTTGCTTAGGCCCATCTGCCATTGTCCACTTTTTTTTTCTATTTTTCTCGAGTGTAGGGCAAAGTTACAGGCTCCTCTATTCCCTCTCAACCTGAGTTGGGAAGCAGAATGTCATGTACTGTGGGCATGTACATTTTTTTTTTAATTAAAGGGGTAGCTAGGTGACACAGTGGATAGAGCAACAGCCCTGGAGTCAGGAGGCCCTGAGTTCAAATATGATCTTAGACACTGACTAGCTCTATGACCCTGGGTCACTGAACCTCAATTGTCTCCAAAAATAAAGTTAAAATACGTGTGATGAGAACGTAGTTTTTACACTGATAGAAAAAAAACCCAACCCAATTAATAACAACTTGCAATAATATAATAACATAGCACCTGCTATGTGCTAGGTCATTCTTTTGCAAAATCAAGAGAAAGCTCACCTTGAACAGAGGGAGATATGAGATGGGAAGGAGAAGCAGCATTATAGAATGAATTAGAACACAGAATAAAGCAGACTGTTTTCTCTTGTGTTATGTTTTGTTTTGGTTTTCTCATGATTTCTCCCATTCATTTTAATTCTTACATGCAACATGACTAATGTGAAAATGTAGTTAATAAGAACGTATGTGTAGACCCCATTTAAGATTCCTTGCTGTCTCAGGGAGGGAAAGGGAGAAAATTTAAGACTTATGAAAGTGATTGTAGAAAACTGAAAACAAATAAATTAATTTTCAAAAAAGAAAGAAGTTTTATTATTTTTAAGTTCAGCAAATCCTGATTTTTTTAATATCACAGGTCAGAATCAAAGCATTTTCTAAAAAAAAAAAATTTTCTAAAAATAGAAAATGATTTACCTAGCTTACCCAAAGAAAATTCAAGAATTGAGAAGAAACTCAAGGATGTTTAAATCTCCAATGCACAAAAAATTTACTAAAATATACTCAGTAGAGGGAAGGATACGTTATTTATGCATTTATGTAGCAAATGTAAATAAAGAGTAAATAGGGTTTTCCTTTATTTCAGATATTCTACTTAGGTAATTTGAATACAATCCTCTAGCTTTCAGCTGTCCCAGAGTTAGATCACTTCACAGTTGAATAGGAACGATGTATATTGTTCATAAAATGGAGTATTCTTATTCTCTCATGTCCTGGTTCAAGATGATACCTCCCCAGGTATCAAACAAATTCAAACTAGAATCATAGAAAGAATGTTAGACCTGGAAGGAACTCACACCTTGTCATTTTAGAGATCATCTTGCCTGTCTTTTCTGAAACTGTAAACACAGGCCCTGGGAATTTACTGTAGCAAAGAATATTGTCTTCATGGGTACAATGTGCATTAAGTTAATGCAGAGAAGCAGCTAGGTACCGAGGCTGCTACATGAAACAGTGGATAGAGTTCTTGGATATGAGGTCCAAGTCTGCCTTAGATACTTATTAGTAAGGTAAAAAACAATCTATTCATCAATTAAATAACTATCTATAGATCTTCACATACACATAAAATAACCAACAATCAGTCATATTCTTAGAAGAGTTGGATGATTTTGAGGGGGAATGTAACTACGTCTTTGCACCAAACTACTGTGAATGATTAAATAGATCTAGGAAATGTGAAGAGACAAGTAAACAAATGATAATAACTAAAATTCTAACAATAAAATAAACACCCATGAACCTAATTCAAGTCTCAAAAGCTAATAAAAATATGATGACAAATACTTGATTTGTTGTATCTTATCCTGATGCTAAGTTACCAAATTTTTAAAATATGGTTCTGCCATTTCAGTAAAACTATAAACACATTTTATACACAAAACTACATATTTCTAAACAAAGCAATCAAACTTCTAACACAAAAATGTAATCAACTCAAAAAAATCTTGCCTCTTCCTACTACCAAATATTGGATTTTGTTAAGTAACTGGGAAAATGAAAATGGTTCTCAAGTATCCTACAGGGTAGACCATCCTACTGCCAAGAAACTGGGAACATCTAGGTCTTATCTGTACCTTGTCCACTATAATACCTTGAGCATTCGTTCCACTTGTCAAGTTACGCTTTTTCATCTGGGAAAAAAGTGGAAATTGAACCGATAATCTCAAGGTTTTTTCCAGTTTAACATTTCTTGACTCTAAGGAAGAGGTACCCAAGTATCAAAGTACTCAGAGATAGTATTTATGAAGCAACTCAATGGAAACAAGTATGAAAGAGGTGGGCTTTGTTGCCATGATTTTTCTTAAAGTTTTTTCCCATTCTGACCCTTCAGACTGTGATATTAACCAAACATGCTATTAGCTTACAAGTTTATGCTAAAAAACCAAACTGAAACATGACTGTTACGATGATGTATTACAATAATAACTACATTATATACTAATGATGGTAGTATAGAGATAAATCTGGGAATCATGATGTGACTCAGTAATCAGCATGTGAGGTCACCACACTGAAGTCACAATCCAGGAATTCCTTCCCCAGTCCACTGAGAACAACCTCAGAGTTTTCAGGGACCATCTCCCTACTAGTAGTTGGGTCAAAGATAATTATTTCTCTTTGCCCAGAATGTACTTAATAGAAATGGGCAGATCTATTTTCACCTACTAGTGATGCTATAGTGATTTAAAAGTCACATACTATTAAAGCTAATAGGGACCTTAGAGATGGTTAATCATTGAGAAGGATATATCAGAAAGTGACATAATCCCAAGTTAGATGTTACAGCCTTAGGATCATAGATTTGGATCTGGAAGTTACCTTGAGGTCATCTAGTCCAACCTCATTTTACTGCTGAGGAAACTATAGGTCTGAGGAATTTTAAGAGCTTGCCCAAGGTCAAACAATGAGTTGGTGGCAGAATTAGGTCTAGAATATAGGATTCCTAGCTCCTGAGAGTTCCATACTCTTTCCAATACACCATACTGAAAGCCTTCTTTGATCATACAATCAAATGAGGTTATGGGGCCCTATACCACCTAGGAAAAAGAATGACAAACAAATGGTATTATTAGTCTATGGGTGAGAATGCAAAACAATCCATACACCAATGTCATTTCAGAAAAGGAGAGATTTTTTATTTAACATCTTTTATGTGCCAGGCACTGTGCTAAACATTTTATAACTATTGTCTCATTTGATCACAATAATCCTGGGATGTAGGTGATGTTATCATCCATGTCACAGTTGAGGAAACAGACAGACAGAGGCAGAGATTACATGACTTGCCCATGGTCACAGAGATAGTAAGTATCTGAGGCTGAATTTGAATTCAAGTCTTCTTAACTCCAGGTCCAGCCCTCTAGTCATTGTGCCACCCAGCTACTGTTAGCTAAAGAATTTTTAGAAGGGGGCCTTATCTCATACCTTTTCTTACCATTAAGCAACTTCAAGCAAAGTCATTAAGTACTCACCGTTTCCTTATTTTGTCCACATCATCAGGGGACACAAATTTTGGCCTCCTACATACTTTTCTTTTGGTTTGGCATATCAAATTTCTCTGAACCATTTCTTGAAAGAGAAATGAAGGACAGTTTTTTTTTTTCAGTGATCAAGAGTAAAATACCCATATTTTAAACACACCCACCCAAACACACACACACAAAATCCCAAGGGAGTCAATTTTCCTGAGAGCTACTTCACCTGAGGTGTTAAAGAGGGTTGATGGAGGCATCATTTCCTTCATTTATGGACCCTGTGGCTGCATCAACTAAACTATGTCCTTAGGTTGCTTCAGATTCAGCCAGAATTTAAGAAGTGGCATTTATACTGCTTTTAAGGTTAATATGGTGATAAGACTATCAAGTAATTGGCTGCTGAGGAAGCAGTGAGACTCACTCAAATACAGCCAGCAAGCAAGATACCTTGCAGCAGCACACAAGTGGAACCACCGAGAATTACTTCCTGCCCCTCAATGTCCTGAGGAGTCCTAACTGGAAACCAGGCTTGGTTTATCATATCTGGCTCCTCATGCCTGAAGGAGAGCTAATCTGGGATGAAATCAGAAATTGGTAGAGCTGGGACACATGAGTACAAAGCTGAAATTATCATTCTACCCTTCAACCTTGTCTGCAAGCAGAACTGCTTTGGCTTTGCTTTAAGGTTTGTAAACGGCGATAGTGATAACAATGAGGATTATCATAATGACAAACATTTAGATAGCACTTTACTATGTGTCAGGCTTTAAAATACATGACCTCATTATATCCTTACAATCACTATGTATAGTACATACTACATACCAAATGTACCAGTTATTATTCCCAGATTCAGAGATGTTAGATACCTTACCCAGGGTCATAGAAATGATAAATGCTAAGAGGCAGGTTTTGAACCTAAATCTTTCCTGACTTAAAGTTCAGAACTCCATCTACTGCAACTCACTGCCTTTAGTCAATCTAATTCCCTCACACTAAATGTTTCATGCCACCCTGCCTTTGCCCCCTTACATTCTTCTCATATTCAGGAAACTATAAGGATAGAAATTCACATTTTAAATTGTTTTAATATTTGTGATACTGCATTCTATTTGAATATGGGCATAGCATTCATTTCAATAAAATGTCTTTCTTCCTTTCCTTCTCAATACCAAGACATGGGGAGTTCTTTAACCATCAACAGTGGCATTAAAATCCACCATTCTTTGGTTAAGTACAAAAGCATAAATATTATACCTTTAAAGTTGATTTCATAGAACTGATGTCCTGCTTGAAAGTCTACAGTGGCATGTGAATCAGCAAGGAATACTGTTTCTATATCTATAGATGTTACTGAAGAAGTAGGATGATTTTCACCCTAAAAAATAGAAATTTTGAGAACTTTGAAAAAATGCATACATGGATATAAGATGCATAATATCCTTTCATTTTTGGCTCAGGATAAAATATGGACCACTTTTTATGACCTTAATTGGAAAACACAGGAAATTCAACTTTGTAAAAACAAAATAAAAAATCAGTTGGTACAATATGAAGGAAATAACTAGACAAAGATACTACCAACTGTTGGTAAAAAAAAAAAAAAATGAACTGTGGGAAAGGGGAGCCCTGGGAGTGCCAAATAGGGAAGGAGAAAAGGCTCCTGAAACCCACCCCCTTGAAAGCAGTTTGGTGGACCTAGATCATATTCAAATAGTAGCTCATCTCATTTTTAAGAAAACACATTCTTTTATAAGTCAAGCTAACTACTGACTTTATTTTTAGTTACATTCTATTTTATTTTCAATTTTTAATTCTCCCATTCCTTCCATTCCTCTCACCCATTAAGACAAGAAAAACAAAACCCATTTTAAATACAGTCATGCAAAACAAATTCAAGCATTACTGTGTACAAAAAAGGAGGAAAGAAGGAAGGAAGGAAGGAAGGAAGGAAGGAAGGAAGGAAGGAAGGAAGGAAGGAAGGAAGGAAGGAAGGAAGGAAGGAAGGAAAGAAAGAGAGAGAGAGAAAGAGAGAGAGAGAGAGGAAAATATAATTCATTCTGCAATCTCAATCCATCAGTCCTCTATCTTGGAGGTGTTTAGCAAGTTTCCTCTCAAGTCCTCTGGAATTGTAGTTGATCATTATGTTGATCAGAATTAGTTTTTCAGAGTTCATTATTTTTACTTTATTTCTGATACCATATAAATTGTTCTCTTAGCTTTGCTCACGTCACTTTGCATCTCTGTTCATATAAGTCTTCCCAGATTTTTCTGAAAATATCCCCTTCATTATTTCTTATAACACAAGAGTATTCTATCACATCACATACTATAATTTGTTCAATCATTCTTCAATTGATGGTCATTCTGTCAGTTTCCTATTCTTTGCTTCCACAGAAATAGATGCTATAAATACTTTTGTACACATAGGTTCTTTTCCATTTTCTTTTATTTCTTTGGGATATAGCTATAATAAAAGTATTGCTGGGTTTAAAGGTATGCAGAATTTAATACCTTTTTGGGCACAGAATGATTGGACTACTCTGTAGCTCTGTCAGTGGTCCTTTAAATGCCTAATTTTCCTACTTCCCCTCTAGCAAGTAATTTTTCCTTTTTGTCATCTTAGCCAATCTAGGTTGTTTTAATCTGCATCTTTCTAATAATTAGTGATTTACAGCATTTTTTCACATGGCTATTGATAGCTTTGATTTCTTCCTTTGAAAACTCCTTTTGCATCTCCTTTGACCATTTATCAATTGAGGAATGGCTCTTATTCTTGTATATTGACTCCATTCCTTGGAATTCTTAGAAATGAGGGCTTTATCAGGGAAGCTTGCTACAAAGATTTTTCCTTCATTTTCCTGCTTTTCTTCAAATTTTAGCTGCATTGGTTTTATTTGTGCAAAACCTTTACAATTTTAAATAATAAAAGTTGGCCATTTAACCTCCTGTGAACCTCTCTGTCTCTTATTTGGTCATGAATTCTTCCCTTATCACTAGATCTGATAGATACTTTCTGCCATGTTCCACTAATTTGCTTATGATGTCAACCTTAATGTTTAAATTATAAACCCACATGGAGCTTATCTTGGAATGTGGTGAGATATTGGTCTATACTTATTTCTGCCAGACTACTTTCAAGTTTTCCTGACAGTTTTTACTGAATAAAGAGTTCTTGCACCAAAATCTTTGGGATTATCAAACACTAAGATTACTCTGTTCATTTGCTTTTGTATAGCTAATCTGTTTCACTGATCAACTTCTCTGTTTCTTACATGATATCAGATTGTTTTGATAATTACAGCTTTGTGGCATATCATTTGAGATATGGTACTGCTAGGCTCTTTCCTTTTCATTTTTTTCCCATTCATTCCCTTCATATTTTTGACTTTTTATTCCTCCAGATGAATTTTGTTATTTTTTTCTAGCTCTATACAGTAATTCTTAGGTGGTTTGATTGATATGGCACTGAATAAGTAAATAAATTGTGATAATACTGTCATTTTTACCATAATGGCTCTGTCTACCTACAAGCAATTAGTTTCTCCACTTAGATCTAACTTTGTTTATGTAAAGAATGTTTTATAATTGTGTTCATACAGTTCTTGTGTATATCTTGGTAGGTGATCTCCCAAGTCTAATATTTTTATACTATTATACTAGTGATTGATACTATTTATACTAGTATTATATGCTATTTTATACTATTCATAGCATTTGCAATAGAATTTATTTTTCCATCTCTTTGTGCTGGATTTTGTTGTTAATATACAGAAATATTAAGGATTTGTGTGCCTCTATTTTATATATTGCAATTTTCCTGAAGTTTTTAATTTTTTCAATTAGTTTTTAATTGACTCTCTAGTATTTTCTATGCAAACTTTCATATCCTCTGACCAGTGATCATTTTGCTTCCTCTCTGCTTATGCTTTTTCCTTCAATTTCTTTTTCTTGTCTTACTACTATAGTTAGCATTTCCAGGACAATACTGAACAGTAATAGTGATAATGGACATCCTTACTCCCCTCCTAATGTCACTGGAAAGACTTCCAGCTTATTCCCATTATATATAATGCTTGCTTTTGGTTTTAAGTACCAATTTCCAGTAAAGCTCTATTTATTTTATACGTGTGTGTTTGTGTGTTTTAGCAGGGATGGATATTGTATTTTGTAAAAAAAAAAAAAATCATTCTGAATCTACTGAAATAATCTTTTCTAGTTTTTGTTATTAATATAGTCAATTATACTTATGGTTTTCCCTATTAAACCAGCCTAGCATTTCTGGTATAAATCTAGCTTGGTCATAGGGTATGAGCTTTGAAGTATATTACTGTAATCTCCTAGCTAGTATTTTATTTAAATTTTTTTACAGCGGTATTCATTAGAAAAACTGATCTATAGTTTTCTTTCTCTGACCTCACTCTCTCAGGTTTAGGTATCAAGAACATATTTGTCATTGAAGGAATTTGATAGGACTCCTTTACCTTTTCAAACAGTTTATATAGTATTGAAATTACTAGTTCTTTAATTTGCTTGTAAATCCATCTGGTCCTGTTTTTTTTTTTCCCCTTTTAGGGAGTTCATTTATGGCTTGCTCATTTTATTTCCCCTTAATATAGGGTTATTTAAGTATTCTGTTCTGTTAATTTGGGTAATTGATATTTTTGTAAATATTTATCCACTTCATTTAGACTATTTGTTTTACTGATGTACAGAATTGGGCAAAATAGCTCTTAATAATTACTTTTATTTATTCTTCATCGGTTGTGAACTCATCCTTTTCATTTTTGCTTCTGGCAA
This sequence comes from Bettongia penicillata ogilbyi, assembly GCA_023548195.1. NCBI lineage: Eukaryota > Metazoa > Chordata > Mammalia > Diprotodontia > Potoroidae > Bettongia > Bettongia penicillata. Next base: position 2,886,293 of record JAJHZJ010000229.1, read on the forward strand.
TTTGGTTTACTTTCTTTTTGTTAATCAAATTAACCACTTGTTTATCTATTTTATTGCTTTTTTCATAAAACTATCTCCTAGCTTTATTTATTAGTTCAATGGTTTTTTACTTTCAATTTTATCAATCTCTTCTTTGATTTTCAGGATTTTCATTTTGGTATTTATAATTGAGGATTTTCAATTGGTTCTTTTTCTGAGGTTTTTTTTTTTAATGCATGTCCAATGTGTTTAATCGAAAGGTTTTAATTTCATGGCTTTCTAGCTTGTTTGTTTTAGTTGTATGTACATTTTATGGATTTACTCTTTCTATCTTTTATTCATATAAGAATTTAAAGATATAAAAAAATTTCCCTAAGGACTGCTTTGGCTGCATCCCACAAATTTTGGTCTGTTGTCTCGTTGCCATTTTATTTAATGAAATTATTGATTGTTTTTATGAATGTTCTTCGCCTAATTCATTCTTTAGGATTAAAATATTTAATTTCTAATGAGTTTTTAATTATTTCTCCAGTAACTCAATTTTGATTGCATTATGGTCCATAAAAGATTCATTTAGTATTCCTGCTTTTCTGAATATGTCTGTGAGGATTTTATGCCTAATAGAGGGCATTTTTTGTGAAAATGACATGCACAGGTAGGAAATAGATAAACTTCTTCCTAGTCTCATTCATTAATTAATCTCCATTATTTTCTTCTTTCCTTTAAGCAATTCAGATGAGCACGTGGTTCAAATGTCACTCACTCCCTGCCCCCAACTGCTCCCTTTTTTGTATAAACTCTTCCTTGGTGAGTCCCATTTATGTGAGATAACTGTCCCCATTCTTCCTCTATCTCTCAGAGCATTCCTCTTTTCCACCCTTCTACACTTCTTTTGAGACCATCCAAACTTAATAGAAACATACCCAGGCCCTCTGTCTAATTAGACTCCCTCTAAGACCTCTGATGATGATCAAATCTTGGAAGGTTATATGAATCATCTCCCCATATAAGAAAGCACACTTTTAACATTGCTTAGTTGTTTATCATTTCTTACTCATGTTTACCTTTTTATATTTTTTTTGAGTCCTGCGTTTGAGAGTCAAAGTTACAATTCACCTCTGGTCTTTTCATAAAGAATGCTTAAAAGTCCTCAATTTTGTTAAAACTCCATTTTCCCCATGTGTAATTTTGCTGGATAGATTTTTTTCTGGTGGTAATCCTAGATCCTTTTCTTTCTGAAACATGATATTCCAAACTCTCCGTTTATTGATAGAAATAGCTACTAAATTTTGTGTAATCCTCACTGTGACTCTGTGATACTTGGATCCTTTCTTTCTGGTTGTAGGCAGTGCTTTTTTCCTTGACCTGAGAGCTCTCAATTTAGGTGACAGGATTCTTGGGAGTTTTCATTTTGGGGTTTCTTCCAGGAAGCAACTGGTGTAATTCTTTTAATTTCTATTTTGCTCCCTAGTTCTAAAATATCTGGGTAGGTTTCTTTTATGAATTCTTGAAATATGAAGCTTAGGCTCTTTTTTTTTTTGTTCAAAGCTCTCAGTTAGTCCAGAGATTCTTAAAGTAACTCTCCTTGGCCTTTTTTCACAGGTCAATTGTTTTTCCCTAAGATATTTCACATTTTCTTCAATTTTTTCAGTCTTTTCACTTTGCCTTGTCATTTCTTGATGTATCACAGAATCATTAGCTTCCATATGGTATACACTAACTTTTAAGGAGTTATTTTTCCAATAATGTTCTGCACCTTTTTATCAAGCTTAACTGTTAATTTTTTAACCAAGTTTTTTTAACTGTTTTAATTCTCTTTCCTAAGCTTGAATATTAACTTTTTTCACATCTTTTCTCTGCAGCTCTCATTTCTTTTCTTACTTTTTTCTACCACTCTTATTTAGTTGTTAAAATCAATTATTTTTGCTCTTTTAAAAAAAACTTTTTAACTATTTTAGGAATTCTTGTTAGGCTTGTGTCCAATCTGAATTTTTCTTTGAGGCTTTGTTTATGTTTTTAAATTATTGTTTTTCTCTGACTTTGTATTTGGCACTTGAGCTATCATAGTAACTCTTTATGGTCAGATTTTTTTGTCTGCTTAGTCTTCCACCTACTTCTTGACTTTGGCTTTTATGCTTATGCTGGACTCTGTACTTCCAGGGTGTGGGGGAGATATCTGGTCTGAACTTTCATCTTTTTAAGGACTTCTGATGCTTTCACAGCTCACTCTGGGAGCCTGTATATTTTCAATGATACAAATGTAGTATAATCTGGGGAGAAGTCTATTCACTGTCCTCTTGATCTCAGCTCTGCAAGTTCCTGACCCAGGTTTGAGTCTGCTGGCTTATATGTGGTTGAAGTTACATGGATTGTTACTTGACTCAGTCATCATTAGAATGCTGGAAGGTTCTGCAGGTGACTGAACTGCCCACTCTCCTTTGTTTGGGAATGCTGCCTTGATTATTCCACTGCATGTTCTAGGTTAAAGGCTAGAAGTGCGTGTCAGCTCTACTCCTGGACTCAGAACTATGCAGCTATATTTTTGAAACTTATTCCTTGATCAATACACAGCCAGTTGCACCCTCCTCACCCAAGACCACTCCTTTCTACTTTGAATCTGTGCCCTGTAGTGGACAATGAGTGATACAACTGCCAGATGGCACCTGTTTCTGCATACAGTGCTAGTTCAGGGATTCCCAAGACCCTTTTCTTCCCTGGTGTTTCTTTCCCTTGTGCTTTGTCTCAATCCCTTTTCCATTCCTGGGCATTAGAATGCTTGTTGCTGCTGGGTGACTTGCTTCTGGTTAATGCCTGTACTTAGAGTCCACAGACCTTTCTGTCTCCCTGGGCTTAAAGAATGACTCATTGTGCCTTTTTCTTGGCTTTCCTCATTAGGATTCAGTCTGGGGCATTTTCAAAGTTGTTCTGGAAAAAGTGTGCTGGGTAAACAAGGCAAATAGTCTTCTTCTCATTCTGCCATTTTGACTCTGTTTTCTAACTAATGGTTTTTAAAAAATTAACAAGAAGTAAGAAGGCAGGTTCCCTGGCTCCTTTCTTATACTAGTAGGGAAACCTGTCATACAATAGATGAAGAAATGTAGTGACTTCTATTAATTCATCAACTGGCTGGTCCAATAATGAAACCTACAATTATCTTTCTATTACATACAAAGCCTTAACATATTACTCCCCTTGTCAAAGATAAGAAAACTAAGAAGTTAAGTGACTTATCTATGGTATAGGAAGTGCAATTAAAACTCAAGTCTCTACCAACCAACACACTTTCACTATACCAGAGCTACCTCTTAGGTAGTCAGGGTGAAGATAGCTTTAGATTGAATAGGACTCCAGGGCTATTTACACCAAGTATAATCCATATGTCTCTGGGAAGCACAGACTAATCTGACCCATATTAGATTCCCAGGAGGCAGAGAAAGTAAAGCAAATTACTATTCAGTTCCCTAAATCCTTTTCCAAATCACAACTGCTAAACACTGAGCTTCTTCTACAAACAATTGGTTGACATTTCTGAAGCCTACTGTTTATTTGACTTGTCTATATAGCTGATGACTTTCTCCTCTCCAAATGTGACTGATATACAGGAGATATCACTGAAACTTAAGTGGAAATAGTGCACCAGACATGGAGTCATGTCCTCCTTCACCTTAGTCTTATCTAAAAGTAAAACAAAACATTGTCCCAAGTTGGAGAGTGGCAAAGAAAAACAGAACTTCTAGCTCAGGCATTACAAAGTTATAAGAAACTGAATAAGCTAGAACTTTCCACGGAGGATACATTCAGAATAACTTTTGGCATAACTGTTATATAACTGACACATGCACACACCCACACACACTGAAAGTACAAATTTTTCCCAGCTGACTTAGATGAATATCAAAGTGATCTTCACATGTAGGGCAAAACTAATAACCCAGTGAAAGCCCCACAAAAAGAAATTGGAGTAAATAGCCACTCACCTGGGATCCATATTCAATCCAGTGACCATTGTCATTCAGCCAGTACCAGAGCCATGTGGTGGTTAAGAGAATATTGGAAGGTTTGGTGACAGAAGAGGGGGTAGATAAACGACGCACTTGATTCAAACCACTGGTCATAGTTTCAAAGTTGATGTCCAGATCTCCCATTCTACAGAAATGAAGCAAAAGCGATCTTTAAAATAGATGGTCCAATATATTAAAAGTGTGACTTTGTATGCATAAGAAATAATAGGGCTACCTTTAATGTATAACCAGTACCTTCATGTGTGGGCATATCTCACTAAGAATCTGAGTAAAGCTCAAATTCAATTGAATTCAACAAAAATTTATTAACCCTAAAAGGTCATTAAAATTAATGGAAACAGCAACTTTAGCAAAGATATAGGATATAAAATAAATCAACATAAATCATCAGCATTTCTGTGTATTGCAACAAAACCGAACAAGAAGAAACAGGATGAAAAATTCTGTTTAAAATAGCTACAGATTGTGTAAAAACATTTGGGAATTGACATACCAAGATACAAACAAAAACTATACAAAACATGATAATAAAACAATACAGATATAAACAAATAAAGAAATGTTAATTACTAGTGGTTGTTGTTCAAATATAATAAAAATGACAAACTACCAAAATCAACTTATACAGTACCAAGCCAATTGAACTACCGAAGCAATACTTTATAGAGCAAAAAAAAATGATATCCATCTTCATCTGAAAGAACAAAAGATCAAGAACCTCAAGGGAAATAATGGGGAGAAGGGGGGGAATTGAAACAAAAAAGGATCCAGAAGTACCACATCTCAAACCATACTACAAAGCAGAAATGATCAAAACTATTTTATATTGGCTAAAAAATAGAGAGGTCAGTCGGGGAAATGGATTAGGTACAATATAGAAGAAAAAAATTCCCTATTTAACAATAGCTGCTGAGGAAACCAGAATGTAGTCTGGTATAAATTAGGTTTAGACAAACACTTCACACCACATGCCATGACAAACTCCAAATGAAGAAACAATTTAGGTTTTTGAAAGGTCATATAATAAACAAATTAGAGAAGCGAGGAAGGAAATATCTTAACACAAACAAAACAAATGGAGTTAAAATTAGAAGGGAAACAGTTTTAACTGGGGAAAAAAATCTTTGCAGCAAATATCTTTGATACAGATATGATATCTAAGATATATAAGAAATTACTTTAAATATATAAGAACAAACATCATTCTCCTATAGCTAAATGATAGATGGATATAAATAGATGGTAATCAGAGGAAAAGAACCAAGCTTTCAACAATCATATAGAAAACATTCCAAATCACAATTAGAGAAATTTAAGTTAAAGCATCTCTGAGGTTCCATCTCACACCTATCAGATTAGCAAAAATAACAAAAAAGGAAAATGACAATTGTTGGAAGGACTGTAGGAAAACGAATACAACAGTACATTCACCATTGAAAGAACTATAAATTGGTTTAACCATTCTAGAATGCAGTTTGGAACCATGCCAAGTAATATCACTACTAAGTCTATACCACAAAGAGATAAATAAAGATGAAAGGACCAAGATACACAAAACTATTTATGGTAGCTCTTTTCATGGTGGCAAAGAACCAGAAATTTAAAGGGATGCCCATCAAGTGGACAACAGGTGAACAAATTGTACAATGTGAATGTAATGGAATGTTTTTGTACCATAAGAAATAATGAAAGGGACAGTTTCAGAGAAGTTTGGGAAGACATATGCACTAACACAGAATGAAGTTAGCAGAAGCAGGCAAATACATGATGCGATATCAATAATGTTATAAAGAAACTAACTTCCTTTATAAGAACATAAGTATGCCATATTGAGGAAGGAGGGGGGAAGCAAGGAGGAGAAAATTTAAAACTTATGGAAGTGATGGAAGTAATTGTTGACAACAGAAAACAAATAAATTAATTAAATTTTAAAAAATAAAATAACACTCACCTAAAAAAAAGAAAAACTTTGAAAACCTTAAACACTGATCAACAACCTTCTGAGGTACAGGCTATTATTAACCTATTTTATGGATGAATCTTCAGATAAGAGGTTAAGCAACTTGTCCAGGGTTACAAATAACTATGAAGCATCTGAGGTAGAATTTGAATTCAAGTCTTCCTGATTCCAAGTCCAGTATTCTACATACTATGCCACTTAACTGTTGGTGTCCTGGATATATTACTTCATTAGGTGATCTTATCAGCTCCTATGGATATAATTACTACCCCTGTGTTAATGATTCTAAAAATCTATCTTTCAAATAGAGGGGAAGGGGATAAGAGAAAGGGTATGTGTGATAGAAGGAAGGACAAATTCGGGGAAGGGGTAAACAGAATGTATGGTGGGGGGAGGGGAGAGATGGGGAGAAAATTTGGAACTCAAAAATCTTGTGGAAGTGAATGTTGAAAACTAAAAATAAATTTATTGATTTTTTAAAATTTTAAAATTCAAAAAATCTCTTCAAAATATAAATAAATAAAAGGGACCCATCTTTCCTGCACCGATCTCTCTGCAGATCTCCAATCTTGCATCTCCAACTGCCGTTTAGACATCTTGAATACAACATCCAGTAGGCATCTTAAACTCAACATGTCCGGAACAGAACTCATTGTCTTTCCTCCTAAACCCTTCCACCCTCCTACCTTCTCCATTAACTGCAGAGGGAAACACTACTCTCCCAATCCCTCAGACTCATAACCTAGTAATCACCTTGAATTCCTCACTCTCTCTTACCACCCCCACCTCCCATATTCAAGCAGTTGACAAGGACTGTCTATTTCACTTTTGCAACACCTTCTGAATGTCTCCTTTCCACTGACTCTGCCACCATACTAGTGTAGGCCCTCATCATCTCATATCCGGACTATTGCAATATCCTGCTGGTGCAAAATCTGTCTGGCTCAAGTCTCCCTCTACTCCAATCCATCCCCATTCAGCCACTAAAGTCATTTTCCTAAAGTGCAGGTCAAATCATGTCTCCCTACTACTCAAAAAATCTCCAGTGACTTGCTGTTGCCTCTAGAAACAAATACAAAACAGTATTTGGCATTCAAAGCTCTTTATAACCTATCCCCCTCCTCCCTTTCCAGTCCTTTTCCACCTTACTCCCCAAGGCATATCTTCAATCCAGGGAGACCAACTTGCTTGCTGTCCCATGAACAAGGCACTCACTCTATCTCTTGGCTCTGGCCATTTTTCCTAGTTATCCTCCATGCCTGGAATTCTTTCCCTCCTCAAATCCAATCACTGATTATCCCTAACTTCTTTTAAGTCCCAATTAAAATCTTGCCTTTGATAGATAGTCTTAATTCCAATGCCTTTCCTCTTAGTCTATATTTATCTGTATATATCTATATATATCTATCTGTATATCTATATTTATCTGTATATATTTAAAAACAATAACAAACTATACAGGTATATAGTGAGTATAGTTTGTTATTGTTTTTAAATTTTATTATTTACTTCCAACATTTTTTTTCTATTTTTAATTTTGAGTTGCAAACTCCCTCCTCTGGTCCACCCCCAACCACTGAGGGGGCAAGCGATATATCAATCATACATGTAAAATCATGGAATTGTAGATGTGCTTCTATATTAGCGATGTCATCCCCTTCCAAAAAAAAACAACAAGAAAAATAAAGAAAGTGAGAAAATTATATTTCCATTTGCACCAAGAGTTCATCAGTTCTCTCTCTGGAGGTGGAATAGCATTTTTCATTCTGTGTCCTTCTGACTTGTCTTGGATTATTGTATTAATTATAGTAGCTAAGTCTTTCACAGTTGAGTCATTGTTACAAAATTACTATTACTGTATACAATGAATTCCTGATTTCTGCTCACTTATCTTTGTATCAGCGCATATAAGACTTTCCAGGTTTCTCCAAAAACATCTCCCTCATTATTTCTTATAGCACAATAGTATTCCATTACACAACTTGTTCAGCCATTCCCCAATTGATGGGCATCCCCTCAATTTCAAATCCTTTGCCATCACAAAAAGAGTTGCTATAAGTATTACTGTGTATATATGGGTCCTTTCCTTTTTTCTTTTATCTGTTTGAGGTACAGACCTAGTAGTAGTGTGTGTTCATCCTTCATTGCCGAAGAAGATCATGCCATCAGAGAAATGATGACATGACTTGCACTTGATTTTTGTTTTGAGTGAGGGAGGGCAGCATCCCTCCAGAGTCATCTGAATCCAGTGACCAGATATTCATCAGGATGACTGGAGATGACCCAGGATGAGGCAATTAGGGTTAAGTGACTTGCCTAGGTTCACACAGCTAGTGAGTGTCAAGTGACATCACAAGGTGAGATTTGAACTCAGGTCCTCCTGATTCCTGCACTGGTGCTCTATCCACTGCACCACCTAGCTGCCCCCCTAGTAGTAGTATGGCTGGGTCAAAGGTACACACAGTTTTATAGTTTCAAACTGTTCTCCAGAATGATTAGAGCAGTTCATAACTCCACCAACAATACACTAGTATACTTATTTTTTCCATATTCCTGCCAACATTTGTCATTTTCCTTTTCCATCATATTATGTGTGAGGTGGTACCTCAGAGTTGTTTTTATTTACATTTCTCTAATCAATAATGATTTAGAGCATTTTAAAAATATGACTATAGATGGCTTTGATTTCCTTCTTCTGAAAACTGCTTGTTTATATCCCTTGACCAATTATCAATTGGGTAATGGCTCCTATTTTTTATAAATTTGATTAGTTCCTTATATATTTAAGAAATGAAGGCTTTAACAGATAAATATGCTATAAAACTTTTTGACATTACTTTATTGTTTATGGTACCTTTTAACAAAATGTAGTTAACTAGATTATCTATTTTAATTAGGCCTATTTTTTGCTTTTGCTTTGTCTGAAACCATGATTACTACCCCTGAGTTTTTTTTTTACTTTAATTGAAATATAATAGATTCTGCTCCAGCTCTTATTTAAACTGTTTAACTTATTTTAACTCTTGGGAGCATCCTTCTGTTCTGAATGTTTCTTGTTAACAACTTATTGTTGGATACTGGTTTCTAATCCATTCTGCTATCCACCTCCATTTTATGGGTGAATTCAACTCATTCACATTCACAGTTATTATTACTAACTGTATTTTTTTTCTTCATCTTAATTTCTTCTGTCTATCTCTCTTTTCATCCTGTCCCTCCCCAAAAGTCTGTTTTTCTTCTAACTACTGCCTCCCTTAATCTGACTTTCCTTTTATCACCCCTTCTCTTATCCCTCTTCCCTCCTTCTTTCCTATTTGGTAAGATAGATTTATGTGCTCATTTGAGTGTGATGTATCTATATCTATAGACAGTTATTCTTCACTCTTTGAAACAGTTCTGAGGAGAGTGAGATTTAAGCATTGCTAATCTATCTCCATTTTCTCCTCCTCTGCAAAAGCTCTTTCTTGCAAGTCTCTTCCATGTCATATCATGTTACACATTCTTCCTATAACTTTCCCAGTGCTGCCCTCTTTCCCAGTCATCCATTCGTTTTAGATCATACCAACATAACCAACTCACATGAGAACTCCTAACTGCCCTAATAATGATTAAGTTCCTAGGTATTACATGTATCATCTTTCCATATAGGAGTGTGAACAGCTTAACCTTATTAAGTCCTTTATGATTTCTCTTTCATATTTACTTTTTTATGTTTCTCTTGAGCCCTGTGTTATGAATGTCAAATTTTCTTTTCAGTTCTGATCTTTTCATCAGGAATTCTTGAAAGTCTTCTATTTCACTGAATATCCACTTTTTTGCCCTGAAGGATTATATTCAGCTTTTCTGGGTGATCTCAGTTGTAATACTAGTGCCTTTGCCTTCTAGAACATGATATTCTAAGCCCTCTGCTCCTTTAATATGGAAGCTATTAAATCTTGTGTGATCTTGACTGAGGCTTCATGATATTTGAATGGTTTCTGTTTGCTTATAATAATTTCCCCTTGATCTGGGAACTCTGGAATTTGGCTATAATATTCCTGGGTTTTTCCTTTGGGGAATCTCTTTCAGGAGGTGATCAATGGATTCTTTTAACTTCTATTTTTCCTTCTGGAATTAAGATATCAAGTAGTTTTCCTTGATAATTTCTTGAAATTATCTTTTTTTTTGATCATGACTTTCAGGTAGCCCAATAATTCTTAAATTATATCTTCTCAATTCATTTTCTGGGTCAGCTGTTTTGCCAATAAAACCATAAACCACCCTTCCATTTAGCAGCAATTTCCTTGTTTTTTAGTTTCACTTATAGCAAGAATGTTAATATTAACATGGTACCTTTCCTCCAGTAGTATTTTAACTAAATGGTCATTACATGAGGACCCTACATTTTGGTAAATTATAAGACGAACAAAAACTGAAGAATATAATTACATAATAGGAAGGGTTTGGTCTTTCCTTCCACCATTCTTTGCTTTTGTTTTGTGCCTAGCAATGTTGTATCTTTGGTGGTTGTACCAATATTGGCTGTAAGTGGATGAGGATGGGAGGAAAGAGGGAGGAATGGCACCTCCAGAAGATGATTCACTGTCTATTTAGTCTGTCTTCATCACTCAGTAACTCTTCTACCATAAGAAAGGATGAGGATGGATAATAGAATAAGCATTACTCACTGGACTCCAACATTTGGGTAAAAAGGCGGAAGACCAATGGTCAAGTTGAACAGGAGACTGAAGTACGAGGGAGAAGAGGGAGATGGGGCTGGGGAAACATATCTAAACAGGAGAGAAGAAAAATTGTCAGAGTAAATTACCTCTCAAATCTTGAGTGTATTGCTATGAGACATAGGTAAAACTTTAGCCTATAAAGTAAGGGAGGAAAGCAGCTTCCAAGTTCCCTTCTTGAGCTTAACTCAGGGGAACCCTGCAGTTTTTAGAATCAACTGACCTAAGGTGCCTTCCCCTGGAAGGAAATAGCTAGCTTTATTGCTTCTATAAACCGTGCAGCAATGCTTAACCCAAAGAAATTAATGTCTAATAATGCCATTCCCTTCATGGTAGAAGAGACATGGTGATGTGAAATAGTGGCAGTGTAAGAAAGAGAAGCAGCTTGTGGTACTGGACAAAGAGCTAGTCTCAGAATCAGGAAAACCTGGGTTCAGGTCCTGCTTTTGACACGTACTAGAAAAGTCACCTCACCTTCTCACTATCTCCAGGCAAATCTCTAAGAATAAAAGTTGACAAGAAATTTCCAACCTGCATTTGTAGAGAGAGTTTCCTCACCTGGAAATACTTTATACAAATGAAACCACAAGTCTGGTCCCTATCCCTAAATTGAGAGGAAAAATAATGTCCTCTTTAACAAGAACGCATAAAAAGGAGAAAGCATAGTCCCAATCACCAGGTCTAAGGCTCTGAACATTCTACATGATAAAGGGTAGAAAGTGATGCCTGAAACAACTAGTCTTAAGACAGTGATCAATGGTGCTACTCAAAGAGTAACTACAGATATGGGATTACAGACCAAGGGCCAAAGGATGGAATAAAGAGTCTTCTGTGGATTCCTTCCTGCAGGGACTTCACTTTCTCTCTCCCCTCAAAGCAAGTCAAAATTGGGAATTCTCCAACTGAACCAGAGGGACAAGGTTGCTGGACAACTGGTTCACAGTACCTGATTCCCTTCTTTTTAGAAGAGGAGAACCATGGGGTAGAATGTCACATCTACTGTCATTCACAATAGATGTGTTGGTTGATTTTGTTAAACAGAATTTTTCTCCTTCCTTCTTTATTCTTTGTTACAAGGAATGGGTATTTTTTAGGGAGGGATGTGTTTGTGAAATGAAGGTGATATAAAAATAAAAGATATTTTAAAAGAAAAAAATTAAACCATATGTAAAGCAGTTCATAAACTAAATCTGTTATTCCTTCAGAGTTCCCTTTAGTACTCAGCACATTGCTGGTCAAGTAGTAACTACTTAGTTGCTAAATTATGCACGTTTGGAATTAACCTCAAAAGTGTCGTGATAACAGTAGCTCCCATGAACAAAATATTTCAGGAGTAACAAATATTCAAGGTGCACAAAGCACTGTGATTAATAAGGAAAGTATTATAAATATTACTATCCCCAATTTAAGTATGAAAATACTAAGTTTATTTGCTCAGGAAGCCAAGTGGCCAGCATACTATTTAGATAAAATTTATGGACTTCATTTCAACATTGAAGTGAATCAGTTACCTGTTACAACAAATAAGTCTAAAATCTTAATTAAAAACATAACTTTTTTTTGGATTTTTAATAATATTTTCCCAATGACATGTAAAGACAATTTCAGTATTCTTTTTTTAAATATTGAGTTCCAAATTCTCTCTCTTTCACCTTCCCCCTTCATGAGACAGTAAGCAATTTGATATAGGTTTTACATGCATAATCATGCAAAACATATTTCTGTATTAGTCATTTTGTGAGACACAGATCAAAATAAACAAAACTATGAAAAAAAAACTTTTTTCTTTGAAGTTGTTAGGATTAACAAAAGCAGAGTGAATTCTAAGGTTATGCATAGCTCTTCCAAATTGGAAAAAATCACCTCAACAAAGTGAAACCATCCTTATCAAATGTAGCCACATTCCGTCTTTTTTCATCCAAGAGAAGTTGACTGGTGTTCACTAGGTCTTTTCTATGATTCAACACCACCAGAATCTAAAGGAATATAATGGGCACTATATTCTGGGCTTTGACATTTGGTCCTACCACAGAGCTCAGGAAAAAGGATGCAAATTTCACCTTACCTGGAGTTCTTTGGGTCACAAAAGATTTTTTCAATCCCTTCCATCATGGGAAGATCATTCCAAACAGTACCCTCCAACTTTTGCCAGCGGTAAGGCAACTTGTAATGAATATTCCTACAATTATCTGCAAAGAAAATTAAATCTTCAATGAACATATAATACTATTAGACTGTAAAAAGTGAAAATAAATGTGAGCACTGTGAAAGAATACAGGAATATTACTATGTGTTATCCTTTGAGTATAAGACAGTCAGATAAATAGGTAATAATATTTTCCTTTATTATTTATGGCAAAAAGACACTTTGTATTAACTATTATTTGATTTCATCCTCATAGAAATTCTGTTTGGTAGGTAATCTATGAAGTGGTTTGTCATTTTCTTCTCCAGGGTCTCTGTTTTACAGTTAAGGAAACTGAGGCAAACAGAGGTTAAATGACTTGCCCAGAGTCACATAGCTTATAAGTTTCTGACCCTGGGTTTTAATCCAGGCCCTCCCAACTGCCCTCCCAACTCCAGAGCCAGCAATCTATCCACTGTGCCACCTTTACTGAACCACTTAACTTCCTAATACCCACTTTTACCAAAATGGAAAGGGAAGCTTAGAAAGTTCAAATAGTTTGCTTGCTCAAGGTCACCTAGCTCACAGCAAATACAGTATGAGAATCTAGACTTAAACATTTGGCTCAAAATGAAGTGCTATTTCCAAATTCTCCCACTTTGAGAATTAAGCATGGTACAATGTCATATAAATGCACCCCATATGGGATAAACATTTTCTGGAAAAATCTGAATAGAAATCTTTTTTTTTTCCTTTTGGTAAATTGGCTCTTATTTTAAATTCATTCATTCATTCAACAGGCATTTATTAAAAGCTTGCTGGGTGCCAGATATCACTGCACAATAAGCCCTGGGAATACAGAGACAAAAACTAAACAGTCTTTACCCTCAAGAGCTTACATTTTACTGGGTAGGTGGAGGGAAGAATAACATATAAATATAGGCAAAACATGCACAAATGAATGAAGGAAAGGACATCATCAATCAATCAACAGTAGTTTATTAAGTGTCTACTATGCGCCAGGCATGTTCTGGGTCAATGAACAATCTTTGAAAAGAAAACCCCATGATCGGGGGCGGAGCCAAGATGGCGGAGTAGAAGGACGCACGTTTATGAGCTCCGAAACCAAAGCCCATAGAATTAATGTAAAAAGAGACCCCCATAACTTCTGGGTCAATACAAGGTGTGCAGAAACGGAGTGGAAGAGATTTCCGTTCCAGGGAGCCCTGGAGACCCATCCCCAGGGTCCGTCACACCCTGGAAAGCGGACCCCACACCCAGCGCTGCCCTGGCCACAGCCCCAGAGAAGCTGATCCGAGCAGGCTTCAGAGACGGAAGCTCCGGCAGCCGGGAAAGTCCCTCCGCCCACAGAAGCTACAGGTCAGTGAGAGAGAAGGCAGGGCTGGAGGAAGGGAGCGGAGTGTCTCCGTGACTCGGGGCCCCCTTGAAAGGAAGCGGCGGAGGCAGAGATGGGGGCAGGAAGCAGCGGAGGCAGAGGTGTGGGCGGCGGCTGAGGCGGCAGCAGCCCGGGACTCAGGAATCCCCCAGCAGCAGGCAGGATCTTCATTACGGAAGGTTTCTGCATAAAACCTGAGGGAGCTGAGCCTGGGAGACCGCCCTGCCCCCACTCTGCTCTATTACTGAAGACCTCTGCATAAAGCCCCTGAGGGAACTGAGCCTGGGAGGCGGCCCTGCCTCCACCCCAGCACCAGAACTAAAGCTTGCCCATTTGAATCTCAGAGGCCAAGCACTAGCTGGGCGGATCCAGGTGGGGATGGAAAGGAATCTCAGAAGTCAAGTAACTGGCTGGGAAAATGCCTAGAAAAGGGAAGAAAAATAAGACTATAGAGAGTTTTTTCCAACAAATGCAAATGATCCCGACCTTGGATCTGATGACGAGGACGTATCCTTGCCATCAGGGAAAGATGTGGAGGGTGGGGCCTCAGTACCCCAGACACCCCAGGGGGGTGGCGGGTGAACTCAGGCCTTGGAAGAGCTCAAAAAGGATTTTGAAAAGCAAGTTAGACAGGTGGAGGAAAAACTGGGAAGAGAAATGACAGAGATGCAAGAAAAGTATGAAAAACGGGTCAATACCTTGGTAAAGGAGACCCAAAAAAATACTGAGGAAATTAACACCTTGAAAAATAGGCTCACTCAATTGGCAAAGGAGGTCCAAAAAGCCAATGAGGAGAAGAATGCTTTCAAAAGCAGAATGAGCCAAATGGAAAAAGAGGCTCAAAAGCTCACTGAATTTAATAGTTCTCTCAAAATTAGAATGGAACACATGGAGTCTAATGACTTTATGAGAAACCAAGAAATCACCAAACAAAACCAAAAGAACGAAAAAATGGAAGAGAATGTGAAATATCTCATGGGAAAAACAACTGACCTGGAAAATAGATCCAGGAGAGACAATTTAAAAATTAGGGACTACCTGAAAGTCATGATCAAAAAAAGAGCCTAGACATCATCTTCCATGAAATTATCAAGGAAAACTGCCCTGACATTCTAGAACCAGAGGGCAAAATAAGTATTGAAAGAATCCATCGATCACCACCTGAAAGAGATCCAAAAAGAGAAACTCCTAGGAACATTGTGGCCAGATTCCAGAACTCCCAGCTCAAGGAGAAAATCTTGCAAGCAGCTAGAAAGAAACAATTCCAGTATTGTGGAAATACAATCAGGATAACCCAAGATCTAGCAGCTTCTACATTAAGGGATCGAAGGGCGTGGAATAGGATATTCCAGAAGGCAAAGGAACTAGGACTCAAACCGAGAATCACCTACCCAGCTAAACTGAGTATAATACTTCAGGGGAAAATATGATCTTTCAATGAAACAGAGGACTTTCAATCATTCTTGATGAAAAGACCAGAGCTGAAAAGAAAATTTGACTTTCAAACACAAGAATGAGAAGAAGCATGAAAAAGAAAACAGCAAAGAGAAGTCTTAAGGGACTTACGAGAAGTGAACTGTTTACAGTCATACAGGGAAAGACAATATTTCTAACTCTTAAAACTTTTCAGTATCTGGGTAGTTTGTGGGACCACACATACACATGTACACGCATGCACACACATACACACATGCACACACATACAGAGACAGAGAGCACAGATTGAATTGAATAGGATGGGACCATACCTTAAAAGAAATTAAGGTAAATGGTGAGAGAGAAATGGAGAGGAAAGAGGGGGAAATGGAAGGGGGTAATTATATGTCATTTAAGAGGCAGCTAGGAGTTTTTTTTAGTGGAGGGAAAAAGAGGAGAGCTGAGAAAAAAAAAAAAAAACAAGAAGTTTACCCTCATCACATATGACTAAACGAAGGAGTGAAATGCACACTCATTTTGGTATGAAAACCTATCTTACAGTATAAGAAAGTGGGGAAGAAGGAGATATTGCGGGGGGGGGGGGGGGCATGATGGAAGGGAGGGCAAAGGGAGGAGGGAGCAATTTGAAGTCAACACTTGGGGAGGGACAGGATCAAAAGACAGAAGAGAAACAATGAGGGGCAGGTTAGGAGGGATGGTAATCCAGTTAGTCTTACACAACACGACTATCAGGGAGGTCATTTGCAAAACTACACAGATAGGGCCTATATTGAATTGTCTGCTGTCCCAAAGGGAATGGGTGGGGAGGGAGGGATGGGGAGAATTTGGAACTCAAAGTTTTAGGAACAACTGTTTAGTATTGTTGTTGCAACTAGGAAAGAAGACATACAATTAAGGAGGAATAGAAAGTCATCTGGCCCTACAGGAGAAAAGAGAAGATGGAGACAAGAGAAGGGAGGGATGACAGAAGAGAGGGCAGATTGGAGATAGGGAAAATTAGATTGCTTGGGGTATTGGGGTGGGGGGAGGGGATAAAAGGGGAGAAAATTTGGAACCCAAAAATTTGTGGAAATGAATGTAAAAAATTAAATAAATAAATAAAATTTAAAAAAGAAAACCCCATGATCCATGAGGTCAAAAAGAGTCGCACACAACTGAATGACTGAACAACAAATGTGTCAGGTATTGTGCTAAGTGCTGGGGATACAAAAAGAGGCAAAAGAATGTCCCTGCCTTCAAGGAGTTTGTAATCTAATGGAGGAGAGAACATACAAACAAATCTATACAAAGCAAACTATATAGAGGGTAAATAAGAAATAATTAACAGAGGAAAGGCACTGGAATTAAGGCAGTTGGAGAAGACTTTCTGTAGAAGGTGGGATTTTAGTTGAAGTTTAAAGGAAGTCAGAGACTTGGCAGAGGGATGGGGATAAGAAGTAGCATTTGAGCTGAGCTTTGAAGGAATTTACAAATCCTAACAGTGAGAGGAGCAAAGGAAATGCTTTCCAGGCATGGAGGATGTACGCTTATTCAGAAGTACAGAGGTGAGAGGTAGATTGTTACACATGGGGACTAACAGCAAGTGACCTCAGTTAACTAGAATAAATAATTGGAGAAATTTACATTTAAAGGAACCCTGTACTACTTTGGACTTCTTGCTAATGTTCCTAGGAACCTCAGTCCTGAAAGATTGCATTAGCCTTGGTGTTCATAACTCATCCCATCCTGGGACCAAAGTAGGAGCAAAGAGCTCCTACTAAAGCCTCCATTTAAGGAGGGTACTCAGGACAGTCACCTCTTCATTTCTGACCTAGCAATCTTCCTCTGGAATTTTCCATCATCATCTGGTTCAACCACCCTCTTATCCCCCATGCTTAACACAGTGCCTGGAACATTTTAGGTGCTTAATCCATATTTATTGATTGAATGGCCAATTTTTTTTAAAGGAAGGGGGAAATTATTTTTGAAATTAAAATAATCCTAGACATCAAAGTATCTATTCCATAAATTTGTAATCCTGCACTTTGGGTTTTCTAAAAGCACAACACACCTGTATTAACATAATGATCATAGCTGAAATTTACCATAGATATAAAGCATTTTCTTTACATCACCTCATTTAATCAAATCTGACAACAAATAAGTGTAAAGGGAGGAAAAATCCATGGTCCTAGGCTAACATCAATCCATAAAATTTTTTTATTATGCACTTATTCTGGCAAAGTATTGTATATGCGCTGGGGATACAAAAATCAAAGCAAGGTAGTTGCTCTAGGAGTTAATCTTGTATTATGAATTTCCTTTCCTTCTTAAACAGTTTGCTGAACATAACATTTCTACAGTAATGGAAGATTGTTATTATAAACAAAATTATCTAAAATACAATGCTCTAAATCACTAATAATTAGAGAAATGCAAATTAAAGCAACTTTGAGGCCCCATCTCCTATCAGGTTGGCAAAGATAACAAAAGAGAAAATGTTCGAGGGGGCTGAAGGAAAACAGACATACTAATTAATGCACTGTTGCTGAAGCTATGAAATGGTCAAGCCATTTTGGAAAGTAATTTGTAACTATACCCCCAAAGTCATTAAACTGTGCATATCTTTGAGCTATACCCCTACCACACCTATCCCCCAAACAGATCAATGAAAGAGGAAAAGGAACTAACCATATGTACAATAGTATTTATACAGGCTCTTTTCATAGTAGCCAAAGATTAGAAATTAAAGATTCGCCCTGAGGGGAATGGCTAAACAAATTATGTCATAAAAATAAAATGTAATATCATTGGGACATAAAAAAATGACAAAATGTACAGTTTCAAAGAAAACCTTTGAAAAACCTCTGTTTTTTCACAGAACCAATCTGTGAATTGATTTAGAATAAAGTGAACAGACTGAGAACAGTTTATACAATGAATTCATAAAGAAAAATAGCTTCAAAAGATTTTACAACTCTGATCAATTCCATGATTAACCATAATCCCAAATGATGAACTCACCTACTTTCAGAGAGGTAATGGACGAAAAGGAAAAGAGAGATACATTTTCAGGCACTGACAATGTGAGGATGGGTTCTGCTGGACTAGGCATGATTATGATGAAGGTCATATTTGAGGAGGTGGAATTCTTTTTGTTGTTACTGTTCAGTTGAGGGGAAAGTAGGAGGGAGATCATAGATGTGTGCAAAATAAATCATTTTTAAGAGAAAAAAGTTGGCTTGTTTTATAATGTTCTGTCTTCCAATGAATGAATGAAAAAGACAACCTTATTTTTCCTCTGTAAAAAGATATTTGGTTTCCCACCCCACTTATATTTTTAAATTTTTCTGTTTTATTATGACCTTAATAAAAATCAACCCATCCCATTTTTCAAGCTGGATTTTTTCTCTGATGAAAATAAAGAAAACATTGATAAATTCCTAGCAATTTATATCAAGAAAGGACTTTAGAAATTATCTAGTCTCATTTTTCAAATGAGGACCCACGGACATCATTTATGAGCTCTGTGCCAAAGACCACAATGCAGTTACCAAGAGACAAAATTCAGACAAGAATTAATGCTGGCAAGCCTGTACCTGAGGAAACAATAAAAAAAATGTATCTCCCTTCTTTTGAGGAAGAGATAGAGAAAGAAGGTTTCATTAAGAAGGTTAGTTTCCTGAACTACTTCTGAATTTGTATTATTGTTGTTATAAGGGTAAGAGAAGATTAAAAACAAAATATGCCAATAAAAAAATCTATTTAAATTTTAAAAAAAATAAACGCTTCAAATCCAGCATTCCTTCTACAATGTTCCACTACCTCTTTTTTAAGAGTTTTATATTTTAAAAATTTTGACATTAGCCACTTTATCAATTTTCCATGACCATGGGAAGATGGCATTGTGTATGCCCTAAAAATATGATATGCAAGAATATGTTAAATGCCCCATTACTGTGTGGGGACCTGTGTTTCTAGGGTACCTTAAGATGAAACTGCAGAAGTAGGTTAGGAAAGAGCCCTCTTTGCGGTGATTTACCTTCACACTGTCATACAGACAGATAGAAACAGAGACAGACAGACAGAAAGACAAAGTGACAGAAATAGAAAGACAGAATTGGCACCAAATATTTAAACTATACAAAGAGTAAATAACAAAACTAGAAAATGGCATATATTATCATCCCTAGTGACTTGATTAGGCAGTTTACCTGTTTTCAGGTAACTTTTTACAGTAAACTATTTACAGTTTTTACCTGTTTAGAGAGAATATATTTTGTAGAGGGAGCTAGGTATTTATGAACAAATTCTTTAAAAATAAAATTTATTCAAGCATAAAAATAAAAAAATGTACACAAAAATAAAACTTATTTAAGTGTGAGTGCATACACACACACACACACAGATACACACACACTATTCAATAAGGCACAAAATTTTACATTTAATTGGATTTGATCCCTTGATTCTTGAAAGGTTTTTTAATATTGAGTCTATCTTTTAGTTCCCTCTTCTCTAAAAAGATACAACGTTTGAATTTTTTTAAAAAGAGGATGATATAAAAAAGAGGATGATAACAATAAAGAAGACAAGATTTCTCAAAATTCAAACTTGGAAAATAGAATTTGTGTAAACTTTACTTTAACTGCTAATTTACACTGCTATTGTATAGAGCAAGTTTACACCAGGATGGAAAGTGGGAGCTATTTCATATTGTTCTATTACAAATTCAACTCACTTTTTTGTTTGCAGAATTTCCAGATGTAGTAAAGGCAAATCTCACTGGTTTTTGTCTTTTCATTGCTTGTAGAAACAGACTCAGATCGTTTATCTGTTTAAAAAAACATACAGAGAGAGATCTGAAATGACATATATAATAAATAAATGTGTTTCTATCAGCTTGCAATCTCTGTTTAGTGAAACTGCGTCTATGAGCTATTAGTAGTAACTAACAGTAAGTAAAGATCTAACTATAATATTAAAATAATCAGAAATAAAAATTGAATACAGGACTATGGAAGAATGGCCAAGGACAAGAGATCTAATGTATGGACATGTATATGAAATATACATATATATTGAAATTTTAAGAGAATCTCAGAGTCAGAATGTCTCAAAATCTATCTAATTCAAATACTATCTGAATGAAATTCTTATGTCCAAAATTCTTAATAGGTGATCATCAAGATTCTATTTTTGAAGACTTCCAGGGATGGTACCCATTCCACTAACAAATAGCTCTAATGATTAGAAAAATACTCTTGATCTTGAGCTCAAATTTACTATCCTACAACTCTCATGGTTCTAAAAAATAATTCTAATCTGTAATCTACATTGATAGCCCATCAAACAAAGTGACTCACAAGTCTTTCTCTAGATCCTTCAACCAATTCTCATATAACATAAGTATTTTCCAGTCTGATCCTTTTTACATTTTCTACAAAAATCTAAAGGAAGCTCACATGAACCTTCACAGGTAAAAAATGCTTTCTGGCTTATGACTTCTTGACTTGGTACTTGGTTTTCCCTAGGGGCATTTAGGTCCCAAGAATCCTTCTGCCTTGTGGATCAGTTATGGTAATCAACAAAATATCCAAAGGTGTCTGGATATTTCTGCCCTCAGCAGATTATTCTTGGTTGTTGAATACAGCTTGCTCCGCACTTCTGTTTTCTGCTGTGATGTGATAGCAACAAATCTTATGGAATTAGCCTTAAGATACTCATGATATCCAGAATGAGAGAGATGACCAAACATATCTGGAGGATTGTGTTCATTTCTGAGGACCATACTTAAGGATAGATATATCAAATTGCTTGCCTTTTCAATGAGGGAGGAGAGGAAGAAGGAAGGGAATTTGGAATTCAAAATTTTAAGAAACAAAAATTAAAAATTGTTTTTACATGTAATCAAAGGATAAATAAAATACTGAAATTTTTTTTAAAGTTTATCGAAAAGACAATTCCAAATGACCCATAATGAAAAATGCTATCCACCTCCAGAAAGAGAACTGATGAATACTGAATAATGAAGCACATTTGTTTCACTTTGTTTCTTGCTTCTTATTATGAGGTTTTCTTGGCAACATGGCTAATATGGAAATATGTTTTCCATGACTCTATATGTATAATTTATATTATACTGCTTGTTTTCTCAATGACAGGGGAGGGCCTGAAGGGAGATAATTTGGCACTGACATTTTTTAAAAAAATGAATGTTAAAAAAAAATTTTTTTAGGTTAAGAGTTTATTTTTGAGTGATGAAGTGACAGGTTCAGCTGGTTAAGAAAAATCACTTTGGTAGCCATGTGGAAGGAGAACTAGAATGTTAAGCTCCTCAAAGGCTTTCTTATTCTCAATTTTGATTCTTCTCTTTCTAAACCAGGGATTCTTACCCAAAGAACCATTTAATCAAATGTATTGGTGGATAAATTTCAGGGGGTCCATTAACTTGGATAGGAAAAAAAAATTGCATCTTTATTTTAATATAATTTTATTTAAGAGTTTAGCAATATATATATAGATATAGTTCTATCTAGGTAGAAAGAACCCTAGATAATGGAGCCAGAACTCTGCTATTTACTACCTGTAAGGAAAGGATAAAGCAAAGAAAAAGAACTATATACAAATAAGACTAATGAATAGTAATATAAAATTTTAAATAAAATCGTAACAAAAAGACTAAAGCAACATCAAAAACTTACTAAAAACAAGTCAGATTTATGCCAGGGAAATAGAAATGGTTTAACATTAATTAATGCAATTAATTAATTAATACAATAAATCATATTTTAAAACACAACCAAAAGACACGGTTATATTCATAAATGCTGAAAAAGCTTTTAACAAAATACAAAACTCACTCATGCTAAAATAACCTTACAAAGCACAGGCACAAAAGAGTCTCTTCTAAATACCAAAAAATACATAACAAACAAAAAGCTAGCATTACTATCAATGGGGAAACCTTAGAAGATTTCCCAATAAATATAAATGAAAAAATGCTTCCTTTCTCCAATGTTATCATCCATTTTTCTACAAGTGCTACCAATAGGAACAAGACAAGAGAGACATTAAAAGCACAGAAATTGAAAAGAAGAAATTAAAATGATCCCTATTTGCTAATGGAATGAATTACTTAGGAGATACTGAGAAAATCAGCAAAGGATCTGAGACAACAGATAACCTTAGTAAAGATTTAAGATACAGGATAAATCCACAAAAATCACCAGCATTTCTATTTAGCAAATAACAAAAGCCAGGAGTAAATAATCAAAGGAAAGTTCTCATTAAAAATAGCTACAAAATATATAAAATGTCAGAGAGTTAATCTACGAAGGCACACTCAAGATATCAATAAAGAAAAATTTAAAATAATAAGCCAAGAACTTTTTGTGGTTGCCAAAAACTAGAAACAAATTAGATGCCCATCACTTAATGCATGGCTAAATAAATTATGGAATATCATGGAATACCATTGCATTGTAAGAAATGATGGATAAAGAAAAGTTCATGGGAAGAAAACAGAGACCATTCTTCAGAGAAGAACATTGGAAGACAAATCAACTGTTGCTATGTATAATAAGAAAAAGCAAGAAAACAAAATAAACAACGATAACAACATAAAGAGAAAGAAAAAAGCAAGGGAGGGAATGAGACTGAGTGGAATGACTAAGTTTGCCTCAAAAGAAGACATGAGTAAAATTCACCTCCCTCACTTCTTTGCAGAGATGGGAAATGACAGCTATAAAATATTTTGCATACTGTCAGTCTCCACTGACATTTGGTTAATTTTTGCCAAACAGCTTCCCTTACCCCTTTCTTTTTAACTCTTTACTATAAGGGATGGCATCCTGGATGAGGAAAGGGAGAGTTAGATTCTGAAATAAAGGTTAATTCAAATGAAAGACACCAATTAAATTTTTAAAATTAAAAAATAAGACTCCCAAGGTGACGGTGGGCAAGTAGTTTGGAGATTTCTGATCTATAAAGTGAAGAGATTGGAACAGATAAACTCTGGTACCTTCTAGATCTAAAGATGATCATATGAATTTTCTTATATTCTAGGCATGGTAAATTTTCCAAAGGATGAAACTGAGATTGACTAAGCAATATGAGACTTAGAAGGTTTCTTTGGACGTCCAGCCAAGAAAAAACAAACCAACCAACCTCCCTACTGTCATTCATGGTAGCCCCTCCATTCTTACCTTTCTTCTTTTCAAAGGACTTGCAGATCTCTGAATGCTTATACTTGCAGATTCTCTGGATGTTTAAGATGGCAGAGGGACTCAACCCTTGCTCCTTCAGCAATTTCAACACATTTTCCGCATGTAGATCATGAGATCGCTTGCACTTCTGAAACCTACATTCCCCCCAGACGAAGTGCTTACAAACATGGAGCTTGGTGCAATTATCCTGGAGGTTGCAGGATCCATGGGGCCCATCACCTCTGTTGTAGAAGGGGCAGACCTGCCATAGGAAAATCAAGAAACACTTCAAATTATTATATAGTCTTCATATTTCAAAATGGGAACACATAGGCTCAGGATTGGATATTCTCCATTTATGTCAAACCCAAGGAATTATTCGAATCCAATACTAGGAAGTGAATGTGATGTTACAAACAAAAGGCATGAATAAAAACAATTAAAATTTAAACTTTTTAAATGGAAAAAATAAGTTTATACAAAAAATATCTCAAACAGCAGTTATGTTCCATATGTACAGATCACAAAAATTCTTTGAACTCAACACTAAAGAACTGAAAAATCTTTTTGGAGGGGTGGGAGGACAGGCAGAATATGGGGTTAGTGGACCATAAGTTCAATGCAACAAACAAGCTAACGCAATTGTAGGCTGCATTAAGAACAGGATAAAACTAAGTGCTTATTGGTATAAAATAATGAATCCCATGAAGTAGTTACATGTATTTGAATTTGCACTGATAAAGATAAAATTTTGTAAATATGCTACCTGGCTCCAGCCCCACAGAAATACAAAATTCAGTTCTGAGTAATGAGACTACTCTCCAGAATTCATTATGAGTGCTAAGCAGAACCTAGCTATACCTTCCAGAAACAAGGAAATAATAGCCTAGCTTTACTCTGAGTTCTGGGTTCCACATTTTAGAAAGGAATCTGATCAGCTGGAGCTCCCAATGAGGACACTGAAAAAAATGTACAGCCTCAAGCTTTTTACCACATGAGGTTTAGTTTAAGGAACAAAGGTAGTTTTAGTTTGGAAAATATAAGGCACAGGAGGTCAAGCTTTCAAGTATATGGAAGGTTGGACTGTGGGTGAAGGATTATTACTTTTATTGGCCCCAGGGGACAAGTAAGTTGTAGAGACAAATTCAAACGTGATGAAAGAAAAAATCTCCTAACTATTAGTGCATGGTTTCTTAACCTGAGTGTTTGAACTTTTTTTTTTAAACATTTTGGTAACAATTTCAGTACAAGATGTCCCCAAAATCATAGGGCATTTTCAGGTATTAAAAGCTTAAAACTAGATACCTCATAAAATTGGTCTTTGTAAATTCTGTGAATTTAAAAATTTATTCTGAGAAAAGGTCTTTTTACCAGACTGCCAAAGAAGTCCATAAAAAAAAAAAGGGGAAGAACCTCTGCATTAGAACTCTCTCAAATAATTGAGTGGGGTTGTTGGGAAGTGACCAATATATCCAAAAAAAATTCTATCCATTTTCAAAAAAGGATTAAGACATCTAGCAATTAAAGATTTCCTCTTATCCAGTGTTTAATATAGCTCCTTTTATTCCAAAGATTTCATTGCATAAATTCTTATGGAAATGTACACAGATAATTTTCAAATAACCAAGCAGGTTGAGGATACTAAGTAGGCCAGTCAAGGGGACTGAATCATTGTATTATATGAGTAAGGTTGAGAAGACAAGGATTTATTTCAGTGAGGACAAGAAAGCCAGAGTTAGAAGAAGATATGGCCACAGGAAACAGAACTGATTATAAAGGTTTTGTTACACAAAAGTCAAACACGAAATAACAGAATACACAAAGTAACATAACACACATTTTTAGTGTTCACTAACTACTTAGTTGAACTCATTTATGAAAAATAATTCCCCACTATAAAGTAATGGATAATTGGCCATCTGGCCTTTGTTTTGAAGATTGGTATTATATTTGAGAAAAGTTGTAAAAATTAAAGAATAGTGAAAAAACCCAATTTTCACACTGACCATAATAATTTATTATATACTTTTTTAAAAAAGTAAGCTGCACATAATAGAGATATGTAGTTTTATATATAATCCACTTTTTCTGTTCTACTTCATTTATGAAAATATTCTTTTTTGAGTGATATTTATTAAAGTCAGAATAATTTTTTATAAACTATTTTTTTTTGTTGCAAGACAGGGTTTTAAGAGAGAGAAGGGTGAGTAGGATATTAATATCTCAAGGCATGAACGAACAATTAAATTCAATAAGCATTTATTAAGTACCTCTTACATGTGCCAAGCATGTGTAGGTGTTGGAAATACAAGGATAAAATATTTATAACATTTTTAAAGTTCATAAAATTTTTAAATTTATAAAAATTTCAGTTAAAAAGACTTTTCATGAGGGAAGAGCTACTATCTCCTGAAGCAGCCCTGTCCACCTTGAGAGACTTGTTTGGAAATTTTTCCTTAAATCAAGACTCCCATCAGACACCCTGGTGGCCAGGACAGTAGACACATGTTTTAAGACTACACTCTATACTCAAGATGCAGAATAAGACATATATTCTCAGACACAGCAAGGGTGGGAATTTGTTTTGTTTGAATATGCATATTGGTCACAAGGTTTTGGGTTTTGTTTTTTGGGGTTTATTTTTTCAATTAAGGGAGGGGGGAGGGAGGGAAAGGGAATAGGGTAGCCAAAAATGAAAGAAAAAGTGATTAAACATTGACAGAAATTAATATTATGCTATTATATTAACAACTAATTATTAATGTTATCCATCCTTTTCTCTTCTGTTGAGGCTCAATTCCTAAAAGATCAGGTAGCCTGTGAAGAGCATGGCTGGGTGATGAGATATACTCCTAACCCTCAACACACCAAGCCCAACTGGGAGACCTAATTTCTGTTTAGAGTATAAACAGAATCCAGTTTGAGGAGAGACAGAGAGAGAGAGAGAGAGAGAAAGAGAGAGAGAGGGAGAGTGTGTGTGTGTGTGTGTGTGTGTGTGTGTGTGTGTGTGTGTATGTGTTCATCCTTTGTTGCCGAAGAAGACCATGCCATCAGAGAAATGATGGACATAACTTGCACCTGACTTTTGTTTTCAGTGAGGGAGGGCTGTGAAGGTCACCTCCTTCAAAATCATCTCAATCCAGTACCAGATATTCATCAGGATGACTGAAGATGACTCAGGATGAGGCAATTGGGGTTAAGTGACTTGCCCAAGGTCACCCAGCTAGTGAGTGTCAAGTGTCTGAGGTGAGATTTGAACTCAGGTCCTCCTGACTCCTGCACTGGTGCTCTATCCACTGCACCACCCAGCTGCAGTCTGAGCAAACCTTTGCCTGAAGGAGGAACTTGTCCATGGTGCCCTCCATTAGAAGTCAGGGCTCATCATGGAGAAAACTAGAGAGATTTGGATGGAGATGGCTTCCCCTGCCCAGATGCCTTAAGGCTGTTGTGTCTCAAGATCAAGTCATGTTCTCAGCAGGAGGAGCTGAAAACTTCTAGACCCCACTTACTCATTAAATGTCCACCATTTGAATTTCATTTGTCAGGGGAGTTCCCCATTAGAAGGAATTTAAGGCATTTCAATGTCTTCCTTGGTGACTTTGGTTACTGATGCAAACCACTACTCATCAATTTATTGATTGCTGACTAACCTAATTAATAAGTTGATTATTAATTACCCAGAAACTCTGTCATGGTTTTCATTCTCATAGCATTTTGTAATGACTAGCTCCTGACCTGCTCTTTGGAGACTTCAGTTTACATGCTAACATCCCCTGAAGTGTCCTTGCTTCCTGGTTCATCAATCTCCTCAACTTCCATTATCTAGCTCTTCATTAAATAGGATACAAGATGGCATCAAAACAATACTTGAGTCATGTTTGGCAAGGAGGGAAGGAGTTTTGTAACAGAGAATAAAAATGCTAACAAACATCAGGTTGAAAAGGCAAAAATCACATATATAACAGATAAAATACTTCAGCCACCTGGGTATCTTTGGTATGACTGACATTTTGTTGCCCAGACCTTTGGTAGAGTAAAATTAAGTATGTTGAATACCCAGAGGACAAGTCATTCTAAACCGTAATGCTTTGGCAATTTATTCACCTTTTTGGGCAGGTAGGTAGAACAGTGGAGATTACTGGACTGACGTCTGGATGACCTTAGCTACAATCTTACCTCAGACACCATGTGGCCCTGGGCAAGTTACTATCTGTAAAAATGGAAAAGTATTCAAGGCACTGAAGGATAACAGCAGACAAATTAAGAGCAAATCAAATCAAAAGCTAAGAAAATATTTAAAGATAACTTTCTTAGATATGATGAATAGGAGAAATGCTGTGCCTAGAAAGATATAATTTAACACTAATTTATTTGTCAAACCCCTCAAGATTTCTAAACTTCTTTTCCAATGAATAAGAAAATACTTATTTTATGTATGTCCCAGGATACTGTGATAAAGGAAAGAGGGAACTGTTTCACAA
Organism: Bettongia penicillata ogilbyi; assembly: GCA_023548195.1. Classification (NCBI taxonomy): domain Eukaryota; kingdom Metazoa; phylum Chordata; class Mammalia; order Diprotodontia; family Potoroidae; genus Bettongia; species Bettongia penicillata. The sequence continues at coordinate 2,914,597 of JAJHZJ010000229.1, forward strand.
ATAACACACAGGAGGCACTGGAGTTTTTGGACTCCAACCTCCAACAGGTTCACTCTTGATCTGGTCAGACAGTAAGACAGTTTTGGAGGGTTAATAATCTTACTTTATTCTAGGCTAGTCTTCTCACAAGGGAGTGGCTGATAATGGAAGCACCAACTCCTACAGCATTCCCTAATCACCCTTCTTGCAGGGGCAACTAGCCCTACAGTTCAATGGCATCAATTGAGACAGGCACAACTTGTGCACTCTCCTAAACCCCCTCAAGCCTGAAGGGGGGCTAGTTGAGGCAGGTCCATGCACTCCTCTAAGCATTACTCAAATCCCAAATAGGTTCCTCCGTGGATTCCCCTACAGATCATTGACCAGTGGCCACTTGCTTTATAGGGCAACAGACAAAGAAGGCATCTTGCCAACATTAAGCTCACAGGTCAACTTTAGCAATATTGCCATTCTGTACAAGTGTAGTAAATATGACATTATGTCATCCCTTATATCACTGCACAGTATCAGTAGGGCTGTCTATCATTATGACCCTAGCAACTACTATCTAGGATCCTTGGGGCTATTCTGGGAGTTATTATCTAACACTTGGAAACTAGACATTGCCATGACTGTGGATCCTGAGAAACTAAACTCTAAGAAGGATAACAAAGTCCTCCTTACATACAAGAACAAGGGAGAAAGAACAGTTATAATAAGCTAGAAGGCAGAGGATAAATAGTAGGTTTTTATTGTCTTTAGATAACTTGAGGGTAACAACTCTGAAACTCAGGCCTGAGGAAGGTTGCAGCCTCTGCCTGTAAATCTAATGTTCTTTAGGGGGAAGTGGAAAGGATTAAACATGTATACAGCATCTACTATGTACCATGCTCTTTATGAATATTGATTCCCCCAACAGCCCTGAGGAATAGATGCTATTATTAACCACATTTTATAGATGAGGAAACTGAGGCACCAAGACATTAAATGACCTGCTCGGGCTCACAGAGGTAGTAAATATCTGAGGTCAAATTTGAACTCAGGTTTTCCTGACTCCAGGTCCAGGGTTCTAATCAACTGGCTATCTTTCATGCTTGAAAAGGCCGAAAGTAACATCACTATGTTGGGTCAATGTACAGGGTGTCCAGTTACAGCTGGTCAGACTAATATGAGGGTGGAAGGCTCTACTACAGGTCAGGCACAAATAACTCACAGGAATATTTGGAGTAGAGATGTCTCTAAATTTGTACATCTCACGTTTCTTTTGAGCTACTGCAATTCTGCTTTGCTCATGGAACAGAGTGCCTTATTTGATGTGGATATGCCACGCAGAGTGGTCCTGTGCCAGTGTCTTCCATGTCTCACAATAGATTCTAAAGTTCTTCAGAGATACTTGAAGAGTATCTTTGTATCCTCTGACCTCCATCTGAGTGCTTTCCTTTGGTGAGTTCTCTATAAAATAGTCTTATTAAAATAAAAACCTTCCAAAAATGGAAGAAGCCCCAGGTCCAAAAGTGCAACCTGGAATGAGCCAGTCTAATCACAGTTTACAAAGATTATAACTTCATTTATTACCTGAGAAGAAAAACTTACAAGCCAGAGTATTGAGACAATGTTCTCATCTGCTCAAGAAGGATTAGGAAAAGGTGAAGTATTTATAAATAATTGAGGTATTTAGGACTTTTTGAGGTATTTATAGTTAAGTTAGGGTAAAGGGAAAAACACAATAAGTTGGGAAGTCAGGCAATAAGTGGGGGTCTAGGCAGAAGATATCTATAAATACAATAAATCACAAAGCAGGAGGACTGTTTCTTTTTAAATAAATCAGAAAGCAAGATGTTTGCTTTTCTCTCAAAGTAGGTCCAAACTGATTTCAGCTTTTGCAGGCATCTCTAAGTTCAACTAAAGTTTACTTCACAAAGGATCTCTGGTATGTCAAGCAGCCATGGCATCAGAAATCCTCCTAAATGGCTAGTTGTAGTACACCACTGCCTGGTTCCCCTGTGAAAAAGGAAAGCTCTAGCATATTGAATTGGTTAGCCTTACACAGCTCAGGCACAGTCTTTTAGGCAAACTTACGCTTGGCACTCAAACAACATGACCAGCCTTTTGGAGTTAAGTTCTCTGCAGTAGAGTTTGAATGTTTAGCACTTCGGCTCAAGAAAGGACCTCAGTATCTGGTACTTATCTTGTCAGGGGACCTTCAGAATCTTCCTAAGACAATTCAAATGGAAGAAATTCAGTTTCTTGGCTTGGTTCTGGCATACTGTCCAGGTTTCACAGGCATACAATAAATGAGGTTAGCACAATGGCACTGTAGACCTTCAGTTGGGTAGTCAGTCTAATACTTCTTTTCTCCCACTCCTTCCTTCAGAGCCTCTCAAACACTGAGCTACCTCTGGCAATGTGTTCATCAACCTCATCATCTATGTAGACATCGCTGGGAAATATACTGCCAAGGTAGGTTACCTTATCCACAGCATTCAACATTTCTGCACTTGCTATAGCTAAAGGTTCCATGCATGGATGGCATGGTGCTGGCTGGTGAACAACCTCTGCTTTCTTGGTGTTAATTATCAGGCCAAAATTAGTACAAATGGCAGGGAACTAATCGAAACTCTGTTGCACCTCAGTCAGAGGCTGTATTGAGTGTATAATCATCTTCCAACAAAGAGTTGCATACCAATTCTCCCTCCACTTCAGTCTTAGTTTATAGCCTTTTCAAATAATTGTAGCCTTTCAAAATAATTTACCTTCAGTGTGATAGCTGATGTTGAGGGTAACCAACAGGTCTCAAATCTGTGGGTGAATCAGAAGAATGTCTACCCAAAGCACATGAAGACTATCCTCAGTGGTGGATAAGAACAATTTGTTCCAAAGGACATTAAGGTAGCTGCAACAGAAACTTCTGGGATAGAAGACGCCAAGGTCTTCCTAAGCCATTGTCATTTGTCTTGACTTCGGTCCTGCTATTGGACTTCAACTGCTCAAGAAGACAATGAGGTTGAGGATGTGAATTCAATTCACAAACATGTCAAGAAATCACCTATGATGTCATTGGTCCTCTTTGGAAACAAGAGTTGTGGACTGATCCAGCCATTCTGGAGAACAATCTGGAACTATGCCCAAAGGGCTATAAAACTGAGTATACCCTTTTCATGGGGTTCAGACTCTGGAAGCCTCCTTGAACTCCCCTTGAATCTTCCCACTTAATCTGGCCATTCTTACTCAAATCTAATCTTCCCATTTGCTCTGGCAGTCTCAGGAAGCCCACGGGCTTTTCACTATCACTGTGCTCAGGTCTCTGTAGCACTGCCACCCTTGATCCCATCAAAACCCCATTCCCCAGGCTGCTGACCACTCCCAACAAGATCTTCCCTAAAGTCTATCTGCATTCACCCCAGGGTACCAGTCATTCCCATACCACCCCCATCAAGACCTCTGGATTGCCCTACTTGCCTCTGACCCAAGCCCTCCATTGTCTAATATCTCTGATTGCCTCCAGCTGTTTCCAACCCTTGATCAATCATCTCCTCTTTGGACTCCTCCTCAAGACCCTCCCTAAACCCCTCCTCCCATCACCCTGGACTACCAGACCACCCCCAGATTCCTCCTATAGTCTTTTCTCTATTTAAATTTCATCTCACCTCCATGAAGGTGCTCAGATTCAATCCAGCTCAGATTCTGTCTAGCTGCAATTCTGTCTGGCCCGCTTTGCAATTCAAGCTTTACAAATACTTAGACTTCCTTCAGGGTCAACCCAGTAAGGCAAATCTTTAATAAACTTTCTTTTCTTTGGCTTTAAGAAGGCTTGAGTCGAATTTATTCAAGTGTGTCAGTATTTTGGGGTCCCCAGCAACACTAAACCTCCTCATTTTGACCCAACGATACTACCTTGAGGTCTGCATTCCAAGACACACAAAAAGAGGAAAGTTTTTATATGTACAAAAATATTTATCCCAGGCTTTTTGTGCTGGCAAACAATTGAAAATGAAGGGAATGCTCATCAGTCAGGGAATGGTTGAGTAAGTTGTGGTTTATGATTGTAATGGAATACTATTGTGCTGTAAGAAATGATGAAAAGAATGGTTTCAGAAAAACTGGAAAGGCTTACGTAAACTGATACAAATGAAGTGGGTAGAACCATGAGACCATTGCATACACTAATAGTAATATTGTACAATAACCAACAGTGAATGACTTTGTTATTCTCAGCAATAAAATAATCTAAGACAATTCTGAAGGATTTATGATGAACAATGCTGTCCACCTCCAAAGAGAGAACTGGCAAGAATTTGAATGCAGACTGAAGCATACCTTTTTAAAGTTTATTTTTCTGCATGAGTTTTTTTTGGTTTCTTTTTCTTTCACAATATGACTAATATGGAAATATGTTTTGCATGACTGCACATGTATGAGTTATATCTAATTGCTTGCCGTTTCAATAAGGGGGAAGTTAGGGAGAGAGAAAAGAATTTGGAACTCAATTTTTTTTTTAGATTTATTTTTTTAAGTTTTCAATATTCATTTCCACAAAATTTTGGGTTCTAATTTTTCTCCCCATTTCTCCCCTCCCCCCACCCCAAAACACCAAGCATTTTAATTATCCCTATCACCAATCTGCCCTCCCTTTTAACATCCCTCCCTTCCCTTGTCCCCACCTTCTCTTTTGTCCTGCAAGACAAGATAACTTTCTATACCTGTATTTCTTATTTCCTAGTTGTATGCAAGAACAACACTCAGTAGCTTTTCCTAAAACTTTTGAGTTCCAACTTCTCTTCATCCCTCCCTCTCTATCCATCCCCTTTGGGAAGGCAAGCAATTCAATATAGGCCATATCTATGAAGTTTTGCAAATGACTTCCCTAACAGTCATGTTGTGTAAGACTAACTATATTTCCCTCCATCCTATCCTGCCCCCCATTTCTTCTGCTCTCTCTTTTGACCCTGTTCCTACCCAAGAGTGGTGACTTCTAATTGCTCCCTCCTCCCATTGCCCTCCCTTTCATCATCTCCCCAACCCTGCTTATCCCCTTCTCCCCCACTTTCCTGTATTGCAAGATAGGTTTTCATACCAAAATGAGTGTACATTTTATTCCTTCCTTTAGTCGATTGTGATGATAGTAAGCTTCATGTTTTTTCTCTCACATCTCCACTTTGTCCCTCCACTGAAAAGTCATTTACTTGCCTCTTTTATGAGAGATAATTTGTCCCATTCCATTTCTCCCTTTCTCCTCCCAATATATTTCTCTCTCACCCCTTAACTTCATTTCTTTTAAGATATGATCCCATCCTATTCTATTCACCCTGTGATCTGTCTCTCTCTCTCTATGTGTGTGTGTGTGTGTGTGTGTGTGTGTGTGTGTGTATGTGTAATCCCACCAACTACCCAGATATTGAAAAAAGTTTTCAAGAGTTACAAATATTGTCTTTCCATGTAGGAATGTAAATAGTTCCACTTTAGTAAGTCCCTTATGACTTCTCTTTCCTGTTTACCTTCTTATGCTTTTCTTGATTCTTGTGTTTGAAAGTCAAATTTTCTTTTCAGCTCTGGTCTTTTCATCAAGAATGCTTGAAAGTCCTCTATTTCATTGAAAGACCACTTTTTCCTCTGAAGTATTATAGTCAGTTTTGCTGGGTAGGTGATTTTTGGTTTTAGTCTTAGTTCCTTTGACTTCTGGAATATCATATTCCAAGCCCTTCGATCCCTTAATGTAGAAGCTGCTAGATCTTGTGTTATCCTGATTGTATTTCCACAATACTGGAATTGTTTCTTTCTAGCTGCTTGCAATATTTTCTCCTTCACCAGGGAACTCTGGAATTTGGCTACAATGTTCCTAGGAGTTTCTCTTTTTGGATCTCTTTCAGGAGGTGATTGGTGGATTCTTTCAATATTTATTTTGCCCCCTGGTTCTAGAATATCAGGGCAGTTTTCCTTGATAATTTCATGGAAGATGATGTCTAGGCTCTTTTTTTAATCATGGCTTTCAGGTAGTCCCATAATTTTTACATTGTCTCTCCTGGATTTATTTTCCAGGTCAGTTGTTTTTCCAATGAGATATTTCACATTCTCTTCCATTTTTTCATTTTTTTGGTTTTGTTTGGTGATTTCTTGGTTTCTCATAAAGTCATTAACCTCCATCTGTTCCATTCTAATTTTTAAAGAACTACTTTCTTCAGTGAGCTTTTGAACCTCCTTTTCCATCTGACTAATTCTGCTTTGAAAGCATTCTTCTCCTCATTGGCTTTTTGAACCTTTTTTGCCAATTGAGTGAGCCTATTTTTCAAGGTGTTATTTTCTTCAGCATTTTTTTGGGTCTCCTTTAGCAAGGTGTTGACTTGCTTTGCATGCTTTTCTTGCATCTCTCTCATTTCTCTTCCCAGTTTTTCCTCCACCTCTCTTACTTGATTTTCAAAATCCTTTTGGAGCTCTTCCATGGCCTGAGACCACTGAATATTTATTTTGGATGTTTGGGATACAGAAGCCTTGACTTTTATGTCTTTCCCTGATGGAAAGCATTGTTCTTCCTTATCCGAAAGGATGGGAGTAGATATCTGTTCACCAAGACAGTAATCTTCTATGGTCTTATTTTCTTCCCTTTTTTGTTCATTTTCCCAACCAGTTACTTGACTTTTGGGTCCTTTGTCAAGAGTAGGATATACTCTGGGAACCTGTAAGATCTCAGTTCCTTCAAGGTGGCACAATCAAGCATGTACACTGATCTGGAAGCAGAAGGAAATTTCTGTGTCCAGAATCTTAGCAGTTTCCTCTCCACAGCTACCTGGTCTCCAGTTCTGCCAAGTCAGCTCTGGGAGCTGATTTTCAGATAAGCTGATTGGGCAGGGCCTCCATTCAGTGTGACAAAAACCAGTTCCCTCAGGGCCTCTACATAGGGGCTGCGGTAATATTCAGCTCCTTAGCGCCTCCAGGGTGCTATCCAACAATAGATGCGGGATGTTGTAGGGGCTGCCATGGGAACTGCTGCTGCCTGCCAGATGTGGCTTCTCCTGGTCAGGCCACTGCCTCAGGAATGGGAAGGCCCTTCTCCCTTCCCCAGCTGAAAAAAACCCATCACTGACCTTTGGTGCCTGTGAGTTCAGGGATCTGCAGACCCACTGCTGCTGGGACTGGGGATTTGCTGCTACTGAGAGACTGGAAATTCTACCCCCACCATGTGTCCTCCTCCCAGAGTTGCGCCATGCCAGGTGGACAAGGCTGGGCTGGGCTCTGCTTCCCGTGCAACTGACATTTCCCATGGGCCTTTCAGGTCACCCTGGGCTGGTAATCTCCTCCACTCTGATGTTCTCCACTTCTGCTGCTCCAAAATTTGTTGAGAGTCCCTCCCTACAGGTATTTTATGGGCTATGCGGAGAGACCCTTCATATGTGTCTTTCTACACTGCCCCCAAAATTGTTTTTTAAAATGTTAAAAATTATTTTTACACATAAATTAAAAAATCAAATATATGTAAAATTGTACCTTCTTTAGCATGATATAAGGGTAGAATTATAGGAATGCCAGAGATCATCTAGCTCAGGTGTTCTTAACCTGGGGCCCATGAATTTGTGTTTGTGTGTGTATGGTTTTTTTTTAAACATTTTGATCATTGTGTTTCAATATCATTTGTTTCCATTGAAATTTTCTGTATTCATATGCATTTAAAAGCATCATTCTGAAAAAGGGGTCCATAAGCTTCACCTGGCTCAATTTTCTCATCTTAAAGGATAAGTAAACTATATTCCAGAGTGGTTAAATGATTTACTAAGGTTATTCAGCTGATGAGTCATAGAGTGGGTACAAAAACTGTTATCTTCAAACTCTCAGTCTAGTACTCTTTATAGTTTACCCCTTAGCTCAATACCACACTGTTTCCAAAGTTGAAAATCTTCAATTCTGCAGCAGATTCTAGGCCCATTTGATCTCAAGACACCTGTACCACCATTAGTAACCCCTTATCACCCCACATCTTAACCCCATTCATAAACGCCTTGGGTACAAAGACCAAGCTAAGTATTCTATTAATCTGTTGTAAACTTGCGTGTGTAACTAGCATAATGCCCTGCACTTAGTAGAGAGTATCATAGTAGGTACATTAGTACAAGGTTTCCTCCACTGCCCCATTACTAGTGTTTCTGTGACTCACCTCAGGCAAAAGGGAAGGATCGTTCTGAAAAAGCAGGACTTTGAGCTCTGATTCATTGATGCCAAAAAGGGCATTATTTTTCAAGATTTTGCTATTTCCAGGCAAATGAATATCATGGGAAAATCTGCATTTGTACCTAGGAGAAAGTGAGACATGAACAAAATTTCAAGTGAATGATAAGGCAATCAATAGAATTTACTGTCTTGACTTTTATCTAGTCAGATTAATGGTATCATACCAACAGGACTATCCCATTTAATAAAGAAATTGGTTTAATCATGTTTGTTACTCCTTGTAACAGATCTATTTTCTTGATAAATGTTGGAGAAGATGTGGGGAAAATTGGGAAACTAATGCTCTATGGGTGAAGTTCTGAACTGATCCAACCACTCTGGAAAGCAATTTGTAATTATGTCCAAAGGGTAAACAAACTGTGCATACCTTTTGCTCCATCAATATCATTACTAGGTCCACATCCCAAGATTTTAAAAATGAGAGGACCTAGTTATACAAAAATATTTATAGCAGCTCTTTTCTAGCAGCAAAGAATTGGAAATTCTTTTGGTATATGATTTGGTGTATGATTATAATGGAATACTATTATGGTATAAGAAATGATGGGCAGAAAAATCAGAAAAGACTGATTAGAAAAATCTGGAAAGATTTGCATCAACTGATGCAAAGTGAAATGAGCAGAACCAGGTGAACATTGTACACAGTAACAGCAATACTGTGTGATGATCAACTGCAAATGACTTAGCTATTTTCAGCAATACAATGATCCAAAACAATTCCAAAGGACTCATACTGAAAAATGCTACCCTTCTCCGGAGAAAGAACTGATGGAGTCTGAGTGCAGATCAAAGCATACAGTTTTTCACTTTATTTCTTTTTGTGTCTTTTTTCTTTCAGTCTGTTTCTTCTTCAATAACATGATAAATATGGAAATCTTTTACATGATTGCACATATATAAGCTACATCAAATTACTTACCATCTCAGGGAGGGGAGAGAGAAGGAATAGAGAAAATGTGAAACTTAAATTTTTTTTAAAATTCAGTGTTAAAAACTGGTTTTGCCTGTCACTGAGAAAAAAACAAAACGTTATTTTTTTTAAAAACTCCGTTTTCCCAAAACGTAACTTTGTCCTTTGTGTGCAGAGATCGGGAATATAAGTGGGAAACAGAGAGGATGCTAAGATTGGTTGGTGTTGATTACTGTTGTTGAATTGTGCTTTTCATTTTTCTTTCACTTTCTTTTTTATTTTTTGCTACAAGAACTGTCTCACTCAGTAGAGAAGTAGGACAATGTTAAAATAAATGGAGGTGACGATGGCTAAACAAATTGTGGTATATGAATGAAAGGGTCTATGATTTTGCCATAAGAAATGATGAAATGAACAATTTCAGGAAAAAAACTAGGAAGATATATATGAACTGATGCAGAGTGAAGTAAGTAAAAATGAGAACAATTTATACAATGATAGCAAATATTATAGAGAAAAACAACATTAAAAAACTTCAGAATTCTGATCAACAAAATGAGTGCAAAAACAAGTATTTAAATATATCGCTGTACACTTCTGGATAGAGAAGTGATTAACTTAAAATGCAGAAAGAAAAATACATTTTCAGACATCAGTAATGTTGGGATTTGTTTTGCCAGACTAGGTAGATCCATAATGAGGGATTTACTATTTTAATTTAGTCCCAAGGAAAAAAGTAGTAGAAGGGAGAATACTTTTTTTAAGCATTAAATTATTTAAAAATTCTATTCTTTCTATATTGTAGATGAAGAAAAAGGGAAGATAAATGGTTTTATGTAATCACATATACTAGTCAGTCAGTCAACAAAATTTGTTAAACAATTACTATGTGCCAGGCACTGTGCTAAGTGACAAATAAAAAGGCAAAAACTGTCCCTGCCCTCAAGGAGCTCATGTTCTATGAAGGAGACAACCTAAAAAAATACATACATATATACTAAATACAGTGTAAATTGAATGTAATCTCAGAGGTAAGAGAGTAATAGGGTTAGGGGGCTCAGGAAAGGCCTCCTGAAGGAGGTAATATGTGAGCTGACTATCGAAGAAGTCCAGGAAAATCAGAGGCAGAGGTGAGGAGATGGAGCATTCCGAGCATGAGGGACAGTCAGTGCAAAGACAAAGAATTGCAGCATGGAGTGTTGAGTATGAAGACTAATGAATAAGCCAGGGCAGCTGGTCCATCTTACAGTTCAGGAATGGGCAACAAGTATAAGAAGACTGGAAAGGCAGGAAGGGGCTAGGTTTGCAAATGTCAAACAGAGAAATATACATTTGATCCAGAAGGTGATTGGGAATCACTTGAGTTTACTGAGTAGACTACAGATGGACCTCACTTTTAGAAAATCACTTTGACAGATGGCACATCACTTTGGAGGATGGATTGTACAAATGTAGAGATTTGAGTTGGGGAAACCAAAGAGAATTATATTTCAATAGTTTAGTTGAAAGTTCATGAGGACCTGGACCAGGGTAGTCGTTTTTTGAAGGTAATAAAGGGAAAATATATGTGTATATGTATATATGTATATGTACATATGCATATATATGTAAAAGGGATTATATGTGTGTATATATATACACACACATATATATATACATACATATGTATGTAAACACACACAAGAGATGTTGCAAAGGTTAAAAACAACATAAGAGATTGGAGGTAGCTGATAGTACAGTAGAGCTATAAGGGGTCTGTGGGATTTATGGGGTCTTCAGGGAGGAATAATCCTTCTGGTATGAGGGATTACTGAGCCCCATTCAGGGCTGCTCATCTACCTTTGGCATCCACCTTCCAACCAACTCTCACCTGTGGCTTCAAGAATCTACATAGCATTTGCAGAAGCCACATACTGGTAAAACTGCCTTAGCAGACCAGCTAAACCAGGTTGAGGGTAACTAACAGACCTCAAACTGTCAGTGAGTTACCAGGATGTCTACCCCAAGACTTCCTTCGACCAAATGGATGGATGAGAACCATTTGTTCCAACAGCTGTAAAGACGGTTGAAGTAGGCACTGTGGAGCATTTAAAACTTGGTCAGACAGCCCCTGCATCCTGGACCATTATCGCCAGATGTCCTGACTTTTGTCTTGCCACCAGATTTCAATGACTCAGAAAGAGAAAGTCGGACAACTTTATATACCCTACCTCACATAAATCCAATTCCTGCACAAGTCATCACCCCATGATGTCATTGGTCCTCTTGGAAAACAAAAGACAAAAAATAGATAGAGTATGTAGCCTAGAATCAGGAAGTCCTGAGTTAAAATACAATCTCAGATACTAATTATGTGACCTGGGAAAGTCACTTAATTTCTGTTTGCCACAGTTTCCTCAACTATATAATGGGGATAATAATAGCACCTTCCTCCCAGGGTTGTCAAGAGGACCAAATGGATAATATTTGTAAAAAGCACCTAGCACAGTTCTTGGCATATAGTAGGCACTGCATAAATGTTTATTCCCTCTATTCCAGATTGGTTATATAGGGGAATGAGAGTGAAGGATCAAGGATGACACCCAGGTGTAGAACCTGAATGGTGGTACCCTCTACAGCAATTAGAAAGTTGAGAAGAGGGGAATATTTGAGGTTAAAGATGGATTCTGTTTTGAACATTTTGAGTTTGAGATGTCTATGGGACATCCAACTCACAGTGTTTAAAAGGTCGGATATACAGGTGTGGGAATTATCTCTAGAAAGATAACATTTGAACTTATAGGACTTGATAGATTACCAAGAGAAACAGGAGAGAGAAAAGGGCTCAGGAGAGACTTAGGAAACACCCAAGTTCAGTAGGCATAACCTAAAAGAAAATGCAGCAATGGAAAATGAGAAGGAACTACAGCCAAATGAAAGATTTTATAGTAGTAGCTTGTAATTTGATTAGTTTATTCTCTCTAGTGTTCTAAACAGTTTATGGGAATTGCCTTTACCAGTCTCTCTAAAGACAGCCATATAGTATAGTCTCAGAGAGGTTAAATGACGCCCAGGGTCACACAGCTTCTTGACTGCAAAGTCAAACCTCTGTCCTCTGTTCAAGAATTAGTTATCCCCTCTTTCTAGACTGTGAATCCCATGAGGGCAGAAACAGTCTTATTTAATCTCTACATCTCCCCAGAGCTTAATCTTGATCTCTCTACATTTTTTTTTAAACTAGATCTGGCATTTTATTCCAGATGGGAATTCTCTTTGAGGAAACTCCTCCTGCAGTGCAGATCAGCAATTGTTATACAATTCAAATTCTTAGGGAACCGTCAGGGTCACACAAAGATCAAGTGACTTCCCCAAGGGTCACCCAGCAAGTATGTGTCAAAGGTTGGAACTGAACCAATTTCTTCATCTTGGCTGAGGCCAGCCCTGTACTATTCTATTATATAAGTTACTCAACATTTGTTTGGTTTTTAATTCAACATGTCCTTAACTCTGAAGGATATATAGAAAATATACAGTACATATATTTCAAATTCTCTCCATATACCACATGGACTTCCTTCTCAACCAATACATATGAAAAACAAAAATATAAAATAGCATAAATAGTAAATAAAAAGCCTGATTCTTAGTCAGGAAAACCTGGGTTCAAGTCTCATCTTTGATAAACACCAGCAGCAGAACTATGAGTGAATCATTCAGTTTCTTAGCATCCCAGACAATTCCCTAAGACTATAAATTTCAGAGCAATTTAATTTACTCTTCAGTGTTGGTAGAGGATGTTTCTTTAGCAGGTATCAACTATACCCATGAAACCACAACAGTGGTCCCTGTCAAAACCCACCAAAAAGATGCTGAGGTCTGAAAGAAACAGGCTTTTCATATCACCCTTTTTCAAGGGGTTTGCTGAGACACTCTAAGAAAATCATGTACCTATCCCTGGGTTCTTATCTTATTTTCAGCTGCTCTCAATTCCACTTAGTTAAGGAGTAAACTGATGATCATTTACTGCTAAAATAAAAGGTGTTACCTCTCTCAGAGTTAGTGCTGTGTCTCTATTTTCACCAGCATTTTATTTCCACCCCTTCCTCCCTTTTAAAGGGGAAACAGCAACTGTCAGGCTGACTCCACAAAGCCCCCTCCACAAAGACTCTACAAAGCCAAAAAGTACCTTCCCCTCCTCCTCTAAGGTAATAAAAAAATGATGGAAGACATTATAGTATAGTAAAAAGAATACTAAACTTGTAGTTAAAAGTTCTAGTCCTACATTGTACACCATAGCAGCAACATTGTTCGATGATCAATTTTGACACACTTGGCTCTTCTCAGTAATACAATGACAAATTGTATACAAAGACAATTCCAAAAGATCATGATGCTCAATGCTCTCCACTTCCAAAGTAAGAACTACTGAGTCTGAATGCAGACCCAAGCATACTATTTTCACCTTTCTAAAATTTTTTTCTTGTGTTTTTTCCCTTTTGTTCTGAGTCTTCTTTCATGACATGACTAACGTGGAAATGTGTTTAATATGATTGTACATATACAATTGATGAGGTACAGGCTTTAAACTCTCCTTAAATCTTCCCACCTGATCTGGCATTTGCCTGAGGCCATAAGTCTTCCATTATCACTATGTCCAAATCTGTTACCCTTAACCTAGCCTAGCCCTCCACTGTCTATTATCTCAAAGTAGCCTTCATCTGCTTCCCACCCCTGGATTCTATCAAAATCCCAATCTCTTGGTTCCTGGTGCCAGACGTCTAGTGATCCCAGACACTCCCATCAAGGTCCTCCCTGGACCCCCTCCTCCCATCACCTCAGACTACTTGGTCACAGTGTTTGGCATACAATAGGTGCTTAATAAATGTTTATTGACTGACTGACTGCCCAGGGAGCAGCAGGGCCTTAAAACCCTAAAGAGCCTCCATATTAGGTAAATTCAATGCTAATCCTAGCTGCCAGCTCTGGATTGCTTATGGTACCAGTACAATACAATTAGCGATACAATGACCCAACCCTCAATTCATGGTTAGAAAGACCTCAAATGTTATGATTTCAGTCATTGATCTCAAAGGGACTAGTAGTGGTACTATTTCCTCTTCCTTTCCTAAAATAGTTCTTGCTCCACCTCAATACTCAGAAAGCTTGGTTGAAATTCAGGTGGAGTAAGTAGTAAGGAGATCAAAGGTGAAGTAGGTGAGGATAGATGACTAAAACAAGGAGGAATCTCCAGACAGAAGTAGGGTAGAGTGAAAGACATAGAAATCTTGTACAGGAGTGGTCTGTGGGTGGGTCTGAAAATGGATTGGACAGCCAAGTGGTATCAATTGTTGTTTTAACCCACAACCTACAATACCAGGAAATGGAATTGATTTTAATTAAATGGATTCCACTCCTGCTATGGTGATAAATGGGACACTATATGGTCAACGCTAACACAATTTCCAGGAGTTTCTGTTTTAGCATTTTTTAATCTTGAATCACCTTTTAAAATTCACATGGAATGTATGTGTATGTTTGTATGCACACACACATATCTATCATATGCACATAGATTGTGTGTGTGTGTGCATAGGTGTGATTGGGGCAGCTAGGTGGTACAGCGGATAGTGTACCAGGTCTGGGGTCAGGAAGACTCATCTCATTGAAATCTGTCCTCAAACACGTACTAGGGCAAGTCATTTAACCTTGTTTGCCTCAGTTCCTTATATATAAAATGAGCTAGACAAAATGGCAGACCACTCCAGTATCTTAGTTAAGGAAACTGCAAGTAGGGTCATGAAAGGTCACACGTAACCGAAATGAATAAACAACCACAAAGTATATATAATTACATACATACATACATACACATATATGTCAATTGTTATCCTTATATGCCCATCTCACACCCATATGCTTAACCTTGTTGTCCATGGCCAGTTTTTCACAGTGACCTTCCCTTTGTTCCCAAGCATCCCTTTGACTTTTGAAGAAGGAAAAACAATCCCCTAAACACCACAAATTTCATCATGAATTGGGATATAAATGGGAACTCTCTGACCCCAGTGTCACTACCCTCCCCCCATTAGTAGCAGAATCAAACCCATGGCATCAGGCATCAGAGTTACAAAGTAGAGTTAGAGAAGGAAGGAATCATTGGAAATGCATATGGGGAAAATTCCAGTTTATTTTAGGGGCAAAGACAAACATTCATCTCAGAATCTGTATTATTTAGGGTTGGAGGTTTCCTCATTGGGCTTTTAAGGAGCAGTGAGGCCCAAGAGTACAATCAAGGCAGCAAAACAGAACAAGGTTTGGTGATAACTTGTCTTTGTTAGCAGGTAAAAGTCAACATTTAATAATAACTAACATTTATATAGCACTTACTATGTGCCAGGCACTGTGCTGAGAGTTTTCTAATTATCATTTCATTTAATCCTCACAACAACCCTGGGGTATAAGTGCTATTGTTACCCCCATTTCTACAGATGAGAAAACTGAGGCAGAGAAATTAAGTGATTGTGCCCAGGGTCAAACAACTAGAAAGTATCTGAGGTTGCATTTGAATTCAGATCTTCCTGATTCCAGGCCCAGAGATCAATCTACTGCCAACACCTAGCTGCCCACATATTGATGAGCACCATGCCCTCTCTACAACCAATGAACAGCCTGTGTTAAATATAAAATTTGGACTTGAGACAAGAGGGAAATTTTATCTACACTTGTAGCCCATAAATTTTCCATTTTACGAAGCTGGAGAAGGAACTATCCCAAAGGGTTATGAAACCATGTATACCCTATGACCAAGCAATACCATTAGAACATGGAAAGACTTACATGAACTGATGCAAAGTGAAATGAACAGAACCAGGGGAATATTGTACAAAGTGACAGCAATATTTTTATTGTGTGATGACCTACTGTGAATAACTTAGCTATTCTCAGCAATACAATGATCCAAGACAATTCTGTAGGATTTATGACGAAAGGGTCCTGTCAATCTCCAGAGAAAGGACTGGTAGAACCTGAATGCAGATCAAAGAAACTTTTTCTTTACTTTATTTTTCTTGGGGTTTTTTTGTCAGTTTCTTCTTTAACAGAATGCCTTACATGGAAATGTGTTTTGCATAACTGCACATGTATAATCTATATCAAATTGCTTGCCTTCTCAATGTGGGGGAGGGGAGGGAGAGATAGAATATGAACCTCACAATTTGAGGTTCATTGAATCAAAATTGAAAAAAAAAGCTGGAGAAGGGTATTGGTGATATATGGTGAAGTCCTTTTCCCACTTCCCATAACTTCCACTTGGGGACTTCCATTCCCATTCTCTCTCTCCTCATGATTTTTCAGGGCATCTGGTAATACTCTCTATTTTCCCCTCCTACCTTAGAAAGGACTTGAGTTAAGTGTTTATTGGGGTGGGGGGGAAATACAATAGATTTAAGGTCCAAGGGCAGGAAAAGTTATTTACTTTGGAGGGGAGGGGGCATCAGAGGGAAATGGAGAGCAGTGTAAATACACGGAGTGGTAAAACAGTTGAATTAAGGTGTTACAGGTACAGTGCTTCTCAGATGGAAGGGAAAAGCTCTCCCACTAAAGGAACATAGCATCTTTTCTTTGTCAACTAATCCCATTTCAGGGCTCTAAGGAAATAGACCTTTTCCTCGTTCTCAATGTCCCTGAGAACAGGCATTTTTTCTGGCATATGCACAGAGTTCTTAAATATATGTGTTCCTAGAAATCATCAAAACTGAGCAAGAAAAACCTTAAGGTTTATGGGGAAAAGGAGATTGGGGTGATTGGGGTAACGCTCCAATAGGAGGATTACAGCTTTGGTGCAGCCTCATGGGAGGTGCCTTGGGGGACCACCACCCCTATATACACACACACACACACACACACACACACACACGCATGCACGCACGCATGCACAACCTCAGCTAGGATCACAGCTTTGGTGCAGCCTCATAGGAGGTATGGGTGACCCACCACAGGCCTTTTCCTACTGGGAGACATTAATTACATTGGAATATAGATTCCACCAAGAATTCCCCATTGCTAATCACCACCAGCCCCCTCCTCTCTTTTTCTTTTGCACAAATTCAGCATTTTTAAGAGTGGGCTGATTTGAACAAGCAAATGCGTTACCTGATAGCAATTCAGCTTTCTGAAAACAGGATTCATCAAAAGCTTTGAGCAATCAGAGGGAGGGGGGGAACTAATGACAATGACAGAAATTTGGATGTTAAGTGTCCTGGGTTCCCAGCTCCAATCTTGCCATTTCAGTCCTCTTACAGGTCTGTACTTTAGTCCCATTTCACACCCAGGGAAATGGAGAAAATACTACTCTCTTGATTCAAAATCGGAGAGGATTTTGCTAAATGTGTAGTTATTATTCTATTGGGTGATATGTGGGAGCAGAAAAAGAAATGGAATGGGGAATAGAAATTGAAAGGATGGGAGTAGAGGAACAAGTAATTGATAGAAATCCTCTCCTCATCTAGTTCCCCTTAACTCCCATGTTTCTGGTTAAGTTCCTATAATGTGCAATACTTTGCATCCATGTGGGCTGGAAATGTGGAGGAAAAGGGGAGGAATTTGGCCTCACGAATTTCTTTTCACACATTCTTAACAAGCAAACAAAAAAACACATTTCACTTTTCTGGACTGTGAAAAAGCCATGACATTATTCTTCCATTGGCAACTGAGTAACCATATGTTTATCAACCCCCTACCTTAATTCCTGGATTGAAGGAAAAAGAGAAAAAGATTGGGGATGTATTGGAAGATGAGATCATGAGCTCTTTGTTGTGATTTAGTCAATAATAGTCTTGTCTGATTCTCTGTTCTCTCTTTGGGGTTTTCTTGGTAAAGATCCTGGATTGGCTTTCCCTTTCCTTCATCAGCTCTTTTTGTAAACCTAGCTATCTTTGGTTTATTTATCTCCTTTTTGTTTCAGTTTCATTTCCCTTAACCAGCTAGGAGAGTAGAAACTAGGAAGTGGGGAAAGGAGCTCTGAGACTTTGAGGTTCTGCCCCTGTGGAAGCTGTTCAAGAGACTCCCCAGGACTTTGGCTAATTCACAAAATCTTCCCTTTCCACTTAGACTTGAAATCCTGTAGGGCCTGAAACAAAGACAAGAACACAGGGCTGAGGCTCAGGAGAAACCCTGTTCTAGTCATTGCCTTCCTTCAGTCTTGATCTTGGGGAACTTATTTCCCCAGTTCAGTTCAGTTCTATAAGCATTTATTAAGCACCTACTACTAAGCAAGACACAGTACTAGGGATCAAATCCTGAAGCCAGGAAAGCCAAAGATTAAAAATAAAAAAATAGTCCCTGCCCTAAAGGACTTTGCAACCTACTGGGGGATCAAATCCTGAAGCCTACAGGGATCAAATCCTGAAGCCAGGAAAGCCAAAGATTAAAAATAAAAAAATAGTCCCTGCCCTAAAGGACTTTGCAACCTACTGGGGCTGTTTCATTTGCTGTGAAATTAGAAGCCGAATAGGTTTCGTTTTCTAAGAAATTCAACCCAAATATTTAACCAAACTAAATATTTTTTAAACTCCTAATTTGTGCTAGACCCTAAACTACCGCTAGGCGCCGATGATAAAGACAAAAGAAAAAGAAAACTGTTTCTTGACCTTGACCTCAAATAGTTTACATTTTACAGGACAATACAACCCGGACAGGGACAGACCCGGATAGGGCCAAACCTGTGATTTCACCGGTATAGGGATTTTCCTGAAGAGGAAATTCCTCGCCAGGAAATTTCCTCTACCGATACAGGCTGGCATCGTACCTGCAACTTACAGTCTAGGAGAGCTTGTTTGGAGAAATAAATACAAAATGAGAGCTGGGGAGGCAGTCGGTCAAGAGGAAAGCCTCTTTCATACCGCTCCAACCCTCTGTTGCCTCTATGCGTCTGGAGGCCCCGGGAGCACAAAGAGCTTCAGGAAGATGCTATTCGTGCGCGTCTCCTCCATCTCATGCCCTCTGCCATCTTCACCGCCACCCCCACCCTGGCCAGTTCCCTCTCCCTCCCTCCCCGCCCCGCTAGCCTCCGCACACTCACCCCTGCTTCTTATACCGGCACCTATCCTGAACGAACAGTTTGCAAATGTGTAGCCGCTCGCAGCCGTCACATTCGTCCCTCAGGTAGTGGCCGCACAGGCGCAAGGGGCTCACGGCCACGGCCACGGCCACGGAGGGGTCCTCGTCCTCCACCAGCAAGAAGCGCTCGGGCCCGGCCTCGCGCAGGATCTGGCTCAGCTGCGCCTCGGACCAGCCGATCTTCTGGCTCAGCTGGCGGAGGTCGGAGGAGCCCGCCTTGTTCTCGCACAAGAGTTTGGTGAGGAAGCAGCTGACCCCCGGATCTCCCATGGTCCGCAGCCCGGCCCAGGAGCCCCGAACCGACCCGGAGCCGCAGCTGGAGGGGCAGCAGGAACCGCAGCCGGAGGGGCAGCAGGAACCGCAGCCGCAGCCGACTCCTCCCCTCCTCACAACTGAAAGGTAAAGCCCCAGTGCTAGGCGGACCGAGGGGAGGGGTGGGCCCTAGCTTGGGAAGGGGAGGGAAAGGGGGCTGCGGTCTCTCCGGACGAGGAGACCAGAGCCAATCGCGAAGCTGGACTGGTCATTCCTCCGAGCGGTCGCGGGCCAGGGCCGAGTCCTCGGCCCTTTCCTTGTTTCCCTTTTGGTGAAAAGGAAATTGCAACCCGTGAGCATTTCTTTCACCTCCCCGGGCTCCCCTCCACACCACCCGCACACACACACACACCCACACACGCACACACACACACACACAGCACACCACACCACACACCATCCACCACACACACACACACCACACCACACACACACACACGCACACACACACACGCACACACACCACCCACACACACACACACACACACACACACACACACACACACCACACACCCCCCACGCACACATCACACCACACACACACACACCACACACACACAAACACACACACAGCACACCACACCACACACCATCCACCACACACACACACCACACCACACACACACACGCACACACCACACACCACACACACACAAACACACACACCACACACCACACACCCCCCACGCACACATCACACCACACCACACACACACAAACACACATACACACACAACACAACACACCACACACACACCCCCACGCACACATCACACCACACACACACACCACACACCCCCCACGCACACACCACACCACACCACACACCATCCACCACACACACACACGCACACACACCACACATACACAAACACACATACACACACAGCACACCACACCACACACACACCACACCACACACACACACATACACACACCACACATACACACACCACACACACACACACACACACACACACTTGCCAGGATAAAGATACAACGGATTATTAAAAGTGGACGAATTCTTCTTACCGACGCTCTCTGCTCCACCCTACTCTCGGACGTGTGACAACCTCAGCTGTCTCACTGGGTGAGGAAGAGGATACTGGGCTATTTAGGAAACAAGCAGAACAACATCCGGAGAATACAGAAGGTTCCGAGGTATTTATGTGACAGAGAAAGCAGTGGTCCTGGGATGGCTTCTTTGTTCTCACTGTAGCTCATTCTCCAACCTAACTCGACTCTGATCATCTGGACGTTTTCCATGATTCCTCCAGTTGGTTATGACTTTTTTCTGCAAGAAATTTTACATTTTTTCTTGTAAATAATGCAACGCATTATTCTGTATTTTGTATTTACCATACTACCTATTTATATTACATATAATATAGTTGCTATATGTGTATTTTATATGTGTACGTGTATATGTACATACATACATAAAATCTATGATTGTGTCTTACTACTTCATTAGACTTGAAACCCAAGAGGTCAGGGATTCTAGAGGCATTAAATTTTCTTTACTTTCCTTCAGATTTAGCACAGTGCGGGGCACACAGTAGGCACTTAATAAATATTTGCTGCTGAATCAAATTGCAGCCACTTGCTGGATAGATACCAATTCCATAGGCATAGTATAGTAATAATGAGGAAAGAAATAATCTATCATTCAGCATTTATTAAACAATTACTCTGTTGAGTCACTATGCTAAGATTAGGGATGCAAAGACAAAAAGTAAAAGTCTCTGTCTTTATGGACCTTCGATTCTAATGGGGTAGCTACATGTATACAAATATATTTGTGAAATAAAATCTCAGCATTCATGACACAAGCCTGCCAGAAACAAATTTGTTAATTAACTTGTAAGCATGTCTTCTTAGAGAAAGTCAAAGGGATAGAGATTTGACTGCCTTTGAGAACAAAGGACTGGAGGTTAACTTATGGCTCTGTTGATTATTAGCTGTGTAACATTATACAAATAATTTTACTCTCTGGGTTTCAGTTTCCAAACCTCTAAAATGAGTGTTGTATTAGGTATTCTCTAAACTCCTTTCCAGAGCCAAATCATTTTACCTATTTGAATCCTAACATTTAAAAATTTCTTTCCCCCAACATTCCAGTCTACAGTTTTATAGTGTTCTAGATGAATGACAAAATTTCATAGTCAACATCAAAGAATAGTATGAAATTTAGGTACCAGTTTTGAATCATTAAATAGGAGAATCACCTATCCTGGACAGTCATTTCTGGATGCTGTTACACATGAATTGGGCTTTTTAAAAAAGTGCTAAAAATAGATATTCAAAAACTATGGAATATTTAATGAAGTATATTTTGTTATGACAGATAACATATAATAGCAAATTTTCATTTGAAAATCTTGACTCTTATGAAAGTGTAAATATAGGGTGATTTAAAGATGTGGCTTCAACATATTGATGGTGAATCAACTATCAAGAGGAAAATAGTATGGCAGAAATGAGGTTTGGGTTAACATATTATACAATATTCCACAATAAATTAAAAATGAGTATACTACTGAAATCTTAAAGATCATACCCTAAAAAATTAAGAGAAGTAAATCATATACCTTACCCAGCTATGAGTAGGAAATGAATTCTTCCTAACCAACTGTTCCTGCTTTCTCTGTTTGGCTCCATCCTCTGAAGACCAGGAAGCTCTCCTGCTCTGTGCTGGCTTCAGCCTCCCCCACAGGCTAAGAGAATGTCTGGTTAGCTCCATGCTTCTAGTAAACTGCCATGGCTGACTATGGATTGTAACTGCACACTTTGTTAAAATTGTTTGTGTCTTCTTTTACCTGTCTTGTCATTTTGTCTGTGTGTCTTTGTAAAATGTAAAATGTCTGTTATCGTGTAAAATGTAGAATTCAAAGATTTTAAAAGCCAGAAAAGCTTCTAAGGGGTACAGCCAAAGAGTTTAGAACAGAGGAGAAGATTAATGAGCTTTCATAATTGAAGCAATTGTCCCAGTAAGTAGGCCACACTCCCACTTTGGGTTTTCCAAAGGAGATTAGGTTATTTTAAAAAAAGAGAGATAAAGAAAAAAAAATATGCAAAATACTTTCAGTTTTGGCTGTGTTGGAATTTCAGATATAAAGGCTGATGATCAAAGTTTGTAGAACTGCTAAAAACATCTTGGTAGATTTTAGAGGACTGGAGTTTGAAGATTTATCATTTTTAATATTGCAGAAGAAAACTCGTGGGACCTTGGCGTGATTCCAGGAACTTACTCCCTTCTGAAATATCTAAGTAAGTTTTGGGATGCCACTCTGTAGAATTTGTTTTAAGGAAAAATAAAGATTAAATGTTATAAAAGTTAAAAGTAAATGGCACTATTAACAGCCTCATTGTTTTAGGGCAGTGAAAGAAAGCAGCTAGTTTAGAAGTAATCCCAGAGTGAAGAAAGAAAAAAATAGGTGAAAGGTTTGTACCTTATAGCCACCTCTTGTTGACCCTTCCTTGATCATCTCAGATCAGATTCCCAAATAAAGGTGCTGAAAAAATTGTTGGAAAAATGTGGGGAAATTTGAATTATGTTCTGGATGCAGAAACTTACTAGCTGTGTAATCTTAGGTAAATGATCATATCTCTGTTTGCCCCAGTTTCTTAATCTGTAAAGAGAAAAATAATAATGGTACTCACCTCCTAGAGTTGTTGGGAAGAGCAAAATAGTATAATGATTATAAGGTGCTTAACACAGTGACTAGCATATGCTAAGCACTATATTATTATCATCTATTTAATTGAATGTAATTGCTCCATACCTGATAACTCTAAAGTTGTTTTAAAATGCCGAAGGTAGTAAGATTAATGATTTTCATATGGGATAATTTGGAAATGCAAGTAATGTCATCTGAAGTTTTATTTCATGTTTTAGACACATGATATTGTTTATGTTATTATTGTATTTCTATATTCTCTCATATTGTGAAATTTGAGAGACCATTGTAACAGAAATGCTGTTAGGCAAAACTGCTTTTTAATCTGGATTCTGTTACACATGAATTGGGCTTTTAAAAAGAGGTACTAAAATAGATATTTGAAAACTATTAAACATTTAATGAGGTATATTTTGTTATGACAGATAATAAAATATAAAAGGAAATTGAAACTATGTAAGGTGGTTTAAAAATGTGGCTTCAGCATATTGATAATGAATCAATTATCAGGTATTTGTTGTATATCTGAATCCCCAGAATATGGGTAGTTTTAATTTATAAGTAAAGGTTAGTGAAATTTTGTTATTTAAGGTAAAAATTCTTGGGACTATAATTTACTATTACTCTCAGTTTTGATTACAGGGATAGTTATCTAAATTGTCATGAAGCCAATAGTAGAAAATAGCATGTGCTGCAGTCTGGGAACTGCTAAAGGTGGATGTCTGTACCTGGGAAAAGTTTTGGGGGATGACTTTGGCATGGCCCAAGAAAGGATCCTCCTCTCTCTATTTCTCCATCGTGCTATTTCCTTTCTGAAAAGGAAATTTCCCCACCTGGTTAATCCTGATCCTTACTTTTAATACCCTGTAACTACAGGATTGGATGTCAGATATGACTCAAGCCTGGAATCAAACATCGGGGAGTTTTTCTCCCTGTTATAACATATGACATTGTTATAACTATGTCCCTCTTTTTCCTTTTATAGGACATTTCTATAATCAGGAAGTTTTGTAAGTACAATACTGTTGAGGGCCAGGGTAGAGTGCTATTGACAAGATCAGGAAAGACCTTCGGGGAAACTGTTCTTGGAGACTGTGCTCATTATCATCCGGAATGGCTCTCCATGCCCCCCAGATGTTGCTGTCTCCATGAGACAAACATGGGAACTACAGAAAACAAGGGATATGTAAAATAGATGTCCTCTAGGCTAATAGCCTTTAAAGACAATAAGTCTGGCCAAATCACTGGGACAGGAGACGAGCAGAATGTCACATAGACTTGCAGATTCTGTCTATATAAACCCTAACCCTCAGATCAATAAATGGAACTGGTCTTATCTTTTCCCACCTCCCATGACTCTTTTCTTTCAACCACATCATCGAGCCATGTAGGGACGTGAGCTGTCCACTACACAATACTAAATCTTTTAAATAATAGATTGATACTGGGAACACCTCTGAGTTACCATAATAGGATGCAAGTATGAACATCTTACAATTTTAACCTGTATTTGTGGTCAAATTATAATGTAGGGATGGCATCTCTCTAAAGGGGAAATGATTAAACAAAGTAACAAGACAAAGATGTAATGTTAAAGTTTTCTAAATAAATGTAATAGCAAATTTTGAGAAAGTAATAAGACTATATGATTGGCTTCCAAATTAATCTGTCATGGAATTTTGGGGTTTAAGTATGTTTCAGTAATAATTTCTCAAAGTTGGATTAAGATTTTACATATAAATTATATGGATAATGGTAAAGAAAGTGAAATTATTTTCCCATAATTAAAGTATCTGTCCAATAGTTTTAAAAGGCCGAAGAGTTCATTTTATGGTTGGACCCTCATAAATTTTTAAAATATTTTTATATCAGGTACACAATTTAGGTCAGGAAAGAAACAACAAGTGATATGTAAACTGAAATTCTCTGAAGTTTCAAGATTGAAGAACCAAATTTAAGTGATTGTACTAAATTATATGAAGATGGAATTGTCTAGGAACCTCCAGATTGAAACCAGTAAAGCTGAGTCCCCATTACGGCTGTCCTAAGAATAAAACCTAGTGTCCAAGAAAAGATGTCTAGAGACAACATAACAATAGGAGACATCTGGGACTCAAAATGTGCTGATTAAATGGATATTGAGAATGGGTTACTAGGATACAAGATCTGATGTTAGCTAACATTGGTGATAATTGTTGTATTGCTTTGCATGGTTTATGTTTAAGTTTTTTTGGTTACATGTAAATCTCCCTTCTCAAAAGAGAGCCCACTGTGAGCCCTCTTAAGTAGTTTGATCTGTAATACAACATTAATGTGACCTGACTTAATGTAATTGGGCAATTATGGGAATTGTAAAAAAAACCTTATTGCATTGTTTGAAACTAGCCCTGTGTGTCTGGGAAACTGGACCATCTCTATGTCCTGTTTAGAGACCTTTAACCAAGGATGATGACCAGAAACTCAGATGTAAAGATTGATGCAGGGAGTTTTCTCACAATTGTACATCTCAAGCTAAGGGTCCCCCCTACTAGGTCCTTCTGACTACTCCCACAACTGTCAAAAGTGTAGACTCCTGGATCATCTGAAGAAAGCTCCTGTTCCTGAGGAAATGGCAGAATCCTCCAGGGCCCTCAAAGTTCATCTAGTACAGACCCAGAAGCAGCCAACATCCAGATGAGACAGCTCTTCCAAGATTCCAAATGAGGGCTGGATATACTGTCTTTTTTTTCCCCTCTTCCCTTTTGTTATGTGCCCAGCCACCAAGCCCTGATTCAAGCATGGGTTGACATTTTCTCCCTCTACATTTTTTACCTTCCTCTTTTTTATGCTTGTAAGCAAACAGTGGCTAGACAAGACCTATTTAACTCAACATCTTGTCCTGGCCCAGCTGGCCTCTCATGGCATCTTGGCTTATACCTGACTCACCTTTATTGGCCAGAAGGGTAGGGGTTCTTTTAGACCCCCTCCCTTTGTCCAAAAGCAGACATGTCCAGATATTTGAAGACACTCTGTTTTTCAGAGCTAAAGCTCGGCAAGAAAGTTGTGCCCTGAACTTTGTATAATAACAATCCTTTGCACTCACCTTCTGGAACTGATAATCCCTGAGCTCAGGCAAGCTCCAGCAGACAAGGATGGGAAGCCCTGCTATGAATGGATATTTTGTCTCTAGACAACCTTGCCTCACTGTTGCTGTTGTGTATCACTACACTATACCATTTGACTCTTTGTCCAACCACGAGTTCATAACTCAAGGTTCAACCACACTAAAGTAGCGCCCCGTCCAGGGTTGAAGCCCCTGGCATGTGTGTCTAATCTACCACCTTGCTAGCAAGCCATTTCCCTCACTTTGAAATTAAGCTTCTATCTGTTTCTTGACTCTCTTGTTTTAGCTTGCTGTATACACAGGTTAGAGGCCAGTTGGCCCCGTTGACACGAGTTGATGCAAAATGAAGTAATGACTGTAACAATCACAAAACAATAAAAATGAATATTTTAAAATGATAAAGGACAAACTCGGCCCCAGATGAGACCCAAGAGGAGACTCTTATCTGCTCCAGTGCTCCTTCTCAGATATGGGGAGTCATAGGTATGGAAAATATAATATCATATTATATATTATATTCATAATATTGAAATAATATTGCTGAAATCTTTTCTCTTCCGCCTCTTCCTTATTTTTTTTAATGATTCCCTAGGAAGGAAGAGGGGACATAAAGGAATCTAAGCAATATAAAAGTAAAAGATATAATAAAATCTATTTTTTGAAAAACAGAATTCTACAGGAAGGTACAAAAACCATTTCAATACCAGGTATATAAACAATTCAATTGAGGAAACAGTGGTAGTTTCTCATATTCTGACATACTCTGGTTATATATAGTTCCCTAGAAGAAACTAAGTGTTATAATGGATTTCTATATCATTTTTATCTAACTGTACCTGGAATCAGAAAGACCTGAGTTCAAATTTGACTTCAATCATTTAAAAGCTATGTGACCCTAGACAAGTCACTTAAATGGTATCAGTCTCAGTTTTCTAATCTATTAGATGGGGATAATAATAGCACCTACCTCTCAGGGTTGTTGAGAGGAAAAACTGAAAGAATACTTGTAAAGCACTTCAAAGATCTTGAAGTGCTATGTAAATGCTATCACTATTTTCAGTGACAACAAAATGTTGGAATGGATTGTTTCCATACATATTCTAGGTTCTCTTCCTTTTTTAAAAATTTTTTCTCTTTTCCTCCAAAATTTATTAATTTGTTTTCAATTTTCAGCATTCACTTCCATAAGTTTTAAATTTTCTCCCCTTCTTTCTCTCCTTCCTCCCTAAGATGGCATGCAGTCTTATATGGGCTCTACACATACATTCCCATTAAACACATTTTCACATTAGTCATGTTGCGTAGAAGAATTATAGCAAATGGGAGAAACCATGAGAAAAATGAAACAAAACACAACAAAAGAGAAAATAGTTTGCTTTATTCTGCATTCTGACTCCATAGTTCTTTCTCTGGATGTGGATGGCACCTTGCATCATGAGTTCTTTGGAAATGTTTTCAGGTCTTTGCATTGCTGAGAAGGGCCAAGTCCATCAATATCAGTCCTCTGGGTACTCTTTCTTATTGGAGGCTGGATATGCTCTAATTTTCCTTCAGTGAAAACTTCAACCAGAACTCAAGCTAGGAACATAATTTTGACTTTGATCTCAAATTCAGCACTTGTAGAAATAACTTAGGTACCTTGCCAAATAACATCCTTGGAAGGAACAGATGTCAAGAATGAGGATTTGAAAATTGTAGATTCCTGTAGACAAAGGAAAACCTAAGCCCTTCATGGACTTGGATACATGTGAATACAGTTATATTCAGATTTAGAATTACATTCCAATGACATCTCAGTATTCCAGAATGCTTAATATGGAAAATAGTTCTCTGATCAACTAACCTGAAAGAAACAATACATAAGCTCCAAAAGAGAAACCTCTCTGGGTTCTACAGAAGAAGGAATCTTTTGGAGTGGAGTGGCTTTTAGAGTTTCTGTTATGCTGTGATATTTGGATAGACCTACTGCTGACCATAAGTACTAAATTCATAGTTAGGAAAACCTGAGTTCAGATCCAAACTCTGTCACTCACTGGTTAAATTATTTAAACTCTGATTCTTAGGTAACTCTCTGAGACTGATCTACAAAAAGCAGGCTAAGTGGTAAAAATTAACTTGACTTGGCAACAAATCGGAAATGAGGAGTGAGAAAATGAGGAATCTAGGATAGTACCCAGGTTGTGAACCCTACTGAGTAGGACAAGTTTCCCACCCCTGGATGAGGAGAATGGTGGAATATGGAAATTCAGAAGAGGGAAGAGCTTACAAGGATGGATAAGTTCAATATTGGACATACTGAATTTAAGGGACATCCAATTGAAGATACCCAGTAGGAACTTGGAGATATAAGGCCAAAGGTCAGGAGAGAAGTTAGGGCTAGACAACTAAGTCTGATTAGCATCGTCATAGAAATGATAGCTGAATCCATAGGAGCTGATCAGATCACCAAATGAAATACTATGGAGGAAGAGTTAAAAAAGGCAAAAATAAAAACTCTAGAGGAAAGAAAAAAGCAGTGTGTGATCAGCCATGTCAAAAGTTATGTGTGTGTGTGTGTGTGAGTGTGTGTGTGTTTGTCCTTCATTGATGAAGAAGACCATGCCATCACAGAAATAATGACATAACTTGCACTTGACTGACTTGCACTTGACTTTGTTTTGAGTGAGGGAAGGTTGTACAGATCACTAGTCTCATTTCTCCTCCAGAGCCATCTGAATTCAGTGACCAAGTATTGATCAGGATGACTGGAGATGACCCAGGATGAGGCAATTGGGATTAAGTGACTTGCCCAAGGTCACACAGCTAGTGAGTGTCAAGTGTCTGAGGTGAGATTTTGAACTCAAGTCCTCCTGACTCCTGCACTGGTATTCTATCCACTGCACCACCTAGTTGCCCTGTCAAAAGTTTTATGGAGATCAAGAAGGATGAAGATTAAGAAAAAGCTATTAGATTTAGCAATTAAGAGATTTTTGAGAGATAATCAGGAAAACTGCATTTTACTAAAAGATATTATAGACAATAAAGTAATATTTTTAAAAAATTGCAGCAAGTTTCTCTAAGGGCTTCATTTCTCAAGTATATAGAAAACTGAGTCAAATTTATAAAAATAAGAGCCATTCCCCAATTAATAAATGGTCAGATGATAAGAATAGGCAGTTTTCAGAAAAAGAAAACAAAGCTATCTAGTCACATTAAAAAATGCTCTAAATCAATATTAATTTTGTTCAGTCATTTTCAGTCTTCATGACCCCATTTAGGGTTTTCTTGGAAGAATGGTTTGCCATTTTCTTCTCCAACTCATTTTACAGATGAGGAAACTGAGGCAAATGAGGTTGTTACTTCCCTGGAGTCACAAAGCTATTAAACATCTGAGGTAAGATTTCAACTCAGGTAGATGAGTCTTCCTGACTCCTAGCCTGGCACTTTATTCACTATACCAGCTAGCTGCCCCATCTTTGGTAGAGAAAAACAAATTAAACACTCTGGGGCACCACCTCACATTTATCAGGAATGACAAATGCTAGAGAGGATAAGGGAAAAAATAAATACACTAATGAACTACTGGCTCAACCATTATGGAAAACAATCTAGAACTATGTTCAAATGGGTATAAAACTGTGCAAACCCTTTGATCTGGCAATACCACTACTAGGTCTGTATCCCAAAGAGATCAGAGAAAAAGGAAAAGAATCTTTATATACAAAAATATTTATAGAAGTTATTTTTGTGGTAGCAAAGAATTGAAAATAGAAAGGATGCTCATCAACTGGGGAATGACTGAACAAGTTGTAGCATATGATTGTGATGCAGCACTGTTGTGCTATAAGAAATGATGAGGGGCAGGGTGATTTCAGAAAAAAAACAACATGACAAGACATGTATGAACTTGATGCAAGTGAAGTGATGGGAACCGAGAGATCATTGTGCACAATTCCTAGGCATTTCCAAAGGTTACATGATGAAAAAAGACTATTCACCTTCAGAGAGAGAACTGATGCACTGAGTACAAAGTGAAATACAATTTTCTTGCTTTCTTGACTTTTTTTTGCAATATGGCTAATATGGAAATGTTTTTCATGATTTCATATGTATAATTAACATTATATTGTTTGTCTTCTCAATGGGTGGGGGAGGGATGAAGGGAAAAAGAGAATCTGGAATTCAAAATTTCAAAAGAAAAAATGTTAAAATAAATAATCTTTTAAAAAGAGAAATCAATAACTTTGTAGAGAGGAGTTTTATTTGAATGATGAGATCAGAAGCTAGATTGCAAAGAGTTAAGAAAAGAGTAAGAGGCAAGGAAATGGAGGTACCTATTATAGACAGCCTTCTCAAAGAATTTAACCACAAAAGGGAGAAGAGATGTAGGATGACTAAAACTGCCAGGGATGGAAGGATCAAGTGAGAGTTTTTTCAGTATGGAGGAGACATGCCTACATTTGTTGGCAATTTTTTTTTTTAACTGTACTGGTCAGTTTTAGTCATTTTTTCTCTTTTTATTTTCTTTTGAAATATTTTTGTTATAGGAATGGCTTTCTGGGAGGAGGGAAGGAGAGAAGGAATATGGGGAAATTTTGGTGATATAAAAACAAAAGATATCAATAAAATTTTATTTTAAAAAATTAATGTTTCTACACTTATATCTTCTCTACACTCAATCTTTCATTCACTAGACATATCTACTTCCATGCTTTTCTCCCCTCTCAAACTCTGAGTTACTAAAACATAAATATAAGGATTTATTTTCTCTCTCTTCCACCTTCTTCTCTCCTTTCTATTCCCTTTGAGAAAGAAAAATACAAAAACAAAATGTTTGAAATAAATATACCTAGTCAAGCAAAACAAATGCCAATACTGGCAATACCTAAAAATATACATCTCATTCTGCATTTTGAATCTATCACCTCTCTTTCAGACAGGGCGTACAGCTGCTTAATCATCAGTTGTCTAGAATATCAACTGGTTGTGGTATGGATGACAATTCTTAAACCTTTCATGATTTTTCATTTTTACAATGCTGTTGTTATTGTAGAAGTCGTTCTTCTAGTCCTGTTCATTTAAATACTATTCCTAGAAGTCTTCATAGGTTTCTCTGAAACTGCTCCTTACATGATTTGTTTTGGCATGATAGTATTCAATTATATTCATATATCTTATTTTGTTAAACCATCTCTCAATTTAGGAGCA
Organism: Bettongia penicillata ogilbyi; assembly: GCA_023548195.1. NCBI lineage: Eukaryota > Metazoa > Chordata > Mammalia > Diprotodontia > Potoroidae > Bettongia > Bettongia penicillata. The sequence continues at coordinate 2,946,080 of JAJHZJ010000229.1, forward strand.
TTTTCCAGAGACAATACTGGAATGGGTAGTTTAAGAGGTCATGCACAGTTTTGTGACTTTGGGGGTATAGTGGCAAATTGCTTTCTAGCACTCTCACTTTCAATACCTTTCTTATCACCTACAATCAGGTGCCTGTAAGTAAGGAGAATTTTGTTATTCTTTTTAGATTATATTTCCCAGGATCATGGTTTGTAAATATCTTCAACATGCTAGGACAATAAAATATGAGGATTACATAACATAATATTTACTACACTTGCACTGACTGATGATATTGCTAATGTTAACCTGTAAGCTTAATGTTGGTAAGATGCCTTCTTTGTCTGTTGCCCTGTAAATCAACTGGGCACTGGTCAGTAAGTGGGGATTTGGGTAATGCATAGAGGAATGCATGTACCTGCCTCAACTGGCCCCCATTAAGGCTTATGAGACCTATGGGACTTGTAACTTCTACAGTATTCTCTGCCGACCATATGAGAAGAGTTGTAGGGAAGCTGTAGGAGTTGGTGGTCCCATTTTCAGCAGCTCCCTCTTGAGATGACTACATTAGAAAAATGTAAGCTAGCTTAATTAACTCCTTATTGTGTTTCCATTCCTGTCTTCCTGGATCAAGAGTGAACTTATGCTAGAACACCTGTTTGCAGTCCTGTGTTACCTGTGTGTTTACCTGTGAAAGAGTGCCAAAATAGAACTTCTTTATTCTCCTCAATATCACCTGAATCTAATTCCTCCCTTTCTACATTCCACCAACACATATACAGTCTCTGGTAGTCCCTTTCATCCTGGTTCTCCAACTTCCAGTATCCATTTTCTCCAAAACATTGTATAAATCCATGTCCTCCGAGACTGCAAGTGATAAGTAGAAGCGTCATAGAAGGAAGGGACTGGAGGTTAGAAGAGGGATAGGCAAGTCAAAGACCTGGACTGAACAATAGTCGGGGGGCTGTCATAGACCTGAGGAGTTTACCTCCAAGCTGATGGTCAAGAGTCAGAAAGCATCTAAGAAGACAGAAGTTAGGGTGTAGAGAGGAACAAAGTAGTGAAGAGACTAGGACAAGGGACAAGCAATCAGGATGATGGAAGACATTAAATATTATCATTTATGCCTTTTACATTTTTTTTATTTTTCAAAACAACTATTGGAGACAATAAAAACAAAACTTGTTATTGGGAAAACATTTAGTATAATAAAATGTCATGGTAACTTTAAAGAATACTTAATGGAAAATTTATTTTAAAGCTATGGGATCATAGGTTTAAAGCTGAACGAGACCCGAAGTCTTCTAATCCATCCAATTCATTTTACAGATGAGGAAACTTTCCCATGAGGCTGCACTCCTCAAGACTTCTCCATTATGCTCTTGGAAGATCACATCAGTTCTCTACTTCATACTTTGGAAGTACCCTTTGCCCCTGAAGGTCCTCCCTCTGATTGGAGGGCTTCTTCCAGAACTTCAATTTAAGGAAGTCACCAAGGACAGTCATCTTGCCATTTTCCGTCAGGCAGAACTTCTCTGTATTTTTTCTATCATGCCCCACACTAGTCACCTTTCCCCCTTTCCTCTTCCTCTTGCCCTTTTCAGCTTCCTATTATGGCTCATCTTGCCCATTAGAAAGAGCTCCTTTAGAGCAGTCTATTTTTTTTCTTTTGTTTATACAGTCGATCTTCAACATTCCTGCATTTAACTTTTAGGACTTCAAGCATGGGTTTGATTTTATCAGAAACCTCATTTTCACTTTGCATTGGTGAACTCATACAGATAACTGCAGTAGAGAAAAATGAGAGGCGCAATACACCCAAGTTTGTGGATTGTCTGGTATTTTACCTGCTAGAAACTTCGCTGGTCCCGTTCACCCTACTGTTGTAAAGAGCTCCCTGTGCATTCATCGCATATTTTCATTGTCAGCCTTTAAAACTCAAATTTTATGTTCCAAGAATGCCTCCAAAGCATAGTACAAGTCCTCTGTCCTATAAGCCCAGGTGTGCAAAGACAATAATATGGCTTAGTGAGGAAATAAAGGTGTTAGATAAATTTTGTGCAAAAATATCTGTAGCTGCTATTTACCATGAGTTTGGAGTTAATGAATCCATTGATTATATTTGCAAAAAGGAGAAAAGTGTTCATAAAAGTGTTCCTGAATCTGCTCCAGAAAGTGCTAAAGTAACCTCTCAAGTTCAGGATGAGGGAATTGAAAAAACAGAAAAGAGGCTAAGTCTATGGGCAAATGAGAAGGTGGAAGAATGAAAAAGTGTGGTTAATACGGCAACCATCCACTTGAAGACCCAACAGATTTATAAGCACATAAGGAGGGGCCAAGAAAATGTGAAGCCTTTTGTAACTAGCCAAAGGTGGGTTTATTGTTTTAAGTTACAATATGGTTTTAAAAAATGTGAAACTCTGGTGAAATTGGTTCTGCTGATGCTATGGCTGCTGCCAAGTTTCAGTACATGTTGAACAGGTTGATTTAAAAAAAAAGTTACCTATTAGAACAAGTGTTTAATGCCAACAGAGACTGGTCTATATATGAAATCAGTAGGAAAGCACACATATAAAACAAAAGCCATCTCCAGACCCCTGGGTTCAAGACTTTTAAGGAGCATTAGACTCTATTGTTGTGTGCCAATGCCAGTGGCGACTTAAATTGTAAGCCACTGATGATCTACCAAGCCCCAGATCCCAGAGTTTTGAATGGGAAAACAAAACCAGAATGCCAGGACATTGGTGCTGGAATAAAAAAGCATGGATAAATGCAGAGATCTTCTGGGATTGGTTCAACTGTTTTATTCTGGAGGTAGAATGATATCTGCAGGGAAAGAACCTTGACTTCAGGGTTCTTTTAATACTTGACAATGAACCAGTTCATATTCATGAACAGCTAGAAAATGCCCACAAAAATGTAGAAACTATTTTTATGCCACATAACACCACATCTTTGATCCAGCCTATGGATCAGGAAATCATAAAAGCCTTCAAGTTCCATTATACCAGAGAAATCTACCAGAATGCCTGTGACTACTTGGAAGTGAACCTAGAAACCACCATGATGGATTTCTGGAAATCTGTCTCTGTGCTTTCAAGTCAATTACTATCTATATTAATGTAGCCTGGAGCAATGTTTCACAGACTGCCTTGAACAACTGCTGGAAAAAAAATGTGGCCTGCTTGATTCCAGGAATTTGAAGGTTTTAGAGGTGTTGATAAAGCAGTGAAGCAGAATGTTAAAGCAATCATGCATCTAGCACAGGTGAAGGGTTTGAAGATATGGGAGAAGAAGATGTCTCTCATATCCTGCACAAGCAATCAGGAGCTGATGAACAAGGAATTAGATGCAATGACTCAGGAAGATCTTCAGGGCAGCAAAGATGATGATGATGAACAAACTCCTGAGATTGTCCCACTTACAGTTTCCAAGCTTGAAGGGTAGCTTGGCATAATCGACTGCATTTGTATTCTTAGCACCTAGCATGGTGTCTGGTACATAGTAAGTGTCTAATTAAAGCTTGGGATTGACTTGGGATTAATGCTTGCTGACTGACTTACTTTTCCAGGTAAGTCTAGAGATGCTAACTGCATTGTCAAAGATCACCAAATTAGTGGGTAGAAGAGTGCAGATTTGAACTTAAGTCCTCTGATTCCAAATCCAGCATGTCGTCCACCACGACATGTTGTCTCCCCATTAGGAACTCAAGCTGATTTCTCCTTGGCCCTCACATTTATTTTGAAGAAATATGTACTCAGTCTAGGGATAAAAGATTATTTAGCTTCTAACAAATCTTCTAATTAAAAAAAAAAACAGAAACACAATAAAGTTTAAATTTTGTTTTAACCATTTTCTCTAAGAAAATTTTTAAAAAAATCTCAAGTTTTTTATGGGCAGAAACATCATCTTATACTTTCATGCCTCCCACAGTATTAAGATCAATACATACTTTTGCGTGTATGGATTTGGGAGTGTGTATGCATTTCTGGGCCCGTGTGTATACATATTAGGAGGGAGGTAGAAGATAGAGTGCCTGGAGTCAGGAAGATTTATCTTCCTGCATTCATTCAGGCCTCAGACACTTACTAGCTGTATGACATGGACAAGTTACTTAACTCTCTCTGCCTCTATTTTCTCATCTATAAAATGAGCTGGAGAAGGAAATGGCAAGCCATTCCAGTATCTTTGCCAAGAAAACCCCAAATGGAGTCACAAAGAGTCAGACACGACTAAATAACAAACATGATGGTCAGGCCTTTATCCTAATCAAATGATAGTTTTGGATATCATATTTTAGGTATGACATTGAGGCAATATGTACTTAGGTGCTTACTAATTGTTTGATTTAATTGAGTCGACTAGAATGATTAGGAACATCAACATAATGCTATATGAGGATCAGCTGAAGGAGCTAGGGATGTCTAGCCTGCAAAAGAAAACGCAAGAAACATAATGAATACAACTATTTGAAGGGCTGTCATATGGAAGAAGGGTTAGCTTTGTGGAAGTTTTTAGAGGTATATTTGGGGTCCACATAACAGGAAAATTATTAATTATTAAAGCCTTCCAGAACTAGTATGGACTACCTTGACCAAAGTTGGGTTGCTCCTCCCCAGAGGTGTTCAGACAATAGCTGGATTGTCCATAATTTGTCCACTATATTGCAGGGGACATTTTGTTCAAGTACAGCTTAGACTACATGGCTTCTGGGATCCATTCCCTCTCTGATATCCAGGACTTTATATCTCCTGACTATCAAGAAAGTCTTTGGAAAATACCTTCAGCAAGGTACTGAACTGTAACAATTATGAAATGGAAGTAATTTAATTAATGGTAAAGTGTCTGTCGTGAAGAAATGCTAGTAGTGGCATATGCATTTTTGGTGACTGATAAATAATGTCAAAAATGAAAAATTCAAAGCAAAAGATTATTCAATGTTTATCCAAAACTGCTATGGAGAGAATAATTCTGGATGACTAGTTTTTCAACAGAAATATTCCTGTATAAAGGGGTGACAGATCAATCAGGTCATGTTAGATAGATCTGAATTTTGATAGAGGCAATGTGTCATAATGGATAGGACCTTGGATTTGAAGTCAAAAAGACTTTAGTTTAAATAGTGTGTCAGATACTTATTAGCTGTATGAACTTAGATAATGATTTAACCTCTTTGTGCCTCAGTTTCCTCATCTGTAAAATGAGCTGGAGAAGGAAATGGCAAACCTCTCTGGTGTCTTTGCTAAGAAGATCACAAGTGGGGTCATGAAGGATCAGACATGACTGAATAACAACATAGTGGCTTATTAGTCAGTTTTCTATGAGTTTGGTTTGTGATTCGAATCCCTATTGATTGATTACAACTGGTAAACTGTTTCTGAGCCTCCAAAGTATATCAGCAGGGACCCCAACATACACAGAAGGGCCTGCTGTACAGGTTCTTAGATCTGCTTTTCTAAAAGGAAAGCAACTTTCGAGGGGTCAACAATCACTTTAATCAAGCACTTATATGTCATTCATTTAATTCAGGGGGTAAGTCAGCACCCTGAACTTCAGAGAAAATACAACCAAAGAAATAAAGATCAACAGACAGGGCTTCCAACTATCTGACCATAAGCAATATGTACATCACAGATCAGCAGACAGATCCAACTGTCTGACCATTACATATATACATAGTTACCAGAGAGAGAAGCACCAACATCTGGGTTTTCAAAGTCAGGGGGCTCCTTAGTGGCTACCCAGAGTCTCGACTGGCCAAACACACACTTCCAATGAGTAAGCCCTGAAACAAAACCACCCCTCACAGTATATATACACTTTTCAGAGCCAGAGTGCATCACAGCACTTGAGAACCAGTGTCTCATTAGAAATTAACAAATGGTGTGGGCCTTCCTATGAAATAAATCTCCCCTAATCAAACTTTCCTTAATGGGCAGGTACATTAATGGGTGGGGAAGATCTTTAACTCTCATAATTAACATTCCACAAAACTAAAGAACCAAATCCAGGAATGTGCAGACCCCATCAAAGTACAGTCAATCATACCATAAAGTCTAGTCTGGAACCTTCTCTTCTAAGCACCCTAATTAGCACACAGATGCCCACTTCGGTGCAACCACACACTACAAATATTCAATGGACCTACCATTTCTTCTTTTTATGGCTAATGCTCTTCTGACTCATTTTAGTTATATAAATATTTTAGTAATAATAACTAACATTTATATAGAGCTTATGATGCCAGGCCCTGTGCTAAGTGCTTTACAATTATTATCTCATTTGATTATAACAGTTCTGGGAGACAGGCACTACTATTATCGAAGGGGAACCCGAGGCAAATAGAGGTTTAAATGACTCATCCAGCATCACAAAGACAGTAAGTGCCTAAGGCTGGATATAAACTCAGGTCTTCCTGATTCCAGGCCCACTGCTCTATCCACTATCATGCCTAGCAATGTAACAATTGTCATTTCTGTGTTTTGGTCTTAAGGCTGATTTTTAACATAAAGAGACAAAGGAACATTTTATTTTTAAATTTCATTTTTATTTGTTCTTATATCACCTTAGTTTCTGAACACATTCCTCCTCCTCCATCCTCTACCTTATATGACCTGACCTTTATATACCAATGTTTATAAAATAAAGAGAAAAAAAGGTGAGCAAAATTAATCAACATGTTAACTACAACATAATATGCAATATTCCACACCCATAGTTTTACAATCTCTGCAAAGAGAGAAGGGAGGTAAATTTTCTTAATTCTTCCCTAGACCCAAGTTTGACTATTATAATTACAGAGTATCCAGAGTATTCACCCTTTTTTATTGTTCTAGTTATACTTCATCACCATTGTGTGTGTTTTCCTGGCTCATCTTAAGTCATTCTGTATCACTTGCTGTGTCTTCCCATGTTTCTTTGAATTCTTCCTACTCTTCATTTCTTAAAACAGTAATACTTCTTTACATTGTTGCATTCATGCATCACAATTTGTTAAGTCATTCACTAGTTGATGGGTACTTGTTCTGTTTTAGTTCATTGCTACCATAAAAGTGCTGGGCAATATTTTAGATGACAACCACATACTCCTGGAAGAGAGGCACCACAACACAGCAGACAGAAAGCTGGACCTGGGGGTCAGGTCCTATGAACCTATAAACCTAGGTTCATAGCCTGCCTTTGGCATTTATCAATAGTCAGGTCACTTGTCCTCAGCCTCAGTTTGTAAAATATCTCCAGTACCTACCTTACAGGTTGTTGCAAGGTTCAAAAGAGATAATATATGTAATTAACTGCAAATATAAAATCCATTTATTATTATGGCTGTGGTTGTTGCTATGCAGCACTATGACTGGGAATCATTTTTTATAATTTTTCTTTAAATCTTATTTTTTGTAATGTCCTTTAAATTTTTATCACCTTAATTTCTAAATATATGCTTCTCTCTTGTAACAAAGATTTTTAAAATGAAAGAAGAAAACAAGCATCTCAGCAAAAACAATCAACATATTAACTATATCTAATAGGATATGCGATAATCTACATCCATAATCCCTCACTTGTTCAAAGTGAGGAGGGAGTTGCATTTTATTAATTCTTCTACAGAACTAAGTTTGGTCATTATAATTACACACCATTCAGTTTCCTTTTTTTGTTCCTCCTTCTTACATTATTGTACTCATCATTGTGTTTGTGTTTCACTGGCTCTGCTTGCTTTACTCTGCTCATGCAAGTCTTCTAATACTTCTTGGAATTCTTCATTTGTCATTTCTTATGAGTGCAGTAATATTTCATTAATTTTGTCTAGTAACTGGCAACCTCAATCACCTCCCTCCCCATTCTGCAACTTCTCCCTAACTACTGGTTCTTCCCTACAGCCTTTAAACTGTAAAATCTCCCCCATCGGCAAACCTTTACTAGATCCCTACCATCCCTTCAAGTTCTCATACTATTCTTCTCAACCAAACTCCTAGTTTTGTAGCTATGTCCTCTGCTCTTTTCACTTCTTAATTCTTTGCTATATACTGACCTCATCACTCACTGCAACTGCTTTCTACAAGTTATCAGCAATCTCTTAATTGAAAAAGTAGAATGGTCTTTCTCACACCTCATCCTTCTTAATGTAATCCATTTGAGACTATCACACCCTTTCCTTTCTATTGTTTTTTTAATTGGTGATGCTAGTTCTCCTCACTATGTGATTGCTCCTTCTCAATCTCCTTTGCTGGAACAAAGCCCCAACCTGTGGTGTTCCTCATGGCTCTGTCCTGGACTCTCATCAGCTTTCATAGTTTTAATTATAATCTCTCTGAGGTGATGGATCTATATATTCCACACACAAACATCTTTACACTCAAAGGGTCTTCTATCGTCAAGTATCTACTAGATATTTTTAACTGAATGTTTTTAACAGAATGTTATATAACATGTACAAAACAGAACTCTTTATCTTTCCCCCAAAATACTTCTCTTCCAAATTTCCCTAGTTTTGTCAAAGATACAAACATTTCTCTAGTCTCACAGGTTTATAACTGAGGAAATTTTCTCAACTCTTCATTCTCCTACATCTCTCACAATAGTTTCTAAGTCTTGTTGCTTCTACCTCCACATTTTCCCCATCAGAATCCTTTTCTCTACTCACCCAGCTACTATCTTAGTTCAGGACTTCATTACTTCTCATCTACATTACTTCAAAAACATCCTAGAAATTTTCCCTGCTTCATCTCTCCCTACTCTATCACATCCTTCACCAGTTGCCATAATGACTTTCACGTACAGATCTAACCACAGAACTAACTCCCTTTACTCAAAAAATTCAAATGGCTCCCTAGCAGAATAAATTTAAATTCTTCTGTTAGGCATTTTAAGACCTTTGTAACCTGGACCTAACCTACCTTTTCGGCCTCATTGTACATGACTCCCAGCACCCTGTAACCCAGCTAAACTAGCCTTCACTCTCTTCATCACACATGACACTCCATCTTCTTTCTCCATTTCCTTTGTACTGGCTATTCAACAGAACTGAAATGCACCCCCTCCTCACTTCTGTCTCCTAATGTCCCACTCTTCTTTCAAAACTCAGTTTAAGCATCTTCTACATGAAGACTTTCTTGATCTCCACTGCTAGTGCCATCTTCCCCTATTTTATATTTAAGTATTTTGCATTTATTCTAAGAATCAGGACTGTTTCATTCTTGTATTTCTATTCCTGGTGCCTAGGACAGTGTCTGGGAATATAGTAGATGCTTAATAGGTGCGTATTGATTACAATGCATTCATACACCATTTATTTAGTGATTTCCCAACATGTTATTTCCAATTACTTGCTACCACAGTGTTGCTAAGGATATTTTCATGTATACACAGTCTTCCTTTTTATTTTTAACTTATTTTGGGAAGTTATCAAACAGCGATTTCTAGGTCAAGGCAATGAATTGACTTCTTTTAGTGCTATTTCGTAATTGTTTTCCAGAATGACCGGACCAAATCACAACACCAGCAAACATTACATTACAGTGCCTGGGTTTCCACCATCTCTCCAACAGAGAGTACTCCCCTCTTTTGTCATCTTTGCCAATTTGCTGGTGGTGAGGTGACACCTCAGTATTATTTTTATGTGTATTTTTTTTTTAGTGATTTGAAACAATCTTTCCTATGGTTATTAGTTTCCAATTCTTCTTACCATTTCTTATCTTTTGAACACTTCTTCATTGGCTTTTTGTTTTCTATATCTGTAAATCACTATACATCTTGTGTAGTGGACCCATACTTAAAAATATTCCCCCCAGAGAATACTTTTTCTTTTTATTCTAAATGCATTTTGTTTTCATACAAAAGATTTTTAGTTTTATGAAAAAAAGATCAACTATTTTACCTTTGGTGATCAACTCGATCTCTTGGGTTGGTTAAGAATTTTCTCCCTTCAGTATAATTTTGAATTTTTTTTGGTATGGTATGTAACATGTTGACTACATCAATATTATTTAAAATGGTCTTTCAATACTTACGCTGTTTTTTTAAACATTGATGGGTACTGTATTTACTCAAAATCTTTTTAATAATAATGAAACTAATAGCTATTATTTATATATAGTACCTACTATGCCCAAAAAGGCACTACATTAAACACTTTACAAATATTATCTCATTTGATCATCTCAGAACCTATGGAAGACAGGTGCTATTTTATAGTTTAGGAAACTGAAGCAGAGATTAAGTGACTTGTCCTGGATAATGCAGCAAGTAGATGTCTGAAGTTGGATTTGAACTGTATTTATTGACAACTGTTGTTTAGTTTTTAATATGAGAATGCTAATTGGTTTCCTAATTTTAGACCATCCTTATATCTCTGGCATAAATCCAACTTGATCATAATGACATTTTTTTAATATTTTGCTATATAGTCTTTTTTGCTAGGATTTTATTTAAAAATTTTGCATAGAGAAAAATGTTATCCATATCCAAAGGAAGAACTGATGGAGTCCGAATGCAGATCAAAGCATACTATTTTTTATTTTATTTTTTGTTTTTTTCTTTTAAAACACAATCAATATGGAAACGCTTTTCATGATTGCACATGTATAACCTGTATCAAATCGCCAACCGTCTCAGGAGGTAAGGGAAGGAAAGAATTTGGAACTCAAAATTAAAAAAAAAATGTTAAAAATTATTTTTACATGCAATTGGGAAAAATATTTTTTAAAAAAATTTACATTTATATAAATTAGTGATATTACTCAATACTTCTTTTTCTTTGCTTTATCCGTCTGTAGTTTAGGTATTAGAATTATATTTGTCTAATAAAAAGTTTGGAAAATGTTTTTTTCTTAACTTTTGATAACAATTTGTGTAGCTTAGCTAAAACTATGTTTTAGATTCTTACAGGTCCAATTCCCTCTTGAAAATGTTTATTGATGATTTTTGCTTTTTCCTATTTGCCTCCTACTCCCATCCCTTATTGAATCCTTTATTCCTGTCTTTTTAAAACGTCATACTCAAGCGCAAGAGCCACTCACAAGCCCAATCTCATTACTAATCAGGATGGAAACTTCCATTTCTGACCTCAGTTGGTTCACCCCTCCTTAGGCAACTTAATGGCCCCTGCCCTCCACTCCCAGGGGCTCACCAATTTAATGCCAAACTCAGTGTAAATATCTAACTATGCTCCAGTTTTAGCCCCACTGGTAGCTAGGATTATGGAAGTGTACCACCATGCTTGGTTGCAATCTCTTAAGTCATATCCTTTTGCTCTTCCCTTTTCCAAGAAGTTTTCCCTTGGTTTCATCTTCATTATTTATCTTCCTTTCCAATGTTTTCTGAATTTTATATTCTGATTCACAGGTTTAAAACTTTAAACTTTTGCAGCTGGAATAATCCAAGGGAGCAGTGGTACCATCAGGTACAACTGAATAAAAATAAAGAGGTGGTAAAAGCATAAGGAAAGAGAAGAAAATTTTGAAAAACCGTTCGTACATATTTCATCTGTTGTGTAACAGAGTTAAAATTTTAGTGATTATATTCTTTTCTAAATAAACAAACAAAATGCAAGTTATAAATGATCAGTGGTCAAGTCCACCAACAGATCTTAACAAGCAAGTGTTGGCAGGCAAGCGTGCCATGCATTGTCGAGAAGCGTGTAATGAGTTGTTTACAATACGATACCATATGGTTACATGATGCAATACTGCATCACCAAAATTTCAATGCAGGAAAAAACCTACAAATCTACAATAAATTATTAAATTTGATTTTTTTAAAATTAAATTAAATTTGTTTTTTTACTGAGTATTCTAGGGACCTTCTATAAGGGCCTTTTGACAAAGATCGTTTGATAGATAAACCCATTACATGGGTGCTGTAGTCAATGGCACAATGCTGGAGTGCCATCCGGAACCAGGTAGACTTCCTTCCAGAGCTCATCTGATATCATCATGTCAGGGAATACTAAAGGCTTACCAGTGAAAAGTGGTTAGGGATATAGGGCTTTGCCAGTTTTATTGATGTATGATGTAATACTTCTACATAGCTCAGAAATTTTGCTGTGGACTCTAGCTTGATAGAGCCTTGCCTTATTGATCCTGGGGAACTCTGGGGCCATGGAGAATGCTGTTGATGGGCGATATGAAGGTTTTTAGATATATAGGTTTAGGCGGAATATCAGATGGCAGGGCACCAGAGTTCTCAATATCCATAATAGGATCAGTATCCTCCTCGCGAGCACAATCTGTGAGATCTGTTTGGTCTTCCAGAATACCTGTTAATTGAGAGGGCTCTTCTCTGAAGTAATCACTGAGTTCAGTCGCGCTAAAAAGTGTTCCTTCTTCTTCGCCTCCTGCCACTTGGAGGGTGCAATAACTTTTCAGGGATAGACATGTTAATAATTGGAAATTTGTGGATGGTGACTTGAATGATGTCACCAAGGAAGTAGATGTATTGATACTTGCAGATCTAATCAATTGGACTTCTAGGTTAGGGCATCGATGTCTTGTTGAATTAAAAATGGACTTTTTTCATGTTTTCCTGTCAATTTGGGGGCCAATTGTAAGTTTTATCAAATAGATCCAATTAATTTACTCCAGCAAGATCCAAAAGTCTGGCAAAGAGGGCATAAATTTCATGCCTGGAGATCTCTTAGCATGTTGGAAGCTGTCTTGTTCATTTTGGAGGCCCCTGTCTCAGGCCAAAGTGTGTAACTCAGCTCTATCATTTGTACATAGTAGAATATGGTCTAGAATAGTTTTGGCTATTAATAAACTGGCAAAGCGGCCCTGGGAAACCAATGTAGCAATGATTGAGTCAGAGGCATCATGCCCTGCCTATTGATGGATTCCCTGATGATGACAAACTTGAGAAGGAAACTCTGAAGCATGACGGTAAATATTATTTTCCTGGTAGCTGTTGAAATACAACTTTGTGAAAGCTCTGCAAGGCCTTGCTTACTTGTTCTTCCACAAGGTTTGGGAGGAAGAAACTGCAAAAGAAATGAAGTACCCTAGTCTCCCTTTGGTGAATTCTCCTTGTGGAATGCCTGTATGGCCTGTTGCAGGGTTTTGATTGTTTGCATCAGGAAAATGACTAAGGTCTGTACTGTCATCTCGGCTAAGCTGACGGATCGAATACCCATGCTCTCAGAAAGATACTGAGCCACTGGGATATCACTGTATTTTTTGACGTCACCCTCACAGTACTTAGTTAATCAATAAAGTTAATAAGCAATTGCCTAGATGGTTCCCAAGGTTGACACCTGCTTCTATCACATCAATGATTCAACAGTATAGGAGATAAACGTCTTTGGGGGCATAAAAAAATCAACTTTCTAACCTGAGCATATTTTGTTCAGATGTTCAGTCCAACTTCTAGCAGGTCATATAAATGTGTCTATGAATATGATGTTGATTTTGATGCCTGTTTTATGGTGTTTTACTGAAATCCACTTACAACTTAGTCTATTATAAATTCACTTGCACACTTTAGTCTCTGTCTCCATTTCTACTCTAGAAGAATCTGAGTTACATCTTACTCTTCCTCTAAATAATGCAAATTTCAAAAAACCATTAAAAGGTTATAAAGATTTCCTAATTAATTAATTAATTAAGATTTGCTGAATAATTTTTTTTGAAAAGGGGACAGTAGGCCAAATAAGTTTGGGAACCTTTGCTTTAAAGTATCATGTAAGTAGAAGTTATCATAACTGCTAATTTATAACAGCACACTTACTAGAAATCATTTTCAGAATTTCAAAGATTAGGGTCTCAGTTCTACAGCTGGAATTCTCAACCTTTGATCTAAAATACTTTGAAATATATTTACATATCTCAATGATTATTCTAGTATTTTCCAAATCAATTTAAATTTGCTTTAACGCACACAAAAATTAGCCCCATACAGTGTATTAGGGATATGAGGCTGCAACAGAACCGAACCAAAAACAATAGGTAGGGTGTTGCTCTTGAAAATGCTGAAAATCATGATAACCAAAGACTTGGGATCAAATACTTTATACCTGATTATTAGGCTTGGGCATAATGTTTCACCATTATCCTATGCAAACTGGGTATACAATACAAAATAGTTTCATTATTTTGAATGCAATCATGATTCTCTTCCTTCCTAACTAATGGTACAGCTTTTATCAATATCTGTATATTCGATGATATATGCAGGGTAAATCTGATGCTTATCAAAGATGACAAAAGTGGAGGGATTGGTCATATTGTCCACCCAGCTGTCATATCCGGTGACATTTTGAGAAGGATAAGTGTATTCCATTTTTCCTTGAACAAATTCTCCAACCAAGACTTGGGCAACAAACATAATCCTGTTTTTGGCACTGCTCTTATGATTGATATGAGAAGAGCTGGCATCTTTTGCAAAGTAAATACCTAGGAATAATCAAAAGAGAGCAAGGATGAGGATGATATTGGAAAAGAGAGCGATTAATACATAAGAACACATCACCACTTTATGGCTTTGATGCACTATTTCCACATGACCTGAAATCATATACACCATTACCACTGATGTTAAAATGATTTAAAATACATCTTTACATATTAAAAATATAAACATTTTCACACAAATAATATCTTATTTGAGTCTCACTATAAAAATTATAGTTAAAGCAAGGCAAGTTAACAAGCATTTATTAAAAGTCTACCACATGTCAGTTACCATATAAACACTGAGGGGCGAGAGGAGTGGGAATGAGAGAAAACCAAAAAGCAATCCATAGTCTAATGGGAGCAGAACATGGAAACAATTACGTACAAACAAGATAAAGTCAGGAAAAATTTGAGATAATGAACACAGGGAAGGTGCTAATGTGCACCAAGGGAAAGGTTTCCTGTAGAAGGTGGAATTTTAGCTCCTGAGAAACAGCCAGAAGCCCAATTTTGCTGGATGCCAGAGTTCAGAAGGGTGAATAATATTTAATAATGTTGGAAAGGTGGGTTATGGCTAGGTTGTGAAGGGATTTAAAGGCTAAACAGAGAAGCTTATATTTGATCATAAAAACAATTAGGGAGGCTTTGGAGTTTATTGTATAGGGAAATGACATAGTCAGATTTGCAATTTAGGAAAATTGTGCTAGCAGTTGCATGGTGGAAGGATTAGAGTAGAAACCTGAAGCAGGGAGAACAATTAGAAGCATATAGTTTTGATGAACTATGTAGCTATATACTGAGGCATTTGTTTTTCAAGCTTTAAAAAAATTTACTTAATGGGTGGTAGTAGGAGGGACAGATTAAGGAAAAAAATCCTTGTTACTTGAAAAATAAAAATAAAAACTTTTTTTAAAGAGTAAAACTGTATTTACTTAATTTGTATATGTTATATCACCTCAGTAGATTCTGAATTACCTGAGAACAGAGACTATTATTTTTGCTCATTATTGGGATAATCTTATTATCCTTTATCAGCTATAGTACTCCAGCATATCATCATTCTCTGCTTTTGTGACTGGAGGGTAAGGCTATGAACTCCAAAGCTCCATTTAAGGAGGAAACCCAGCTCAGACTTCTCATCTCTCACCTGGTTGTACCACTTTGGAACTTTGCCTTTATGACTCCAGCTCAGGTGCCTTTTCCACCTTCTCACCCTTGCCCCACAAAGCCAGAAACTTCCCTTTATGTGTCTGCCCTCATTAGATTATAAGATCTTTGAGGGCAGGGGCTTACTTTCTTTTCTCTTTCTTTCTCACTTGCTCTCAGCATAAAGTAGGGACCTAATATTTACTGTTTACTAGTATTCCTTTCACCTAGCACAAATACCTGGTTATAGGACATACTTTATAAACGTTTCTTGAATTGAGTATGAATGGAGATTCCTTACAAATCTAAAATACATTTTTATCTAACTCTGTCATTTCATTAGCATGGGAAATTTTACAAATGTGGAAAATCCTTCCACCTATGCAGATCCATGATTCCTTTGTAATTTAGGTTGGATTTTTTTTCCAGTTATTTTTATCTTTTACTCCTTATTTAAAAATTTTTAAATAATGTTTTATTTTTTCCCACTTATCTATAAAGACAATTATAGCAGTCATTTTTACAAGATTTTTAGTTCCAAATTTTTCTCCCTCCCCTCTTCCTAAAATGATAGGTAATTTGATATGGGCTATATATGTGCAATTATGTAAAACATATTTCCATGAGTCGCAGTTGTGAAAGAAACAGATAAAAAGGAAAAAAAAAAACTATGATAAAAATAACTCAAAAAAGTATGCTTTGATCTGCATTCAGAGTCCATCAGTTCTTTATCTGGAGGTGGATTTCATTTTTCATCATGAGTCCTTTGTACTTGTCTTGGATCATTATGTTGCTGAGAGGAGGGAAGTTAATCATAGTTGATCATTACATATCGTTGCTTATACTGTGTAAATGTTTTCCTGGTTCTGCTCATTTTACTTTGCATCAGTTCATACAAGTCTTTCTAGGTTTTTCTGTAATCTGCCTGCTCATCATTTCTTATTGCATAACAATATTTCATTACACTCATATACCACAGTTTGTTCAGCAATTTTCCAATTGATGGGCATCCTCTCAATTTCCAATATTTTGCCACCATAAGAATGACTGCTATGAATATTTTTTATACATGTAGATTCTTTTCCCCTTTTTTAAGATTTCTTTGGGATACAGACCTAATAGTGGTACTGCTAAATCAAAGGATATGCACAATTCTGTTGCCTTTTGGGCACAGTTCCAAACTGCTCTCCAGAATAGTTGAATCAGTTCACAACTCTACCAACAGTGCATTAGTGTCCCAATTTCCCCAACATTTAACATTTTCCTTTTTTGTTAAATTAGTCAATTTGATGGGTGTGTGGTGGTACCTCGGAGTTGTTTTAATTTACATTTCTCTAATCAAAAATTATAGGGTACTTCTTCACATGCCTATAGATGGTTTTGACTTCTTCATCTGAAAACTGCCTGCTCATATCCTTTGACCATTTGTCAATTGGGGAATGGCTTGTATTCTTATAAATTTGAATCAGTTCTCCATGTATTTGAGAAATGAGGACTTTATCAGAGATACTTGCTATAAAGATTGTTTCCCGGTTTTCTGCTTCCCTTCTAATCTGGTTGCAATGATTTTGTTTGTGCAAAAACTTTTTAAAATAATCAAAATTATTTTTTACATTTCATGATGCTATCTCATTTGGTCATGAATTCTTCCCTTCTCCATAGATCTAACAGTTCTTCTAATCTGCTTTAAAGTGTTATCTTTTATGTGTAAATCATGCATCCATTTTCACTTTATTTTGGTATACAGTGGGATATACTGATCTATACCCAGTTTGTTCCCTATTGTTTCCCAGTTTTCTGAGCAGCTTTTGTCAAAGAATGCATTCTTACCCCAAAAGCTAGGGTCTCTGGGTTTATCAAACACTTGGTTACTATGGTCATTGATTACTGTCTTGCGTACCTAACCTATTCCACCGATCCATCACTCTTATTTCTTAGTCAGTACCAGTTAGTTTTAAAGAATACTTCTTATAATATAGCTTGAGATCTGGTATTGCGAGGTCACCTTCCTTTGTATCATTTTTTTCATTAACTCCCTTGATATTCTTGACCTTTTTTTCTTCCACATGAATTTTGTTGTTATTTTTTCCATCTATTCCATCAAATAATTTTTTGGAACTTTGATTGGCATAGCACCGAATAAGTAAAGTAGGTTAGGCAGAATCATAAATAGAATTTCTCTTTCTATCTCTTGCTGTTGGGTTTTGTTGGTTATATAAAGAAATGCTAATGATTTATGTGGGTTTATCTTATATCCTGCTACCTTCCTAAAGTTGTTATTTATATAATTGACATATAACATAACATACAAATTTATATGCATTATTTATATGTATTAACATAATTATATGATATAATAATTTCAAGTAATTTTTTAGTTGGTCCTCTAAGTATACCATTATAACATTTATAAAGACTGATAATTTCCTCATTACCTGTTCTAATTCCTTCAATTTCTTTTACTTTTCTTATTGCTATAGGTATCAATTCTTCTACTATATTGAATAATTGTGGTGATAACGGACATCCTTTCTTTACCCCAATCTTATTGGGAAGGCTTCTAAGCTTATGCATATTACACATAATGCTTGCTAATGGTTTTAGATAAATACTACTTATTATTTTAAGGAATGCTCCATTTATTTCTATGTTCTCTATTGTTTTTAAAAGGAATGGGTGGTATATTTTATAAAAAGCTTTTTTGGCATCTATTGAGATAATCATCTGATTTCTGTTGGTTCTGTTATTGACATGGTCAATTATGTTGATAGTTTTCCTAATATTGAACCAATCGTGCATTCCTGGTATAAATCTCACCTGGCCATAGTAGGTAATCCTTACAATATATTGTAATCACATTGCTAGCATTCTGTTAAAAATTTTTCCATTGATACTCATTTGGGAAATTGGTCTATAATTTTTTTTCACTGTTTTAGCTCTTCCTAGTTAAAGCATCAGCATCATATTTATGTTGTAAAAGGATTTGTATAGGGCTCCTTCTTCCCCTATTTTTCCAAATAGTTTATACAGTATTGGAATTAATTGCTCTTCAAACATTTGGTAGATTTCACTTGTGAATCCATCTGGCCCTGAGGATCACTCTCATTTCTTTTCCCAATTTCTCTTCTACTTCTCTTATTTGATTTGTAAGCTCCTTTTTGAGCTCTTCCATGAGTTCATTCTGGATCTGAGACCACTTGTTTTTTGGGATTTTGCCCATTGATATTTTGACATTGTTGTCCTCTTCTGAGTTTGTGTCTTGACCTCTTCTGTCACCATAATAACTTTTCACAGTCAGATTCTTTTTTTGTTGTTGGTGGGTTTTGCTCATCTTTTTTGGCCTTTTTCCTTTCTTTTAAATTTGAACTCTGCTCCTGGAGAGGAAGGGGTACTGTCTCTGGTTTCCTGTGCCCAGGGCTGCAAGCCCTGGCTGTTTACCTGATGCTGCACTGAGGCTCATGGGGGACCCTAGTGTTTAGTGCTGTGCTGAGAGAATGGGATGAGGGGTGGCTGCTGCTGGTAGAGGCCCTAAGGGTCTGATACTTACCTAGTGCTGACCTGGGGTCCCAGTACTGGTGTCTGGTGTTTGGAGGCCCATAGGATGTTCTTGCATTGGCTTCTGCCTGTTTTCCCAAGTTACACTGAAGCATGTGGCGATCTGGCTACTAGAGGCTGCCTGTTTGACCAGGGCTAAACTGAAGCATGTAGTGGTTCTCAGGGCTGGAGGCTACCCATTCCCCTGGCTATTATCAAGCACATGAGGGGGATCTTGGTGTTGGCATTTGCCTGCTTCACCACACTGGGGCTCCATACTTCCCATTGGTTTCTTGAGGTGGGACTTGCCGCTGGCTTCCTTAGAAACTTCTTGTCCTGGACTGTGCTCTCCTTTTATCAGAGTGAGACAGACCTTTCCTGCAGACCTTTCAAGTTTCTTGAACTAAAGGATTGCTTAACCCCATCTTTTTGCTGGTTCTGATGTTCCAGGGTGCTATTTTATATGGGAGAGTTATGGTGATTAACTGCTTACTCTGTCATCTTGGCTCCTGGAAGTCCTCAGATTTTTGTTTTCTTTTTTTGTTTGTTTTTAATAGTTCAGAGATTTTATTCTAATAGCTTTAAATAAAGTGCTTGTTTGTAGAAATGAAAATTGAAAACAAGTATATAAAACAGTTGATTACTAACTGTATATTAAAAGCAGTAAGTTTTCACACCAAACAAATCAGTTCTGAGTTTTTCCAAAGATAAAATTCAACAGCTCCAGATTCTTCAGTGTTTAGAAAAACAGAGAAGAAGAAAAAAAAGGAAAGTTTTGGTGGGGTTTTTTTTTTCAGATGGTAAAATCTAATCCTACAGTATAAGGGGCACTAAAGGACATTTCATACATCTACAAGTAGAGGGATTGTTCCAAAGTAGGATCAAATTCTTCTAGAATAGAAAGACTCACCAAGTTTGCATGCTCAATTTATTTTCTTCCAAAACTTAGACATTACAGAGAAATGTCTGGTGTTCTGGACTGTACCTTTGAAATACCTCCAGCCAAGCTTTGGAGCTAACAGAGGCTGTGTTTACTGTGGAGAGGTTTCTGGAGTACTTTCAAATAGAAGCATTACCTATTTGACCAAAATTAAAAGGCTGATTTTTTTGTTTTCCAAATAGCTCAAAAAGCTCCTCTCAATGTTTAATCGGTCATCACTGTGTCCTTCCTAAGAGATTCAACTGTGATGGAGAACTAATATAACTTAGTTTCAGAGTTATTCAGAGCACTGAGAGATTCCGAATTATCTGGCTAGCATGTGTCCAAGGTAGGGGGTGAACTCTGGCTGGGGAGAATTTTGCCTTGAGTGTGCCACTGAGGGGAGGAAACCATTTTTAAAAGCCTCCTACTTAAAAACATACATATATTTTTGTTCATTACTTTTTTTTGAGGCAATTAGGATTAAGTGACTTCCCAAGGGTCACACAGATATTAAGTGAATGAGGCTATATTTGAACTCAGATCCTCTGACTCTAGAGCCACTAACTGCTCTACTCTTTTTTTAATCTTGTGTTTTAAAATACCTTTCATTCTAAATATATCCTTCCTTTCTCTCTTGTTTAACAAGTCATATCTTGTGTCAAAAAATAAAAATAGAAAAAAGGTGTTAGCAAAATCAATTGCCTTCTAACATGTTTGATATTCCACCCCTTGGCCTACTCCTAAAAGGGTGGGAAGTACATCTCTCTCAATTCTCTACAGCCAAGCTTTGTCATTATACAACGACATGATAGCTTCCTACTTTTTTTTTTTCTCTTTGCTGACTTAGGAACCAACTCAGATGCTTCCATGCTACAGAAGAGATGAAAGTGCTTCCGGACAGAATTACTCTAAATTTGCCTTAGGGCAAAGCCTCCATCACTTCACCCTACTTATACACTTGGATCAGAGTAAAAACACACATTCTACTTGGTCCATTGGAGGAGAATTCTTCTTGACAAGCAGTTAAGCACCAGTGATATTTTATGTTGGAAAATGGCTCTTTCCGAGTTACTAAGCAGACTCTCCTCTAGCCCACAGAGATGAAAGAATGATGGAAGGGTGATAACCTGAAATTTTGTAAAGTGTGTGGGCAACTGTGAACTAGAAATAATATGAATTCTTAATATTCAGGGTTCTATGATATATTTATGACAACTTTGAGTTAAAGAGGGCTCTGGTGAATCTACTGTCTACTATGAACTTTACGAAGTGAATTAGAAGAAATAAAATTTCAAAGAAGCATGGGAGTTCATATGAATGCAAGATGACATAACTAAGAGAGGATAATGTCTATGGAAATGGGAGGAGCTACCAAAAAAAGCACGAAAGGCATGTTTTCATGGAATACAACAGGAACATCCACCAAAGCTGCAGGGTCTCAGATATTTTCTAGGATATGTTCTAAGCATCATAGAAAGTAAGTCAGTATCATTACTGTGCTTCTTGATGGGTCTAACAATAGTAAGGTTATAGTAAGGAAGCTTATTGATTAGGTGATTAAGATCGGCAGTGCAGGAACTTTCTGGGGGTACTTAGTCAAATGATGACCAGCACTATGGATTCCCAGTAAACTTCCTTGCTTTGTCAGATACTAACTAGCCCACAAGAACTTATAATTATGAATCAGCATGTGTATAAATTCACAGAGCAATCAAACAATGCTATGTTCCACTGATTACGGGGTTTCATGTCTATTAAAAATTTATCCTCAGTGCCTTAGGGGAGACCTAAGGTCTTACATCTTTAAAAATATAAACTGAAATTTGACATGTTTATTGAGGTGAACAGGTGCTGATGACTATTCATTTCTGCAACAGAAGAAATGAGGGAAGAGCGGGTTTCAAACAGCAAATATCAAACGCTAACCAGATAGTGCACCAGATAGAGTGCACAGCCTAGAGTGAGGAATACTCATCTTCATGAGTTCAAATACAGCCTCCACCACTTAGTAGCTGTGTGACACTGGGCAAATCACTCAACGCTGCTTGCCTCAGTTGCCTCGTCTATAAAATGAGCTGGAGAAGAAAATGCCAAACCACCTCAGTATCTTTGCCAAGAAAACCCCAAGAGGTGACACAAAAAGTCAGACATAATTGAACAAGCAATGCTAATTTCAACAAGAGGAAAGATTATCAAAGATAATCATGTTTACATGAATGGTGTAGTAGATAGAGCACTGGCCTCAGAGTGAAAAAGATGTGCCTCTGAAACATACTGGCTGAGTAACCCTGGTCAAGTCATTTACATCCTCTCTGCCCCAGGCAATTCAAAGATTATAAACTGAAACGTAGGTGATGATAGGCAGCGAGGTTGAGCAATGGATACAGCACTGAGCCTGGAGTCAAGAAGTTCCAAGTTCAGATCCAGCTTCAGACATTCACTGTCTCTGGGGCTCTGGTCAAGTCACTTACCCTCTGTCTCTGTTGTCTCATCTGTAAAATGGAGTAATAATGGTACTTACCTCCCAGGGTTGTTATGAGGATAAAATAAGAAAATGTACATAAAATCCTTTATAAAAATGTACGTGCTATACAAATACCAGCTATTATTTTTTCATTACCATAACTTACACATATAGTACAAACCTTTCCCATATTTTGCTTCATGAAGTGACTGGAAGCTCCAGTCAAAATTGTTATCACAAATCACATGCATGTTGGATGGGTCTGCCGCATGAAATAGTATCTTTTCATTTCCCCCATTCAACATTCTGCTCTTCATCCTGATGGAGAAACGTCAGCATCAATAGAGAATCATACTCTGCCCCTCTGTTAATAGGATCCCACCCAAAGTCTAATATTAACAGTACTTTGTTCTATCAGCTTTCAGCTTCTTTTTAATCAATCCAACAGCAGACTCAGGTTAGAGCCCCCCCAAAAGGGACTGAAACTTATATAAAATGAAGTCTGCATTATAATATATATAAAATATATACATATATATGAAATGTATACACACATATGTATATATACATACATATATATAAAAATAAAAGGGACAGAAATAGATAAAATGTGGGAAAAAAAGCTGCAAGACACAAATTTCTGGGCTGTGTGGCTAAGCAAGTATATACCTCAAAAGAACAGGTCTTACAGTACTCGGGGAGGTTTTGGGGTACAGTTATGTAGGTGGCTATGGGGTACCATAGTGCTGAGAGTGCCAGGCCTGGAGTCAGAAAGACCTGCTTTCAAATACAGCCTCAAACACTTAACCACTTCTTAATCCTGGAAAGACATGCATCCTCTGTTTGCCAATATCCTCATTTGTAAAATGGGGGAAAAAATAACCACACCCACCTCACAGAGTTGTTTTGAGGATCAAATGAGATGAAAATTGCAAAGTTCTTATCACAGTGCCTGGCACATCATCAGCCCTATATAAATATTAGCTATTATTAGCACAAACATAACATGGCTACAAACCGCTGAAAATTGTTCCAGAGCGATGGGTTCTGATTCCTCATTATCTTTTGAATATCAAAGTTTTTCATGGTAACTTGAAAGCAGGATTTGATATTACTATATTCAATGGATGTACTTTTGACCTCGAACAACTAAAATAAGAAAACGAAAAATAATAAATAGGATATAAAGAAGCATACTGCCAAGACAGAAACCCAGGCTTCTTATATATTTCTCCATCATATCAGAAAGGAAAAAATGGCTAAAATAAAGGCAAATAAAATGTTTATCAACCAAAATAAAAATGTTTATCTCTTCTGCTGGTTTTAATTCACTTTTATCTAACATCATTAGTACCACTTTTGGTTATGATTTGGTATAGCACGGTAAATTTTAGAAAGTGTCATTTTGGATCTGTTTGAATATTTCTGGATTAAATTCTTGTTAACAGGATATTATTAGAACCTATTTTGTTTCAGTGGAGAATTTAATCAGTTTGCATTGTGTTTCAAGTGTTAGGTTCATTTTTCATAATTCTAGTTGGAAAATGAGTCTTCCTAACTCCAGACTCAGCGTTCTCTCTACTGTGCCACCTAGCTACTCCCTAGACTGATTGAGACCTAAATATTTTTGTTCTATTTCTCTTAATTGCTATTATTTTAATTTGTATTGTGGTCTAGAAAGTTACTTTTTGCTTTTCTGCCTTTGTTTATAATTGGTATATTCCAGCACCCCACCCTACCTCCATCCCTCCCTTCTTCCTAACATCCTTGTTTTTATTGACATCATTTTATTTCGTCAGTCAGATTCCCAACCTTGGAGTCATCACAACTCCCTCATCATGCATATCCAATCACTGATCAAGTCTTGTCTATTTTTCTCCATTTGCTGAAACTAGTACTCTAATGTAGGACCTCATCATCTCTTGCCTATACTACTGCAATAACCTCTCAATTGGTCTCAATCCTAGTTTTTCCCCTCTCCAAACAGCTGTCAAATTGTACAGATTTGATCAGGGCACATCCTTGCTCAAAAATTCCCATGAATTCCCATTCTTCAGCTACGATCACCTTCCACCCCTCCCACCAGGAGCTAGGTTCCTCTTCAAGTGTGTTTCCTCCCACATTATCAGTATTTTCTGTGCCTAAGACCCCTCCCTCTCTAGTGTACCTTCCAGGGAGCATGATTTTCTTCGGGCCACAAAGGACGAACACACAATGCAGAGAATAACTTTCCTCCCTGCTTCATTTGGCTACCTTTCGTACATTCTATTCCCTCATTAGAAACTCTTTGCAGGTAAGAACTGTCTTTTTTGTATTCTCAGCTCTTAGCATAGTGCCTGGTACACAGTGGGCCACACACTCTTGGCTGTGTGACTGAATTATCTTTTTAAAGGACACCCTTAATAAATAGTTACCTAATCTGAGGACTTTTCTGATGCCTTGTTTCCTTGGCTTTTGAGATGTATTTCCTCTGTTCTGCCCAGACTGACTCTCTGGCCTCCAGGTTTTTAGCTCACTCCAGACTACCAAAATGTGAAAACGCCCTGATTTCTAGAACCTAAACTAGGACATTAGTGAATGACCTCAATCAACAATTCCAAACTGAAACATACTCAGCTTTCTAGTGTGATCTGTTCTGGTCCCAGTCCCAACCCTAGCAGTTCTGTGTGCTAGTATGACAGGCTGTCTATGAGTACATATTTCAAAATATATCCTAGCTAGCTAGGTGGTGCAGTAGATAGAGCACTCAGCCTGGAGTCAGGAAGATCTGAGTTCAAATCTGGCCTCAGATACTTACTAGCTATGATACCCTAGGCAAGTCACTTGACCTCTGTTTGCCTCAGTTTCCACATCTGCAAAATGGGGATAATAATAGCATCTACCTCCTATGGTTGTTGTGAGGACCAAAGGAGATAACCATCGTAAAGTACTTAACATCAACACAAAGCCTGGCACAAGGTAAACACTATATAAATGTTAGCTCTTATTTACCAGAGGGTGCATCTGTGCTTATACATGTGTACAGGGTAACAGAAAGGGCATTAGGACTTTAACAGGAAGGATTAAATTCCTATGACCCATACAGCAGGCAGTAACTTTTTGGAGGTCCTACATTGTTTATCCCTTTATTATAATGATAGCTCAATACTCACACACACACACACACACACACACACACACACACACACACACTATGATGGGGTATACAGTGAGTGGTAGATAGGAGGGCTTTATAATTAAGGAGATAATCCAGGGCATTCGCATTCCACCTCTATATTCTTTTTTTTAATATAAAATAAAATTTATTGCCTGTGAAATAACATGAATTTATTTGAATGCATTTCCCAGTCATCTTACATAGAAAATCACTTCATCCAGCTATCAAGTTGGCATTTTATACTAATCACAAAGACCATTATAGCTTAATTTCATTTTAAATTCTTATTTATGAAATTTCCAAAGCATATCATCTTAATGTCAAACATCAAGTGTATTTTGCATTAATGTGTGATCTGTCTATAGAGGATAAAACATTGCAATTATCCAAATAGAGAATACATCTTATTTTAAATGAGGCCATATTATAATTTAGTTTTAGGATAAAATCAAATCAAATCTGGAATTGCAATTACAAATTATATCATTCAATCTCAATTTTTCCAAGGCCCACCAGCTGCTAGTACCCCCTCTACATTCTAAGGCGAGGGAAGTAGTTTCAATAATAAGCAGCCAGCTTCACCCTATTGTAATGAGATTAATGAGATCTATAATTTTCTTATTGACATGTGCAGTGATTTAGATTCATTATTATTATTAAATATTTAGATTTGTTGGAGCTTCCCTACTTTCCAGGGGACCCTGACTTAGAAGTTGAGGTTGTAGCTGGAGTGACTAGATCCCCTGCCATGCTAATAACCCCTGCTCTTGAAACTGCCAAGTGAACTGAACGAACTGCCTCACTTCTGTTCCTGGCTATGCTAACCCTGGTTTTGTGCTTTGCTGAACAATCAATCACAAGACTCACCTTGGAGACCCAAGAATGCCTGTGTTGTGGTCCAGCTGTGGACTTGGAGACTGTTTATTTAAGACTCAAGAATCTTGGTATTATGGTTCAGTCATTTGTGGTTTTCACACGTAAAAACCCTACCCCTGCCATAAGCAGGTGAGCCCTGCTTCTTAGGAAGGTGGACTTTGCTTGCAAGCTCTTTCCTTCCCTTTGAAATTAAACTTCTGTTTGATTCCTGACTCTCCTGTCTCTAGCTTGCTCTGTTCCACTCTGGCCACCCAGAGTGACTAGTCGGTTTGGTCTGGTTGACCAACCCTAAGGCGGTAAAAGTTGTGAGGAACTGTGGATGGCCAAGGAGGCAGGAAAAAAGGGGTAGAGGTTATCTCCAATACAATGAAAAAAACCTACACTTTCTTACTTTTCTAATTGCTCTTTTTCTTGTCTCCTTCAATTTTTATCCTCCTCTTGCCCTCTAAATGTGGATCACCAAGATTCTGTTCCCAGTCTCTTTTTTCTCTCTACTCTTTTTTAAAAAATTATTTTTAATATTCACTTTTTTAAAAATCAAGTTCTAAATATTCTCCCTTCCACCCTTCCCCTATCCATTTTGAAGGCAAAAAATATGATATTACTTCTACATGTGAAACCATGCAAAACACATTTCCATGTTAGCCATGTTGCAAAAAAACAAAAACAAAAACCAAACCCAAGAAAAATAAAGTGAAAAAAATTATCCTTCGATCTACATCTAGACTCTAGAAGTTCTTTCTCTGAAGATAAACAGCATTTTTTACCATAAATCCTTTGGAATTGTCTTGAATCCCTGAACTGAACAGAATAGCTAAGTCATTTACAGCAGATCACCATGCAATATTGGGGTTATTATGTACAATATTCTGGTTCTGCTCACTTCACTTTGCATAAGTCTTCCCAGGTTTTTCTAAAAACGTCCTCTTCATCATTTCATCATTTCTTTTTTTAAAAAAAAACTTTAATCACATGTAAAAGCAATTTTTAACTTGTTTTTCAAAATTCTAAGCTTAAAATTCTCTCCCTCCCTCTCCTCCTCCACCCTCATCGAGAAAGCAATGTTATTGTTATATGTGTGCAGTCATGCAAAACATATTTTCATGTAAGTCATTCTGTAAAAGATAACAGACAAAAAAAAAATAAAGAAGAAATAATAAAAAAAATAAAGTTTAACAAAGTATGCTTTGATCTGCCTTCAGATTCTATCAGTTCGCTCTCTGGAGCTGGATAGCATTTTTCAACACAGGCATTTTGGAATTGTTTTTCATTATTGTATTGCTGAGAACAACAAAGTCGCTCACAGCTGATCACTCTACAATATGACTGTTCCTTTGTCCAGTGTTCTCCTGGTTCTGTTCAGTTCATGTAAGTCTTCCCAGGTTTTTCTGCAACCACCTTGTTTGTCATTTCTTATAGCTCAATAATGTTCCATCACAAACTATATCACAATTTGTTCTGCTATTCCCCAATTGATGGGCATTCCCTCAATTTCCAATTCTTTGCCACCACAAAAAGAGCTGCTATAAATATTTCCTACATACAGATCCTTTTTCTTTCTATTATTTTTAAAAATCTCTTTGGGATATAGACCTAGTAGTGGTATTGCACTACCACATGCATTTTAAAAGGCATGCACAGTTCCACTGTCTGGGCATAGTTCCAAATTGCTTTCTAAAATAGTTCACAATTCCACCAGTGATGCATTAGCATCCCAATTTTTCCACATCCCCTTCAATATTTGTCATTTTCCTTTTCTGTCACATTAATTAATCTGATAGATGTGAGGTAGTACGTCAGAACTGTTTCAATCTGCCTTTAATCAAAATTGATTTAGAGCATTTTATATGACTATAGTTTTGATTTCTTCTGAAAACTGCCTGTTCATATCCTTTGAGCATTTATTAATTGGGAAATGAATGATATTCTTATATATCTGACTCAATTTTCTAAGTATTTGAGAAACAAGCCTTTTATCAGAGAAATTTACTGTAAAAAAATCTTCCCAGTTTTGTTTTCCTGCTAATTCTAGCTACATTAGTTTTGTGTAAAAGTTTTTTAATTTTAATTTAATTTAAATAATAAAAATTATCTCTTTTACTTCCCATAATCCCTTCTATCTCTTGTTTGATCATAAATTCTTCCCTTATCTGTACATCTGATAGTAAATTATCCCATGCTCCCCTAATTTGCTTATATTATTCTTTATGTCTAAATTATGCATCTATTTTGACCTTATCTTGATACATAGTGTGAGATGTTGATTTATACCTAGTTTCTACCAAACCATTTTCCAATTTTCCCAGCAATTTTTGTCAAATAGTGAGATTTTGTTTCCAAAGGTTGGATCTTTCGGTTTATGAAACACAAGATTATTATGGTCATTTGCTACTGTGTATTTTGTACCTAATCCACTCCACTGATCCACCGCTGTTTCTTGGTCCCCAGATTGTTTGGATGATTGCCAATTTGTACTACAGCCTGAGATCTAGTATTATCTAGGCCATGTTCCTTCACATTTTTTTCATTGATTCCCTTGACATTCTCAACCTTTTGTTCTACCAGATTAATTTTGCTATTATTTTTCTAGCCCTAGAAAGTAACTTTTTGGTACTTTGATTGGTGTGGCACTGAATATGTAAATTAATTTAGGTAGAATCATTATTTTTATTATATTGGCTCAGCCCACCATGAGCAATTCCATCTCTACTCTAACTCCTTTGGAATTCTCCTTCACTATCTTGGCTTCAACTAGAATTGCTATACTAATGACTCACAAATCTTTGTCTTCAGTTGTGACCTCTACCCCAAGCATCAGTCTGTACCTGTAATTGCTTATAAACTCTTATCTGTCTAGATATCAAATTCTAAAATGAGGGAGTTGAACTAAATGGCTTCTGAGTTCCCTTCTGGTGCCAAATCTCTGATACTATGAATCTCTAAATTTATTTTACAATGTTCAAAAACCAAGTCTCTCCTTTCACACCTGTTCTTTTCTCTGACCTCACTAATTCTCTGTGGAGGATGACCTTTCACCCAGGTTTCCATGGACTTATATTTGATTCATGCCTTTCCCACACCCCTTATAGTCTTACTAAATTCTATCAGTTCTAATTTCACAGCATATTTCACATTCATTTCCTTTTCTCAACTTCTACTACCATTACCCTAGCTCAGGTTGTCATTACTTCCAATCTGGACCATAACAACAGCTTCTCTATATATCCTCTCCCTTCCAATTTGTCTTTCAAATTGCTTCAAGAATACACTTCCTTGTGCATAGATCTGGTCATATTACTCCTCTGCTCAAAAATCTCTAGTGGTCCCCTATTGCCCACTGAGTAAAATTCAAATTCTTTGACTGATTTTAAAAGTCCTCCAGAATATAAGGTCACCCTATGTTTCTGGGCTTATCTCATGTCACAGTTCTAGTCATACTGGTCAGCTTTTCATACAACCCTCTATACCCCCAAGCTAGAATCCTGCACTTTCCCATCTCTGTGATTTTATTAATTTTATTCCTTATGTTTAAAATATCTTCAATTCCTTTTTTCCTGCTGAAATACTATTTTAAAGCCAAAATTAAATGTGTTTATGATTTTATATGGCACATTCCAGTCACTAATGTTTATATTTTATCCCTGTATAAGACTATGAGCTGCACAAGGACAGGGACCATGTCTCACCCAAACTTTGTATGTTGCCCAGCACACAGTCCTAATCCCAGTGCTCTTGATCCATTACATACTTTTAAAAAGTTTATATTTTGTATGTTCTCCAGCACTTAGTGCAGCTTCCAGCGCTCTTCACCAATTAAATAAATTAAAAATGTCTCTTACATGAACAAATAAAAAAAAACACACATTATCAGAAGGGTATGACAATAATTTGTCTAGATGGAATTTACAAGCTAATGAAATGAACTTTTGAAGATTAGTGAATATAGAATTTTGTTATATTACATACCACCTTTTAAAAATAATTTTATATAATCTGTCCCTCCCAGTATACCCCCAAAGTCAATAATAAAAACAAAACTCTATTATAAACATATGGTCTAAAAATAAAATCTCACAATGACCATGCCCCAAAATGTCAATCACCCTCTGTATTTTAATCCTTCACTTCTCTGGAAGGAAGTTAGTGACATGTTTCAAATTCAGTCTCCTGATTTCATGGAATGAATATCATTGCATTTAACAGAGTTTTAAAGTCTTCCAAAATAACTTTTCTCCATACTGTTGCTGACATATACATTGTTCTCCTAGGTCTCCTGCCTTTGCTCTGTATCAGCTTATAGACATTTTTGCAGTACCCTCTGAAATTGACCATTTTGCCATTTCTTTATGGCAGAATAATACTGTATTACATACATGACAACTCATTAAGCTACTTGCCATTAGAAGAATATCCCCTAAGTTTCCAATTGTCAGCTACAATGAAGAGAGCTACTACAAACATTTTTGTAGATATAGGTCCTTTTTTACTTTTGATTTCTTTGATGGCTGGCTCAAAGGGTATGCATAGTTTAGTAATTTCTTGGCCTTAGTTCCAAATTGCTTTCCAGAATGGCTGGTGCAATTCACAGCCCTAAACAACTGTGCAATAGATTACTTTTCCAGTATTTCCAGGATTTTCCTCTTTTGTGATCTTTGCCAGTCTGAAGAATGTGAAATAGAACCTAAATGTTTTAATTTTCATTTCTCTAATTTTTAGTGACTTAGAGAATTTTTTTTAAGTTCATAGAAATTAGATTTCTTACTTTGAAAATGTGCTGTTCATATATTTAAACCAATTATCTATTGGGGAATGGCTCTTAGTCTTATAAATTTGAATCAGTTCTTTATATATCTTAGATATGAAGTCTACATCAGAATAACTGTTACAAAGATTTTTTTCCAAGTCACTTGTTTCTCTTTTCCTTTTAACATTAGATTTATTACATCTAATGAAAAACTTGAAAATTTTACAAAATAAACAAAATTATTTCATTCTATTATTTGTTTAATCATGAATTCTTCCTCAATCTGTAGATCTGAAAAGTAATTTTTTTCCTTGCTCTTCTTCGTAAAATGGTATTTTACATCTAAGTCATGTATCCACTTGTAGTTTATCTCGGCATATAGCAGGATGTGTTTGAAACTAATTTCTGTCATTCTGCTACCTAGTTTTCCCAGGACTGTTTGTCAAACAGTGAGTCATTCCCTTAGTAACTGGGACATTTAGTCAACATTATGCTACTGTTTCTGTATGTTATGTACCAAATCTGTACCACTGAGCAGCCTCTCTTCTCATTTAACTACTATGAAATAATTTTAACAATAACTATCTTGGAGTACAATTTGAGATCTGGTACTTTTCCTTCCTACTGTTTTTTATTATTACTCTTTAAATTATAAACCTTTTGTTCTTCCACATGAATTTTGTTATTAGTTTTTTGACTTCTAACAAAACATTCCTTTCATTGTTTGATTGATATAAAACTAAATAAGGACATCAATTTAGATAGTCTTGTCATGATCTATTTATGAGCAATTAATGTTCCTCCAATTATTTAAGTCTACTTTTGCTAGAATTATATAGTCAGATTCACTTAGTTCCTTAGGATATCTTGATAGAAATGCTCCAAATGTTTGCAATTTCTGAGGGGGCAGCTAGGTGGAGCGACGGACAGAGCCCTGAGTCTGGAGTTAGGAAGATCTCAGTTCAAACCTAGGCTCACTTATTAGCTGTGTGACTCCGGCCAAGTAAATTAACCCCGATTTACCTCAGTTCTTTATCTGTAAAATGAAGACACACCATAGAAGGAAATGGCAAATCCAGTATCTTTACCAAGAAAACTCCATGGACAATATGGTTGATAGCATCATGAAGAAATGGACATGACTGATTAAATAGTAGTTATTTTGAATGTAATTTCTCTTTCTAGATCTCCTTTATGAGTTTTGTTAATTACATATAAGAATGATAATGATTATATGGCTTCATTTTATATCTGGGAGCTGCTAAATTTACAAATAAATTCAATTAATCTTTGACTAAGGTGTTCTAAGTGAATTATATCTACAAAAACCAGTGGTTTTCTTTCCTCTCTTATCTTTTCTCTTACTTGTCTTATTACTACAACTATTTTTAACCTTACATTTAGTAGTAGTGGTGATAATGAAAGTCCTCTATTTCACTGAAAGACCATATTTTCCCCTGAAGTATTATACTCAGTTTTGCTGGGTAGGTGATACTTGGTTTCAGTCCTAGTTCCTTTGACTTCTGGAATATCCTATTCCACGCCCTTTGATCCCTTAATGTAGAAGCTGCTAGATCTTGTGTTATCCTGATTGTATTTCCACAATACTGGAATTGTTTCTTTCTAGCTGCTTGCAATATTTTCTCCTTCACCTGGGAATTCTGGAATTTGGCCACAATGTTCCTAGGAGTTTCTCTTTTTGGATCTCTTTCAGGCAGTGATCGATGGATTCCTTCAATACTTATTTTGCCCTCTGGTTCTAGAATCTCAGGGCAGTTTTCCTTGATAATTTCATGGAAGATGATGTCTAGGCTCTTTTTTTGATCATAGCTTTCAGGTAGTCCCATAATTTTTAAATTGTCTCTCCTGGATCTATTTTCCAGGTCAGTTGTTTTTCCCATGAGATATTTCACATTCTCTTCCATTTTTTCATTCTTTTGGTTTTGTTTGGTGATTTCTTGGTTTCTCAGAAAGTCATTAGCCTCCATCTGTTCCATTCTAATTTTGAGAGAACTATTATCTTCAGTGAGCTTTTGAACCTCTTTTTCCATTGGCTAATTCTGCTTTTGAAAGCATTCTTCTCCCCATTGGCTTTTTGAACCTCTTTTGCCAATTGAGTGAGCCTATTTTTCAAGGTGTTATTTTCTTCAGCATTTTTTTGGGTCTCCTTTAGCAGGGCATTGACCCATTTTTCATGCTTTTCTTGCATCTCTCTCATTTCTCTTCCCAGTTTTTCCTCCACCTGTCTAACTTGCTTTTCAAAATCCTTTTTGAGCTCTTCCATGGCCTGAGCCCACCAGACATCCACCTCGGATGTCTGGGATACAGAGGCCCTGACCTCCACATCTTTCCCTGATGGCAAGCATTGTTCCTCCCCATCTGAAATGAAAGGAGGAAACATCATCTGTTCCCCAAGAAAGTAGCTTTCTATGGTCCTATTTTTCTTCCCTTTTCTGGGCATTTTCCCAGCCAGTTACTTGACTTCTGAGATTCCTCTGCACCCCCACCTAGATCCACCCAGCTAGTACTTGGGGTCTGAGATTCAAATGCTGCCCCCCAGCCTCAGGGCTTTCAGTGGGGGGAGGGGTTGCTATTCAATGTGAGCTTAAGTTCTGGTGCTCAGGTGGGGGCAGAGCTGCCTCTCAGGCTCAGTTCCCTCAGGGGCTTTATGCAGAGACCTTCAACAATGGAGCTCTTGCCTGCTTGGAGAGTCCCGGGCCCCTGTTGCCTCTGCCACTGCCTCCCAAGGGGACCTGAGTTATGGAGACACCCCGCTCCCCTCTCAGTCAGCCCAGAAGTCTCTCTCACTGACCTGTAGCGCCTGTGGGTGGAGGGACCTTTGTGACCGCCAGAGGTTCCATCCCTGAAGCCTGCTCAGATCTGCTCCTCTCGGGGCCGCACGGCCACGGCAGTGCAGGGGTGAGCTCCACTTTCCGGTGCGTGATGGACCTTTGGACTCGGTTTTTCAGGGATCTCTGGAACGGAAATCTCCTCCACTGTGTTGCTGCACAGGTTCCCCTGTTCCACAATTTGTTGGGAGTTCTTTTTACAGGAAATTTATGGGCTGTGGGTTCGGAGCTAGCATATGTGAGTCTTTCTACTCTGCCATCTTGGCTCCTCCCAGTAGTGGTGATAATGGACATCCTTGCTTTATTCCTAATCTTACTGGGAAAATCTCTAAGTTTTATCCATTATATATAATGTATGCTTTTGAATTTGGATAAACACAATATACTCTACCAATGAAAGCTTCATTTCTGGAGTTCTTACTAGAAATATATGTTGGATTTTGTCAAAAGACTTTTCAGTATCTACTAATATTATGTGACTGTTATTATCTGTAGTAATATGATTATATTTATAGTTTTCATCATATTGAATAAACCCTACATACCTTGTACCAACTCAACCAGGTCATACAGCATAATTTTCTTAATTATGCTGTGCTAATCACCATGCTAGCTAAGAAGTTCACAACAGTGTTAATAATCTATACTGGTTTGTAGTTTTCTTTCTTGGTTCTTTCCTAGATTGGTATCGACCATATTTGCATAATAGAAAAAGATTAGAAGGGTAACTTCTTTTCTTATTGCTGGAAACAAAAATATGTACTGAATACACTGCAATTCATTGTTCCTTAAAAGTCTGTTCCAGGCTCTCTCTCTCTAGCTACCTACATTTCCACAAAGATTGCCTTATCTGAACCTGCACAAAAGAGCTTCTAAATCCCCCTGCATTCTCTCAGTTCAACACAGCAGCTGCCTTGCATTACCCACAACCCACTTTCTAGCTAAACAAAGCTCTCCAACACCTCTAAAATGAACCCCCAGGGTCAATGATAGCCTACCTAAACTGATTCCTCAATGATCAAAATATTCCCACCATGTCAATCCTATACCAATAATTCTCAATTCCCATTCAAAAGCTGCCATTGTTCAAATGCCATTCTTGGTCCCCAAGGGACTATTTCTGTGTTCCTATTCCATTTAACCCAAACCCAGCAATGTCCCATTCTAAAGTCACTAGACTTTTCACTGGGCTCTCTGGAAATGCTGTGCCATTGGTAACAAACTAGATTTCACCTTAAGTCTTTTCCTTTCTTGAGCTGTTTTCTTGTACTCAGTGAGACCTGGATCCCTCCTGATGACACAGCTTCCATGATCACTCCTTTCTAGCATTTTCACTCATACAACTGACTCACTGATTGGGGTGAAGAGGTAGAATATTTGTCCCTCCTCAATGATACTTCAAAGTTCCTCCTCTACCGCTATCACTTGGTAAACTCTTCTGAGGGTCATTCAATCCATATTTATCACATAATATCAAGATTCTAGTAGTGGTTATCCAATATCGTCCAAGATACTCTCTTTTCCTCAACTCTCCCATGGATCCCTTTCTCCTGCCCCATTTTAAATGAGAATCTTGCCTCATATTTCACTGGGATTCACCAAGAGCTCCCTCTTTCCCCTTTCTCTTCATTTCACATCACTCAGAAGCCTTTCACCACCATCTCTACCACCTTTACCTCATCTCACATGAAAAGTGCCTCTTCTCTTATTGTCAGCATGAACCTTCCTACATGGACAAGTGATCCTATTCTTTCCTTTCTCCTCCAGATCTATCATCACCACTCTCAGTAATTTTCCATTTTGCTGTCTACCGGCTTCTTCCTTACTGCCTACAAACATGTTTTTATCTCCCCAATTAAAAAAAAAAACTCACCACAAAATCCCCCTCACTTATTCAGCCTCTCCCTGCTAACTATCTTCACTTACTAGCTGTGTGACTCTTGTCTTTTAACCTCCATTTACCTCAATTCTTCATCTGCAAAATGGGGGCACACTGTGGAAGGAAATGGCAAATCCAGTATCTTTGCCAAGAAAATCCCATGGACAATATGCTTGATGGGTCACAAAGAATTGGACATGACTGATCACATAATAGTTATTTTTGTGACTAAACTCCTGAAAAGCCTGTCTACAAACAATACTTTCAATTCCTTTCCTCCCACTCTTCTTAACATTGAAGTTAGGCTTCTGTTGCTTTCAACTGAGTCCTCTCTCCAAAGTTATCTTTTGATTACCAAAAACAATGGCTTTTTTTCTCAGTCCTCATCCTTTTTGACCTCTCTGCAACCTCTGATACTCTAGATCATTTATTTCTCCTAGATGTTCTCTTCTACTCTCTAGACTTCTGTGTCATTTCCCCCTTAGTTGTTCTGCCTGACTGCCCCTTCTCAGTTTCCTTTGCTGGACCATATTTCAGATTATACTCAACTCTTCCTGGACATTCTACTCTTCTTTCTCTTTCCTATTTCATTGAACTCATTAGCTTCCTTTGATTCAACTACTGCCTTTGATGATGATTCTCAAATATTTTTGTCCAGCTGCAACCTCTCTCCTGACCTCAATCTTGCCTCACCAACAGTCTAATGGACATCTCAGAGTGGATGTGTTGTAGACATCTTAAATTCAACATATCAAAAACTAAGTATCTTGCCTCCTGAACCTTTAGATCTTCCTTTCTTATTACTATGGAGGGTACCACCATCCTCCCAGTCACCTAGGGTCCCAACCTAGGATTCATTCTCAGTTCACCACTCTCTCTCACCCCTTCCCCATTGTCCAAAAATCAGCTGCCAATTCCTATCTACCTTCCCTTCCCCAGTGACATTGGCCACCTTGCTTTCTTGAACATGACACTCTATCTTCCAACTCATAACATTGTCACTGATTGTTCCAAATGCTTGGAATCTTCCCTTCCTCATCTCTGGCCCCAGATTTCCTTTTATGCTTAGCTAAAGTCTCACCCTCTCCAAGAATCTTTTCTCAGTCTACCTTTATCTTAGTACCTTAAATAACCTAATATATATATATGTATATGTCTTCTTTGCACGTTTCCATATTGTCTCCCCCCCCATTCAGATGTGAGTACTTTGAGAAGAGGGTGTGATTTTTGCCTTTTATTTTATAGTATAAGTATTTAGCACAATGCCTGGCACAGAGAAAGTGTTTAATAAACTCTCACTGATTTATCCTGGAGTTTTTCATTTGGGAATTCACTTACAGCTCGTTTTATTTCTTTTTCAAATATTGAATTATTTAAAGTCTACCTCTTTTGTTGTTATTAATATATTTTATATTCTTGTAAGTTAATGCATATATATTAAATATTGATATTAATTTACCACCTCTAGAACCTTTATGCTTAAATGTAATTCTCCCCTTTTCATCCTATCTATATTTACTGTAGTCTTAAATAAAACCATGATTTCTACCCCTGGTTTTTTAGTTCAGCTGAAGTATAATAAATTTTGCTTCAGTCCCTATGAGTAACTCTTTGTGTTTCAAGTATATTTCTTGTAAGCAACATATTGTGGGAGTATGATTTCTAATCCATCCTGCTATATACTCTTCTGCTTTATGGGCGAATTTGTTCCATTCACACTCAGGGTTAGGAATGATAAATGTGTATTTCTCTCCATCCTGTCCTCTTGCAGTTTTTCTTCTTCGTCCTCATTTCCCTCTTTACAAATAAAGTAGTAAAGGATTTAGTTGGACACGTGAAATAGCCTGTTTTCTCTGATGCAACTCCTCTAGTTCCCTTGATTTTTAACTTTCTTCCTTTTTAATCCCTTCACATTCCTCTAGAATCCAAATGTTTTGTTAATCACCAGTCCTTTAATTATCCTTCCGCCTCAAACTCTCTCTTTTGTCCCTATCTTCTATTACTCTTTTGAATTTAATGTATCAATCTTCCTTTATCCAGTTCAGATGAAAGTGAGATTAATGGGAAGTTAATTCCCTCCATCACTCAATCAATCTTATATACTCTCCATTTTACATACTTCTATTATTATGATTTCCTTCCCCATCTGCCTTCTCTTGCCAGAAATATATATTTCCCTGTTCCTATTTGTGTTTTTCCTAATACCATCAAAACAAAACAAAGCTATCCAGACTTTCTGCCATTTTTTTACCTTTCTCTATAAATCTTAAAGATACTAGGATTCTGAAAAGACATTTGTTTCTTATCCCCATTATTTATAAACAACTCATCTCCATATATTCCCTTTGAATTTAACAAATATGTATACTTTTCTGTCTGTCTTGGTACCTTCATTCTCATTTCAAAATATCTACTCAACTTTGAACTTTTATTAAAAATGTTTAAAAATTCTGTTTCTTTAAAGGTCCTTATCTCCCTGTAGTTTACTTAGGTTTGCCAGGCAGCTTTTCCTTGGTTGTAAGCCTCTATATTTTACTCATTGAAATGCGGTATTCCAAGTTGTCTTCTCCTGAATAGTGGCAATTATCCAAGTCTTGTATAATCTTCACTGTGGTCCCTTAACCCTCGAACTCTTTTACTAGTGTAGTATTTTTTTCCTTTGACTTGGAAG
Organism: Bettongia penicillata ogilbyi; assembly: GCA_023548195.1. NCBI lineage: Eukaryota > Metazoa > Chordata > Mammalia > Diprotodontia > Potoroidae > Bettongia > Bettongia penicillata. The sequence goes on from JAJHZJ010000229.1 coordinate 2,984,682, forward strand.
TTCTAGATTTAAGTCATGACATTCCTGGGAGATGTCACTGTTCACCATTTGGCCCATGTGAATTTTAAGAGGATACTATTCTTGGGTGAGATTCTCTACTGTTTCTTCTAATGTATCAATCTCTTTTTAATTCTTTTCTCCCTAGTTATTCAATTTTATGACTATATTTTCTTCCTCTTGTAATCCTTGTAGACAGGAATTTTTTTTTTATCTGATGCTTTCCCGATATTGTGGGATTGTTATTCTCCTGTGGGATTACTCCCTGGGCATCTCTCAAACAAAAGTATTTCCTCTTAGTACTTGGATTTTCCCTTAGTTTGCTCATCTCATCAGCCCTAGTATCTAGATGGGAGAATCAAGGTCTACAAGTGAAAGGCATGGGCAGGGACTGCCTGGTCCTGGCTGTGGTAGCCTTTAAGGGACTGTGGGACTTGCCACAGAGTTCCAAATCTACCTAGGGTCCATTCCCTTTAACTGCTGGGCTCTGGGATAGCTAGTTTCATGCAATGGGCTTTCTCCTCAGGCTTTGGGGATGTCCTGAACTGACTTCTGCTGAAGGCCTTTTACCCACCACTGGTATCCCGCCAGACCTCATCTAGAGCTCCTCAAGTTTCCTCTCTTGTGCTGGGCTCCACGAGTGACAAATTAAAAAAACACCCTGGACTGCTTTGCCTACTCTTTCTCTCACCACAGGTCTCAGGGCTCCTAGCACTGTACCCAACTCAGAGTGCCACTCAGCATTGTTAGATGAAAATCTACCCTGGCTTGTCTATTTCAGGGACTTCACAGCACAGGATTCTGGGAGTCCTTCTAGGTTTGGGTTGAAGACTCAAGAAGTAATTTTTGTTATTTCCTTTTTGTATTTTCATTTTTAAAATTTTATTATTGCAGGGCAATTGTGTTTAAGTGATTTGCCCAGAAGATCTTCCCTGCCCCATAATAGGTCTATGTGACTTGCTTTGAGCTTTGGCCCAGTCTACAGCCTGAGTTACATGGATGCAATGGTGGGAGGAACTTGCTGAATGGGTAGAGCAGTAAGGGTGCAGTAGGAAGAGAGAGTAAGGTGGACCTGAGAGAGAGACAGCAGACAGAGCATAGCAGAGCAGCTAGCCTGGGTGAGAGAGGGGCATTTTACGTAAAGGTACTTGTTTGCGGGGTGACATGATGGAGGGAATGTTTAGGAATGGCAATTCCCTCTGTTGGTAATGTCTACAAATTTTCTTGTTACAAACCATGGAATTGACTTTCTGGTATCTGAAAAAATATTTTGGTTTTGTCTTTGAGGAAGACAATTTATATTTTGTGAATTTACCCTGGAAATATTCCTGCATATGCATGGTGGCTGCAGTAGGTATCACATTGGCACTACACAGGATGACAAAGTTAGTGTCAAGCCACATTTGAATTCAGGTCCTCCTGACTCCAGGGTCAGTGCGGTATCTACTGTACCATCTAGCTGCCCCTCTTTTTTTTCACTGATTTATTTTAAACTTAAATACCAAAACTTGAATAAAACAAACATATTACTAACTTGAATACAAAGTAAGAAAATAAAGCATTGCCATGTATACAGCAGAATGTAAGAGAGCATTCAAAATATACAACAATAAATTTACATTTCAAGAAAGTCTGTATGATAAATACCACCCATTGTGTTCAGAGATATCTATGTTAAGTTTGCTTTGGTTTTCTGCTGTACATTTTTTACCTTATTCTTCCCCCCACTTCTTCTCTTCTCCCCAAGAACTCTGCAATTAAGCACAGATACATATATGCATGTATATCTGCATATATGTACATACATACACATACATGTACACATGCACATATATAGACCTACACACACAAGCATATAAATACATATATTTAGATATCTATAATCACACTCATATACATTCATATGCATCTTGTTGAGACTATACAATACTTGTTTGTCCTGTTTCTCTGAGGGTGGTTAACATCGTCCTTAAGTTCAAGTCTTTCCATATTTTTCTAAGCCCACCAACTCATCATTTCTTACACTACAGCAATATTCCAACCTTACACTGTCTAACCCAGAGGTTCCCAAACAGATTTGGCCTACTACCAACCCTTTCAAAAAAAAAAATGTTACTCAGCACCCCCCCTGAAAAAAATCTACTGTCTTTAAGCAGTTTTAAAAGAAATTTTTCATTTCAAAAATATATGAAATGTTTTTCAAAAATATATAAAATATATTTTTGAAATGATCCATCTTAATAAATGATTACAAATTTGTGAGGGGTTTTTTCCATTGAAATTGTGATGATACAGTATTATGTCACATAACCATATAGTCTCATAAACATTACATGCACATATTCCTGCTGATACATGCTGGACTTCCCAACAAAGTGAAATACATTTGCCTGCCAACACTTGTCGTGTTAAGATCTGTTGGCGAACTTGACTAGTGATTGGTTACAAGTATATTTTGTGTGTTTATTTGTAAAATAATGTAATCACTACGCCTTACACAACAGATGAAAACATGTACAAATTCGAAAATTCTTTTCTTTCCTCATGCTTCCACAGCAAAGTATTTTATTCAACGTCCCCCCGTTGCACCCCAAATTACTACCACCCCCCCTGCACTGTTCCAACACACAGCCCCAGAGGGAGGTACTCTGTTCTAATCTAAAACAATATTAATATGGCTGACATATAGTGTAGTATTTCTCTTTTGATGAAATCGATTTTAGTCTTAACTTTGTCTGAGATGATGATTAGTACCCCTGCTTTTTTTCCTAATAAATTCTACTCCTCATCTTCGTGGTATGTTTATGTGTATCTCTTATTTCCTATCCCTCCTGACTCCTCTTACTTCTAGCTGCTACCTAGCCCTCCTATTACTTAACCTATCCCCTCTGCAAAGATCCCTCCCTTATCCTCTACCCCCCCTACTCGTTCCTCCCTTACCCTCTTGTTTCTATCTGAATTTAAAAGATTTCCAAATAGGATATTCCCTCTTGATTCCATCCCCATTAATCTAGACACCTTTCTATACATCCCCCTTATCCTATTCCCTCACTCTCTTATTTCTTTTTATTTTATTTATTTTTAGTGTTCTACAATCACTACCATATAACTTAGAATTTTCACCCCCTACCTTCCACCTCCCTCCCTGAGAAGGCATAAAATTCTATATAGGATCTACACATACATTCCTATTAAATACATTTTCACTATAGTCATGCTGTGTAGAACTAAAATAAATGTCAATCTCTTATTTCTTTATAAATTTAGAAGAAACTTTTATTCCCATCTAAGTGTACATATATTGCCCTATCTTTAACCCAGATCTGATGTGAGTAGGGTTCCTCCTAAAAATCACTCCCTTATACTCTCCCTGCTCCATACCACCACCTTTGCTTTCTTTCTTTCTGAGTTTTCTATGTACTGTTTTCTCTTTAACCCATTCCCAATGAGTAGGGTTCCAGAACTACCAGACCTCCTCCCCCATCTAATTCCTCTGTATCCATTCTTCCTCTTGAGCTTCATTTGCACAAAGTATTTACTCTTTTTACCTTTTCCTAGATGGTATTACCTTTTAGAATCACATCATATTCAGTTCTACCTCAATCTTTCTTTTGAACTACCCAATTACTAATTACATTAAACATACAGTTTACATTTCTCTGTATAAAAGTAAACAGTCTTCCCTTATTGAATCACTTGTAATTAATTGGTCTTTGATGTTTACTTTATATTTCTCTTGGTTCTTCTACGTCAAGTTTTCTATTAAAGTTCAAGTCTTCTTTGCAATAAAATCCTGAAAGTTTGGCAATCATTGAATGTCCACTTTTTTCATTCGGGATTATGCTTAACTTAGTTGGGTATGATATTGTTGGCTGCAACCCCAGTTCTTTTGCACTTCAATATACTCATTTCCTTTTATACTGGTACATTTCTAAGTCTCACTGGGATGTTTAGAGGAGATCTGGGCTCTTGCATATCCTAGAAGTCCATCAATTTCCCACCCACTCACTACTTGCTGTTAAAATCTTTATTTTGTGCAGGATAAATCATTAGATTTTTTTAAAAAAGATGACTAGATATGTTAAAAGGTTAAAAATATAAGAATTCTTTTATAAATCACAAATGACTTTGTGGTAACATGCTAAACTCATTATGCAGATTAACTTGGATCTATTCTATTTGACCTTATCTATCTAAATCAAGGGTTAACTTGTTAACTTGATTTTTAAAAATATTTTTTATTTAAATAAATATATTCAATATAATTTTGTAATCCTATGTATTTTATGCATCTGAAAACATCATTCTGAGCCATAGACTTCAAAAGACTTCCAAGCTGGAAGACACAAAAAAGGTTAAAAACGCCTGACCTGTTATTATTTGCCCTGTGGTCCTGTTAAAAAAATGGAGTGGGGTTTTTGTTTATCACCCTTTCACTTCACCCCTTACACCAACTACCCTTCCAGCAGTCTAGCTTGTAAAAACTGGTGCTTTTTATCTGTCCAGTTTTTGAAGAGTATGCAGTTGAAGAAGTCAAAATTTCACAACATGGTCCACAAGTCCACAATTTCCCTTTGTTCTTCCTTCACTCTTTTTCTTAAAGGCCACATAAAGCACCTGGGGCAAAGAACCCTCATGACAGGATGGAATCTTCCAGATAGCCATGTGACGGCAGCTGCTGTCACAGGGCTACCATGACCCAAGACTTTGTTAGTAGTCAGGACTATAGGAGGATAACAAGAAGGAGCTAATGACATAGACCAGTGCTTCACAAATCCACCCCTGCCTAGGGAACCAGATTTTGGAGAACTATTCAACCAACCCCTGCCCCCAGCCATCTGGAAAATCCACATAAAATCCAGAGGGTAGATCCTTCACCTTCATTTTCCTTTAGAAAATTGCAAAAGGAATTAGCCTTTTCTTGTATGATGCCAGAGTCTAACAAGAATGTCTTAAAAAAAAAAACCCAACAATCCTGCTTTTCTGCATTTCTCAAGTTTTTCTGTGTCATCTGCTGGTCTTCACGTGTCATCTGCATCTTCGACAAAACTCCCTAAAAATTTCCATTTAATTTCTTCTGCTGACCTATGATATATCAAAACCAGTATAGGGAAAAGTCGTGATGTGGAAGGGACAACTGTAATTGCTTATGTTCTGTGAATGTGGAGGATCATTGGACAGAAAAGAAAAATATCAGGTGTGAGGCGGGAATTTTCCTTTTTAAAAAAAGTAGTTTGAGCAATAATTTCATATGATTCCTTTGTCTAAATTATGAACTTGACCAAGGTACATTTGACAGCTCTCAACCACTGACAATTCTCTGGTACATTGCTGGGGTTGGTGATCTGAGCAGAGCTGCTAAGTAGACAGTTCAGATACTACCCTCTCTCGCTGGATAATTAATATAATGACATAACATCTACTAGTAAGCTTAAGACAGGCAGCATGTCTGAGCAGACACAGACTATTTACAGTGTAGAATCAACATGCAAATTTCACAATGAAGACATAAAGTACCACCCACAGTTCACAAGCCACTGCCTAGTAAGTTTAGGGGGGAAAAAAGACATGTTAATAAGCTGATTTTCCCATAAAATGATCATGATTAGGAGATTCAACTTAAGTGTAATTTATTCAAACAAGAATTAAAAATTAATAATTAAATATACATTAAGTAATTTGCTTTTATTTTTTTCTTCAAATAGAGTAACAAGCTACTAAAAAAACTTGGATACAAAATCTCATTTTGGGGAGTGGGGGTTTGTCAATTAATGATAAGCAAACAGAAATTTGGAAACAAAGCAAAAGTCACAATACAGTTATAAACCAGTAAAATCATTAAGTCAAGACCGACCATACTACTCTCTGAAACAAGAAGCAATGAAATCCAGAAAAGGAAATGAGAAGAAAGGAGAGGAAGAAAATCTTTAAAGTTCACTTAGTGAAAGTTTTGTTATTTTAAATCAGGCTCATTGTCTGCGGTTGCTGTCACTATCAGCGCTTTCTGCTTCTCCTGATAGTCTATGATTTTCTTCTTTATGGACTTCTGCAAACTGAAGGTTTTCCCACTCTGAGACCAGCTCCTCTATCTTTCCATGTGCTTGTTTATTGCTTGATACCATATGAGTATTTTCGACGAGAAAACAATTTCTTTCACATGCTGAAGAGGATGAAATCTGAAGCAAGTAAGAAGCAAAAGGAGTCAGAGACTCTGTGATCCAAAAGTCTCAGCACCATCTGGCAAGGAGGATGTGTTTGGCATAACAATCCCTTCTGCAATCCTGGAAATATTGTGTACTGTGCCAACATAGACCTTTACTAGGAATAAATTCTAAGCCAGTTACTAAAGCTTTTAAAATTGAGTTACTAAATACTAGAAGAGGTTTTTGGATTTTTGTTATTATAGTGAACATATATGCAAAATAAAGGAGGAGGGAAAGGAAGATAAAAGACAATAAATCTTGCCTCTTCCCCTAAATTTTAGTTCTAACAAGTCAATTTGCAAACCCAATCAATGAAAATCTGCTAATTTCTAGAGGGGGGGGCGGAGGAGGTGGGGTGGGGGAGGACTGGGACTCAAAAGACACAAAGGAAACAGGAAGCTTTAATCTTAGCCTAAGGATGTTTTCCTGGCTTGTAACAGAGACCCTTAACAGTAAGAGTAGAACTCTATCTTACCACCCCTTAAAGGAGACACACAGCTGGATATGCCAACTGTTTATAGATCAACATGAAGCAAAGAATTAGAACATGCATTGTTACAGGAAATGAAAGAGATGACAGAATGGTTAGGAAAAGTAATAGCTTAGAATGGTCAGTGGTAAACCTTATCCAAGAATTGAACTCTCATAGAGAGTTATAAGAGTTCAACGCCCATAAAATTAATTAGGATGGGATAAACAGAAAGCAATGACTTCATATTACAACAAGTATTAAAACAAATACATTGCATCCTCCTAGAAAGTTAGAGGGATAGAAGATGGTGGAGTAGAAGGACAACCTGTAAGAACTCTCCACCCACAGGCCATAAAATACTTGTGAAAAATTACTCTAAACAAATTCCAGAGCAGCAGAAGCCACAAAATGACAGTGAAAGAGACTTCCAGCCCAAGGCAACCTGGAAGACCAACAGGAAAGTTGTATCACATGGGGCACATAGTGGAGCACCCAGGTTGGCCGCACAGGGTGGCAGGGACAGGACCAAAGCAGGCTTCAGGGTGCCACCAGAAGCAGCTGCCGTTCCCAGATCCCTCAACCCACAAATGCCAGAGGCATCTTGAGAGGTCAATGAGAAAGCTCTTTCACCAGGGTGAGAGAAGGGAACAGGGTCCTGCTGCCCTAGCTGGGGCCCTATGCGGCAATGTGAAATATGTCAATGGAAAAACAACTAACTTGGAAAATAAATCCAAGAGAGACATTTTAAGAATTTTGAGACTACCTGAAAACCATGTTCAAAAAAAGAGACTAGACATCATCTTTCATGAAATTATCAAAGAAAACTGCCCTGACATTCCAGAACCAGAGGGTAAAATAAATATTGAAAGAATCCACCAATCACCTCTTGAAAGAGATCCAAAAAGAAAAACTCCTATTCAATTCCAGAGTTCCCAGGTCAAGAAGAAAGTACTGCAAGCAGCCAGAAAGAAACAATTCAAGTATTGTGAAAATACAATCAGAATAATACAAGATCTAGCAGCTTCTACATTAAGGGACTGAAGGGCTTCGAATACGATATTCCAGAAGTCAAAGGAACTAGGATTAAAAGCAGCAAAACTGAGTACAATACTTCAGGGGGAAAAAATGGTCATTCAATGAAATAGAGGACTTTCAAGCAATCTTGATTAAAAGACCAGAGATGAATAGAAAATTTGACTTTCAATCACAAGAATCAAGAGAAGCATAAAAAGGTAAACAGGAAAGAGAAATCACAAGGGACTTAGTAAAGTTGAACTGTTTACATTCCTACATGGAAAGAGAATATTTGTAATTCTTGAAACTTTTCTCAGTATTTGAGTAGTTGGAGGGATTATACACACACATACATAGACAGATGGCATAGGGTGAGTCGAGTAGGAAGGGATGATATCTAAAAAATAAAATTGAGGGGTGAGTGATGAATGTATTGGGAGGAGAAAGGGAAAAGTGGAATGGGGCAAATTATCTCTCATAGAAGAGGCAAGAAAAAGTTTCTTCAGAGGAGGGGAAAAGGGAGGAGGTGAGAGTGAAAAAGTGAAGCTCACTCTCATCACGTTTAGCTTAAGGAGGGAATAACATGCACACTAAATTTGTATGAAAATCTATCTTACACTCCAGGAGAGAGTAGGAGAGAAAGGGATAAGTGGGGTAGGGGGATGATAGAAGGGAGGGCAAATGAGAGGAGGGAATAATTAGAAGTGAATACTTTAGGGGAGGGACAAAGTCTAAAGCGAGAACAGAGTAAATAGGGGGCAGGATAGGATGGAGGGAAATATAGTTAGTCTTTCACAACATGACTATTATGGAAGTCTTTAGCAAAACTACACATTTATAGCCTATAATGAATTGCTTGCCTTCTCAGTGGGGATGAGTGGGGAAGGAAGAAGGGAAAGAAGCTGGAACTCAAAGTTCAAGGAATGGATGTTAAGAATTGTTTTTGCATGCAACTGGAAAATAAGAAATACAGGTAGTGGGGTATAGAAATCTATCTTGCCTTACAAGAAAAGAGAGAAGAAGGGAGTGGTGTGATAGAAAGGAGGGCAGATTGGGGGAAGGGGTAATCAGAATGCACAATGTGTGGAGGTGGGGGAGAGATGGAGAGAAAATCTGTAACTCAAAATCTTGTGGAAATGAATGTTGAAAACTAAAAATAAAGAAATTTCAAAAAAAAAAAGCTAGTGGGATAACAAAAATATTAAAAGGGTAGTGAGGTAGCACAGTAGATAGAGCACCAGCCCTAGAGTCAGTGTGTGTGTATGTGTATATTATGTATGTACAGGGGTGTGTGTGTGTGTGTGTGTGTGTGTGTGTGTGTGTGTGTGTGTGTGTGTAGAGAGAGAAGAGATAGACAAAGGGCATATGGTGAGTTGAACATGAAGGGAGAATATCTAAAAATAAAATTTACTGTTGCGAGGAATGTACTGGGAGAAAGAGAAAGGGAGAGGTAGAATGTAACAAATCATCTCACATAAAAGAGGAAACAAAGAGCTTTTACAGGGGAGGGGAAGAGGGGTAGATAAAAGGGAATAAATAAGCCTTACTCATGGGATTTGGCTTCAGGAGGGAATAATACACACTCAACTGAGTATGAAAATCTATTTTACCCCACAGGAAGGCACGAGGGAAGGCAACAGGAAAGGGAAGATAATAGAAAGGAGAGCAAATTTGGGAAAGGAATAATCAGAAATAAACACCATAGTGGGGTGACATGTCAAGGGAGAGAATGGAATAAATGGAGGACAGGACAAAGGGAAAATTTGGTTAGTCTTTCACAACATGACTGTTATGCAAGTATTTTGCATGACTACACATGTATGCCCTATATCGAATTGCTTGTTTTCTCAATGAGGGTGGGTGGGGAGGGAGGAAGGAAGAGCATATGGAACTCAACAGCTTTAAAAATACATGTTAGAAAATTGTTTTTGCATGTAACTGGGAAATAAGATGTACAGGCAATGGGGACAGAAATCTATTTTGTCCTACAGCAAAATAGAGTGGAGGGGCTTGGGAGAAATGGAGGTGATGGAAGGGAGGACAGTATGGGGGAAGGAGCGGATGGGATGCATGCTGTCCTGGGGTAGGGGGTGGGATGGGGAGAAAATTTGGAAATCAAATTCTTATGGAAGTGACTGTTGAAAACTGAAAAATTAATTATATACTTTTTAAAAAATAATATGTAGCCCTAATTTTTGAAAACTATTATATATTTAATTGGGTATATTTGGATTTTAGAATAGCTAACTTAACTCTTTGAAGGGAAAAGTAGCAAAGACCCCTTAAATTGTCCTTATCTGTAAAGTTTTTAAGGACTTTCTACTCAGGAAGAGTCATAAGATCTTAACAGCCCTACTGACAGCACATTATAAAATTCTAAAGTAATGAAGTTTGAGACATTAGGATCCTCCCATTCAAAGAGGGGAAACATATAATTTTGCTTATAGTAAAGAGTAAACTTTATCTGATCGATTACTAGGGATTGGCTATTCCTTACAAAAATTACAAAACTATACCTGTTAATAAATGGTCTGTATTGATCTTACATCTTTGAGTCAACTTAATAACAACAGACCTGAAATTCAAAGATTTCACTTTTGCTCCAGGGGTCAATAGGCAGTACAGATCTGAGGCTTCCTGCGGTCACCATTTTTCTGGGGTTGTGAGTCAACTATCATATTTATTGTGTGTGTTAAATTCAAGATCCTGTTTCCTTCCTTTAGTTTTTGCTCTGGTTCAAGTTCATTTGGGAGCCAATATTAGGGATGTTTTTCACCCTGAGTTATCTGGAAGAGTAGATAAGACTTATCATTAACACAGAATACTTCTACTGAGCTTTTGTTCAACAGCCCTGATTATGACAAAACTGTTGTAAGCCCATCCTAACCAGGAAGAGGCTTTCTAACCTGAGTATCCTAGTAAATGGAAACTGAGATGAAGGATGAATCTCAGAAGCTAGTCACAGAAAATAATAATTAGCAGAGTCCCTGACACCATCAAGACAATGAATCGAGAAAGAACAGTGTGATAACATCACCAGATAATGTCATCAGCCTAACATTGTCAGAGATGTAAGCTACCACAAATGTTTCCTGAGTCCCTACGATGTCTCTTCATAGAAGTTCACTGGTAATGTCTATCTCTACCTGAAAGCATATCATGTATATTCTCTGGTTATATACGTTTTGAGTATAACCCTACCCACTGGTGATGTAGTAACTTTACTTCGCATGCTGTTTGTTTAAATGTTTTTGTGGGTAAAAGTTCATACAGTGAAGGTGAGAGGTCATGATTATGAAGAGCTGCAGGTGTGTAGAATACCTTGTACTTGAGAGGCCTAAGTTTGAGTGGAGGTAATACTAAGTACAAGTATTTCCAAGAAAGGTAGAGTCAAGAAGATAGTGGGGTACAAACCCCTCCCATCATTCCCCTCCGAACAACTTTAATACAACTCCTAAAATCAAATTTTTTAGCAGGAGAGCCAACAAAAACAATCAAGAGATAACTTTTACAGCCTAAGACAACTTATAAGATCAGCAAGAGAGGTCTGTAACACCAGGGTGGCTGCAGGCCCACAGCACAGCAGGAACACCATTGCTGGGCCTTAGAGTCAGCTGGAATGGAAGCCACACTTTCAGCTCTTCACCCAGAGATGGTAAGGTGGTCAGACAACCTGTCACAAAGAGATTATGGGAAACCTTTTGCCAACATTGCATGCAGCTGGCACTGATTGGCAACTCCACTGCCCATAAGCAGTTCTGGGTCCAAGTTACAGGGCAGAAAGGAGGACTTGTGATCGATCACAAGGGAGAAGGGGCCCTTGTCAAAATTCTAAGGCCAAGAGGACTACTAGCACTTACAGATGCAAAAGAACAGAGAACCAGGTTACAGATTCAGGGTCAAGAGGAATGCTAGTACTTATGGCTGCAGGGGAGTACCCTTCCTGGATAAAGCCCAGAGCTCAGACAAGGAGAACAGTGATCATACCTCTCCCAGCATCACACCACCTTAAAAGCACTGAAAACTTGTAGACTCTGAGTACTAGCACTGAAAACAACAGTATGAACAAACTTTAGTTTGGCACAGTGCCATGTTATCCCCAAGGTGAACACAGCCCAACTTTAACTTTTCATTTAATTTTTTCATTTTCAATTTAATTTTAAATTTCAATAAACTGGATTTCAATGAAATAGACTGGGAAAAATAAGCAAACAACAACAAAAAACCTTGACCATAAAAAACTACTACAAGAGGCAGGGAAGACCAAAACATAAACTTAGAAACCTTCACAACAATGTGAAAACAGCAACTGAGAATCAAAGAAAAATGCTAATTGGACTGAAAATCAGCAAGAATTACTGAAAGAGTTCAAGAAAGCACTAAGAGTGGTAGAGGAAAAATTGGGAAAAGAAACTGGGGTCATGAAAGAAAGTATAAAAATAAAATGAACAAGCTTAATAAAAGAAACACAAAAAACTGAAGGAAATAACAACTTAAAATGCAGAATTGACCTAATGGTAAGAAAGGCACAAAAATTTACTGAAGAACTCCTTAAAAAAGCAAAACAAGCCAAATGGAAAAAAAAGGTACAAAAATCAACTGAAGAAAATAACTCCTTAAAAAGCAGAATTGGAAAGAGTGTACAAAAGCTCACTAAAGAAAACAATTCCTTAAAAATTAGAATTAGACAAATGAAAGCTAATGACTCCATGGTACTTCAAGAAACAATAAAACAAAGTCAAAAGAATGAAAAAATTGAAGAAAATATCAAGTATCTCATCAGAAAAATATTTGAGCTGAAAAACGGATTAACAAATAATTTTAAAATTATTGCACTACCTGAAAGCCATTATCAAAAAAAAAGAGCCTAGAAATTATATTTCATAAAACTATCAAAGAAAACTGCCCCAAGAGCTTAAACCCAGAAGGTAAAAGAAAAATCAAAAAAATTTACCAATCACTACCTGAAAGAGATCACAAAATGAAAACTCCAAGGAATATTATACTCAAATTCCAGAGCTCCCAGGTCAAGGAGAAAATACTTCAAGAACCTAAAAACAATTCAAATATCATGGAGCCCAGTCATGATCACATAAGATTTAATGGGTCACAATAAAGGATCAGAGGGCTTGGAATATGATATTCCAGGTAGGATCACAACCAGTTACAACCAAGAATAGCCTATCCAGCAAAAATTAGTATATTCTTCAGGAAGAAAAAAAGGACATTTAATGAAAGAGAGGGCTTTCAAGCATTCCTGCTGAAAAGATCACAGCTGAATAGAAAATCTGACATTCTAACACAAGACTCATGAGATGCATAAAAAGGTAAGCATGGATGAGTAATGATAAGGGATTCAATAAAGTTAAACCTTTTACATTCCTATTTGGAAAAATGATATACATAACTCCTAAGAAAACTATCATTATTAAGGCAGTCAGAAGGAATACACACAGACAGAAAGCATGGGTGTGAACCAATTGTGTTGGGATGATCTGCACAAAAAAAAAAAGGAGTAAGAAAAGGATGCAGCGGGAGAAGGGAGGAGAAGAAGATGACAATAAGGGAAGGTTTTCTCACATGAAAGAAATGCACAAGGAAGAGCTTTTATAATGGAAAGGAAAATAGCAGGTAGTGCTTGAAACTCACTCTCACCAGAATTGGTTCAAAGACAAGAGAACTGAGTATACATACTCAGTTGTGTTTAGAAATTGATCTTTCCCAAAAAAGAAATAAGTAAAGGAGATAAGAGTTATGAGGGGTGATGATAAAAAGGAGGCAAGATTAAGGGAAGTAGTGGTCAGAAGCAAAACAAACTTTTGAGGAGGGATAGGATAAAAAGAGAAATGGATAAACAGAGCAAAGCAGGATGGAGGGAAATAGATAGTAATCATCACGGTGATGGTGAATGGTATGAGCTCACCCATAAGAATGAAGCAGATTACAAAATAGATTAGAAACCAGAATCCAACAATATGTTATTTACAAGAAACACACTTGAAACACAAAGACACACACATAGCAGAAGCCAGCTGAAAAAAAAAAAAAGGCAGGGGTAGCAATTATGATTTCAGACAAAGCCAAAGCAAAAAGAGACCCCATTAAAAGAGATAATGAGAGAAACTACATTTTGCTAAAATCTAGACAATGAAGGAATATCAAAACTTTTTCATCAAGTTTCTCTGATAAAGGCCTTGTTGATATTCTTCTGGCATTTAGTAGTAACTTGACTCTCTGTGACCCCATATGGGGTTTTCTTGGTAAGGATAATGGAGTGGTTTATCATTTCCTTCTCCAGCTCATTTTACATGTGAGGAAACTGAAGCAAACTCTAAGTAAAATTACTTGCCCAGGGTAAAACAAAGTGTCTGAGGTCAGATTTTCAATTCACAAAGATGTCTTCCTAACTTCAGACCCAGCACTCTAGATACTATGCCACCTAGCTAAAGAACTCATTTCTCATTCTAAGTCAAATTTATAAAAATAAGTCATTCCCTAATTGACAAGTTGTCAAAGGATATAAACTGGCATTTTTCAAAAGAAATAAAAGTTGTCTATAGTTATATGAAAAAAATGCTCTAAATCACTATTAATTAGAGAAAGGCAAATCAAAACAACTCTGAGGTAGCACCTCATACCTGTAAGAAATGACATCTCCTGGAAGGAATGAGGGAAAATAGGTGCATTTATGAATTGCTGGTGGAGTCGTGAAAAATTCAACCATTCTGGAGAACAATCTTGAACTATGCCTAAAAGCCTTTAAAATCTACATACCCTTTGAGCCAGTAATATCACTACTGTGTCTGTACTCCAAAGAGACCACCTCCAGAGAGAAAACTGACAAACTCTAAGTGTAAATCAAAGTACAATTTTCTCACTTTATGTTTTTGCTTTTTCATGTGTGATATAGCTAACATGGAAATGTTTTTCATGATCTCTCTTGTATAATTGATATCCTAATGTTTCTCTTCTCAGAGGGGGAAGGAGGGATGGGAGGAAAGCAGAAAATCTAGAACTCAAAATAAAAAAAATGTTACAAACAAGTAATATACAAAATAACAAAACAAATGAACTAAAAAAACCCTAGTATTCCCAAATAGTACTACTTGCACAGGTACCCCCTAGTACTACATCTTTTTTTTTTCTCACCATGAAGATTTTCAGAGGCACCATTAAAATCATGATAAAACAAAACAAGAAAAAAGTTTCTTGTTTATAACTTTCCCACTTTTCTCTTTCCATATCACTAATCACTAATCAAAAGCAGGTTAAGTCAGACATAGTTACAAAGTGTATTCAGTAATCCCAAAACCCTTTCTTTTCATTCATGCAGTAAAGAAATATCAAAGAAGCATACCATAGATCCTACAGGTTGTTCGTTCAGCTTGTCCCAATGTGGAGGAAAATTGAAGGAAACTTTCTTGTTTTGATCTCTGTGTTGGTTGAACATAAGCAAAAAGGAAGAACTGATCAGACCCTGCAGTTTCTACCTTGAACTCTGAAATTTTACCTCTCTAACTAGGATTTCCTGAGAAAACAGTGACTTTCCAAAATATAAACATACATATTTATAATATATATAACATATACATACATATCCTTTCTTTCTATATTTATCTATACTATACACATGAAGCTTCATTTCATAATGTACATGTGGCAGAGAATATACATACACATATATAGTATCTCATTTCATAATATATAATATAAAAACAAATACACACATGTTCTACACACACATATGATAGCACCTGCCACTATTGCCAGATTCTCCCATTTCACTCATTTAGCAAACAATTCTGTGGTACCAACAGCCTGTAAGGTATGATATCAGGTATGGTTGGAACATAAAAAGAATAATGTTATAGACCACAAATAACTGTCAAATATGGCAAAACTACAAGAAATGCCATAGGAAAGGAATAAACAAGGCACTTGGCACAAATGAATGAATGAAAAATCGTTCATTAGGTGCTTACTGTTTGTCAGGTACCGTGCTAAGTGCTGGGGATATAAATTTAAAAGTGAAGCAGTCCACACAAGTGTAGACAAGGTGGATGACAGCATTTCCATCACCCATTTCAGCACCACAGGGGACAGCCTTTTAGAATACAGTATTCAAAGATCTCCTCTCTCACAAGAGATGCTGACAACTCTTGTGTGATCCGAACCATAGTTTCTTGATACTTGAACTGCTTCTTTCTGGAAACCTGTAGTATTTTGTCTTTGATGTAGGAGTTCTAGATTTTAGCTGAGATATCCTTAGGACTTTTTCTTTCAGTGTTCCTTTTAGAAAGGTATTGGGAGATTCTATCTTTACTTTGCCTTCTGGTTCTAACAGATGTGTGCAGTTTTCATTTACGACTTCTGAATATAGTGTCCAAGTTTAAAAGAGAATCCTATGTATTATTCATGGTTGGTGGGTTTCTATGGTTCTAGGGTAGGGGGGTTTCTATGGTTCTCACTGTACTTCTTGATCATTATTCAATCTAGTGTCAACTTTGGGATTTTCCTAAAGTAGGAATGGAGATGGTGTGCCTCCCTTCCAGACAGCCATCTTTGCTAAAAATTCCTTCCTCCACTTACATGTGTATACTCCAGGGCTTTGTTTTATGTTGCATTCTTGTTCTCTCTCTGTGTTCTCATCAACACTCATCACAGGTTAACTATCATTTCCATGGAGGTGATTCTCAAATCTACACATCCAGCTCCAACCTCTCCTGAATCCTTCTCCTAAAACATAACCCTGGTTAAGTTCTCTAGGCCTCTGTTCATTTGCAAAAAGAGAGATCTGTAACACATAGCCTTTAAGGTTTTTTTGATGCTAAATTTATGATCCTATTATCAACATCTACCTAGAGGACATTTCTTCCTGGTATCACAGAAGAATCTCACACTCAGCTTACCTAAAACAGAACTCATCTATCCCTTCAGATGTGTACTTCTTTTTAATTTCCCTATTTTTGATTTTAGTTGCCCAGGTTTATAACTGCAGAGTAATCCTCACTTACCTTCCATATCCAGCTAACTGCCAAGAGTCAAATAGTTCACCTCTGAAATATCTCTTGAAGCTGTCTCATTTTTTCTGCACTCACACCACTATTTAAGTTCAGGCTCTTAACACCTCTCTACAAGTCTACTGCAGTAGTCTCCCAAATTTCCTTGATTTTAGTCTCGCCCCTATCCAATCCATCCTCCACATGACTACATTAGGAATACTGATAGTTCTAAAGCAGAGGTCTGACTACATCACTCACCTTTTCAAGAAGCTCCAGTGGTTCCCTCCAAAAAGACCCTTTATAAACCGTCTCCATACTACCTTCCCAGGCTTGTTATTCATTACTGTTCATTCCAACTCCACTAAGCTACTTGCTTTATACAGGACATGTGAACTCTCATTTTTGTGTCTTTGTACAGGCTATCCTCCATACCTGAAATGCACACCCCTCCTTACCTACATTTCAGACAGTCTCTAGGGATTGCTTCAAGGCTCTGCTCAAATACCATATCCCATAGGAAGTCTCACCAGATTCTTTCAGTTGCTAGTACCCTCACCCTGGAAATCACATTGTATCTATTTTGCAGATTTTTAACTGAATTTTCCATACAGGTACTGTTTCCCCCAATAACAATGTAAGTTATTTGTTTTAGTTCTGTAATGTCAAGGCCTGAATAGTCTGTCACAAAGTAGGAAAATGGAATAAACGCTTGAAGACAACATGAAAGTAAACTATAACCTTTCCTGTATTCGTTATCATGAATGACTGAGTTTTTAATGTACCTCTCCTGAGGTAATTGATGAGGGTTCCTGTAACCTATAGGAGTGTCCATCAGATACTTACAATTCCTGTTTTTTAGTCCAGTACACAGTCACAGAGGACACAAATTTAGGCCGCCTTCGGACCTCCCTTTTAGTATGAGAGACTATGTTGGTCTGGATCATTTCTTTAGACAGAAAAAAAAAGTCAGTCCAAAGTTAAAACAGTTATTTCTATCAGAGTCACCGATAGCAGCTGCTATGTATACTATCTCAATGAGGGAAAAGTTACCATATTTCCCTCAGCACAAAAAAAGTAATTCTCATGGCTGGTGCTAAGTCAACCAAAGTTTGTATTCATCTCGGCTCCACTTCTCTTCTTGTCCCTCTTTTTCTCACTCCCTCTCAGACCTCTCCTTTGAGTCATAGGTAAGTTTAGTCTGTGTCTTTTTGATAAATCTTCCTCATCCTAGTGCACCTACTTGTACAGAAGGATGGTACTGACCTGGGACTTAATCTGGCCTTCTCAATATCTTGGCTTCTGCGGACTCATAACCTGCTTTACTTTTGAATTAACTCTTAACTAAACAGACACTAATTTGTAAACCCTGGTCTATCCTCCCCTCTTGTCCCAGAAATAAATATATGTGCCACACCCATAAATAAATCTAGGGATTATATGATTGCATATATTCCCACCAATAAATATTAATGAGTGACCTTTTAATGCATTTAAATAGCTACCGATATGCCAATAATATAATGTGCACAAAGGGAAAAATCTTCTTTGGATAGGTAATTGCCACAGATGAAAATCTGTGTTCGCTGATAGTACCTATCTTTTTGAGAACCCTACAAAAAATCAGTTTAACTTTTAATCTAGAGCAATGGTTCAACTTTCTTGTGGCTGAAAATAAAATTTTTGGCATTCTGGTAAAGCCAATGAACTCTTCCTCAGAGTAATGCTCTAAAATGCATAAATTAACTGGTTAATCCAATTATTTATGTGGGAAAAAGTGTTTTAAAAAGAAGTTCAAGCACTTTAAGTTAAGAAACTCTGATCTAGAACCAAACGAACGGAGGCAAATGTATTGTTCAAGAAAGATAACCTGACGGGATTAATTCTACAGGTTGCCCATCTAGCTACATATAGCAGTCGGGGCAACAGACCTTTTTCACTGGGCTAGTTTTTCCCAAATCGCCTGTTATGTCAATTTCTCTTTAGGAATCTTGGATTTCATTACAGATGTCCTGTGAGAATCTTGGGCATGATACAATCAATATAATATAATCCATAAACGGGTACGTGGGGGATCTCCCCAGCTACAGGAAAACCTTCTTCCATTTGGACTCCCAGAATAAAGGGTGATGTTCCTAGGACATTATCTCCATCATCTTGTTCCATGTTTCAGTTGACAAAACTTATCTCTGTGGTTGTGTCTATCTAAGAATCTTCTATGATTTTAACATAGATAAAGGGAATAAACATTTGCTAAGCATATAACAAATACCAGGCACTGAGCTAGGTATTTCACAAATATCTTATTTGAGTCTCACAACCTGGTGACGTAGGTGCTATTATTATCCCTATTTCACTGCTGAGAAAACTGACACAAAGAGAGGTTAAATGACTTGAATCACATAGCCAGTAAGTATCTGAGGCAGGATTTGAACTCAGGTCTTCCTGACTCATTAAAGTTTTCTTGTTAGAGCCTAAAGGCTACATTACATTCTACCAACTCAAATGGTTGTGGGTTTTTTTTAAAATATAATCAACAAAAGTAAACAGAGAAAGATCTTACATTTTCTCAGTCACCTGTGTGACTATGAAGAGATTATGTTGTAAAAAAAAAACAAAAAACAAAAACTGAAAGCCTGCCTTCCCTTGTTTAATCAACCATACTCTCAAATACATGTTTAGGTCAATCTCAAAGATTTCAAAAAAATGCCCCTGAGTTTTCCCATGTTTATAAGAATTCCTCATTTTCATCATTTCTTACCACTAAAGAATACATCATTATAGTCACAATACTACATTACAAATGAGAGAGTCAGAAAACCCTGGGATACTTGGTATGAACCAATGCAGAAAGTAGTAAACAGAAAATCAAAAGAACATTAAATACACTGACGCCAAGAACATGAAAAGATCCCCTAAAAGAAGTCATACCTTTAAAGTCTACTTTATATTTATGATTTCCTTCTGTAAATTCCACAAATTCCTCTGGACAAAGCAGAAAGAAGAACTCCAGATCTCCAGAAATGAATTCTGAATTCTGTTTGACATCATATGAGGGGGAAAAAAGAGTAATGAATGAGACTTTCAAAGAAATTATCGCTGTAATACCTGAGGTCATTTGATTAATAAAAACCAGAACTTTTTCCATGATTTCCTTCAAGATTGGGCATGGGACTAAAGTTTTTCTCTAGAAATCCTTCCCTGATATGTCTTGGGACCTCCAGCAGAGAGAGCACAAGCAGTAATTTCAACTGGCAAAGTCAGACCAAGCTGTCAAGAGTTCAACAACAGACATTATCATTCAACTTCCCAAATAAAGTGATAGATGTCTGGGTGCTTGAGGAGTGCAAAATGCACTATCATGGACTCACGTCAACAAAACCATGGAGCACTGACACCTAGGGTGTTAGTTAACCCAGCCCACAGAGCACAAAACTTAGAGTCACAAAAACCTGAATTCAAATCCTGCCTCAGAGACCCTTACTGACTATACGGTCCTGGGTAACTAGCTTCATAACCTATCTCAGTCTCAGTCAACAAGTATATATTAAGCAATTAAGATGAGTGCTGGGGACAGAAGGCAAAAACAAAGTCCCTGCCCTCAAGAAACTCACATTCCATTGAAGAAAAGTTAAACAGCAACGTGCATGCAAAATACACAGGATAAATAGGAGGAACTCTCAGAGTGAAGGCAATAAAAGTGGGGGAAGGAGAAGTAAGACCAGGGTCTCAGCTTTCCTCTTCTGTATAATAGGGATAATAAGAATACTTACCTCCCAGAGAGGCTGTGAGGCTCAGATGAAGTAACATGTTAGATCCTTGGTCAAGTGCTCTACCAAGGCTAGCTCTTATTAGAAGGGAGCTGTGCTCCAAGCCACACAGACACAAAAGCAGAGGCCCCGGCATTGCGGAATACCACAACTGTGCTGTGACCATGGGGGCTGCCTGGATCCCTCCTCTCAATTTCTCAATCCAAAGCTCTGGCCAAATACCATGCATTCTGAACACTGTATTCAGTAACTGACCCAGTGCATGAATTAATGCTAAAAACTTCAGAAATGTTTTTTCCAATTCATAATGAAATATTAACATTTTAACATGCAGATCTTTCACACAGAGGAAGACAGCCCACATGGCTGCAAAAGCCCACTGGAAGTAGCAGCTCTGGAGCAATCATGGCCCCTCTTTCCTGCTCCCTCTGGTAAGAAAGGAGAACTTAGAATTAAACTGCCAGAGCTGGAAGGAATGTTGGGGACCATAGCATTGAATCTTGGCAGCTAGGTAAGATGGATGATTGAATGTTGGACTTGCGAGTCAGAAATATCTGAATTCCAATGCTGCCTCAGAGCCACTAGCTGTGTGATCCTGGGCAAGCCCCTTGACCTTGCTGTTTCCTGATCTGTAAAATGGGGACAATAAGAACAGCCTATGTACCGCCTAGATCTGGAAGAGGCTTGGGGCTCAAAGCTGTACAGTGGATAGCTTGTTATGCAGCCAGGGGGCACAGGGGGCAGTAGCAGGGGGTACAGTCAAGAAAACACTGGAGTCAGGAAGACCTGAGTTCAAATCCCACCTCAGACACTTACCAGCTGTGTGATTACGGGCAAATAATTTAGCCTGTGTTTGATTCGGTTTCCTCAACTGTAAAATGGTAATAATAACATTACCTACCTCTCATAGGGTTGCAGTGAAGATAAAATGAGATAATATTTCTAAAATATTTAGCACACACACTGTCTGGCACACAGCAGGCAGTCAAATGCTTGTGTCCTTTCTTATTGCTTTTATGCCAAGAATAAAAATGCTATCTCTAAGCAAATTAATTTGTTTCTTTGAGGAGGTGACTCCATTATGTCATGGGCACATGGTTAGGATTCAGTAAAATTGAGGAAGTAGGGTGGGGCAGCTAGGTGGTGCGATGCATAGAATACCAGTGCAGGAGTCAGGAGGACCTGAGTACAAATCTCATCTCAAACACTTGACACTCACTAGCTGTGTGACCCTGGGCAAGTCACTTAACCCCAACTGCCTCATTCTGGGTCATCTCCAGTCACTCTGATGAATATCTGGTCACTGGATTCAGAAGACTCTGGAGAAAAAGTGAAGCTAGTGACCCTCACTCAAAACAAAGTCAAGTGCAAATCATGGAATGATGGCATGGTCTTCTTCTGCAACGAAGGACAAACACAGAGGAAGTAGGAGTAGGCTTCTGCAGAGGGCTCTGAGCTGATTATGATTAGGTAAATCAACACCCTACATAATAACTTGGCACCCAAAGGGAAGTGGAGCCATATTGGTGCAAAGCTCATAGTATTCAGACCTTCCCTGGATCTGATCCCTTTTGGAGAGTCCTCAGTCTGAGATGTCCCTGATATCCTGGAATGACACAATACTCGATTCCCCAAAGAGAGAACCAGCCTGGACGTTCCTGCCGCAAATGTGCAGATCCTGGTCCAAACATAAAGTACAAACTCAAAAAAATATAAATACATAAAATTTAAAAATAAAATATTTAATGGGTTTCTTTAAACCTTTGAGTTTTGAACAAAAGCTTTAGGAAGGAGATGGATGGATGCTCACCGTTTCTCCATATTCAATCCACTGATCCAGGTCATTCTTCCAATACCAAAGCCATTTGGTAGCCAGTGCAAGATTGGGCTTTTGAACAGTGGATGGAGTAGAAAGACGTCGAACAGGATAAGAAGCAAGTAACATTTTCTGGAAGTTGACACTGTGACTTCTGAAAGGAAATATTCAGGGAGGGAAAAAAAAAGTTTGAAGTTAACCAAATGCTACACTGAGCTATCTATCTAAATTCCACCCACCCATACCCCATCTCTCAGGCTCTCTTTCTCCCTTCCCTTCACCCCCCAACTATTCCTAGCTCTCTTTTGAAACCTCCAAAATCAATCCAACAGTTTTGGTGAGGACTTAGATTCGATGGATTTCCATCACTTAAACCAACAACCTCAATTTGCAGATGTGAATAGTGACAGCTTCTGAGGAAGTGAGTTATTTGCTTGAGGTTATATTCTAATTATTAACATCACCTCTTTCATGGCATTTTAAAACAAAACAAAATTCTGATCAGAAGATTGTGTAGGAAGGAACCTTAACGGACATTTAGCAAGGCGTGGGTTAGACCCATATTAAATTGGCTTTTTGAGAGCCAAAAGTTAAATTTTTCAGTGTGGACATTTATACATTAGAAATCAGCAAACAACTCAAATCATAGTTTGATTTATTGTCTAGCTTTAAGAAACTGATATGGAGGTTAATAATGCAGATAAAATTTAAAAGCATGTCCTCTGTGCTTTCCCCTCTCTCCATAGATCGATTCGGTAAACATTTACCAGCACACTTCTGCATTTACCCTCAATTTCCCCTCTTTATAATTCAGGAAGCTGAATACCAGACAATTTAAGTTCAAAGTAACAAAGAAAGGAAGTAGTAAAGCCAGGATAAGTTCAAAGTAACAAAGAAAGGAAGGAGTAAAGCCAGGATCTAATCTCAATCCAAATTCACGGCTCTCACAGTAGATTGGCTTTATACAGATCCTTCTGAGATATGGGGAAAAGAACAGAAATAAAAAAAGATAAAAGAATTTAAAGTCTGCCCCTTTGCATTCTGCTTTTTAAGAAGTCCATGAATGCTTATATTCTGTCATACAATTATGCCAAAGTGGATTTTTATGCCGTTCCATATTTTTCACAGATTTATGATCAGCAGGGAACCACAACAATTGTGTATATACATGTTCACCTGGGTGTATGATTAGAGAAAAAAGTAGGTTGTCAAATATTAATTTTGGAAACAACTTCACTCAAACGGAACAAAAACCTGCTAGAATATGAAAAGAAAAAAATCATTTAATTATCAATTTGAGTCTCTCCATCTGCCACAGAAGAGCAGAAAGTATGAGTCCAAGAACCTTAATTCTTGTTCACATAACCTCAGGCAGGTCACTTCAACACCATGGGCCTTAGTTTTTTATCTGGATTGGGTGGCCTCTATGGTGTCTTCCATTCAATCAGCTGAAATTCTCCCATTTCATCTGTCTCAGGTTTAAATGAAAGTAAGCAGAAAGTATGCTTTGCAGCCTCAACTGGTTCTTTTCAATAGAGTTATAGCCACCTTACCTGGAGATGCTTGGGTCACAATAAGCTTTCTCAATCTCCTCCATCTCCTCCAAGTCTTTCCAGTTGTCAGAAATGCACACCTGCCATCGGTAGGGCAGATGATAATGGACAAACTTGCAACTGCCTGGAAAGAAAGCACAGAATTCTCAGGGTCAAGGTAAGACCTGTTTTGTCCTATTCAAGCTCATCTATTAATATCACCTCCAACCAAGTCCTCTCCACTCCCACCTGCCCAGTCTCCTTACTGTATACTCTTTACAGTTATGATAGATCTCCTACCTAGAATGCCTTTTACCATTTCTCTGCCAATCTATCTCCAATACAGTACAGATACCCTCCACTTCACCACAATGCAATTTTGGAAAGGAGAACAATTTCTGAAAACCTGTTTTCAGTATATTTTTGTTAAGTACAAGCCTGAAATTACAATATTTCACCATCAGAAGACATACAAAATGTTGATTCTAGCTGTGTTCAATTATTAGAATATGGGACTGTAAATTTGGAACTGGAGAAAACCTTACTGTTCATCTAGTTCAACCCTCCCATTTTATTGATGAGAAAACTGGGTCCATGAAAAGTTAAGTGACTTTCACCAAAGTCATACAAAGAGTAAGCATCCGAGTAAGGTAGATTACAAAGTAATTTTCATTAACAACAAAGAATATGATACAATGTTCAGGAAATGAGGAAAACTGCTTTTTGGTTTCATTTATGGAAAGACGTATCAATGATGATATGGTTCAATTCATCCAACAGTATATCAATCAGATGGTGATTGGGACAAACACCTCACATTCAGAAAAACTACAATTAAGTTAACATTGATAAACAGTCTAAGAATGGCGTGATTCTTAGTAACTTCTTTGCCTTTCTCTTTTGAAAAAACAGATTTTAATGGAAATAAGCTTAATTGTAGCAAGGAATAAATTAAGATTCAAGTAATAATTTTAATCATCTATCTCTTGATGTCTTAAAATATAATTTTGTGGCAAATTCAAAGGAACTCTCACTTTCTATAATACTAAAAGGTAGTGACAAGTAATCAGCTCAGGTCAAGAAGATAGGGGCTCAGGTCTCACTTTGATACTTTTTAGTTGAGTGATACAGCTCAACTCTTAATTTTTAACTCTCAACTCTCTATATATTTTAGACAACTCTGAGGTACATGTAAGTAATGGGATGCTCACGTGCCCTTGAAAGAAGACGCCTTCACACTGAGAGTTCTCAATGCTTCCCTTTCTAAAAAAGTTATTCATTTATGTTTAACTTTCTTTTATTCTGCATCGCAAATTCTCTTCCTCCCTTTCATCTCTCCCCCACCCAGTGAGAAAGCAAGCAATATAACATTTCTACACATGAAGGCATGTAAAACATTCTTCTAAATTAGCCATTTTGGAAAAAAATAGAAAACAAGGAACAAAGGAAAGAAAAAAGATGCTTCCCCTACTTTCAGTTCATCAGTTCTCTCTCTGGAGGTAGCTAGAATTTTTTCCCCAGTAGTCCTTTGGAATTGTCATAATTGGTCATCTTGTAATATAGTCATTACTGTATACAATGCTCTGCTCACTTCATTTTGTATTAGTTCATGTAAGTTCAGGTTTTCCTGAAACCATTCTGTTCATCCTTGCTTATGGACCAAGAGTATTTCATTATAATCATATACCACAACTTACTCAGCCATTCCTCAAAGGGATAACCCCTCTATTTTCAATTCTTTGCCACTATAAAAATTTTCATATACATATCCTTTTCCTTTTTATTTTTTAAATCTCTTTTGGTTATAGAATTGATATGGGACAACTTTTTGATGAGGTACAATGTTAGAGAAACTGAGAAAAAAAGATTCCTTTCTATTCCCATTCAGTTTTTTCTACAGATCTATTATATCTAACTTTTCTGACATTCTATTTCTCTCCTTAATTTCTTTTTTATCTTATTTATTTTAGATTTATCTAATTCTGAAAGGGGAAAGTTGGGGGTCTTTTAGTAGTATAGTTTTACTGTCCTATTTCCTCCTCTCATTTAACATTTCCTTTAAGAATTTGGATGCCTTGTCATTTGGTACATATGTTTAAGACTGATATTACTTCACTGTCCATGATACTTTTATTTTATTTTTTTAAATAACTAATTAATTTTTAGTTTTCAACATTCAATAAGATTTTGAGTTTTACATTTTCTTTCCTTCCCTGTCTCCCTCCCTCCCCAAGACAGCGTGCAATCTAATATAGGCTCAGCTTATACATTAATATTAAACATATATTCATATTAGTCATGATATAAAGAATTAGAACAAATGGGAGGAACCCCAAGAAAGAAGAAGCAAAACAACAAAAGAAAAGGAGAACCAAAAGTATGCTTCCATTCAGACTCAATTTCCTGCTCTGGATGTGGATAGCATTTTCCATCATGAGTCTTTTAAAGTTGTCTTAGATCCTTGAACTGCTGAGAAGAGCTAAGTCTATCAAAGTCGGTCATCACTGTGGCTATTACCGTGTACAACATTCTCCTGGTTCTGATCATTTAACTCGGCACCAGTGCAAATATGTCTTTCCAAGTTTTTCTGAAGTCCACCTGCTCATCACTTCTTTTTTCAAAAATTTAATTCATTTATTTGTTTTCAGTTTTCAACAATCACTTCCCTAAGTTCTAAATTTTCTCCCTTCCCCAAGATAGCAAGCAACTTTATTAGTTCTACACATACATTCTTATTAAACACACTTTCACTTTAGTCATGTTGCATAGAAGAATTAAAATGAATGTTAGATACCATGAGATAAACCAAACGCAAACCAAAACATAACACAAGAGAAAATAATCAGATTCATTCTGCATTCCAATTCCATAGTTCTTTCTCTGGATGGGGATGGCATTATGCCTCAAAAGTTCTTTGGGAATGTTTTAGGTCCTTGCATTGCTGGGGAGGGCTAAGTCTATCATAAACTATCCTCACACACTATGGCTGTTACTGTGTATAATGTTCTCCTGGTTCTGCTCATTTCACTCGGGATCAGTTCATGTTAAGTCTTTCCAGGTTTTTCTGAAGTCTTTCTGGTAGTCATTTCTTATAGCACAATAGTATTCCATTACATTCATATACCACAACTTGTTCAGCCATTTTCCAACTGATGGGCATTCCCTTGACTTCCAGGTCTTGGCCACAACAAAAAGAGCAGCTATAAATATTTTTGTAAGTATGGGACCTTTTCCCATTTTTATGATCTCTTTGGGATACAGTCCTAGAAGGGATACTGCTGGGTCAAAGGGCATGCACATATTTGTAACCTTTTGGGCATAGTTCCAGATTACTCTCCAGAATAGTTGGATCAGCTCACAGCTCTACCAACAATGAATTAGTGTCCAATTTTCCCACATCTTCTCCATCATTTATCATTTTCCTGTTCTGTCATGTTGGTCAATCTGATAGGTGTGATGTGGTATCTCAGAGTTGTTTTGACTTGTATTTCTTTAATCAACAGTGACTCAGAGCATTTTTTCATATAACGATAGTTTTAATTTCTTCCTCTGAAAACTGTTCAGGTTCATTGACCATTTACCAATTGGGGAATATCTTGTATTCTTATAAATTTGACTCAGTTCTCTATGTTTTAGAAATGAGACCTTTATCAGGGACACTGGCTATAAAAATCGTTTCCCACTTTTCTGCTTCTCTTCTAATCTGGGTTGCATTGCCTTTGTGCAAAAATTTTCCAATTTACGTAATCAAAATCATCCATCTTGCACTTCATGATGTTCTCTGATAGGTAAACTATTATTCCTTGCTCTCCTTGTTTGTTTATAATATCAGTCTTTATATCTACATCATGTACACATTTTGACTTTATCTTCCTATAGGGTGTAAGACACTGGTCTATGCCTAGTTTCTGCCATCTTATTTTCCAGTTCTCCTAGCAGTTTTTGTTAAATAATGATTTCTTATCCCAGAAGTTTAAGTCTTTGGATTTCTCAAATAGTAGATTGTTGTAGTCACTATTGTGTCTTGCATACCTAGCCAATTCCACTGATCCTCCACTCTATTTCTTATCTAGTACCAAGTAGTTTTGATGACTCCTATTTTATAATACAATTTAAGATCTGATACAGCTAGGTCACCTTCCCTTGCATTTCTTTTCATTAATTCCCTTGATATCATGGAACTTTTGACTTCCTAGATGAATTTTGTTATTGTTTTTCTAGCCCTATAAAATAATTTTTTGGTAGTTTGGTATGACACTGAATAAGTAAATTAATTTAGGTGGAATTGTCACTTTTATTATATTAGCTCGGACTAACCATGCACAACTGGTATTTTTCCAGTTATTTAGATCTGTATTTATGTGAAAAGTGTTTGGTAATTGTGTTCGTATAGTTCCTGGGTTTGTTTTGGCAGGCAGACTCCCAAATATTTTATGTCTATGGTAACTTGAAATGAAATTTCTCTTCCTAGTGCTTGCTGTTGGACTTTGTTAGTAACGTATAGAAATGCTAATGATTTATGTGGGTTTATTTCATATCCTGCAACTTTGCTAAATTTGTTCATTATTTCAAGTAATTTTTTACTTGACTCTAGGTTTCTCTACACCATCCTATCATCTGCAAAGAGTAATAGCTTTGTTTCTTTGCCTATTCTAATTCCTTCAATTTCTTTTTCTTCTCTTATTGCTATAGCTAACATCTCTAGTACACTACTGAATAACAGTGGTGAAAATGGACATCCTTGTTTCACCTTCTCTATGATACTTTCAGTAAGATGTAGTTTCCCCAATTATCTCTTTTAATTGGATACTTTTTTCCTTTTGCTTCATCTAAGATCATGATCACTACCCTGACTTTTTTTACTTCAGCTGGAGCATAATAGATTCTGCTCCGTCCCCTTTCTTTTATTCTGTGTATGTTTCTGTTTCAAGTGTTTCTTGGTTTCTAATCCATTCTGCTATCCACCTCCATTTTAAGGGTAAATTCATTCCATTCATGTTCAGTTACAATTACTAACTGTATTTCCCTCCATCCATTTTCTTCTGTTTATCCTTCTCTTTTTTTCACCCTGTCCCTCCTCAAAAGTCTGTTATACTTCTAACCACTGCCTCCTTTAATATGCTCTCCATTTCTCTTATTCCATTTCCTTCCTACTTCCCTATTGGATGTGATAGATTTCTAAACACAACTGATGTATTTTCTTCCCTCTTTAAACCAGAGATGAAAATGTGGTTCAAATATTTCCTGCTTCCCCCACCATTTTCCCTTCTTCTGTAAAAGCTTGTCTAGCTTGTCTCTTTAATGTGAAATAATTTTCCCCATCCCACTTACCTCTTCCTATTTCTCCCAATGCAACTCTTTCTCCCAAATTCATTTTCTATTAATTACCCCCAACAAAATCAACTCATTCTTGTGCCCTTTGGCTAGAGTCCTTATAACTATCATAAAGTTCTTAGAAGTCACCTGTATCATAAACAGTTAGCCTTATTAAGTCTCTTGTGATTTACCTTTCATGTTTACCTTTTAATCCTTATCTCCAGTCTTGTATTTGAAAGTCAGATTTCCTATTCATCTTTGATCTTTTCATCAGGAATGTTTGAAAGTCTTCTATTTCATTTAATAAACATTTTTCCCCTAAGGGATGATACTCAGTTTTCCTGGATATGTTACTGTGGGTTGCAATCCTAGCTTCTTTGCATCCTGGAATATTATATTCCAAGCCCTCCATTCCTTTAATATGGAAGCCACTAAATTTGTGGTGATCCTGACTATGGATTCACAATGACTTGAATTGTTTCTTTCTTGCTACTTGCAAGATTTTCTCCTTGACCTGTGAGCTCTGAAATTTGACTACAATATTCTTAGGGGTTTCCATTTTGGAATCTTTTTCAGGTAGTGATTGATCAATTGTTTTCATTTCTATTTTACTCTCTAGATCCAAAATATCAGGGAAGTTTCTTGATAATTTCTTGAAATATGATGTCCAGGCTCTTTGATCATAGGTTTCAGGTAGTTCAATAATTTTTAAATTATCCCTCTTCTTTCCAAGTCAGATGTTTTTCTGATGAAATATTTCCTATTTTCTTCTATTTTTCATTCTTCTTTGTTTTACTGTTCTATTTTTCATTCTTCTTTGTTTTACTGTCTCTTGATGTCTCATGGAGTCATTAGCCTCCACTTGCTCATTTCTAACTTCTAAGGAATTATTTACTTCAGTGAACTTTCGTACCTCTTTTTCCATCTGGCCAATTCAGCATTTTAAGGTGTTATTTTCTTCAGTATCTTTGGTGTCTTTTTTACTAAGTTGCTAATAACAATCTATTCATATTTTTTTTCTTGTATCACCCTCATTTTTCCCCCCAATTTTTCTTCCATCACTCTGAGTTTCAAAATAATGTTTCAGCTCTTCCAGGAATTCTTGATGAGTGTGTGTCCAATTCTAATTTTTTTCCTTTGAGGTTTTGTTTGCAGCTGTCTGCAGAAGCTTTCTATGACAGGATTCCTTTTGTTGTTGTTTGCTCATTTCCCTAGCCTATTTACTGCCTGAGCTTTATGCTAAAGTCAAGCTGGGGGGGAGGGAGAGATAGTCCCAAGCTTCAGACATTTTCACACTTCTGTTTTTAGAGCTAGTTCTCAGGTGATTGGAAGTTTTAGGTACTTCTAAGAAAGTGTGATCCAGGAAGAGTTGGTCACTGCTCCCTTGCAATTGTGAGTGATACTGCTCAAGACCCCTGATTCCTGGGGACAGGCAAGCATTACTCTCTACCCTGGAACTGTCCTTTAAGTGTGTTTGACAATGGAGTAGCCATTGTATCCTGTCCCACACCCACTGCTAGCACAAGGGTCTCCTGTAGTCTCCTTCTAACCAGCCGTCTGATCTCCTTATTGTTTCTGGTTTGAGATCTCCTGAAGTTGCTACTGCTGGTACTGCTGCCATCCCCAAAACCCACCACTGGTATTGCTGCTATGGAAGCTCAAGGTCAACCCCCTGTTGCCCTCATAAATTGTCTTTGGCTGGAAAAATGCCTCACTCTGATCTTCTGGTGGCTGTGTTGCTTTAGTATTCAATTTGAGGCTTTATTTTAAAGTTGTTTGCAGAGGAAATGCTGGGAGAGCTCAGCTGGTTCCTCTACTCCACCTTCTTGAAGTCCTCTTTATGCTTTTGAAAAACTCAATTGCCCCTGGAATTATACCAGAACTGGCAAGTCCAAGACAAGGTCAGAGCTATTAAATATAGATTCCTGATAGGAAATGGAGGGGGCATGGGAGTGTGAGATGGGAATGACTTTGTTGCCAATGAGAAGGAGGCAAAAACATCGTAACTGAGAGGAAAGTACCAAGGTGCTACACCACATCAGACCTTGAAGGTTTTCTCTTCATCTTTTCTGTTTTAACTAAAAGGAGTTGGGAAATTCAAAAGTACTGGAAGTTACAAGTTAATGAGTTCTGTTAGGGACTAAATTAGTGATTTCAGGTAAAGTTTCTAGTAGCAAAACAAGTCAAATTATAGATTTCTGGGCTTTGAGGATATGAGCTGAAAGGAGGTTACATTAAACTGACTACACCCAGAGTAGGTTCTCTTCTACAAGATTCCCCAAAATGTGGGAAACTGAAAAGTTGTACAAGTCTCTCATAGTCTTGGACTCCCCAGACCTTTCTGAACACCAGGACATAGGAAAGGCCTTTTAAAATCTCTCCAACAAGATAATAGACACAGGACTGATCAAGAATTGACCCAATCAAACTGAATAGTCACTAGTTGCATGACCATAGGCAAGTCCCTTGGTCCTCTTTAAAGCTAAAACTATAAATTACAGAAAAAATGCCAATCTATACTAGTAAAGGCAGTCCATTCTTCTGAGAGAGTTCCCTAAATTAATGGCATTACAGGTCCAGTTCACTGCTCTATCAAGATACATTTTCCATCCCTATCTGCTCCAATGCAGGTCAAATTCCAGAGCTTCTGTATTTTCCAGATTAATTCTCTCAACATTACTTACTCTGCAATTTACAATTCACTCTGAGGTAGTCAAGACAAATCTGCTTAGAGTCATTATTGTCCATTTCTGAAGGTGCTGTGTTAGAAATTCTGGCTTTGAAATCTAAAGAAGAGAAGACACACAAAATGTTGGCTTTCCTGAAGGAAAAAATTCTCATGTTAAGCCAGTCTGGGTTTTTTGGGGGCAAATAGGGAATGTAATTGATTATCAAAGAAATCTACATTTGTTACTTAAAGAATGTGGGAAACCTTTCCCAGTCCCTTTTAATTCTAGTACCTTCCCTTTGTTATTGTTTCAACTTATCCTGTATACATATCTTGTTTGTACATTGCTGTTTCCCCCATTAGACTGTAAGTTCAAGAACAGGAACTATCTTTTGCCTTTCTCTGAATTCTCACTGCTTAGCAATCACATACCTGGTACATTGTAAGCATTTAATAAATGCTTATTAACTGACCCCTAAATCCCTTACTGCTACTAGGCTGGCAAATTTGAGATTGCTGGATTGGGCTCAGAAGTGGGGGCTACATGACCAACCTGAACAAGATGAGAAGACTGGATTTAGCTTTGAGGGTACTGATATGTATTAAAAGAGGGCGATTCAGCACCTGAAACCTCCCTACGTAGATAAAACCAAAGGTTCGGGACAACACAAACAACAATTATGACGATAACAAAATAAAGATACTCGAGGACAAGTCTGTGTACATCTCTCATATGGTCATATTCAAAGCAGATGAAGAATAGTCTGAATAGCTACTCTCTACTTACCCTCTGCATTTGTACTTTTAGAAGAAGATACAGCTCTGCTTTTGTTTGTGGCCAAGGTGCCAGGAATTTCACTAGAACCAGAGGTAAAAACAGAACCCGCTTGGCTACCAGGTAGCACCTGCATACAGTTAACCTGTTTCCTCAAGGAAGATGAGGCTGTCTTGCAGACTGAGGCTGGTGTAGAGACAGAGGTAGCTTGCATCACTAGGGGATAAGGGAAATTTTGAGCTCTGGTCACAAGTTTTATTTTTGCTTTATGTTAGATGACCACAAGTTTTCATTAGTAATAGCTTACATTTATGTAAAGTTTTATTAGGTTTTTCAAAGTGTGTAAATACATCCATAAACAGATATCTAATGCACATCTCTCTCCTTTGGTCTTCACAACAACCCACAAGGAAAGTATAGGAGACATGATTACCCCCATTTCAGAGCTAAAGAAACCGAGGCTCCAGCTGATGAAATGATAGGTCTAATGAGATGGTGGGGACCAGTCCCACCTCTTCTTACTGAACTATGTTGCTTAGATTTCTGCTTCCTGTCCCCCTAACATATAACCTCAAAGTTGTTCTTTACTAACATTAGGGCTCAACCCTTCTCTTTCTTCCTTTTATCATAATGTCATACTTTACTTGCTAACTACAATTCTAATAATATTTCTATTTCCAATATTTCTTTTATTTTCAAGGGATTTGGGGAGATAGTTCTGCTTTCCTAATTGCATCTTTCCCCTCTTTTCTTACATAAAAGCCTAAGAAGTGCTGGACTTAGGAGTCAGGAGAGATCTGGATTCAAATCTGGGCTCTTTTACCTAATATTATATGTGACTTAGAGCAAGTCATTGAATCTTCTTAGGCCTTAATTTCCTCATCTGTAAAACTAAGGGGGTTGGATTACAAATTCCCTAAGTTGCTTTCCAACTCTAAAATCTGTGACTCATAAAAACCTGACTGAAATTTGCACGGAGACCATGGGCCAAGCCACTTAAACTCTCTGAGCCACAGTTAACAGAATAAGTATAATAACACCTACCATACCTATTTCATAGGGTAATGATGTGGCTCCAAAAAAGCATGCCAATAAACAAAGTTTGAGCTTTAATAGCTTAAAAATCACACTATGCATTTCAGGACATCGGCCATATAAAGTGATTTATAAAATTTAATGTATAATATAAAGGTAATAAAAATGATGATAACCATGATAGGAGCAAAATGGATAAGAGTTGGTCTTGAAGTCAGGTCACCACCTAACAACTTTGACACATCCTGGCAGCATGAGCCCAGGAAATCACTTAAACCCTCAGTTCTACAGGCAACAACTTAAGACCAGACAAGATAGGGTCCCAGATCCATTTCTCACTAGATCTGCCACTTCGTAGGTCTAAAATGGGAGCAATTATATCTCCCATGCTCACCTCAGTGTAATTGTGAAGATTATATATTATATATCGTGAAGAAGTTAACTACACATTTTATACATAATTATATATATATGTGTGTATATATATGTGTATATATATATGTGTGTGTGTATGTGTATATATACATATATGTGTGTATGTGTGTATATATATGTGTGTGTGTGTGTGTGTGTGTGTTTCTTTATGTAAGATGTACATCAGCAAAAGATTGCTCACCAATAAAACTGGCAGTGTCACCCACAATTATTCTTTACTATTCACCTTAAGTCCCCCTACCTCCCTGAGGTTATCATCAGTAACACCACTAGTGAAAGTGACCTGCCATCACTGCCATACCATAATCTCAGATTCTAGGAATAATGTGTTGGTTTCTGTGTTTCATATTTAGATGATCTGGAGGTCCAGAAATTCACCTTACCTATTGGTGAAGAAGTCTGGGCTAAAACGCCCTTTTGAACGCCACTCTGGGGGACATTACTTGCAAATGATACTTTTGGTCGTACATGGGCTGCTGCTGTGTTAGACAAGGGAGAAGCCTGGATACTCTGAGGCACACAAAAGGGCTCTTTTCTTTCATTTCTAATAATTCTTGCCGAGTTCAGAGTCATGGCATCAACTTCACATGCTACTGATTCCCTCAGCTGCAACTGTTTTAATGTTCCTGATTTCACACTGTAATTGTCATTAGCTACCGTGTTATTTGCAAATGGCATTTCCAGTTTGCCTGTCAATGCTGCTGTCTCAGTCATTTGAGGATTCACTAGCGTGGACTGGTTGTGTGTACTCTTAGATGAGGATTCCTCTTTCTTTAGATTAGCTGTTGGTTTGTACTTTGAAAACACCACGGCATTGCTTCCTGTGCCCGGTATGTCAAAAGTTATATTGGAAGCAGGTGAAGAGTAGGCCTTTTGACTTCCACAGTCATCTCCTGCGTGTGTACAGCTTTTGCTAGTGGTTACAGGACCTGGACCAGAGTACAAGTCAGGTTCACTCCCAAAGAACACATTCACTCTCCTGGAAGTGTGGCTGCTCACTGCCGGTGTGGCTCCCTTGTCAGCGGAAGCGGGTGGGGAGAGGGAGACATCATGCTGGATACCACTTTGGCTCCTATGGTTGTTTTCAATATGGCCAGTTCCTGAAAAGCTCGAGTTCATTCCAACTTGACTCACTTCTTGGGTACAGGCAACCTTAGGAGATGCTGATACTGGAGGGACACGATCTGGACCCAAAGCAACTCTATTCTTGGGGGCCCCACTCTCATTTACTTTGCCTTCAGAGGATGGCAATGGTACTGGGCCTGTTTTGTCTGGTTCTGGAATGTGAGCAGTTCCAACAGAGGCAGAAGGAGATGGAGACAATTCTGGCCTTTCAAAAAAATAACGATTTCTACTTTGGTTCCTACTTCCCACCGTTTTTTGCTCCGGCGGGCCTAAGGGGAAGAAGGAGATTGGGAGGGGAGAGGAAGGGAATAATAAAAAACAAAACACAGAAAATGAGTACAATTAAGTTGTAGGATCATAGCTGTATAGCTACAAAGGACTTTAGAGATCATCTAGTCCAACTTCTTCACTTTATACTTGAGGAAACTGAGGCCCAAAGGGGGTAACTTCAAGGTCATAGAATAAGGAACTGGCATAGCCAGGATATGAATCAAAGGTCTCTGACCCCAAAGCAAGAGCTCTTTCCACTCTATCAAACTCCTGTACAAATTCTTATTTTTCACTTTTCTTAGGGATGTCATAACTCAAATCCTGTCAAAATTACAGTGCTAATGTGACAGACAAAAAGGGATTAAGTGGATCTCCTTCATCCCATCCTAAAACAGCTTTAGGCAGAAAGGAAGTAGCCATTAAAGGTTAGAGAGAAAAGCAGCATGGCAAAGTAGACAAAGAATTGACCTCGCAGTCAGGAAAACCTGAGTTCAATACTCTCTCAATACTGTGTGATCACAGATAAGTCACTTAATCTCGAAACGCTAAGACTATAAATCATAGATAAGCTATTAATTTGCATCACTAGAGGGAATTTCCATACTGGGAGTTCTCTACATCAGTGGAATCATAGGCCCATATTCAAAAAGAAAAAAGAGAGGAAGAAGAGAAGACAGAAGCAGACAAGAGCTAGGTCAATTGAGCAAAGTCCTGAAAGATATGCATGGAGAAACAGACCAGATACAGTGAAGGAGTTCATTCTTATCTACTGACTCTCTGAGATAGGAGATAAAAAGGAAACAATGAAAGAAGACAAAGAGATGAGGTCCACACATAGGATGGCCCCAACTCCTCAGAGAAAGAAGTGAGATCATCTACTAAGATCCAGAGTGATAAGGCTAGGAGGGAAACTGGAGGTTTGAAGTGATCAAGAGATTTATATTAACTACTGTGGGAAATAGGACAAGGAGTCAATAAAAGACAATAAAGACTTCTGGATAACTGTGGGTATCAAACTCAAAAGATCCCTGCAGGCCACATACTGACAGATAAAACCATAAATTAACATAATCTATGTAGTACTATGTAGTATTTTCTTTGTTTTGTTAAACATTTCCCAATTACATTTTAACTTGATTGGGGAACCATTGGGCTTTTGAGTTTGATACCTCTGTTGTATAACACTGAGAGCCCAGTTGAAGCTTTAGGACTAAGGCTCCAGGAAAAGGGAGATAAGGAACAAGGATTAAGGTCGGGAAATAAGAGGTAAGGATGAGAGAAAAAGGAGTTTAGCGAAAACCATAGGGATAGGGCACTGGAGGTGGAGGGGAGGAATGGTGCTGATTATAGGGATCTGAAGGAAGTCCTGGGGGATGAGGAGCAGGAGTAGACAGAAACTTTACAATGAGTTGGGTATGTGGGAACTGGTAGAAATACTGAATGTTGAGTAGCTGCAGAGATTGTCCTCCTTCTCTTCCCTTTCAAGGTATCAGAGATGAGAGAAATGGTAGAACTGGGAGGGGGAAAAACAGTACGGAAGGGAAAAAAGGAGATACAAGAAGGAACATCCTTGCTTTCTCCTTCCTTGTCCTGGTCTCCAGTCTGTTCAGGAGCCAGGGAGAAAGAATGACAAAGAAATGCAATGGAAGGAGCTACAGAGTAGGAGAAGCAACATGACCTAACGAAAGGACCCTGAACTTGGCTGAAGGAGACCTGGCTTTGCATTGCTGTTCTTGTCCTACCAGCTTCAGGATCTCAAGTTAGCCACTTAACTTCCTCAATTTCCCTCATCTGTAAAAAGAGGATACTAATCCATCAATCAGTCATTAATCAGCCAGTATTTATTAAACATCTACTATATGCGAGGGGAGGGGCTACTAATATAATGAATCACAGTCTCAGAGAGATGACATTCTAACAGGAGAGACATATGTGTATTATGTATGCATACACATGAATGTACATACACACATGTAGACACACATATACATGCATTCTAACAGGAGAGATGAGAAGTAATTTTTATACACACATAAACAGACAAGCCAGTTCCGTTATACAGTGACTTGTGTTCCCAAAAAATGCTACATTATGCAAGAAAAAAATCCCAGGGCTTATGGGGAAAATGGAGTTTTTCTGTCTTAATTGACTCTTCTGGGCAAAGACACTAAAGTGGTTTGCCATTTCCTTCTCCAGCTCATTTTACAAAGGAAGATACCGGAGTTAACAGGATTAAGTGACTGACCCAGGGTCACAGACTTACTAAGTATCTGGGGCCAGATTTGAACTCAGGAAGATGTCTTCCTGACTCCACCCATAGGAAAGAAATACATTCCAGGGATGTAGGTCAGCTAAAGCAAAGGTACACAGCGAAAAGATGAAAGAAGATTGGCTTGGTTGGATCAAAGACTGCAAGAGGATGGGAAATGTAAAATGGGCAGGAAAGAAGAGCTGGGCCAGACTGTGAAGGGCTTCAAAAACTAAACGGAGAAGCTGAGACAAAATGGAGCCACTTGGGGTTTACTGAGAAAGAAGTGACATGGCCAGATTTATACTGAAAGGAAATCCCTTTGGCATGTGTGTGGAGGACAAGCTAGTGTGAGGAATGAGCTGAGATAAGGAGACCAGTGAAAAAAGTTGTGGAAATAATCTAGAGGGCCTGAGTTAAGATGGCAGCTGAGTGGGCATAAAGAAGGGGTCTAATGGGAGAGATGTTATAGGGACAGAAAACACAAGATGCGGCAGCAGCCTTGGATGCACGGGGTAAAAAAGGGTGAGGAGTCAAGAATAATTCCGGTTATGAAAAGACGACACCGGAACAATGCAGGGTACTTTCACCAGAAATGGGGAAGTTTGGAAGGGGGATGAGCTTGTGGAAAAAGATACTGAGTTTTGGACATGTTGAGTTTGAGAGGTCAACTGGACCATCCTATGTGAAATGTCCAATAGGCAGTGGGTAAGTGAGACTAATGTTCAAAGGGAGCCACAGAGGGGGAATATAGAGATCCACGAGTCACCTGCACAGAGAAAAACTGTAAATCTTATAGGAGCTAATGAGGTTACCAAAAGAAAGAATCTAGGCAGAGAAAACAAACAGAGTGTAGGACAGAATCTTAGGGTCCAGCCTGAGTTTGAGGGCATGATGATGATGATGATGAACCAGCGAAGAGGACAGCAAGGAGTGGACCAACATTCCTCCCCAGGATGAGAAAACAAGTGTCATGAAAACACAGAGACAAAAGGAGAGAACAGTCAACACCCTGATGTCAAATGCACGAGAGAACTCAAAAACAACGAGGACTGAGAAAAAACAATTAGATAAACACACCCCTCAAGGGCTGCTGTGAGAAAATCCCGTGTACATGGAAGTTGTGGTGATGACTATGTAAGTGGGACAGACAAGCTGAGGTCCACTTATACTAGACCATGAGGACTTATTTCAATTCAACATTTACTAAAAGACTACCATATGACAAACATTGTAATAAGCACTAGGCATGCAAAGACAAAAATATAGCAGTCTCTTCCCTCCAGAAGCTTCTATCCTTGAGAGAAGAAGGGGAGTAATAGGGGAAGAGATATAGTATAGGGTTATAATTTGGAGCTGGTAGGGGCCTTGTAGACCAGCTAGTCCAACTTCCCCATTTTAAAGATGAACTGACTGAGACCTTGGAAAGTTAAGTGACTGGCCCAAGGTCACATTACTGAGTGTCAGAGATGTAAACCCAAGCTTCTCTGACTCAGTGCCTTTTTCTAGTGTAATCTGATAGATGCAGATAACTATAAAACACAACAGGGATAAAAAAAACAAAGGAGTAATTAGGCAGAGTACTCTAAGAGCATCAGAGAGCACCTTCATCTGTGCAGATGAGGCAGGGAAGGAGGAAGCACCTCACCTGATCTTTGAAAGAAAAGAAGGAAGCTGAGAGACTGAAATGAGACAGGAGTGCATTTCAGGGATGGGGCATGGGCCATGTAAATGTACCAACACAGACACTGATAAGTTAAAGCTGGGTAAGACCTAGTAGCAGAGTTTGGCTAATGAAAGAATAAATACCAATATGCCCATTTATTAGCCCTTATCCTAAAAATGAAATTCACCTTTTCTTCTGGCAATAGGCTTATTAATGCTGGCATGCTTCTGATTACAGATGTCCTGGATATTTCTAACGACTGAGTCAGTGAGCCCCTCTTCTTTGAGAAGTTCCAAGACCTTTGTATCCATCAAGTTGTGGGACCGATTGCAATGGACAAACCTGCATCTTCCTTCAAGGTAGTGTTCACAGACATGCAGTTTCCTGCATTCTGTCTTCCTGGAGCAGGAGTCTGGCCTGTTTTCTCCCTTGTAGTATTTGCATATCTGAGGAAAAGAAGAAAGGATACCAATGATAGGAAGGAGTAATCAGAGAGGACAATTCAGCAATCCAAGCAGCAGGCACCTTACCTTTGTGAACACACAAAGATGCCTGCATTGGGTAAAGTGAAGCAATGAAGACAGAGCTAAAAGGATATTCTATACTCTTGGCCAGCCTACTGAAGTAATGCTACTTACAAAGCATCTAAAGGCTGACCAGGAGATACTGACAAACTGACAAATCTTCAGAAGGGATCAATCAACCAATAAACATTAATTAAGCACCTATTATATAAAAGGCACTGTGCTAAGCTCTAGGGATACAAAAAGAAGCAAAGAGAAGCTTGTAATCTAAGGCAAATAAATGTAATACAAACAAATATATGCAAAGCAACCTATATAGGAAAAATAGGAATTAAAAGAGGGAAGGCACAGAATTAAGTGGGGTTATGGAAGGCTTTCTATAAAAGGTGAGATTTTAGTTGGGACTTAAAGGGAGACAGAGAGCTCAGTAGCTGGGGTTGAGGAGGGAGACCATTCCAGGCATGGGGGAATGCTAGAGTATACCCAGCACCAAGAGATGGAGCGTCTTGTTCATGGAACAGCCAGGAAGCCAGTGTGACTGGATCAAAGAATACATGGCAAGGAATAAGGTATAAGAAGGATGGAAAGATAGGAGATGGCAGAGTTATAAAGGGCTTTGAATGTCAAACAAAATCTTGTATTTGCTCCTGGAAGTAACAGGAAGCCATGAGAGAGAGAGAGAGAGAGAGTGTGTGTGTGTGTGTGTGTGTCATCACACCTGTGTTTTAGGAAAATCACTCCAGTAGTTGGAAGACATACTGGAGGGGGCAGAGTCTTGAGGCATGCAGACCCTGTTGCAGTCGTCCAGACACAAGATGATGAAAGCCTGAACAAGTGGCAGCAACGTCAGAGGAGAGAAGGAAGTGCATTTGTGGGATGCTGCAAAGATGAAACTGACAGGCCTTAGAGATAGTAAGGAATCCATGATGAAATCCTAGGCTGCGAGCCTGAGGGTTTAAGAGGATGGTGTTGCATTGCCCTAGACCAGGGGTGTGGAATTTAAATATAAGCACCTCAAAAGCAGACCTAGACTGAACTCAAAGTTCATGCAACAAATCTTGAGGTCACAGGTCCCCCAACCCTGCCCCAGACAGTAATAAGGAAGGTAGGAGGAAGGAAGGGTTCTTTTTCAGACATAATAAGCGGTCAATGGACATTCTATTCAAGATGTCTAAAAGGCAGCTAGAGTTGTGAGATTAGGGGTCTGCAAAGAGATCAGGGCAGGATAGATAGATATGAGAATTAGCAGCACAGAGGTAGTAATTAAATCTATGAGGGCTAATATTACAATCACCAAGTTTAGTAATATAGAAGAAAAGAAGGCCCAGGTCAAAACTGAGAGGCACCAAAGGTTATAGGGTGTGACTTGGAAGAGGATCCAGTGAAGGAGACAGAGAAGGACAGGTCGGATAAGTAGGAGGAGAACCAAAAGACAGCAGTGTCCTGAAAACCTAGAGAGAAGAAGAGTCTCAAGGGGGAAGAAAGTGGTCAGGAGGTCAGGTCAAGATGAAAGTTGACTAAGAAAAGTCCAGTGGATTTGATAACCAAAAGACCTAGTAATTTTGGAGAGAGCAGTTTCACCAAGTTGTGAAGGGTTTGGAAGAGAGTGAGAGGAGAGAAAGTGGAGAGACCTAAGACAGATGGCCTTTCCTGGGAGTTTAGCTACAAAGGGCAGAAGAGATAAAAGAGATAGCTAGCAGGGATGGAAGGGTCAAGTGAGGGCTTTTTCAGGATGGGGGAGACATGGACATGTTTGTAGGCAGCAGAGAAAGAGCCAGTAGAGAGGGAAGAGATTGAAAATAAGTGAAAGAGAGGGGCGGAGCCAAGATGGCAGAGTAGAAGGACGCACATTTACAAGCTCCGACCCACAGCCCATAGAATTAACGTAAAAAGAGATCCGCATAAATTCTGGATCACTGAAAGGTGTGCAGAACCAGAGTGGAAGAGATTTCCGTGCCAGAGAGCCCTGGAGACCCGTCCCCAGGGTCCATCACACCCTGGAAAGCGGACCCCACCCCAGCGCTGCCCTGGCCGCAGCCCCAGAGAAGCTGATCCGAGCAGGCTTCAGGGATGGAGGCTCCGGCAGCTGGGAAGGTCCCTCCGCCCACAGAAGCTACAGGTCAGTGAGAGAGACGGCGGGCTGGAGGAGGGGAGTGGAGTGTCTCTGTGACTCGGGC
The DNA here is from genome assembly GCA_023548195.1 of Bettongia penicillata ogilbyi. Lineage (NCBI taxonomy): Eukaryota > Metazoa > Chordata > Mammalia > Diprotodontia > Potoroidae > Bettongia > Bettongia penicillata. The sequence goes on from JAJHZJ010000229.1 coordinate 3,026,724, forward strand.
CCCCTCGGGAGGAAGCGGCGGCTGCAGAGACGGGGGCAGGAAGCGGCAGAGGCGTGGCCGGCAGCGGAGGCAGCAGCGGCGGCAGAGGCCCGGACTCCCTCAGCAGCAGGCAGGATCTTTATTACGGAAGGTCTCTGCATAAACAACCTGAGGGAGCTGAGCCTGCGAGACGGCCCGGCCCCACTCCTCTCTATTACTCAAGGCCTCTGCATAAAGCCCCTGAGGGAGCTGAGCCTGGGAGGCTCCCCCCCCCCCCCCGCTGTTCCTGAAGGTCTCTTCAGAAAGCCCCTGAGGAGGCCAAGCCTGGGAGGCGGCCCTGCCCCCACCCCAGCACCAGAACTAAAGCTTGCTGCGGAAAGCCCATTTGAACCTCAGACCCCAAGCACTAGCTGGGCGGATCTAGGCAGGGGTGGACAGGAATCTCAGAAGTCAAGTAACTGGCTGGGAAAATGCCTAGAAAAGGGAAGAAAAATAAGACTATAGAGAGTTTTTTCCAACAAATGCAAATGATCCCAACATTCGGATCTGATGACGAGGACGTATTCTCGCCATCGGGGAAAGATGTGGAGGGAGGGGCTTAAGTACCCCAGATACCCCAGGGGGATGTCAGGTGGGCTCAGGCCTTGGAAGAGCTCAAAAAGGATTTTGAAAAGCAAGTTAGACAGGTGGAGGAAAAGCTGGGAAGAGAAATGAGAGAGATGCAAGAAAAGTATGAAAAACGGGTCAATACCTTGGTTAAGGAGACCCAAAAAAATGCTGAAGAAAATAACACCTTGAAGACTAGGCTCACTCAATTGCCAAAAGAGGTTCAAAAAGCCAATGAGGAGAAAAATGCTTTCAAAAGCAGAATTAGCCAAATGGAAAAAGAGGTTCAAAAGCTCACTGAAGAGAATAGTTCTCTCAAAATTAGAATGGAACAGATGGAGTCTAATGACTTTACGAGAAACCAAGAAATCACCAAACAAAACCAAAAGAATGAAAAAATGGAAGAGAATGTGAAATATCTCATGGGAAAAACAACTGACCTGGAAAAGAGATCCAGGAGAGACAATTTAAAAATTATGGGACTACCTGAAAGCCATGATCAAAAAAAGAGCCTAGACATCATCTTTCATGAAATTATCAAGGAAAACTGCCCTGAGATTCTAGAACCAGAGGGCAAAATAAGTATTGAAGGAATCCATCGATCACCACCTGAAAGAGATCCAAAAAGAGAAACTCCTAGGAACATTGTGGCCAAATTCCAGAACTCCCAGCTCAAGGAGAAAATCTTGCAAGCAGCTAGAAAGAAACAATTCCAGTACTGTGGAAATACAATCAGGATAACTCAAGATCTAGCAGCTTCTACATTAAGGGATTGAAGGGCGTGGAATAGGATATTCCAGAAGTCAAAGGAACTAGGACTCAAACCAAGAATCACCTACCCAGCAAAACTGAGTATAATACTTCAGGGGAAAATATGGTCTTTCAATGAAACAGAGGACTTTCAAACATTCTTGATGAAAAGACCAGAGCTGAAAAGAAAATTTGACTTCCAAACACAAGAATGAGAAGCATGAAAAAGTAAACAGCAAAGAGAAGTCTTAAGGGACTTACCAGAAGTGAACTGTTTACATTTCTACATGGAAAGACAGTATTTGTAACTCTTAAAACTTTTCAGTATCTGGATAGTTGGTGGGACCACACACACACACGTACATGCATGCACGCACACACACATACACACATGCACACACATACAGAGACAGAGAGCACAGAGTGAATTGAATAGGATGGGACCATACCTTAAATTAAGGTAAATGGTGAGAGAGAAAGGTAGGGGGAGGAAAGAGGGTGAAATGGAATGGGGTAATTATATGTCATTTAAGAGGCAAGTAGGAGACTTTTTAGTGGAGGGATAAAGAGGAGAGCTGAGAAAAAAAAAAAAAAACAAGAAGTTTACCCTCATCACATTTGACTAAAGGAAGGAATAAAATGCACACTCATTTTGGTATGAAAACCTATCTTACAGTATAGGAAAGCAGGGGAGAAGGAGATAAGCAAGGGGGGGGATGATGGAGGGCAAAGGCAGGAGGGAGCAATTTGAAGTCAACACTTGGGGAGGGACAGGATCAAAAGACAGAAGAGAAACAATGAGGGGCAGAATAGGATGGAGGGTAATTCAGTTAGTCTTACACAACACGACTATCAGGGAAGTCATTTGCAAAATTACACAGATATGGCCTATATTGAATTGCCTGCCTTCCCAAAGGGAATGGGTGGGGAGGGAGGGATGGGGAGAATTTGGAACTCAAAGTTTTAGGAACAACTGTCTAGTATTGCTGTTGCTACTAGGAAAGAAGACATACAGTTAATGAGGAATAGAAAGTCATCTGGCCCTACAGGAGAAAAGAGAAGATGGAGACAAGAGAAGGGAGGGATGACAGAAGAGAGGGCAGATTGGAGATAGGGAAAATTAGATTGCTTGGTGTATTGGGGTGGGGGGAGGGGATAAAAGGGGAGAAAATTTGAAACCCAAAATTTTGTGAAGATGAATGTAAAAAGTTAAATAAATAAATAAATAAATGAAAAAGGAAAAAAAAAAGAAAATAAGTGAAAGAATAGGGATGACAGAGGGGCAATCTGTTGGAGGAGATGGGATGGTACAGGATCACTTGAACAAGCAGAGGAGTTAGGCTTGGTAAGGAGTAAGGACACTTCATCATGTGGGACGGGGGGAAGGAAGAGAGAGTGGCAGAAGGCACCAGTGATAGGAGATATGGATAAGGGAAGAAAAGACAATTCATGGCAGATGGCTTCCATTTTCCTTTAAAATATCAGGCAACCTTCTCAGGTAAGGGAGTGGGGAGGAAGGAGAAGTATAGGAGGCTTGAGGAGAATAGAATTCAGAGTGTGTGATCTGACAAGGACAGTATGGTAGAATTATAAAATAGCATTGAGGGCTCAAGTGAGGCTGTGTAACATAAATCTGCAGTGCACCTAGTCACAGCAATTGCTTGATTTTGTCCGCCTTCACTGAGCAGCATGTGTGTAAGCAAGAATGCAATGGTGGGAACAGTGCAAGCCTAGGATTTGGCTGGGTAAAATTGGCAATATAATATGGGGGCCAGGGATTCAAAAGAGGAGGCCAGTGTAGAGTTGAACTGGTTCACCAGGGAGTCAAGAAGGGGAGAAGCGGAGAGTATGGCTAGTGCAGGAGAGACAGCCTGGGAAGGAATAGAGGGGACAAAGGATGGGAGGAGGTCATGGTGCAGATGAAGAGTGGGGTTACTTAAGGGAAGGCAGAGAGAGAGGTGAAAAGGCAATGCAGTATGGTCATGTGAGGAATAAACTTTTAAATCTTTTCAAAGGTAGACAACACCAATACTAACAAGTGGAAAGGCAGTGTGGTGTGGTGGCAAGAGTGCTAGACTTGGAGTCAAGAAAGACCTGAGCTGGAACCTTCACTCTGACAATTACTTGCTGTATGCCTTTAAGCAATTTATTCCTGAGCCTCAGAGGCTTCAATTTGGTAACACAGGTAATGTTATGTTAGTATGTACTGTCACCCTCACAAGGTACTGGGAGGAAAGCACTTGCTAAACTTGAAAGTGTTATATAAATCAAGGGGTATTTATTAATTCCCTACTATGGGGCCAGATGCTGTGCCAGGCACTTGGGAGACAGACAAAACTGAACATAATCCTTGGCCTCAGGAAGTCTAGCCAGCACAGACAACAAGTAAGCTGGCATTTACACCCATCATCTTTTTTGATCCCATAACCATGCAAGTGAGGTAGAGGTATCACCAGCCTCATTTTACAAACGGGAGAAAATGAGGAAAACAGAAAGATAGTGTGACTTATCCAAAGTCACCCCAATGCGACAGGGAACTGCAAAGTCAGGTCACCTGTTTCGTAACCCAGTGGTCTTTCCTTTACATAAGAGCATCAACTTTCCTGGAGGAGCATGCCAAGTCTTGAAACACTAAGTAGGAGAGCAACCAAATTATCTCAAATCACACCCAGGGAAGAGAAAATTTCTGAGATCTTCAAAAAGATGAGGAACCCTCGAATATGAGGTATATTCCACCCATGTGTACAGTTAGGCAAAGTTCCCAACCAACCTGAGTATGTGGGCAGAGGTGTGGTTAAGATACCCTTGGCACCTGAATTAAATGGTTGTCAGGAGTAACCGAGAATATTTAACACAAGTCCCATCCTACCTATTCAACAACAAACACTGCTAGCTAATGTATGCCTCTTTTCACTACCCTGGTTACTTATTAGTAATCTCTTATTAGCTTCTAAGAGGAAATAAGCATGAATTAAGAATCCTGGTTCTCTTGGTCCCATTAGTGTCTTGTGAGACAGGCTTAAAATGCTTACTACCTTATAAAGAACTCTGAGCAGTACAAAAATCAGCCACAGTGCCCAAGGACCAATAGACGTCATGACAGAGGGGTGATGGCCTGAGCGATGAGAAGAAGGCATATATTTTTAGTACCTGGCCAACTGTGATATTTTGTTTTGCCGGATTATACGTATATTATGAGGGTTTGGTCTGGTTTGATTTTTCCCCAATTACTGTGGTTGTTCATCACTTATTTAAGAAGAGCAATAATGACATCATGAGGTGGTTTTTTGACTTGCACATGAATTCAATTTGCGTGAAGCGGAGTTGCAAAAAGTCAGCCTCACCCTCTCTTCTACGGTCATCCAAGTCCAGTGGCAAGAAAAAGTCAAATTTCCCCCACGGGGCAGTTAAGGGTAGAAAAGAGAGAAAAGAGATTTTGTTAACTGAATTTTTTTTTAATTTAAAAATAAAATGCTTTGCAAACTAAACTATAAAAAAATGCTCACTAAACTATAACCCAAATTATGAGTATGGCCTTCAAAGTCTTCTATCATTCCCATTCACTGTTGTTTTTCAAGTTCACCATCATTCATTATTCTGTCAATTTTCTTGCTGCTTTGTTCACCATTTTTGTCACTCAATCCCTCCTGGTCATATGTCTCTGCCAGTGTGTTTTCCTATAAGAAGTTTTTAAAAGCTACAATCTCCCCATCTACAAGCTTTCCCACATACATTACAACAGAGGAAAATCGTTCCCATTATATCCTTGAAGTGCTGTGGACTCCTTAGTGGGCTTGGGGTATGGAAGGGTTGGGAGTCCCATGTTCATGGACAAGAGAGCCCTAGAGAATGTTGGAAATTTCTCGTCAACCCTGACTTCTCCAAATGAACTAAATCAAAGCTAGGGATCCTTGACCATCATGTCTCCTATAACTATAAAGCTCCAGGACCTTTGAGATGAGCCTTTTTGGGAAAAGGGGAGTGCTTTTACTTTACTTTTATTTTACATTGACTTCTTCCCCTCCTAAGCAATGACTTCCTTGAAGACCCCCACCCCCCACCCCTACCCTCCACCCTGGCATTTCTACAAAGCAATGGCTGCTCAAGTTTGGTGTTACGAACAGTTACTTACATCAGGAAGGAAAAAGGGATCACTCTGGAGAAGGAGAACGGCCAACTGACTTTGGGTGAGTACAGAAAGATCATGCTTTTTCAGGATTTTGATGTTCTTTTCTGAATGAATTTCATGGGAGTATTTACAATAATTTCTGAAAAGGAAAAAAAAAGGAAATCATCTTAGTAGTGGTAGTAGTAACAACAGCAGCACCAGCTAAGATTTATATCTTTTTACAAGGCAGGAATAGGGCCAAGCAACTTTACAAATACAATAAACTTGGGGAGTAGGGGATATTATCATCTTCACTTTGCAGTTGAGGAAACTGAAGCAAACAGAGGTTAAATAACTTGTCCAAGGTTATACATTTAGTTATACCATATCAATAGTTCCACCTCTGTCATATGAAGCCCACAAAGGAGATATATCAGGGAAAGTTTAAGAGCTCAAGACCATCTGGCTCCTTGAGGACTTCTACCACAGGATGACTTTGTTTTGAGGAAATCCTGTAAAAATCCAATTCACAAAAGAGATAGGATCTGGAGATGAAGGGAGAAGGTGAAAGTATATATACGTTTTAGATCACAGAAGAAATCACATTTCATTTACAAAGAAAGGACTCCCTAAAATAACACCTTCCCAACTGGAGATAATAAGGAGCCCTTGGAATTTATTAAAGAGGAAGGGGTGACATGCTTTTAAGAAAAATCACTTCACTGGGTTAATGAAAGATGGAACTGAACCTATGACTCAGTTGCTCAAGATTAGGGACATGGGTTAAGGCTGTACTCACAGCAAGTAAATACTTGATGAATCAAACCTTGGGATTTTCCTTTTGAATGCAGTTACCTGTCCCAGGGGACAACCACCAACTAAAGGTATCTTCTTTTAAGCAAGTCCTCATTAACAGGAAGTTTCATGTGGGGAGAGACCTTGTTTCTTCTAACTTTTGTATCTCCTTTGCATCTTTACAAGTCCCTCCTACAAGGGATTTCCATGTAGAAGGTGACTTAGTTAAGTGATGAATTAGGCCAAAGTCATAACCTCTCTCAGGACCTCAATGCCCTCTTCTGTGAAATCAAAAGTTGGGACTAGGTACCTCTGAGGAGTTCTAACATTGTGGGACTTCAGGATCCTTGTACTTAATAACTAATTATTATATTAGGACCAAGGTTTTTTCCCTTTTCTACTCCCTCATTGAGAAATTGGGGTTGATAACTGAGAGGGATCAGTCCAAAAGGTAAAGTTAGTATGCCCAAAGGGTTATAAAACTGTACATACCCTTTGACCCAGACTTGTAAGTCTGTATCCCAAAAAGTACATACAAATGGGAAAAGGACCCACATATTTAAAAATATTTACAGCAGATTTTTTTTTTGTGGTGGCCAAGAACTGGAAATTGCAAGGATGCCCATCAGTTGGGGAATGGCTGAACAAGTTGTGGTATATGAATGAAATGGAAGACTATTGTTCCATTTCCATAAGAACATGATAAAACATGACAGAACATGTTCTACTAAGAAATGATAAGCAAGCAGATTTCAGAAAAACCTGGAAAAACTTCATGACATGAACTGATGCTGAGTGAAGTGAGCAGAACCAGGAGAACATTGTACACAGTAACAGCCACGTTGCACGATGATCAACTCTGATAGACTTAGCTCTTCTCAGCAACGCAAGGATCTAAGATGGTAACTCCAAAAGACTCCAATGGAAAATGCTATCCACATGCAGAGAAAAAACTTTCGAGTCTGAATATAGAAGGACGCCTTTTGTTTCTTCTTTCTTGTGGTTCCCCCTTTAGTTCTAATTCTTCTTTACATTGTAACTAATGTGAAAATACGTTTAATATGAATGTATAATTAGAGTCTGTGTCAAATTGCACACTATCCTGGGGGGAGGAGGAGAGAGAGGGAGAGAAAATTTAAAACTCAAAATCTTATGGAAGTGAATGTTGAAAACTAAAAATAAATTAATTACTTTGGGGGGAAAAAAAGGTAAGGTTAAGTGAACTGACAGATTCCAGCCTACTATGTCTTACTCAGACAGGTCTGAGAAAATGTAGATTCTCTCTTTTGTCAGACAAGTGATACTGATACACAACAGTGATCAGTCATGTCCCCCAGGCCCTCATTTGAATAAGCCCACTTCTCATAATATTCATTCATCTCATCACCTGTTAACTAACTGGAGTGGATTTCCACCCGCAGGTGTACCCCTTTTTCCAAAGGCTATATAAGTATGGAAGGTTTTACAGATTAGGTCTCTTTGGTAACAAAGAGGACAAATGAGCCCTTTTTGCTAATGTACTTGCTAGCAGTGGTTGATAAAATGATTATAATTTACCCAGAAACTGTGTCTTGAAAATTTTTACTCCAGATAATATAAAATAAAATGCATTAAACTGCAAAGGAAATCAATTATATTGACAAGTAGTTCTAAAACTACTTAAAATTTTTGGTTGTTTGCTTTCTATTTGGTTCGTGTTCTCTTTTGCAGCATGGCTAATACGGAAATGTTTTGCATGACTGAACATGTACAATTTATATCAAAGTGCCAGCCTGCTGAATTTGGAACTCGAAACTTTAAAAAAATATTTCTTTTTGTTGTTTTTAAAAAGAGCCTATTACATGCCACCAGACACTAAAAATACAAAAAGCAAATGCTAAACATTCTCTGCCTCCAAGGAACTTATATTCTATCCATCAGTCAATAAGTATTTATTAAGTTTCTGCTATGTGTCAAGCACACCATCAGGGTAAAGATCAAGTACATATACAATGCAAGGTGATAGGAAACGGGAAATGGGGAGGAGAGGTGTCATATAAGAGACATCTCCCGAAGAAGGAGATTTGATATTTAGGGAGTGCCCTCCAGCATAGGCCAGTTGGTTGGATCAGAAAGTGCATGAAGGGGAGTGATATGTAATGAGTATGAAAAGTAGGCTGGAGCCAGATTGGGAAGAGTGTTAAGTTCCAGAAAAAAAAAAAGTGTGTATTTTATCCTAGAGGCAACAAGGACCTATCAGAGTTTATTGAAAGTGATCAGGCTTTGCAGCTATGCAGAGGGTGACGTGGAGAGGAGAGGCTGAATGCAGGGAACCAACTGGGGCACCAGAAACGGGGGACACTAAACCATACATGAAGAACCCTGCAGGTCACATAATTGCTGTAGAAAACCACAAATTTACCTATTTCTTTTATTCATTTATTTATATATTAAACCATTTCCCAATTGCATTTTAATATGATTCAGGCAGCGCTGGAGGGGAGTGCTGTGGGCTGTGTTTATTATATACCATGATTAGAGTTGATGAGGTCCCCTAATTAGGGTGGTGGCTATGTTGGCAGGGAGAAAGGATGAATATTGTGGGGGTATAATTTAGCTTTCTGTAAGTCTTCCCCAACTCTCATAAATTCCAGTGCCTTTTCTTTGTTAATTACTTCCTGTTTATCCTATATTTAGGTCACTTTATATGTATTTATTCGCATGTTGTCTCCATTAGACTATAAGCTCCATGAGGGTAGGGGCTGTCTTTTGCCTCTTTTTGTATCCACAGCACTTGGCAAAGGGCCTGAAATATAGCAGGCACTTAATAAAACATTTGTTGATTAACTTTTATAGATCTGACAAGACGGCAATTAATTGGATGTATGAGGAGTAGGGACAGAAGAATCAAAGATGACTCGAAAGCTGCTAACTTTCACAAACAAAATGTTTTCAAAAGAAAAGAGGAAGGTTGGAACAGGATTTGCAGAAAGGGACAAGAACATAAATTCTGTTATAAACATATGAAGCTTGGTATGTGTGTGAGCATCCAGCTTGAAGCTCAAGAAAATCTAATAATACTTGATATCTCATGGAGGCATCAATTTCTATTGAGGAAATTTATTCTTATATTATATTAGTAACAAATTATTTAAAAAGCTTTTTCTTTTTATTTCCTCATTCAGGGATCAGCCCCTGTAGGTCTCTGTATTTCTCTTCTCTCTCTCTTTCTCTCTCCTCTCTGAAGCCAGTCTCTGAAGGACAAGGCTGATAAATTAAGATTGCCCAGATCCTTGGGGAACAAACTACTTGATCTTGGGCAAGAGCCCACCCAACTATTAAGTTGTACTTCTGTTAGAGTGTACATAGAATCTAATCGAGGTGAATTCCAACTCCAAAGCATCAAGTCTATGCCCTGGCACATCCATTCCCCACGGAAATTTAATGTGACCCAGTTCATGGAGGAGAAAACAAACCACAGAGGTCTGGCTGAAGATGGACTACTCTATCCAGACTGCTGGAGGTGGCTGAGTCCCCTGATCAAGCCATGTTCTCAGTAAGAGGAGATGAAGATTGTTAGCCCTAACCTCCTCATTTAAAAGTCCACTCCCTTATTAATTGGTCACCAGTCAGGGTTGATTTCTACTGAAGGGGCATTTCCTTTCATGCCCATTCAATGACTATTTAAGACATTCATGGTCTCCATTAGGTGTCTTTGGTTACAAAGAGAAACCACTGGGGGCAGAGTCAAGATGGCAGAGTAGAAAGACTCACGTATGCGAGCTCCGAACCCATAGCCCATAGATTTAATGTAAGAAGAGCTCCCCACAAGTTCTGGATCACTGCAGGGTGTGAAGAAACATAGTGGAAGAGATTTCCTTTCCAGAGAGCCCTGGAGAGCCGTTCCCCAGGGTCCGTCGCGCCCCGGAAAGCAGAGTCCACCCCAACGCTGCCCTGGCCACGCGGCCGAGAGGAGCAGATCGGAGCAGGCTTCAGGGACGGAAGCTCCGGCAGCCTGGAAGGTCCCTCCGCCCACAGACTCTACAGGTCAGTGAAAGACACGTCTGGGCTGGCAGAGAGGGGAGCAGGGTGTCTCCGCAGCGTGGGCCCCCTCGGGAGGAAGCGGCGGAGGCAGGGGCAGAGGCAACAGCGGTGGCGGCTGGGGACTCCCCGAGCAGGCAGGATCTTCATTACTGAAGGTCTCTGCATAAACCACCTGAAGGAGCTGAGACTGGGAGCCGGCCCTGCCCCACCCGCTCCATTACTGAAGGTCTCTGTATAAAGCCCCTGAGGGAACTGAGCCTGGGAGGTGGCCCTGCCCCCACCCCAGCACCAGAACTAAAGCTCACATTGATTAGCAGCCACACCTGCCACAGAAAGCCCATTTGAATCTCAGACCCCAAGCACTAGCTGGGCAGATCTAGGCAGAGGTGGACAGGAATCTCAGAAGTCAAGTAACTGGCTGGGAAAATGCCCAGAAAAGGGAAGAAAAATAAGACTATAGAGAGCTTTTTTGAGCAGATGCAAATGATCCCGCCTTTCAGATCTAATGACGAGGAGATATTCTTGCCATCAGGGAAAGACGTGGAGGGCGGGGCCTCTGTATCCCAGATATCCCAGGGGGTTGTCGGGTGGGCTCAGGCCTTGGAAGAGCTCAAAAAGGATTTTGAAAAGCAAGTTAGACAGGTGGAGGAAAAACTGGGAAGAGAAATAAGAGAGATCCAAGAAAAGTATGAAAAACGGGTCAATACCTTGGTAAAGGAGACCCAAAAAAATGCTGAAGAAAATAACACCTTGAAAAATAGGCTCACTCAATTGGCAAAAAAGGTTCAAAAAGCCAATGAGGAGAAGAATGCTTTCAAAAGCAGAATCAGCCAAATGGAAAAAGAGGTTCAAAAGCTCACTGAAGAGAATAGTTCTCTCAAAATTAGAATGGAACAGATGGAGTCTAATGACTTTCTGAGAAACCAAGAAATCACCAAACAAAACCAAAAGAATGAAAAAATGGAAGAGAATGTGAAATATCTCATGGGAAAAACAACTGACCTGGAAAATAGATCCAGGAGAGACAATTTAAAAATTATGGGACTACCTGAAAGCCATGATCAAAAAAAGAGCCTAGACATCATCTTTCATGAAATTATCAAGGAAAACTGCCCTGAGATTCTAGAACCAGAGGGCAAAATAAGTATTGAAGGAATCCATCGATCACCACCTGAAAGAGATCCAAAAAGAGAAACTCCTAGGAACATTGTGGCCAAATTCCAGAACTCCCAGCTCAAGGAGAAAATCTTGCAAGCAGCTAGAAAGAAACAATTCCAGTACTGTGGAAATACAATCAGGATAACTCAAGATCTAGCAGCTTCTACATTAAGGGATTGAAGGGCGTGGAATAGGATATTCCAGAAGGCAAAGGAACTAGGACTCAAACCAAGAATCACCTACCCAGCAAAACTGAGTATAATACTTCAGGGGAAAATATGGTCTTTCAATGAAACAGAGGACTTTCAAACATTCTTGATGAAAAGACCAGAGCTGAAAAGAAAATTTGACTTTCAAACACAAGAATGAGAAGAAGCATGAAAAAGTAAACAGCAAAGAGAAGTCATAAGGGACTTACCAAAGGTGAACTGTTTACATTCCTACATGGAAAGACAATATTTGTAACTCTTAAAACTTTTCATTATCTGGGTAGTTGGTGGGACCACACACACACATGTACACGCATGCACGCACACACACATGCACACACACACATGCACACACATACAGAGACAGAGAGCACAGAGTGAATTGAATAGGATGGGACCATACCTTAAATTAAGGTAAATGGTGAGAGAGAAAGGTAGGGGGAGGAAAGAGGGTGAAATGGAATGGGGTAATTATATGTCATTTAAGAGGCAAGTAGGAGACTTTTTAGTGGAGGGAAAAAGAGGAGAGCTGAGAAAAAAAACAAGAAGTTTACCCTCATCACATTTGACTAAAGGAAGGAATAAAATGTACACTCATTTTGGTATGAAAACCTATCTTACAGTATAGGAAAGTGGGGGAGAAGGAGATAAGCAAGGGGGGGATGATGGAAGGGAGGGCAATGGGAGGAGGGAGCAATTTGAAGTCAACACTCAGGGAGGGACAGGATCAAAAGACAGAATAGAAACAATGAGGGGCAGGATAGGATGGAGGGTAATTCACAACACGACTATCATGGAAGTCATTTGCAAAACTACACAGATATGGCCTATATTGAATTGCCTGCCTTCCCAAAGGGAATGGATGGGGAGGGAGGGATGGGGAGAATTTGGAACTCAAAATTTTAGGAACAACTGTTGAGTATTGTTCTTGCTACTAGGAAAGAAGACATACAGTTAATGAGGAATAGAAAGTCATCTGGCCCTACAGGAGAAAAGAGAAGATGGGGACAAGAGAAGGGAGGGATGAAAGAAGAGAGGGCAGATTGGAGATAGGGAAAATTAGATTGCTTGGTGTATTGGGGTGGGGGGAGGGGATAAAAGGGGAGATAATTTGGAACCCAAAATTTTGTGAAAATGAATGTAAAAAGTTAAATAAATAAATAATTTGGGGAAAAAAAAAAAAAACCAAAGAGAAACCACTGACCATCAATTTATTGTTTATCACCGGGTCTAACTAATAAACTGATGATTAATTACCCAGAAACTCTGTCACTTGTTTCACTATCTAGTCTATAACTTGTATGATTTTTATTATTTTCTCCTCTAAGATACTTATTCTCCTCTTTCCTCCAGAGCTTTTCTTTCAGTTGTTTTTAACTCTCTAGCTTCATTTCTTCTACACAAATAGCTAAGTTGCACCACGGTTAGAGCACTAATCTTAGAATCAGGAAGACTCATCTCCATGAGTTCAAATCCAGCCTCAGATACTATCTGTGTGACCCGAGGCAAGTCACTTAACCCAGTTTACCTCAGTCTTCTTATCTTTAAAATGAACTGGAGAAGGAAATGACAAACCATTCTACGTATATAAATAGAATGAAAAAGTATGACTCAGAAACAGAAAATAGTCATTTAATTTCAATTCAACAAACATTTCTGGAGGGCTTGGTCAGCACAAATCACTGCTAGAGACTCAGCATACAAAGATGAAAAGTTTCACAAAGGATAAGCAAAACTGGACCACCTGTCCAGGTCCCAGTCACAAGTTACTGACATCCCCAAATCGAGGAGAACCAGCTTGCAAGAATCCAGCAAAAACAAAAAGAAGATAAAGCAAACATAAACAAAGGTAGGTATTTTAAGAGAAGAAAAACTACAAAAAGACCCACAAGAATGTCCAAGAGACAGCCTCAGTTTATAATGCTGTTGAGGAAAGTTGAGTCTGTACCAAACAGAACTGTTAACAGCAGAACGTGGTGGTTCAGTCATTTTTCAGTCTTACTCCACTCCCCATGACTCCATTTAGGGTTTTCTCGGCAAAGATACTGGAGTATTTGCCATTTCCTTCTCCAGCTCATTTTACAGATGAAGAAACCGAGGCAAACAAGATTAAATGACTTGCCCATGGTCCCACAGCTAGTAAGAAAGAATAGTATCCATGCCAAGGCAAAAACAAAAGCTGAAAACAGTCCCCTGGGTTTCATAACTCATGAAAATGAGTCTTCTTGATGACAAGTGCAGTGCTCTATCCACTGTGCAACCTAGCTGCCTCTCGAGAGGAAATGAAGCAAGAGTGACTCCATTTGGGGTTTTCTCATTAAGTTTTAGACATCCAAGGACCATCCATCAGATGGTCAATCAGGTATTTATTAGCACCTGCTATGGACCAAGAGTGGACATGTCTGGTTTGAAATGTCCAATAAGCAGTTCAAATATGAAAACTCACTTTACTTCTTGACTCCATCTCAAATCAAACCTCCTCCATCCTGTTTTTTCATTTCTCAGTTTTCTCTTGCCTACAATCATCACCTGTGTGTGTGTTTTCAGCTTTTGTGGATGCTTGGTTCTGCTGTGAGGAAGGCTAGGCTACACAGAGGATGGAGTGCTGGGCCTGGAGTCAGGAAGACTCCTCTTCATGAGTTCAAATCCAGCCTTCTCATCCTTAGCATAGTACCAGGCACATACTAAGAGCTTAAAAAAAAATGCCTGTTTACGGACTGATTCTATAGTCCAGTCAGCCTGGCCTTTGGACTATTTTTTCACATACCTTACAAGTTTCCTTCAACACTCAAGTCACACTCAATTCTTCTACATGAAACCTTTCCTGATTGCCGTGCCCCACCCCCACTATTAATATCCTCCTCCACAAATCACCTTATATGGGTTTTGTATATATTTTGTATACACCTCTATGTGTACACATTATCTCCCTCAACTTAATTTAAGATCCTTGAAGGAGGCATGTTTTCACCTTTGGCTTTGTATCTCCAGTGCTTACCCATACAACAGGCACTTAATAAATGCTTGTTGCTAAATGGACAGATTGTTTTTTTCAGAAGCATCAAAGCACAGCTAGCTCATTCAATTCAATCTGGCATACATTTATTTATTAAGCTCCTATTATGTGCTAATCATGGAGGAAAAGGAGGGGGAAGAAGAGAAGCATCAGAAGCAGAAGAGGAAAAGGAGGAGAGCTTACTGGAAAGGAATATTACACACATACACACAAATTATAAAACACTGTATGTACACACACAAAGTAACGCAAAATATATCAAGAGGGAAAGAGTGCCAGTAACTGGGTGAATTGAGAAAGGTCTCACTGGTAGGACTTGGCACCTGAGATGGGCTTTAAGGGAAGATAAGAATTTTTCAAGGTGGAAAGTAAGGAGGGAGAGCATTCTGGATCAAAGCTAAAAACAGCCCAAGGAACACGCATTCATTGGGAGATATAACAAACCAAAAAAGGAGAAATAACAAAACTGTACCTTTCTTTGGTCAGGGAATGCTCTACCGTGGGGGAAGATGCTCTATTTTCTGTGGGCAAATATTTTTTCCTTTATGAAAACAGGAATTCAGCAAGGGAAGGGGATCTGATTACTCAACGATTAGTCATATACCTGTAGGGGCAAGTAGGAGCCCAGAATGAAAGAGGAGTCTCTTGCTCACAGGCCCCAGAATGTGTCTGTTATCTTAGCTCACAGGGAATTGGAGAGTCTCTGACATAGAAACTTGGTAGTAGATTCCAGAGCTTGGGTTTGAACAAGAGGAAGCTCAGTCTGGCCCCAGAAAACAGCCTGGGGGTCTCTAAGCTTAGAAGAAGAGATCATGGCAGCCTACACCCCATGGAACCAGTCATCAGACATCTGCAAAAGAGAGCACAGAGTTGAAAAGCTAACTTAGCCAAAACAGAACTAACTCACCCTTACATCCTTTACTTCAGACAAACCAAGCAGCCACACCAGGACAGTGGTAAAAAAAAGCTTCCAAGCACCAGAGCCACTGACCTCTACCAGAGGGTGCAATTGACAATAATAGCCAGGGTCAGCACAGAAAAGTCCAAGGGAAGACATTTGGGGATGTATCCAGTGCACAAAGTCAGGATGGCTCATAGACGCTAGATCACTTGTCAGAATCAAGCTTTGAGAAGATCCATGCAACAGGCACCTATTAAGCACCTTCTCTGTGACAAGCAATGAGTGTCAAGTGCCTTCCAAGTACTATCTCATCAAAGGTCAGATTAGATGACCACAAGGGGTCTTTCCAGGTCTACAGTTTTAATTCTATTTTTCTATGACTTCCATAAGTTCATGGCTATCAAATCCAAAGGTTGCTTTCTGGAGCCACACTGAACTTTCAAACCAAGGCTATGGAAATCGACCACCAAATTCTTATTCAGAGATTCTCAATTCCCTGAGAACTAGGATAGGAGACACATTCTGGGGCCAATGAACAAGAGACTCCTCCTTCTATCTGTGCTCCTACTTGCTTCCTTATAGGTATATGACTAATCATTGAGCAATCAATAAAGTGCTTACATGCCAGAAGACAGAAACACCTGGAAAGGGTGTTTCTTCACCCTCTTTTCACACACTTTTCTCATACGTAGAACTACTATAGAGAAAAATCGGGTTATTCTACTAGGATTAAACAATCTAAAACAACCCTGCCAAACTAAAATCTACACTAAATCTTAAAAGTAAATCCACATTAGCTAAAATCTTAAGAGTTTAACCAAGCAGCTAATTCTAACAACAAAAAAACACACACACAAAAAAAAAAAAAACAAGAAAAAGCACAGGAAGGCAGGGAGAGGCAAAAGAAGTAAAAGAGGCTACAATCTAGTTACAGGTAAACCCGCATAAGAAACCAAATTACCAGCTACTGCTCAGATGAGTGGACAGGTTGAAGGTCCTAGAGTCAGGACACCTGGGAGCCAGTCCTGCCTCTGACAAATAATGAGGGGGAAGGCAGGGAGACCCTAAGTAACTCACTTAACCTTAAACTGCCCCAGGTAAGTTGCTAAGACTCTAGATTGCTGAGAAGTTTAGGATCTGCATAGGTAGAGGGAGTTTCCTTATTCAGAAGTTTTGAGCACCAATTGAAATCACAGACCAAAAACAAACCCCCCGAAAAAAACCCACCTGCTAAGATCTCAGTCAGAAAACAAATCTTTACTGATGTGTCACACATTGTGCGGAACACTGGGTATACAAAAAAAAAAGATTCTGCACCTCAAAAAGTGCACACTTCAGTAAAGGAGACAGCATAGATACTATCTTGGTGACCCTAGACAAATCACTGGGCCTCAGAGTCTTTATTCTATAAAATGAGGGGACTGGACCAGTTGCTGAGGTCCCTTCCAGCTTTGGAGCTACAATTTTTGTGGTTGTCATGTGCAACTGTACGTAACCCCATTGGAGGTTTTCTTGGCAAAGATGCTGGAATGGATTGCCATTTCCTTCTCCAGTTCATTTTACAGATGAGGAAACTGAAGCACACAGGGTTAAGTGACTTGAACAGGATGTACATAAGGTGAATTTTTATGTATGTAAGGTGGATTTTAGCATGTGTAAAGTGAATTTTTGCTATTTTTTCTTAGACTTCAGTTTCATTTCATTTCTCATTTCAGTTCCTGTTTCATTTCTCAGAGTTCAGCTGTAACAATCTCTTGTTCCCAGGTATCAGATATGAGTTCTTACAATTATGGTTCAAAACATCTCCACCACACTTGTGCAGTTATATAATGATAAATAATATGAACGCAGCTCCACCATGAAATACAGGGATGAGGTAATGTAACCTTGCGGGGCTATTTCTGGCAATATGCCTTTTTTGTCTGTTGGCCTATAAAATAAGTGGTCATTGGTCAGTGAATGGGGAACTTTAGGGCTCAATGTACAAGCTGGGATGCTGTATGTGCCTCATCTGGCCCTCACTGAGGCTCGAGGGGATTTACGGGAAGCACAAGCTGTGTGCCTGTCTCGACTGACCCCATTCAGACATAGGGGTAGTTGCCCCCTCTTCTCACCAGCCCCTGGGCGAAGGGTAATTAGGGAATACTGTAGAAGCTTGTGCTCTCATTATCAGCAATACTCTTCTGAGAAAACTACACTAAAATAAAGTAAGATTATCAACCCCTTCTTTGTGTCTTTCCTGTCTGACCAGATCAAGAGTGGACCCGTGCTAGTAGCCCTCCTGTATGCTGTGTTTATGTGCCTTACACAGGATCACACAGCCAGTAAGTATCTGAAGCTGGATTTGAACGTGGATCTTCCTGATTCCAGGAGTGGTACCCTACACACTGTACTGACAATTATAACACAGATCTATGATGCTATGATCCTATAACAGCTCTGTGCCTCAATTTCATCATCTGTAAAATGACAGGTGGAGAACGATGGTCTCTATGAAACTTTCCAGCTCTCAATCTATGAGCCAATGCAAGCTGGCACCTGCTCTGCAGTTTATGTCTCAGTTACCTAGGATGCTGAGTGGCTAAGTGATATTCCCAGGTTGACAGAGTAACTATGTGTCAAAAGCAGAACTCGAACCAAGCCTTTCCTGACTCCAAAACCAACTTTCTATCCAACTGCCATGCAGCCTCTTGGTTCTTTGGGACCATTGACAAAATGGATGAGCAATTAAATCAATTTTGAAAAGTGGGAGAAAACACACAAATCAAGAAAATGAGGAATGGAAAAGTAGTCTGTTCAGCTAATTAGATCCTTCAATATGTCAGGAATCCATGATCTCATGGCTATGAGCACTCCTGGCACCAATGAAGACCACAACCTTTCCCAGGCTTTAGGAAAAGGTCTTCCTCAGCAGCTGTGGTCAACAAAATTCAGCATCCAGCGGTCAACCCTCTGGTGATAAACCTCTCTAAACTCATCCTTCAACAATGGCCAGGGTGCATGTTAAGTCCCTCCTGCAAGCCTTTCCAGCTTTTTAGGGTTCATTAGGCTTTGCTACGGTCCCCAGAAGAGAATAAACCTTTTAAAACTAAGTCCAACAATAGTCTCAGCTACATGCTAAGAAATATAGTAACAAAGTGGACTTGAAACCCAAACTTAACAAACATGCAGGAAGATTAATAAGAAATAGGAAAAATTAATAATAACAAATTACCACCCCTCATCTGCAAGCACTTTATCCTGAAGAATTTTTCCAAACAAAAAAAAAATGATGCTAAATAAACTGTTATAAAATACAGAAAAGAACTCTAGATTACCCAATTTAGTTTAGAAAACAATTACAGTTTTAAAATTCCACTGCCTAATACAGACACCAAAAAAAAAAGAAATTCTACTATCTCACTTCATTTTAACATACAGAAAACAACACAGAATTATCTACTTTGACCAACTACAGTCAGTGCCTCAGAATGGAAAACACATGAAAAACAACCAATAGAATACATTATATTAGTCCTAGTGTTTTTCCTTTTAATTACCTCCCAGAAAGATTTCTCAGAAGGTATTTAATAAAATTTAATATCTATTTTATCAAAACTCCTAAAATTTGTGTACAAGACGATTTACTTTCATTCATTAGTTGGTTTGCAGGAGGACATGGGAAATAGTCACACAGGATGAAAAGGCACAGATAATTTGGAGGGAATGTTTGCCCTGGTAAGATCACAGAGGGATGGTGAGACTATCTAATAATAAACCATTTAAGGGTCTGCAAAGTGCTTTACAGAGACACTGTTTTTACGCTTCAAGTTCCAACTAAGATCCTACCTTCTACAAGAAGGCTCTCTTGATCGCCCTTAAGGCTAAGGCCTTTTCTCTGTTCATTATCTCCAGCCTACCTTGCATTATGTCTTGCTTATACATAGCTGTTTACATGATGTCTCTGCTGTTTGGTCCCAGCCTAACCAGGATCCTGAAGGCATTGACTTAGATTTAGGAAGGACCTTGGCTATAGTCTAATTTTGGAAATAAGGCCCAGAGGAGTTTCAACTTGCTGCAGATTAAACAAAGCATCTGAGGCAGCATTGGAACATGGGTTCACTGAAGCCTAGGGTACAGTTTCCACTGTACTATTATACCACCTCTCACTCATTACTAGCTGTGTAACCTGGACAACACACAACTTCTCTGAACCTCAGATTCCTTATCTATAGAATGAGGAGAATTTCACCTGCCTTATTTATCTTCATAAGGCACCTCCCAGACTTAGTGAGAGGTCACTTAAATTCTCTCATCTTTAGATTATTCATCTGTAAAATGAGGATAATACCACCAGTGTAACCTGTTGCTGTGGGTAGGGTTCTGGGCCTGGAGTCAGGAATTCTCAACTTCCTGTGGGACCTTGGGCAAGCCACTTAACCCTGTCTGCCTCAGTTTCCTCATCTATAAAATGAGCTGGAGAAGTAAATGGCAAACCTCTTCAGTACATATTGCTCAGAAAAAGGACATGATAATCCCCCAATATGGTCGGCTCTCATCTGTTCCCTGTACAGTGTTCAGTTCTGGGGGACATATTTTGGAAAGGACACTATAATGCCGGAAGGTTTTTGAAGGAGCGCAACCAGCAGGAGGTCCTTCAGCTTATGTCATATAAGGATTACTTAAATGAACTGAGGATACTTAGCCTAGAGAAGACAGGATGTGAAGATGGCCTTCTTCAGGTATTTCAAAGGCTCTCATATGGCAGATGATGATAAAGATGAAAATAATAATGAGAAAAAGACAAGGAGATTGTGAGTCCATTAAGGGCAGAGACTGTCTTTTATCTCTTTTCTATCCTTAATGTTTACTGACTAATAATAATAGCTAGCATTTTAAAAGCACCTACTTTGCGAGCAGAACCAGGAAAACACTGAACACGGTTACAGCAATACTGCACAATAATCAACTGTAAATGACTTAGTTTTATCGTTAGCAATACAAAGATCCAAGACAATTCTGAAGGACCTAAGGATGAAAAATGCTTTCCACTTCCAGAGAAATAACTGATGGAGCCTGAATACAGATTGAAGCATACTATTTTTCACTTTATTTCCATGTTTTTTTTCTTTTGGTCTGCATGTTCTTTCACAACATGACTAATCATGTTTTACATGACTGCATACATATAACCTATATCAAATAGCTTACTGTCTGAGGGAAGAAGTGAGGGGGGAGAAAATTTGGAATGCAAAAATTTTTTATTAATTATTTTGTTTTCAGCTTTCAACAATCACTTCCATAAGTTTATAGACATGTTTATAGAGAAGATATGTTGTGGACATATACATCCCATCCAATGGTCTATTCCCTCCACTGCTGGCCCACGCCAGGCCACTTGAACTTCCTGAGAAAATGACCTGGGTGGCTATCTCCACTCCCTTTGGAATAACAACACTAGGGCCATATTGTCCTGATTGATACATCATGCAGCGCAAACACACATGACCCCTCTATCTGGACAGCTTTGGACCATGCTTCCTATCCTATGTAACCATTCGTCCTGCATACTGTCTTGTCACTGGCCCTGCCAACACTTGTTCTAGGAAGAGTAACCAAATCAATACTGCCCCAAAGGCTACACTCATCTTCCCTGTGGCTTCTTAAACTAAACTATCCATCCCATAACATCACTGCACACACCTTTACCTGGCTAGAATGGAAGTTCCTTGAGGCCAGGGGCTATCTTGTCTTACATTTATATGCCCAGCAGGGAGGGCAGGGTTTGGTAAATTGTAAGTGCTTAATCAGTGATTATTGGCCATCCATTTGTCATGTAAATGCTGTTTTCAAATATACACAGTCAAGAGTATGACATTTTTCTGGAGGTTTCTCAGTCTTTCCATGCCAGACCTAAGTGAAAAGACAGCAAAAACCAGAAGAAAGGACAAAGTTAAAAAAAAATCTTGCTAGCCCCTATAATACTTGCCTCAATCTTTGCAGAGACGGGTTTGTCATAACAGCCAACAGAAACATCTGAGTCTTTTCAAACACTGGCTCATTAATCAACAAAGCCGAGATTTTTTCTGCAGAGAATTTTTGGTCTTACCAAAGGAAGGCCTCAATGGGCAAGAAGGCCAGATAGGGACAATTTGCAAACTGTTATGATGCTAAAGTTATTTTTATTAAGATTAGGTTTTGTTTTTATTTGTTGACAACTTTTAGGGTTTTAAGGAAGTGGACACATTTTACCATCTGATGATTTTTTTCTCTGCCCATTCCTGAAGCGCACATTTGAACAAGGGAGGCAATGCCGTATTTGAGAATAGACAATGTCATGGGAAGTTTTGCCTCTGACTCTCTTTATAACTGAGAATGCTACCTCATCTCTCTAGACCTCAGTTTCCTCATTTGTAAAATGAAGTAACTGAACTAAACAATTCCTAAGGATCTTTGTAATTTCCACTTCTAAAAGTCTGTGATTCATAGTTCTTTATAACTTTCTTATTTTAAATAATTAATTCCACAGTTCTCTCTCCCTTCCACTCTACTCTGTGTATATAAACACATACACACATACAACCATTATCAACAAACAGAAGAGAAGCAAAAGAAATACACATAACAATCTTTTCATCAAAGTTGTGAATTTTCCTGTTGACTAGAGAAACACAAATTAAAACTGAGCTATCAATTCACATCTGTCAGACTGAATAAGACAAAAAAAGATAATCACAAATGTTGGAAAAGATGCAGGAAAATTAGAACACTAATACACTGTTGGAGTTGTGAACTGATCCAACCATTCTGGAGGGCAATTTGGAACTATACAAAAAGGGCTATAAAACCATGAATACTCTTTGACTCAACAATAGCACTACTAGGTCTGTATCCCAACGAGATCATAAAAAAGGGGAAAGGACCCACATGTACAAAAATATAGCTCTTTTTGTGGTGGCAAAGAATTGGAAATTGAAGGGATGTTCGTCAACTGAGGAAGGCTGAACAAGTTGTGGTATATGAATGGAATGGAAGACTATTGTTCTATAAGAACATGATATAACATGATAGAACATGTCCTATAAAAAATGATAAGCAAGCAGAATTCAGAAAAACCTGGAAAAACTTCATGACATGAACTGATGCTAAGTGAAGTAAGCAGAACCAGGAGAACACTGTACACATAAGAGCCACCTTGGGATTGCACTAAGTCAGTGCAATGACTGAATATGGTAAGACTTAGCTCTTCTCAGTAATGCAAAGATCTAAGACAACTCTATAAAATTCATGATGGAAATACTATCCACATCTAGAGAAAGAACTCTGGAGGCTGAATGTACATCAAAGCATCCTATTTTCTCTTTTATTTTCTTTCTTGTGATTTTTCCCTTTTGTTCTGATTCTTCTTTCATAACATGACTAATGTGGGAATATGTTTAATATTATTATACACATATAGCCTATATCAATTGCTATAAGATTGCATGCCATCTGGGGGAGGGGAAAGGGGGGAAATTGGAACTCAAATGTTATAAAAGTGAAAGCTGAAAACTAAAAGTAAATTTTAAAAAACCCAAAGTTGTGAATTTTCTCTCAACAGAAACATGAGAAAATAGCCTATTTTTGAAAGGCTCTATTTTCTTCTATGACAAAGAGAATGTCAGCAGGTCAGAGATCTGAGTCATCAACATAACCAAATGACATTCACTGAAGAATTTACTAGTTATAAGACATTATACACACGGTTGATGTAAGAGTTGTAAAACAGTCACTGCCTTCAAAGAATTTACAATCTAGGTGTGAAAGATGGGACAGAAACAAAAACATATAAAACACCATAGTAAAAAACTTATTTATGTTAAATACCAAACAAAATGCAGCAGGAATTCAAAAGGAGGAATATTCCTATAAGTCTGAGAGGTAGGAAGGGGAACCGGGACGAGGAAAGGCTTGGGAGGTGGAGAGGAAGGAAGGAGGTGAGACTAGAGTTTATCCTCGAAGGGAAGGCATAGATTATCAGAAGTAGGGAGAGGTATAAAGGACAGCGCAAAGGCTGGGAGGCAGGAGTGCCCAAGGCACATTTCGGGGAACAAAGAGCAAAACCAGTATGTGCTTTGTATAGGGCAGAAGTGTCAAACAGGAGACTCAGAGGCCGGAGACCCACAACATTTCCTATTGCATGAGGGAAGCAGATTAAAATGTAATATTATTATTTATTTTATTATTATACATATTATTAATTTTTATTGTAGGAGGGAACCAGATTAAAATGTAACTTTAATATTTATTTTATTTTTTATTATTATTACTGTTATTATTTATTACAAGAGGGAAACAGATTAAAATATAATGGTCATCTTTCACATCTTTGGTTGTAAAATAAAGCTTAAACGAGCTTGGAAAAACAAATTTAAAAACATAAAAACAAGGAAAACATGGATAATATTAGCAAGTGGTTTTCTAAGTCAATATGGAGCTGCAGGGATCGCTATGTACAGTTTAGTGGCCCCCTTTCTCTTTGACACCAGTGGCACAGGGGATGGTCAAGAAAAGGTTGGAGAGTCATCCAGGGTCATAAGTGGAGGGCCTTGCTTATCAGACTGTGCCTGCACCTCTGCCATGGGGAGCCATTAAAGATTTCTGAGCAGGGTGAGTAGTGACATACAATGTAATGTTTCAGAATGATTAACCTGTGGGCAATGAATGGAATAAATTGTAGTCAGGAGATAAGTGAAGACAGGGAGACCGCCAGCAGTATACTTCAATGGTCCAGACACTGGGTGACAGGAGCCTGAATTAGGAAAGTAGCTTCAAAAACAAATAGGAAAGATGGACACAAGGTATTATAAAGAAAACCTCTAGATCAGGAATTCTTAACCTGAGGTCCCTAAATCCACAAGGCATGGATAGATTTCCGGGGGTCTGTGAACTTAGAGGAAAAAAATTACACATTTATTAGTAATAACCTTTAGTTTCTTTCATAACCTAAGGCATTTAATTTTATGCATTGAAAAACTTCATTCTGAAAAGGGGGTCACAGGTTTTATCAGAATGCCAAAGGGATCCACAACACAAAAAAAACTCACTTGCTGTGCTGGGAGTTGTGAGCAAGTGAAAGAAAAAGAATAAGAAATAAAATAGTAATAAGAATTGCATTTGTATGGCATTTTAAAGTTTGCAAATTATTACATACAGCTGAGGTTTTGTTTACTGTTAGAATGATGACAGATGTGACAAAAGGAGGCTGGTTTAGAGGGAAAGATGATGATATAGATCTGAGCTGTTGGTAGGATACTAGGTGCCCCCTTTTCCACTGGGCAGATAGTTGGAGACATGGACCTGGGGCTTATCAGAGAAATATAAGTAAATTTGGGTGAGAAAGCTACAGAGCTTCACAGGAACACATGAGATCTCCATGGGGGAGAGAGCAAAGTGGAAGCAAAAATGGAAGAGGCAAAGGCTGGTCGGGGGCTAAGCTTTGGAGTACCACCTAATATACAGGAAGAGAGAGACAAAGAAGGGACCCGGGTTATAGGCGGAAGCCAAAAGAGAATTCTAGCTGTAAGAAAGGATGAGCAGGTTGATTTTAGAAAAAACATGGAATGACTTTAATGAATTAATGAAAAGCAATGAGCAAATGTACGAGAAGGTTGTAGACAGTAACAGCAATGTTTGAAGAATAACTGAACCCATGTAACCGGGAAAAAAAAAAAAAACAAAACGTAAAAAAAAGGAATAACTGTGAATGACTAATCTATTCTGAGTATTATCACTAGTCAAAGCCACTCCAAAGGACCTATGAAGGAAGATGAACTGCACCTCCAGAGGAAGAACTGATGGACAGAAGCACGAATATAGGCTTCTATATGTAATATGTATATATGCATGTGCGTCAGAGGGTGACCTTCTCTAGTGGGGTAACAAAAATAAATAAAGCTTCTAAAAAGAAGACTCCCAGGGGTGGCTGGTCAATCAGCACCGATAACCTGACCGCGCTCTCCATGGTGATAAGAGCTGAAGTAAAGGTAAAAGACTACGAAAATGGGGGGCGGGGCACAACAGGGGAAGGAGGGGAGGCAACCGCGTCCCGTTTGGGTTATTGAGTTTTCAAAGGCAGAAGGCTGGCAGTGCGGGCTTTGGGGGCCAGATAGCAGAGTATGGACTGGGTTGGACAGGTCCGGCGGGGCCGCGGGACCTGGGGAAGGCGCCGGGGGAGTGCCCAGCCTCAGGATTTCCTAATCCAGTCTGTCTCCCTTATAAAGCCTGTTTCGGGGCCCATCCGGCCACAGGGCAGGGGATAGAAGTCACAAGTTTTTAAAATACTGAAAACAACTTGCAGCCAAGTTACACGTAAGCAGGAAGTGGAGGGCAGCAGTGTTCAAAGTAGAGGCTGTTCTGAAGCGGGGCCAGATTAGCCGAGTCCTGGCAGGGGGTGCGGGGGCTGCGGAGACGGGGGGTGGACGGGCCTGGACTTCCCGAGATGGGCTGGGAAAGGGAGGGGGAGGACTGGGAGAGGGGGGAATGGAAAGGAGGTGGGGGGACAGAAAGGAGGGAGAAATGCCAAGTTGGCGGGAATGGAAAGGGGGGGCACTTGAAGGGGGGTTGGATGAGGAGGGGGATGGAAGGGAGAAGGAACAGAGGCCGCGGGGGGGTGGAGGGGAAGGGAGCGCAAGGCTGGGAGGGTGGGCGTGCGGGAGAAGGGAAGGGAGAGGGCCGGGGGTCCGGCGGCGGCCGCGCTCACCTCTCGCGGCGGCACCTGCCCATCAGGTTGAGCTTGCAGAGGTGCAGGGCCCCGCAGGCGCCCCCGCACACGATGCGCCGGCACACCCGCACGCGGGTGGTCGCCAGCACCGTCGGGCCGGCGTCGCTGTCCTCGTCCAGGAGCACGAAGCGATCGGGGCCGGCTTCTCTCAGCACCTCGAGGAGCTGCGCCTGGGGCAGCTCGATGAGGCCGAGCAGCTCGCGGAGCTCCATGCGGCCCCCATGGGTGCACAGGAGCTGGGTGAGGAAGCCGCACACGGCCGGGTCCGCCATGGCTCGCAGGAAGCCGAGCGGACTCTGAATCGGGACTGCAGAGCTGGGCCGGGGAAACGAAACTTAGCGCTCCGAGGGGGCGGGCCCAGCTGGGGCTCTGACTTTCCGGAAACGCCCCAGCCCGGGGCTGCCTCCTGGAGATTAGCTGCTAGTGCAAAAACGGCGGCTCTGGGAGCCCTCGATCGGTGACTTCCCTCGGGAGGCTCGGAAATTACCCCACTTTCATTGCCTTCCAAATCGGCTGGTGCGCGGGGCGAGAAAGCGAAGGAAAGAGGGAGAGCCCGTGCCCACCGACCTCCTCCTCCTCCTCCTCCCTTCTCCAACTCCTGCCAGTTCTGCCTAGGAACAGCCCTCCCCCTGGGCTTCTTACGTCGAGTCTCGGCTATTCCCAAACGAGCCCTGGCCTCCTCGCACCCGGGCTGCGCCGTAGGACTAGCCTGCCGTGCTGCTCGCTGGCTCTCGGCTCCCTCGTACCCCGGGCTCCGGACTCTCCCTCCTCTCTCTGCATTTCTCTGCCCCCTACCTATGTTTGTAAGTTCCTTAAGAGGAAAGGAGTGTTTTCATTCTTGGCATAGCCTCCCGCCGAGTCCGACTTATAGTACGCGCTTAATAAAAAAATAGGTGTATTGGATGATTATTTCCATTTTTTCCTTCGTATCTTCTACTTTAACAGCGGTAAGGCCCTACCTCCCAGTAGGTGATTTGTGAGGGTCACGTGAGACAACACAGCATGTAAAGAACTTATAACTGTAAATAGGAGATACTATTATTTGTTTATCCAATAAATTCTGTTGCATGCTTATTTTTCCACTTATACCAAAGTTGTTCGTCGTTTAAAAGAATTTGTATTACTATTTTCTATTTTTACATTACTTTCGTTACAAATAAATCCAAGAGTGTGATGGAGCCAATTCATATGATAGCTTAAGAGCCAACTGTTAATTTTTCAAAGTGACCATTTACACTTCAGAATTGTTTTACTAGTTATCTTGACTTAAGAAAGTGGTGGAGAAATGTTCGTGGAATTGGAACTTTAAAATGTATCCTGCATACATTTTTCCCCAGAAAGCCAGTTAAACATTTACGAGTACATCTCCCACATCACTTCCCATCCCTCTTAACAAAGAATAAAAAAGAGGGGAAAAAAATCATTTCAGCAACAGTAACCAACCTGTCAGGCCTGTCCGTACATGCAACTTACTTCTGACAAAATAGGGAAAAACCCCAATTTCTCATCTCTTCTCTGATGCTAAGCTTGGTCTAATTACATATTATCCAGTTTCAGGATTTTGTTCTTTCCATGTATATAGTTTTAGTCAATTAAATAAGCATTGATTAAGCACTTACTATGTCTGTGGCACTGTGCTAAACCATGGGGATAAAAGAAAGGTCAAAGACAGAAGTTCTTGCCTTATTCCTTTAAAATAATTTTTATTCGTAACTTTTATTTTCCAAAATTACTATCCTACTCAGTAAGACACCACTTGTAAAAAGAATAAGAAAAAGGGGGAGAGGAGTTTAGAAATTTTTAAATTTCTAAATCAGCTTGTCAGCTGATTCTGATTCCATACCTGTACCTCTCTACCTCTGTAAAGGAGGGAAGAAAATAGTCTTGCCTTATGAACTGCTGGTGCCAATTCTTCATATCTCTGGTTAAAAAAATCCTTCTTTTGTATTTGTATTTCCAATGCTTAGCCCAGTGCACAGCACATAATAAACATGTAATAAATGCTTGCTGATATGTATTAACAAATACTAATGCTAAATATTACTAGACCAATAAATATTAATAAATAATAAATGTCAACGAGCATTTATTACAATATATCTGTACATAGTATGTTCTATAATTCTATATTCCATGCAATCATATTATTATATATCTAATCACTGATATAATCATATAAACATGATTGATTCATTAAAATAGCAGAATGTGTCATTCAGCCAGTCAGTCATGCAGTCATTTGATTATACCTTTAAACTCAAATCACTCTAGCTTTCATTGGGCAATAATAGCCCCCTGGCTAAGCCTCCGCAGCTCTTTGTATAGATTTTGATGACTTAGAATGAGGGTAAATGGAAATTGTTTTCTGTTCTGGCCAGAAATTCTAAAGGTCTTCCCTTCCGAGATTGATATTTTTTTGTGATGGTAATTTACCATCCGCTTTTGTTTTGGGTTTTGTTTTTTTGTTGTTGGGTTTTGGTGGGGTTTTTTTATTTCAATTCTTACCTAACCCTTAGTCATGGAATGGGCATTGCCTCAGACAAATTGAGACCTGGAAATTTAGAAAGACCAAGATCAGTCACTGCATCCTGAGCCATCAACAATGGTCTTGACTTTGTCTTGCTGATGGACTTTGATAACCCTGGAGGAGAGAATGAGACAAACTTTGCCTCGATTAAATCCAGTTCACTCACAAGTCTAGACATCCCCCTTGTTATGTCATTGGTTCTCCTCAAGAGTGGAGGCAACAACAGCAAAAACCAAGAAAGTCAGTGAAATGATTGTTCATCTCTTAAAATTTGCCTGCTTAAAGTTTCACCATTTTATTTTGCCAGTATACATTCTATACCAGTCTATACCTTGCTCTGACATGGTGGGATGATTATGGGCCAAGTCTTCTTCCTGATTCAGTCATACCAATGAAGGATTCAGACATTATTCTTCTGTCTAGAATGCCTTCCTGCACCTCCGTGCCATGACTTGCTGAAATTGCGTTGATGGAAGGATAGAAGTTCCTCTTTGCATTAAGCAGATGAAGCAGGATGGTGTTCTGCTCCTCCTGTTTCTCCCAATCAATTTCTTCTCAAAGGTTTGGCTGGAAGTTTCCACCACTAAACTATCAGAGACTGAAGTCCCTGATTCCACACTAATGTATTGGTTTTACACAGGCCCCACAAAACAAGACTTTCAACCAATCAGAAAAAAAAAAAAAAACAATTTGCTGCGTCCAAATGAAATGCCATTAATTGAATGATTTAGTGGAGTAATCCAAGTCTTGTTGTGTACCTACTTCACACTTCTGGCTGATTCAATACAGATGAGTTCTTACCTGATTTTTCTTTGCCTTCTTTTGCCTAATTTATGCATTGATTTGATCAATAGACCCTCATCCTTACAGTATTATTAGAGCATATTTTGTGTATGAGTGGGAATAAATGGCTGCTGAGGTCCCTTCCAACTCCCAAATTCTGCAATTCTTTGAAAAATGGAGCATTCTGTCAATGATGATTTCAACCTCTATCTGCTACTTATGGTTTATCATTTTAAAATTGCCACAAGGGAAAGGCAACATGTAGTAGAGAGCTGGCTTAGAGTCATGACAACCTGAATTCAAGGTCAGTCTCTTCTAGAAATATGGGAATTGAATGATTCACAATGACTAAACTCAAAAGAAACCAATTATATTGAAATGTAGTGATCAATTTTTAAAGACAGATTCATAGATCCTTTATTAAGAACCCTTGCCTTAAGGGGAGAGGCTCATGGTAAGTTTGCTGATCACAAAAATGATTGATAAGGCTTTGCTGATGAAAGAACCACTTCCTTAAGATGTTATGCCAGCAGTTAGCTACTGCCTTTTCCTATATATATACATAGGAATATACATACATTATATAAAGTGCCTGGAACATAATAGCCCTTCATAAGTGTTGTCAATTGATTGACCAATTTCCCTCCATAAATATATCCAAGAAAACCCAATTTCCAACAGCAAGAAACACTTTTTTTGATATCTGAAAACTTGCTGTACATATAACAAATAAGGTAAACACTATTTCTTGCCAAAATTTTGTTTTGAAGAAGTCTTTGTTTCAGCAGCTGCAGCTGTGACCTTGAAGAGATTAGAGAGGGAAAATTTCTCCCCTCTACAAAAAAATGTACTTCTTTCATTAACTAACTCCAAATAGCAGTGGGAGACCTTAGTGGATATATAGTTGATATCAGTTGACATGTAGCTATATTTTCTGCTTTTCCCAAGTAGTCTTCTTTAGTGTGAGTGGAGATTTATTAGCTAGGAAACTGGTATTTCAAAACTCATTTTGTTTGTCTCTGTTTTTTCCACCTTTTCCCCTCCCTTCCTAGCAATGTTTTTCTCAATAGCACATACCTAGCGAGCAAGGAAGAGAGTTTTGCAAGACTTAGCTTACTTTTTAAAAGTGAGAAAAGGGAGATTAATATTGTGGGAAAACAGGAAGTTTTATTTCCACACTTTGATGGGAGAGGGTGACCTAGTACAGTGAGGTGAAGGTCTGAAAACTACTGTGCATGCTCAGTAAGTTGTTTGAGGGAAAGCCTATCAGAGGAGAACATGAAGTCACGTGGTCAGGGGACAGTATCAAGGGAAATCCAAAGTTTGGAATTCTATAAGGGTCCTGCCTCATCCCCTGATATGGTCATAGCCTTTCTGGTGGCCATGCTGGAAGCTACTGGTTCCTTCAGGGGAGGAACATAGAAGGCCTAACATCCTCTGAACTCCATTTTCAATAAATTTTTCTTGATTCCTTTTTTTGTGTGTCAAGTTCATCTCTAACAATATTATATGGAAACATATTCTCTGTGTGTTTACATAAATGTATATGTAACAATTTGCTGTTAAAGTCAATTTCATCTTTATTCATTACTGTTCCATAAATGAGGAAATTAACAAATATTTATTAAGTGCCTACAGTGTTCCAGGAACTATGCCAGGTGCTGGAGGTAGAAAGACAAAACTGAAACTGAAACAAAACTCTCAAGGCATTCATATTCTACTGGAGAAGCCAACATATGCATATATGAACATTACAAAGTCAAAGGAAAATGCAGAAACAAGGTAGTTAGAGACAGAGACAAAGAGAAGGAAGGAGGAAGGGAAAGAGCACTAGGGGCTTCATTGGGGAAGGTGGTGCTTGAGTTAAATCTTGAAGGAAATATGGAATTAGATGATAAATATCTGATGGTTACTAAAGATACAAAAGAATTTAAATAATCTCAGCTATACATGGCACTTTTACAAAAAGTGTATTGAAGCATAAAGACCTCATTAAACATTAGAAAAGCATAAATATGAAACATCATTTATTGATACAAAGCAATAAAAATATATTCAAAAGATCACTTGAGGAAAGAATTTGGAAAGTAAATAGCAATTCTAAAGAACTGGTGAGTCAAAGAACAAATCATAGGAACAACAGAAAATTATATCAAAGAAAATTACAAAATGAGACAACATACCAAAACTATATGATGTAATTAAAGCAATTCTTGGGAGGGGGGATTTACATTTCTAAAATGTTTTCGAGAATAAAAGAGAAAAACTTAAATAACATCAAAATCCTCAACTAAGTAATAAAATAGAAATTCCAAAAACTGAGAGATTAAAAAAATTGAAAGCAAAAAGTAAAACTTTCAACTAATAAATATAAGGTATGTTTTTGTGGGAGGAAAAAAGACTCATAAAGTTAGGTCCTGCAGGATCAAATCAGACTTAGTAACACACCTCATCACTATCTTCTGCCCCTTTGACTGGAGGGCAAAGACGTGAACTCTCAAACCTCTAATTGAGAAGGGGGCTCATTTCCCACTATAGTTGACTGTATTACTTTGGCATTTTTATTATTTCTCTCCCATTCCCCCCTCCCCTTCCTCAGGTACCTCTCCTTCACCCTTTTCAGCTTCCTATTATGTATTGCCTTGCCCAATTAGATTGGATTAGAGCAGGCTTGGGGAACCTACAGCCTTTTATTCTACAGTTAAATTTGTTCTATGAAGTTGGATTCAGTCAAAGTGCCACAAGTGGCCTCCAGCTCCCAGGTTCACCACCCCTGGATTAGAGGCAGCTAAGTGGCTCAGTGGATAGAGCACTGGGCCCAAAGTCACGAAGACCTGAGTTCAAACACCAGCTGTGTGACCCTGGACAAGTCACTTAACCTCTGTTTGCCTTAATCCACTGGAGAAAGAAATAGCAAATCACTCCAGAATTGGTGAAAACTCCCTATTGACTGTGGAGGCACTTAAAAAGGCCCATCAGCATTTATTACTCTTTCTTAGCCCAATTTACTCTTGGAATCTAGTGAAGGCAGTGGAGTCTTGAAAT
Source organism: Bettongia penicillata ogilbyi (assembly GCA_023548195.1). Classification (NCBI taxonomy): domain Eukaryota; kingdom Metazoa; phylum Chordata; class Mammalia; order Diprotodontia; family Potoroidae; genus Bettongia; species Bettongia penicillata. The sequence continues at coordinate 3,059,365 of JAJHZJ010000229.1, forward strand.
GGTGGGAGAGTAAGGCATCAGACTTGGAAGTCTGAGACAAGATGTAGTTTCATCCCAACATCACTGCCTCAAAAAAGTAGTAAGTGGGGGGGCGGAGCCAAGATGGCGGAGTAGAAGGACGCACATTTACAAGCTCCGAGCCCACAACCCATGGAATTGAGGTAAAAAGAGATCCCCATAAATTCTGAATCACGGCAGGGGGTGCATAAACATAGGGAAAGAGATTTCCGTTCCACTGAGCCCTGGAGAGCCGTCCCCAGGGTCCATCGCGCCCCGGAAAGCGGACCCCACCCCCAGCGCTGCCCTGGCCGTGGCCCCAGAGAAGATGACCCGAGCAGGCTTCAGAGAGGGAAGCTCCCGCAGCCTGGAAAGTCCCTCCGCCCACAAAGCTACAGGTCAGTGAGAAAGAAGGCTGGGCTAGGGGAGGGGAGCGAAGCGTCTCCGTGACTTGGGCCCCCTCGGGAGGAAGCGGCAGTGGCAGAGACGGGGGCAGGAAGCGGCGGAGGCAGAGGCGTGGGCGGTGGCTGAGGCGCAGCGGCCCAGGACTCAGGAATCCCCCAGCAGCAGGCAGGATCTTCAATACTGAAGGTCTTTCCAACCTGAGGGAGCTGAGCCTGGAAGACGGCCCTGCCCCCACCCCGCTCTATTACTGAAGGCCTCTGAATAAAACCCCTGAGGGAGCTGAACATAGGAGGCGGCTCCCCACTGCGCCCCCACCCACTCCGTTCCTGAAAGTCTCTGCAGAAAGCCCCTGAGGGTACCGAGTTTGGGAGGCGGCCCTGCCCCCACCCCTGCGCCAGAACTAAAGCTTGCTGCGGAAAGCGCATTTGAATCTCAGAGGCCAAGCACTAGCTGGGTGGATCCAGGCGGAGGTGGAAAGGAATCTCAGAAGTCAAGTAACTGGCTGGGAAAATGCCTAGAAAAGGGAAGAAAAATAAGACTATAGAGAGTTTTTTCCAACAAGTGCAAATGATCCCGACCTTCAGATCTGATGGCGAGGACGAGAACGTATTCTTGCCATCAGGGAAAGACGTGGAGGGCGGGGCCTCAGTACCCCAGACACCCCAGGGGAGTGTCAGGTGGGCTCAGGCCTTGGAAGAGCTTAAAAAGGATTTTGAAAAGCAAGTTAGACAGGTGGAGGAAAGACTGGGAAGAGAAATGACAAAGATGCAAGAAGAGTATGAAAAACAGGTCAATACCTTGGTAAAGGAGACCCAAAAAAATGCTGAGGAAATTAACATGTTGAAAAATAGGCTCACTCAATTGGCAAAAGAGGTTCAAAAAGCTAATGAGGAGAAGAATGCTTTCAAAAGCAGAATGAGCCAAATGGAAAAAGAGGCTCAAAAGCTCACTGAATTTAATAGTTCTCTCAAAATTAGAATGGAACAGATGGAGTCTAATGACTTTACAAGAAACCAAGAAATCACCAAACAAAACCAAAAGAACGAAAAAATGGAAGAGAATGTGAAATATCTCATGGGAAAAACAACTGACCTGGAAAATAGATCCAGGAGAGACAATTTAAAAATTATGGGACTACCTGAAAGCCATGATCAAAAAAAGAGCCTAGACATCATCTTCCATGAAATTATCAAGGAAAACTGCCCTGACATTCTAGAACCAGAGGGCAAAATAAGTATTGAAAGAATCCATCGATCACCACCTGAAAGAGATCCAAAAAGAGAAACTCCGAGGAACAATGTGGCCAAATTCCAGAACTCCCAGCTCAAGGGAAAAAATCTTGCAAGCAGCTAGAAAGAAACAATTCCAGTACTGTGGAAATACAATCAGGATAACACAAGATCTAGCAGCTTCTACATTAAGGGATCGAAGGGCGTGGAATAGGATATTCCAGAAGTCAAAGGAACTAGGACTCAGACCAAGAATCACCTACCCAGCTAAACTGAGTATAATACTTCAGGGGAAAATATGGTCTTTCAATGAAACAGAGGACTTTCAATCATTCTTGATGAAAAGACCAGAGCTGAAAAGAAAATTTGACTTCCAAACACAAGAATGAGAAGCATGAAAAAGTAAACAGCAAAGAGAAGTCTTAAGGGACTTACCAGAAGTGAACTGTTTACATTTCTACATGGAAAGACAGTATTTGTAACTCTTAAAACTTTTCAGTATCTGGGTAGTTGGTGGGACCACACACACACGTACACGCATGCACGCACACACACATACACACATGCACACACACACAGAGACAGAGAGCACAGATTGAACTGAATAGGATGGGACCATACCTTAAAAGAAATTAAGGTAAATGGTGAGAGAGAAATGTAGTGAGAGGAAAGAGGGGGAAATGGAAGGGGGTAACTATATGTCATTTAAGAGGTAGGTAGGAGATTTTTTTAGTGGAGGGAAAAAGAGGAGAGCTGAGGAAAAAAAAAAAAAACAAGAAGTTTACCCTCATCACATTTGACTAAACGAAGGAGTGAAATGCACACTCATTTTGGTATGAAAACCTATCTTACAGTATAAGAAAGTGGGGGAGAAGGAGATATTGGGGGGGGGGAAGAATGGAAGGGAGGGCAAAGGGAGGAGGGAGTATTTGAAAGTCAACACTTGGGGAGGGACAGGATAAAAAGACAGAAGAGAAACAATAAGGGGCAGGTTAGGAGGGATGGTAATTCAGTTAGTCTTACACAACACGACTATCAGGAAGGTCATTTGCAAAGCTACACAGATATGGCCTATAATGAATTGCCTGCGTACCAAAGGGAATGGGTGGGGAGGGAGGGATGGGGAGAATTTGGAACTCAAAGTTTTAGGAACAATTGTTTAGTATTGTTGTTGCAACTAGGAAAGAAGACATACAGTTAATGAGGAATAGAAAGTCATCTGGCCCTACAGGAGAAAAGAGAAGATGGAGACAAGAGAAGGGAGGGATGAAAGAAGAGAGGACAGATTGGAGATAGGGAAAATTAGATTGCTTGGGATATTGGGGTGGGGGGAGGGGATAAAAGGGGAGAAAATTTGGAACCCCAAAATTTGTGAAAATGAATGTAAAAAGTTAAATAAATAAACAAACAAACAAATAAATAAATAAATAAATAAATAGAAAGAAATAAAGTATAAATAAATAAATGAACGAATGGATGAATGAATAAATAAATAAATAAAAAGAAAGAAAGTAGTAAGTGATTGACAAGAAGACCCTTGAGTTCCCTGGTCAGCAGATTCACTTGATAGGGATATTAGGACCAACACTAGCTAAGAGCTGAGTTAAGTTGAGGTTACTCTTCCACAGATAGTAAGATGCTAATGGGGTAAATATGCTCTGAGGTATTGAGAGAAATGTGTGTATATTGGTTTTGGCAATGGTCTTATAAAGAGTTATTGATATAATGTAGTTAAATGGAACTGGGGTGCTAGTCACTGAACCCCTTAAAATGTGAGGAACACAACCCACGAGAGCTTGAGTCAGTGGCAATAAAGAAAAGATGCCTTTAGGGTACCCTGGAATCCTAAGGGATATTTAACCCACAAGGCCTAGAAAGAATGAGTCAGAGCTTCCCACAGTAAAATACTAGAAAGGAAAGTGAAACAGAAACACACAATAAGAAAAACAGTCACTTGTAATAGCCTGAGCTACTAGACATTTGCCAACAGAGTTTCAGAAAACTGAATGGGTGGGTCAAAGTTAGGAACTATAAAAAATAATTAGCAGGAAGTTTGAATTATTATCTAAGTAAAAATTTGAATTTCAATTAGAAGACAGTAAGGATTATCATACAGAGATACATGGACAGAAATATGAGGGTTTCATCAAGAACAAGTCATACAAATGAATCCAATTTCCTTTCTTATTAGGATTACTAAATTAGGTGATGAAGGGAATATTGTGAATATATTTCAGCTATATTTTAGTATAGTTTTTGGTAAAAGATCTCATACTATTTTTTGTAAATAAGATTAATCGGTCAATTAGCTTTATTAAGTACTCCTTCTATATGCCATAAGAAATGCTTCTTAACCATAAGCTATGCATACAAGGCATTGTCCCTGTCCTCAAGCAATACATACATATATATATATGATACATATAGAGTAGCTGGAAGATAATCTTAGAGAGGATCAGGAAAGGCCTCTTATAGAAGGTAGCATTTGAACTGAGTCTTAAGGGAAGGTATTCATTGTGTGTTTGTCCTTCATTGCCAAAGAAGACCATGCTATCAGAGAAATGATGACATGACTTGCACTTGACTTTGTTTTGAGTGAGGGAGAGCTATGCAGGTCACCAGCCTCATTTCTCCTCCAGAGCCATCTGAATCCAGTGACCAGATATTCATGAGGATGACTGGAAATGACCCAGGATGAGGCAGTTGGGGTTAAGTGACTTGCCCAAGGTCAGACAGCTAGTGAGTGCCAAGTGTCTGAGGTAAGATTTGAACTCAGGTCCTCCTGACTCCTGCTCTGGTGCTCTATCCACTGCACCACCTAGCTGCCCCTTAAGGTAAGGTAGGAATTTTTATGGGGGAAGAGTATTCCAAGCACAACATCAGCAGGAACAAAGGCATGGAGATGAGGAATGGACAGCAATAACTTTTTGGATATTATGATATAAAATTATAGGCAGTCTAGATAACTCAGACAAATTAATTCCTTAGGTTACCTGTTGCTGGGGACCATCTGCATATTCACTGCAATTGATAACTGTTCCTAAAGTGTGATGCTATTCTCAGCAAGATACTACTGGAGCAGTCTGCAGCTATGTGCATTCTTTCCAGAAATCACTCCCTCACAGCTGGCCCTAACATCCGGGCCTTAAGCAGTTATAAGAACCTGTGCTGGTCAAGCTTGCTCTTAAAGGGGGAAATCTTGGATATCACTTATGATTACTATACCCATCTCCTTCACAACTTGACAGGAGTTGTCGTTCAGTCATTTTTCAGTCATGTCCAACTCTTCATGACCCCATCTAAATTTTCTTGGCAACGATACTGGAGTGGTTTGCCATTTTCTTCTCCAGCTCATTTTACAGATGAGGAAACTGAGGCAAACAGTGCTTAAGTGGCTTGTCCAGGATCACACAGGTAAGTTTCTGAGGTCAGATTTGAACTCAGGAAGATGAGTCTTCCTGACTTCAGTTCTGGAACTCTATTCACCGCACTATCCATCTTTCCTCCCTATGAGTATGATCATGAAAGTTTGGCTATTTCTGTTTTTATCTTTATTTTCAATGAGATATTTCACTTTTTTCTTTTTTTTTCATTCTTTTGATTTTGTTTTATTGTTTGTTGGTGTCTCCTGGAGTCATTAGCTTGCCTAGTTCTAATTTTTTTGGGGAGGGAGGAGATGAGGCAATTGGGGTTAAGTGATTTGCCCAAGGTCACACAGCTAGTAAGTGTCAAGTGTCTAAGACTGGATTTGAACTCAGGTCCTCCTATCTCCAGGGCCCATGCTCTATTCACTGAACCACCTCTCTGCTCCTCCCAGTTCTAATTTTCAAGGAATTATTTTCTTATACCTCTTTTTCCATTTGGCCAATTCTAGGTCAGGCCTGGAGTCAGGAAGACCTGAGCTCAAGAAACTTCTAAAAAAGCTCTTTCCTTCGATGGATTTTTATGCCTCTTATACGATTTAGCTAATTCTATTTTTTTAAGGCATTATTTTCATCAGTCCTTTCTTGTGCCTCTTTTACCAAGCTGTTGACTCTCATATAATTTTTTTGCATCACCCTCATTTTCCCCCCAATTTTTCCTCTACTTTGCATCTCTGATTTTACAATGCTTTGTAATATGTTCTAGGAATTCCTGTTGGGTTTGTATATCAAATTCACATTTCTTTTCTTTGAAGCTTTGCTTATAGCTGCTTTGACATCATTGTCTTCTTCTGGGTGTATGTCTTGATCTTCCCTGTCCTCATAGTAACTTGTTATGGTCATGGTTCTTCTGTTGTTACTGCTTGCTCATTTTCTCAATCTATTTCTTGACTTTTAAGTTCATGTTAAAGTTGGGCTCTGTTCCCAGGGTGGAAGTGGGATTGTTCCAATCTTCAGGTCTTTCTTGTTGCTATTTTCAGAGCTACCTCTGGGGCTCTATAGGTTTTTGGTTCTTCCAACGTGGTATGATCTAAGGAGAAGTGTGGTCACTGTGCTCTGGTCTTTACCTAGGAAAGGATCTTGTTCCCCTATAGTGTGGCCTGTGCTCTCGTCTTTACCTAGGAAGGGATCTTGTTCCCCTATAGACACCAGTGCTAACTCTCCTCCTGGCCCTGGGACTATGACCAGGTCCCCTACTCTCTTGTAGCTGCAATTGCTAGTGTTTCCCTCTGCCTTGGAATTGAGACAAGAGTCCCTACTTCTCCAAAAGTCTCTACAAGCAGTTCTCTCTGCCCTGGAACTTTGACCAGAGCCCCTGCTCCTCTTTGGTAACAGATGCTATCACTTCTTTTGGCTCTGGGACTACAACTAGGAACTGCATATGAGCAATGTATCAGGGTCCTGAACCTGGCACCAGCAAAGGTTCCCTGTAATCTCCTTCCAACCAGTTCTCCAACCACCCTGACTTCCGATCCTCCCTCCATATGTTAAAGTTGCTGCTGTTGCTAATGTAGCCACCTCCAAATTCTGCTGCTGGCTGGCCAGTCTACACTGTGCTCTAGCTCTGACTACCACTCTGATGAGACATATCTTTCCTGTCAACCTCCAAAGTTGTCTTGAGTGGGAAAATTATTTCACCCAAACTTTTGTTGGTTCTTCTGCTCCAGAATTAGATTTTTCTTTCATATTTCAAATTTTCTTTTTTTCCCTCCTAAATATCATTGTACATATGCTTCTGAAGTTCTGTGATCTCAGAAATGTAGATGGTCTCTCTTAGAGTGGGAATATCAACTTATTTACTCCCCTTTCACAGAAATATTATTGGCAATTTCTTCTTGTAAAGTCTTCCCGAAGCATTCACACAATTGCTAAAGAACTACCTTCTTTTGATCATTGCATGGGAACAAGTAGTATATCCATCAGTTATCCCTCACTGCCATTACAAGATAGGTCTATCTCCTACCAGAATTAGATTTGAGGTGTTATTTTAGAGTTGCTTGGAAGGGCATTTGGGAGAGCTTGACTGAGTTCTTCTCTACTCTGTCATCGTAGCTCACTTCCTTGTCCTTTATTTCCTTGAGACTGCTAGTCGCACCCAGACTTAAGTCCCCTACCTCCTCCCCTGAATTCACCTTGTTAATACATCACTTGCTAACACATCAGTCTAGTAAGACCAGTTCTCATTTCACAGGATTTCCAAACGCCTCTGGACCCTCCCTATAATTGATATGCATACTCAAAGAATAGCTTAGCTATTAATAACATGGCAGCAGTCTCCAATGGAGCCAGGAATCTATGGTTCACCCTATACTATATGGTTTGGCATTTTCATCAGTATTTGTATAAAAGTTTGGATGGCATGCTCATCACATTTGCAGATAACATAACCTGAAAGTGCTAACTCTTACACTAGGGGTGAGACAGAATAAGTCAAATATGACAGTTAGGTTAGGAGCCTGGGTATCCCATCATACACTGAATAGAAGTCATGATATGCAAAGCTCTTGACAGGTAACAGCACTGGACTGATTCTAATAAGCTGGAATTCCATATGGATAGATGTAAAATCTTAAACTTGATTGTAAACAAAAGTACAAGATAATGGAAGCGTAGTTAGACAGTAGTTGTTCTGAAAAAGATCTGAGGGTTTTTCTGGACTGGTATCCAAAAAAGTTCATGTGATCTTGGACTGAAAAAAAAAAAGGCACGTGAGCAGATTGTTTCATTCTTTGCATGCACATCCCCAATAGCTAGCACAATTCCTGACGCACAGAAGGTGTTTAATAAATATTTATTAACTGATTGAAAGCTTATAGCAAAGGGGCAGCAGGGAGAGATAGAAACAGGATAATCCTGCTGTAATCTGCCATGGTTAGATTTCATCTAGAGTATTGTATTCAGTTTTGGAAAAGATAATTTTAAAAGGACGATGATAACCTTTACAGTGTCCAGATAGTGAGTGGCCTTGAAACCATGGCATTTAGCTAACATTTATACTAGCTTTAAAGTTTGCAAAGTGCTTTATAAATATTATCTCATTTGATCCTTACAACAGTCTTAGGAGGTAGGTGCTATTATTTTCCCTACTTTGCAGATGAAGAAACTGAGGCAGAAAGAGGGTTAGGTCAGGGGTGGGGAACATGATAGATATCTGTATTTGAAGTGTCGTCCTTTGGAAGAGAGATAAAACTTGTTTTGTTTAGTCCCAGAGGGCAGAAGCTAGAAGTTGCAAAGATGTGAATTTAGGCATGAAACCAGGAAAAACTTTCTAACACTTAGAGCTGTCCAAAAGTGTAATGGCTGTGTGTTATTCATCCATTGGCAGGCTTAAAGCAGAGGGTAAATAAGACTTGTCTGATATGTTATAGTAGCGATTCTTTCTGGGTATGAGTTGAACTTGATAGTCTCTTCCAACTCTCAAATATGATTCTGTAAATCAGAAGTTGAAAAATTTTAAATTCAATTAATTTGTATAGCACCATTAATTAATCAACTATGGTGCCAAACTAGTGGCTTCAACTTCTGACTCTCCAATAGAAAAAAAGCAAATTTGGTTTGATAACTAATAAACTTCAGGAAAAAGCAAACCAAGTGACTGAAGTGTTTTCATGTAATTTTAAACCTAATATCAAATCAATAAATAAATGAATGAAAATAATAATAGCAAGCATTTATATAACACCTACTATATGCCAGGCATTGTGCTTTAAGAATTTTATCTCACTGGATCCTCACAACAACTCTAGGAGGTAGATGCTATCATCTCTTTTATATTTAAGGAAACTGAGCCAAATATTAAACGACTTACCCAAGGTCACACAACTAGTGTCTGGGGCCAGATTTGAATTCAAATCTTCCTAACTTCAGGCTCAGAAATACTGCTTTTATTCATTAGTTTTCCAAATATGGTAATTAGAAAATAGGTCTTCAACTTCAAAGTTTCAGATTAATTATAAGAAAATGGCTATGTGGAGTTTATAAATTTATATATTTGCATATGACCTTGTCAGTACAAAATACCTACATGTATTTGAATTCTGCTCCTTTCTTCTATCAGAAGGGAAGATGGCATTTTGCATCATATTATTAAAGAGCTGATTTGATAGTGAGCTCATTCAGATCTGTTACTATTTTTCTTTACAATGATGATAGGCAGTGCTAATAGGAGTACTAATAGCATAACATGAAGGCAGTGCAACTCATTTTGTTGAAGAAAGAGTCACAAGGTCAATCCTTAATATTACGTTTAACTCTTAGGGCATTGTTTCTATCCACATCAACTTGAACGGGGAATATTTGGATACAGTCAAAACTGAAATAAGTAATTGATGATTCATGTGCTTTGTTCCCTGAAAATCCTACCCCTACTGAGTGAACTCTGTTTGTCCTATATTATGCTATAGTATGAAGAAAACCTAATAACCTCCTGGTATAGATGCTATATTAAAGGAAATTATGCTTTGCTTTGATTGAAATCATTAGAATATGCTTTTTGAGATAATTTCTTGGGACTATAAATCTGACTTATCTTCCAGCTAACAGATTTGCAAATTTCACTTTTTGTGGTTCTTTCCATTTTCTTTGCCATAGTTATTATGTGTATTATTTTCTTGGCTCATACTTATCTCTCTCTGCATCAGTTCATATACATTTTCTCAGGTTTCTCTGTAATTGTCATACTAGTTTCTTACAACATAATAATATTCCATTACATTAATATTACCATTTGCTTAGTCATTCCCAATCGATGTGTACTTACTTTGTTTCCAGGTTTTGCTAAGACAAAAACTGCTACTATAAATATTTTGGCGTATCTGGGGACTTTCTTCTTATCAATAACCTCCTTTGGATTATACGCTTAGTAATCAAATCTTTGGGTAAAAGGGTATGGATATTTTAGTAACTTAATTTACATAATTCCAAATTACTTTCCATAGTGGTTGTATTGGTTCACAGTTTCACTAACAATGCTGTAATGAGTCCCTTTTATTTTTGCTTCTTCCCTTTGAAGTAAAAGTTTCTCACTTGTCAGACCACAAGTCTGACTATTATACCCCCTTGAATAATGTGAAGTTATGAAAACTAGCTGCTTCAGAAAGATTGCTGATGTTTACCCAGCAACAAACCAAAGGTAAGGGGATTTTGCACCAATATTCCTATAAAAGGTCAATTTTGTAAATTTAAGATCCAGCGGACATAATAGTTTAATGTTGTTATAACCATGTCCTTCCTTCCCCCATTGCAGTAAAATACTCTCATCACTGAAGAAAATACTCAAATACTTTATGAGTTCATTGTCACTATACATCCATAAGTCTACAATGATGGTGACACTTTCTTGTAAACTCTTTGGTTCAGTAAGAAGGCAGATGAAATTCAGTTCTATGCTGATATTAACAATCCAAAGTGCTTTTTTGATTCCCTGAAAGCTATTTATGGACCAAAAACCTATGGGGCATCACAGTTATTCAGTGCTGATAGAGCCATATTGATTAGTGATAAGGGCATGATCCTAGAGAAATGGGCTGAACACTTCCATAGTGTTCTCGATAGACCATCATCAATCAATGCTGAGGCCATTGACCATTTGCCTCAGGTTGAATTCAATCCCTCCTTAGCTAAACTTCCAACTGAAGAAGAGGTTTTGAGGGCCATTAGGCTCCTTTCATGTGGCAAAGCACCTAGTGCTGATTCTATTACAGCTGAGATTTACAAGGTAGGCGGACCCTTGCTCAAACAAAAGCTGACTGAAATTTTCCAGGTTAGATAGTTAAGAGGAAGTTATCCCCCAGGAATTCAAGGATACCTCCATTATCCATCTCTATAAAGGTAAAGAAAATAGATTGTCCTGTGACAATCACAGGGGGTCTCTCTCTTAGTTATTGCTGGCAGAATTCTTGCTAGAGTCCTCCTTAATAGGTTGTTCCTTCACCTGGAAGATGGTCATATACCTGAGAGCCAATGTGGCTTCAGAAAAGGCCAAGAAACAGTTGATATGATGTTTGCTGTCCGACAACTCCAGGAGGAATGCCAGGAGCAGAACAGAGGTCTGTACACAATGTTTGTGGATCTGACCAAGGCCTTTGACACTGTTAGTTGTGAGGGCTTATGGAAAATTATGTCAAAATTTGCCCAGGGAAGTTCATCAGTATTGTACATCAATTTCATGATGGCATGTTTGTCCACATTCTGGAGAGTGGACAATGTTCTTGTGCCTTCCCAGTCACCAATGGAGTGAAACAGGGCTGTGTGCTTGCTCCCATGTTTTTAGCATGATGTTTCAGCCATGTTGTCAAATGCTTTCAATGAGGATGAACACAGCATCAAGGTCAACTACCATACTGATGGCAGGTTCTTCAATTTGAAAAGGCTACAAGCCAAGACCAAAGTGGAGGGAGTGTTGGTGCATGATTTTCTGTTTGCAGATGATTGGGCACTTAATGCAGCCTCTGAAGCTGAGATGCAACAAAGTATGGATCAAATCTCTGCTGCCTGTGCTAATTTTGGCCTAATAATTAACACCAAGAAAACACAGGTGCTCCACCAGCCACCATCACACCATCCATACATGGAACCATTGGTTACAACCAATGGAGAAGTTTTGAATGCTATGGATGTTTACTTACTTTGGTAGTGTACTTTGCAGGGATGTACACATTGACAATGGGGTTGATGCATGCATTGCCAGAGCTAGCTCAGTGTTTGGTAGGCTCTGAAGAAAAGTTTAGGAGAGAAGTCAGTTTAGGAGATTGACTACCAAACTGAAGGCCTATAGAGTCATTTTGCTTACCTCATTGTTGTATGTCTGTGAAACATGGACAGTCTACCAGTGCCATGCGAGGAAACTGAATCTCTTCCATTTGAACTGTCTTAGGAAGAGTCTGAGGATCACCTGTCAGGATAAGGTACCAGACACTGAAGTCCTTGCTCCAGTTGAACTGCCAAGCATTCAAACTGTATGGGATGGCAAGACCCCTACTCAAATTGACTACTCAGAGGCACCTCGAGGTAAAAAGAGAAAATCTCCTTTATTCGGTCCCCTCAAGAGACTGGGCTGTCCCTTCACCAGTAAAGCTGGAGTAGGTGAAGAGGTTTATGGGTGATGGGTGAACCCCAAAATACCGAGAGTCTGGGTCATGCTCGAATGAATTCGACTCAAGCCTTCTTAAAGCCAAAGAAAACAAAGTTTATTAGAGATTCGCCTAATTGGGTTGCCTGTTAAGGAGCCTAAACTTTTGTGACGCTTGTATTCACAAGCGGGCCAGATAGAATCCCAGCTAAACAGAGTCTGGGCTGGATTGAATCTGGGTGCCTTCATGGAGGTAAGGTGGGACTTAAATACAGAAAAGAGTATAGAAGGGATGGGGGGTGGGGGTGGTCTGGTAGTCTAGAGGATAGGGAAAGAAGTTCAGGAAGGGACTCCAAGGAGGATCAAAGGCTGGAAACAACTGGAGGTAATCAACAAACATCAGACAAGGGGGTGTCCAGTGGGAAGCAGGTAGGGCAATCAGGAGATAACCGACAATGGTCACAGATTTGAGTATGAAAGGCCAGATTCTGTAAGGGGATACGGGGAGAGCTCAATTTGAGCACGAAAAGTCAATTTAAGTAAGGAGATTCCAGGGGAGCTCAAGGAAGTTCCCAGAGTCTGAACCCCATCATAGGGAGGTGGCTTACAGAAGCAGAATGGCATTTTTATATAGACACTGACGTGAAAATCCCCCTCCCACCACTGACCATTATTCTCATTGGCTGAGAAGCAAGCTCTTATATTCTAGGCTCAAAATCTAACCAATCCCCTTTGAAACCCAGTTCGAATTTCCTGCTCCTGGACGTTACAAAGCCCCTGAAAATACATGTTGTTAGGCATTGAGGAGTTAGTGAATCATTGATCCTAAAGCAATACATAGACTTATATGGAAATCACTGAACTCTGGAGGAAGGGAAACCTGGGTCCAAGGTCTCCTCCACTCCAGGGAGAAGGCTATACATTCCTGAGAAGTCTTCACTAAATCTGTTCCCATTCAAAACTACACTTCAGAGGGTGCAGCTCTGGTAGGCTGGCCACATTGTTCAAATGCAAAATGTACTCTTGCCAAAAAGACTATTTTATGGAGAACTCACATGGGGCAGGTGATCACATGGAGGTCAGAAGAAATGATACAAGGACTCTCAAGGTCTCTCTCAAGAACTTTGGATTTGATTGTGCAACATGGGAGACACTGGCACAGGACCGCTCAGCATGGTGTGCCCACATCAGAAAGGGTACTGTGCTTTTTGAGCAAAGCAGAATTGAGACAGCACTAAGTAACTACAGGATGCACAAATTTGGAGTATCCACTTCAAATATTCACATGGACTATCTGTGTCCAACCTGTGGTAGAGCATTCTGAGCTCCTATCAGTTTGAACAGCCGTAGTCAGACACACTAAACTTCACTTTATCATGGTGATGTCATTTTGGTCCTCTTTGAAGAGGAAGGACAACAACAAACCAACCAAACATCTTTGACGTCACCCAGGCCAACCCCACAACAACTTGCCTCAGGGGATAAACCTCCTGTAGGGTGGAATATGCCCTTTCTAAGCCTCTGGAAACCTGTATTTGTTTCCTTCTGTTAAGACCAATTTCCTCAGGCAACTTTTAAGAATGCTGCTATCCTCTAAGTGATATCAGGCCCTAAAAATTGTGAAAGATGGTTAGAGATTGTCAAGGTATCTTCTATACACCAAGAATATATGGAATTCTAAAAGTCTTTTTCCCATACCTTGCTTTTGTGTGCCAATGGAGGATAATTAAACAGGAAAGATTAGTTTGCTCCAAATTAGTTTGTTCTACTCGTAATAACTCTATGTTGTTTTATTAAAATGCCAAAATACTATTCTTTGAATGTGTACTAATTGTGATATAAATATATTTAGTATGTATGGAAGTCCATTGCTATAAACAGATTCTGTAACAGTTAGTAAAAGACTTGAAAAAAATGTATTCGTAGATTTACTAGGCATCCAGGTGTTACATTGGATAGAGCATCAGGCATGGAGTCAGGAATACTTAAGTTTAAATCACTTACTAGCTGTGTGACTCCTGAGAAAGTCACTTAACCTGTTTGCCTCTGTTTCCTCATCAGTAAAATGGAGTTAATATGGCACCTACCTCCTAGGGTTGTTGAGAGAATTAAATTAAATAATAATTGTAAAGCATCTATCACATTAACTGGCACATAGTAGGCTCTATATAAATGTTAATTATTATTATAAGGTTTGATGTCCCTTTTGTCTATCAACTGTGGCAGAGGTACTGAACTACTTGTAACGTTAATGGATATGAAGATCTTCCCTGCCTCACCACGAGCCTATTATGGGAGGGACTTGCCTTAGGAGGAAGCTTGCAAAATAGGAAGGCTCACATCTTTCACTAACTTCTAATTAGGCTGTTGGGTTGGGTTGTGGTGCCTTCTGGCTCTGAGAAGTGTATAAATACTCTGAGTTGGTATTTTGCTTTGGGGGCTCTTTTCTAAGAGGAACCTTGTGATTCCCTGTTGGAGATTCTGAGTAGCTGTATGTTCAGACTCGCTTCACTCCACTCCCCACCCTGCTCAGATGTAAAGGCTTTGTCGATCCTAGGGATGTATGTAAAGTGTATAGCATTATTGCTTTGATTCAGGTAATAGAGCCCTGTCTGTTGGTCTTTATTGCTCTGCTTATATTTTCTCTGAAGTTCTGCTGACTTTTCCTCTGAATTAGTGAATGTAATTATAATAGATCGTTGACTCCTTAAACAGCTATCTTTCCTAGTAAAGCAGATCCAAGAACCTGTGCTGGTAGGTCATCCTGGGTGTGCCAGGGTACTTGTTATTACACTAGTTTACAAGAAAAATTGAAAAGGAAATCTGCAAAGCGCTGCACATGCAACGTTTTCACTGCCCACATCACTCTGAATTCAAAGGGACAATAAAATTACAAAATGGAATTAAAAATTTAAAACATTAAAAATTTATGCTAAAACTGTATTTAGTCAGATATTTTGCCCCTAATCCTTACAAATAAAAGGTCTACCACTAATAGGAAAAACGGATTTACTCACTGTAAATGTTAATGGGATGTCAGTTCTCTGAACAATACCAGATTGGTGAGACTGTGGAATTGTAAGGTAGTGAAATGTGACAGAACTTCCACATACAAGTATTACCCACTTACCTTACTGAGAACCCTTCCCACTACTCTAAGGAATTGTCTGGGCACCCCTTTCTTGGCCCAGAAGATATCCTGAGTCACTCTGGGGATATAACACCAACTTTGAGATCTTGTATGGATAAAACCTTAGGAAATGCCAAGGACCTAAACCTACTCAACTGCTTGGTGCACAGGCATGGGCTCCTATGTAAAGGTGGAAACACCCTACTCTCTGTTCCCCTGAATATTACAGTGATAAAATAGATGTCCTGCTTGGTAAAGGGAGATCCTTACCTTAATAGTACAGCAGTGTTTAATCTATATATTCCTAGTTCAACCTGAAAAGTTAGTATGAGCTACATTCAACAATAGCTGTATAACAACTTCCCATAAAGGAGAAGGGTCTCTTCAGCTGATTGAGAAATTAGCAGTGATGGGGTACAGGCTCTGGGAACCCCCTTGAACTGCATCTTCCCACTTGATCTGGTTTGAGACCATAAGCCTTTCATTGTGTTCATCCTTCATTGCCAAAGAAGACCATGCCATCAGAGAAATGATGACATGACTTGCACTTGACTTTGTTTTGAGTATGGGAGGGCTGTGCAGGTCACCAGCCTCATTTCTCCTCCAGAGCCATCTAAATCCAGTGACCTGATACTCCTCAGGATAACTGGAGATGACCCAGGATGCAATGAAAGGCCTTGGGCCTTTTAGGCCAAGGTCTTTGTGATGTGGTACAAGCCCAAGCCAGCCAAGACCTTTTCTGCTTGGATCAGGAGGCCTTTTGTCACATTTGCCTGCAAGGCCCCAGAAAGTCTGGCCTTGGGTGGGGGTGCTCCTTGGATTTCCCTATGATCTGTCACAGCCCCTATACTCCCTATCTGATCAGCATTTAGCATTCCCTTCATTGAATCCTAGCAGTCTTTTGATATTCTTGACTATTTAGCATTCTCTTAAAGTCCAAGTTGCCCAGCCAGGTGTGTGGATTGTGTGGATTACCAGCCACTCCCATCTGGATTCTCACTGGGGTTGATCTATGGAGACCATTCTTGGGACCCCAGACTACCTGGCAACACCTGCTTCTGGCCCAGGCCCTCCATTGTCTGGTATCTCCTGATTGCCTCCAGCTGTTTCCAACACTTAACCAGTCACCCCCTCCTTAGATTTCTCCTCAAGACCCTCCCTAAACCCCTCCTCCCATCACTATAGACTACAGACCACCCCTAGATCCCTCCTACAGTCTTTTTCTAGTATTTAAGTTCCATCTCGTCTGCATGAAGGCACTCAGGTAGGATCCAGCCCAGAACCTGTCTATCTGAGATTCTATCTGGCCCCCTTTGCAATTCAAGCGTTTATAAATGTTTAGGACACTCCTTAAGCCAACCCAATTTGGGTGAATCTTTAATAAACTTTGTTTTCTTTCGCTTTAAGAAGGCTTAAGTCAAATTCATTTGAGCAGGACCCAGGGTGTCAGTATTTTGGGGTCCCCAGGACCCCTAAACCTCATCATTTGCAGGTCCTCACTTAGGGTGAGGCCATGCCCATTCATTGAATAGGCCTGTTTAAGAAGTATCCAGGGCACAGCCTCTTTAATGAGGTCAAGAAAAAGAAAGACATCAGGTGGTGTGTGAACCAGGTTTTAGGACAGGCAAGGCAACTGGGCATCTTTTGGCCATCCAAATTTACCTTCCTTTGGAGAGGAGAAGGAAGGGGAGGGGGAGGCATTAATACAGACTGCTTCCCATCCGTCCTTGACTTCTGGATTGCCCCAGTCTATTTTCCCACCCTACCCTTCCTTTTTCTGTTTCTTCCCGATTGTCTTCAGCTGTTTCCCACCCTATTTCACAACAAAATTCCACTCTCTGTGTTCTGACTTCTAGTCATACCAGTCCCATTAAGATCTTCCCTAAACCCCAGCCGACTAGAACACTTCCAGATCCCTCCCACAGTCTTTCTGTATATAAGATCCTTCTTGTTTCCATGAAAGTGCTCAGATTCAATGACTCAGATTCGATCTAGCTCAAGTTCTATCTGGCTTACTTGTTAATATAAGTGATGAGATTCAGACTCTGGGAGCCTCCTTGAGCTCCCCTTGAATCTTCCCCCTTAATCTGCCCTTTCTTACTCAAATCTAACATTCCCATTTGTTCTGGCAGTCTCAGGAAGCCCATGGGCTTTTCATTATCATTTCAGGTCTCTTGCACTCCCCACCCTTGATCCCATCAAAACCCCATTCCTCAGGTTTCCATCAAGATCTGTATCCATTCCCATACTGCCCCTATCAAGATCTCTGGATTGCCCACCTGCTTCTCTCCCAAACCCTCCATTGTCTGATATCTCCTGATAGCCTCCAGCTATTTCCAGCCTTTGACCCTCCTTGGACTTCTTCCCAAGACCCCTCCTAAACCCCCCCTCCCATCACCCTGGACTACCAGGCCCCCCCCACCCCCATCCCTCCTATAGTCTTTTTTGGTATTTAAGTTCCATCCTGCCTCCATGAAGGCGCTCAGATTGAATCCAGCTCAGAGTGTGTCTAGCTGGGATTCTATCTGGCTGCTTATGAATACAAGCGTTACAAATGCTTAGGCTCTGTAAGAGGCAACCCAATTAGGCGAATCCTTAATAAACTTTGTTTTCTTTGATTTTAAGGAGGCTTGAGTCGAATTCATTTGAGCACGACCTGGACTGTCTGTATTTTGGGGTCCTGATCATCCTTAAACCTCAACTTTTTGGTTCCCTGATCCGGAAAGCTGCTAATCTCAAGTTCTTCTGCTCACACTGGAAGGTATGTAAGCCTTCCCCTCTCTCTATCTCCTACTTGCTCTCCAAGTACCTTGGAAGCAATTTTCGGATCTGGCTTCGGGTCCCAGTATCAGGTAGAGTCTCTGAACTCTCTGGGTGCTAGAGAGTTAGAGACTCAGGTTGTCAGTCCAGAGGCCGTGTTTGAGGCTGTGGACCTGGGCATACCCTCCAAAGCATGATTCTCTGAACTTCCTGGGCGCTAGGTTAGGGAAATGTCAGTTAAGTGGGTGCCCAATTCTCTGGATTTCCTGGGGCGCAAGGAAATCTGGGAAAACATGGTTATTTTTGTTCCCTTGTTTTTTCCTCTCAAGGCTTACTTCCACGTTCTTTTTTTTTTTTTTGAGGGGGGAGGACTTCCAGCCCCACAGAAAAAAAATGGGACAAAATTCATCAATCCCAAGGAATTCGCCTCTTGGTTGCCTTTTACAAAATTGGAAAAAATTTGACTTCTCTAAAGATCTTGAAAAAGTTGATATTCTTTTGCAACACACTTTGGCCTCAGTATCACCTGGAGGACAACGAAGTGTGGCCCATATTTGGGACCTTACAATGTAATATCCTTTTACAGTTACAATTATATTGCCTCCAAAAGGGAAAATGGATAGAAATACCTTACATAAGGGCCTTTGTCGAACTCTCTCAGGATCCCATTCTCAGAACAGATTGCAAGATGCTTGTACCTAGAGCTGTCTCAAAAAAGGGAAATGAGGGTGAATTGGATGTTTTGGATGACCCCTTGTTTATGGCTTCCAGGGTCTCAATCTCACTTCCTCCCCTATCTCCATTCCCAACCCCCTCTCAGTTCCCAGCCACGGGGCTTGCTGCGGTGCCTCCCTCTGCAGCCCCTCTCACTGGGACTACAGTCACTCAGATCTCAGGCCCCGCTCCCGTGGCACTCTCTGGGGCATCTCCCGCTTTGATCCCTACTCCTCCTCAGTCGCACCAGTGTTTCTTTCCCCTTGCCAGCCAGATCCCCTGTCCCTGCATCCTAATCCAGTTCAGCAGGCATTCCCCAGCCCCTCCCTCACAAGAAGTGGGACTTCCTATATTTATCCACAAGCCCTTGTCCCCACTGGGCAGTCAGGGTTGTTCACCTTGAGGGAAGTGCTTACCCCACCCAGTGGGACAACCAGGATGCGGGTTCCACTCTCTCTTTCAGATCTCACTCAGATTAAAGAGAAACTGGGGAGATACTCGGAAGACTCCACTAGGTTTACTGATGGTTTTAGGGACATATTCCTACAATTTGAACTTTCTTGGAAGGATCTGCATATTCTTTTCTCTGTCTGTTGTACCGTTGAGGAGAAGGGGAGAATTTGGGAACATGCCCAAAAGTTTGGGGATCATATATATGGCTAGCAATAATCCCATAAAATACCCCCCAGGAACAGCTCCTGTTCCCACAAGTGACCCCAGGTGGGACTATCAAAAGAGTGAGGACAGGGGAGAGACAGACTTTATGGTAATCTGCCTGTTAGAAGGCCTAAAAACTGCATTTCAAAAACAAGTAAATTTTCAAAAAATTAGTGGAATTACTCAGGGAGAAAAGGAAAACCCTGCCCTTTTTCAAAACCGGCTAGTAGAAGCTATTAAAAAGCATACAAATTTGGATCCTGACTCCATAGAAGGGGCAGCAATCCTTAGCGTGTATTTTATTAATCAGTCTGCCCCAGATATTAGGAGAAAACTTTAGAAATTGGCAGTGGGACCCCAAACACCTCAGGCCCAGTTACTGGAGATGGCCTTTGGAGTCTTTAACAACAGAGACCTCATTGCAGCAGAGGAAAGAGAACGAAGGAGAAGGGCTAGGGGCCAGGGAGCAGGCTCAATGCTTGGCTGCTTTGTTGTCCAAGAAAAGGCCCAGGGAGCACCCCTCCAGGGCACCCCCTTGGAGGAAGGCTGGCTACTTGGGCAGTGGGGAAACCTGCTTTCGTTGCCACAAGGAAGGTCCCTGGTTCAAGGAGTGCCCCTCCAGGGCACCCCCCCAGTGGGAGCCCCAGGAACCAACACCTGTGGAACTGTGCCCATCTGACCAGAAGGTACATTGGAGGAAGGATTGTCCCTCAGGACGGAAAAGCCGCCCCCCAATACCCTGTCTTCCAGTCTTCTCAAGGCTTGGAAAGATGGGAAAGCCTGGGTACTGGCAGTGCTCCCACTTTCTCTACCCCTCTCACCAAGCCCTGGGCAAAAACGAAGGCTGAAGGTAAGGTTACCCACTTTAACATGGCTGAGATCTCTGCTTTAACCAGTCACTCTGGCCCTACCCATCCCCTAACCCCTCGGGTCATAGGCATTGAAGGGTTAAGTAAGGAATGTCTCCAGACATACCCCCTCCCCAGTCTGCTTGAGAATCTGTTGTTTAAACACTCCTTCCTTATGCCTTCCTCTGACCCTGCCCCCTTGTTGGGAAGGGACCTGATGGTGAAATTGGGGAGCCAATTTTCTCTAGTTAAACTTCCCATCTCCCTTTTGCCTTTGTTCACTATATCTTCCCCGGTTTGCTTGAGAGTGTGGGAGACAGTCAGGCCAAATATTTGGGACACTGGAATTCCAGAGAGCTACTTCTGCCACCTCAGCTGTTGTTAGCCTCTCAGACCCTAAAGTGCTCCCCCATTTCAGCCAGTATCTGATTAATCCTGAGACCTGGGAAGGACTACAACCTTTAATTGAAAAATTCCTTAAGTATAGAATCTTTGTCCCTTGTTCATGTTCATGCAACACTGCAATCCTTCCCACAAAAAGGCCTAATGGAAAACACTCAAAATTTATTTTTGCTTTTGAATGTACTTTTCCTGGGGAATCAAGTCCGTATCAGCTAATGGGGACAGTTTTGCCCCAAAGTTTTAGAGATAACCCTCATTTATTTGGCCAGGCTTTGGGAAGGGATTTAAGGCACCTGAAACTAGCAGGCAGTAGCTTAATTCAGTATGTGCATGATATTCTTATTTGTAGCCCCACCCAGGCAGGTTCTTTGGCTGCTGCCACAGAAGCCCTTAATTTCTTAGGCATTCGAGGCTATAGAGTCAATTGGAACAAAGTCCAGCTAGCATGCCAGTCCATAAGGTATCTGGGCCATGAACCCACACCCACCATTTTTCCTTAACCTCTGAGAGAGAAAGGACAATTCTGTCTATCCCTGTTCCAACCACCAAAAAACAAGTGGTTTTAGGCATGGCTGGATTTAGTAGACTCTGGATTCCTAATTTTGGTTTTATTGCTAAACCCTTTTATGACCCTACTCAGGGCATTGACTCAGATCAGGCTAAAGTTTTTGAGACTCTGAAAACTAATTTGATCACCACCCCATCACTAGACCTACCCAATCTGGGAAAACCTTTCATTCTGTATGTTGATGAAAGGAGAGGATGGGCATTGGGAGTCTTAACCCATTCTTTAGGACCTGACCCCTGGCCAGTTGATGTTTTTATTTACTCAAAATATGTTTTCCTACATACCTATGGAGCAATCTGGAAAGAAAGGGGATATTTGACAGGAAAAATCAGACATGCCCTTCTATGTGTTGGCCTTGCCACAGTCAGCTTTAATTCTATCCAGAGAAATTATCTTTTATGCCAGGGAAATTGTCTTTTCTTTATACTCCTTTTGTACCTGCTTTGTGTGTGTTTGCCTAACCTCCTAGCCCTCCTAGCCAGGTTTGTCTTTTCCAGAGTGCAAGCCATCAACTTCCAGATGACAGACCAGGCTATATCAACCTCCATCTGAATCCAAGGTCTCCAGCCCACTGGACCTTGCACCACCCAGGTTCTGAAGTCTGGCCCCTTAAACAGGACCCATCAAGGCAGGGACAGCTCTATGCCCTTTGCCAGCAGGAAGAAGTTTCAGAAACAGACCTTTGCCTCTTAGCCCAAAAGAATTTGGGTTCAATCTGTTTGAGGAGGGAATGATGAGGTTCAGACTCTGGGAGCCTCCTTGAGCGCCCCTTGAATCTTCCCGCTTAATCTGCCCTTTCTTACTCAAATCTAATCTTCCCATTTGTTCCGGTAGTCTCAGGAACCCATGGGCTTTTCATTATCATTTCAGGTCTCTTGCCCTCCCCACCCTTGATCCCATCAAAACCCCATTCCCCAGGCTGCCATCAAGATCTGTATCCATTCCCATACTGCCCCTATCAAGTTCTCTGGATTGCCCACCTGCTTCCCTCCCAAACCCTCCATTGTCAGATAATCTCCTGATAGCCTCCAGCTGTTTCCAGCCTTTGATCCTCCTTGGATTCCTGCCTTGGACTTTTCCTCAAGACCCTTCCTAAACCCCTCCTCCCATCATCCTGGACTACCAGACCCCCACCCTACCCAGATCCCTCCTATACTCTTCTGTATTTAAGTTCCATCCTGCCTCCATGAAGGCGCTCAGATTTAATCCTGTTCAGATTCTGTGTAGCTGAGATTCTGTCTGGCCCGCTTGTGAATACAAGCGTCACAAATGCTTAGGCTCCTTAAGAGGCAACCCAGTTTGGAGAATCTTTAATAAACTTTGTTTTCTTTGGCTTTAAGAAGGCTTGAGTCGAATTCATTCGAGCATGACCCGGACTCTCGGTATTTTGGGGTCCCCCATCACCCCTCAATCTTATCAGTTCCCTGACCTCAACAGCAAGATCTCTGAAAGTTTATTTTATTTTGTTATTTAATTAATTGAAATATGTAATATATTACGTTATGTGCAAATATTTAATTTCTATTAGTAATTATTTAGACATAAACATAATGACAATGTATTGATGAAAGTATAATATAAATAGTTGTATATTGAATTAATTGAAGTTTTTTGTTTTTATGAACTCAACAAACACCAACAGGAAAAACTTCATATAAAGAAACAAAAATAAACTATATAAAACTACAAATCTCTATTACATATACCTTTTTAAAAATGTACATAATAAGTTTAGTATGTTAGTTTCAAAGCAATCCTATTTGTGCTTTCCTTTAAACCACTCTGTTCTCTTCTGTGCATTTTTAAGTAAATGTTGCCTAGTACTCTAAATTGATGAGGGTTCAAGAAAGGTGCTGGAACCACTAGAGATCCCTGGGAACCTAGTCTGGAAAGAATCCACTGGACTCAAGCAATCTTAAGTAGGCAAAAAAGTTTTATTATTACACCTTTCAGCAGGGAAGAGTTCTTAGGGAGCCTGCAATTTAAAAGAGTAATGGATAAAGTTTATACAGATTTATTCTAAAGTAAGACTTGTGTCAAATATGCTAACTAGGTGCTTTGGGGTGTGGTTAAGGAGTGGTCAGTTCTTAAAGGAACATGCACTTTTGTTATCTACTGCATAGGTTTTTTGCCCAAAATTCATGGGGAAATATCCCAAGGAGGGACTACATAGGGTGTGGTTTTAGACCTGAAATGTCAGTAAGTCAACCAGCAGTCAGGGCTGACCAGAAAAATCGGGCTTCTTTTATCAATGTCTTGTTAGACAAGGTTAATGGGAAGGGAGTACACATAGATCTAAGTAGAAGATACATATGATTGGTCAGTAAATGTCGCTATGACCCAGTGCACAGCTAGTTTAGTCAGTATGCAGCTGACTCTAAGTGATAAATTTTGTAGGTGCAGCTGGCTACTATGACAGAAAGGGAGATAATTGTTCCTGCTGGGGCAGGCTGTCCTTGAGCTTGAGGGAGACTGCCAGAGATAGTGTTTTGAGGTTAGAAATGTGATTTTTAAGAGAAATGTGATGTTAGAATTGGGGTCCAAACTCATGCATCCAAGCACTCCATCAAAATCACTAGTAGTAAGAAAAATGAAAATCAAAACAAACTCTGAGATTTTGCCTCACATCCTACAAATTGGCAAAGAAGACAAAAGATGGAAATAGAATTAGAAGATCTGTGGAAACATAGGTGCTGGTACATTATTGGTGGAGCTATGAAGCAGTACAACCAAACTGGAAAGCAATTTGGAATTATACAAATAAAGTTACTAAAATGTCCATACCCTTTGACCCAGAGATTCCATTACTAGGCTTATGCCCCAATGAGGTCACTAATAAAAAAGTCACCATACACACCAAAATATTTGCAGTAATAGTTTTTGTGATAGCAAAGAATTGGAAACAAAACAGATACACATTAACTGGGGAATAACTAAATAAATTTTGGTACATGAATGTAACTGAATATTACTGGGCTATAAGAAATGACATATGATGGATATAGAGAAGCATGAAAAGCTTCACATGATCAGAAATAAAGTCAAGAAAACAATTTACACAATATCAATGTAAACAAAGAATAACCATGAAACAATAAAAAATTAAAGTTGCAAAATTATGAAGAAAAAATATGTCTTCAAAAAAAGAAATGTGAGAAAACCCACTCCCTTGTAGAGGCTGAAGTCCAAGGTGTGATACACTGCACATATTTTTCAGACTTTTTTGATGAGTTATTCATCAAATATACTCATCTTTTTTTCTTATTTTTAAATTATTTGCTCTATGGAGTGATTCTCTTGGAGGGTGACAGTGAGGGATGCTAGGGAAAGTCTTGGTGATTTAAAAAAGATATCAATAAAAATATTTTTTAAACGAAAAGAAAAAACACTTCATTTATATTTTTTCCTGTTCTCTTTTTTGTTTTTGAATCATTATCATTATCATTATCTTTCCTTTGGTGGGAACAATATCATAGACTTTATACCATGCAGATTAGGCTAATTTTTTTTCCCTGAAAAGTTCTGAAACTATCCTTAAGCATTAAATGACTCTGAGGATTAAGATTTGGGCAGTTGATGCTACTTCCTGATCTTGGGAGGCTCAGGCTTATGACCACAGGCCACCAATGTAACACCAACACAAGAGAGTTTCATTCAGTTGAATCAAAGTTTCTGTCTCCAGTGAATACCCTTATCCTTTTCTGAATGTCCTTTCTTTGCTATGGCTAAATACGCCTTCTTTTGTTAACTGTTAAACGAATTCTAAGTGTTTTGTTTTATTCTAATATCAAACCTGAAGTCCTGGCCTGGCTTGAGCCACATCAAACCTACTAAAACCCCAATTTTCACCCCTCATATACAAAACCCCAGAGGCAGCTAGGTGGTATAGTGGATAGAGCACCATAGCAGGAGTCAGGAGGACCTGAGTTCAAATCTCACCTCAGACACTTGACACTCACTAACTGTGTGACCTTGGCCAAGTCACTTAACCCCAACTGCCTCATCCTGGGTCATCTCCAGTCATCCTGATGAATACTTGGTCACTGGATTCAGATGACTGGAGGAGAAGTGAGGCTGGTGACCTGCACAGCCCTCCCTCACTCAAAACAAAGTCAAGTGCAAGTCATGTCATTATTTGTCTGATGGTATGGTCTTCTTTGGCAACGAAGGACAAACACACAAAATCCCAACTTGTAATAAATAAGTATAGTCAAACAAAACAATTCCATATATTGGTCATGTCCAAAAATAAATGTCTCATTCTGCATCTCTAATCCTCTCTGTCAAGAGGTAGGAAGTATGATTTATCATTAGTTTCAAGGATTCAAGATTGGTTATCACCTTGATAAGGTTTTTTTTCTTTAAAATGGAATTGTGGACATATGAATTATCATGGTGGACCTGTTTTTTTCACTCTTCATAAGTACACATAAAGCTTCCCGGTGTAACCCCCATGATCAAAGTAGTTAGAATATTTCCTGAATGATAGCTCTGTGAAGCCACTATCCTTGAGTGAACTACCCCAAACCACTTTTGGGTGGAGTGTTAAATTAAGTTTTTCTAGTAATATTCCATTACATTTATATACCTTTATTTAGCCATTGTCTTACTCATGAAGTATGGCAATATATATATATATATATATATATATATATATATATATATATATATATATACACACACACACACACACACACATAATACACATACACATACATATTTATATTTTGTTGACCTGGAAGTTTGATTTAAAAAGGCAAACAGGCTAAATGCATATTGTTTATTCCCTTAAAGCTAGTGGTTACATGATCATGGAGCCAGAAAAACTTCTGAGTGTCTGATACAAGAATGACCAGGCTTAAATCTGTTTCATCCCAGGATGTCTGTGTCCCTCAGATTTATGGTCTCTATATGTGTTTAACTATATCATGAGAAAGGAATTTTCTTAATTGAGTAAGTTGTAAGTATAGTGAGATGACAATTAACAAAGTAGTGTCACCTGACATTTATGATTCCAGGATATCCGAATTTCCTCTATATAGCATATGTGATACAAGATAAGAAAAAAAAATCCACCACTCTGGTTGCAGGTATCCTGTCATAAACAGTTCTTTGAAATTACTGACACAGAAAAGGGCATTTTTAGAGCAGAGCAAAGCAGTCTGGTTGATTAGTTCAGGCTTTGGGACCTTATTAAAGTCCAAAATTTATATGAAATGATTATCAGTTTGCAAATGAGTTTTTTTCACTCTTTATTTTTGTACCTAATATTGGATCACTGTGTTAAAAATAATGTACAATTCAGTGACTTTCTGGCCATGATTTCAATTTGCTTTCCAGAATGGTGGTTATAGTTCACAGAATCATCCATAGTACATTGGTATGCCAATCATCATTTTCCCTTTTTGTCTTCTTTGTCAATCTGATGAGTATAAAGTGGAGCTTCAGAGTTATTTTAATTTGTATTTCTCTCCTTATTAGTGATTTGGAACATTCTTTCCCCATAAAGTTATTGATGGCATGGATTTCATTTTTGAAAATTTTATCCTTTGACCAGTTATCCTTTTTCTTATATAGCTTAATCGGTTTCCTATATGTCTTGGTTATCACACCTTTATCAGAGAAACATGTTACAAAGATTTTCTCTCTCTTAGGACTAGCTTAGGATAAACAGGACCACAAGGCACAAAAATGAACAATTTTTATTACATAAATTTTAAAAACTTTTGCACAAACAAAATCCATGTATCTAAAATAAGAAAAGAAAACTTGTCGCCTTCTAGGTTCTTGGGTGCTGCCTTTTGACTGAGCCTCACCTTTACAGAATAAATCCTTTCATTAAGGGGATTTGTTCTGTGAAGTTTGGATTCAGTCAGGTGCTGCACTTGAGGCCCTAGAAGGCTACATGTGGCCTCAAGGCTGCAGGTTCTCCACCCCTGTCCTAGGGCTTGTTGCAAGGCATGAGTAATCTAAATAGCATTTTCCTGAGGGACTATGAGAAGTCTTGCTGCCTGTAGGCAAAACAATGAAAGAGAACTTGCTCAATTTGCTGTAATCTATTTCTCTGTTAATATTTTACTTTTCCCCCAGAATATTCCATCCACAGTTTTATTGCTAAGCCCTGCTCACTCAACTTTTTATACCATCTTTTTATTCTAATTTTGTATACCTTCATCAGTTTCCTACCTTTATATACTCCCATTTATCTCCCAAGTCTATATATCCTCATTTAGCTGTGAACCTTGTACTATTCTTATTGATTTTTTTTCTTCTCAAAAGATGATAGAAATGCCCAACTTTGTACAACATGGAAAAAACCTGCTTCATAATACTACAGAGGTTTTGTGTGTGATTGAATGAATGCCTTTTCCCTTGCAGGTGTAAGTAATAAAGAAATACTGTGATTAAACAAGAAGTCAAAGAATACTGGATTACTTCTTCAACACCTGCTTTTGGAGTCATAGGTCACAGCATCACATTTACCTGAACAGACTGTTAGGAAATTCTTTAAGCCACAGCTTCCTTATTTGGAAAATGGGGAAATTAATATCTGTAGTAACACAAATACCTGACTCAGAGGATTGTTGTTAGGATCAGATTAGATATATTATATAAAATGCTAAATAAATGTATACCAATATATTTTACTCTTTATATCCTCTGGTTTTATTTTACAGCAAAAAAACCCAATATTGCAGCGTTTCATTTCTTTTTTTTTTTTTTCAGTTAAAGGGAAGTTTATTGTATCACCAATAGAAGCAGGCAAGATTTTAAGTGAATCTGTGCAATTTAATGGGAGTAAAATTGGTACTTATATACAAGAAAAGACAATGAGAAGATCTGGATGAGATTACGGATAGATTCTGGCAGTTCTTTCTCTGCATGTGGATAGTATTTTCCATTGTGAGTTCTTTGGAATTATCTTGAATCATTGTATTGCTGAGAAAAGCCAAGTTGTTCATAGTTGATCATTATATAACGTTGTTAATACTGCCTAAAATATTTTCCTGGTTCTGCTCTCAAGTGTTTCATTTCTTACTATTATGTGTAGATTTTCTCATTGTTGGGCAAATATTTTATGTTAAGAATATCATCAGTTAAATTGATATTAGTAGAAAGTTTAAATACTGTATGAAAATCAGAAGAGAAGCAGATCGCATTCCTTTTATGGTTGTGGTAGAAAATATATTCTTAATCAAACAAGAGACAGAGGCAAAAGATAAAATGGATAACTTTGATCACAGGAAACTGAAAAACTCCTGCACAAACAAAATTAATGCACCAAATATAAGAAGAGAAGTGACCAATGGAAAAAATCTTTATTGCAAATTTCTTATATAAGGATTTAATATCTAAGATACACAAACAGTAACAGATACATACTCATGTGTTTAACCAAAATATATTCCCCAATAGATAAGTAATCAAAAATATAGACAAATAGTTCTCCAAAGAAGAATTGCAAACTATTAACAGTCCTATAACATAATATAAATCACTTATAATAAGAAAAATGTAAATCAAAACAATCCTGAGGTTTTACTTATACCCTATAAATTGACAAAGATAACAAAAGATGCAAAGTCAGTGTTGGAGGAGTTGTGGGAAGATATGCATGCTGGTACATTACTTATAGAGCTATGAATCAGTACAGCCAAACTGAGAAACAAATGGTATTATGCAAATGAAGAGACTAAAATGTCCAAATCCTCAGGCCCAAAGATTCCATTAGTAATCTATGTCTCAAGGAAGTCATTGATAAGAAGAAAGTTCTCATATATACCAAAATACCAAACTTTTTGTGGCAGCAAAGAACTGGAAACAAAGTAGGTACATATTGATTGGGAAATAGATAAACCAATTGTGGTAGATGAATGTTATGGAATATTACTATGTTGTAAAAAGTTATAAATATGATGAATACAGAGAAGCATGGAAAGTTTCACATGATCTAGTGCAGTGCAGAAATGAAATTGATTCTCTACTTTTTTTAATTGATCCTATTTATAGTTAATTGATTTTGTCCTGTAACTAAGTCATGATTCTTTGTCTCTGAACTTAGTTCAGAAACTCAGCTCTCCTGTAATGAGTTAAGCTTAGAAGTTCCTACCCATTGTTCTGTTCTTGCCTCAAAGAAACCTACTGTCCTTGAGAGATGCAGGTAGAACCAGGGAATCTGGTCCACTATCTCTAACCTTGCAAGTGAACTCAAACAACGAACATTTCTTAGTCACAGGAGTTTAGCTTTCCTCTGAGTTAGTTTAAAGCTATAATGAATGGTTTTCTATCATACTTTTTCTACCATTAAAGTTATCTAGCATGCTTTCAGCTCCTAGGAAAACATCAAGACATCTGGTGTTGTCTTTAAGTTCTGAAGCTGGGTCTAAGAAATATATTGTCTATCTATGTCTGTCATCGTACAATTAAAAAGGGTTCTTTCTCCCTTCTATGTTCCAGTGAGTCTGCTATCCCTGATCCACCACCAATAACCTCAGGGTGGGTCCCACAATCAATATAGCATTCCTCTTAGACAGAGAGGGGTAGTTAATAGTACCATATAAGTGTTAACCCATTCATCTTAATGTAACCAGTCATGTTGCTTCCCCCCCTTCACAATGCTTTCTATGCTGTAACTGTCTTCCCCCCTGCCTGACTTTGTATTCCTCAAAACTATATTAAAGCTGGGTGAGTCCTACCTTAGTCTTTGAATACTAAGAGGTCATTGACCTAATTTATTGGTTACAGCTAGCCTAACTAATAAATTGATCATGCTCAGATCATTGTGTCTCACTTTAATTTTCACATGTAACAGCAATGAAGTGCCAAAAAAAAAAAAGAAACCAATATACACAATGACTACATCAATGTAAACAGAAAGAATAAACATAAAACAATTAAAACTGAAAGTTGCAAAGTTACAAAGAACAAATATGGCTCCAAATAAGAAACCGGCAACCTACCTTTTGCAAAAGTCCATGGGCATGATCTATTGCACACATTTTCAAATTTTCTTAATATATTGATCATATTTCCTGATTTTTTTCTCTTTCTTTAAAGATAATATTTGTTATATGGGATGGCTGTCTGGGAGGAGGAAAGGGAAGGATGCTGGAAGAAATTTTGGTAATGTAAAAAAGCAAAAGATATCAATAAAAATTTATAAAAAAAAAAAAAAAGAACTATGTGATTCTTAGGACTCTTTACCTCTTCTTTCTCTCATTCCACTACTATTATGGCAGAAGGGGGAAAGGGTCCATATAGGACAAATAGCCAATCCATGCTTTTTTCATTCTACCATTGCCAAACTTAAAGAAAAATCTTTACCTGGTGGTCAGTGACCCTCTCTGTACTTATCTGAGGTAGTCCTCAGTCAGACCCAAAGTCTGTCACCAAGTCCATACACTAAGCTTTTCTATTTTGCTAGACTATTCCACAGCTTGTGCTCCCTGGCATAGCTTTCAAGAACCTACAGCTTCTTTTGTCCCAGAAATTTCTATCAAGTAGTGCCTCAATTGACAAATGTCACACTGACAAATAATTTGCTTGTACCAGGACTTTATTAGGTATCTACAATAGTTCATTCTAGACCAAAGAGGAAGGCTTTGCTCCCATTTGCTTGGGGAATCAGTGCTGTCTATATTTGATGTAAAACTCAATCTGGTTTCTTATTCCAAAATTCCCTTGGATCCCTCTCCTGGCTTTAAAACTCAAAGGTCAGAGACTTGATTCTCAATACCAAGAACAGAAAAGAGCAAATAAAAAGACTAAGGAATAAGACCTGTTTCCCAGAGGTTATATGGGACAAAGGGTAAAGGAGTCATGGCCTTCCCACTTAAATCATAATCTTTTCACTGGAAGTTATGAGCGAAGGAGTTTCCATACTGTCCCAAGACAAATTCTGCCAAGGGATGACTGAGATGTCTTAGGTCTTTTTAAAGATACTGACAGTTCCAGCTATGCCAATGAATAAAGATTCTCCCTGTCATGTGGTTGGCCAATTGAAACCAGTTACCAAATATCCATATACATACTTCGGTCATCATGACACCCCCAGAAACAGCTCCTTAGTGTTCTTCACATGGAGATGTCATCTTAGCAAGCTGATGGAGTCTATACATGCAATCTATACATGAATCAGCAAATTAGCAGAACATAAAATCAGCTTGTAGAAATATGATGTCTTCAATACCTAACCAAATCTCAGGAAGTAGAGACAGAAAAAAAAATTTGTGTTCAAAATAATCACAGAATGTATAAAATATTTTAGTCTATCTACTAGTTTGTATATAGGAACTATATGATTATAACTTTAAGACATTCTTTGCAGAAATAAAAACAGACTTAAATAACTAGAGATATTATTTGTTCATAATTGGACTAAGTCAAAATAAATGACATATAAGTGTCAATAGATGGCAATATTGCCTAAATTTATTTATTCAATGCCATACCAATCAAACAATCAAAAAGTTATTTTTATAGAATCAGAAAAATAATAACAAAAGGAAGAAGAACAAATTGTTCTCAAGAGCAGTAATAAAAAAAAATGGAAAGGGACCTGGCTGACCCATACTTCAAACTATACTACTAAGCAGTAATCATCAAAACAATTTGGTACTCATAAAAATGGAAAAGTTGGTCAACAGATATGTTAGAGGGGATGTGGAAAAATAGGGACACTGCTGCATGCTGTTGGTGGAGCTGTGAACTAATCCAACCATTCTGGAAAGTAACTTGGAACTATGTCCAAAAGCCTATAAAACTGTGCATATCCTTTAACCAGCATTACCACTACTAAATCTGCACCCCAAAGAAATCAAAGGAAAAGCAAAAGGACCTCTATGCACAAAAATATTTATAGATCTTTTTATGGTGGCCAAGAATTAGAAACTGATGAGATGCCCATCTGGGGAATGGTTGAACAAGTTGTGGTATATGATTATGATGGAATACTATTGTACTATAAGAAACGATAAGCAGGATGGTTTCAGAAAAATCTGAAGAGACTTACATGAACTGATGCAAACTTAAATGAGCAGAACAAGAAAAATACTGTACACAGTGAACAATAATATTGAACAATGATAAGGTGTGAATGACTTAGTTCTTCTCTGCAATACAAAGATTGAAGACAAATCCAAAGTACTCATGATGAAAAATGCAATCTACTTCCAAGGAAAGAACTGATAGAGTCTGAATGCAGATTGAAACATACTTTTTAAACTTTCTTTATTATTCTTGAGTTTTTTGGTGTGCATTTTCTTTTGCTACATGGCTAATATGAAAATGTTTTGCATGACTGCACACGAATAATTTATATGTATATATCAGTCATTTTAGTAGTGTCTGACTCTTCACGACCCATTTAGGGTTTTCTTGGCAAAGATACTGGAGTGGTTTGCCATTTCCTTTTCTAGCTCATTTTACATATGGGGAAACTGAGGCAAACAGAATTGAGTGACTTGCTCACAGTCATACAGCTAGTAAGTGTCTGAGGTCAGATTTGAACTTAGTTCTTCTTGACTCCAGGCCTGGCACTCTATCCACTGTGTCACTTACCTTGCTCTGTGTGTGTGTGTGTGTGTGTGTGTATACATACACACACACACACACATACATACATATGCATACACATATGTATGTACATATATATATATGAACATATCACATATATAATCTATATAAAATTCTCAAAGAGGAGGGAGGTGAGGAAGAAAAGTCAATAATATGGAACTCAAAAAAATTTTAAATGAATGTTAAAAATTTTTCTTTGCATTTAATTGAGAAAAATAAAATATAAATATTAAAAAGAAGGCTTAAATAATTTAGATGTATTAAGTGCTCAGGATTGGGTCATGCTAACATAATAAAAATGACATTACTACCTAAAAAAGAATAGAAGAAAGGTTGGTTAGCAGACTAGATTAGGCATACAACATATAGAAGCAAAGCAACATAGTTTGATAACTCTAAGCCCCTAACTGCTAAAGTAAGGACTCAATATTCTACTAAAACTGCTGGAGAAACTGAAAAAGTTTGGCAGAAATTAGATTTGGCCCAGCAATCATACCACAATAGCTTCCAAATGGATTCACCACTTAGAAAAAGTCATAAGCAAATCAGAAAAGCTAAGAAGGAGATAGATTTTGCAATAAATGAAAAGGGAAAAGTTCTTGATTAAACAAGGGAGAGAGGATCAAAAGAGAGGAAAGGTACAATTCCAATTATATAAAATTGAAAAGCTTTTGTACACACAAAAGCAATATAGTTCAACTTAGAAGAGAAATGGTTAACTAGGAAAATATTTTTGCAGCAAGTTTCTATGATAAAGGTCTGTTATCTAAGATAAATAAGGAATTGATTTGAACCATAAGAACAAGAGCCATTTTACTGGTGAAGAATTTTAGCAGGTAATTGTCAAAGGATGAAATCTCAGCTATCAAAAGAAATATTTAAAAAGGACTTATCTCATTAGTTGAGGAAATGTAAATTAAAACAACTCTGAGATCATATTCATCATATCCATCAGATTGGCAAAAACCACAAAGGAATATGCCAACTGTTGGAGGAGGTAATGGAAAGACAGGTACACTAATGCATTGTAGATGGAGCTGTGAATTCATACAGCCATTCTGAAAAATAGTTTGGAGCTATACTTAAAAATTCAGTTAACTGTATATATCATTATTGGTGTATATCACTATATATGATATACATATGTCATGAACATCACATGAACCTAGTCTTATGTCCTGAAAAGATAAAAGAAACAGGAACAGGTCCCATTTGTGCAAAGATATTCATATCAGTTCTTTGAGTTGTAGCAAAGAACAGGAAACTAATGAGGTGGTCTATAATTGGGAATGGCTGACCAAATTATAATGTATGAATATAATGGAATGCTATTGGGCCACAAGCCATGATGAAAAGGATAGTTTCAGAAAAACTTGAGAAGAATTGTGTGAACACATGTAGTGACATGAGAGAAGAAGGAGAACAATACAATAACGACAACATTGTAAAAAGTAAGTAGCTTGGAAAGATTTAAGACCTCTGGTTAATGCAATGATTGACCATGACTTTAGAGAACTGAAGGAGCATGGTCCCACCTCCTCATACAGAAGTGATGAATTTTAAAATGAGGCATAAACTATAATCTTGGACAAGTTGCTGATTTAGTTTGCTTGACTATACTTACTTATTACAAGGATTTCTTTTTTCTTTTCATTTGGATGGGGGAGGATTTAGAAAGAAGGGTGAGGCTAGAGATAGTGAGAACTTCAAAAAAGAAAGTGTCACTGACACATTTTTAAAATGCGTAGATGATAACAGAAGGAAATGGACCAGCATGATAGCTTTTTAAGTCATGGGTTAAATTTATTATATGCTTTAATAAAAGGAAGCTATACATAGTAGAGATTCACTGTTTCATATACAATCCTCCTTTTCTGTTTAGTACATATTCCTGATTATATTAATGGAGTTCTTCTTGGCTGATTTGTGAAATGATAGGCATGCTTGTGGGGATTGAGAAGCTATAGTTTACAATCCATCCAACAGGCTTACTCCCTGGCACTGTGAGAATGTTTGTCCATGGCTGCCCACTCTATGAACCCCAGCCTTTTAGTGTCCATAGAGGTCAATTGAGCAAATCAACCCAGAAAAAGAGAGAAGGAAGTTCTGAGTCCATGTTCTCACTACATTTTGTTGTTGTTCAGTTGTACACAACTCTTTGTGACCCCATTTGGGGTTTTTCTTGGCAAAGATACTGGAGTAGTTTCCTTCTCCATTTCCTTCTTCAGCTCATTTTACAGATGATGAAATTGAGGCAAACAGGATAAAGTGACTTGCCCAGGGTCACACAGCTAGTAAGTGTCTGAAGCTAGATTTGAACTCAAAAAGATGAGTCTTCCTGACTCCAGGCCTTATACTCTATCCACTGAGACACCTACCTGTCCCTCACTATAGTTACAAGGCAACAAATAAGATGAGAGGAATAATGGGGAAGTGACATTAATCAATTTAACATTTTTTAAAATGAAAGTCACAGAAGAGTCAAAGGACTTCAATGCAGTGGTGACAAATCAACTGACATTCGATAAGGTAGATCTTTGGTCACATGGTTGGTTGATTTGTTATTGTCCTTTGTCTTCAAAGAGGACCAAAATGACATCACCATGATAGAGTGAAATTTCAGTGTGTCCAACTGTGGCTAATCAGATCAATTGGGGCAGCTAGGTGATACAGCAGCTAGAGCACCAGTGCAGGAGTCAGGAGGACCTGAGTTCAAATCTCACCTCAGACACTTGACACTCACTAGCTGTGTGACCTTGGTCAAGTCACTTAACCTCAATTGCCTCATCCTGGGTCATCTCCAGTCATCCTGATGAATATCTGGTCACTGGATTCAGATGACTCTGGAGGAGAAGTGAGACTGGTGACCTGCACAGCCCTCACTCACTCAAAACAAAATCAAGTAAAGGTCATGTCATTATTTCTCTGATGGCATGGTCTTCTTTGGCAATGAAGGACGAACACACACAATTAGATCAATATGAGCTTGGAATGCTTTATCACAGGTTGGGCACAAATAGTCCATGTGAATATTTGGGGTGGATATCCCAACTTTGCGCATCTTACGTTTACTTTGTGCTGTGTCAATTCTGCTTTGCTCAAAAAGCACAGCACCCTTTCTGATGTGGGCATCCGTGCTGAGCAGTCCTGTGCCAGTGTATCCCATGTTGCACAGTCAAATCCAAAGTTCTTTGTGATCTCCTGCACCATGCGAGTTCCCCATAAAATAGTCTTTTTGGCAAGTGCATATTTTGCATTCGAGCAACATGGCCAGCCCATCCAAGTTGCACTCTCTGAAGCATAGTTTGAATGCTTGGCAGTTCAGCTGGAGAAAGGACTTCAATGTCTGCTACCTTATCCTGCCAGGTGATCCTCAGAATCCTGCTAAGACAGTTCAAATGGAAGCAATTCAGTTTCCTGGCATGGCCCTGGTAGATTGTCCATGTTTCATAAGCATATAACAATGAAGTCAGCACAATGGCTCTTCATATGACCAATAAGGTGGAAGACTAGACATTTTCTCTAATTCTCATGTCCTCTAAGACCTCTTCTAAGTAGGAATTATGTGCTAGAAATAAAGCAATTTCAGCTCTTTCCACAAGGTAGAATGCTGTCCTTCCCTTTGAAGAGGACCAATGACTTCATGGGGTGATACCTTGCCTGGCATATGAATCTGACTTGTGAGGCAGTCATTGAAGTCCAGCGGCAAGACAAAAGTTCAGATGACCAGCCATAGCCTGGGATGACCTTGTTGTCTTCAGTGTCTGACCAAGTTCCAAGCACTCTACAGTACTTGTTTCAGCACTCTACAGTACACATCCCTTGGAACAAATTGTCCTCATTTGCCCATTCTGCAGAATGTGGAGTCTTCACATGCTTGGAGTAGACATTCCCTTCCTCCACCTACAAGTTTGAGGCCTCTCAGTTACCCTCTACCTGATTTAGCTAGTCTGCTGAGATGGTTGTACTGGGGTGGGGCCATTGTATATGCCATTGCTTCTCGGAGCCACAGGTAAGAGTTGGGTGACAGGTGGACACCCAAGGTGGATGAAAATCCCTGAAAAGGGCTCTGTAAATCCTCATTTCAGAGGTGCTAGTTCTCCTTGAACATGCCATATACCATACTCCCTAGTGTGTGAGTGTGTGTGTGTGTGTGTGTGTATGTATGTATGTATATACACACCCATATGCTAAGGACCCAAATAAGGTTTTAAAAAATTGACCAACAACAAGGAAGGCCAATACTCCCTAACTCCTAACAGTATGCTTATTCCCTTGTCATTCCCTCATCCACTGCCTATCATGCTCCCTGAAGCAGGGATGCATATGCCAACCCGCATTCTTGCTATAGAACTCAACTTTACACTCTGACTCCCAACCCCCGAACTCTGTTCTAAGTTTTATGGAACTCTAAATGTTAGAACTTCACTGAGACAGTGATGGCAGCATGGCAGAATTCTGTGTCACTGAGTCAGAGAAATGAGAGAATAGAGAGAACTGAGAGGGATATGTTTGTGGGGAGCTGTGTGGCACTCAACTAAACCTGAGAACTCATCATTTAGCTGGGGTCAGCTCTATCCCCACAGAAGTCACCGAGGAAGAGACCAAGCAAGGGAGGAGGCTGAGATGCTTTGATATCTGACCTTCAGTGAAATCACCATCAAAGGGGAGGAAGTCAGAAAGTGAACAAAAGGGAAAATAAGGAAGAAAACTGAAATTATCAAAGGTCTGAGGAGAAAGAAAACTTAAAGACCTTGAAATAAGCAGACAAACCAAAAGAGAAGATATTAATAACAAAAAAATATATGACCTCCATATCTAATAAAAGACTCTAGGAATATGTGAATAAATACTAGAAGACAAAAGAAAATGAATCAATAACTGATGAGGCAGAGGACCTTGTAGATTCCCAAGAAAGCATGAAACCACAGGAGGGTGTTCCTGAATGATTTAAAAGAGAAATAAGAATTGCAAAAGCAGAATTTATGACTTGCATAGCAGAAATAATTAGCATAATTGAAATCAAATTCACAGTGACAAGTCTCACCAAACAAACAAAAGAGAGGATAACTATTTGGGAATGTAAATATACAGAAATGAGGGACAATCTGGAAGAGAAGCAGAAAGCAATAACATTAAAAAGAAGCATGATATCCTTAGAAACAAAACATAATGAAGTAGAAGGCAGTACACACACGAACAACATAACGATTGTAGATCTCCCAAAAGAACATGACGTCAAAAAAATTGAACACATAATGCCAGAAATAACACAGGAAAACTGCCCAGAACTTTGAAGCACATAAACAGTGTCAACAGAAAGAATCCATAGATTGTCTCCAAGAAAATAAAACAGAACAAAACCTACACTGCAAACTTCAAGACACCTAGTGATTAAATTTAATAATACCCCTGACAAATAACCAATTTACAAGTAGCTAGAAGAAAGACTTTCATATGTGAAGGGAAGGTGATTTGAGTAACATATGATTATTCTCTACCCACCAGAAACCACAGAAAGAAATGGAGTAATGGGTTCAGAAAAGCAAATGTGTTCAAGGTGCAGCCCAAGTTGATATACCCAGGAAATCTAAGCCTAAAAATAGATGAAGAAAAGGATGTTCAATTTTAAAAAGGCATTTGAAACATTCTTAGAAAGAACAATGGAAGAAATTATTTGGTCCTCAAAGACTCCAACAACAGAAATACAAAGAGATACAGCAACCAAGGACAACAACAATAATAAAATAAAGCAGAGATAACATTAAGTGATTTTTCTTTTTTTCTTATTTTGAAAAATATTTTATTTTACTCTAAGAAACTTTTTGCTCTTGTAAAAGCAACATATAGGTTTTCTTGAAATTGAAAATTATTTTTTTTATGTTGAATCCTCTCTTATGTTCTACTGTGTCCATGGCAATTTTTTAAATTAATTGTATTTATTTTCAGTGTTCTACAATCACTACCGTATAACTTAAATTTTTTTCCCCTCCATTGTCCTACCACCCTCCTCTCTCCCCAAGATGGCATACAGTTTCATATAGGTTCTACACATACATTCTTATTAAATACATTTTCACTATAATCATGCTGTATAGAAGAATTAAAATGAATGGGATAAATCATATAACAAACCAAAAAGTAATACAAAAGAAAATGTTCTGCTACATTTTGTGATTGAATTCCATAGTTCTTTCTCTGGACATGGAAAGGATTTTGCCTTAAAAGACCACTGGGAATTTTTTTAAGTCCTTATGAAGTTCCAAGTCTACCAGAAAAAAATCTCACAAACTGTGGTCGTTGCTATGCGCAAAGTTCTCCTGGTTCTGCTCCTTTTGCACAGCATTAGATCATATGAGTCTTTCCAGGTCTCTCTGAAGTCTTCCTGTTCATCATTTCTTATAGCACAATAGTATTCCATTACATTCATATTCCATGATTTATTTAGCCATTCCCCAATTGATGGGCATCCCTTTGGGTTCCAGTTTTTGGCCACCACAAAGAGTGCTGCTATAAAGATTTTTGTACATGTGGGACCCTTTCCCATTTTTATGATGTCTTGGGGATATAGTCCTAGAAGTGCTATCGCTGGGTCAAAGAGTATGCATATTTTTGTAGCCCTTTGGGCATAGTTCCAAATTGCTCTCCAGAATGGTTGGATCAGTTCACAGCTCCACCAACAATGAATTAGTGTTCCAACTCTCCCACATCCTCTCCAACATTTATAATCTTCCTGTTCTGTCATGTTAGCCAATCTGATAGGTGTGATATGGTACCTCAGAGTTGTTTTGATTTGCATCTCTCTAATCAATAGTGATTTAGAGCATTTTTTCATATGACTACAAATATCTTTAATTTCTTCCTCTAAAACTGCCTATTCATATCATTTGACCATTTATTAATTGGAGAATAAGTGATTTCTTTCTAAATGTATACAAGGGTTAAAGCAGAAGTCAAATAAAAGGAATGGTGGAGAAACAGGCATGGAATACCATGAATTAAACCTTACAACACCCTACCTATTACCTGCTCACAATCAAGTAGGGATTTATAACTTAATAAACAATCCTCTTTTCCCTTTATATGAAAATTTTAATTTTACTTGGTATTTGTTAAGTTCAGAATAAATTTTTAAGAGATAAAGACCCAAATAACTGTGCTTGCAGTAAGGACTGAGAGGAGGCAAGAGAGAAAAGAGAGAGAAGCAAGATCAGTAGGAGTCAGCAATTCATTAGATGTGTAGGGTGAGGAATCAAGAATTTTTCAAAAGTTTTAAGTCCTGATAGTTGGGTGCATGATGTGCCATTGATAAAAACAGAAATTTGAGGGAAGGGCAGGGTTAGTGGGAAAAGATGCTGGCTATCCGGCTGGATTTAACTCAGAAGCAGTTAGAAAAAAGGGAA
The DNA here is from genome assembly GCA_023548195.1 of Bettongia penicillata ogilbyi. Taxonomy (NCBI): domain Eukaryota; kingdom Metazoa; phylum Chordata; class Mammalia; order Diprotodontia; family Potoroidae; genus Bettongia; species Bettongia penicillata. Next base: position 3,099,543 of record JAJHZJ010000229.1, read on the forward strand.
CTAGAACCAGTAGAGAGATTGGGCAGTAGAGATACAGATTTGGGAATTACTTGCTTTGAGGGGATAATTGAAGCCTATAGTTTACATGTATGTTCCACATAAACCATATTTGGATATCTGGGGTGTGTGTTCAGGGAGGATCAGTACCTTTGGTGTGATGACTGCTGAGCACTTTTCAGGGCTCTTTCCACCTTGGTGTCCACCTGTTCCACCTAACTCTCACCTGTGGTCCCAGAAGCTGCAGAATGCTCAGTACCTACACCCTGGTAAACTGTTTTGGCAGACAAGGCCAAACCTGATTGAGGGTAGGCAAGGCTTCTCAAACTCATTGGTGAGTTAGGGGGGTGTCTACCCCAAGCATGTGAAGACTTCGTCTGGTAGAATGGGCAGATGAGAACAATTTGTTCCAATAGCCATGAAGGCAGATGAGCAGGCAATGTGGAGCACTTAGAGCTTGGTTAGACACCAAAGATGCCAAGGTGCACCCTGAGCCATCGCCAGCCATCTTGACTCTGACAAGACTGTGATGACTTTGGAGGAGAGAGTGAGGCTGACCACTTCATGCAACTCTACCTCGCATAAACCCAGTTTACACATGAATCAAAAGACATCACCCATACCATTTCACTATTATGCCTCAAAGTCCTGTGGTGACAGGCAAGTGATGAAACAGCAGGTGTGAATACACTGGGAGCTGTAGTCATAACCCTGCACACAGGCAGCCCAGGCCACTGCTGGAAGCAGCAGTGGGACTCCGCAGCCCCCTGGGTGTCTGAGCAGCCTTTTAAGGATTGCACTGCTCACCTCCTGATGTGAGGAAGGGGGCTAGAAAAGGTGCCCTATACATTGTCTGCTTACCCAACCCTGGTCTGATTACCACAGCGGGCAGGGAATCCCAGTAGGTGGCAGAAACACACAAAAATGTACAAAATGTATGAAAACATTTGCAAAGATGATTCCACTCATCATTGGCACATGTAACATGAGCACACTAATAGACAACACAAAATCCAGTATATCTGAAAAAAGAACTGTTCTTATTGCAAGAGAACCCAACAGGTATCACATCCAAATAGCAACCATGAGTGAAAAAAGGTTGGCAAATGAAGGCCAGCTTACTAAAGTTGGAACTGGATACACCTTTTTCTGGACTGGGTGCAATGAAGGGGAGTGCAAGCTGATGTGGGTTTTGCAATCAAAACTAATCTAATCAGCAAGCTGGTATGCCTGCCAAAAGGAGTGAATGACAGGCTCATGACCATGTGATTGCCACTCACAGGAAAACACCATGCCACCATCATCACTGCCTATGCTCCCACCATTACAAACCCTAATGAAGTAAAAGAAAAGTTTATGAAGACCTAGAGACCCTTATTGTCAGTGTGCCAAAAGAGGACAAGCTTATAATTCTCAAAGACTTTAATGCTAGAGTAAGCTCAGACTACCAGCCTTGGCAGGGAGTCCTAGGGAGGAATGGAGTTGGAAACAGTAAGAGTAATGATCATTTACTGCTGAAGACTTGACCTTCTCATCACCAACACTGTCTTCCATTCACCTAAATGCAATAAAACTTCATGGATGCACCCTTGCAGCAAATGTTGGCATCTAATAGACTATGTGATTGTAAGGAGAAGAGACAGACAAGAGGTGAGAGTGACAAAGGCAATGTGTGGTGCAGAGTGCTGGACTGATCATAGACTTATTCTTTCCAAGCTAAATATTCACATTCATCAAAAGCACTAACCCCAAGGCAAAATGACTACCAGAAGAATTAATATCAACAAATTACAGCTCTTCTCTGAGCATGAACAGTTTGTTACTGACTTGGAGGGAAAGTTGAGCCAATACATAGTTGGCAACAGTGGAGCAGAAAAGGACTGGGCAGCTTTCAATGATTTGGTATAGAGCACTGCATTTGGTCATCTGGGTCAGAACACTCACAAACACCAAGAATAGTTTGATGAAAATGATAGGGAAAAATTCAGAAGCTGCTAAATGATAAAACAAGAACTCCACAGGAATTACCAGCAGGATAGTTCATCCACCTCTAAGAAGGCAGCATTTAATTCCATCTAAAGCAAAGTACAAGCAAAGCTTAGAGAGATGCAGGATTCCTGACTCAGTAAGAAGGCAGATGAAATTTGACTTTATGCTGATAGTAACAATCCAAAGTGCTTTTATGATTCCCTGAAAGCGATTTATGACCCAAAAACCTATGGGGCATCACAACTATTCCATCTTGATGGAGCCACATTATTAGTGATAAGTACATGATTCTACAGAGATGGGCTGAACACTTCCATAGTGTTCTCAATAGACCATCATCAATTAATGCTGAGGCCAATGACCATTTACCTCAGGTTGAAGTAAATTCCTCTTTAGCTCAAATTCCAACTGAAGAAGAGGTTTTGAGGGCCATTAGGCTCCTTTCATGTGGCAAAGCTCCTGATGCTGATTCTATTACAGCTGAGATTTACAAGGTAGGGGGACCTTTGCTCATACAAAAGCTGACTGAAATTTTCCAGGTTAGATGGTTAAGAGGAAGTTATCCCCCAGGAGTTCAAGGATGCCTCCATTGTCCATCTCTACAAAGGTAAAAGGAATAGATTGTCCTGTGACAATCACAGGGGGATCTGTCTCTTAGTCATTGCTGGCAAAGTTCTTGCTAGAGTCTTCCTTAATAGGCTGATCCTTCACCTGGAAGATAGTCGTATACCTGAGAGCCAGTGTAGTTTCAGAAAAGGCCGAGGAACAGTTGATATGGTGTTTGCTGCCTGACAGCTCCAGGAGGAATGCCAGGAGCAGAGCAGAGGTCTGTATACAATGTCTGTAGATCTGACCAAGGCCTTTGACACTGTTAATTGTGAGGGCTTATGGAAAATTATGTCAAAATTTGGCTGCCCAGAGAAGTTCATCAATATTGCATGTCAATTTCATGATGGCATGTTTGTCCACATTCTGGAGAGTGGACAATGCTCTTGTGCCTTCCCAGTCACCAATGGAGTGAAATAGGGCTGTGTGCTCGCTCCCATGCTTTTTAGCATGATGTTTTCAGCCATGTTGACAAATGCTTTTAATGAGGATGAACATGGCATCAAGATCAACTACCATACTGATGGTAAGTTCTTCAATTTGAAAAGGCTACAAGCCAAGACCAAAGTGGAGGGAGTGTTGGTGCATGATTTTCTGTTTGCAGATGATTGGGCACTTAATGCAGCCTCTGAAGCTGAGATGCAGCAAAGTATGGATCCATTCTTTGCTGCCTGTGCTAATTTTGGCCCAATAATTAACACCAAGAAAACACAGGTGCTCCACCAGCCACCATCACACCATCCATACATGGAACCATTGGTTACAACCAATGGAGAAGTTTTGAATGCTATGGATAAGTTTATTTACTTTGGTAGTGTACTTTGCAGGTATGTACACATTGACAATGGGGTTGATGCATGCATTGCCAGAGCTAGCTCAGTGTTTAGGAGCCTCTGAATAAAAGTTTAGGAGAGAAGAGGTAATAGACTGACTACCAAACTGAAGGTGTACACAGCCATTGTGCTGACCTCGTTGTTATATACTTGTGAAACATGGACAGTCTACCAGTGCCATGCCAGGAAACTGGATCTCTTCCATTTGAACTGTCTTAGGAAGATTCTGAGGGTCATCTGTCAGGATAAGGTACCAGATACTGAAGTCCTTGCTCCGGCTGAACTGCCAAGCATTCAAACTATGCTTCAGAGAGTGCAACTCTGATGGGCTGGCCACATTGTTTGAAAGCAAAATGTACACCTGCCAAAAAAGACTATTTTATGGATAACTCACATGGGGCAGGCGATCACATGAAGGAATGATACAAGGGACACTCTCAAGGTCTCTCTCAAGTACTTTGGATTTGACTGTGCAACATGGGAGATACTGGCACAGGACTGCTCAGCATGGCATGCCCACATCAGAAAGGGTGCCACGCTCTTTGAGCAAAGCAGAATTGAGATAGCACAAAGTAAAAGCAGGATGTACAAATTTTGGATACCCATCCCAAATATTCACATGGACTCTCTGTGCCCAACCTGTGGTAGAGCATCTGAGCTGGTATTGTTCTGATTAACCACAGTCAGACACACTGAAATTTCACTTTATCATGGTGATGTCATTTTGGTCCTCTTTGAAGAGGAAGGACAACAACCAACCAACCAACTTGGATATCTTGTTGTGGTATGCCAGTAACCCTGGATTTTCTATAGCTTTGCCCAAAGTGCCTGCTGGAGCTTTGGTATATCCCATTAGGCTTTGAGTAAAAGGTGTGGCATATTTTGATTCTACAGGCAGCCTAACAAAGTTGGGGAGAGGCTTACTGCCAGGTTGGCCAGTAGGACAATTTTTTGGCCATAGAGATCAATGAAACACATAAAAATAGAAAAAAATCCTCGAGTCCCCAACTGCTTCTGCAATGACAGTAACAAAAGAATGCAGAGAACCACCATTAAAAAAACCTACAAGGGTGAGTTTCATTGTTGATGCTGGAAATGGGAGTCGTCCAAAAACTAACAGGTTGATAGAATGCAAGGAAACAAATTTATTTTGACGTAAAGTTACAGACCAATGATTTGCCAATGATTTGTAGCAAGAATTGGTAAGTGTATAACAGGAAAAGAAAGTGGTTTGGCCATGTAGCCGAAATAAAGAGTAACACACGTGCAACCCCTAATCTTCTGAAAGATAAAAAAAGACGCAGAAGAAGGTCTCCAGTCTTTGGGTCCAGAGTCTCTATGGTGGATTTACATCAAGGACTGGACAAGAATTAAGTCAGGTTGTAGTCTGTACTGGAGAGAAAAGAGACATGCGATGAAGCTCATAAATCCATCAAGGGAGGGAGCCTCGTGCTGGAGGCATGATAAGAAGAGGACATAAATTCAAATACTAACTCTGCTTCCGTGTCTACCACTGCTGATCTCTCTCTGAGCCTCAGTTTCCTTATCTGTAAAATACGAGGGATAGCTTCTGAGATGCCGTATCTGTTCACGACCGAGGTCATGCTGCGTCTGCTGGTACCTTCAGCACCTCTGCAGGTGCACAGCCCCGGGTCAATAGTCTACTCCGAGCAGAGTTCGTTCCCGCTTTAGTTCACTTCGCCAGGCAGGGATCACGTGTCGGTGCCTACTGGGTTACTATGGAAACGAAAGAACGCCGTCCCCACCGGAAGTGGTTCACCGAAGATTACAGTCCTTCCAAAGGAGGTTATAGAGAACTAGAACTCAAAGAAACCTCAGTCGTCCTCTAGCTCAGACCTCTTGCTTTTTCTGGTGGGGAAACCGAGGCTCAGGGAGGGGGCATGGTCTCGCCTAACGTCACACACGTAAAGTTGGCAGCCTCCCCCCCACCCGCCCTGAGGTGTTTGAGAGTTGGGCTTCTAGTCGGCTTGGAAAGTTATGGCCTTCAAGTCCCCCTCCAATGCTGATGTTGTCACTTTTTGTGGCGGTGACCGTGGGCTCCTGAAGGTTCAAAGCCAGCTTGACGTAGAGTTCGGGCGTGGTCGTCCGAAGGTTCTGACTTCAAATCCTACCTCAGACACTCGCTAGGTGTGTGACCCTGGGCGCCTCATCTTACTTCTCTCAGCCTCAGTTTTCTCGTCCTGTGAATAACACTTTTCTGCCTCAGTTTCCTAATTTGTAAAACGGCAACGGTCGTCATAGCAGCCACCGGTGGGGACCCGGCCGGCTGGGCCTTGCCCAGGACATTTCATCTCCACTCGGAGCATTCCCCGTGGCCTGTGCCTGGCACACTCTGCTCCTCTTGCCTTCATTAAGGCCATCGTCGCCGGCTTACCTTTAGTCCTCTGGGCTGCGCACAGTGCAAGTGCTAGTTGACTGCCTGCCTCACAGGTAGTGTAAAGATCGAGTAAGAGTGATGTATTAAAGCGCTTGGCAAACCTGATAGCGCCCTACGCATGCTAGCTCTGATCAAGCTGGGAAGCCTTCGGTAGGGTCCTCGGACGGGACCTGTCCGCTTTCCAGCCCGGCTAGGGAGGGGCAGAGAGGCTCGTAGCTAGAAAGATGGCCTCTGTAGTGCTGAATTCTCTAGCCGCAGCAACCGAGGAATCGAAAGAAAAAAAATAAAAAGCAGCGCAAAGCCAGCGGGACGGCCCGGGGCAGTTCTCAGAGTAAAGCCCCGCCTCTTTTCGGACGGCCGGAAGCAGGGTGGAACCAAGAGCCCCTCGGACCGAGTTCTGGGGAGGGCGCTTCTGCCCGACGGACCGTTTGGCTCTTCCTCGCGCCCTCCCCCCACCCCCCGCCGGGTTGCCGTGGAAACGGAGGAGGGAGTGCGGATGCAGCGAGTGCCCGGAGCGGGGCCTCCGCTTCTTCTCCTCGGAGTGGGCTCGATTCCGCCGCCAAGATGGTGAGTGTCCCGGCGCAGAGCTGCGGGCGGAGGGGCCTGGCCGGGACCTGGGGGTGGGCTGAGAGGGTGCGACGCGCTCCCCGGACCCCCTCCTTCAGGCTGAGCCGACGCTGGTGGGTGGGAGGGGGAAAGCGTCAGAGACCCCAGCCCCGCACGTGTACCCCGACACGTGCCCGTGGACCCTCACTCCCTGCTGCTCTCCCTGCCTCCCTCCCCCTCCTCTTCCTTCCCCTTCTCCTTTTCCTCCTCGCATCCCCTTTTCTCTCCTCTTACTCTTCTTTCTTCTCGTTTCATCCTCCTCCTCACTGCCCTCCCTGCCTTCACCTCCGCCTCCTCACTCTCTTCCCCTCGGTCCTCCGCTGCTCCCTGCCTTGATGTCCTCCTCACCCCTCTTTTCCTCCTTTTCCTCCCCCTTTCTTCTCCCCTCCTCTCCTTTATCTCCTCCTCCTTCCCCTCCTCTTCCTTCTCTCTCCTTCCTCTTCCCTCTCCTTTTACCTCCTTCCCCCATCGATCTCCTTCTTTCCCTCACCTCCCTCCTCTTCCTCCCCCCCATCTTCCTCCTCCTGCTCGGCCACTACGGACACCACCGACCCGTAGCCACGCTGGCGAGGGAGCCCAGACACTTGTTAGAAAAAGGAGTGCGGGGGAAGGGGTGCTGAGACTGCCGACCCGCCCGGAGGCCGCCCGGGGAGTGGGGAAGAGACGCCGAGAACCGAGGCTTCCGTGTCCGCTGTGTTCTGGCCTCGCACAAACGGGTTTTGCTTCTTCACGGCACCTTGGGAGGAATGCAGGATCTGCAGCTGGAAAAAGTGGGTTTGATCCCCTGCCGATTCTTATCACCCGGGTGGCCTTGGGCACATCATTTCACCTTGGTCTCATGAAACACTTGGACTAGGTGCCTTCTAAATGTGATCCCTTGGAATGCTATTACTTAACATAAACATTTCCAGGTGGGAGATAACATTTCTCCACTTTATTTTTTATATTTATCTCGATCCTAAGGAAGAAATTTCACCAGTCGCTTGGAATTCTTTTGTAACAGGATCTGTTGATGCTAGAATTGTTTGTTTCTATTTGGATAAAGCCTAGTTCACACCACAGTATTATTTTCCTGGTTTTTCAGATGCTTTCAAGAGCCAAGCCTGCTGTAGGTGGAGACCTACAGCAAATTGACAAGAGGAAGAAGAAAGGAAGGAAGATTCCCAAACTAGAAGAGCTGCTATCACAAAGAGATTTCACTGGAGCCATTACCCTACTGGAGGTAACCTCTTTATCTCTTAACTTCTTTTGGGACCTCAGTTTCTCGGATGTAAAATGAGGGGGTTGAACTAGATGGTGTCTGAGGTCTCTTCCAGCTCTAGCTTTCTGATTCTAATACCAACGTGTGAATGTCCATTTTTCTTTTACACAGATCTAAAACCCTGAATTGACCCTGTAAGTACCTCTCAATTAACAAGCATTTATTAAGCTCCTACTATGTGACCTAAGGCTAGTATATATCTTTTGAAGATTAAATACTTTTTTATACCTAGATTTCATCTGATTTCCCCCATGGCTGTAAAACATAACTGGTCCCTGTGCTGTGGTGGTAAAGTGTCATTTAATATAACAGTCATTCGCACAACTTAAATATCTTGTTCAACTCAAACCTTGACCACTGAATGACTTATTCCTGTAATATGCATTGCGCCATTTTGTGTAAGTTTAAAGAATTCTGAGTTTTGTTATATTTATTGTAATACAAAATAACTGGCTTTTAGAAAATACTTTTTAGTGATCAATATAGGGCTCATGAAGTCAAAGCAGGAGAGCTAGAGGAAAGGACACTGATATGGAAGAAAATAAAGCGGAAGAAGGCCTAGTTTAAAGTTTTCTTGTGGCATGATGCCAAAATAATTTCTAAAGCCCCACTCCAACTATGTTATTCCTAGTCAGCCAACAATATGAATTATATATATAAAGCTCAGTATACTGTGCCATTCTGCTGTTTGCTATTCTATATTCATTTTTTCAGCATTTGTCTCAGAGCATTGATTATGTTTTATCCTTATTTATAATGGAACACCCAACATTATGCATAATCACCCCCTTGTGATGATAATGGTAACGTGAATTGTATTTGTCACAGGAGTAGGGTTTTCTAGGTAAGAAAATTATTCTCATTCGATCAGCAGTAATGGTTGATGTCATTTATTCTTAGGTATTATTCATTCCTATTAATGTGACTATATCTCAGTTTCTCCAAAGCAGTACGGTATCTTCTCAAAGTACAGTGACCTGGAGAGCAGATGGCTCGGGGGTTTTTAGGGCTGCTTGAAGATATCTTAACTAAATTCACTGACCCACTAAAAGGAGATTCCACATTGATGAGTCTTTATTTAGCCCCCAAGGGGTTCTTAATTGTTAGACTTGGATTGACTGGGCAGAGACCTTTCTTCCTCCATCACTAAATACTGAAAATCGTGAAAGGTGGTTTTCTAGGGAATTTTGGATTAAGAGAGACTGATCTGTATTTGATTTTTTTTTTTTGGAGTGACTTAGGAATTTGCCTAAATTTAGGAAGAATGAACCTTTGGATAAGATGTATATGCCTGGTAAGAGGGTAAGCTATCCTGAGAGATGTAGGCTGGGAATTTTTTATATTTGCCTTCTCTGGAACCAATATTGCTATATCTACTTTTTAAAGTTCACTGAAGCATAATGGATTTTGCTTCATCTTTTATTTTGACTTTGTGAATCTGTTTTGAATGTGTTTCTTACAACTTGCTATTGGTTTTTGCTTTCTAATCCATTTTGCTAAACTTTTCTGTTTTTACACTCAAAGTTAGTTATATATTTCAATCTATGCTGTTTTATACTTCTTCCTCCTTTGATACCCTTCCTACTCTTTATAAAGAAAAAGGAGGTGTTCAGAGAGGTGTGCTTAATATCAGTGATCTATTTTTGATTCGGTAAACTTCCATTTCACTACTCCTCTTTTTTTTCCCTTGCCCAGTCTTTGAAAATAGATTCTTATGTTCCTTTTAGGACATCCTAGGAAAATGGAATTTGTGTTATTTATGACTAATACCTTCCACAAATCTATAATCCTTCTTAGTTCTTCACTCTCTCCTAGTACCTGCCTGATTATCTGTTGAGTTTAATGTAGTTCTCTACCATACTCTGTGTATGTATTCAATTCTTTCTTTGTTGGGTTCAGATGGAAGTGAGATTTGCATTTAATCTGTTCTCCCCACCCTTTTCTTCTTGTTTGTGTAGTTTTCTACAGAAGCACCCGGTTTATGGAAGATAAGTTCCATCCTCTTTTTTCTTCCCTAATGCATTATTTTTTCCTTCCCTTTTCTTATTTCTCTTAAAATCATAAAAATATAGCAAAATTGGGCCCAGACAGTTTTAAGCCCCATTAATCACTATTGAAGATATTAGTGTTGTAATAGAACCCTTATTCCTTTGCCCACTTTGGAGTATAAACATTTTGTCATTATAAAGACCCTCTGATTGTTCCCCACCCACCCCCTCCACTTATATTCAGCTTTGCCAGTTAAGTTATTCTTGGTTTTAAGCCTTTATCTTTTGCCCCAAGCTTTCCTCTCCTTTTGTAGCTACCAAGCCTTACATGATCCTGACTGTGGCTTTCTTCTTGAGTGCTTCCACACTTTCATTCAGGATTCTTTTCCATATTTTTTAATTTGACCTGGAAGCTCTGGATTTTGCCTATGACATTACTGGGAGTTTTCCTTTTGAGATTTGTCAGGAATTGACTAGTAGATTTCTTTTTTTACTTAGGTTTCAAAGAATTTGCTTGCTTGAGTAAGGTTTTGCCCTTCCTGTACTAAGATGTTATTTTCCTTCCAATTCTTTGCTCAACAGCTCTCATTTTCTTTCCCATTCTTTCTTCTATAGCTATTTTCTTTTTGATTCTTTTCTCTAGAACTCTTATTTCATTTATGTGGTCATTTGAAAACTCTTCCATTCTTTTAGGAATTCCTGTAGTACTTATGGTAAATCTATGATTGTCTTTGCATATAGATAATATGGTGTTATTTTGTTTATGAATTTGCATCTTAAGTTTCCTTGGCTCCATAATATGTTTTTATTATTGGCATTTTCTTGTGTTTACTCATTTTTCCAGCCTATCTTCCTGAATTGGGATTTGTTTTTGGGGTCAGGCTTTGTACACTTCTGGTAAAATAATGAATTTAAGCAGCTCTATGGAATGCTATTACTACCACTGTTTCATAGAACTTTGAGGTTTACAAAATATTTTATGGACTTTCTCATCTGAAAATTAAAAAACCCTAATTTTAAACTGTATATGGTTCCAAATACACTTCCAAATTTTGTTAATGTGCATGCATATATTTGTACCAATGAGTATATACTCTTTTGTGTTCTACTTTTTTCCACTTAATATTTCATATACAAATTTTAATATGTTGACATGATCCATACGTGGAATGAAATCTGGCTTGGTGACTTCATCAGCTACCATGGGGCTTAGTTATCATCTCTATGCTGATGATTCCCAGATGTTTATATCCAGCCCTGGTTTCTTTCCTGAGCTCTAGTCTCAATGAAGCAATTGCCTTTTGGAACTTTTGAACTAAATGTCATGGAACCATCCCATAGTCAGCATGCCTGCAGTGGAACACATTATCTTTCCCCTAAAACCCACTCCTCTTTTGAAATTCCTTATTTTGGTCAAGGATACCAACATACTTCCAGTTCTTAATTTCAGAGTCATTCTTTTTCCTCATTCACCTTCACACTACCTCATATCCAATCAGCTACAATCTTGCTGATTTTATTTCCTTAATATCTCTTGTCATTTCCACTTCCTTTAGGGTCAAATACAAGCCTCTCTTGCATTGATGGATAGCCTTTCACAACCTGAATCCAACCTACCTTACTAGACTTAATATACATTACTCCCCATCACGCACTTTAAACTTCAGCCAAAATGGTCTTCTTTCTGTTCCTCACAACACGGCTCCCCATCACCCATCTCCATACCTCTCTACGTGATGTCCCCCATACCTGGAATTCATTCCCTCCTCACCTCCTCCTCTTAGAAACTCTTGTTTTCTAAAAAGCTCCGTTAAAGCATAGCCTCCTATGTAAGGCCTTTCCTAACTTCTTCCCACTGCTAGTCTTTCCTTCCAAAATTGCTTTTTATTTTATGGGTGTGTGTACATATACATTGTTATTGTTCTTTCTTTGTTTTCTAAGAGAAGCAGTCACGTCACAATTTTGGGGTCAGGGTAAAGTATGTTTCGCTGTGGCTGATTGGTCCAATATGAGCTGGGAAGGCTTTCCCACAGGTCAGGTACAATTAGTCCATTAGAACATTTGGGATAGATGTGTCTTTGGGTTTGCACAGCTCATGTTTCCTTTTGCTATTCTGTTTTGCCCATGAAGTTTGCCTATGATAGCACCTTCTTTGATGAAGGCAGTCCTATGCCAGCACCTGCCATGTCTCACAACTGATTGTAAAATTCTTCAGAGACCTTGAGAGTGTCTTTGTACTGCTTCTTCTGACCTCTGTGTGAACACTTTCCTTGTGCAAGTTCTCCATCATTTTGGCTACTTGACCAGCCTATCAAAATTGCCACTCTTAAGTAGAATTTGAATGCTTCATAGTTCAACTTGAGAGGGAACATCAGCATCCAGTAGCTTATCTTGCCAGGTGACCTTCAAAATCTTCCCAAGACTATTCAAGTGGAAGCAGTTCGGTTTTCTGACATGATGCTAATGGACTGTTGAGGTTGCATAGCTATACAGCAATGAAGTCAGCACAGTGTCTTTTGTGATCTTCATTTTGGTAGGAAGCCAAATATCTCTTCTCTCCCACACTTTGTTTGAAGCCTCTCAAAGGCTGAGTTAGCTCTGGTAATGCATGAGGCAACTTCATCAGTGTGGACATCCCTGGAAAGTATAGTGCCAAGGTAAATGAACTTATCCACAGCATTCAGAACTTCTCCATTTATTGTGACCCGTGAGTGGTTCCGCATATTGACAGTGCAGTATGAATTTTTTTGCCAAGATGATTTTATTCACATGGAGTATGCAACAACATGAAATTCAGGAGACCTGAGTGATAAACAGCTCTTGTTGCAAGAGAACTCAGCAGGTATACATCCAGATACTGAGTGAGGTAAGGCTAGCACATGAAGGCCAGCTTACTGAAGTTGAAGCTGAATATACATTTTTCTGGAATAGTTTCAGTGAAGGTGAGTGCTGTGAAGGTGGTGTAGGTTTTGGAAGCAGATCTAATCTGGTCAGCAAGTTTGTGTGCCTCCCAAAAGGAATGAAAGACCCGCTCATGACAGTGCAGTTGATACTTGCAGGAAAATGCCAGACCACCATGACAAAGCTTGATGAGGTTAAAAACAATAATTCTATGAAGACCTGGAGACCGTCATCATCAGTGTGCCAAAAGAGGACAAGTTTGTAATTCTGAACAAATTTAGCACCAGAGTAGGCACAACTATCAGACATAGCAACGAGTCCTGGAGAGGAAAATAGTCAAAAACATGTACATATATAGAAATATAGTCATATGCATATGTATACATATAGACAGTATGCCAAAAGTCTTAGTGCTATTTTAAACTTTAATAGTTCTCATGTTTATTATATGTATTTCATATGTACTTTCTTATACATGTATGCACATATGTATACGCACCTATATCTATACATATGTGTATAGCTATATATATATATATATATATATATATATATATATATATATATATATATATATATATGCACACATGTCTTCTTTGATAGAGTATAAACTCCTTAAAGGAAGCAACTATTTGATTTTTGTAGTTGTGTCCCTAGGGCCTGACATAATTCCTGGGATATTAATAATGTGTTCAGTGACTGCTTGTTGATCGGTAGATTTTTAAGATGTATTCAATATCTTGTTGTGTTCATATAAATGGATGCCCTGGCCCTACTCTCTCTGGGCCTCAGACTTTAGGGTGCCCTAAGGAGGCTGGGAGCATTTTCTTCTTTGATGATACTGGCTCTAGCCGACTGACTGTCCCCCATTTTTAGGGGGCCTGTGACTAGAGCTCCAGTTCCATTTGGCCCCTTAACATCAGGTGACTATTACAAAGGGATATTTATTTCAGACACAGCAAGAGCATACAAAGTATAAGCATTTTACCCCTCACCCCCTTTTTACTCATTTCTGCCTCCCAGTACCTTAGGGGCATTTTCTCTCCTACACCATTTTAGGCTTATCAGCTCCCTTCCTAAAGAGTTGTTCCCATGAAGTTCATTCATGTCCAGAGGGAGCATGGATACTGATGAGTTGCTCCTTCAGACAACAGTTCCCAATGACTGTGAACCTGACCACAATCCCTTTATTGGTCACTGAGCTCCCCCAAGAGGGCTAAGGTGAAGTAGAGGAGCCTGAAGCGATCAGACATTTTTAAGTATCTCTGCAGCCGAAGAGACCTCTTCCTCACATGGTTACTGACTAGAACCATCTCTTCAGCATACTTCCTTACATGTCATCACAAACATCCCAGATACAAGTTCTCTAGGTTCTCTTTGTGTGAGGAGATGCCTTCCCAGGTGCTCTCTACAGATGGCTATTAACACTGTAATTTGGCTTAGTGATTTTCTTCTAATTGGAAATTTGAGTTATTTTTATTATTTTTTTATGTATTGCTGCTACTACAAAGATCTTAGAGTAGTTTTTGTTGCTTTTTCTTAATACCATGGGACATATTTCCTGAAGTGGAATTACTGGGTAAAACTTGTATTGTCAGATTGCTCTCCAGAATTGTCCAAGTAATGAATAGTACTACCCACAACATATTCCTGTGCTAGTTTCACTACTTGCTTTTTGTTAGTTGAAATCATGTCATAGTACCTTAAAGTGCTATAGAAATGGGAGTTATTTTAAATTTCTTCTTTTCATGGCTAGTGTTGTAGTGATTACTATTTATATTTCCAGATACTGGTAACAGTGCCGTAATTTATAAAGCAATTTACAGTTTACAAAACTCTTCACTTACATGCTTCCTTCAGGCTTCACAATAATCCTGCAAGGTAGATTTTATGCAGATTTTGCAGATAAGGAAGCTGAGGCTCAGAGGGATCATCCCATTTTCAGGTGGCAGAATTGTGACTGAAATTCAAGACTAATGTCAAGGCCAGTGTCCTTTTAATTATATTATACTATTGTTTATGTGAACTGTCTCCCTTGATTGTTTATTAGATAGATTCAGGGTATTATGTATAGAGTCTTTTTAGATAGTAAACTTTTTGCTAGTTATATTTCTCATATGTATATCTGTTTCCCCAGTTTGTTATTTTCTGCTTAATATTTATTACATTTGACTTATGAATATATTACATATATATTCAAACAAATCAGTCTTGTTTCTGATTAATCCTTGATTCTTAAATAATCAAAGATTTCTCCATTATAAAACAGATAATTTTGTTATTTAGAGATTAAAAATAATTTTAAAAAGCTTAGTTCTTTATTCATATGAAATTCATTATAGTGCATAGTATAAGATATAGAGCAAAGTTAATTCTTTCCCATAATCAACCTGGGCACTTTAAAAAATACAATGTTGGAAATCTGGAATAAATAAATATGTGAAAAGAATTTTCAAAAATTATTCAAACAAATAAATCCTGCATCCATTTGTCGCATTACTCAACAACCTCTCCTATCAGATTCACACTCTCAAAATTTATTACCCAATCCAGACATGTTCTTTCCTTCCTTCAGAGCTTAGCACATAGTAAGTGCTTAATAAATTTGCTTGTTGACTAACTAAGTCAACTGTCAAGGGTCAGAGACTATCATACAGAAAAAAGGGATTTTTCAGAAAATGAAAAAGAGGAGGAAAAAAGAAGCAGGTGAAATGAAAACTGGAATTTCAATACTGTATCAATATGGGTATTCCCTTCAGCAAATCAAAAGAAGTATTTGAGGAGGAACTTACAAGGAATTCCAAAACTAATAATAAACACTTACTTGAAGGATAGTTTGTTTACTGTGGGTTAGTGTACAGTTTCTAACTACTCGGACAGTTTAATTTAGTTCATGCACATAATCAACTAAAGTGATGGTGTATTATATAGAAATAGGGATTTAGTAGCTAGAAGAGAAAAAGAAGAGGTTGACGTTAATGCCTTCTGGCTAAAGCAGAGGTTGCCAAACTTATTTGGCCTACCCTCTTTAAAAAAAAGTTTCTTAGCAACCCCCACTGAAAATCACTTTCTTTAAACCTTTAGTGGTTTTTTAAAAATTGCATGATTTCAGAAAAAAATTTTTAAATGAGGTACTGTAAATTTAATAATTTATTGTAAATTTGTGAGTTTTTTCCTGCATTGAAATTTTCATGACACAATATTGCATCATGTAACTATATAGTATCTCATTGTAAACAAGGCATAACAAATACATATTCCTGCCAATGTGTGAAAGACTGCCCAATAATGTGTAACATACCTGCCTGTCAACACTTGCTTGTTAAGATCTGTCAGTGGACTTCACCACTGATTGGTTATAACTTGCGTTTTGTGTGTTTGTTTGAAAAAGAATGTAATCACTACAACTTTAATTCTGTTACACAACAGATAAAATGTGTATGAATACTTTTTCAAATTTTCTTCTCTCCTTTACTTATGCTTCCACTGCCCCCTTATTTTTATTCAAGCCTCCCCCAATTACACCAAGGCTACTACTGCCCCCCATCTTTCCAGCACCCTCCATTCACTTAGTGTGGCTGCTCCAAATTTTTGTTGCTTTTCATTTTCTGTTGAGGATAACAAAAAAGAAAAAAATTTTTTTAAAAAGTAAAAAATAGAAGGTCTTCACTGTTAGTTGTGATTGAGATGATAAATTAGCTATTTAGGAATTAGATTTGTACCACTCAGAAAAACAACTATGCCTTTAAAGCCCCAGATGCAAAATGAGTGCCTCTCATGTTTTCATTGTCTCCAATTCAATTGTAAATATTCTTACTTTTCTAGTTGTAATATGAATAATACTGTGATAACTAGGTGATTATGTGGTCATATTGATGAGGCACTCCATCGAATGAATGGTACAGGTTGAAACCCCATCCAGTGCCTTTTGATCCTATATGGCTCTTGTCCACACCCTTACATAAACTGTCAGTCTTCCATCCATTGAGCTAGGGACCTTGCTGTAGAAAAATGAACAGATCTTAAATTTTAGCTTTGTGTTGTGAATAGGATGTTACACTTGAAGTAAGGATACTTGGGTTTGAATCATGTCCTGCATTCTTTGCTTGTTAAGTGACCTCCTCGAGCTTCAGTTCTCATCTGTAAAATGGAAATAAAAATAACACCTACCTCATAAATGAGATAATGTATTTAAAGTGCCTTGCAAACCTTAAAGCATTATATAAATGTGGTATTATTACAGATGAGGAAACTGAAAGAAAAAGATTGTGATTTAGCCAGTGTTACATAGCTTCAGAGGAAAAAACATCAGAGAATCAGAGTAAAATGGCTATAATAAGAGGTAAAAAAGTTGATAGACTGAATACATAGTTCTCTACCTTATTTTTTTTATTAAGGAAGATAATAGGAAAAATTTTATTCCCAAAATATTTCTGAAGCAGGCAGATTGGAGATTATGTTGTTAAGTGTCAGCACACAAGAAATTGTAGATATAATCAACAACCCCAATATAGCAAAATTACAATAACCAAGTGACAAACAATAATCCCAAAGTACTTCGGTGAAATTTCAGAAATTGATCCAAATGTTAATAGAAATGATCATTGAGCTGGAGAATTTTGAATTATTACTGAAATTTCCATCTAGATAAAGATTTCCATAGAGGAACTGTTTGGTTACTATATGCCTGCTATATAATAGGTGCTTAATAAATGCTTATTAAATTAAACTGAAATGAATTGAAGGAAAATTTGGCTTCCTCAACAAAGCCTAGGTCAAATACAGTAGAGAGTGTTGGTCCCAGTCTACCCCCTCCCACCAAAAAGCATATATCCTTTATTCTTCTGCTTCAGGGTAGAATAGAATAGGGAATTTAAAGGGATGTAAAATTCAGCTTTGAATGAAGGAGGTAAGGGGAGCATCATTTCTGACTCCTACTAAGGAGGTAGAAGAGCATATTTAGATCACATCAGTAACAGATTACAGCCTGTAACCTTCCTTTCTTTTACAAGAATAAATCTTCTCCTGTATCCTCCCCAAGGCTTTCCCTTCCTTCCCTCCTTCCCAAGGAGTTCATACCTTCCTTCTATCCCCAACCCAGATTAAGGAAAGAAATCCTCACTGTATTCACTCCCTTCTCTTCAGGAGGCCTCCCAGAGGACCTTGGGAGTGAGGAAGAGCCTGGGACGCCAGAGGCATTGGTTTGTGCCTGGTTGCCTCCAAGGTCCCTTGCAGTTTGACCATCCCCTCAAACCACTGCAGGAACATTTTTCTCCTTCTCTAAGAACTGAACTTAATTGCATGTATTATTTCTATGTAATGAATTCCATAAGGGATTTGCATGCTCACGTCATCCTCTTGGTCCCGTTTGGTGGCTGTTTGCCCTTGACTACAGTTGTTCTTGTTCTGAAATTTGGTAATAATGTGCTAAATGGTAAAATGCAAAAACTATAATCATTCATTTTGGCAGCTGGCTTAACCATTTTCAGACAATATAGTTTGTTGGAGGGATGTTGCTTGAATGTTGAGAAGTGCCCTAATGTTGGGAAAGAATATTAATAAAATAAGATTGTCTCTTCAGTACATAGAGGCAAAGTCTGAGAGGATGTCCTCTAAATTGATTAATGACTTTGAATGTGGGTAATCACAATCATCAAGTTTTGAAACTAAGGAGAATACTTTGAAGCTTGAAAAAAGTAAACTTAAAACAGATAAGATTGTTATACTTTACCTGGATGGTATTAAACTTATAGAAATACAAGCTACAGTCAATTTGTCTCAGGCCTTTTCTGTAAAATGAAGGAGTAGTCAAGTGATCTCTGAAGTCCCTTCTAGCTTTGTATCCTGACATCCTAAA
This sequence comes from Bettongia penicillata ogilbyi, assembly GCA_023548195.1. Taxonomy (NCBI): domain Eukaryota; kingdom Metazoa; phylum Chordata; class Mammalia; order Diprotodontia; family Potoroidae; genus Bettongia; species Bettongia penicillata. Next base: position 3,117,979 of record JAJHZJ010000229.1, read on the forward strand.
ATGAAATATGAGTTTAAATAAAGTTTTCATAATCATAATCATGTAATGGGTTCTTGATGGAAAATATAACATTTAGAATATGTTCTTTAACATTTTGAAATCAACCTTGCCTGCCAAAAAAAACCAAACCATTTCTTTGTACTACTGTTTAAAGTTGATCACTGGACCAGAGGACACAAGGTCTGAGCCATTTATGGAAGTTCTTACATTCTTTTGTATTGTATGGTCTAGTGGGAAAAAGGAGATCTGGGTTTTAATCCCAGTTTTACCATAAACGAACTATGTGGTCTAAGGTAAGTCATGTGATTTCTATGTACCCTACTTATTTCATCTCACAGAATTGTAAGGATAGTAGATGTATTTTCTAAGTAAAAGTCACTACAGAAATAAGTATAATGATAATAATGATGATTTTGCCAGGATATAATTTTAACTAAAACTAAAAGTTTTACCTTCAGCATCTGCAATTCATTACCTATCAAATGAAAATTTACCTTAATATTTTTAAAAGGATTTAACTTTCGATGTTTATTTCACCATTTATCATTGAAACTTGAAGTTCAAACGTCATGTGGGAGAACAAGATGAAGATGCTGATCTATGGATTGGATATTGTGCTTTTCATCTGGGTGACTACAAGAGAGCTTTGGAGGTGAGTAAAGAAATAATTCTGAGTTGTGGTTTCTTAGAAATTCTTTGGGAAAATGTCATCTGAAAAAAATCTTTGTTTCTTTGTACTGAGGAAGTCAGAATTTTATCACTTGATATTTATTCAGATTTTGTCATTTGAAACTTTATTCTTTGTATAATAACTTTGCTTTTTGAAGCATAGTTATCTTCTAAATCATTCTGTTTGGTTATTGCATATTATATGTGATCAGTGTCTCTAATCTACAGGATTCTGGCTCAGAATATAAGCACTGATGGTGGGTGGAGCTTAGTAGCTATTTGTCACATTTTAAAGTCAATAAATAGAGCCATTTGATCAATTGAGCATATGTGCTTGGTCTTTAGGTCAGCATAGAATATTTGAGAAGGCTAATAATTGGTGTTGGAGGTCTTAAGAATTAAGTGGGCACTTAATTAATTAGTGGAGATTGGGCTGAAGAATAAAAGGGACCAGGACAAGCAAGATGACTGTAGATGTTTCAGGAAAACACCTGTTGAACTGAATTGACTGGAACAGAGTCATTACTTATGGAGGCTGGAGAAGAAAGGGAAGATAGGCCTAGGAACATCATAAAGAAAACAAATAGAACACTGACATTTGAGGAAAGAGGTTTTAAAAATTTGAAAGGCTATCTGAAAAGCATAGTTGGCAACATGAATTTCTTTTTTTATTTTCTATAGTCACTACCATATAACTTAGATTTTTTTTCTCCCCTCCTCCTCCTTTCCCCTACCTCCCCACTCCTTCCCCAAGACAGCATGCAATTGTATGTAGGTTCTACACATACATTCCTTTTAAATACATTTTCACCATAGTCCTGGGCAATATGAATTTCAAAATGTGACCTTGGTGGAAAATAAAATCTCTAAGCAAATAAATAAAGCTAAGAAACTGATCAGCGGCATGGCATGGTGGATAGAGAGCCCACTGAAACCAAGGCAACAAGGGGTCCAATCCATGCTTTTGCCACATGATGGCAGTGTGACCTTGGGCAACTATCCAAGACTGTGAGTTACAGAGAGGGTACAGGAGTCTCCATACCAATAAGATCTGTCACAGCTCCAGGTCCTTTTCCTAACTCTAAGAACTTGTGCAAACAGCATTATTTATACTCTCTACCTCTTAAGGGATCTGAACTGAGAAGATTCTCTGTGTACTTGAGGTACCACATCTTGAGGTTAAATTAGGACCAGGTCGTGTTTGGAATAAGAAAAGCCTGTATTCAAATTCTGCTTCACACACTGGCTGGGTGATCACCTGCAAGTCATTTAATCTATCAGAGCCTCAATTTCCTTGTCTTGTAAAATGAGGATAATGAGACAGGTAGTATCTACCTCATAGATACGTTTATTGTGAGGCTCCAAGTTGATAATGTATGTAAAGTGATTTGCAAACTTTGAAGCATTATGAAAATATCATTATGTCTACTTCTACAAAAGGAAAATATATTATCAACCTTCCATTTGTATAGCTTGTTGATTCAGACTAAAAATTTTAGCAACCTGACATCTCTACAGCTTGCAACCTTGGGTCACTTTTGCAAGAAGGGAGAGATTGGGGTGAGTGAGGCAGCATTCCTCCCAGAATTAGGTAGGTTGTGCTCTAGCTAGCTGCTTAGCTTTTCAGGGAAAGAAAAGCACAAGGGAATCTGTGATTTCCTAAAAGGTAAGTTGCTCTCCTGCTTTATTACTTTAATATAAAAGTTTAACATCCTACATTTCAGGAATATGAATCCGTGACAAAGGAAGAGGGTTGTAATCCTGAAGTTTGGGTGAACTTGGCTTGTACGTACTTCTTTCTTGGGATGTATAAACAAGCAGAAACAGCAGGCTTTAAAGGTGAGATGAACTATTCAGTTACACTCCTTTCTGCAGCAGCAGTAGTTTTTGAGATTTTAAAACTTTTTTTCCCATCTTCTCAAAGCAGAAATTAAATTACTTGATAAATTAGCAAGGTTATGTTTTATATAGAACTTAGTGTGGATTTGTGCTGCATTATGTTTGAGAAAACTGATTTTTTTCCTGCTTTTAAGCATAGTACAGGTGCTATTTCAAGTAGCTACCAGAACAGCAGCTAACATAGCTTTTGCTGTCTTGGAGTGCTAATAAAGAAAGAGAATTTTTCCAAGATTATCAGCTTACCAAAATTAAACTTTATTTCTGCTTCTCCAGCCATGATGAACATCCAGGAGAAGAGGGAAAGGGCAGTATTTCTTTTTCCTAATTTAAGGAAATAGGAATTAGATGCTGTTAGAATAGAAAAGGGGGAGGATGACTATAGGAGACAAGAAAAGACAATACTTCCCTTTTTCCAAGTCCTTTCATAACAAGATATTACTGTTCTTGCTCTAAGTTGAATTTATTTGGTGTATCTGTTGTGCTTGTCTTTTCAATGACTGCTTTATCCTTTTCTAAAAGGTAGGGTCAGAACTGGAAATTGAAAAAATTCTTGACTACTTTGCTCACTTCCCAACCCCCATCCTCATAATCACTACAGAAGAACTATACTCAAGACTATTTAGAGATCATGTGGTGTACACATATAAGAATGGGGGAAGAGAAAAAGAGTAGGAAAAAGGTTGTGGAGAGTAGGTAGAGAAGAACCAATTGAAATTTAGGAAAATCCAAGGATAGTTTGTCTAGTATAAGTTTATTTAACTTGGGGAAGAATGTATTAAAAAATTGGGAGAATTTTTTGGGAAGAACTTTAGTTCAAGTCTTTCACAAAAATTGTAACAGCTCCAGTTTATACAGGTCTCACTTCCCTTTTTCCATACCACATAATTTAGTATTTATATACTGCCTTATATTCTCTAATTTTTTAATGTCATTCAGTAAACATTAGCTGAACACTCTGCTAAGCTGTAGGGGTACAAAGAAAGGTAAAGACAGTCCCTCAAGGTGCCTTAAGGAGCTCCCAGTCTGTGGGGAAGACAATATATAAACAACTATGTACAGTCAAGCCATATACAGGATAAATTGGAAGTATTCGAGAGAGAAGGCACTGGAATTAGGGGGAATGGCTTCCTCAGAAAATGAGCTTCTTGTAGAAGGTGGTATTTTAGCTGTACTTTACGAATGTTAGAAAAACCAGGAGTCAGAGATGAGGAAGGGAGAACGTTCCACTGAAAATGTCCAGATATGGAGCATATTGTTTGAGGGACATCAAAGAGGCTGGTGTCACCAGGTTGAATGGTATGTGATAGGCAGCAAGGTGTAAGAACACTAGAAAAGTAAGGGAGAGGTCCGGTTATGAAGGGTTTTGAAAAGCAAGTGGATGTTATTAGATACTGAAGGTTATAGGAAGCCACTAGAATTTACTGAGTAGAGATGATGTGATCAGACTTTCACTGTAGAAAAATCATCTTGACAGTTGAGTGGAAGATGAACTGGAGCAAGGAGAGACTTGTGACAGGGAGACCAACCCTCAGGCTGTACTGCAATGAGTTTTTGCTTTCCAACTCAGTTGTAATCTTGAGAACAGGAATTCTATCTCATACTTCTCTGATTTCCCTACAGTGACTTATACATTCCCAATAAATATTGGCTGGTTGATTTTCTTTGGAAGTTTGTCTTTAGTCATAAGAAACAGAAAAGAATCTCTCCATGGGAAGACTGTGGAGTGTCCTGTGTATCTGTCTTAGGGGAATGGGATATATGTATGAATGAACCAATGAAAACATGTATTAAGTGATGGAGGGATTATACAAGATACATAAGTGGAGCAGAGAAAGGGATCTTTTTATGGAATATTCCAGAGAAATGGAGGGTTAGAATTGGAGCTCATTTCAAAGAAAAGAACATAGGGAAGAAGTCACAGGGCATAATACAAATGCATGTGCTGAGATGACTGTGTTTCTGGCAGGGTATAGTTTGGCATGTGCTGAACAACATAAAGCAGAGTGTCCTTGTTTTCTGCACTGAGACTGGAGAGCTCTACTTTGGTCTACAGCAATAGCATCTGATTAAGGGAAGCTGAGTCCAAAGGTCAGCTCCTCTTTGGCTCCCTCTGCTAATGCTCCCATAACCATTGGGTATATAGATGAAAGCAGCAAGATTTTTTATTATTGCAGAGATCTCTGAGAATCAAAAGTAGGAGCTGAAGAAGTACAATTCAGGGGTTGTTCCATCAAAGGTATTAGTCTGATATGACCACTCAGTTCTATAACAGCCAGCCTGTATTTTCTTTCAGCTCCCAAAAGCCGACTCCAAAATCGTCTCCTCTTCCACTTGGCTCACAAGGTATTATGTTTCTGCTTAATTTGTGTACATTGCCTTATTTTTCCCTTTTCTGTCTTCCTTTTTCCTCCCATTACAAATATTAATAGAAAGCCTGCCAACTCTTGGGAATGAAATTTTTCAGAACAAGTATTCTATATTCTTATGGATCATACTGCCGGGATAAAGAACCTGTGGCCTCAAGGTCCTCAGGTATGACCTTTTGACTGAGTCCAAGTTTTTTACAGAATAAATCCTTTTTTTAAAGGGGATTTGTTCTGTGAAATTTGGATTCAGGCAAAGGGTTGCACTTGAGGACCTAGAGGGGCCACATGTGGTGTGTTCCCCACCCTTGGACTATAGCTATGCAGGACTGTTTCTTCCATTAATTTCTTTATCCTTGTATCATAGTTGTAGATGTTGGCATTTAGTTTCTTTGTGGAAGTAGTCATTAAGGAGGTCAGTTTGAATCAGCTGTATTTTAAATTCCTATCACTTCAACTCATTTTATAAAACTCTTATGATGATGATTTTGATTCTGTTATCATGTAAGAATAATTTTAAATGGCCTCTTTTCATATTATTTGCTTGCTAATCACCAAAATTGAGATAAGTGGTAACCAGAGTCATCAGATCTCTTTTCTAGGCCACGGTTTGAAAAATAGTAGTTGAGTCTGTCCACTTATCATATTAAGACAGAAGCAAAATAATTCTTGTTAAATGTTCATAGTCCACCTCTGAAGCTTGCTATTTATTGATCAGTCAGTCAAACAAGTTTTTTTTAATATTAAGTGCCATCTATGGGCCAGGCATTGTATTAGCGTTGGAGATATAAATACAAAAAATAAATGTAACAATACCTATCTTCAAGTAGCTTATGTTCTAATGAGGCAGACAACACGTGCATATACAAGTATATACAGAATAAGTAGAAACTAAATATAAAGTAGTTAGAGAGGAAGAGCCCTAGCAGTTGAGGAAGCAACTTTGTTTAGAAGATGATGCTTAAGTTGTATCTTGAAAGAAGTGAGGAATTCACTGAGGAAGAGATGAGGAGAGAAGGCATCCCAGGCATATGACGGGTGACCTGTGCCAAGAAGGGAGATGGAGGGCCATGTGAGGAACAGCTAGAAGGCCAGTGTGGCTGGATTGTAGAAGGCAAGATGGTGAGCAGTGTAAACAAGGCCGGCATGAGAGACTGGAGTCAGGTTATGAAGGGCTCTCAAAGCTGGAGGAGTTCTGGTCAGATCTGAGCTTAAGGAAAATTCCTTTGGCAGCTGTGTGGAGGATGGATTTGGTGAGGAAGAGGTTGAGACGGTGATACCAGATAGGCCTTTGCAATAGTTTAGGAGAAGAGTAATGAGCCACCTGAACTGGGTTGGTTGCTCTGGAAGAGAGAGAAGGGACTAGCAAGGAGAGATGTTGTGGAGGTAGAAATAGCAAGATCTGTCAGCCAGTTGAGGTTAAGAGTAAGAAGTCAAAGACAATTCTGAGATTATGAGTGGAAAAGAAAGGAAGAATAAGGGTGTCTTTAACAGGAAAAGGAAAGTTTGGTTTGAATTGTCTCTTGGATCTCCAATTTGAAATGTTCAATAGGGAGACCATGGAAAAGACCGAGATAGTGGATAGAGCCACTGGACTCTGAGAATCATGAAGACCTGCGTTCAAATCCCACCTCAGATACTTACTAGTTATATGATCCTAGGGAAAATCCCTTAATTTCTGTGCCTTACTTCCTCTTTTCTGTAATGAGGGGGCAGCACTGGATGACCTTTAACTTTAAGGTCCTTCCAACTCTAAATCTATAATCCTGTGGATTGAAGCTCCGGAGAAAGAAAGGAGCCACATTTATGGACTAGTGAGTTTTCTGAATAATCACGGGCAAGACACTGGACTGCTGGATTTACATTCTTCTTCTCTGTGAAATAAAGCATTGGCTGAGATGATGACCTTTGAGTTTCCTTTGATCTCTGAACCCTATGAGCCTCTGTAAGAACACCTCATCAATCCCTGTTGCCTGTAGGATAAAATACAAATTCCTCGACTCGGTATTTAAATTCCTTCACTGTCTGGTTTCAAACTACCCTTTTAGACTTGTGTGCATTATTCCCTTTTATATGCTTCCAAGTTGGCCTTTTGCTGTTCCCCAAATTCAGTATTATATCTCCTGCCCTTATGCCTTTGCTCACACTGCCTCTAGTAGTTTGAATGCATCCTCTCATACCTCCCTTTCTTGAATTCCCTGGCTTCCTTCATGAACCTGCTCATGGGGGCCACCTCCTACCTAGCTTCCTCTCATTGTTAATGCCCTGTCCCTCCTCCTCAAAAAAAATGTGTGTGTATATATAAATGCGTATATCACATACAATATACTTATGTATGTGTATGCTTATGTGCTTGTATCCAGATGTATGTATACATGTGTATATATATACATGTATGCATACACATGTATACACGCACACACACACACACATACACACCTATCTATCTCTTTGTATTATGGGGTAAAATAACTGTCGTAGAACACAGCGTGTTTTTCCTTTACTTTTTATACCTAGGGCCTCCACCTGGTAGGCATTTAATGAAGTCTTGTTGGTGTAGATGGCATTGGATAGTAAGTGTGGAGCAAGAGCTTGAACCCACAGCTTTTTAGCCAAGTCCACTCTGCTTTTGCCTCATTTTCTCTAATGTACTTTCTCTCATTTGAGTCTTTCTAGTAGAGTGATTATTACCTTCTCTTTTCCCTCTTATGGTACTTAATGTTGAAGGAAACCTCCTAACAGAGGCTTCGTACTCCAAATATGAGGGAATACATGTTTTTCTCCTGCCAAGTGCCTTGGACCATAGAAAGTGGCATTTTTCTGCTGTTCTTAAGTAAAAGACAAGTCTTAACTAAAACAGTAGGTGCACAGAGGGCAGCTTGCAGTCCCCATGAGCCTCATGAAGAGGAGGAACAAGATTAAGAGTAGGGAACCTGGAGCTTTATTTGACTAAGCAAACAATAAGAAGTATGCCTTATTTTTGTATTATGGCTAATTAATTAGTTGAGAACAGTAGAAAGAATGTGAAAATGGATACCAAAGGAATAAATGAAAAGGAACAATGAAAGAGAAGAATGCAATGTTGGGGTAAAGACAGAAGGATTAATAGACATATTTTTCACTTTATAGACTTTGTAAAACATTCTCCAGAGGCTTTTCTTTTTTTCTGTAAAGAAAGACAGAGAAGGGAGAGACAGAAAAAAATGAGAAAGGTAGAGAGGGAGATGGAAATAAAAACACAGGAGGAGAGGGAAAAGTGGAAACTCTACCCATATGATAGTTGACTATAATTGATTTCTAGTTTGGCGTTGTTAACAGTTGAATCTTACCAACTCTCCTCTATCATATTGTAACTTAGTTCAACGATGAGAAGAAATTGATGAATTTTCACCAGAATCTTCAGGATATTACAGAAGATCAGCTCAGTCTGGCATCGATTCACTATATGCGCTCTCACTACCAAGAAGCTATTGATATATACAAGCGAATATTGCTGGATAACCGGTTCGTGCCCTACATTTTCATTCTGTTAGTGACAGAACACTATTTATAGACATAATTAGTTTTGTTGAAACCAAAGTGCCTTATGAATATGGTTTTGCCATCTTGTATGTCTTCCCAGTTAGGTTTGGTAGTTATTGCATGATTATCTTGATAATGGTAAAACTCTAAATGTTAACTTTAGGTCTTTGGACCCTATGTTTGAAATGTCGGCTTGTCCTATTATTACTTATCCCACCCCACTAGGTGTCATCTTCTGGCTTGTTAATATGAAATACAGATATATTACACTGTAAAACAATTCTACATTCTTCATTATACATCCTTCAGCTTGTGAAGGATACATAAGCTGCCTTTTGACTTAAATTTGCTGTGGTGATCCCTTTACATTTTTTTCTCTGAAAAAATTGTGATTTAATAATTATGTAGGACTCTTTGGTGTGGAGTTCAGCACTATGTTTGTAATTTGTAGAATCTTTATAGTTGCTTAGGGCACTGAGAGGTTAAGTGGTCACACAGCTAGTAGTATGTTTCAGAGGCAGCACTTGAACCCAGATCTTCTTGACTTGAAGGTCAGCCCTCTCTCTGCTCAACTTTACTGTCTTGGTTTTATTCCATAGGATCATAAAAATGATCCTGATGCTTTAACCTTCTGTGCAGTAGTAGAATTTTGTATCCATGCTTTTCCCTCTCTTATTTCTCAGGGAATATCTTGCTCTCAATGTGTATGTGGCTCTTTGTTACTATAAATTGGATTATTATGATGTGTCCCAAGAAGTGCTGGCTGTTTACCTTCAGCAGATTCCTGATAGCACCATTGCTCTCAACCTCAAGGCCTGTAACCATTTCCGTCTTTACAACGGCAAAGCAGCTGAGGTACCTCTGGAAATTTGCTTTTCATTCATGTCTACAAACATTTCCCAGTTGTTTAAGAACATCTTTGTAAAGGACATGTTCATGATAAGTGACATGTAATTTTGTCATCACAGTTGTCTGAAGGAAATTTTCATTGATGTATTTTTATATGTGCTTAGCAGACTGTGGGTGATTAAAATGTACTTGAGTGGTTGTTGTGCAGGACAAATAATCATACCTTGCATTTGTATGACACTCTATATTTCAGATTCCATTTAACAAACATTTATTAAGCAAGGTATGGGGATAGGTCTTGAGACTACAAAGAGGAAAAGAAAAGTCACAGTCTCTGCCCTTGAAGGTGTAACAACAACACATTTATTGAGCACATTTCAAGTCTTACTATCTCATTTTACAAATGAGGAGCCTGAGTTCTTCAGAGTCACAGAAGCAGCTAAGTCTTGGAGCGGGGATTCAGTCCTGGGTCTCTCCAAGTGCTCCTTCCACTACACTGCCCTGCCTTGAGAGTCTACCAAGACAGATCTATTGAGTTGGAGTGGGGAGGGGCAAGGCAGTAAATAGGACAAAGTGCTCCCAAGAAATTTGAGGGAAAAGAAAATGCTTTCATCTGGGAGCCTTAGAGAAGAGCACTTACTAAACTGAGCCTTGAAAGGGAAAGAAAGATCAGCAGGCTAAGGTGAGGAGAATGGTACATTACAGGCATGGGAAACACCGTCTGTGAAGGCATTCAGGTCAGCTCAACTGGCATTTGTTCAACAGCCTACTGTGTGCACAGTTTGAGGGATACAAATGCACAAAAGCAAAGAGTGGCTGGGGTGTGCCTGTGTGTGTGAGTGTGAGTGTGTGTGTCTGTGAGTGTGTGTGTGTGAGTTTGAGTGTCAGTGTGTGTGTGTGTGTGTGTGTGTGTATGTGTGTGAGTTTGAGTGTGTGTGTCTGTGGGTGTCTGTGTGTGTGAGTTTGAGTGAGTGTGTGTGTGTGTGTGTCTGTCTGTGAGTGTGAGTGTATGTGTAATAAGTAAATGCAATTGATTTTAGGAGGGAGGGAACACCAACACTAAAGGAATAAATGTAAGTCTTCCTGTGAGAGGTGGCACCTTGGATGAGCCACAAAGGATTTTAGCTATACTCAGAGCTGGAGAGGAAGAAGGGGCATGGGGCAAGCTTTGCAAAGATGTAGAAGCAGAGGATGAAGTGCATAGTGGCAGAATGAGATCAGTGAACAGTTTGTAGTTGGCTTGGGATGCAGTGTATGTATGTATTGACTCCACAAGGAGAGGACTGAGGCTGACAGCTAAGTTTATAGGTCTTTTTACCTTGGGCATGGAAGTCCAGGCTACCCTTGCCAGCGTTGTACCGCCATATCCTTATTTCTTTGCCTTTTCTCGGACAAGATCGTTATTTTTTACCTGTTGGGGTTCAGAGGTTATAGACTTGAGTCACTGCTTCAAGGGGACAGGATAGAGAGACCACCACACCTGGAGTCTAAGACATAAGCCTGCCAATTTGTTTGTACAGATTACTTGTGGGAAGACTGGGAGTAGTTAGGGTGAGTAGAAGCTTTAAGGAGTTCAACCATCTTCTGTTACTTTTAAAGGCTTTAACTTTTGTGAAGGTGTTTGTCTTCTTTTGTTGCCATAGCTTTATTATCATCAACATGATGTGTTTTTCCTTGATTTGAGGTTGCTAGAATTGGGAAATTCTGTTGAAAACAACTCTATCATCATCTTGCTGATCATATAACACCTTACTTGAATATAGAGAAAAGAGAATGCAGAACTTTAGGGATGTTCTCAATATGCTCATATCTATCAAAACTCACAAGTTTGACATTCATAAATTTTCCATAAAAAGAAAATTACACACAATTTTTACATTTTGGTAATTATTTTCCCACCTTATAGTCAAACCAACTATTACAATAAACTTTGCTTACAAATTTCTTATAATCATAATATAGTGTAGCAGGGGTGAGTTATGTGGTGAACAGGGTTGTTCAGCCACAGCCCCCTTCCCCACTGACTCACTACCTTGATTGGTTTCCTGGCCTAACAGCTTCTTCCTTGCTATGAAAAGTCCTCCCAAAAGATCTGTAAGTATTGCTCTCCTTTTTGGTTCATAGCCCCCAACAGAGACAGTGGTCTGGGAGTTTACTTCAGTGTTTCATCTCTTATTTTTCCTCTTTAGTGATTCATCCTCCCTTGCCCCCATTGCTTCCTCCCAACCATATTTCCAGTAAGCACACCCAGACTAGTATAAGTCTGTACTTACCTTGTTTGCAAAGACAAAGTGTACACCCAGACTAGTATAAGTCTGTACTTACCTTGTTTGCGAAGACAAAGTGTACACCCAGACTAGTATAAGTCTGTACTTACCTTGTTTGCGAAGACCAAGTGTACACCCAGACTAGTATAAGTCTGTACTTACCTTGTTTGCGAAGACCAAGTGTACACCCAGACTAGTATAAGTCTGTACTTACCTTGTTTGCGAAGACCAAGTGTACACCCAGACTAGTATAAGTCTGTACTGACCTTGTTTGCGAAGACCAAGTGTACACCCAGACTAGTATAAGTCTGTACTTACCTTGTTTGCGAAGACCAAGTGTACACCCAGACTAGTATAAGTCTGTACGTACCTTGTTTGCGAAGACAAAGTGTACACCCAGATTAGTATAAGTCTGTACTTAACCTTGTTTGCGAAGACAAAGTGTACACCCAGACTAGTATAAGTCTGTACTTAACCTTGTTTGCAAAGACAAAGTGTACACCCAGACTAGTATAAGTCTGTATTTAACCTTGTTTGCAAAGACAGAGTAAGTGTTTAAAGGAAGAAAGGTAAAAAGCCTGTGCTCATATCCTGAGGGCTTTCATGAAGAAACCAAAGGAATAATTTTATTTAGCACCTGTTGTATGCCAGGCACTGTGCTAAGTGCTTTACAGTTAATTATTTCATTTAATCCTTATAACAACCCTGGGAGATAGGTACTACTGTTATCCCCATTTTACAGTTGAGGAAACCAGTGCAAACAGAGGTTAAATGATGTGCCCTGGACCACACAGCTAGTAGGAGTGAAGTTGGATTTAAACTTATTCTTGACTCTAGGCCCAGAGCTCTATCTACTGTACCATCTAGCTGCCTAAGAAAAGATACAAAAATAGGGGGTCTCTAATGGAGGGAGGGAAAGTGGGGGAGTTTAAGTGGTTCACTGCCTTAGCCTATCCTAACATTCTTTATGCTAAACAGCTTGACCCCCAGAAACTTGGTCTGCCAAGTCTTCTGGCAACTGTACTTTCACTCTGGGAGTTGAAAAACTGGTCAGAAAGAGATTACAGATGGGACCCTTTGCTGGCACCACATGTAGTTGGCACTGCTTGGCAACTTTATTGCCTATATAAAGTTCTAGATCACAGTTCCATGGTGGAGAGGAGTGCTTGTGATCAGTCTTGAGGGAGCAGGGGCTCTAGTCACAGTGCAAGGTAAAGAGGAGCCCTAGTACTTGTGACTATAGGGAAGAAGGGGGTCTTCCTAGGTAAAGATCAGAGTGTAGTCCAGGATTCAGTGACCACAACTTTCCCTGGATCATATGACCTTGGAAGGACCGAAACTTCTAGATCCTCCAGAACTAGCTCTGAAAACAGCATCATGAAAAAGCCTGATGTTTGGAACAGTACCTTCCCACCCCGACGTGAGCAGAGCACAACTTTAACATAGAGTTCAAAATTAAGAAATAGGCTAGAAAAGTGAGCAAGCAACGACAACAAAAATAATTTGATCATAAAAAGCTACTTTAGTGGCAACGTAGACCAAAACATAAACACAGAAAAAGATAATGTGCAAACAACTATAAACAGAGTCCCAAAGAAAAATCTCATTGGACCCAAGTCCAACAAGAATTCCTAGAAGTATTTTTTTAAAATATAAATTTATTTATTTAACTTTTTACATTCATTTTCACAAAATTTTGTGTTCCAAATTTTCTCCCCATTTATCCCCTCCGCACACCCCAATTCACTGAGCATTCTAATTTCCCCTATCACCAATCTGCCCTCTCTTCTATCATCCCTCCCTTCTCTTGTCCCCATCTTCTCTTTTGTCCTGTAGGGCCAGATGACTTTCTAGTCCTCATTAACTGTATTTCTTATTTCCTAGTAGAAGAACAATACTCAACAGTTATTGCTAAAACTTTGAGTTCCAAATTCTCCCCATCCCTCCCTCCCCACCATTCCCTTTGGGAAGGGAGGCAATTCAATATAGGCCATGTCTGTGTAGTTTTGCAAATGACCTCCCTGATAGTCGTGTTGTGTAAGACTAACTCGATTTCCCTCCTTCCTATCCTGCCCCCCATTGTTTCTATTCTGTCTTTTGATCTGTCCCTCCCCAAGTGTTGACTTCAAATTGCTCCCTCCTCCCATTGTCCTCCCTTCCATCATCCCTCCGACCCTGCTTATCTCCTTCTCCCCCACTTTCCTGTATTGTAAGATAGGTTTTCATACCAAAATGAGTGTGCACTTTATTCCTTCCTTTAATTGAATGTGATGAGGGTAAACTTCATGTTTTTTTCCTCAGCTCTCCTCTTTTTCCCTCCACTAAAAAGTCTCCTGCTTGCCTCTTGAATGAGACATAATTTACCCCATTCCATTTCACCCTCTCTCCTCCCAGTACATTTCTCTCTCACCATTTACCTTAATTTCTTTTAAGATATGGTCCCATCCTATTCAATTCACTCTGTGCTCTCTGTCTGTGTATGTGTGTGCATGCACACGTGTACATGTGTGTGTCCATGTGTGTATTTGTGTGTATGTGTGTGTGTAGTCCCACCAACTACCCAGATACTGAAAAGTTTTAAGAGTTACAAATATTGTCTTTCCATGTAGGAATGTAAGCAGTTCACCTTTGGTAGTCCCTTCTGACTTCTCTTTGCTGTTTACTTTTTCATGCTTCTTCTCATTCTTGTGTTTGAAAGTCAAATTTTCTTTACAGCTCTGGTCTTTTCATCAAGAATGCTTGAAAGTCCTCTGTTTCATTGAAAGACCATATTTTCCCCTGAAGTATTATACTCAGTTTTGCTGGGTAGGTGATTCTTGGTTTGAGTCCTAGTTCCTTTGCCTTCTGGAATATCCTATTCCACGCCCTTTGATCCCTTAATGTAGAAGCTGCTAGATCTTGTGTTATCCTGATTGCATTTCCACAATACTAGAATTGTTTCTTTCTAGCTGCTTGCAATATTTTCTCCTTGACCTGGGAATTCTGGAATTTGACCACAATGTTCCTAGGAGTTTCTCTTTTTGGATCTCTTTCAGGTGGTGATCGATGGATTCCTTCAATACTTATTTTGCCCTCTGGTTCTAGAATCTCAGGGCAGTTTTCCTTGACAATTTCATGAAAGATGATGTCTAGGCTCTTTTTTTGATCATGGCTTTCAGGTAGTCCCATAATTTTTAAATTGTCTCTCCTGGATCTATTTTCCAGGTCAGTTGTTTTTCCCATGAGATATTTCACATTCTCTTCCATTTTTTCATTCTTTTGGTTTTGTTTTGTGATTTCTTGGTTTCTCGTAAAGTCATTAGACTCCATCTGTTCCATTCTAATTTTGAGAGAACTATTTTCTTCAGTGAGCTTTTGGACCTCTTTTTCCATTTGGCTAATTCTGTTTTTGAAAGCATTCTTCTCCCCATTGGCTTTTTGAACCTCTTTTGCCAATTGAGTGAGCCTATTTTTCATGGTGTTATTTTCTTCAACATTTTTTTGGGTCTCCTTTGCCAAGGTATTGACCCTTTTTTCATGCTTTTCTTGCATCTCTTTCATTTCTCTTCCCAGTTTTTCCTCCACCTGTCTAACTTGCTTTTCAAAATCCTTTTTGAGCTCTTCCATGGCCTGAGCCCACCGGACATCCACCTTGGATGTCTGGGATACAGAGGCCCCGCCCTCCACGTCTTTCCCTGATGGCAAGCATTGTTCCTCCCCATCACAAATGAAATGAGAAAACATCATCTGTTCCCCAAGAAAGTAGCTTTCTGTGGTCTTATTTTTCTTCCCTTTTCTGGGCATTTTCCGAGCCAGTTACTTGACTTCTGAGATTCCTCTGCACCCCCCCCCCCCAGATCCACCCAGCTAGTGCTTGGGGTCTGAGAGTCAAATGTTGCTCCCCAGCCCCAGGGCTTTCCGCGGAGGGGCGGCTGCTATTCAATGTGAGCTTAAGTTCTGGTGCTGGGGTGGGGGCAGGGCCGCCTCCCAGGCTCAGTTCCCTCAGGGGATTTATCCAGAGACCTTCAGTAATAGAGCCGAGCTTCTGCCTGCTTGGGGAGTCCCAGCTGCCGCTGCCTCTGCCACTGCCTCCTGAGGGGGCCCGAGTCACGGAGACACCCCGCTTCCCTCTCGGCTAGCCCAGAAGTCTCTCTCACTGACCTGTAGCACCTGTGGATGGAGGGACCTTCTCGGCTGTTGGAGATTCTGTCCCTGAAGCCTGCTCGGATCTGCTCCTCTGGGGCCATGCAGCCAGGGCAGGGCAGGGGTGGGCTTCACTGTCTGGAGTGCGACGGACCTTTCGGGTCGGTTTTTCAGGGTTCTCTGGAACGAAAATCTCTTCCGCTGCATTTCTGCATGGCTTGCACTGCTCCAGAATTTGTGGGGCTTCTTTTTACAGAAAATTTATGGGCTGTGCGTTTGGAGCTAGCATGCGTGAGTCTTTCTACTCTGCCATCTTGGCTCCTCCCCCTCTCCTAGAAGTATTAAAGAGGAAAAATTGGAAAAAGAAATGAGAGTGGTACAAGAAAATATATAAAGACAATTACCAGTTTTGTAAAAGAGGCACAAAAAATACTGAAGAAAATAACTTATCAGAATTGGTTCAATAAGGGAAGAATATATATAAATACTGAGTTGGGTATAGAAATTTATCTTACCTAATAGGGAAACAAGAGGGAGGGGATTAAAGATATGGGAATGAGAGTGATAAAAGAGAGAGAGGATTAAAGAAGACAGTGGTCAGAAGCAGAACAGACTTTTGGAGAAGAATGGGACAAAAAAGAGAAAAGGGTAAACAGAAGAAAATAGGATGGTGGAAAATGGATAGAAATCATAACTGTGAAAGTACATAGGATTAGCTGTGCCATAAAATGGAATTAGATACTAGAATGGATTAGAAATAACATGTTCTTCACAAAAGACACATGAAACACAAAGATACACAGCTAAAAATAAAGGGCTAGAGCTGAAGTTTAAAAAAACAGGGCTAGTAATCATGATCAAAGCAAAAAAAAAATCTAATTAAAAGAGAGAGTCTGGGAAACTACATTTTGCTAAAAGATACCATAGATAATGGAGTTATATAAACAATTTTATTGCAGATTTTTCTGATAAAAGGCTTTATTTCTCAAATATATAGGGAACTGAGTCAAATTTATAAAAATAAGAGCCATTCCCCAAATGATAAATGGTCAAAGTATTTCAGACAGTTTTCAGAAGAAGAAATCAAAGGTATTTGTAGTCATATGAACAAATGCTCTAAAGTACTATTGATTTAAGAAAGGCAAATTAAAACAACTCTCAGGTATCACTTCACACCAGTCAGAAATGACAAATTCTGAAGGAGATGAGGAAAAATAGGTGTACTAAAAAACTATTGGTGGACTTGTGATATGTTTCAGTTATTCTAGAGAAAAACTTGGAACCATGCCCAAGGAACTATATAACTGCATACCTTTTGACCCAGCAGTATCACCATCAGAGAGGTTGTCCATCAATTGGGCAATAGCTGAACAAATTGTGGCATGTCATTATGATGGATTACTATTGTGTTATAAGAAATGATGAGGGGGGAAGATCTATATGAACTGATGCAAAGTGGAGTAAGAAGAACTAAGAGATCATTACACATAGTAACAGCAATGTTTTAATGATAACTGTGAAAGATTTGGCTACTCTAATCAATACAATGATCCAAAACAGTTTCAAATGACTCATGATGAAAAATGCTATCTATTTCCAGAGAAAGAACTGAGGAATTCTTATTGTAAATTGAAACATAATTTTCTACTTTGTTTTTTGTGATACGGCTAATATGGAAATGTGTTTTGCATGATTTCACATATAATTGATATAATTTTGCTTGTTTTCTTAGTGAGTAGGGGAGAGATTATAGGGAGGGAGAGAATTTGGAATTCAAAATTTGAAAAGAAAAGAATATTAAAATTAATAAATAATACTTTAAAAAGTGATTAAAAAGCCTTCATAGGTGATTTTGCAACTTAAAAAAAAAGCTATTGGATTTTATGCGTAGGAGTTCATTGGTTAACTTCAGGTGGTTTCAGTAGAGTTTAAAGGGAGAAGCCAGATCACAAGACACTGAGGACCAAGTGATGAGAATGTAGAGGCATAAAGATAGGTTATTCTTACTAGAAATTTGGCAATGAAATAAACAAGAGAATGAAGATCAAGGTAGAGGCCAGTCTCCAGTAGACCAGTCTCTAAAGAGATGATATCAGGGTAATAGGTGTAAAGGTTAGCTTTGGTAAGAAGAAAGGATACATCTCTGAAACAGGTGAGGAGAGAATATATGAATCAGTGGAAGTAAATGAGGTAAACAGAGACAGCAGAGTTGTTGAAGAGGATTTGGGAGTAGCTTTGTAGGAAACACCTATATTTAGTGGGTAAAATGAGGAAGACAGCAGAAGTTCCCAAGGGTTGGTGGATAAACAAGAATGACAAAAGATAATGATTCTAGGATACATTGTTATAGCTGACTATGGGGATCCAGATAGGTTAATGAAGTAGAGACAGAAGGGAACTGATAGATAAAAGAATAATGAATGGTTGTGGAAATGTTAGAGATTTTGACTGCATTAATGGACAGGTCCACATCTGTAATTAAATTAAGAAGTAAGAATCATACCTAGTTCCAGCTCTGCCACTTATGAAACATATAACTTCAGTTTTCTTATCTGTAAAATGTGGACATTAATACCATCCCTAGCTATCTGTACACACACACGCACGCACACACAAATAATATACATGAAAGTAGTTTGTAAAGCATTATAAGGATATAATAGGACAGTAAGGAAATAAAGCCCTAGTTGTATATTTTTATTCTTAATTGTCTTTTTTGAATTTTAGGCAGAACTCAAGAGCCTGATGGACAATGCCTCTTCTTCCTTTGAATTTGCTAAGGAACTTATCAAGCACAATCTGGTAAATAATGCATTCCAATTTTGAATGAATTGGCTCCTTTCTTACTGTAGTAATTCTTCTCTATAAAAGGATCTGAGCAGGAAATTTCTTTTTTTCCCTCAATCCGTAAAAACATATTAAGTACCTCCTATGTGCCAAACACAATGCTAGGCATTTCCAATACAAAGCCAACATTAAAGCAATCCCTCATCTAAAGGAGCTTATTATATTCTGTCAGGGAAGAGTACACACCTGTACACATAAATCTGTTCAGGAAATTTCACAAGCAAATAGCATTCTGCTACAAGCCAAGATACTAATAAATTTGCATTGAATGATTTGCTGTGGGGAGGGGAAATACAAAAGAAGTATTAATATAGAGTTTACCTTAGGAACTTTACAGTCTCATGATTATGTATACATAGGAAATAATTAGAGAATTTAAAGAAGGGAATAGTAACAGAGATAAATATAGAGAGATCAGTGTAGGCTGGAACCATGAAAGAAGACTCATAAAGGTAGAATTTGAAAGGTGGGTAAGATTTGGAGAGGAATGAAGAGGCATTCCAAGAATGGAGATGGCATCATCAGAGGGACAGAGGAAGCATTCGCAATTATCTTTGTGGAGGACAGTAAGCAGACATTTGGGAGGAGTGAGAAATAAAGTTGTATAATAAATTGGGATCACATTATGGTATGCCCTTTTTAAATAAGCTAAGCAGTTTATACATCAGTCCTATAGCAGAGGGCCGTTGTAGATTCTTGACTAGGTAATGGTATGATATTTAAGTGATGTTTATAATAGTGTGAGATAAACTGACTGCATGTGAGCCTGAAAGCAGGAAACTCAGGAAGCTCTAGGAGTAGTGGGATGAAGGCTCCAACTAGTGTTGTGGCAGCATAAATAGAGAGAAAGGAACAGATACAAGAAACAGTAAAACAAAATTACATCGTGATTGGTTAGGTCTGGGAGATAGAGGACTTACAAAGTTTGTAGCCTAAGGAACAGTTAGAGGGCTGCAAGAATTTTCATATCAACACTGTGGAGGACATTAGCCAAAGTCCAGAAGACTTATTTCTACAGATATAATTTTATTGATTTTTTCTTATTGCAGTTTTTTACAGCTTTCAAAAAGTGGCACAAATTAAGAAATGCTGGATTACTTAAAGTCTGGCAGCTTGCACCTTCATTTGAAATTAATTTAAAACTTTTAAAAGTAAACTCAACTAGTAAATTTCTAACTTGTCTGAACAAACTACATTTTAAATACAAATTTTGTTTTGATTAATAGTGAGAATTACTTGGTACATTCAGCAATTTAGACATATGAACAAGAGCATAAGGAAAAGTTTAATGTTCATTTAAAAAGAAACCACCCAACATACAGGATATTTTGAAAGTAAATTCCATTATTTACTGACAACCCCAATCCAAAAGATATACATGTTGATTTTACAAACTAAAATCATAGAATATTGCATAATTATCATTCATTTTTTTCCCCTAAAGATGTTACAGTTCAACCTAGAGATCATCTAGGGCAATAACCTTTAAAGCAGACCTGAACAAGTTGGCAGGGAGTAGGCTCCAAAATTAAAATAGGATAAACTTCTTCAGGCCACTGACAGATTGACGATGGGTGTGGGTCACGTGACAAACACAAGAGTGTTCAGTGGCAACCCTACATTTTTCCTAAGGCTGCCCGAAATCCTTTGGTGGACTTGTGAGTGGCCTATGGGTCGTATGTTTTTCAGGCCTGCTTTAAAATTTTCCAGCTCAAAGTTAAAAAGCTGTGGTAGCAGCTTTGGCACCAACAGCAGAGCTTGGTATTAGAACTTAAATTTCCCCGTTTGCCTAACAGGTTTTTCTCATTAAACCTGTTAATTCTATGATCAAATCAAGTTGGCAGTGTGTTTTTTTGTTCCTGAATTACCAAAATCACTTTAGATCTGTAAGAAATGTTTTTTGCTTAATTGTTCTTTTTTCCCATCCCCACATTTTTATTTAAACCCCAAATGCTACTCTCCTCAACACTTACAGTTTCCATATATTTTACATTCCTAGTTCTTAGGCATGAGTGTGGGCCATAGGTTATAAATAAAGGGCCTTACCTTTTGACCATCTGCTTCAAACCATTTCCAATTATGATCAGATATAAAGAAGATAATTTTGAACTTGTTAGGTACTAGAAAGGAAGAGATGCAGTAAGAAGAAAGGAAATTGCCCTATGGTTCTTGACTGCATTCTATTTCTCATGTTTTTATTTAGATTAATGAGTTTCTGAAAGTTTAGGGTGATCTTAAAATATGAAATATTTGACAGGGCAAAAAATTGACAAAAAAAGTTTCAAAAGCTAAATAATAATCAGTTTAAATAATTGATATTATTTCCCCATAAATCTAAGTATTCTGAAGTTCTTTTAGATACTTTTTGTCCAGGAATATGTCGAAGCTTTTTCCCCAGTCTAACTATCTTGGCATTTCCTTCCTCTGTGCCTGTACTTGCTGCCAGCATAACATGACTTCTTTCTCTGTAGGTTGTTTTCCGAGGTGGTGAAGGTGCTTTACAGGTTTTGCCTCCCCTGGTTGATGTTATTCCTGAAGCTAGACTCAACTTAGTGATTTACTATCTTCGTCAGGGTAAGGAAATAAGGGTCTTAATCTTGATGGAGTTGGGGAGGACTTTCAGACTGCTTGATTTCTTATCTTGTTCTGAATTACTTCTCACGTTTTTAAAGCCATCCCTGACATCCTGCTTTACTTAGTATAACAAACTTGCTGGTGGTTATTTCTATATGGTTTTTATGATAAACCATTCATTTCAAGTAATAAAGCTATTCCATTTTTTTTTCTAACTTAGTCCTTGGAATAACAACCCCATAGCGCTTGATAGCTTTGTTTAAATCCAAGCATTATTTGAATTTCTGTTTTCTCTGGTTCTTCCTTCTTTGAAGTGGGAGCTCAGCATATCTGAAAACAAGGGTGGAAGTTGCTACATCCTTCTGTTGGTTGTTCTGTCTCTGCCTGCCTTGTTCTTTCTTCTTTGTTTTTATAGCCTTTGCCCTTTTTTGCCACTTCCTCTCCTATATCTCTTTTCTCCTCTAAATATAGAGAGTATCCCAGGAATTTCTAGTCTACAGCCCTGATAGGATTCTAGTCAGGCACCTGTCTATTCATGGGAGGTGTGCCAGTGGTCAGCAACTTTAACTGTCATGCATGATGGCAAAGTCACATTTGTATATTCATTTCATATCCCTTCACTTCTCAAATATGTCAGAGGAATAAAAGATCAGACAAAAAGAAGACAAAATAGGACTTTTACAAGATGTTGAGTTGAAGAGAGGGTCACAGGGTACATAAAGAAGAGAGACAACAAAATGATAGAAAAACAGAAAGAAAAGGAAATTTTCTTCTGTCACTTTATTCTCGCTCTGTAGGGATTATTTTTTTGTTGTATCTGCAGATTCCTCATACCTGTCACAGAGCAGGTACATTATAGCATTTTTCATCATGAGTCCTTTGGAATTGTCTTGGATCATCGTATGGTTCAGAATAGCTAAGTCATTCACATTTGATCATCATACAATATTGTTACTATGCACAGTGTTCTATTTCTGTTCACATCACTTCTTATCAGTTTGTGTCTTTCTGGGTGTTTCTGAAACTATCCTGCTAATCATTTCTAATAGCACAATAGTATCTTATTATAATCATATACCACAACTTGTTCAGCTGTTCCCCAGTTGATGGCATCCCATCAATTTCCATTTCTTTGCCACCACAAAAAAGAGCTGCTATAAACATTTTTGTACAAATAGCTCCTTTTTAAAAATCTCTTTGGGTTATAAACCTTGTAGTGGTGTTACTAGATCAAAGGGTAGGCATGGTTTTATAGCCCTTTGGCCATAGTTCCATATTGCTCTCCAGAAAGGCTGGATCAATTCATGAATCCATCAGCAGTGCCTTGGTGTCTCAATTTTCCCATATCCCCTCCAATATTTGTCATTTTTCCTTTCTGTCATATTAGCCAATAAGAAAGATTTTCGTAACTTGGAATCTGTGGATAGATTTCAGGGCATCTTTGAACTTGGATGGGAAAAAAATATAGCTTTATTTCCACTAACCTGTAACTGAAATTTTGCATTTCCTTTAGTTATGAATGACAATCTCCAGTAGTGTTAGACTTTATCATATAACCACAGGGGTCCATGACAAAAAAAAGAAGTTTAAAACTTGCTGGCCTACAAGAAGTTATTATTGAGTATATTCTGCTCTCTTCACTCTGCTGAAGTTCATACAAGTCTTCCCAGCTGAAAGACCTTTTCAAGGAACAAAAGAGATCGGTTTTACTATATGTCTATTTAAAACTAAAACATGACAATGTAGTAAGCAGGTTTTTATATTGGTACTTGTTAAGTTCTCAATAAGAAGGTATAAATTGGAAATCTAAATTTTTAAATACAAAAATATCAAATCTGAATGCATGGCAGGACAATATGCCATTTATTCATTTAGTATTCAGCAGACGTTTATTGAACTACTGTCTGAGTTCTCTCAGTGCATTATGCTAGGTCCTGAAGAAGATATCAAATTTACATAATACAGTAATACACACTACTGTATAAGAGATCCACTAGACTAAGCACCCCATGACCAGAACATGTTGAATACTTAGAAGCAGTGAGGCTCAATTACTATATTATCAAAAGAAAATAAAAGCTTTAGTTACCGATTAGCTGACTGTGAGGCAGAGCTTGTTCTTTTGAATGGACGTTGTGTCATTCTTATAATTACTGGTCTCGATGGGAAGTATGAGAAGTCAAATGAAGGCATGGGACTGACATCATTTCATGATTATGTTATTAACCAAGTCCAATGATGATACCGAGAAATCTTATTGTGAAACATTCAGCCAGTGGTCTCTCTAATAAATGGTTTTTCTGTGACCAGTGAAAAAAGTGTCAGTACAGTTCTTTTAATGTCATTCTCCTTCACTTAACAACCTGAAATCTCTTTCCTTTGCATCATCAGTATAACATCAACTCCCAAATTTGGAATTCTATACTTACTACATTCTGACTATGACCTTCACAATATACAAGTTGTCCCAAAAGTCTTAGTGCAGAAGTGATTCAAACATAAAGCTGCACTAAGATTTTTGGGACACCTTATATTTCAACTTTCATATGTCCTTCTAGCCACAGTGAACTATCCCATTCTTGCTCTGCCCTCTTCTCACAGTGCCTTGAATTATGCCATCCTCTCCCTTTCCCTGTAATGAATTAAACATCCTTCCCTCACTCCACCTTCCCCTACCATATTTCTGTCTTGTGAAGTCTTTTCCTTCCAAAGATCCAGTCAAGTGGAACTTCCCTTCAGACTTCTCTCCATCGTACCCAGTATCTGAAAAGACTTATCAGACTTACATTTTAATCACATTTGGATCTTTCTTTGTCATTCTCCCACGTTTCCTTGATATGATAATTATTGATATACATCTCTCCCCTCCACATTAAATTGTAAACTCCTTCTTTGTACCGCCATTGTCCAGCACAACACCTTGCCCAGAACAGGCATTTAATAAGTGTTTTTATTGAATTAATTTCTAGTACTTGGTAGGTAACATTTTAAATAGAAAAACTTAATGGGATTTTTCAAAACCAATATGCCAGTTAGTCATTATATGTTGTTTATTAGCTCATCTGTAAAATGAAAAGGCTGGGTGAGGTGGTCTTTAAGGCCCTTTTGAGCTTTAGAACCCTGGCTCTGAGTGATTTTACTGCAGTTTGTTATGTGGGCCCTGAAACAGAGCCATTAATTCAGGATCAATGTATTTAACCCTTCTTAACCTCTCTTTTAAGAATGTTTTAAGATCACAGGAACTATCCATAATGCATTCTGAGTAATTTTCTTGGTGTTTCAGATGATGTGCAAGAGGCTTATAACTTAATTAAAGATCTAGAACCTACAACTCCTCAGGTAATTGATAACATTTTCTTTTCCCTCTTTATAACCATTGAAAACCAGTGGAGCTTAACCCTGGTGACCCAGTGATGTCATTGCCAGGCACATACCTCAAAGAGATCAAAGCCAGGGAGAAAGAACCAAACTTACTAAAATATTTATAGCTGCACCTTTCTGTAGCAAGGAATTGGAAACAAACTGAGTACCCATCAGTTGGTGAATGATTGAACACATTATAATGTATGACTATAATAGAATATTATTGAGCTGTAAGGAATGACAGAAGGGAGAGAAGAAAAGAAGTGAAAGAGTGTGTTATTTAGCCTTTTAAAATACCCAGAAGAACATTTAGAGGGAGTCGTCAGAAGTTCACACAGTGGAGGAAGTTGAGGAGCAGGGCATTATTGGCACTATTGTGCTATATATTCTTTAAAACAAGAAACCAGGGCAACCAGGTGGTGCAGTGAATAGAGCCCTGGTCCTGGAGTCGGGAGGATCTGAGCTCAAATATGGCCTTAGACACTTGACACTTACTAGCTGTGTGACCTTGGGCAAGTCACTTAACCCCAATTGCCTTGCTTCTAAAAAGAAACAAACCAAGAAACCCTTTATATCATAGAAATTCACAGTTTTCCATGCAATTCTCTATTTCTGTTTGTAAATGTTCATGTTTGCTGATAGTTTGTCAATGTCTTATAATTTTTATGTTTTATAATAAAATTTGAGAAATAATTCAATAGAATTTGAGAAAGCTAAACTGAAAGGCTCTTGAAAAGAGATTTAACTTGAGAATTCTCAGAAGAGGTGTGCATGCTGATTTAGGAAACCATTTTCCTGAAATACAGTGATGATAGGAGGTGAGTGTCCTGGGCTTTTATTGACCTACTTTGCACATTCCCAGTTCTTCAAAAGATCTGGGGTATAAAGATTTTTATTCCTATAGCAGTGATGAACCCAAAAATTATAGATGCATAAAGAAATTCACAATTAAAAAAACATGAATTTTTAGACCACAGAGTCTGAGGGACAGTGATATATCCAGATTTGGTAAGCTTCAACATTTCCAGGTCTGTTCTCTTATTGTGAGTCATCTTGAATCAAACTAGCCCATTTATTGGCTGGTTGGGACTTTTTAGTGAGGATAGTAAAAAGTGTAACTTCATTGGTGCTGGAACAGATCTTATTAGGTGCATTCTGATTAATAGTTACAACAAAATTAATTATTAAATATAACCTAGATACTCTTTTAATTTTTTCTACTAAATAGTAATGTTACTTATTGTCATTTGTACAAATAGTGTATTCTAACATGTAGACTCATGTCTCTTGGGAATTAGACTAAAAAACTAAGAAATATCTCTTGGATACCAATTGCTAGAAGTAGATAAAATAACACACTAGGTTAGAATGAGCACAGAAGGTATTAGAATTGAATTTGAAAGATCCTACCTAAACCTAGAGGCAGCTACATGGTGCAGTGAGAGTGCTGGCCCTAAAGTCAGGAGAACCTGAGTTCAAATGTAGCCTCATACAAACTTACTAGCTGTGTCCCTGGGCAAATCACTTAACCCTGTTTGCCTCAGTTTCCTCATGTATAAAATGAGTTGAAGAAGGAAATGGCAAACTACTGTAGTATCTCTGCCAAGAAAACTTCAAATGAAGTTACAGAGAGTTGGACATGATTGAAATGACTCAACAGCATCACCATGTATTTCCTATCTTTGCTAAAATAATATTCTATATTTCCAGGAATACATACTCAAGGGGGTGGTTAATGCAGCTCTTGGACAAGAAATGGGTTTGGTGAGTATAAGATCTCTGGTATTCATGACTTGATAGCCTTGTAGTGGATAGAAAGGATGATTATAAGGATCAAAACACAATTGATAGTGGTTTTCAAAGTGAGTATGTCATTCTGTAATACCATTCATTTCTCTACGTCTACTACCAGCTTACATTCCAAAAAGATATTAAGGATTATTTAGCAAACAATTGCTGCTTTCCCTTGACATTGTGAATTATCATTTTGTTTTGAGCAAGCTAAATCCATAATCATTGCTTCTGTCAAGCAAGATAGTCATAGCATAATTTTATAGTTCTCTTGCCCCAAGTTTGTATTTAATCATGTAGCAAGTAACGATTTTAAAATTGTACAAAATCCTAGCAATACTATGCTATATGTTAGATGATGAGGGTAATACCAACTTCGTGTAAAAACTCATTGCTTTTCTGATACTTATGTGTATCAGCCTTTATATATAATATTTTAATTTACATAGCACTTAATACTTTTCAAAGCTTTTCTCATGCACTGTCATTTTTCATGTTCTTTGATTATTCATAGAATAATGATTTTATGTTTAGCCTCCTTTGGTTGAAAGTAACAATCCCTTTTCAAAGACTGGTTACAATATAATTGTACTTGAGAATGGAGATATATTTTTATTTTTAAAATAAATGTTAATGTGGAATCGAAAATAAAAATCAGATTTAAATGTTTTATTGATATGAATAATACTTTTAGTTCCCTTGAGTGTATCAGACATCAAGTACTTGTTTAATTGGTTTTTTCTTTTTTGTTTATTAAACCCTATGCAAATTTTCTTCAGTTTCAGTTTGCCAATTTCTCATTAGCAATAAGATCAATAATTTCTGCAGGGACCAAATGAAATTCTATATGTGAAGATACTTTAAACCTCAAAAGAACAGCCAACAATAAGATATTATTATTATTATTTTTTTATAAAAATAAGGATACTCTGCTTATTTTTTTAATGAGGGGATTTCTTTGTCTTTCAGAGGGATCATCTGAAAATTGCCCAGCAGTTCTTTCAGTTGGTGGGTGGATCAGCTAGTGAATGCGGTATGTCTGAAATCTATACTCTCTTTGATAGCATAGATTGAAGAAACCATTTAAAAACACCCTTCATCAGTCAGGAGGTCTGAGCAAAGGAAGGGAACAATGGATTCTTTACTCTGAGAAGTTTAGAAAAGACATTTTCCTCCGCTAATATATATTTTCTTTCTCTAGCTGCAATTATTTTGTTCATATAGAAGCTTTAAAATTTCATATTCTGAGAAGTATCTATTGTCTTTTGTGACCTCCTCTAAACCTTATTTGGCTGCTAGTTTTGGCTTTAGCCATAGTGGTTAAAATCACTTTCTTCCTTTGGGAGCCAGATTTCAATCAGTACAATAAGATACAAAGAGTGTAGAGGAAGAAATTTAGCTTAAAAGGAAGTTTAATAACCATAGAAAGGGTGTCCCAACGGGCATAATGGAAGAAAGAAGACAGAGGAGGAGAGGATGTAGAGGCTATCTGAAGTAATTAAGGATGAGGGAGTGAGGAATGGTAACAAGACAATGGATGGGACTTTCAATATGGAAAACAAAATATGAATCATTAGAAAAGAAGCTTCTCATTTCTCAGACTCTTATAGTCTGGCTTCTCATTCCACCACTTAGCTGAAACTATTCTTTCCAAGGTCCCCACGATCTCTTTATTACTAAATCCAGTGGCCTTTTTTCAGTCCTGATGTTTTTTAATTTTTCTGCAGTATTTCTGTTGACCACCCCATCCTTCTGGATACTGTCTTCTGGATTTTTGTAAACTAATTCTCTTCCTACCTGTCAGGCCTTCGCCAGATCATTTTCAGTGTTCTGCCTCTCTGAATGGGTATACCCCAAGGTTATGTCCTTAGGCTTCCGCTTCTCTCTGCACTTCTTGGTGATCTCATCAGCTGCCATAGATTCAACCATCATCCCTCCAGGCCTCTCATCTCCTGAGTTCTGGTCCCAAATCTCCAGCTATTTAATATCTGTCTCCATGTTCTTAGCTTAGGAATAATATTCAGCTCCTCATTCTTTTTCTCTTGCCACATCCAGTCAGGTAGAAATATTGTCCCTTCTACTTCCTCAACCTTTCTCCCTTTCTCCCTTTTCTATTTATACCACAGCCATCCTAATTTAAGGCCTCATCACCTCTTGTCTGTTATTGTAACCATTTCTTAATCGGTCTCTCTGCCTCCAGTATTTTTCTTCTATATTCCATACTCCACATAGCTCTCAAATTAATATTCCTAAATCAAAGCCACTCCTCAAGAAGTTTCAGTGACTCTCTTTTGTCTCCAGTATAAAAAAGAGATCACTATATAAGCTTGAATGATTCAACAAAGTTGAAGATGAGGTCCAAAGTCAGAAAGTTAAAAAGAGAGTGAAAGGAGAGGAAGTGGAGGTACTGATTGTAGATGGCCTTTTCAAGGAGTTTAGCCAAAAAGGGAGGAGAGATATGGAATCGGGGGGATGGACACATTAAGTGGGGGGTTTTTGAGGATGAGAGAGATATGAGTATTTTTTACTTTTATTACAATATCACTTCTGCTTGTCCCTTTTTGGTGCTTACTCAGATGCTTCCCACTTACAGTTTA
Source organism: Bettongia penicillata ogilbyi (assembly GCA_023548195.1). NCBI lineage: Eukaryota > Metazoa > Chordata > Mammalia > Diprotodontia > Potoroidae > Bettongia > Bettongia penicillata. The sequence goes on from JAJHZJ010000229.1 coordinate 3,146,842, forward strand.
TGGACTTATACAGGGAAATGTTCTTCAGTGGTTCTACTCAACTGCCCTCTTTACTTTGTGTTTTCTTTTGAATAAAGTATAATCTTCCATTATGGCATTATAGTCATGCCTTAACATCCCACCAAAACTCATGGTTACATAGTAGTCATATTAACCTCTTTTTTTAGACCTCTAGCTCATTTTCCTCATTATTTGACATGATTCACAGTATTATCATTGCTTCTTTTTGTGTATTTTGTTTCCTTCAAATTACTAAGTGCTTCTACTTTTACTCTTCTTGCCTATTCTAAAGGGAAGATCCTTTCCAAAGGGTCCTGGACCTTCATTAAATACTAGTGATGAAAATATCACATGCTGCCTTAGGAGCTATAGTAAATAGCATAATTTAGGGATTTTCTTACCTCTTCTAGAACTTTCTACTTGTAATCTGTTTTTCAAGTAGGCTTGATCATTAATTAGCAGATTCCTACCAACCTCTTTAATGTAAGTAATAGAAGTACTGTTGTCTGTGAGAATGTCCAAGGCAAACAGTTCCACATCACATTAATATAAGTCTGTATACTACTAGTGCTGAAGAGGCCAAAGTTGATCAGTTTTATGAAAGCCTACACCATCTTCTCAAAATAATACCAAAAAAAAGACATCAATCACATTCATCTTAGAAAATTAGAATGCTTAAGTAGGGAATTAAAAGGTAATTGTACTAACAGGCAAATTTGGTCTTGGAGTACAAAATGAAGCAGGGCAGAGGCTAAGAGGGTTTTGTCAAGATAACTGACTGGTCATAGCAAACACTCTTTTTCAGCAACCCAAAAAGCAACTCTTACCACCGACATCACCAGATTGTCAGCGTAGAAATCAGATTGATTATATACTTTGCAGCCAAAGGTATAGAAACTCTATATCATCAGTTAAAACAAGACCTGGAGCTGACTGTGGATAAGGTCATGAGCTTTTAATTGCAAAATTCAGGCTCACATTGAAGAAAGTAGGTAAAATCATGAGACCATGTAGGCATGGCTTAAATAACTTCCCTTATGATTATGAAGTAGAAGTGATGAGTAGATTTAAGGGATTAGATCTGGTAGATAGAGTACCTGAAGAATCTTGGATAGAGTTTCGCAATATTGTACAGGAGGCAGCAACAAAAAACATTCCAAAGAACATGAAGAGCAAGAAAGCAAAAATGGCCATCTGAGGAGACTTAGAAAGATATATCCACCTGAATGTAGATAAGAAGGTTTTCTTAAGTGAACAATACAAAGAAATAGAAGAAAACTAGAGTATGGAAAAAGTGAGCTCTCTTCAAGAAAGTTTAGCATTATCAAATGAAAGTTTCATGTTAAAAATGGGCATGATAAAAGACAAAAATGATAGGGATTTAAAAGAAGCAGAAGAGATTAAAAAGTAGTGGCAAAAGAACTATACAAAAGAGATCTTAACATCACTAATAACCACGATGATGTAGAACCAGACATCCTGGTGAATGAAGTCAGTGGACCTTGGAAAGCATTGATAACAGTAAGCCTAGTGGAGGTGGTGAAATTCCAGGTGAGCTATTTAAAACCCTAAAAGATGAAGCTGTGTAAGTGATTCCAGCAATTTGGAAGGAAAACATAGCAGTGGCCACTGGATTGGAAAATTCTAAAGAAGGGCAATGCCAAGGAATATTCAAATTACCAACAGTTGCACTCATTTCACATGGCAGCAAGGTTATGCTTAAGATTCCGCAAGCTAGGCTTCAGCAATATGTGTGTGCACTGAGAATTACCAGAGGAACAGGCTGGTTTTCAAAGAGACAGAGGAACTGGAGACCAAATTGCCAACATTTGCTGAATTATGGAGAAAGCAATGGAGTTCCAGAAAAACATCCTCTTTGCCGACTACACTAAAGCCTTTGACCATGTGGATCACAACAAAGTGTGGCAGTTCCTCAGAAAGATTTAAGTACTAAACCATCTTATCTCATGAGGTACCTGTATGCAAATCAAGAAGCAATCATTAGAACCAAACATGAAACAACTGATTAGTTTAAAATTGGAAATGGAGTACACCAAAGCTGTATATTGTCACCTCATTTATTATCTTATGTGCAGAGTACATCATACAAAAATGTCAGGATGGGTGAATCAAAAGTCAGAATTAAAGTTTCCAGGACAAATATCAACCATTTCAGATATGGAGATGATACCACTCTGATGGTAGAAAATGAAGAATTAAGAAGCCTCTTGATGAGGATGAAAGAGGAGAATGTAAAAGTTAGCTTGAAGTTTAACATAAAAAAGAAAACCTAAGATCTTAGCAACTGGTCCCATTACTTCCTGGTCAATAGAGGGAGATGAAATTAAAGCAGTGTCAGATTTTATATTCTTGGGTTCAAAAAGTAGATGATGACTGAAGCCATGAAATTAAAAGATGCTTGCTTTTTGGAAGGAAAACTTTGGCAAATATGGACTACATACTAAAAAACAGAGGCAACACCTTCCCAACAAAGGTCTGGATAGTCAAAGCCATGGTTTTTCCATTGGCAATGTATGATTGTGAGACTTGCTGACCACCACAAAATTGACACTTGTGGTGCTGGACAAGACTTTTGAAAGTCCTTTACATAGCAAGGAGATCAAATCAGTTAATACTTAAAGAAATTTATTCAGGCTATTCACTGGAAGATCAAATACTGAAGCTAAAGGTTAAATACTTTGGCCATATGATGAGAAGATGGGACTCTTTGGAAAAGACTCTGATGCTCTTATGTTGGGACAAATTGAAGGCAAAAGGAAAAGGAGATAGGATGGAGATGGATAGTGTCATGGAAGCACTGAACATGTACTTGGACAGACTTCAAGAGATAGTGAAGGATAGAAGGATCTGGCTTGCTATGATCCATAGGTTCACAAAGAGTTGGACACTACTGAATGACTGAACGACATAGGAGAAATAAGAAAAACATGTAAATATAATAAAAAAAGAGTATTCTGTGTGTGTAAGAGAAATACAAAACAAATTTCTCTAAGATTTCAAAAATAGAATGCATTTCTAATAAGAGGAATTGGGAAAAGTTAGTATTTAAAATGGACCATGTTATAATCTTTCCTAAATGATATAGTTCCTAGACTAAATTTCTTCAGGTATTGATGTTTTCATATTATTTTCTTAGTCAATAGTTTTCAAAGTCTGTTTCCTCCTGAAATAAATCTAAATTTTGCTTGGCATTCAAGGCCTTCCATAAACTGGCCACATTCTACCTATTTCACTTTATTTCCTGGTACTCCTCACCCTCTGTTCCAGCTAGGCCAGTTGGTGTGTATGGTGTGTGTGTGTATGTGTGTGTGCTTGCTGTCCTTTGACTATGTGTCTTCATTCCCTTAATTTAATATATATTTGTTGAATGAATTCCTGCTGCTGTACTTTCATTCACAGAGTTCCCTTCACCTAGGATGTTTTTTTTTCTCTCTCCACTACTTATATGTTTGTTCCTCACTCAAGGCTTTGAGTTTTCACCCTAAATAGTCTCATCTCTTCTTGTTCATCTTCTAAAGCCCTATCTCCTCTCAGAGTCTTCCCTGACATCTTTACTACTTCCTGTTCCTCTACTAACCTGTGCTTCATAAACTAGCATTTAATTATATACCGTCCTGACTTGTTTGCTTTTGTTTCAGTTATGTTAATCTTGTCTCCCCAACTAGATTGTATTCTCCTTGGAAATAGGTACTGTGTTTTATGCTTCTATATCCCCATTGATGCTTACCTGTGCTGTGCCCAGTATTTACCACTTAATTGACTGCCTGGTTCCAAGAAGATAAATTGATGGGTTGGAGGTCAACAACCTGCTCTTATTATCCTACGCTAGAATGAAAGCTCCTTGAGGAAAGAAACTGTTTTTCATTTTCTCTGTAACCCCAGTGCTTAACAAAGTGTCTTGCGCATTCAAGGTGCCTAAAAAATTCTTGTTGGATTAGATTGAAATGTAGTACCCCTACAGGAGCTAAGTGGTGCAATGATTAGAGTGTCAAGCTTGGAGTCAGGAATACTCTTCTTCATGAGTTCAAATCTGGCCTCAGGCACTTTCTAGCTGTGTGACCCTGAGCAAGTCCATGTTTGCCTCAGTTTCCTCATCTGTAACCTGAGCTAGAGACACCCATTTGGGGGGGGTCACAAAGAATTGAACATGCCTGAAAATGACTAAACAGCAAGCAGCAAGCCCTGTAGGAGAGAGAGAATTTACTGAAATGAGATTGGATGATTCTGTTCTGGTTTCTCTTCTTCCTGTTGTTACTGGTCAAAGCTGACTATATACTGCTACTATTCCCCTTTCCTAATACACATTGTTAGAGCAGCACAGGCTTGCCTCAAGGCATTGCAGGCATCTGCCACAGTCTTGTGGATATGAGATACTAGAGGAGAAGAAGAGGGTCGAGATGAGACAATTCCAAGTTTGAATATATTAGGTTGATTGAAGATTATGGGAAAATGTCTTGATTAAATCCCTTAAGCTGCAGGTCAAGTGAAATGTTTGCCTTATAAATTTATATGCTGTTGTCTTCTATTACAGATACAATACCAGGGAGACAGTGCATGGCTTCCTGCTTCTTCCTTCTTCGACAATTTGATGATGTTTTGATTTACCTCAATTCTGTCAAGGTTAGTATAGTACTTTTAGAATAGACACGTATAAGAAACTGTCGATAACTAACGCTTGGGGGAAGATAAGATATCCTTGTAGGTGATTCTTTTCATTTAAGTAGTAGAAATGGAATTTGAAGTAAAGGAAAAACTGGGTTTATATAGACTGTCATAAAGAAGAGAGCTAGGCTTTACACTGACTTCATATAAGTCCTCCAGGACCTGAAGACTGTAAGCAGTCCTTACTTTTAATTTTTGGTTCTATGAGTTCTGTGAGTAAATAGAATCTTTAATTTCTACAAATTAAAATGAGTCCCTAAAACCATCTTTTAAAAGAGTCATGTTTTCCCTACAGAAACAATATCATATTGGGATTTCATTCCTTGTCAAGGACTCAGTATTATATGAATTCTAGAAATAAGCAACAATGCACCATAAAAATAAAATTACAACCGTAGTACGAGGATGGATCAGTAGAGTGAATTTAAGCTGCTTCAGGAACATGAACCAAAGTGCTTGTCAGTGTTTTATTGCAGAAACTGAGTACTGTGGATTTAGACATAGTGTATGGAGCAATGCACACATTATAGATAAATATAAAAAAATTAAAAGGCACCTTAATTATTGGCTTGCTGTCAGCCAAACCTCTTGAATAACTTAAATATTACAAATTTAACCATACATTTAAGCATGAAAATTGGTTTTAAACCTTATAAAGTAGTTAAGAATATATTATAAACATTGCAGTGTACTTTAATGTTTACATACAGAACAAAAAGTAAAACTCTTTAATAAATTTGACCTATCTAAAACTAAGTTAATAAAGATTTCATTAAAAATTTAGAAGTTCTTTTTCTATAATTCCCAAACTAGAATGAGCTGCTTTCGGAAGTAATGAGTTCTGTATAACATTGTGAAGAGTTAAAAACTAGAGGAGCTTATATTCAATCCTTGAGGCAAGAGTGAACCATTGAAATTTAATGAATTTATTTTGTGTCCAGTTAAAAAGAAATCTGATTTACAGAATCTCAAGAGTTAGAAAAAAACCTCAGAGGTCATTGTCCTCCAAAATGTATCATAACAGGAATTCCTTCTACATGTCAGTCAATCAGCAAACATTTGTTGTTTACTCTTTGCCTGACCCCATGCTGTATACTTTGGATATAGATACTAAAAATGAAAACTCCGTATGGTCAAGGAATGGTTGCTGAGCACTGGTAGCAGAATGAGAATATGGAAGTGGCAGTGAGTAGCATGAGTGTGTCAGAGGATATGAGACAAGTTATTGCTAGTGCTGGACAAGATAGTCAGGGATGTAGTATTAACAGTGAGAGGAAGGAGATGGAAGAAATAGACGAGGGAGTCCAGAATAGAGTCCAGAATGAAGGGAAATTTGTTCTAAGGGAAGAGAGGAAGTCCATCCAACAATTTACAAATGGAGTTTTGCTTTAGCCATAGCTGGTGAAGGGATTATTAGGGAATTAGAGAAAGGATATTAATTGAGAATAAAGCATTAATTGAGTTGAGCACAGCTTCTTAGTAATATTAATGTGGCTGATCTGTGGCTAGAAGCCTAGCTAAGAAAGAGCTACAGTCCTTTGGGCCTGGATGTTTTCATATTCAGGAAATCAGGAAGCTATGTCTGTGGCCCACTGGCTGGTTATATCTCTTTGAGTGTTTCTTAAGGAAAAACTCCTCAGGAACAAAAAACGAAGAACAACAGACAACAACAAGGACAAGCGAGCCTAATCTAGGTCCAGTGGGTCTAGGCCTTAGGGTGTGGCACCTGCCAGACAGGTTTCTTTTGGTTGTCTTTTGAAATTTTCTTTCTTTATAAATAATGCTTTGCAGCCATATATTATCCCCAGGAGATCCATAAACATGTAAAATAAATTGACTTTGTAGGATTACTAAGGGAATGAATCAAAGGAATGAGCCAGTGTCTAGTAGTTGGATAAACAGTCTGCTGGATCAGTTCATGATTACCTTTGGACTTCACTGCTATAAATCTAATCCTTTCTGTAGCTTTTTTTATTATCATTATTAAATTATTTGTTTTCAGTGTTCTACAATCACTTCCATATATCTTAGATTTTTTTCCTTTTCCTCCCTCTCCTTCCCCCTTCCTTCCCACTCCCTACCTGAGACGGCGTACAATCTTATATAGGTTCTACACATACCTTCCTGTTGAATATGTTTTCACCTTAATCATTTTGCACAGAAGAATTAAAATGAGTGGGAGAAACCATAAAACAAAACAAAACATCATAAAAAAGAAAATGGTCTGCTTCATTCTGCAATCCAATTCCATGGTTCTTTCTCTGGATATGGAAGGCTTTTTGCCTCAATCTGTAGCTCTTTTTATCCATGTGATTGGTGTCCATGGCTTTTTATTAGTTCTGCATACTTTATCTGTCCAACCCAAGGAGCCTTGCAAGTGGACAATGAATTGGGCCTAGAAATGAAAAGGAAAAGTAGAAGGGGTTAGATTACATTTGAGAAACTGCACAAAATAATCAGCATTTTAGAACACTAACATACTCATTCACAGCAGGCTGAGAAATAAAACTGAGCTGTGCAGGGCATCATCTTACTGATAGGTTCACTCAGGAAATAAAATTTAATTTACATGTATGTGCATAAATATGTATATATGTGAATACTCAAGTGCTTATATGTCACACACATAAGGTGTCACTATAAAGGAAAAGATTAATTTTTAGTAAGCTAGAGTTTGGACATCCAAATATATATTAGCCTTCATCCTAGTCATTTTGGGAGACTGTACCCTTATTCTAGCAATGCTGCAGTTTCTTAGAATATCTTTGAAACATCTTTTGGAATTGCCCCTTAAATCCAATTGATGCACAAGTCATCATCCATCATTTTACCCCACCATCATGATGTCATTGCACAAACAGTAACAACAACAAAGCAGTATAATCTTCAAAACTGTTTGGTACTGGTTTAAAAAAAATAGACAGGTAGCCACTGGAATAGATTAGAGTATGCAGAAGCAAACAAATATAGTAGCACAATGTTTAATAAAACCAAAGACCTCAACTATTGGTTAATAACTCGTGATTCAACAAAAGGCCCCATTTGGATATGTGAACTAAATATACAAAGTTAAATCATAAACAGATTGTAGGAGCTACGGATAGGGGCAGAGTACACAATCAGACAAAGGATAGAGAGTACCATAGAAGATAAAATGGACAATTTTGATTACATAAAATTTAAAAGTTTTGCACAAAATCAATGCACTTAAAGTTGATTGGAAAGAATTAACTGGGAAGAAATCTTTGCAGTAACACATTTCTCTAATAAGGGTCTGATGAGAACTGATTAAAATACGTGAGAATGACAGTCATTGTCCACTAGTCATGATGAATGTGGACAGGTAATTCGCGGTGGAAGAAATCTGAACTACAGACATAGGGAAAGTGGAAGTCCATTGTCAGTGTTACTAGTCACATAATGTCCACCCTGAGATTTGAAACCCAGGACTTCTGACTTCAGGCCCAGCTCTTTGCCATCATGTCTTAAATATGCTCTAGCACATTAAGCATGGACCATTTTCTTTAGTATTCGTAAGTACACCAAGTACTTTATACTTAAGTACTCCAAATTTTCTGTCTTAAAATCAATAAATGGCAACAGTGATAAAATGGACTTTTATGTCTGACCCTTAAGTTTTTCTCACAGATGAAAACATTGCGTTTAGTGTCCATATGCCTTCATTTTCTCCTTTCTGTCTTCTTCCCAGCCCTCTGGGTTACCAAAAAACTTGAGGCATTGACAACCTGTTTGCAAAACTCTCATTTTATATCCCATCTTTATACCTCAGAGTAACAACGTATCTCTCCGCAGCCTCCAGCTTTCACCTAAACAAATAACGAACAACTTTTTAGAAGACAGGTGGACTACATGTAACTTAGTTAGCCTGTCCTTGTCTACAAGCACAACATTTGTGAATTCCTACTATCTGCATGGAGCTATGCTGTGAAACAAATATAACAACTCACAACCCCAAATGAGTTTTCAATCCACTTAGGAAGCTAGAACTTAAAAAATAAAGTAAAAGGATATAGCACATGAAAGTGCCAATGACATTCAGAGTCACAGATGTTCAGAGGAGAGGGTTGATTGTGGGTAAGGATGTTTAGGGAGAACTAGACTTTAAGGCAGACAGCCTTCCTTACCTAAGTTCAGAGGAGGAAAAGAGCATTGGAAGCAAGAATGAAGCAATGAATGGACCAGTTTTTCTGGTTTAAAAGGATGATGTGATGGAGTTGTAATTAGGTGAAGGATAGAGGTGGAGAAGTAATTTTCTCCAAATTGTGAAGGATCTTGAATGTCTGGTTGAGTGAGCAGATAATTATCCTGTAGGCAAAGAAGGAGCACAGAAGATTTTTGAGTAAAGGAGGCAGGGGGCATGGCAGGGAGGTAGGCTAGTGAAAATTGTATTTAGGGAACCTAATGTGAGAATGGTTTGTTGGATGGTTAGATGGGATGAGGAGAGACTATAGGAGAGATTGGAACAAGAAAACAGCATTAATCAACAAGCCCTTACTTACTATATGCCAGGCACTATACTAAGTGCCAGGAATACAAAGAAAGACAAAAACACAGTCTGTGCTGCCTTCAAGTTGCTTACATTCTGATGGGGGTGATAACATGCATTAAATTGTATATACAAGATACATTCTGTGTAAATGGAAGGTAATATCAAAGAAAAGACCTTGGGGTGAGGTGGGTAATGGGGAGGGGGGTAGGGATATGAGAGGCAAAGTGGTTGGGATAGGAAAGTCCTCCTGTAGAAGGTGAGATCTGAGCCGAATCTTGACAGGAGCTAGATGAGATTGTTAGAGTAGTACACGTATGAGGTGGTGAGGACCAAATGGTGGCATTGAAAAGGGAATGGAAGAGAAGAATAAGAAAGATGTGTAATGAATATTACCAAAAAGATGACAGGATGAACACTTGGGAAGAGGGAGTTGGATATCAAAAGTAATTCATTTTCCAGCCTGGATCACTGAGGGCATGTTCCAGAGGTGCTTCTTGATATCATAAATACGCTTTTTTAATACTCTTTGTAACTTATTCTGAGACTTCCTTTAACATAATAATGCTCTGAATTATCTGTGATTGGGCTGTTTTTCAGAGTTATTTCTACAATGATGACACCTTTAACTTTAATTATGCACAAGCCAAAGCTGCCACAGGAAACACCAGTGAGGGTGAGGAGGTAAGTACCTGCTTTTCAGAAGCATTATTTTAATGGCCAACCACAATTCCAGAAAACTCATGATAAAACTTGACACCCATGACCAGATAGAGAGGTGAGATTGAGGGTGTTTTGTTGTGGACATTACTGATGAAGGAATTTATTTTGCTTGACTACATGTTTGTAATGGGTTTTGCTTTTCTTACTTTTTCAGTGAAGGGAGGGGAAAAAGGAGAAAATTCAAAGCTGAAGATAAAATTGAATTAAAAAAGAAAGAAAATATGTTTAAGATAAAAAGCACTCTGTTCGGAATCCCTGTATAATTCTTCATTTTGATTGGATTAGACGAGTTTCCCTGATTTGTTCTTTGTTCTGCCCCCACCCATTCATTCCCTGAGACATTTTCTGATACTTGGAGCATCCCCTTCTTATCTCTGCTTCTTGAAATCTTCTTTCTTCAAGGTGCAGGTGCCACCTTCTCTATGAAGCCTTTATTAATTTCCCAGTTAAATGTTATCCTTCCCTCTTCGTATTTTCTTCAAGTACTTTGTCTGGATCTTTCCTTGTCTTATTACAATCTGAATAATATACATGTTTGTATACATTTAGTACTGAACACAATGGATTGTAAGCCCTTCAGAGAGTAGATAAAAAATGTTCAATTAAACTGAATTCTGAATAAAGCAACCCAACTACCTCTGAAGAATTTATAAATTATTACAAGAGCAGATTTATCTACCTGATTTTCATAGTATCTGGCAACTTACCTTATCAACAGTCATGTAAGAGTTGTACTCTTATTAAAGTATTAGGGAATCATTTGGCATATTACCATTTCATAGCTCTCATAATGTGGCTATTTTCATGTGGTTGCTGGGAGAAAGGCCCTATATAAAATAGGGTTGCAGGTACAGCAGAAATTACCCTGTTGTGCTCTTTGAAGCTGGTAGAACAATCCAGTTTTCTCTGTCAGAAGTGTATCATTTTCTCAGAAATAGGACAAGACCTATTCTTGGAGAACTTCAACACATTTTGCAAAATACATCCAACCAATTCCTCCAGTGAAGGAAACATTTAACAATTTAAGTCAAAAGTTCACTTTGAGAACTATATTCTCCAGCTTTTCAGAAAAAGATTGTTAGGCACATACTAGTCACTTAGCCCTGGGATACTGAAAACATTAGCACCCCCTACTGCAGAAGAGAAGCTGTCACAGCAAAGCCTTGCATAAGATGCCTGTAGCTTCTCCTGAACTTTAATTATGTCTGTAATACAATTCCTAATCTTTATTAACTGATTTCCTAGCCTCAGCATATCTGGAGGAAGGAACAGACTTAAATCAGAGACTAGGCAATAACTTTGAAAAGTGATGGCCAATTGCCTGTTAGCTCAGGCAGAGAGAGGGAAAAACATGAAAAAGAATAAAATCACACAGCTGTGAAATATGCATTTTATCATGAAAGTTCATAATGATCATCTTGAGTCATCAAGAAGAGATAATTATTTTCATTTTCCTCTATTTAAGAAGCTAAAGAACACGTTAGGGAGATTGCCATAAAAATGGTTAAACTAGAGTTTGGTAACTACAAGGGTTAAACTTCAGTTATCTGGGAAAAGGCACTTATGTGGCACATTTCTTCATTATATTGTCAACTTAACTGTTAGGTATTACTTTTGTTCTCTTGATTTTTGTCTTTCCAGGCAGCTTGAGGATATTTTGGCCAATTTCAGTCTCATACACTAAATCAGTTTATATGGGGTATGCTTTCACCTAGGAAATATGTAAAACTTGTCAAGGGCCATATGAGAAATATTTAGTAAAAAACTATATTGTCCTATCTCTTTATTTCTTATGTTCATATATCCATGGTAAACTCTAGAGTTTATTTCCTTTCCTATTGAATAGAGGACATAGGAAGGTTTCTTGAAAGTCAGCAGGTTCGGGAATCAAAGAAAGTTGGGAATCCTTGCTTTAAACCATTTAACTCATCACCTCTCCTTCGTTACTTTTCCTTAGCAGCTCTTAGATTTTGGTGATAGAAAACAGTATAGCATCTCAAATCAAAGCAGGCTAATGGGGGCATATCTTCCTTTGTTGAAAATGCATCCTGGTTTTCATCCTGGCTTTTCCCCCTTAGGTGTTCCTTTTGATCCAGAGTGAGAAGATGAAAAATGACTACATTTACCTCAGTTGGTTAGCACGATGCTGTGAGTTATTTCCTTTTTTAAATGTAACACAGGAGCGCTCTTGCTCAGCTTGCTCATATTATATAACTTTTCAGGTGACAGTCCCTCTGGCCATCTTTTAGTTATGTTTTTCCTTTGGTTACATAGTTTGAACTTCATGAAGCAAACACTTGACAAGTGATACTTAAGAGTTTAAATTGATTTGAACAAGTGGTCATATAAACCAGTCTTCTCAGCAAAAACACTGACTGATGTTATGCACATTTATTTGAGGTACCGAGAATAGCAATAGCTTGGAAGTTAGGATATCTGTTAATTCTTTTGTGATCCTGGGCAACTCATTGAGACTATTTAGATATAAAATGGGGTGCGTGTGACCCTTTCAGCTCTAAAATTGTACTACCTCAAATAGAATATAAACTCCTTAAGGAAAGGAATTGTTTCTTTTTGTCTTTGAAGCCCCAGTACCTAGTATTGCACTTTATAATGAGTCTTAATAAATGTTTGCTGAATTGAAGCTTTATTCTCTTTTAGACTTCAGAGTTGGCCGTTGAATCCTCCTGTCCTGCCAAAGTGCCTAAAGTCTCAATTTGTAATATCCCTTGCCATTTCAGCACTTATGAAATTAAACTATTTCTAGCAGTTAATTGCTAATTTTTACCATAATGAATGAATTCCTGAAAATTCTATTGGAAAGGGTGAAAAATGTCTCTAAAAAATAGGTACTATGTAGCCTGCGGTTGCTTGTGTTTTCCATAAGATGGTGATCTTGCATTGGTAGAATGAAATAAATGTTTACAAACTATATCATCAACCTGTTCATTCACCAATTATTGGCAGATGTTAATAAATAAGCAGATCATCGTAATGAGAAAAGAAACAAGGTACTTTATTAGAGCTGTCTGACGAAGAAACTAGTAAAATTTGGGACTTTAAATAGTGGACATTACCTTTCATCAAGGTAATTTTCACAAATTTTCTTTATAGTAGTTGTCCACTTTAAAAATCACTGCTTTTCTTATCCCTCTTTAGATCAGAGTTCTCAGAGCTAGCCAAGTGACACTGAGGCAGAAGAAGAAGAGAGAAGGCAGACAACAAGCCTTTGTGAAAATTTTAGAAAACACAATATGTGGAGAAGGAAACTTTAGGAAAATAAAGAAACCATACCCTAATATTATATAAGGGAGGGAAGACAGCTACTTGAATGCTCCTAGTGTATGGTATAATCTGCATTTCAGATAATCTGAATGTAATTGAGAGCTGATTGTACTCTTAAGAAGTTAAGCATTTGCAAATGAAATAAGGTTAAACTGGTAAAGAATAATAATCATTCTCCTACACCTGGAAAGGGGCAGCTAAGTGGCACAGTGGGTAGAGTGCAAGGCATGAGTTCGAATCCGACCTCAGACGCTTACATGTGACACTTAATGCGTGACTCTGGGGAGTCATTTAACTGTTTGCCTCAGAGCTTGACAAGGAAATGGCAAACCACTTCAGTATCTTTGCCAGGGCTGGTCACAAGGAGTCAGACACGATTGAAAATGACTGAACGATTACAACTAGAGAAGACTTTAGAAATCTAGGCGTTTTTGTATCAAGGACTCCTTTGGCAGCCTGATGAAGCTTATGGACACATGCTAGAATCATGTTTCTAAATGCATAAAAAACATAGGATTACAAGTGAAACCACTCATATTGAAATATAGTTATCAAAAATTTTTAAAGTCATTGTTAAATCTGGGTTAAGGACCCTTTGTATCTGGTACAAATTTCTTATTTTCTACATGAGGAAACTGCAAAGGTTAAGAGTTTCCTAGGACTATACATTAAGTTGTAGAGCTAGTACTAAAAAACAAATCTTGTGGCCAATGGTTCCCTACACCTTCTATTTAGACCAGAGGTTTCCAAACTTATTTTACCTACCCACCCCCCCCAATTACTTAGTCCCCTCCTGAAAATCTACTTTCTTTAACCCTTTAACAGTTTTTTTTATTTGTGTAATTTCAAACATAAATATAATATACACACATAATTTTGAAATGACACATCTTAAATTTAATAATTTATTGTAAATTTGTGGGGGTTTTTTTGCATTGAAATTTTGATGATACAATATTACATCATGTAATCATATAATATTATATAGTAAACAAGTTGTTACATGCTCGGCTCACCTACTTGGGGAACCTATGGATCCTGCTTTCAGTCAGCCAGAATGTTAGAATGTTCAAATAAGCTGTAATGCCAGGCAGCTTCATTAATCTTTGCTTCAGTGAGTCAAAACACAGTGTTTTAGATTTTTTTTTTTAATTATTTTTAGTATGGTTATGGAAACTGAGGGAAATGACATGTTTTTATTTAAAAAAAATTGTTAAATGCAGACTGACGGTGAGAAGAATGAAAGAATTATCCAGATTAAGAAAGGGAATGGAAACTGTACAAGTTCTATCATAGGATACACCTTCCTCTCTGAGCTACTGTTCAGAGTAATCCCAGGATTAGTAACACACAGAAATTCCTCTCAAGGTAGTTAGATATATTACAAAGCTCTGAAAATGATTTTTGCATTTAGAGAAATCTTGTCTAAATTCATTTGTTAAAATGAGGTTTGACCAATATTTCCTTCTACCTAGTCAAGAATAGCTTCTTAAAGAAAGTGTATGCTGAACTGAGGAAGTATGATAGTTTGATTGGGTAATCAAACACAAAAAAGATAATTACAGCCTCCAAGGAGCTGTAGATGATAGAGAAGAAGCTGTATGTGTGGAGGCATATTGCCTGATGAGATAGCTAAGTGGCAAGCTGTTTGATCAAAGAAGGTCATTTAAGATCTTAAATTAAATGGATTTCTGTCCTCCAGAGGAATAGGATACACATATTTAAAGGAAAAAGATTTATATTCGACTGACTTATAAGTACATTTTAAGTAGAGTATAGCACTGATAGTGAAAGAAATAAAGTACACATTACTTTCTTTCTCTGTATATGTATGTATATATACTTACATATATGTAAATATAAATATATATACCCACATATATATACATACATATATATGCATGTACATAATCCTAAAATCTTTAGTGCAGCTTTAAACTTTAACAACTTAAAAATCTATATTTAACTTTAATAGTTTTAAAATGCACTAAAACTTTTGGAACATTATGTATATTCATTTATAAGGGATATGATGAAGTCCATGGTATGAAAAATTGCTTCATAAGGGGATTTATATACTTTTTAAAGCATAAATTGTGTTTATTTTTTCAGACATTATGAATAAGAAACCAAGACTAGCCTGGGAGCTCTATCTGAAGATGGAAACATCAGGGGAGTCCTTTAGTCTTTTACAGCTCATTGCTAATGACTGCTATAAGGTAAATTCCTTTCTCCAGACTAAGTTGAAGGGAATTAAATATTACTGCATTGTTCCAGGTATAAGGCAGTTTCTTTTAGATGACAACATTTAAAAATAAAATTGGTTTTGTATTCACAAATGTGGAGAGGAAGAAGAATGTGATATCTTGGCTCTTGCCTTCTCAAAAGATCACTCACTTTGTCCCTGCTAGTGTTTTGTTCTGATCCTGTTCCTTTGCTGAAATGGCCCCTCAGTGGCCAGCAGTCTTTTTACTGTTCAGTCAAGTGTTAGCTAATTTTTTAAATCAGGTCTTTGTCTTCTCTGCAGCTTTTGGTAATGTTGACTGTTCTCTGTTTCTAGGTTCCTTTCTCCCCTGATTTCATAGCATGGCTTTCTCCTTCCACCTGTATCATGAATTATTCCTTTTGAGTCTCCTTTGCTGCATCATAATTCATCTTCAGTCTGTTAAGTACAGTATAGGTATCACCCAAGACTCTGTTCTCTTTCTGTCCCTCTTCAGCTACTATGGATTCAATTGTCATCTCCACACTAATGATTCCTGAGTCTCTATATTCAGTACTGGTATTTCTTCTGAACTCTTGGATGCTTTGTTGGCATTTTCAACTCTCAACATGTTCAAAATAAGAATTCCTCTCTCCCATGGTATCTGCTGCTCCAAGTTTATTGTGTTTTTTGTGGGAATCCCCAAATTTTCAGGCAGCCAGATCTGGAACTTTGGAGTCATCCATAACTCTTTCTTCTCCCTCACACCCCATGTTTAGTCAGTTGCCAAGTTTTGTCAGCTCTCCCTCTGTATTTTTCTGCTCTGTCAACCATCCTGGGTTAGGTACTTATCAGCTGCCTTAACTATTTTAATAGCCTCCTAATTCCACTCCCTGCTCTCTCTCCTCTCCATACTGGCAAAGTAATCTTCCAAAGACACAGGTCTGACCTTGAGACTTTGCTGTTTAGAAACCTTATGGGACTTTAGGATGAAACACAGACTCCTTAGCCTGGCATTTAAAGCCCTCCACAATCTGGCCTTACTTGACATTCCTCCCCTTCATGCACCCCATGTTCCAGGCAGGCCTGCCTACAAACTGTTCCCCACACTTAGCATTTTATCTCTGCTGCCATGCCTTGGCACAGTCTGTGCCCCATTGCAGGAATGCGTTTCCTCCTCAATCTCACTTCCAAGAATCCTTGTTTTCCTTCAAGGTTCCCTTCAGGTGCTCTCTTCTGCACGAAGCTTTCCCCAATTCCCCTAATTGTTGGTGCATTATTTTCCTCCTCAGACTCCCTTGTGTTTACTTCTCTGTTGCATGTTTCCCTAGGAAAATGGAAGCTTCCTGAAGGCAGGGACTGCTGTGTTTTTGTCCTTGTGTCTCTAGTACCAATCACAGTGTCTTGTACATGTGCATGTTTATTTATTATTTGCTTTATTGACTCAGCAAGGTACCAGGTGAAGAGATTTGGGGGGCATAAGGGAGGCTTGTAGGCAGAGGAGAGAGAGAGCCAGCAGAGATGATGAAAGCACAGATTTAAGAGAAAGTGGGGATGATTTGTGGAGCTAGACCCCAGAGGGATTCAGAGGGGATAGGGAGACTGGCCCATGTTGGCCAGTAAGAAAGCCATCCTTTTTAGAAACAGGAAGAATAAAGGAAAACATGCCTAAAGATATACAAAGATGTTGAGTTACAGAAGAGGGAAGTTAAGAAAGTTCAAACTAAATGGCTTCAATATTCTCAGTAAAACAAGAGTCAAGATCATCTGCTGGAAATGATCCTAAATGAGAGTAGAGTTAGGTCCTGATGAAAAAAACCAATGTAAACAACTACTCTAGCAAATAGTATGAGGAATCAAGAAGATTTGCAGTTAACTTCTTGCATATGCTTCCAAGTATAACAAAATCAGTGCAAAGCTTCCAAGGTTCCCACAGCATATAATAACTGTTCAAGGAGTACTCTAGCAATACACTGTTGATAATCAATATATTGTGTATACATTGAAATTAGCTTTGATGCCTTGAAAACTCTGTGTTTCCGTGACTGAACACTAAGGAAAAGATCCAAGGGGGAAAAAAAGATACTAATTTACCAACCACTTAGGTGAACAAGAGACTAACAGACTAAGTATCTTTTGGAAATTTGGGATTTCAAAATTGCAACTTTTTGCATGCAAATTAGAAAGTAAAGTTTTTATCTTAGAAAACTAGTACTTACTGTGCCAAAATTCTGATTTTTTATCCTTTTGATAAAATGTATATAGATGTGAAGTAATTCTGCCTCTGACAAGGAAGAATGATGCATATAAATGTCATTACCTGCTTATATGATTCATAAAATTCTTCCCTTTAAAAAAAAATCACTTTTTGTAGGCAGACTTTTGACTTTCAGATTATCACTTTAACACTTTTTGTTTCTATTTCATTCAGATGGGCCAGTTTTACTATTCAGCCAAAGCCTTTGACGTCCTTGAAAGACTGGATCCTAACCCTGAATACTGGGAAGGCAAACGAGGTGCCTGTGTGGGCATTTTCCAAATGATATTAGCTGGCAGAGAACCCAAGTATGTAATACACCCCTGTTTTCACTTTAAGTTTATGAAGTCATTACTTATCATAAGAAAAATTGGGCTAAACCACAAATAGACATATTGCTTTTACAGTTATGTTTAGAAAAAGATCTGCGTCCATTTGGTTAACAAGACCAATTAAATAGCTTCAGGTTTGTAGAAATGGCTTCAACATTTTTGTAAACTTCACATGACTGGGTCTTAACAGATCATAGTGTTTGCAATACAAAGAAGTTGGAAGGCCCTAGGAAAGATTGCATCTTGCTGTCTGAACTATGACCATCCCAGAAAGGGCAGGACTGACACCTACTGCCTTACCTCTCCAAGTCAGAGCAAGAGTGAAAAAAGGGACTTTGTGGATCTCGAGGAGAAGGTGGCACCTATGGGAACAGGATGTGGAAACTGAAATTTTTTTCCTTAAATATCATTTCTTTAGAGAGACCCTTCGAGAGGTGTTGCATCTACTGAGAAGCACTGGTAATACCCAGGTAGAGTATATAATTCGCATCATGAAGAAGTGGGCCAAAGAAAACAGAGTTCCTGTCTGAGATGACACCATCATGATCATCATGGTCAAGTTCAAGGGAACCAGATATCTCCTTGGGAGAAAAAAAGTAGTTTAGTTTTATGTGGAGGGCAGGATGGATACTACCTTTATGGCTGTTTTCTTCCTGTGTTCATCTGTCCTGAAGATCAATGAACCACATACTTCAACTGGGCTTTCTACCTGAGCAGAGGGCCGCAGTGTACATTATGGCAATAACACCTTAGACTTTATTGGTGCCTTTCAAAGAACTCAGATCACTCTGTGTAACATAAACTTGTTTTAAAGAGAAAATATGGGTTACTTTCTATCTCTACCACAGTGAAGTTCCATGGGACTGTCTCCTTACTGCAATAACTGCTGGCTTCTAGGTCATTGATGCTCAAGGGCGACCATCACTTGGTCATCTGATCTACTCACATTTTATCATCTGTTTGATTTCACATAGAAAGCTTTATAAATGAAACATCCCTGGCATCTAGAAGAGCAGTGCCTACAAGAGACTGCATTAAGTTTTGAATGACAGTGGGCTCCTCCCTTGAGCCCAAACATAATAGATAACTTAGTTCTGTACAAATCACTCTTCTAAGAGATTGAATTTCTGCGGGCTGTGTGTAACAGGAGAAAGATCAATAATGTATTTTTGAAGAAGTATGCACTTCTAGGAAACTGAGTGCAGCACCTCTAAAAATATTCAGGAAACAAAATTTACACATTTCCTTACTACCCCCATATAGTTTAAACAACAAAGATGCCTTTGTATTGAGTCTTTATACTATTTTGTAGCCATCCCATTGAATTGTCACATTATAAAAGTAGTGTTCCAAAGATATTTTATATATATGTATACACACACACACACACAGACACACACACACACAGACACACACACATATAATAGTCTTATTATTGTCGCAATTTGATATGAGTCCTGGATTACTGATTGTATAGACCTCTCTAGTGAGAATACCCTAAAGGATGAATTCTGGAGGTATGGTCATTGTTTTAGGACTCCTCATGCCTCATATTCCTGAGCCAACACGGAGTAGGCTAAGACAGTCCCTAGGCTCATATCCTAGAGCCAAAATTCAATGGAAATGAGTAGGATGAAGTGAAGAAGTAAGACTTAAAAGGAATTCTTATTTCGCTCTTTGTGACAATCAGAATAGAGGAAGGTATCAAGCCCCCTCCATCAGTAGAGGAATGAGGAGGAAGGACTCACTCCATTCCCAACTTCCCACCAAACCTCCATCTTCCTACCTTGGCTCTAATGGGGATGGGAACATGCTGGCAGTGAGAGCTCCTAGCTCCCAGGTAGATAGATAACAAGAGCACTCACTTAGCTTCTACCCCCTACAGGTATAGCCCCAGCTCTCCATGAGGCTTGTATTCAGCTTCTTTACATATTAGTATCGTTATGACTTCTGCTATCTTGAGTCAATTCTGACCACCCATGAAAATAAATGGGGTCTTGTAATTCAACTTAAATTTTAAAGAATCAAGCCACCTATGTCATATATTGAAGCACCTTTTCTATTCCATCATATTGTGTCTGAGTTTTCAAAACTAATAACTAATTCTCACTATTCAATGCGCTATCCAGAGCACAGCTAGACAGAACGTGAATGTCATTTTTAGTTACTTTTCTAATCCTTACCTCACTTGAATGTTAGGAAATACTTAAGACTTAGTGAAAGAGATGAAAGTGAAATCCTTTTTGTAGCTTGGAGATGAGTTTTGTCTTCCAGTCAATAGCTGATTGCTTAAAGTTTCCCAGGTGTATTTCTTGTTAGAGTGGCCTGTCAATAAATGGCAAGCCCACATCAGATTAGATCTAAGGGATTTGTTCAGACTGTCTTTTTTTTTTTTTTACTTTTTATTGTCTTTTTTTTTTTCAAGGACACATGCCAAAAAAAAAGAGGTTCCAAATATAAAAAAAAATTTCAAAAGAAATATTGAGGCTTAAAAATGTTAAGACTAGTTCAAAGTAATATTTGCATAAGTGGAACCATTCGGTTTTGTTACTACTAAGGATAATAATTTCTGAAATGGTTTGAAAAATTGTAGAAAAAGGGCTGTGACAAATTGGGCAACCATTGTTCCTATCTGTGATCATATGAGGGATAGAGGAAAGTATAGTTGCCCAGGCTCAGGAATATTATTATATATATATATATATATAATATTTACAGTGTATAATATCAGAATATTACATATCAGTGTACAGATATTGTAGCATATTCAAATAGAAAAGGAAAATAAATCTTTTAATTATTTTTGTACTTTTAAAGAGATTATTGCAGCCTTCTGTAATATGTCTTAATTAAAGTTCATTATTTGATTTATAGTTCAGTATTTTTATTGGCTCTTGTGTGAATAGGGGACCAAGTATAGGATCATAGCTGCCTCTTTCTAGGCTGCACACTAAGGGAAGAACTTGAGCATTAGGCTCTAAAAGCCGTTTCCGTTTAAGAGGTTGTCTGCTAAGAAATACGTAATTAGTTCTTATGGGTCTAGAAAAGGTTTTGTGACTTGGTTAAGTTATACTCTTAGTGTTAGTGGTTATTCCACTTTAAAAAATGACTGAAGGGGGTTTATTCACTGCGATTGGAGTATGGTGGATATGTAGGGGGGTAATAAGTGTGGCAGAATTCTCACGAGGTCAAGGAAGCTAGAGCCTGAGTCACATGGCATGGTGGGAGGAGCTGGGTGGAGCAGGAAGTGAGAGTGAAACAGAGCTTGGAAAGTAAAGCAGAGCTGAGGCAGAGCAGTTAGTGTGAGTGAGAGAGGGAGGAATTTTGCTTAGGGATTTTGTTTATGGGGAGGCCTAATAGAAGGAAGACCTGGGGATGTTGCTGCTCCCTTGATTAGTGGTGTGTATGAACTTTGTTACTATGGTGGAACTGGTTTTCTGGTATCTGAATAAATATCTTGGTTTTATCTTTGAGGAAGACAGTTATTTATATTTTGCGAATTTATTCTGTAAATACGCATGCATATTCATAGCAGCTACTATGGATATCACATTGGCATTACAATACTTCAACCTTCAACCCATTTGTGTTCATATCTGGAATTTGGACATCTTGGCTCAAGGCCCTCAAGTAGCACTGGAGAGAGGTATAGGAGACAGAATCAAGATGGTGGGATATCTAGAAGAAGTACAACAAGTTCTGCCCCACCTCAGCTCTTTCAAACAGATCTGAAAAATGCTTCATTCTGAACCCTGATGGGAAAACTCAAGAAAAAGTCACAGTGAATCAGTTTTCCACTCCGTGTCATAGGGAGAGAGATCAGTATGTGGAGTAGACCCTAGGGATGGAATCTGGCTAGAAGTGTGCCACATAGAGCAGTCCAGTGAAGGATAAAGGCTATATACCCAAGCAAAAGTAGCTCCCAAATCCATCTTGGGACACCTTAACAGGAATAGAATGCCAACTGGCAACTTTGTCATTCACTACCCAGTTCTGGGTCATAAAGTCATGGCAGATTGAGAGTGGTACCTAAATCTAGGGGTGGCATTCCAGAATAAGGAGTGGTCAGGGGCTTTAGCCTATGTTACTTGTGAGGAACAAGTTAGGAAATGGGTGTTTCAGATCCCAGAAGCAGAGCCATGTCTCAATTCCAGCTTCTAGCCCACTCTGAAGTCCATAGAGGAATGACCAGGGCAGAAATTCCCTGTCAAAGAGAAGCCTGTATTCTGTTACTCAGACCTAGCTGAACTTTCCAACTGGCTGGTGGATGCTGAGTCCACCAACAATTTTATGTTGTTCAGACCCACATCCAAGTCAGGAACTTGCAGGGCTCAGATTGGAAGGGCAGCAATCAGACTTTGCCTTGGATCAGACCACAATGGAGCACTGAAAGCTCCAGCTTGGACTGTCTCAGGTCTTAGAATAACACTGCAGTCAATACCTGAAAATCTGGGGAACAAGACCAGCCCAGATGCTCCCTCCTAACTTGTGTAGAGCCAGACCCCAAGACCAAGTTCCAAGTCACAAAGCAGGCTAGAAGAATGAGTAAACAACAACAGTAAAAAGAATCCCACTTCTTTCCAAGGGGATTCTTTCCAACCCTTGGGAGTCCTCATTGCCTTTTTGTTCCAGGGAGACACGTTCCTAGGGTACCCTGTTCCTGGTACCGACTGTGAGATTGTGGGTGAGGTGTCAAGAAAACAAGCGCTCACAGATCACAGGTTAGGCAGTTTATTACTTACATAGGTGGTCAATTGTAGACTTGATATTGCTTGTGTTTGTTACGAGATAGGGTTTTATTTGTCAGGGAGGGTGCAGGATGAGGAAGGGAGAGAAAGACAAAATAAAGAGGGCCATTGTGCCATTTTTAAAAAATGCAGAGAGAACAGGACAGAGTTTGGAGGGAGATAAATACAAGGTTTAAAACTGCTGAATTTATTATATTCCTTTACAAAATGCAAGATGTACTTAGAACTGTATTACAGGTTTGTGATTTCATGTATAGTTTTTTTGATCTGCTCTTTTCTTATATTTGGAAATGTTCATATTTGTTGTTGGTTGTTAAATTCAGAATAGCAATTTTTTAAAAAGAATTTTTCAAAGAGTTCTCTGAAGGCACTGAGAGGTTAAGGTCCTTAATCTCTTTATCACCCTCCCAGTGAAATCTTGGACTTTGCTCCTGGAACTCAGAGATCTGCTAAGTGTGTGTGTGTGTGTGTGTGTGTGTGTGTGTGTGTGTGTGTGTGTGTGTTTTCACCTGCTAGGAACCAGGCTTCTGCATCACTTCCTAGCCACCATTTCCATGCCTCCAGACACATACCCCTATGTGGAATCAAATTCCCACCACCACCACCACCACCCCTAACATACACACTTTCAGCTCCCAGTTCCCTTTTATTTGTTTTCTTCCATTTCCTCAAGGACAAGGTCTTTCTTGCCTTTTTTGTATCCCTCATACTCAAAACTGTTCCTGGCACATATGAAGTGCTTAATAACACTTTATTTTTCATTCATATACTTTATGTTAGAGGGAGGACTTGAACTCAAGTCTTCCTGACTGGGAAGCCAGCTCTCTACCCACTTTTCCATAGTGCCTTTATAGAGTTCATTCTCTGTATTAATTTTGGACCCTTCCACCAAGTTGATCCCTTCAGTGCTCTCATTGCACCCAGAATATAGACTTGGCAGTAAGACATGCTTAGTAGCCTCCAGGTGTGAATAGTGGCCCTACTGTCCTTTTAGGAAGGCTACCCTTCACCCTTGAAGGGGAGAAACTTGAGGAGGCTGAGTGTTTCAGTAGATGGCTACTTGATGGGGAATTATGTTATTGCACTCAATAGATTTTTTAAAAATTAAATTTATTATTTATTTAAAGTATTCCTTTAAAATTTTGAGTTCCAAATTTTCTCCCTTCCGCCACCCTCTGAGAAAGCAAAATGTTATCAATTATACAACATGTGAAATCATGTAAAATACATTTCCATTTTAGCCATATTGTAAAAAAAAAAACAAATAAGAAATAAAGCAAGGAAGTTATAATTCAGTTTGTACTCAGAGTTCATCAGTTCTCTCTGTGGAGGTGGAGAGCATTTTTACATCATAAGTCCTTTGGAATTGTCTTGGATCATTGTACAGATTGGAGGAACCAAGTCTTTCACAGTTGAACATCATCATAACATTGCTGTTACTGTGCACAATGATTTCCTAGTTCTCACTTCATTTTGTGTCTGTTCATATACATCTTTCCATATTGTGTTTTTTTTTTGGACTCCCATCATTTCATATAGCACAAGAGCACTCCATCATAACCATATGACACAACATGATCAGTCATTACTCAATTGAAGGGCAGCCCCTCAATTTCCAATTTTTTGCCACCATAAAAAGAGCTGCTATAAACATTTTTGTAGATGTAGGTTCTTTTCCTTTTTCAAAATTCTGTTTGGGATACAGACCTAGTGGGTGGTATTACTGGGTCAGAGAATATGAATAGTTTTATAGCCCTTTGGGCATGGTTCTAAATTGTTCTCTATAATGATAAGACTAGTTCATAACTCCACTAACAGTTTATTAGTGTACCTATTTTTCCTCATGCCTTCCAGTATTTTTCATTTCTGATGGATATGTCTCTCACTAGATCTTAACCTGTATAGGCAGAGAAACTGATCACTAGATGATTAATATTGTTATACTCTGCCTAAAAAATATGCTTAAGGGGGGGCGGAGCCAAGATGGCGGAGTAGAAGGACGCACGTTTACGAGCTCCGAACCCACAACCCATAGAATTAAGGTAAAAAGAGATCCCCATAAATTCTGAATCACTGCAGGGGGTGCATAAATATAGGGGAAGAGATTTCCGTTCCAGTGAGCCCTGGAGAGCCGTCCCCGGGATCCGTCGCGCCCTGGAAAGCGGACCCCACCCCAACGCTGCCCTGGCCGCGGCCCCAGAGAAGCTGACCTGAGCAGGCTTCAGAGACGGAAGCTCCGGCGGAAGCCCCGGCAGCTGGGAAAGTCCCTCTGCCCACAGAAGCTACAGGTCAGTGAGAGAGAAAGCTGGGCTAGGGGAGGGGAGCAGAGCGTCTCCGTGACTCGAGCCCCCTCGGGAGGAAGCGGTAGAGGCAGAGGAGTGGGCAGAGGGTGAGGCAGCAGCAGCATCAGGCAGGATCTTCATTACTGAAAGTCTTTGCAACCTGAGGGAGCTGAGCCTGGGAGACAGCCCTGCCCCCACCCCGCTCTATTACTGAAGGCCTCCGTATTAAGCCCCTGATGAAACTGAGCCTAGGAGGTGGCCCCCCACCCCGCCCGCACCCGCTCCGTTCCTGAAAGTCTCTGCATAAAGCCCCCGAGGGAACTCAGCCTGGGAGGCGGCTCTGCCCCCACCCCAGCGCCAATTTGAATCTCAGAGGCCAAGCACTAGCTGGGCGGATCCAGGCGGGAGTGGGGGTGGGGGGGTGGAAAGGAATTTCAGAAGTCAAGTAACTGGCTGGGAAAATGCCTAGAAAAGGGAAGAAAAATAAGACTATAGAGAGTTTTTTCCAACAAATGCAAATGATCCCGACCTTCGGATCTGATGGCGAGGACGAGGACGTATTCTTGCCATCAGGGAAAGACTTGGAGGGCAGGGCCTCAGTACCGCAGACACCCCAGGGGGGTGGTGGGTGGGCTCAGGCCCTGGAAGAGCTCAAAAAGGATTTTGAAAAGCAAGTTAGACAGGTGGAGGAAAAACTGGGAAGAGAAATGAGAGAGATCCAAGAAAAGTATGAAAAACGGGTCAATACCTTGGTAAAGGAGACCCAAAAAAATGCTGAGGAAATTAACACGTTGAAAAATAGCCTCACTCAATTGGCAAAAGAGGTTCAAAAAGCCAATGAGGAGAAGAATGCTTTCAAAAGCAGAATGAGCCAAATGGAAAAAGAGGTTCAAAAGCTCACTGAAGAAAATAGTTCTCTCAAAATAAGAATAGAACAGATGGAGTCTAATGACTTTATGAGAAACCAAGAAATCACCAAACAAAACCAAAAGAATGAAAAAATGGAAGAGAATGTGAAATATCTCATGGGAAAAACAACTGACCTGGAAAATAGATCCAGGAGAGACAATTTAAAAATTATGGGACTACCTGAAAGTCATGATCAGAAAAAGAGCCTAGACATCATCTTCCATGAAATTATCAAGGAAAACTGCCCTGACATTCTAGAACCAGAGGGCAAAATAAGTATTGAAAGAATCCATCGATCACCACCTGAAAGAGATCCAAAAAGAGAAACTCCTAGGAACATTGTGGCCAAATTCCAGAACTCCCAGCTCAAGGAAAAAATCTTGCAAGCAGCTAGAAAGAAACAATTCCAGTACTGTGGAAATACAATCAGGATAACCCAAGATCTAGCAGCTTCTACATTAAGGGATCGAAGGGTGTGGAATAGGATATTCCAGAAGTCAAAGGAACTAGGACTCAAACCAAGAATCACCTACCCAGCTAAACTGAGTATAATACTTCAAGGGAAAATATGGTCTTTCAATGAAACAGAGGACTTTCAATCATTCTTAATGAAAAGACCAGAGCTGAAAAGAAAATTTGACTTTCAAACACAAGAATGAGAAGAAGCATGAAAAAGTAAACAGCAAAGAGAAGTCTTAAGGGACTTACCAGAAGTGAACTGTTCACATTCATATAGGGAAAGACAATATTTCTAACTCTTAAAACTTTTCAGTATCTGGGTAGTTGGTGGGACCACACATACACATACACACATGCACACACATACAGAGATAGAGAGCACAGATTGAACTGAATAGGATGGGACCATACCTTAAAAGAAACTAAGGTAAACGGTGAGAGAGAAATGTAGGGGGAGGAAAGAGAGGGAAAGGGAAGGGGGTAACTATATGTCATTTAAGAGGCAGGTAGGAGTTTTTCTTAGTGGAGAGAAAGAGGAGAGCTGAGAAAAAAAAAAAAAACAAGAAGTTTACCCTCATCACATTTGACTAAACGAGGAGTGAAATGCACACTCATTTTGGTATGAAAACCTATCTTACAGTATAAGAAAGTGGGGGAGAAAGAGATATTGCAAGGGGGGGGATGATGGAAGGGAGGGCAAAGGGAGGAGGGAGCAATTGGAAGTCAACACTTGTGGAGGGACAGGATCAAAAGACAGAAGAGAAACAATGAAGGGCAGGTTAGGAGGGATGGTAATTCAGTTAGTCTTACACAACACGACTATCAGGGAGGTCATTTGCAAAACTACACAGATATGGCCTATATTGAATTGCCTGCCGTCCCAAAGGGAATGGGTGGGGAGGGAGGGATGGGGAGAATTTGGAACTCAAAGTTTTAGGAACAATTGTTTAGTATTGATGTTGCAACTAGGAAAGAAGACATACAGTTAATGAGGAATAGAAAGTCATCTGGCCCTACAAGAGAAAAGAGAAGATGGAGACAAGAGAAGGGAGGGATGACAGAAGAGAGGGCAGATTGGAGATAGGGAAAATTAGAGTGCTTGG
This sequence comes from Bettongia penicillata ogilbyi, assembly GCA_023548195.1. Lineage (NCBI taxonomy): Eukaryota > Metazoa > Chordata > Mammalia > Diprotodontia > Potoroidae > Bettongia > Bettongia penicillata. The sequence continues at coordinate 3,174,333 of JAJHZJ010000229.1, forward strand.
GGTATTGGGGTGGGGGGAGGGGAGAAAAGGGGAGAAAATTTGGAACCCAAAAATTTGTGAAAATGAATGTAAAAAGTTAAATAAATAAATTTAAAAAAAATATGCTTAAGGTAGGAAGCACTTCAGCTACATGACATAAGGGCCTCTGTATGGGCTTTGTGTCACAAGGGTTACATCATTAAAAGAGAAATTTGAAAGGGATGTCAGTTTTAGAGGGGCTCATTAAATATGCTGAGTTTCAGATAACTGAAGATTGGAATCAGAAGACTTGTGCCCATATCCTTTTTCTGCCACTTGAGGTGTGTGACACTGTGGACACACACTCATTTTAACTCTGTGGGTCTCAGTTCCTCACCTGTTAAATGAGAGGGTTTATCTAGTCTCTCTTCTTTTGGGGGTCACCATTAAAATTTAAAAAAAAGAATTCTGTGTGTGTATAAAGGGTGTTCAAAGATGAGATTTTTTTTTGATATTTCCAGCAATGGTGGTCACAGAAGACTATTTCTAACAGTATGTTATTAAAGTTCTGCCATGAATCCAGCTGATCCCTAGGTCTCATTTCAAAGCTATGTTGTGCTCACCTCTGGAGAGGCCTATCCTTTCTAGAGAAGATGAGTGGTATTCCAGATTGGGAACCGGAAGCTCTGCTTGGGAGATGAGGAATACTGTGTTAATAGAGCTTTAACAAAGAGGTAGAGATGTGGTGTGTAGTGGGTAGATTAATAGAGTGAGCTGACCTCTCAGGGGTAAACCTAGAGACCCATCAGTGTGGGTGGGGATAAGGAGGGTAGCTTATGGGTAGAAGCTACAAATATATCAACTCATGGAACTTAAAGAATTTTTTTCCATTCCAATGCTACTTTTAATTCCCTTAGCTACAAAATGAGGGTGATAATTCAATGTGACCCTATAGAAATCCTTCTCTCCCTCCCTTCCTTCCTTTCCTAAAACCTTAAACCCAGTGGACTTTGAAGGCCATAGGCTGAACAACTATAGGTCCCTGCTAAATGGCTGGCTTAGAGTGATTATCAGTAGTAACAGTTTGTCTTTCCTTCCCAGCGTGATTTATTTTACCTCCTTCTAAGTACCTGAAAAGGCCAAAGTCTCCCATTGTATCCTGGGCCATCTCCAGTCATCCTGATGAATATCTGGTCACTGGATCCAGATGGCTCAGAAGGAGAAAGCGAGGCTGTTGACCTTGGACAGGCCTCCTTCACTCAAAAAAAAGTCAAGTGCAAGTCATGCCATCATTTGTCTGCTGTCATGGTCTTCTTGGAAAACGAAGGATGAACACAACAACAACAATTTGCCACCCAATCCAGATTCTAGATGTCCTCTACTGACCTCCAGGACATTCTCCTTTCCTCAGTGAGTTTTAGTGTCTGGCTCACTTTCTTTCCTTCCCAATTCCAGCCCTCATATTAGGAGACTTCAACATATATACTGAAACTCCTTCAGACACCCAAATCTTTCAGTTCTTCAACTTACTCATTTCCCATGATCTATACAGGAAACGGTCATACCCTTGATCTTGCCATCACCCAGAAGTGTTTCACTACTAAGTTCAGGAACTTTGAGATTCCCTTATCTGATCACAATCTATTGTCATTCTACTTCTTCCTCTGCCTCACAATTCCAAACCCTGTTCTTCATCCTGAGACCTTCAATCCTTTTACCCTTTCAGCTTTTTTTCTACCGGCTATCACTCCTCTACTTGCTATACTCTCCTCCCTCAATTAGACCCCTAGGTCAACCAGTTCAACACTACACAGTCCTTTTCTCTTGAATCCTTCACCTCCTTTTCCTATTAAGATCTTGCCTCAGCCTTGGATTACTCCCACTATCTGTTGCCTTTGTTCCTACTCACACGGTGTGGGAAACAATATCACAAAACCACACTGGTCTACTTTTATGTTACACAATCTCACCTGTGGATTCACTGCAATCCTTTTAGACTTCCTTAATTAATTCACTACCCCACTCATCACGGTACCTTTTTCTAAATCATCGTATCCCTTTTCAAACTTCCCATGCTTTCTTCTTCACTTTTTCAGCTGAGAATCTTGCCTCATTTCACTGAAAAACACATTTACCAAGAGTTCCCTCTTATCCCTTCTTCCTCATTTCACTTCACTCAACTGCCTTTTTCCAGCATCTCCTTCACCCCTGGCTCATGTGAATAAGTGGCTATTCTTGCCAAAGCTAACCACTCTTCATGCATCCCATTCTATCCAGTCTTCTTCAGTAGATTGTCCTTCTATCTTAAATCACTCCATCTGCTGGTTGTTTTCTATCGCCTATAAATACACCCATGTCTTTCTCATCTTCTAAAAACTCTCACTTGATATGTCCATGCCTGCAAGCTACTGTACTATATCTATCATCATTGTTATGGTTAAATTCCTTGAAAACCAACTATAATTGGTGCTTCCACTTCCCTTCTCTTTCTCTCCTTAATTCTCTACACTCTGGCTTCCAATCTCATCTTTCAACCTAAACTGCTAATTCCAAAGTTACGGGTGATCTCTTAATCATCAGTGGCCTTTTTTCTCAGTCCTCCTTGACCTCTTTGCAGCCTTTGACATTGTAGATCACCATCTTCTTGATATTCTCTTCTACATTTTCTTGACAGTACTTTCTCCATTCTTCTTCTACCTTTTTGACCACGTTTTCTCCTTTGTGGGATCTTCAACTAGGTCATGACTACTAACCATCAGGGTTAAATGAAACACTAGCCGTAAAGTGCTCACCACAGTGCATGGCACATAGAAGGTAATTACTTAATAAATGCTTGTTCCTGCCTGTCCCTCCGTAGTCTATCTTGTTTCCTCTGTCTTATTTTGCTTGGTGATCAGTTCCCCAACCAATTATCCATGCTGATTATTCTAATCCTATCCAATCCACATTTATCAGCACCTACTATGTGCTAGGTTCCTTGCTAAGCACTAGATATACAATTAATAGAAAGATGATCCCAACCTTTAAGGTGCTCACAATCTAATGGTGTCTTGTTCCAGGGAGTTGAGAGGGAAGGGAGCCCCCAAAGTCCAATTTCTGCCCTCCATAAAGGCAAAAGACATATCACTGTTCTGAACCTACTAGTTACATGACCTTAGGCAAGTTACATGACCTCTACACTTCAATTTCTCATTCAAACGTGGGGATAATAAAACATACCATCAATCTCATCAGGTTCTTAAAAGAAAAGCACTTTGTGAACATGGAAGTGCTATATAAATGTGAGCTATTGTTAGCTTTAATGACTGTGTCATAATAGCTGGTATCAGAGCACCATAAATTGCAGAAGCAGAGGGAAGGTAGTAGTGGTATTAAAGGGGAACAGGAAAGGCTTCTAGAAGGCAGAGACTTCTGCTGGGACTTAAAGGAAGCTAGGAAGGCTTGGAGATTAGGATGAGGAGGGAGAAAATTCCAGGGGTAGGAAACAGTCAAAGAATATGCCTAGAGATAATAAATAGAGTGTCTTGTGGGAGGGAAAGCAAGGTAGCCAGTGTCACTGGATTTTGTAGAACGTGGAGGAGACTAGGATATGAGAAGACTGATAGGAAAAGGGGTAATATACAAGAGAGAAGAGGTGATATACAAGTGGAGAAGACAGAACTTAATTGACAGATTGGTTTGGAGGGTGAAGGTGGGGAGTCAAGGAAGACATGTAGGTTGCAAGCCTAGGTGACTGATAAGAGGATGGTGATTCCCTCAAAGTAATATTAAAATTAGGAAGAGGAAGGGGCTTTGGGGAAACCAGAGCTCTAATGTGAGGGAGACTAGCTTGCTTGTTTTCATACACTTCCAGCACATTGAACTCCCATCCTGTTACCCTGAAGATGGCTGATTTTACCTTAGGTTGTGACTCATGTCTAGGGTCTTCTCAAAAGGGTGGAATAAAAGGCTGTATTATATACATTGTGAAGCAGGTATGGAAATACTCTTTCACTTACTGGGAAAAACACAATAAAGATGGTCCAAACCCAAGTTCAGGCTTAACTCTAGGCATGTACTCATGGCCAGTCCTTTCTCATCCCTCACTGGAAGTCTTATATGATGCCACTTTCAGAATCAAAGAAAGAGAGACTAGCCTGGAATCTGTCTCTTCTTTTTATAGGCACAGCACCCTGTTCCCCTGCCTCAATTGTAGAACCCAAACCAGATTGTTAGGTAATGGGAAAAGCCACTACCTCCCTTGTCTTATCCCTTTGCCCTTTCTCCTGGCCTTGTGTCATAGAAGTTACCCTAGAAGGTCAGAAAGTAGGAGGAGCCACCATTATTGCAGTATCCTCTATCCTCTTCTCCCCTAGCCTCCTTTCCTTACTTCCCTGGCTAGGCTGTTCCAAAACCTACCAGCAATGATCAGCATGAAAAATACCCTAAGCCTTCATCTTCCTTGTTGCCTAGGCTGCTTGACTGGTATCATGCATTTTGAATGAGATGGAAATCAGCACCTCCATTCCTTGTGATGAGATGGAGGACTACCAGATCTTATACTATCTAATATCTGCCACCTCCTAAAATCCTCTAGGACTTATCATGTGCTTCTAGGCCCTATTGCCATCTTAACCACTTAAGTAACTTACAGACCTCCAAACTTAACATCTACACTGTAGGTGAATGCTCAGGACTTCCAGGTCTTTTTACATACGTCAGGAAGCTGAACTTTCTTGTCTCTTCCAATCAGAATGTAAGCAGGAAACTGTCTAGCTTTTTCTGTTTGTACCTCCATGCTTATTACAATGCTTGACATGTAATAAATAATTAACAAATACTTTTTTATTCATTTTTTAAAAATTCTTAATTTGTTTTCAGTTTTCTACAATTACTTATTCATTTATTTAATTCATCCATTCATAAGGGGGAAGAGAACCAAGGGACCATTCAAGTTTTGCTGTTATATTAAAACAATAATTTCATCACTAGGTTACCACATGACCAGAAGCAGGCCACATAAATTCCATACAGTCAAGAGGAACTGGCAATGGCCATTCTAATGTATTGAGCAGTTCTGCATAGTATTCTTCTAGGGTCCTAGGGATTCCTTTGAGGGGTTGGGGTCTTATTCTCTAATGCCACTGGTTTGAGTCCCCCCCCAATGTGCCTCCCCACAAGATTATCAGCTGAAAAACATTTAGTCAGGTCAGCCTGGAGTAGCTTTAATACAGGGGCATTTACTAAGGAAAAACAATTAGTATAAAACATTTTCTCAAAGTTCTGTGGTATACTTTGCCACAAGTACAGACAGAGATGAGGGAAAAGTGGACTCAAACTTAGCACAGGCAAAGAGACAACTTAGAGCTCCCATTTATGGGGTGCTCAAAAAGTTTCTTTAGATAAAGTCTATTCTCTTAACTGAGCTCCTTAGTAGAGTTGTGAGATTTTAGATTAGACATCTTGTCTGATGTCATTTCATTTTATCAACTGCTTTTCAAAGACTTTTGCACTTCGTCTAAGTCAGGGATTCTTAACCTGGGATCCTTGAACTTATTTCTTAAATATCTTACTAACTTTATTTCAATATAATGTTTCCTTTGTATTATCTGTATTTTATTTTATTCATTTAAAAACATTGTTCTGAGAAGAGGGTTCACCAGACTGCCAAAGAGAGGGTCCATGACACAAAGAAATTTAAGAACTTGTCTAAGTCTTTTTACGGACTGATTGAACCACGTTCCCACCTAGTGAAGATATCAAGTTAAAAACTGAGTGGGGGGTTCCAAATTCACTCTTACATAAGTATTCTCTATGAGATGGCCTCTAGAGGCCAATTCAACTTGCTATATTCTTAATACATTCATGGCCTATTTAAAGTTTCTAGGCCTTTACCAATATGGCCCTAGAATTTCCCTGCCATGTCTTCCTTGTTGGGAAACTTATATTGCCTTTTATGGACTTATCTTATCACATTTGTTTCTCACCACAGCTTTGCAATGGGTTGCTACAGGCATTTCTATTTTAGATCAGACATAGTTTCATTGGCATAGGACATGGCAGGAGCACATTTCAGCCTGCAACACTCAACTAGATTAAAGTGCAATTGGGAAATATTTAACAAAATAACTAAAAGTATAATGGAACATAGTTAATATGTGGTTTTCTAAGTCAAAAGGTAGTCAGCAGGGATCCTTATGTAAGGTTTGGTGGACCCCATTTCTATGAGTTTAACACCACTGGTTTAGGAAATTCTTAATGAAGCAACTCCCTCTATCAATGTAGAAATAGGTAGTTCTTGAAGAACTAGCTAGCTATACTTCTTTCACTCTTCCAGCCAGCTTTTCTCCTTCTTACCTAAGAACATGTTTCTTTCCTCTGTCTACTCTGCTCTCCATTTCTGAGACCATGATCAAATCTAAGAACACCGACCAAATCAGCCCTGCCACGCTGGTCCTGCATGAACTCTCCTTGTCTCACTCCCTATCCTTGTAACTTTCTGCAACAAACTAATGCCTAGCCAACACATTCCTTTGTACTGTATATGGGGTCATTCGTTAGAATGTAAGCTTAGCACAGTGCAGCCCCTGATAAATGCCTATTGACTTGACTTGCTTGTAGGCTCTTTTATGAGCAGTCTTTGCTTTTGTACGGCCAGCACTTAGCTCAGGACTTGTCATATAGTAAATGTTTAATAGTCAAGTCAAGGAGCATTTATTAAGCTCCTACTAGGTGCTAGGCACTGGGCTAAGTCCTGAGGATATGCTTTTTCATTTACTCGCTACTGACTATTCCATGCCACAAAAAAAAAAAAAGAAAAAAATCTGTTTTATATAATGGGAAACTAAATGTTTACAAAGGTTAACTGACTTGGCTACCGTTGCACAGCTAATAAGAGACTAGACTTAACCTAGGTCACCGATGAATTCAAGTCCAAGATTCTTACCACTACAATTCAGTGCCTTCTTTAGTTCTAGGTGGATGACTGTGGGGAAAATCGCCTTCAGGCTGTTTGTTCCCCAAGAACAATGGAACCGGGCAATCGTGGGGGGAGGGGCTGGTCAGATTTAGCGTGACAGTGGAAAGGCAGGCGAAGTCCCAGGCTTCCCGGAACGAGCAGGAAGGAAGCCGCCATGGAGAACCAGACAGGCTGGGAACGTGCTCCAGCGCTTTGGGGATGCTCCCGGGAGCCAGTCTGGCCGTTCCCTCCGGCCTTCCCGGGCCGGAGGAGCGCGGCTAAGCCGAGAGGAGGGCTCCCCCTGCTCCTCCAAAGCTGATACGTAGCTCACATTTCAGTCTGAGCGTTTACACCCCGAAATAGGCAGGTGCTAATACATGCGTCGATGGCAGTTTTTTCGCAGAGTTGGCCACTACACATTTGCCAGGACTTCTCCGAACCGCCGACAGGCAGCCCTCCAGTCCGCACGGAGAGAGGCCGCAGAGCCCCGCGGAAGGCGCCAGCGCCATTGCTGGCTGGTCCTCAGCTTGGTTGGTTGGTGCGAGGCTAGGGCCGCCAGCGACGGCCTTCTTCCTCCCTCTCGGGTACAGGGCAGGAGGAAAAGATCTTCCGGAAACTCGGAGCCCTCCCCTTTGAAGATCTCGCTGCGGAGCCGGCAGCGTCTCCGTATCCACGGCAACGCACCGGGCCTAGACGTCACTTCCGCGGAGCTGTCCTGACTCCTGACCGTTGGGAGGAAAGGGGAACGCTGAGCAAGAACAGCCACGACGGTGGACGTGAGCGTCTTCTCTCTGCGCATGCCCCCGCAGAGCGGCCTGCTTCTATTTATGTGGGGGGTCCAACATGGCGGCCGCGGCGATCCGAGCGATGGCGGTAGAGCTGTTCAGAACATAGTGGGGGGGGAAAGGGGAAGAGTTCCTTTCGGGGGGCGGCGGCGGCGGCGGCGGCTGTGGCCGGTGCAGGGAAAGGAGGCCACGAAGGTAGGAAAGAAGGGCAGGCAGCGAGCCGGCGAGGCGCGCGGCGGGTCGGCCGACTGGGGAGGGCCGGAGCCGTGAGGGGCGACGGTGAGGATGGCGGAGCCGCGCAGGGTGCCGTTCATTAGCCTGTCACCCGTGAGGCGGCGCGAGCTCGACTTCCCGGGGCCGGAGCGGGAGCCTGATTACCCGCGGGAGCCCCCGCGCCTCGAGCCGCAGCCGTACCGCGAGTCGTCCGGGCCGGAGCCGCCGGTGCCTCGAGACGCCCACCCCCGGCCGGAACCTGTGCGAGCGCAGCAGGAGAAGCCGGCCGCTCCGCCGCGCGAGGGCGGCCGGGCCGAGCAGCCGCCCCAGCCCCGCGAGCCCCCTCGGCCCGAGCCGCCGCCGCTGCCGCCCCCCCAGCTGCACCTCCCGCCGCCGCCGCCGCCGCCGGCCAGGGAAGCGGCCGTCCGCGCCGAGCCGCCGCGGCCCCCGGGGGAGACGGTGCGCCTGGAGCTGGTGCTGAAGGATCCCACCGACGAGAGCTGCGTGGAGTTCAGCTACCCCGAGCTGCTGCTGTGCGGAGAACAACGGGTATCGGACAGCCGCCCTGCTCCCTCCCCGCACCCCCATCCCTCCTCTCTCCTAACTCTCAGCTCGGGGTGGGGGCGGCCGCGATGCCCGTCGTGTGGGGCCCCTCGCCACCCCGGAGCGGGGCGGACCACACACCTCGAGGCCAGCCTGCCCGCTGCGCCGCCTTTCCCGGCGGGACGTCGGCACCTAGCCCGCACCCGGGCACTTCGGCCTCTTTCCTTCCGCCTCCCCGCGCTTGCGGCCGGACAAAGTGGTGCCCTAGCTTTTAACTGGCCAGCTTTTTCCGGTGGGAAGGAGAGAAAGCCCCTGAGCCTGAAATGAGGGAGATGGAGTAACCTTTCTCTTCTTCCCCACTTCGGTTTGTGCCGGTGCTGGAGCCGGAGCTGCTCGCTCGGGAGTGTACGCTTGTTCTTTATTTAAGTGAGGAGTCGTGCCGATCGTTTATTCCCAAAGACTAGGAATTCCTCTCCAAGGAAATAGGGAGAGGAGGTTATCTAGTGTTACCGTCTTTGGTTCCTGTGGGTAAACCTTTTAGGCCCAAGTTTCTAGGGGACCTGCTTAGTTGGTAATTGAGGCGTGGGAAGATACCTATCTTCTCTGCTGTTTTATGTGGTATTTATCATCATCATCATCGTTATTTTTGAATATATATAATTATTAATTTAAAGATATGGGGGCAGAGGGAACTGTAATTGACCCATCTTTTTTTGGCAGGTGATCTTAGTTTGAGTTCCTGTCTTCCTAATTTCATTTTGAAATCTAAGAATCTTGTTTTTAATGCGTTTGGTGAGTGGGTTTTGTGAGCATCCTATGTTTGTGGCTTCTCAGTGGAAAAAAATTCAGTGTCGTTTTGCCCAAGCCACTATGCTAGGTGTTGGAGATACAAAGATTATACAAGAAATGCAAGTATTTATGTGTGAAACAGCCCCTGCCCTCAAGGAACTTATATTCTTCCCAGGTTTGATATGACATGTGCATAAGTAAGTAAATATCAAGTAATAGCAGGGCTAATAACTGAAGTGTAGGGGATCAGGAAAGGCCTCATCCAGGCTGTGGAGCACTTGAATTGTGCTTTATAGGAGAATGAGTGTATAAGGTCCTCCTTGTCATGTGTGGACTACAGCTTAAGAGGCCAGTTTGACTGAAACCAAGATTATGTAAAGTGGAGTAATGTCAAATAAGACTGGAAAAGTGGATAAGGATTTAAATGGCAGGTTGAAAATTTTGTATTTTAAAACATAGATGCAAACTTTTGGATTGAGAGAGGATATACATGGAGTATATGAGAAGAATACAGACATGAGTCAGATTTGTATTTCAGAAGTATCAGTTTGGGTATTGTGTGGAGGATACATTGGAGATAAAAGAGATGGGAAGCAAGGGAGCCAATTAAGAGACTTTGCTAGTGTTCCTGGTGGTGGTAATCAGACAAAGGAAGGAATGAATACAAGATCGAAGAGGGGGCAAGTTTGACAGGATTTGGGAACTGATGGGATATGAGGTAGAAGGAAGAGTCAGGGATGACTTCAGGGTTAGGAACCTGGGTAACTAGAAGTATGGGGGTGTCATCAAAAGAAATGGATAGGTTTGAGAGAAAATAGGAGTTTTCTTTTGGTCATATTAGAGTTTAAGATGCCTATTGGACATCTGCCAGTCTTTGATAAAATCAGAGATAAAGTGCTATTAGTAATAGTGAAAAAAGAATTATTGACCCCAAATTATTTAGAATTTATGTAGTTTACTGGTTGCCCAGAACCCGGGGTCTAATAACTTATTTCATTACTGGACTTCCTGGATATTGTTTGAGTCTACACTTCCCTTAATAAGTAAAGTGAATTTTCATAACTAGGTTATTATTGCCAAATAATGCTACTGGGCTGTATTTTTTTTTATAGTCTGATTCTTTGAACATTGTTCATTATTGTACTTCATTCTTTTACCTAAATGTGTTCAACCTTTCTGAATGGTTTAGAGGCAGAAAAGTTTGAACTTGTAGCATTGAAGAAGAAAGTTAGCTGAGAGGGACCTTTAGAGTTCTTATTTCATAGATGAGGAAACTTATGTCCAGCAAAATTGAATTATTTTCCCAGTTACAGAGGGTGGCAGAGCTAGAATTAGAACCTATGTCTCATGGATCCCATTATGGTCTCTTCTCCATTTCATGGTGCTTTGTATCATTTCCATGTTTAGATTTACTTAAACTGTCTGACAGATTGTGTTATCTTTTTTTCCCCACATAACTTTGAAGCTCTGAGATTGGGAAAAAAATTAAATACAATTTAGTTTTTTGAAATTTAAGTAATTTACAGTTCTCAATTTCTAAGTTCCCGTCACACACGCCCCTCCCCCATTTTAAAAGAAGCTTTTGTAGTTGTGTTACTCAACATATGTAGTAACTTCATAGGACTTCTTTTTACAAAATTATAATATGTATTACATTCAGTTATTTATCTGGTTTAAATTCAAGGATTTTTCCTAGCTAAACTGAAGTGCAACATATTTACAATAGAAAGCAAGTAAATGAGGTTATATTATGAACCATAGTTACCACAATACTTATGATGTCAAGTAAATATTATAGTTATCTGATGAATATTGTAAAGTAAATGAAAAGTACAGGGGAAAAACATCTTGTATGATATGCTGGCTAGCTCTGCTGTCGTGAAAAGTCATATCATTATCATATAATCAAGGTTAGATAATCCATTTTTTTTGCTTTTTTTGTATTTTTTTCTGTACCATCAATGTAATTGTTTATTGTGTCTGCATGGGAAAAAAATAGACATTTTTGTTTCTCCTAGTAGATACAGAGTAGAAATATAATATGTTTTGGTGAGATGACATGTCATTTGTCAAAAATTACTTGAAGAAGGCCCTTGGGATACACCCATAGTTATGTGGTAGGTTGTAGATGATAATCCAGGAATAGAGACTGAGGAGAGGCCTGAAAAGTAGGAAAAACAAAGGAGAGTGGTAACAGGGATAAACCTCTGCTGCTGCTGGTTGGTCATTTGTTTGGCCAGTGATCAGTCTCTACTGAGTGATTACGATTCTGGCTGTACCAGACCTGTCTTGAGTGGTCTCCTTGTATAACTTACGTACTCTTACTCATGGCTTCATAGACTCCTTGTATTTGAGAGAAATAATAAAAGAGACATCATACTGTCTGAATTACCTAGACGCTATTTCTGTTTTTCATATGAAATCCTGGTATCCTCTATCATAAACTCTGTATTAAAAGTACATTAAATCCTAAGTCATATTTTTTAAAGTATGTATTTTCTCGATTTGGTATAACTAATTCAACCAACATTAAGCACTTATGCGCAGAGCTTTTTCCTTGATTTTAGGGATACAAAAACAAAAACAGCTCAGATGTTAAGGTATTCTTTATTGGGGGAATATAACCTATCCACAGAAGTAAATAAATGTAAAGTGGAGAGGGAGTACCAACAATTTGAAGAATCTGAGCCTTGATTTTGAGAATTGAGTGAATATGTTCCAGTTGTATTCTAGAGGAAGATGGTTTGTGTAGATACCCAATGGGAGATGATGGAGTATTGAATTTGAAGAGCATCTAATGTGGTTTGACTAGAACACAGTTTACAAATAGTAATAATATAAATACCTCTAGAAAGGTTTGAGTTTGAGATGCTGATGGAACACCCAGTATGAAGATTCCTAATGGTTAGTTGTTGAGAATGATTGTGAATTCTGGAGGGAGATGGAGTAGATGCCTTATCAGTTCAGTTTCTTCTGAAAAATTATGTGTTTATCTTTGTATTTTTGCACTAAAATTTGGTGGTATAAAAGGGACCAGCTAGGAGGACGCAGTGCATAAAGTACCAGGCCTAATGTCAGGAAGATGAGTCCAAATGTGGCCTCAGACACTTACCAGTTGTGTGACCTTGGGCAAGTTACTTAACACTCTCTTAGTCTTCTTATCTGTAAAATGAGCTGGAGAAGGAAATGGTAAACCACTCCAGTAACTTTGCCAAGAAAATCCCAAATGGGGTTGCAAAGAGTTGGACGTGACTGAAAAATGACTGAACAACAGCAGAGTACATAAGAAATACTGTATTGGGTCAGACAAATAACTTCTCTAACCCAGGTCTTTTCCAGTGGTGTAAATGCCCTTATAACTTCCAACTTAGAAAGTTAAGATTGTGCCTGGGACATGCAAAACTTTTCCCTAACATGTCATGGCTTTGCCACATATTATTTTTAAAAACTAAATAAATCTTTCATCAGGAAAAAAAGAGACCATATTACGTTTAAATAACAAAATGTGAGAAGAAATGACAGTGAAGTACAGGCAAAAAACATGAATAAAATATTTTCAAATAAGTTGCTCCAGTATGATCAATTGAAAATTAAATGGAAAGGTAATGGAAAGATATTGAAATTGAAAATTAAATGGAAAGGTAATGGAAAGATATTTAAATGGGATTTGTGTGTAGTTATATCCCCTTTCATCTATCTTAGTTTCTCCTTTCCTTGAACAGTTAAGCAAAATCAAACATCAACTGAAAAACAAACAGTTCTTTTAGTGTATTCAGTAGTCTGTACCTGCAGTTCCGTTTCTCCCTACTGAGAGGAGTAGTGATATATCAGCCTCTTTTCGGTCACATACTTTTTTGTACTGTTTTCTTGAAGCAGTTTCTATTTTTTAGCTGTCGTTTGGCTAATGACTGTCATACACAGTCTGAAGAATGAAGTGACACTTGTTTTTAATTGATTCTAAAACATTTTCATTCAAGATGGAGAGAGATCTGGTTCTTTTGTTCTGCAGTTTGGGGAGCTCACCTGTACAATTTGTACATTTTTATTCTTATGGCATTGTCTTGATCATATCACTTTTTGCAGCCATTATGCTTCTAATCTGAAGAATCTTAATTTTTTTAGTTTGTTCTCATATGAAACGTTTCTTACCTTCTGAGTACCTTTTCATCTTTGTTGAGCTATCAACTAAGATTGCACATAGTAGTGCATGTGCAGATACATCTTGGTGTTTTGTTTTTATTGAAGTAGTTTCTTTTGTGTATGAGCTTTTATTCAAAAGAATAAAATAATTTATTAACTTAAAAATTTTCTTCTAGAAAATTATCTATAGTTAAATGAAAAATAGTGTCTTCTCACATGAATATCTCCTTCCTTGTATATTATCATCTCAGGAGAAAAATAAACTTTATAATATCACTGTTGGAAGAGCAAACTCAAACAATAGTGACTTTAAGAGAAATAGAAGGTGCTTGTGAGAGAATGGCACTTGCTTTAAAAAAAGAAACAATTAAAGCTGTTGAAATTTATTTTAGCTGAACTACTGTTAGTTCCTTTCATTGATACTAGAAGAATGGAACAGTTTCACATAATCCAGAATCACAAATAATCAAAACCCCATTTTCTTTTGTTTTTTTAGTATGTTATATGAATTTTGTTCTTGTTGTTTGTTTAAAAAAAAAAGATTGCCCTTTTTGTTTTTACTTAGTCTCATTAAAATTGGTGGGTACTCTTAGTACCGTTGACTGAGAAGCTTTGAAGTAAAGTATAAAAGATCTGCTGGTTGATAGAGGATCAGACAGCCTGGGATTGAATATTAAGCGCAGATAACCCATGAGGTAGATAATTTATATGGAGTTAATTGAGAAGCTGATTGATTTAATGATCAATAGATGTTCTTTTAGAAGCATTTTCTTACATAAAATTCTCATCTTTAGTTAGTAAAGTAATAAACAGAAATCATGACTAATTTTTAGTTCTACTTTTTATCATTTCTGTGTTGAAAAAATTTAAATCAGATCATTGAAAGGATTATTTTGAAAATTCCATTAATATGAATTTTCTAAGTACCTAGCCACAGAATAACAGAATATAATATCCAAAACCTAGTAACACTGAAAAAAATACTGCTCAGAATATTGTTTATTACGAGCAAACATGACTTAAAAGGCTTGGGATTTGTCAGTCTTCAAGGAATAGCTTTCAGTATCACTAATGTAGAATAGTGTATAAACTCATTGTTTAAATTAAACTAATGTTTGTCTTTCTTCTTTTCTCATCTGTGCTGCATCAGAAGAAATCCAATCACTCAGAAGATCTGTTTAATGATGAGCATCGAGAGAGGCATGAGGTGGAAATGTTGGCCAAGAGGTTGGAAGCAAAATATGTGAGTATCATCATTCCCTGGATAAAACTGAATATTTTCCTTATTTGCTTGTTTACTTGGTGAGCCTTTTGATAAATTTGGTATTACAAGCTTATAAATATCAGTCTGTTCAGCCTTGGTGCCCACAAATTGCTTTTGAGTAATGGAGTAGTCAAATGGAAGATCCCCTAGAAGTGCCGCATGAATATTTGGAGACCCATTTTACTTTCTTGGACTTTGTGGTTACCAAAAGACCATGTCAGCTTTGAAAAACCTCTCCAGGGACAGGAGATATTAGCCCTTTTCCTACTCATGCCACACACAGAACTATAGAATTTAGAAGTAGAAGGAAGTTTGGAGAGCCTCTAGTCCAACCTCATTTTATATGTAGCTCTTAACTCTCTTGAAAGGATAGTTATTATTACTCTGGCTAATCGTTTTCTCTTTCTGGTAATAGCAAGGTGGGGATACTAAAAAATATGTGGTTAGAAATGGGATGTTTCCATTTTTGTTCTTTTTACCTTTTGTTTGGAGAAGGGGACTGGTAGAGCTTGTTGCTTATAATTATTTCATGATGTTTAAGTATATTTAAAATCGTGTGTCTTCCAAGATCTCTGTTCTTTCCACAACCCCTTACTGAAGCTTACTATTTGCTTGAGAGAGCCATTCTGTTATTCTTTTACATCTACTGTATCTTGCCTGCCTTAATATTTGTGTTTTTAGACTCATCTGTTATCATTCTCCCGTGGTGCACTGTGATAAATTTTGTGCTCTGCAATGCAAAGGGGTGCCTTTGCGAGTTGAGAAGGGAATTTGAGAGAGTTGAGAAGGGAATTTGAGAGAGTTAAACATATAGAATCTAAAAAGAGATTTCACATCATCTGTGGTGATGGTCTCATAAAAATGGAAGGAAAGTAGGTAAGATTACATTCAGTCTGGAAGGTGGTGCTGGTATAGATCTTTTACTTAAATCCTTTTTGGTGATGCTGGTATTGAGCTTTATAGATTGTTCAAAACGCTCAGATGGCAGTTTTGGGGGTTTGTTAGGGAGGGAGATGGCATCCTTAGCAAATACCCAGCTATTACTTAAACTGGAGAATATGTTAGCCATAGTAGAGTAGCAGCTTAGCCATTTGCAAAGGAATCTATTCTCCTTTACTATAAATGCTAGGGGAAGAAAGGATATAATCTGACCTTAAATTGTTCATTACAATCATAGTATTGGAAAGGCCCTCAGAGGAGTTGAGACATAGTGAAAGAAGTGGTAGGGAAATGAGGAATGGTTAAAGTGGACACCCTTCTATCCAGTTTATTTTTTTTTCCCCTGTGCTTCCTTGTTTTCTTATGTCCTACTTCCATTATGTTGCTATTAGGATAAATTAATGCTACTGTTAATAAATAATAGTAAATAAATACTACTGTAAATAAAATAGTGATCATATATTTGGAGGAGAAAAGGCACTGTAGCTATTGAACACTTAGCTTTTATAATATGCTGGGCATCAAATGCTATGTATCAAATTAATTGAATATTTTCCATTTCAAAAAATTTCTCCTTAAAAAAGTTCACTCCCTAATTCCTTGTAGTGCTATAAGAAAGGAATGTGATGAAGAACATAGTCCTCATTCCCATATGATTCTAAAATTTAAAGTCTTAGCTGAGCTGCGTTGTGTAGCTGCTGCTTAGGAGCCCTTTTTTCCTGTGTAATGGTCAGGAAGTTCTCTAGAGTAACAAATAGGGTGTCTTAATGGTACAAAGGAGTGTGTATTCTTCCAGAGCGAAAAGTAGCGAAATCTGTGTTTGGAAGATCTGCTCCACTGGCTGTTTTAGTCCTTTATCTCAGTTACATCTATAGTGCTGAAAATCATGATGTTCTAGTTTGCCATCCTGTTAAAGAGATACAGCTTTTCTCTTCTGCCACAATTATTTATTAGGGCTTATGAAAACCCTTGGTACTGTCAAAGTATATGAAGTGTGATAATAACAGTGTCATGACCTGGATTTGGAGTTACTTTTTTGAAGTGACTTCAGAGCCTTTGGTACATTGTTTTGAATAGTTTCTTTGTGATAAATTGTCAACCTTAAGAGTGTATTTGATATTTCTAAAGAGCCAGAAGGCATTTTGTAGCTAAATCTGGTGAATCAAGAAGGTAATAAAATAAAAAAGATGTGTAATAAATTAATGTGATTGGTTTTCTTTGGCTCATTAACTGTCTTTGAAGGAAATTCTAAAATTCTAAAAAAATGCCTGTATTGCCTAAATATATACATGCAGCCTGCTAGGTGGCTACTTTGAAAGGGTCAATAGTCTTTTTGGTATTGAACCATAGCATGCTTAAAACAGTAACAGTTCTATTATTTTATAACTGGGTATTGTATTAAAATAGTTTGGAATTGTTGAGGTTCTTAGTTCTTCTAAATGACTTACATTGGCATCTTTGTCTTTTCTTGGCTATAGCAGGTTATTAAGGGCAGGGTGTTTAATTTCTTTTTCAGAAAAGTTTTAAATATTAGGTAATACATAGCCATTAATTAACCAGTCTTATACACAGCTTGGATTTGTTAAAATTGTTCTCAAGGAGGTGGCTGATTTGTTGAAATCATGACAGGGTAGGACTTTAGTCAGTGGGTCGACACAGATTTGTCAGATGCCTACTATGTGCCTACCAAATGTAAAGAGAACTCTCAGGGAGTTAACGTTATTTTTATTTTAATATATTTTTTATTCTGAACTTGGACAACATAAACAATTACATGCATTTCCATGTACAAAGAACATCAGAAAAAGAGAGTTGTATGTGAAGTAATGAATCTGTGTTATGCACAGCTTTTTTTTTTTCATAAGTTAAAAAGGTAATAAATTCAGCATATAAGTTCCAAAGCTTTCCCACTTGTCTTTGTTTTCCTCTGAACTTCCTTATTCACTTTTCTGTGTATTTAAAAAAATATTTCATGGATCCTGTCATTCTCTTTTCTTTTCTGGCCTCACTATCACTAGTGCTTCTCTCCTTTCTTGCAAAAACAAAGGAACAGAAACCCCAAACTAGAATCCTTTCTTATAAAAAAAAGAATAAAGCAAACTAGTGGTATCTGAAAGTATATGTCTCATGCTTTACCTCTGGTCTGTCATCCCAAAAGGTGGGAAGCTTGCTTTATCTTTATTCCTCTGAAGATCATTGCATTGATTAGAATTCTTGCATTTATTTTTAATTCAGAACTTAAAATGCCCCCCAACAAAGCACATTTCCATAAGTGTAGTAGAACAGAGGATTTTGAATGAAACTATGAATCATTACATACCATTCACTTTTTTTAAAAAAGCATTTAATCATTCCTCATGTTTCTTTTGAAGCTACCCTGCTTGTCTGTGCTTTCTTCTGAAATTCTGTTCATTTCTGTGCATCTTTTTTTGTTGTTGTTTACTCGTTTTAGTCATGTCTGAATCTTCGTGACCCCATTTGGGCTTTTCTTGGCACAGATGCTGGAATGGTTTGCCATTTTCTTTTCCAGCTCATTTTACAGATGAGGAAACTGAGGCAAAAAGAGTTAAATGCCTTGTCCAGGATCACATTGCTAGTAACCAAGGCTGAATTTAAACTTGGGTCTTCCTGACTCCAGGTCTGGCATACTATCCACTGCACCACCTAGTTGCATCTAAAAAATGTTAAAATGGCTCTCTTTTGGGGGGAGGGAGAGCATCACTATTTGCTAGGTACACCTCACCATTAAAAATTGAAGGAAACAAAACATCAAAAATCTTGTGATAACATAGGCAGAGTTGAAGGCAGTTGTAATTCAGTCTCAAAATGGAGGTTAAAACATCTGCCCTGCTAACCTCAGCCTGATTGTGGCCATTGCTGCCACTAGGGGAAGAGGAGGTTCATGATCCAAAGAAACCAGAGCAGTTAAGAAAACTCTTTATTGATGGCTTGCACTTCAGATCTACAGATGATAGTTCAAGACAACACTTTGAAGAATGAGATCTCATAGAATGTGTGGTGGTGAGACAAATTATTCCAGAGACTTTGACTTTGTGATTTATTCTTGTGTAGAAGAGGTAGGTGCAGCAGTGTGTGCTCAGCCACCTAAGGTTGACAGACATGTAGTAGAACCAAAGATAGCAGTTTCTAAAGACAATTCTATAAAACCTCAGTACTCCAACAGAAGAAAATTTTTGTTGATGATATTAAATAAGACACAAAAGAATATAGTTTAAGAGACTTCTTTGAAAAGTATGGCAAGATTGAAACTCAGTTAAGAAAGTTTGGCTGAGTGGAAAACCAATAGTGGCAGCTATGGAAATAATCCTGGCAACAGTACTAGAGGGGGTTTAGGTGGTGGTAGTGGTGGAAGATATGATGATGGAGAAAATTTTGATGATAGTAAATGTGATGGCAGCAGGAACTATGATGATTTTGGAAATTAGAGTGGACAGCAGAAATCAAATTATGAACTCTTGAAAGGAGACAGTTTTGGTGGAGGGGACTCAAGCAGTCCCATAGCAGTAGTTCTGGATCTGGTGGAAGAAATGGTGGTGGATATAGGTCAAAAGGTTATAAAAACTCATCAGAAGATGTCTATAGTTTTTCCAGGAGAATGTGTTGTCAGGAAACATTTGACCATCCTTTGCCAATCATCTCAAGTATTAGAGGAACTTTAAAAATCTGCCATCAAAGGAGTGTGATCCATAGCCAGAAAAATTACTTCTGCTTAAGCAGGAAATTCTTATCAGGATTGTTATAAACACAGTTTGTAAAACATGCAGTTATTGATTAATGTAATAAGTCTTTTATGTGTTGTAGTTTTATCTTTTCATTACATCAGGTATATTGCTCTGTAAATTGTGAGAGTGGTACCAGGAATAAAAAATTAAGGAATTTTGACTTAAAAAACAAAACAGAAAAAGATAGGCAAGCAAAATGAATCTACACAATGGAATATCCAGAAACATATGCCTCTTTCTGTATCACTTATGTATCAAGTGATGGGTTTAATGCTTCATGATAGCTTTTCTGAATTTGTGATTGGTCATTGCATTGATCAGAGTGCTTCAGTCTTTCATAGCTGTTTTTATTTACATTGTTTTTGTCCTTTAATTGTTCTCCTGTCTTCACTGTGTTTCATTTCATAATACTTATGATTCTTTGAAATTATCCCCTTCATCATTTCATATGGTGTGGTACTCTGTTACATTTATCTACCTCAATTTGCTCAGCCATTCCCCAGTTGTTATAGAGATGATCTAAGATCCAATATTTTCCTCTTCTTTTTTTTAATCCCTCTTTTAATGCTCTTTTCAATTCAATTTAATCGTTGTTTTCTTTTGTTCTTGAAGAGGATCAAAATGACATTACTATGTTGGGCTCAATGGTGTGTCCGACTGTGACTGATCAGATCAGTTTGAGCTTGAAAGGCTCTACCACAGGTTGAGTACTAATAGTCCATGTAAACATTTATAGTTGACATGTTTCTAAATTTTTGCCTCACTCTTCTTTTGAGCTATCGTAATTCTGCTTTGCTCATAGAGTACAGCAACTTCTTTGATGCAGGTACACCATGTGGGGTGGCCCTGTCCCAGTGTCTCCCATGTCTCACAATCAGTTCCAGAGTTCTTCAGAGAGATCTTGAGAGTGTACTTGCATCTCTTCTTCTGACCTCTTTTTGCGTGAATGCTCCATAAAATAATCTTTTAGGCAAACATAAGTTTGGCATTCAAACAACGCGGCCAGCCAATTAGAGTTGTGCTCTCTGCAGTCGAGTTACAATGCTTGGCAGTTCAGCTCGAGAAAGGACCTTAGTGTCTGGTACCTTATCTTGCTAGGTGAATCTTTAGAATCTTCCTAAGACAATTCAAATGGAAGTGATTCAGTTTCCTAGCATGGTGCTGATATACTGTTCAGATTTCACAAGCATACAACAAATGAGTTTAACACAGTGGCTTTGTAGATCTTCAGTTTAGTAGACAGTGTAAAACCTCTTTTCTCCAATATCTCCCAAACACTGAGCTAGCTCTGGTGCAAAGCATAGATCAGCCTGATCATTTATATGTACATCTCTGAAGAGTATACTGCCAAGGTAAGTGAACTTATCCACAGCATTCAGAATTTCTCCATTTGCTGTAACTGATATTTCCACGTATGGATGGTGTGTGGTGCGGGGTGGTGGAGAACCTCTGTTTTCTTGGTGTTAATTGTTAGGCCAAAATTAGCACAGGTAGCAGAGAATTGATCCATGCTTTTTTGCATTGCAGCCTCACAAGCTGCATTTAGTGCACAATTATCTGTGAAAGGAAGGTTGCACAACAACTCTGTGTTCACTTTAGTCTTGGCGTGTAGCCTTTTCAGGTTAAATAATTTACCGTCAGTGTGGTAACTGACCTTGATGCTGTTTTTGTCTTCTTTGAATGTATCCAAAAACATCGCTGAAAACATCATGCTAAAAAGCATGGGAGCAAGCACATGGCTCTGCTTCTTTCCATTGGTGACTGGAAAAGTGTGAAAGCATCATCCGTTATCCAGAACCAGGGCAAGCATGCCATTATGAAACTGGTGTACAATACTGATGAACTTCTCTGGGCAACCAAAGCTGCCATGATTTCCTACAAGCTCTAATGACTGACAGTGTTAGAGGCGTTGGTTAGATCGGCAAATGTATGCAGATCTCTGTTCTGCTGCTTAGAATTGTCAAGTAGCAAACACTATCTACCATTTTTCTGCCCTTTCTGAAGCCATACTGGCTCTCCCTCTTCCAGATGAAGAATGAGCCTATTAAGAAGGACTCTGGCAAGAATCATGCTGGCAGTGACTAAGAAAGAGATACCCACTACCCCCTCCAGGCTCCTGTGGTTGTCATGGAACAACCTGTTTCTGTTCATAGAGATGGACAATGGAGGCATCCTTGAACTGGGGGATAACCTCCTCTTGCCATATTATAAGCCAAAAAATTTCTGTCAGCTTTTGTGTGAGCAGCAGAACCCCTGCCTTGTAAATATCATTTGGAAGAGAATCAACACCAGTCACTTTGCCACACGAGAGGAGCCTAATGGCATTCAGAACTTCTTCAGTTTGTTTGCCTAGAGAAGAATTGATTTCAACTTGATATCCTTGTCTTCAGCATTGATTGATAACTGTCTGTTGAGAACGCTATGAAAGTGTTCAGTTGATCTCCCCAGGAACTTGTCCTTATCACTAATAAATATGACTCCATCAGCACTGAGTAGTTGATATGTACCATATGTCTTTGGCACATAAAGAACCTTCAAGGCATTAGAAAAGCTCTTTGGATTGTTGCTATCAGCATAAAACTGAATTTTATTTGCCTTCTTATTGAACCAAGAATCCTGCATCTTTCCAAGTTTTGCTTGCACTTTACTTTTGATTGAGTTAAATGCTGCCTTCTTAGAGATGGATGAGCTATTCTACTCATAAATCCTGTAAAATTCTTCATTTTCATTTAGCAGCTTCTGTATTTCCCCATCATTTTTGTCAAACCAGTCTTGATGTTTGTGAGCATTCTGGTCCAAATGAGTAAGTTATACTGTACACCAGATCTCTGACAGCAGCCTACTCCTTTTCTGCTCCACCATTGCCAGCTGTGTGTTGGCCAGGCTAACTCCAAGTTAACAAAGAACTATTAATTCTTGGAGAAAGGCTCTTATCTATTGACATTAAGTCTTCTAGTAGTTGTCTTGCCTTGATGCTGCTGCTTTTGTTGAATGCGAATGTTTAGTTTGGAGAGGATAAGTCTATGATCGGTCCAGCACTCTCACATCCTGTCTCTCTTTTTTTTTTTTTTACAATGACGTAGTCTGTTCAATGCCAGTGTTTTCTGTGAGGGTGCATCCATGATAGTTTTGTGTTTAGGTAAATGGAGGACAGTGTTGGTGATGAGAAGGTCGTGAGACAGCTCATGTTTTCAACAGTAATAAGTGACTGTGACTGTTGTTGCTGTTTCCAGCTCCATGCCTCTCAAGGACTCCCTGCCATGTCTGATAGTCTGTGCCTACTCTGACATTAAAATCACGCAGAATTGTAAGCTTGTCCTCTTTTGGTATATTGATGGTGAGGGTCTCCATGTCTTTAAAAAAACTTTTTCTTTGACCTCATCAGGTTGATGATGGATGGTGTGGCACTTTCCTGCAAGTGGCATTTACGCTGTCATGAGTTTCTCATTCACTCCTTTTGGTAGGCATATAAACTTGTTGATTAGAATAGTTTGATTGCAAAACCTATGCTAGCTTCATGCCACTCCCCTTCAGTGCAGCCACTCTAGAAAAATGTATATCCAGCTCTGACTTCAGTAAGCTGACCTTTGTTTGCCAACCTTGTTTCACTCAGGGCTGCTATTTGGATGCGATGTGTCTGCTAAATTTTCTCACAATAGGAGCTGTTAATCTTTCAGGTCTACTGGATTTTGTGTTGTTCATAAGGGTGCTCACATTGGTAAGTAGAATCTTCTTCGCAAAAGTTTTTGTACATTTTTTTTCCCAACCACAAGGAAGGATCCCCACCTGCTGTGGCAAACAGGCCAGAGTTGGATGAAGCAGACAATTTTTAGGGCATCTTTTCTAGCTCCTTCCTCATGTCAGGAGGTTAACCATTTATTCCTTTAAAAAGGCTGCTCAGACACACAGGGGGCTATTGAATGCCACTGTTGCTTCCACCAGAAGACAACACTTTGACCTCTAATATCTGTGTGCAGGGTTTTGACTACAGTTTCTAGTGTATCTGCATTTCTGTTCTCTCACTTGCCTGTCACCACAGGACTTTGAGGTAGGTAAAAATGGTAAAATGGTATCAGTGATATCTTTTGACTCAATTATAATTAGATTTAAGTGAGACAGAGTTGCTCATAGTCATTAGCTTCACTCTCTGTTCCAGTCATCACATTCTAATGACAAGACAAAAATCAAGATGACTAGTGATGACTCAGGATGCAGTGGATGGTCTCTTCAATGTCCAACCAAGGTCTAAGCACTCCACACAGCACCTGTTTTTTTATGACTGTTGGAACAAATTGTTCTCATCTGCCCATTCCATCAAGGAAAGTCTTTACATACTTGGGGTAGACACCCACTTAACTCACCATGAGTTTGAGACCACTTGGTTACCCTCATCCTGATTTAGCCTGTCTGCTGAAATTCTTTACTGAGGTGTAGTCACTGTGCATGCTGTATCTACTTGGAGCCACAGGTGAAAGTTAGGTGAATCAGATAGACACCAGAGGTTTTGGAAAGCAGCTTTGAAGAGGGCTTGGCAGCCCCTCATGCCAGAGCTATTATTTTTTCCTGAACATCCTACAACCCAGTTCCTTTAAAAAAACGTTTGTTGAATGTTTACTATTTGTTAGACACTTTGTTAAGCTAAAGGAAAAGATAAGCCTTTCCTCAAGGAGCTTACAATCTTATTTTTTAATAATACTTTATTTTTTTCAACATTTACATTTAAAAACAATTTTTAATATTCAGTTTTAAAACTCTTAGGTTTTCCTTTCCTCTCTCTCCATACCCCTCATTGAAAGGCAAGCAATTCAATTTAGTTGTGCATGTGTAATCATGCAAAACATTTCCATATGTTGTGAAAGAAAACAGACCAAAAAAATACTCAGGAAAAATAAAGTTAAAAAAAAGTATGCTTTGATCTGTATGCAGACACCATCAATTTTTTTCTTTGGGGATGGATAGCATTTTTCATCATAAGTCCTTTCAGAGTTGTCTTGGATCATTGTATTGCCAAGAATTCACAGCTGATCATTTTACAATAGATTACTATTATTTTATGCATGGTACATTTCACTTTGCATCACTTCATGTAAGTACAGGTTTTTCTGAGAGCATCCTGCTCATCATTTCTTATAGCATAATAATATTCCATCACAATTACATAGCACAATTTGTTCAGCCATTCCCAATTGATGGGCATCCCTCAAATTTCTAATTCTTTGCCACCACAAAAAAAAAATCTGCTGTAAATATTTTTGTACGTGTAGATCATTTTCCTTTTTTTTAAAATCCCTTTGCATATAGACCTAGTAGTGGTATTTCTAGGTCAAAGGGTGGTTTTATAACCCTTTGGGGATAGTTCTATATTGTTCCAAAGAGTGGTTGTATCAGTTCACAACTCCACTAACAGTGTATTAATGTCTCATTTTTCCCACATTTCCTCCAATATTTATCATTTTCCTTTTCTGTCCTGTTAGCCAGCCTAATAAGTATGAGGTGTAGTACCTCTGAATTATTTTAATTTTCATTTCTCCAATCAATAGTGATATAGAGCATTTTTATATGGTTATGATAGCTTTGATTACTTCATCTGAAAACTATTCATCTCTTTTGATCATTTATCAATTGAGTAATAGCTCTTATTTTTATAGATTTGACTTGGTTCTCTACATATTTGAGATATGAGACCTTTATCAGAGAAACTTCAAAATTTTTTCAGTTAGAATTGCTAAATGTATTTCCTTTCATCCTACCCCATCCTCCACCTCTAACATTTACTCTATTCTCTTTTTCCTTCCGCCTTGTCCCTCAAAAGTGTTTTACTTTTGGCTACCACCTCCTCCAGTCTGCCTTTTCTCTTGCCACCCTCCATTATGAGAGTAAGGTTCACTCACTCCCCCCCCACCTCCCCCATCTTCCCCCCCATTTGTCTCTTTTATGTGAGATAATTTACCCAATTCTACCCTTTTTCCCAGTGCATTCTTCTTTCTAACCCCTTAGTTTTATTTTTTTTAGATATCATATCTTCATATTAAACTCACACCTGTGCCCTCTGTCTATATATGCTCCTTCTAACTGCCCTAATAATGAGAAAATTTTTATAAGTTACAAGTATCATCTTTCCATGTAGTCATGTAAACAGTTTAACTTTATTAAGTCCCTTATGATTTCCCTTTCTGGTTTGTCTCTGTGTGCTTCTCTTGAGTCTTATATTTGAAAATCAGATTTTCTATTCAGCTGTAGTCTTTTCATCAAGAATACTCTCTCTATTTCATTGAATGTCCATTTTTTCCCCTGAAGGATTGTATTGAGTTGCTGTGTAGTTAGTTGATTCTTGGTTGTAATCCTAGCTCCTGTGCCCTCTGGAATATCATATTCCCAACCCCCTGATCCTTTAATGAGGGTCTATCCCAAGGCGATCTTTTTTTAGATACTTAATCTTTCATGGATGGTTATTGTAACATATTCAGTTGCATAATTTTAAGTGTAATTTCATGATAAAATTATAGTAAAATTTCTGTTGATTAGAATAAAATATAAATCCCTTAAGCTTTTTAGAAATAAGTTTTTATTGATATTTTCTAGTTCTTAGATCACAATAGTATCCTATGTACCATCTAGCCCATATGACAAATAGCAATTTTTTAGAGAGAGAAAAAAAAGTCACCACAACTGATTGATCCAAGAAGTTTGAAAACGTGCATTGTGTGATACCTCTGGATCTCCCACTTTCATGAAAGAGTAGGTTGAAGGAGTCTTCTATTTGCATTGTGGTAGTTACTTTATGTTGTGTGTGTTTTCTTGGCTCTGCGCTTACTTCATTTTGCATCAGTTTATATAGATCTTTTCATGCATCTTTGTATTCATCACTTATATAATTTCTTACAGCACAGTAGTATTCCTTTATATTCATGTACCACAATTTGTTTAGCCATTCCCCAAGTGATGGGCATCTACTTTGTCTCTGGTTCTTAGCTATCACAAAAACTATTGGTATAAATATTTTGGAGTATTTGGGGGCTTTTTTTCTTATCAGCAGCTTCCTTGCATATAAACTCATTAATAGTCTCTGGTTCAAAGATTATAGATATTTTAGTCACTTTGTTTAATTGCAAATTGCTTTCCAAATGTTTGTACTAGTTCACAGCTCCATCAACAATGTATTAGTGTACCTGTCTTTCCCTACCTCCTCCAGCATTGACTGTTAACATTGTTTATTGTTTTTGCCAATTTGCAGGGTGTGAAGTGAAATGTCAAGGTTATTTTGATGTACATTTTTCTTATTAGTGATTTTGAACATTTTTTCATATCTTGAATACTTTGCAGTTCTTTTGAGAACTTTTTGTTCATATCCTTTTACCACTTATCTATTGGGGAATGACTGTTAGTTTTTACGTACTTCTTTGTACACATATACGTTTAAATATTTCTATATCTAGGCTATCAAACCCTTAGAGAAACTTGCTACAAAGATTCTTTTCTCATTTGAGTACTTTCTCATTTTATCCTGAGTTCGTTAATATTGTTTTTATAGAAGCTATTCAGTTTTAAATACACATAAATATGTCATGAATTTTATCTTTTGTAATTGCCTTTATGTCTTATTTGTTTAAGAATACATCTCTTCCCCATAACTGTAAGAGGTGTATCATCTGTTTCTCTTCTAATTTTTTTATAGTATGATCTTTAATATTGAAATCTTATTTCAGTTTAGAATGTATTGTGGAGTGTGGTGAAAGATATTGGTCTAAGCACAGTTTTTGCCAGACTGCTTTCCAGATTTCCCAGCAGTTTTGATCAGATAAGGAGTTTTCTATAGGCATTATTTGTTTCAGTTTTATCAGATACTGTATTTTTGATACTGTATTTTGATACTGTATTTCTGTTGTTTCTCAATCTCCTTTGTTTCGTTTGTGGCATTGATCTAACTCACTATTCTTTAACCAATTCCAGGACTGCTGCTTTATAATATAGTTTGAGGTCTGGAAGTGCTATCCCTGCTTTGGGATATTGACCTATTAGTGGTATTGCTAGGTCAAAAGGTATACATAGTTTTATAGCACTTTGTGTCTAGTTCCAGATTGTTTTCAGGAATGGTTGGATTAGTTCACTACTCCAAGAGTTCTTTGGTGTACCTATTTTTCTGTCATCTCATCTACCATTTGTCACTTCTGTTAGGTATGAGGTGGTACCTCAGAGTTGTTTCTATTTGCATAAATCAGTAGTGATTTAGAGCCTTTCTTCATGTCTATAGATAGCTTTGATTTCATCTTCTGAAAAAGGGAATGACTTTTATTTTTATAAATGTGGCTCAGTTCTATATTCACTATATGTTTGAGAAATGAGGCCTTTATTACAGAAACTCATTGTAAAAATTTTTGGTAATGCTTCAGTTTTTAGCAAAATGTGATTTCCCTACTTATCCCTTTTAATTAAGTTCATTTTCTTTGTCTGAGATTATTTTATTGCTTCCCCTGTTCCCTACCCCTTTTTAGTGCAAATGAGGCATATTAGATTCTGTTCTAGTCCTTTAATTCCATGTACATTTTTCTGTTTCAAGTGTAACTAGTAAAAAAACATACTGTTGAACTCTGGTTTCTGATCCATTTTGGTATCTGTATCTGTTTTTGAATGAGCTCATCCTATTCACATTTACAATTATTACTAACTGTATATTTCCCTCCATCTCGAGATATTCTCTTTCTCTCTCTCTCTCTCTCTCTCTCTCTCTCTCTCTCTCTCTCTCTCTCTCTCTCTCTCTCACACACACACATCCTGTCCTCAAAAGTCTATTTTGTGTTCCAACTACTGCCTTCCTTAATCTGTCCTCCCTTTTATCCCCCAACTCTGCCATTATTCCCTTCTCCTCCTGTTTCTCTATTGAGTAAGTTACATTTCTATGCACATACATCCCTTTTTGAACCAATTCTGGTGAGAGTGAGGTTCAAGTATTGCCTGCCATCTCTACCTTCCTTTTTCTCCTCCACTGTAGAAGCTCTTCCATTGTATGCCTCTTTCATCTTTACCTTTTTATGCTTGTCTTGACTCTTGTGTTTGAATGTCATATTTTCTATTCAACTCTGGTCTTTTCATTAGAAATGCTTGAAAGTCCTTTATTTTATTAAATGCATATTTTTCCCCCTGAAGGGTTACACTGAGTTTTTCTGGGCAGGTGATCCTTGATTGTAATCCTCGTTACTGTGCTTTATAGAATATCACAGTCCAGGTATTCTGGTTTTTTAAAGTAGAAACTACTAGATCTTGTGTTATCTTCATGGTGGCTCCATGATGTCTAAGTTGTTTTTTCTGGCTGATTGCTCCTTGACATGGGAGCTTTGAGATTTGGATATTATATTCCTTGAAATTTTCATTTTGGAATCTCTTCAGTAGGTGATCGGTGTATTCTTTCAATTTTTATTTTACACTCTGGATCTAATGTATTGAGGTAGTGTTCTTTGATAGTTTCTTGAAACATGATTTTTAGGCTGTTGTTTTGATTATGACTTTCAGGTAGTTCAATAATTCTTAAATTATCTCTCGTTGATCTGTTTTCCATCTCAGTTTTTTTCCCGCAATGAGATATTTCACATTTTCTTCAATCTTCTTTCATTTTAAAAATTTGTTTTATTGTTTCTTGATTCCTCATGATATCATTAGCTTCCACTTACACAATTCTTAATTTTTAAGGAATCTTTTACTTTAGTGAGATTTTGCACTTGTTTTTCTCTTTGGCCTAATTCTGTTTTTTAAGGTACTATTTTCTTCAGAATTTTGTCTCTTTTACAAAAATGTTAATTCTCTTTTCATAATTTTCTTGTGCACTCTCATTTCTTTTCCCAATTTTTCTCTGTTGCTCTTATTTCTTTAACTCTTCCAGGACTTCTTGCCAGACTTGAGTCCAATTTGCATTTTTCTTTGAGGCTTTGTTTAAAACTGTTTCACATTGTTGTCTTTTTTCTGAATTTATGTCTAATCGTCTCTGGTAGTTTAGTGGCTTTTTCTTTTTGTAGTAGGTCAGCTTATTTTTTTGTTGTAGTTTGCTCATTTTTCTAGCCTTTTTCTTGACTTTGAACTTTATGTTAAAGTTGAACTTTTCTTATTCTGGGGGTGGGGAGGCACTGTCCCAAACTTAAGGCTTTTTTGTGTTGCTGTTTTCAGAGCTAGTTCTGGACATCTACAAACTTTTTTGGTGCTACTAAGGTGGTATGTCCCTTGGAGAGGCACAGTCACTGCTCTCTAGGTCTGCACTCTGGTCTTTACCCAAGAAGTGCCTCAGCTCCCCAGCAGCCACAAGCACTAGAGCTCTTTTTGCCTTCGAACTGCAACTAGGGCCACTGGTTCCTTGTGACCTATCTCT
The DNA here is from genome assembly GCA_023548195.1 of Bettongia penicillata ogilbyi. Taxonomy (NCBI): domain Eukaryota; kingdom Metazoa; phylum Chordata; class Mammalia; order Diprotodontia; family Potoroidae; genus Bettongia; species Bettongia penicillata. The sequence goes on from JAJHZJ010000229.1 coordinate 3,203,998, forward strand.
GGAGCTCTTCTCCACCCTGGAACTGTGATTCAGAACTGTGTATGGGGGCAAAAGAGTTGCGAATGAGTGCCAGCTGTACTCAGTGTCAGCAAAGGATCCCCTGTAATATCAGATTGACCTGTTGACTCCCGTCACCATTTCTTTGTTGAGAGTTCCTGAAACTGTTGCTGCTGTTGTTACAGCCATTGTTGCTGCCACGACATGTATGGACTCCAGGTGGGCTTCCACCCCAGTGTCACAAACTTCTCCTGTTGACCTCCTATGTTTTCTTTTTTTTTTTTTAAATTTTGTTTATTTAATTTTTTACATTCATTTTCACAAATTTTTGGGTTCCAAATTTTCTCCCCTTTTATCCCCTCCCCTCACCCCAATACCCCAAGCAATCTAATTTTCCCTATCTCCACTCTGCCCTCTCTTCTGTCATCCCTCCCTTCTCTTGTCTCCATCTTCTCTTTTCTCCTGTAGGGCCAGATGACTTTCTATTCCTCGTTAACTGTATGTCTTCTTTCCTAGTTGCAACAACAGTACTAAACAGTTGTTCCTAAAACTTTGAGTTCCAAATTCTCCCCATCCCTCCCTCCCCACCCATTCCCTTTGGGAAGGCAGGCAATTCAATATAGGCCATATCTGTGTAGTTTTGCAAATGACCTCCCTGATAGTCGTGTTGTGTAAGACTAACTGGATTACCATCCCTCCTAACCTGCCCCTCATTGTTTCTCTTCTGTCTTGTGATCCTGTCCCTCCCCAAGTGTTGACTTCAAATTGCTCCCTCCTCCTTTTGCCCTCCCTTCCATCATCCCCCCCCTTGCAATATCTCCTTCTCCCCCACTTTCTTATACTGTAAGATAGGTTTTCATACCAAAATGAGTGTGCATTTCACTCCTCGTTTAGTCAAATGTGATGAGGGTAAACTTCTTGTTTTTTTTTTTTTTTTCTCAGCTTTCCTCTTTTTCTCTCCACTAAGAAAAACTCCTACCTGCCTCTTAAATGACATATAGTTACCCCCTTCCCTTTCCCTCTCTTTCCTCCCCCTACATTTCTCTCTCACCATTTACCTTAATTTCTTTTAAGGTATGGTCCCATCCTATTCAGTTCAATCTGTGCTCTCTATCTCTGTATGTGTGTGCATGTGTGTATGTGTGTGCATGCGTGTACGTGTGTATGTGTGGTCCCACCAACTACCCAGATACTGAAAAGTTTTAAGAGTTAGAAATATTGTCTTTCCCTGTATGAGTGTAAACAGTTCACTTCTGGTAAGTCCCTTAAGACTTCTCTTTGCTGTTTCCTTTTTCATGCTTCTTCTCATTCTTGTGTTTGAAAGTCAAATTTTCTTTTCAGCTCTGATCTTTTCATTAAGAATGATTGAAAGTCCTCTGTTTCATTGAAAGACCATATTTTCCCTTGAAGTATTATACTCAGTTTAGCTGGGTAGGTGATTCTTGGTTTGAGTCCCAGTTCCTTTGCCTTCTGGAATATCCTATTCCACGCCCTTCGATCCCTTAATGTAGAAGCTGCTAGATCTTGGGTTATCCTGATTGTATTTCCACAATACTGGAATTGTTTCTTTCTAGCTGCTTGCAAGATTTTTTCCTTGAGCTGGGAGTTCTGGAATTTGGCCACAATGTTCCTAGGAGTTTCTCTTTTTGGATCTCTTTCAGGCGGTGATCGATGGATTCTTTCAATACTTATTTTGCCTTCTGGTTCTAGAATGTCAGGGCAGTTTTCCTTGATAATTTCATGGAAGATGATGTCTAGGCTCTTTTTTTGATCATGGCTTTCAGGTAGTCCCATAATTTTTAAATTGTCTCTCCTGGATCTATTTTCCAGGTCAGTTGTTTTTCCCATGAGATATTTCACATTCTCTTCCATTTTTTCATTCTTTTGGTTTTGTTTTATGATTTCTTGGTCTCAGTAGGTCATTAGACTCCATCTGTTCCATTCTAATTTTGAGAGAACTATTATCTTCAGTGAGCTTTTGAACCTCTTTTTCCATTTGGCTAATTCTGTTTTTGAAAGCATTCTTCTCCTCATTGGCTTTTTGAACCTCTTTTGCCAATTGAGTGAGCCTATTTTTCAAGGTGTTATTTTCTTCAGCATTTTTTTGGGTCTCCTTTAGCAAGGTATTGACCTGTTTTTCATGCTTTTCTTGCATCTCTCTCATTTCTCTTCCCAGTTTTTCCTCCACCTGTCTAACTTGCTTTTCAAAATCCTTTTTGAGCTCTTCCATGGCCTGAGCCCACTGGACATCCACCTTGGATGTCTGGGATAGAGAGACCCCAACCTCCACGTCTTTCCCCGATGGCAAGCATTGTACTTCGTCATCAGAAATGAAAGGAGGAAGAAACATCTCTTCCCCAAGAAAGTAGCTCTCTATGGTCTTATTTTGCTTCCTTTTTCTGAGCATTTTCCCAGCCAGTTACTTGACTTCTGAGATTCCTCTCCACCCTTACCTAGATCTGCCCAGCTAGTGCTTGGGGTCTGAGATTCAAATGCTGCTTCCCAGTCTCAGGGCTATCCGTGGCGGGAGCGGCTGCTATTCAATATGAGCTTAAGTTCTGGTGCTCAGGTGGGGACAGGGCCACCTCCCAGGCTCAGCTCCCTCAGGGGGTTTATGCAGAGACCTTCGGTAATGGAGCTCCTGTCTGCTTGGGGAGTCCCGGCCACCACTGCCTCTGCTGCTTCCTCTGCCGCTCCCTCTGCTGCTCCCTCCTAAGGGGGCCCGAGTCACGGAGACACCCCGCTCCCCTCTTAGCCAGCCCAGACATCTCTCTCACTGACCTGCAGTGTCTGTGGGTGGAGGGACCTTCCCGGCCACTGGAGATTCTGTCCCTGAAGCCTGCTCGGATCTGCTCCTCTCGGGACTGCGCGGGCCAGGGCAGCACCGGGGTGGGCTCCGCTTTCCGGGGCGCAACGGACCCCTGGGGACGGCTCTCTAGGGCTCTCTGGAACGGAAATCTACTCCACTCTGTTTCTGTGCGCCCTGCAGTGATCCAGAATTTGTGGGGAGTTCCTCCCACAGGAAATTTATGGGCTGTGGATTGGGAGCTAGCATACATGAGTCTTTCTACTCCACCATCTTGGTTCCTCCCCCTGGACATTTTATTATGCATTTCATTTAGATTGTTAGTTTTATTGGAATGTAACTGGGTGAAATCATTCCTAATAATTTGTTTCTTTATTGGTTGTGAGTTCAGTATTTCCATTTTTAATATTGGTAGCTTAGTTATTTTCTTTTTAAAAATCAAATTAGCTTATGGTTCATTATTTGTTTTTTAAAAAATCTTGTTTTACTAGTTCAGTGGTTTTTTCGTTTGCAGTTTTGTTCATCTCTTCCTTGATTTTCAAGATTTCTGTTTTAGTATTTAAATGGAAAGTTTTAATTTGTTTGTTTTCTAGTATTTTTAGTTGAACTGCTCTTTCTCTCTTTTCTTGATGCAAATATTTAGAGATATAAATTTCTCCCTAAGGATTATTTTGGCTGCATCCCACAAATTTTGGTATATTGTCTGAAGTGTTGTCATTATTTTTAAAATTACTGATTGTTTTTGTGACTTGATCTTTGAAGGACCCATTCTTTAGGATTAGGTTATTTAATTTCCATTTAATTATAATTTTTGTTTTTTTGGGATCCATATGAGATTCATTTAATAGTCCTGCTTTTCTGTATGTATATAAATAGATACATATCAGAACATTCTGTGTTTTAATACAGGTCAGTTTCTGTAAAGATTCCTAGCATAGCTTAGGAATATGTAATACCTTTTATTCATATTCTTTAATCTGCACAGGTCTGCCATATCTAACAACTACAATTCTTTTTAATTTATTTTTTTATTAGATTTATCTAGGTCTGAGAGAAGCATAAATTGAAGTACTCCATTCTTACTTTCTTGTCTATTTCCTCCTGTAACTCATTTAACTTTTAATAGATGCTCTGCCATGTTGTGCATATATATTCAGTGTTGATATTAATTCACTGTCTGTGGTATCTTTTAAAAAGTCTGTTTTATTTCTAACCACTGTCTTCCATAATCTACCCTCCCTCTTGTCCCCTCTCCCCTTCACTTCTTTTCCTTCTACTTTTCTGTTGGATAAAATGAATTTCCAATTACTTAATTGCAGGTATATATACTTTTCTCTCCTTTAACCAGTTCAGATGAGACTGAGGTTCAGGTGTCTCCTGCACCTCACCACTTCCCCCTCCATTATATTTCTTCCTTGCCTACCCCATTAATGAGAGATAATTTCTATTATTTCTGTACTTTTTCTTCCTCTTCCAGCACATTGTTATTTCCCACTCTTTCATTCTTTTGAGATCATCCAAATACAATAGAATCACACCTAGGCCCCCTGTATAATTGATTCCTTTTAAGACCCTTAGTGATTATAAAGTTTTATGAGGTTAGCTGTATCATTTCTCCATATAGGAATATAAAGACTTTAACCTTGTTTAGTTCCTCATGATTTCTCACTCATATTTACTTTTTTATGTTTCTCTTCAGTTCTGTGTTTGTATGTTCAATTTCTCTTCACTTCTGGTCTTCCCTTTTCATCATTTATTTATTTATTTATTTTTAGATTGCAGCATTCATTTTCACAAAATTTTGAGTTCCAATTTTTCTCCTCATATCTCCCCTAACCCCACCCCATAACACCTTGCATTCTGATTACTCCTTCCCTCAGTGTGCCCTCCCTTCTATCACACCCCACCCTTCCCTTATCCCCATCTTCTCTCTTTTCTTGTAGGGCAAGATAGATTTCTGTACCCCATTACTTGTATTTCTTATTTCCCAGTTATATGCAATAACAATTCTCAACATGTGTTTCTAAAACTTTGAATTCCAACTTTTTTCCCTTCCTGCCTCCCCACCCATCCCCACTGAGAAGGCAAGCAATTCAACATAGGCTGTATATGTATAGTTTTGCAAAAGACTTCCATAATAGTCATGTTATGTAAGATTAACTATATTGCCCTCCATCCTACCCTGTCCCCGCTTTATTCTCTCACTTGACTTGTCCCTCCCCAAAAGTGTTTACTTCCAGTTACTCCCTTCTCCCATTTGCCCTCCCTTCTATCATCCCCTTCTCCCCACTTGTCCCCTTCTCTCCTACTTTCCTGTAGTGTAAGGTAGATTTTCATACCAGATTTAGTGACCATGTTATTCCCTCCTTAAACCATATGTGAAGAGAGTAAGCTTCAATTTTCCCCTCTCACCTCCTCCCTTTTCTCCTCCATTGAAAAAGATTTTTCTTACCTCTTTTATGAGTGATAATTGCCCCATTCCATTTCTCTCTTTCTCCTCCCAATATATTCCTCTCACCCCTTAATTTTATTTTTTTTAAATAGATATCATCCCTTCTGATTCAACTCAATCTGTGCTCTCTGTCTATAGGTGTGTGTGTGTGTGTGTGTGTGTGTATGTGTATGTGTGTGTGTAATCCCTCCACCTATCCAAATACTGAGAAAAGTCTCAAGAGTTACAAATATTATCTTTCCATGTAGTAATGTAACCAGTTCAGCTTTAGAAAGTCCTTTATGATTTCTCTTTCCTGTTTACCTTTTTATGCTTCTCTTGATTCTTGTGTTTGAAAGTCAGATTTTCTCTTTAGTTCTGGTCTTTTCATCAAGAATGTTTGAAAGTCCTCTGTTTCATTGAAAGACCATATTTTCCCCTTGAAGGATTATGCTCAGTTTTGTTAGATAGGTGATTCTTGGTTTTAATCCCAGTTCCTTTGACTTCTGGACTATCCTATTCCAAGCCCATTAATCCCTTAATGTAGAAGCTGCCCAATCCTCTGTTATCCTGACTGTATTTCCACAATACTCAAATTGTTTCTTTTCCAACTACTTGCAATATTTTCTCCTTGACCTGGGAACTCTGAAATTTGGCCACAATGTTCCCAGGAGTTTCTCTTTTCAGATCTCTTTCAGGAGGTGATCAGTGGATTCTTTAAATATTTATTTTGCCCTCTGGTTCTAGAATCTCAGGGCAGTTTTCCTTGATAATTTCATGAAAGATGATGTCTAGGCTCTTTTTTTAATCATGACTTTCAGGTAGTCCCATAATTTTTAAATTGTTTCTCCTGGATCTATTTTCCAGTTCAGTTGTTTTTCCTATGAGATATTTCACACTCTTCCATTTTTTCATTCTTTTGGTTTTGTTTGGTGATTTCTTGGTTTGTCATATAGTCAACTTTCTATGATCTTATTAGCTTCTCTGAACTCCACTCACATTTTTAACAACTATTTTGTTCAGTGAGCTTTTGAACCTCCTTTTCCATTTGGCTGATTCTGTTTTTCTTTTTAAAGCTTTCTCCTCCTCATTGGCTTTTTGGACCTCTCTTTCCAATTGAGTTAGCCTATTTTTCAAGGTTTTATTTTCTTCAGCATTGTTTTGGGTCTCCTTTAGCAAGCTGTTGACTCTCTTTTCAAGCTCTTCCATGGCCTGAGCCCATTTCATATTCATTTTGGAGTTTCTGGATGCAGAAGCCTTGATTTCCTCTGACATTATTCATTGTTCTTCCTCATCTGAAAGAATGGGAGGAAATACCTGTTTATCAAGAAAGGAACCTTCTATGATCTTATTTTTTTTCTCTTTTTTGGACATTTTTCCAGTCAGTTACTTGACTTTTGATCCTTTATCAAGAGGAGGGTCCTAGTGCTCTTCCCCATCCCAGGACCATGCTCAGGGCTAAGGTTCAGATGGGCTGCTCAAATCCCCCAGGGGCTTTAAGTTCATTTTTGTCTTTGTATCCCCTAATACTCTGCTGTTTCTATGGTAAGCATTTGATGGCTACTTGTTGATTGACTGGCTGTTTGCCAAAGCTGGTGTTCCACTAGAGAGTAGTCTCTGAGGGCCCAGGGATCTGTCCAAACCACCATAGGCGTTGAAGTGGGAATGTCTTGCATGTAATTGATGTTTAGTAAAAGTTTGAGTGAATTAAAATACATAATTCCTTAAAATATATCCCATGGTGTAGTGAGTAGTCTACTGGACTTAGAATTGGAGAAAAGGTTCAGATCCCGTCGCTGATATTTATTAGCTATGTGACTATTAACATCAAGCAGTCCACTTAACCTCTGAGCCTCAATTTCTTCATCTCTGATATGGAAATATACCATTAGTAGTATCTTTCTCATATGATTCGTGGGATCTTAGATTTTGAACTGGAAGGAATTGTCAGTGCCATTGATTCTAATCTCTTGTTGAGGAAACTGCAACTCAGAGAGCTTATTTAAGACTTGTTTAAGACTAACTTGCCCAAGGTTACACAAGTAAGTAGTAGAGGTGGGATTTGCATCTGTGTTCTGACTCCAGATCCATTTCTTTTTCTGCTTATCCTGTTGCTCCACTATTTAGGATTTCATCTTTGTTATTGGAGGGCAGCCTGTGACACAGTGGATAGAATGCCGGGCCTGGATTCAGGAAGACTCATCTTCCAGTAGCATTGTATGACTGTGAGAGCTGTACTACAAGGAAAGCTGAGTGCCATATAATTGACACTTTCTAACCGTGGTGCTGGAGAAGATTTTTGAGATTCCCTGGGATAGCAAGGAGATCAAATCAGTCATTACTAAAAGAAATTAATTCAGACTATTCACTGGAAGATCAAATACTGAAGCTGAAGCTTAAATACTTGCCACATAATGACAACACAGGACTCTCTGGAAAAGCCCTGATGTTGGGAAAGATTGAAGGCAGAAGGAAAGGAGAATGACAAAGGATGAGATGAATAGTGTCATGGAAGCCACAACCATGAACTGTGACATAGTTTGGAAGATAGTCCATGGGCTACCTTCTGCCCAGTGAGCTCATTTGACTCCCCCAAAGATATGTCTCCTTTCCCAGTGTCCCAGGATCACCCAGTTGGCCCCACTGTCCTTAATCACGATAGGGCTGAACTTCACAGTAAATGTACCCTTGGCCACTTAGTAGCAGTACTGAGCAGCTCCATGAATTTTTGCATCCAATTTCTCATGAGCAAAGTCAAGGTAGATAGCAGGGGCTTCACATACCACTTTGGTGTTAGTAGACACCTTGACCCTGTTGATTGAAGTGATGAGCTGCCCCAGACACTTTTTGTCCCCATTCATCTTCCAATTGTCCCCAACAAAGAAATTCTGCAACGCCATGGCTCCTTGGTAACAGGCAGTGACTCTGCAGGAGATTGAAGATCGGCAGTAGAGAGCCTCCATCACATTCCTTCAACCATTCCCTAGTTGTTAGGCTCTCCCTCAGTTTGCAGTTCTTTGTCATCACAAAAGCTGCTGCATGTAAATATTTTTGTATAGATGGATCCTTTCCCTCTTTGATCTCTTTGGAGTATGCATGAGTTAATGCCTTTTGTGGTAGAGTTGCAAATTTCTTCCCGGAATGACTGGACCAATTTATAGTTCTACCAACAGTGAAGTATTGTACCTGTTTTCTCACAGTTCCTTCAGCACGTGTCATTTTCTTTTTTTGTTAACTTTGCCAATCTTATGGGTGTAAGGTGGAATCTCAGAGGTATTTTAATTTGCATTCTCTAAATGTTAGTAATATACATAATTTTTTATGGATATTGATAACTTGGATTTCTTTTTCTGAGAATTTCCTCTTCATATTATTTAACCATTTTTCAATTAAGGGAGTGGCTCATATTTTTATAAATTTGAATCAGATCCTTATATATCATAGAAATGAGATTATCACAGAAACTTACCGGAAGGATTTTTACTCCATTTACCCAGTTCTGTTCTAATTAATTAGCTGCCCTGCTTTTATTCATGCAAAACCTTCTTAATTTAACATAAACAAAATTGTCCATATTACCTTCTGTGATTCACTCTATTTCTTATTTGGTCAAGAACTCCTTCCCTATCCATGGATTTGACAAATGCTTTAAAAAAAAATTCCTCTAATTTATGAAATCACTCTATATCTATACATATGGAGCTTAGGTTAGTCGATGATATGAAATAGTGATCTACATGTAGTTTCTACCAGAGTGCTTTCCAGTTTTCCTGATAGTCTTTGTCAAATATGGAATTCTTGCCCCAATAGCTGGTTCTTTGGTGTTATCAAACGCTAGGCTGCTGTGTACCTTTGCTTCTGTATATTGTGGACCTAATCTATTCCACTAATCAACTTTTTTGTTTTTTTATTGTCTTTTCGGTCATGTCCAACTTTTCATGACCCTATTTTGGGATTTTTTTTTTGAAAGATACTAGAGTGGTTTGCTGTTCTCTAGCTCTTTTTACAGATGAGGAACTGAGACATACAGGGTTAAGTGACTCGGCAAGGGTCACAGAGCTGTTAAATGTTTGAGGCCAGATCTGAACTCAGGAAGATGAGTTTTTCAGACTTCAGGCTTTGCACTCTATCCTCTGTGCCACCTTACTTCTTTAACCAGTACCATGTAAAATTTGCTAATTACTTCTTTGAAGTGTAGTTTGAGATCTCATGCTGCTTAGAGCCCCTTTGTTCCCACTTATAAAAAAATTAATTCCCTTAATATTCTTGACCTTTTGTGAGAAACTTATATTCTGATGAGGAGAAGGAGCAGGGGTTGTGTGTTTTATACATGGATCTGTGGTGTGAAGATAGGCAGGAAGTGGGTGGAAGGCCTGATTCTAGGTAACATCATAAAGCAGAAATTTACATATATGAGTCAGGGAGCCAGTGGAATCTAAGCTTGGGAGTGGTATAGGGAGGAACAAGGTGTTCAGAGTGTGGTGAGATGATGGCTAAGTCTTGAATGAAATCAAGAGACATTGAGAGGTAGAAATGCAGAACTGCACCAGTTGTATCATCAACTCTGTATTTACTTAACTGTAGATGTGGTAGTCTGCCTGCCAGAAGAAAGTTGATTGAGAGAAGTCTGTTTTATTTTATGTTTTTGTATTTCCTAGCACATAACTTGCAGATTAGTGAGCCTTAATGTTCAGCTGAATTGAATGGTAAGATTTTATGATATTCTTATTAATGATATATTTGAATTTTTGTATGTCTCCAACTAGAGTAGATTGGTAGTAAGGAGAGGCACAACTTGATGGAACAGTCCTCTCAGTTTTTTAGCTTTGAATGATGTCAGTGGGTCTTTGCCCTAACATTTGTCAGCAGTGATTTTTTTTTAAATTTTAGTTTGTGATGATCTTTTTTTTAAAGTTTCTACCACCACTTTTCTTCACCTGAGTAATTCTGCTTGAAGCTTCCTTTCTTTCATTAAGCCTGGAGGCATGAGCTTTCTCTGGACTGGTTTTTATTTAGAAGATTTATGCCTTAAATACCTTTCCCCAAATTCTGGTTTCATGCTTATGTTTGTTTTTATTCAACCAAACTTCAGCTTTCATCCTGGATTTTCAGGATATTATTTTTGAGACAGTATTTAAATAGGAAATAACAGATTTTAAAATGTATGAAATAGTTTCTACCCAATACCAGTTAGCCAGGATTGGAAGACTTTGTAAAACCATTATCTGAAAGCTATAATAATAAATGCAGGCTTATTAGAATTTTTAAAAATCAAAGCAATAAATGTGGAACTTTACTTGATTTAACTTAATTTGTTCTTTGCAGGGTGTGAAATCTAAACACCGGAAAGATCGGCCACAAGATCTAATTGATATAGGTTTTGGCTACGATGAGACAGATCCATTCATTGATAATTCGGAGGCTGTGAGTAAATCTTTTTTTTTCCCAGATATTTTATTGTTTCCATAAGTTTTAGCAGTTTTACTGATCAAATGTGGAAAAAATGCTACTTTTAAACATTTTGCGTTATCATCTTACTGATGATCCTGGATCTTGGTTCTAGAGACACATTTCTCTCTAATAAAAAAATCATCTACCCATGATTGAAGGCTCAAGATCTTTAACTTCCAATGTCAAGACTTAACTTTTACCCAGGAAACTGTTCAGGCTGTTTTATTTCTGAAAGAGTGCCCTATCAAAGGCTTATGCAGTAGTACCTGAACTCTATACTTTTCCATAGTACATACTCTTTATTGTGGAAAATCCTGAAATGGCTCCTAGGGAATTAAGTGGCCATTTTCACTGAGCAAATATATGAAGCTGGTTGTGATGAAGAAAACCTCTTTTGTCTTACCTTCACTTAGAAGAATAATTAACCTGAAAATTGTATATTTTAATATATTTTTCTTCATAGCACTGCCTCGCTTAAATCCATTTCACTTGCAAGTCAAGACATCACCCTCCCTGTGTCATTAGTCCTCTTCAGGAATGAAGCACAAACACCAACAACACTTATTTTAATAAACCCTCTTGGGGAAGCAGATATTGTCAAGGCATTTTCATCCTCCCAGTTATCCTTAGTTCCTCACTCACCTTACCCCCAGATAGTTAATCTTTTGGCAAATCTTATCTTTTCTCGACGACATCTCTAATGTAGGTATATCTCCTTTTTACTTACATAGCTGCCACCGTGGTATAGGTTCTTAACCACCTTGCTCATTGATGGTTGCAATAATCTTTTAATTGATCTTCCTGCCTCAAGTTTTTTTCCCACCCTACTCCATCATCTACTCAGCTGATTTTCTTGAAACATTGGTCTTACCATGTCATCTTCCTATTCAAGAGCTCCAGTGGCTTCCTATTATCTCTAAGATAAAATATAAAATTCTCTATTTGGCATAGAAAGTGCTTCATAACCCAGCTTTTCCAGTCTTATTATCCTTCCATGTACTATTACAATCCAGTGATACTGGCCTACTTTTAAATGTTTAAAAAATTTTTTTTTACATAGCTAAATCCTATTTATTGTTCTTTCTCAAAATGTAGATGAAAAGCAAAGTTATCTTTTAATCAGATCTTTCCTTCTGCTGTATGTTAGCTTTTCATATAAAATTTTCAAGAAGTTTATTTCAGTCTTTAAAAATTAGATTTCACTATTTATCATCTTCTTCAGAATCCATTACTTCTCTTGAGCTTAGAAGTTACTGTATTTTTTGTCTGCTTTATTACTTTTTCAAGAATTGACATCTGTCCTTGATCTGATGCTTTCCCACATAGCTGTCCAAATCTAACTAACCTTCTGTATAAGGTAGTATTCTACTTCTCTACTTTTTCATTCCATAAATATTGTATTACTTAACTTGGCTCAAGCTGACTGATCCAGAACCTAAGCTAGAATGTTGTTTTCATCCCTATTTCCCTGTGTTTTATCTCCTGTTCTGCTGAGTCCTCAGAAGAATCTCCATGCTTCATTTGTATCCCTTCAGTTTTCTCGTTTGTAAAATAAAAGTTTTATACTGGATGGCCTATGAAGTCACCTCCACCTTTGTATATATTATTCTATGGTCAGTGAACCTATGAAATGCCTTCTTTGTATAGTACTTGGTCATTTGTTGTTTTACCTTCAAAGTTTGAATCTCCCATCTGACTAATCTGTTGTTAGAAACAATATCAGTATTCCTGATGACTTTATTAATTAGGGAATTATTAGAGCTTAATTCATATTACATATTTTGGGAATTTCTGTATTAGCAAGCATAGGTGATAATTTTCCTTTCAGTTGTATAAATTTCCTGATCTTTTTTTTATATATACATTTATTTAACTTCTTACATTCATTTTCATAAAATTTTGGGTTCCAAATTTTCTCCCCATTTATCCCCTCCCCCCACCACAATACACCAAGCATTCTAATTTTCCCTATCACCAATCTGCCCTCTCTTCTATCATCCCTCCTTTCTCTTCTCCCCATCTTCTCTTTTGTCCTGTAGGGCCAGATGACTTTCTATTCCCCATTAACTGTATTTCTTATTTCCTAGTAGCAAGAAAAATACTCAACAGTTGTTCCTAAAACTTTAAGTTCCAAATTCTCCCCATCCCTCCCTCCCCACCTATTCCCTTTGGGAAGGCAGGCAATTCAATATAGGCCATATCTGTGTAGTTTTGCAAATGACTTCAATAATAGTTGTGTTGTATAAGACTAACTATATTTCCCTCCATCCTATCTTGCCCCCCATTGTTTCTATTCTGTCTTTTGATCCTGTCCCTCCCTAAGTGTTGACTTCAGATTGCTCCCTCCTCCCATTGCCCTCCCTTCCATCATCCCCCCCACCCTGCTTATCTCCTTCTCCTCCACTTTCCTGTATTGTAAGATAGATTTTCATACCAAAATGAGTGTGCATTTTACTCCTTCCTTTAGTTGAATGTGATGAGAGTGAACTTCATTTTTTTTCTCAGCTCTCCTCTTTTTCCCTCCACTAAAAAGTCTCCTGCTTGCCTCTTGAATGAAACATAATTTACCCCATTCCATTTCACCCTCTCTCCTCCCACTACATTTCTCTCTCACCATTTACCTTAATTTCTTTTAAGATATGGTCCCATCCTATTCAATTCACTCTGTGCTCTCTGTCTCTGTGTGTGCGTGCATGTGTGTATGTGTGCGCGTGCGAGCGCATGTGTGTGTGTGTGTGTGGTCCCACCAACTACCCAGATACTGAAAAGTTTTAAGAGTTATAAATATTGTCTTTCCATGTAGGAATGTAAACAGTTCACCTTTGGTAAGTCCCTTATGACTTCTCTTTGCTGTTTACTTTTTTATGCTTCTTCTCATTCTTGTGTTTGAAAGTCAAATTTTCTTTTCAGCTCTGGTCTTTTCATCGAGAATGCTTGAAAGTCCTCTGTTTCATTGAAAGACCATATTTTCCCCTCAAGTATTATACTCAGTTTTGCTGGGTAGGTGATTCTTGGTTTGAATCCCAGTTCCTTTGCCTTCTGGAATATCCTATTCCACGCCCTTCGATCCCTTAATGTAGAAGCTGCTAGATCTTGGGTTATCCTGATTGTATTTCCACAATACTGGAATTGTTTCTTTCTAGCTGCTTGTAAGATTTTCTCCTTGAGCTGGGAGTTCTGGAATTTGGCCACAATGTTCCTAGGAGTTTCTCTTTTTGGATCTCTTTCAGGTGGTGATCGATGGATTCTTTCAGTACTTATTTTGCCCTCTGGTTGTAGAATGTCAGGGCAGTTTTCCTTGATAATTTCATGGAAGATGATGTCTAGGCTCTTTTTCTGATCATGAGTTTCAGGTAGTCCCATAATTTTTAAATTGTCTCTCCTGGATCTATTTTCCAGGTCAGTTGTTTTTCCCATGAGATATTTCACATTCTCTTCCATTTTTTCATTCTTTTGGTTTTGTTTGGTGATTTCTTGGTTTCTTGTAAAGTCATTAGCCTCCATCTGTTCCATTCTAATCTTGAGAGAACTATTATCTTCAGTGAGCTTTTGAACCTCTTTTTCCATTTGGCTAATTCTGTTTTTGAAAGCATTCTTCTCCTCATTGGCTTTTTGAACCTCTTTTGCCAATTGAGTGAGCCTATTTTTCAAGGTGTTATTTTCTTCAGCAATTTTTTGGGTCTCCTTTAGCAAGGTATTGACCTGTTTTTCATGCTTTTCTTGCATCTCTCCCATTTCTCTTCCCAGTTTTTCCTCCACCTGTCTAACTTGCTTTTCAAAATCCTTTTTGAGCTCTTCCATGGCCTGAGCCCACCGGACATCCACCTTGGATGTCTGAGATACAGAGGCCCGACCTCCAAGTCTTTCCCTGATGGCAAGCATTGTACTTCTTCATCAAAAATGAAAGGCGGGAATATCTGTTCACCAAGAAAGTAACCTTCTATGGTCTTATTTTTTTTTCCTTTTCTGGGCATTTTCCCAGCCAGTTACTTGACTTCTGAGATTCCTCTCCACCACCGCCTAGATCCGCCCAGCTAGTGCTTGGGGTCTGAGATTCAAATGCTGCTCCCCAGCCTCAGGGCTTTCAGTGGCGGCTGCGGGGCTGCTATTCAATGTGAGCTTAAGTTCTGGTGCTCAGGTGGGGGCAGGGCCACCTCCTAGATTCAGTTCCCTCAGGGGGTTTATGCGGAGATCTTCAGTAATGGCCCTGAGCTCCTGTCTGCTCTAGGAGCTCCTGGCCGCCTCTGCCAACTCTGCTACTGCCTCCCGAGGGGGCCTGAGTTATGGATACACCCTGCTCCTCTCTCGGCCAGCCCAGAAGGCTCTCTCACTGACCTCTAGTGCCTGTGGGTGGAGGGACCTTAGCGGCTGCCACAGATTACGTCCCTGAAGCCTGCTCGGATCTGCTCCTCTGGGGCTGCACGGCCAGGGCAGGGCAGGGCTGGGCTCTGCTGTCCGGTGCGCGATGGACCTTTGGGGTTGGTTTTTCAGGGCTCTCTGGAACGGAAATCTCCTCCACTGCATTGCTGCGTGGCTTCCACTGCTCCAGAATTTGTGGGGAGTTCTTTTTACAGAAAATTTATGGGCTGTGTGTTCGGAGCTAGCATACGTGAGTCTTTCTACTCCGCCATCTTGGCTCCTCCCCCCTAAATTTCCTGATCTTGTCCCAAAGGCAGTGAATTTGTTCTCCTACTCAGGAGATGGTAAAAAATATTAGACTGTGGAACAATGTTCAATATTATTTTCAGTTGTAACAATTATAGTTAGCATTTGAGGAACAGAACAAAGAGTATGTTGAATGAGTTTTAAAAATATGTTAATAAAGACTAAAACATTATGTTCTGAATATATCCTTATTTTTCTATGCAGTATGATGAATTGGTGCCTGCTTCTCTGACAACAAAATATGGAGGATTTTATATCAACACGGGTACACTACAGTTCCGCCAAGCATCAGACACTGAAGATGAAGATTTTTCAGAGAATCAAAAGCACAGGTCACCTAAAGTAAGAGATTTTATAGACTTAAAACACTGATGGGGAAATCTTACAATTAATTAAAATATTGTAAATTTGCTCACAGACAATGTGTTACAGAAATAACACTTTTAAGAAAGTAAAATGCAAATTACAGATATCTTTATTACTTTAAAAATGTATTATTTGTGAAGAAGCTTCCTTTTAATTATAATAATAATGTTTAGGCAGCAAGATGGTGCAATGGGTAGAGTTTTGGGTTTGAGTTCAGATTCTATCTCAGACACTTATACACTGTCTGACCCTTGGCAAACCACTTTATTTCTTTCTGCCTCAGATTCTTCAACTTTTAAATGGGGATAATAATTTCACATATCTCCCAGGGTTGTTATGAGGATCAAATAAGATAGCATTTGTAAAAAGTGCTTAGTATAGTGCCTGGTACATAAGAGGTATCATAACTACTAGATTTTATTATTACTAATGCTTTAAATTTTGTAAAGTGCTTTACATACGTCTTCACAACAACCTAATTATGTACTATAATTATCCCCATTTTAGGATGAAAAAACTGAGGGACAGAGACTAACTGATTTTCTCAGTCATATAGATAATGTCAAAGGCAGGATTCAAACCTCCTGATTCCAAAATAGACTTCTGTGAACTAAGTTCTTACTGTTTTCTTCTTTTAAAACTTTTGTGCTAACATGCCCATACTGAGTCTCTGTTTTCACCAGAATTTTTAAGGTTAGGATTTCTTGGTGTTGTAGCGATAGCAAGTATCTCTATTAGTTGTCATACCATCTTTTACTGGAAACAAGATTGAGTCCTTACTATATTCCAACTGGTTCATGATTTTGAGTTATGGGAACACCTTTCACCAAACAGATGGTGGCTCATTTCTGACCTAGTAAATCCTAGGAAATTGAATGCAGCACACAAAGATGTAGTGACCTGCATAGGGTCGTGGAGCTAGTTACATTCTCAGAGCTAGTATTTGATCAGCATTCTGCTACATTCTTCCCATATGTCATTGAGTAAACTAAGTTGCCTTGAGTACTTCTCAGTCAAGGAAAGTGCTTTAATATGTATTCTCTGCTCACTTTACAGGTTTCCAAAGCAAAAGAAGATGATGTTGGAATAAAAAAACGAAAGCGGAAAGAAGAAGGAGAAAAAGAGAAGAAGCCTAGGAAAAAAGTTCCCAAACAACTGGGGTAAGTTTTGAGAAACAGAATAGTGGAAACAGTCATAAACTTCTTAATTGACTTCTTTTCATTATTAAAACAGATACAGAATTACCTTATCTTGAAGTGTTCCTAATTTAAAGTAGTATTTTTAAAAGAATAAAATGTTGTGATATAGTTGATGGGTCATTATATTTAGTCAAGAGAACTGGTTTCTAATATTAGCACGTAACATTTGTTTTTTCTAAATTTGAGGTTGACAGAAACAAGAAGTGGGTAGCATGTTTCATCAGTCCTCTGGAATAATTTTTTGGTTCTTACACTGATAAGGGTTCCTAAGTCTTTTAAAATTGTTTGTCTTCGTTGTGTTGTTGTCGTTGTATTAGTTGTTCTCTTGATTCTGTTCACTTCAGTCTGCATCAGTTATTACAAGCCTTTCCCAGGTTTGTCTGAAACCATCTCTTTCATCATTTCTTACAGCATTGTAGTGTTCTATCACAATATTATAGACCATTCAGCCAATCTCCAATTTATAGACATTGCCTTAGATTCCCATTTTTTGCCATCTCAAAAAGAGCTAGAAATATTTCTGTATATTTTTAAAATTTGTTTTACTTGAGGAGTTAATCTCTTCCCTAATCTACTCTCCCTCTAATTACCCCTCCTCTTTTCTTTCTCTCTTCCTGTTGATAGAAATGTGTGTGTATGCGTGTGCATGTTCATGTTCCTTTCTCAGTTTACATGACAGGGATTTTAGGTATCAGTCATTCATCCAATTCCTTCCTCCTTGTTTGTATAGACTTCTTGCACACACTAGTTATGTGAGAAAATTTTCCCCATTCCTCCTTTTCCTGCTAGTGTATACCTCTTTCCCTCCCTATCTGTTTTCCTTTTAATAACGGCTCTAGGTCTTCTGTGTAATTAATTAGACTGTCTCTGTTATCCTTAGTGACAATAGGGTGCAAAGGGACCACAGGTGTCATGAATGTAAACAATTTATTCTTGTTTTGTCCTTTATCATATTTACTTTATTAATGTTACCCTTAACTCCTGCATTTGAACTTGAAAGTTGCTACAAAACTTGGATCTTTTTGCCAGCAATTGTTGGAAGTCCTCTCTCATTAAAGATCCACTTTCTTTTTATTATTATGCTCTTTTTCTGGGTAAATCATTCTTGGCTATAAGCCTATATCTTTTTCCTTCTATAATACTGCATTCAAGTCTTTTTCTACTTTATGATAAGTAGCTGCCAAAATTGTGTGTATTCCTGACTGTGGCTCTTTAGTACTTTTGAATACTTTCTTTCTGACTATTTATAATATTTTTTTCTTTGAACCTCTAAATTCTGGATTTTGGCTATGATGTTGTTGAGAGTTTTAATTTGGAGGTTCCTTTAGGGAAGGCAACTGGTAGAATTCCTTCTATTTTTCCTCTGTTCTAAGGGATTGGGCAATTTTCTTTAAAGATTTCTTGAAATATGATATCTAGCCTCTTTTTTCATCATAGCTTTCAAGTAGTCCAGTGATATTTTTTTTCTGCATTCTGTTTTCTAGGTCACTTGTTTTTGTTTTGGGATGCCTTACTTTTTTTAGTCTTTTGAATTGGTTTTAATATTTCTTGTTATTTTGTGGAATTTCTGTTTGGTCCATTGTTATTCTCAGGGAGTTTGTTGCTCTACAAAGTTTTTTTATTACTTCTGCCAAACTGCAAATTCCCTTTCTTGTTCTTTTGTCTGTAACTTTTGTTTATTTTCCTGTAGTGCTCATGTTTCACTTACAAATTTTTTTGAACTCTTTTAAAAATTGTTTTTCTTTTATTTAAGGACTTTTCTTTAAACTTGTCCCCATGTTGTGTTTTTCTTTGAGGCTTTGATTGTAGATGTTTTGGAGTCAGTCTTTTTTTCTGAAAGTCTCTGTCATCGTAATAACTTTTTATGGTGAGATTCTTTTTTTGTTTACTCATTCTTCAAACCTGCTTTCTGAACTTTATTTTACGGCTAACCTCTGTGTAGTACTAATACTGCAGGGAGGTTATGGTCTGGTTCTGCTCCTGATTTCTTAGGATACTGAGTGTTATGTTATTCTAGACTCTTAGGAGTAGCTTAGGCTGGGGACCTGCAACTTTTTATTGCTCCCAGAGTAGTGTGATCTAGGGCAAAGCCTGATTACTGCTCCATTGATCTGAACTCTGCAAGTTCCTGACCTGGTTTTGGGTCTGAGCCAACAGTAGATGCTGATGCACTCAGCCACCATCAACCAGCTGGAAAAAAGCTCTGTTCTTTCAGCGTAGCATAGCTTTGTAGGCTTCCCTTTGTTTTGGGATTCCAGCCCTGATTTTTCTTTTGCAAGGTTCAGATTTGGCTAGAAGCTGGAACTGAGACTCAACCCAACCCCTGGGTCTGCACCACATTGCTGTTGTTTCTGAGCTTGTTTCTTGCTCAGTACACGGGTTAGGTCCTGTGGCTGCTCATTATTTCAGAATGCCACCCCTGAATAGAAGTTCCCTCCTCAGTCCATTTTGGATCTGTGACCTAAAACTGGGTAGTAGGTAGCGCAGTTGCCACCTGTTTCTGTACCTGCATGATGTCAGGTATGAATCTGGGACTCCAGCTGGCTCTTGTGCACACTCTAGGTTTTCTTTCAGTCCCTGGCCCCTGGAATATTTCATGTGGCATTTTCTGGGCCAGACCCTGTCCCTAGAGTTCAAGGCCTCTCTCCCCATGACCTGGACTAGAAAAATGACTCACTTTGGCTTTATTTTAAATTTCCTGATCAGGATTCAGTCTGGTGTATTGTTTAGAGCTGATTGGAGGAGTTGTTTTGGGGAGTGTTTGCTGTATTTCTTTCTGCACTACATCTTGACTCTACTCCACATGTCCTTAATAGCCAAAAACGCTTTACTAAAATAGTGGCAGAAATCCTTAAGAGCAAATTTTTGTGTGTGTGTTTACATTTTAATTAAGTAGAAAGTTTTATTGTTGCTTTTTTATTTATATCCAAGTTATTTCTGGTTGTTACTTCCTCTCACCAAACTCAACCAGTTTCTACCCCAGGGAGCCTTCCTTTGTTGTTCTCCCCAACTCCCCAAGAAAAGAAGTAAAAACAGCCAGCACAGTGACTGGGTCTGCCTCTGTATCCAGGAGTCGTCACTGTTTCCCCGATTCTCTTCCACTTGGCCTACTTTGTAGTATCACACTCTTGAGTAAATATAGACACATGGTTCAGTACTGGGCATACATATCTGTATCCCTTTCTCGACTGCTTTCTCTTTGATTAGAACATAAAGTTTTGTTATTTATATGTGTTCTTATATATGGACACAGATCAGTTGGTCAGTTAACATGTTTATTAATTGGTTAGCCAGGCACTATACTAAGCATGAGGACTAGAGTTAAAAGGAAAAAATACTACCATCGTTGCCCCCAAAGATTTAGCATTTTAATGTGGGAGACAGTATGCCAACAACTCTGTGCATGTAAGGTACATGCAGCGTAAATGGGAATGTGTCTTAGAGGGATGGCAGTGGCTGTTTGGATGGATGAAGAAAGGGGTGGAAAGAACTGTGAAACGCTCCTTATAGAAGTGGAATTTATGCTGAGTCTTCAGGGAAAGCAGAAGGTAGACATAAGGAGGAAGAACATTCTAGGCATGGGGTAGCCAGTGAAAGGAACAGAGTTGGGGGATGGAATTCAAGGAACAGTAGGTTATATAATTGGAGCAGAAGTTCACAAACTTATTTGGCCTCCTGCCCCCTTTAAAAAAAATACTCAGCACCCCCCTGGAAATCTACTTTCTTTAACCCTTTAATGTTTTTTTTTTTCAAAGTTTACATCATTTCAAACTACTTCCAACCCCCACCCCATCATTTCAGCACCCACTGAGGAATGGTATCGCCCACTTTGGGAACCTATGATATTATTTGGAGGAGAAGTGTAAGAAGATTGGAAAAGTTGAGAGAGACCAGATTTTGAGCCAGATGGAGGACTCTATGTTTGATCCTGGAGATAATAGAGAATTCTTGTAATTTATTGAGTAGAGGGGTGACATGTTCAGATCTTTGTTTCTAGAAAGATTACTTGGGTAGCTGAAAGAAAGGGTAGATATTGAAATGGGGAGAGGCTTGAGACAAAGAGACCAGCAGTGAGCTATTAGAATAGTCCGGTCAAGGATGACAGTTGGCTGAGTAGAGAGAAAGTGACATATAAAGATGTTATTAAGGTAAAAATGACAAGACTTGGAGAACAGATGGAATATGTCCAGTGAGTTCTGTTAGAGAGTTGATGATGACACTGGTTACAAACTATGATAATTAGGAGGATGTTGGTACTCTTGACAGTAATAAGAACCTAGAACTGGGAAAGAAAGATAATGAGTCCTGCCTTAGATTTGTTGAGTTTGATCTGGCTTATAGGCAATTGGTGATAAGACATTGGAGATTGAAAGAGAGATTAGGGCTAGATAAATAGATCTGAGAATCATCTGTCTAGAAATGGCTATTGAAGCCACAGTACTTGATGCTCTTACCAAATGGAATTGTATAGAAGCAGAAGAAAAGAGGTTTCAAGACACCAAGTCACAGCCTTGAAGGACATTCACAATTAATGGAAAAAACGAAAGAAAGCAGATTGATATAAAACTGGAAAAAGCAAATTATTACTATTCTTTTATGCTGGTGAAAAATTTTTGTTTTTTCCAGATAAGAATAAGAAAAACATACCTACCTTTTCTATGCAGAGTCCAATAGAGGTCAAAGCTTCATGGAATTGTTAATTGCTGGCTTAAATGACTGATCATATTGGAAATAACTCAAGACAGTTTTAGATAATTTCTCTTCCCTGGGATTTTGTGACACAATCTTCATTCAGGTCACATCCGCTCACTGTGGATAGCTTCCAAGGCTCTGTCTTGGGCCCTCTTCTCTTTTTCCTGTCTCTTATTTGGTGATCTCATCAGTTCCACAGAATTAGTTATCCTGTCTATCAGACGATAGCTAGATCTTTATATCTAGCCCTAGTCTCCCTGATGAGCTCTGGTCCTGTATCTTTAAAAACCTACTGAAAAGTTTTGAACCAGATGTCCTGTAAGCATTTCCATATGTCTCAGTCCTCATCTTTCCTCCCAACACTCTTCCCCTTTTCTGGCCTTTCCTGTTACTGTCAAGTGCACCACCATCTTTCCCAGGGCCCAGGTTCATAACTTGGAAGTTATCCTTGACTTGTCCCTCATACTTAGCCCATATATCAACTCTGTTGACAAATGTTATCTCTTCTGTCATCACAACATCTCATCTACATCCCCTTTTTTAAAAATTCTAATTTATTTATTTTTGATTTTCAACATGCATTTCCACAAGAATTTGAGTTCCAAATTTTCTCTCCATCTCTCCGTTCCACCCACCCCAAGACAACTAGCTCAAAAAGAATTTTAAAAATCAATTGTAGAGCAAAAATTGGAAAGAGAAATGAGAGTGATTCAAGAAAATTATGAAAAACAAGTCAACTGCTTGCTAATGGAGATCCAAAAAAATACTGAAGAAAGTAACTTTTTGAGCTCTTCCATGGCCTGAGACCAATACATATTTTTCTTGGAGGCTTTGGGTGGAGGAGCTTTGACTTTATTGTCTTCTGTTTGCATGTTTTTGTCTTCCTGGTCACCAAAGTAAGATTCTGTAGTCTGATTCTTTTTTCGGTTTTTGCTCATTTCCTCAGGCATTTACTTGACTTTTGAACACTTTGTCAAGGTAGATCTCTGCTTCCAGTGGGATGGGGGGCGGGTATACTATCAGCCAGTTGATCCCCCTCACAATATGACATTCCAGAAGTCAAGAGAACTGGGAATAAAACCAAGAATCACCTACCCAGCAAAACTGAGTGTAGTACTGCAGGAGCTCTTAAATTGGGCCTACAATATTCCTAAGTTTTCCTTTTGGGTTCTCTTTCAGGAGATGATTGGTGGGTTCTTTCAATATTTATTTTCCCCTCTGGTTCTAGAATATCAGGGCAGTTTTGTTTTATACTTTTTGGTTTCTCCTTTCAAGTGTCTCCCCACTCCAGTTCATCTTCTATATGGCTGCCCAAGTGACATTCCTAAATCATATGACTATTCATATAGTCCCTTACTTAGTAAACTGTTCACTCCTCTCTCTTACCTCCAGGATCCTCTGAAGTTCTCTAAGGCTATTTACAACCTGACCCCTTTTTAAGCTTTGCCATCTTCTCCCACTTGATACTGCCTCTCCCCTTCCTCCCACAGAACTGTATGGCCTACTTACTCTTCCTTAAATGTGATACCCCTGTCTCTTATCTCTATACCTTTACATTGGCTTTTCCTAATGCCTTGAATATTCTCCCTCCTCACCTGTGCCTCTTGATCTTCCTGAGTTACTTCAAAATTCAGCTTAAATAGTGCCTTCTGCAGGAAGTGTTTCTAGTACCCTTGTCATCTTCCCCTCCCCAGCCACTTGTACTTTCCTCTCTGAGGTTACTGTCTTCCTTCTCTGTTTATTTTGTATGTATCCATTTATTGCTTGTCTCCCCCATTACTATGTAAGCCACTTGAGGGAGGAACTTTTTTTTATCTTTCTTTGTATCCTTAAGGCTTAGCATAATGCTTGGTGTTTATAGTGAGTACTCAGTGAATGCTTGTTTGATTGATTGATTGACATTTCCAAAATTAGAGTATATAACATTATAATTTCTTCTTTCATATAATACTTCATATTTTAAATGCTTATCACCTTTTTTATATGCCCTCTATCTCATTCTGTAGTTATTATAAGAAAATTTTTCCTTTCAAAATTATACACGCTTGTCTGTCAGCCTTGATTCTCCTTCTTTCCTAGTCTTCTTTTTAAGTAAATATGAAGGGTAAATGAATCAAATATTGGGAGTAATGATTAAGAGCTCTTGGAACACAAATAATGGGTCAAAGTACACCAAAGTAAGAGCCTTAAAATTTAAATTCTATTTCTTTCTGCACATATTGAAGTGCAAGCTAAACAGGACATGTATTAGAGTATTATCAGATGTCCATTCTCACTCTCTTTTTCTCTCTTTTTTGGTTAAGTGATCTTGAATTTGATTTGCTAATTTATAGTTCTACTACCTTACATGTATTCACATTCTTTTTTTTTTATTATTTTATTTGTTTTCAGTGTTCTACAATCACTTCCATATAACTTAGATTTTTTTCCCTCCTTCCTCTCCCCTGCCTCCCTGATTTGGAATATTTTATATAGGTTCTACACATACATTCCTATTAAATACATTTTCGCTTTAGTCATGTTGCATAGAAGAATTAAAATGAATGGGAGAAATCATAAAACAAACCAAAATGTCATACAAAAGAAAATGATCTGCTACATTCTGTGATCGAATTTCAATAGTTCTTTCTCTGATGTGGAAGGTCTTTTGCCTTAAGAGACCATTGGGAATATTTTAAGTTTTTGCATTACAAGGAATTTCTAAGTCTACCAGAAAAAATCCTCACACACTGTGGTTATTGCTGTGTATAAAGTTCTCCTGGTTCTGCTCCTTTCCCTCAGCATCAGTTCATATAAGTGCTTCCAGGCCTCTCTGAAGTCTTCTTGTTCATCATTTTTTGTCGTACAGTAGTATTCCATTACATTCATATACCACAATTTATGCAATTGATTGGCATTCCCTTGATTTCCAGTTTTTGGCCACCACCACAGAGTGCCGCTATAAATGTTTTTGTACACGTGGAACCCTTTCTCATTTTTATGATCTCTTGGTGATGCAGTCCTAGAAGCAGTATTACTGGGTCAAAGGGTATGCACATTTTTGTAGCCCTTTGGGCATAGTTCCAATTAGCTCTCCAGAATGACTGGATCAGCTCACAGCTCTACCCAACAATGCATTAGTGTTCCAGCTGTCCCATATCTTCTCCAACATTTATCATCATCCTGTTTTGTCATGTTAGCCAATCTGATAGGTGTGATGTGGTATCGCAGAGTTGTTTTGATTTGCACCTCTCTAATCAATAATGATTTAGAGCATTTTTTCATATGACTATAGATGGTTTTGATTTCTTCATGTATTCACATTTTAAAGAAGGTGCTTTCTAGTAATATGAAGAGTGCTTCATAGTCTTAGCTGATTTTCATCAACTTGAGTTGTTTTTAGTTGGGTTTGCTCCAGTTAATCTTTTCCTTCTATTCTCCAGACTTAATAGTCATATACTTACCTACGATTGGTATCTGTTTCTTGTTGAAGAAGAAGAAGGAAATTGATAGGAAAGTATAATTTGATATAAACAAATCTTAAGATAGGCACAAACTTTGCTTTGCTACCAAGTATTTTAAATTTCAGTGTGTATCTACATGTTCATTGTAAGACATTTTAGCTTTCAAAAATCACATATAGTTTTTTTTTTCCACAGAGTTGTGGCTTTAAATTCACATAAGTCTGAAAAAAAGAAGAAGAAGCTCTACAAAGATCCCCTTTCTCTAGATGCCATGATAAGGAAATTTCAGAAAGAGAAAGAAGCATTAAAAAAGAAAGAGTCTAACTCTAAAGCTCCAGTGACTATGTTGACTACCACTCTCAGTAAATCCCCTTCATCTGCAGCTACAGCAATGGGAAATGAAGTTTCGGACTTAAATCTTAATAGTGCTGACCCAGTCCTTTCCATTTTTGGTAGCACAAATGAACATGAACTACTTCAGGAGGCTGAAAATGCCCTGGAGATGCTTGGTGATTTAGACTTTGATCGGTTACTGGATGCTACTTCCAATGGTAGCCCTGTTTCTGAATCAGGGGGAGAGAATGGAAACACTCCCCAGCCAGCCCACACCTCTCAGGTTCTTTTACCCAAGGTGGTGCCCGCCCTCCCAGAAGGTCTGCCAATACGCCTAGAAAAACGCATTGAAGACCTCCGCATAGTAAGTGTAACCTTCTGAAGAGAAAATAATTCCTTTTAACTTATTTGAAGGATGTCTTAGGGAAAAGTTTGGTTTTTTTTCCTATGTGGTGCAATGGATAGAGCCCTGGGCCTGGAGTCAGAAAGACCTGATTTTAAATTTGGTCTCAGACCATTCTAGCTGTGTGACCCTGGGCAAGTCATTTAACCCATTTCAACTCTTATTATCTCAGTTTCCTTAAATACAAAATGGGATTGATAGCATCTCTAGTTTGCAGAGTTATTGTGATGATCAAATGAGATAATATTTTAAGGATGATGTTAGATCTTGAAGGGCATTACAAAGAAAGAAGAATAGCTAATAGGAAATAGCAAAATGTAGCTAATGGGGTCTTAATAGTAATTAATTGGAAATTTTACCCTTTTTTCCTCAGAATATCAGATAACATAGTTATCTTCCTTGTTATCTTAATCTTAACCTAGAGATTTCTGTTTTTTATTAGTAGATCAGAAATTGAGAGATTCCTTAAGATTTTGAAATAAAAAATAAATCAATAAGTCTTTATTAATATTCACCTGTGGGCCAGGCACTGTTCTAAGGGCTGGAGATACAAAAAGAGGCAAAAGATAGTCCTTATCCTCAAGGAGTTTTTAATCTAATAAAAATAAATATCATTGATAACTTATGAGGAAAACATTTCAGATAAGCATGAAAATATGAATGAACGGTTTTATTGATGATACCTGTTTAAATGCTTAAAAAAGTGTTTTCAAGGTTCTAAAATTTTTTAAGTGAATCTGCTTCTTTTAAAATACAGAGTAGGCTTAGAAATAAACGGACTACTTCTAGCTCTGTTTTGTAATTCCAAGTATATGGAAGTTGATAAAAGGTATTTTTACCATTATAAAATAGCCAACTACAAGTGTGTTTAGGTGACAAGACCTGAGGACTGACAGGGTTAGGGAAAACTATAGAATCCTAAAGTTTAGTGTTGGGGGAATAAGAAAATACTGGAAAGAACTGAAACACAACAGAAACTTGGTGATAGGCCACAGTGGCAACTTTAGGCAGCAGGTAATCATTTAGTAAATAAGCGTTTATGTTCAGTTCAGGTAAGCAAACACTTTTTTAATGCATACTGTCTACAGAGCACTGTGCTGTATATCCTTTAGGAAATATAGAATTAATTTGAGATTATCCCTTCTCTCATAATACTTAAAGCTTTGTAAAGTGATGAGAGACATTAACAGGTGTCTCTGATATGTAGATTTGTGAGCAGCACATGAGAAAGGTGTAGAGGTGTATTTAGCTCCCCTGGGGAAAATGTCTTTACTGATGAAACAATAATGGGAGGCTTCATGGAGGAGGGTGATAGGTGGAAGTTGATTAGATCGATAGGAATTCAGTCAGCAAAGAGAAAAGATGACTTTCTCAGCATAGGGAACAATGTTCTTAGACATCTTGGGCAGGAATATCTAGAGTATCTTCAGGAAATGGTGCAGTCTGCCTGGAGCAGACAGTGATCTGAAACAGTGCATGTTGGCACCAGTTTGTAGAGTGTATTCTGTGCCAGGCAGAAGAGTTTGAGCTTGAGTCCTTAGTCTCCATGGAGCCACTGAAGGATTTTGAGCAGAAAGGTGACTTGAAGATAAATTATAACCTGAAATAGAAAAAGAGCCTTTCAGCATTCTGTCTTGTTTTCCCCTCGTGAGAGACTGTATTGTTAATTTCATTTATAATTCCAAATAAAACTGGACAGTGAACACTTGACAAATGTTCTGAACCACCAGAAAGTAGAGTAGGTAATAGAGTGTGGCCAATTTGAGGAGCATGATATTCGGCCTTACTCATTATTCTTATCACATTCAGTACCCTTTTTGAAGTCTCACTAAATCATAGTGATAGGTTAAAAGATTAAAGAAATGAAAATAAATGTTCATATCTGGGAATTAAAGCTTTCTGACCGCCACTATGTTAAGTGATGTCATATAATAATCCCAGCCACACTTAGCTTCTCTAGAAAATTTATCAATCAGGTAGGAATGTATAAGTTGAGAGAAGCCAGAGATCAGATGAAAGGAGCTTATTGCATCTGCATCTTCACCCTTAAAAAATATAAGGCGAAGGGCAGACTTAGTGGCTCCTCTCCTGCCTCCATAGCCACACGTGGAATATAGTAAATGTGCTCTTAGGAAGAGGTTTGCTCTCCATTTGCTGGAGAGTAGCACCAGGATACCCCTGGAATCACAGCAGTAAATAATCAGTCAGCAAGCATTTATTAAGCACTTAATTGCCCTGCACTATACTATAGTCTAAAGTCATGGTTATCCTCATTGTCACACCACCTGACATCTTTACCACTTGCGCCTGCCTTCATCTCTTTTCTGAACAGTGTGCCAGGTAGGTTAGGATCAGAATTAGGCAGAACTTCAAGGAGAAGATAATGAACAATGATATCCACAAGTTTTGAATGATAGAGCAGAGAAAAGAGGAGGCTTAAGGTGAAAGGCCTCTATAGGTGTTTTGCTGAGAGTGTACAGGAACCTGAACATAGAAAGAGAGAAAATAAAGTGCTTCTTGAAGCAGAAAGGTTTATATCTACTTAGCCAAGTGTTTCAAGCCAAGTTATTCCTGGAATATGGCATACTGAGCAACACAGCCAAATGACCAGTTCTGTCTGTTTCTGGATGTAAAGCAGTTGCCAGCCAGCCAAAAGTAGGGATTATGTATGAAAGGACCTGAAAATCTGTGTGTGTGTTCGACCTTTGTTGCCGAAGAAGACTATGCCATCAGAAAAATAATGATATGACTTGCACTTGACTTTGTTTTGAGTGAGGGAGGACTGTGCAGGTCACCAGCCTCACTTCTGCTCCAGAGCCATCTGAATCCAGTGACCCAGATATTCATCAAGATGACTGGAGATGACCCAGGATGAGGCAATTGGAGTTAAGTGACTTGCCCAAGGTCACAGAGCTAGTGAATGTCAAGTATCTGAGGTGAGATTTGAACTCAGGTCTTCCTGACTTCTGCACTGGTGCTGTATCCACTGCACCACCTAGCTACCCCTACCTGAAAATCTACATCTAAGATGGATACTCTATTGATTAGTTTTCTAATGAGGATCTTTACCTAGTGACATAGGCCTTTAAAACCTAAGCACTATCCCCAAAGCTAAGGAGAAGTGACAAGAAATGGTAGAGAAAAAAGTGACAAACAGAGTCAGTAGCAAAAGTGACAGTCATTTCTAGAACATATAGTGGAATTTAGAAACTTTGTTGATATCTTCAGGAATTAGTTTTCTGTGGAAGAAGAGCAAACCTATTGATTGATGTGGAATGAGTAGTGTTATAGTCTGGTGGAGGAACAAAGAACTACTGATACCTCAGTGGTCCCTACGATATCCACGTATCAACCAGAGGATAACTCAACCAGAGGACAGCTGTTCTTTTAATGGACACTTGTTGAGATCATCCTGTAGAAGTAGGGTTAGTGTCTAGTAATATTTTTAGTATCTTTCTGTTATATTAGATACTCATTCACTCATTCTCTGCACCAGGATGTTGTTTAAAATACATTACTTACAGAAGAGATTTCAGGAGAAACTTGCATCATTCAAATTTTCTATGAGACTTTAAAACTCATACCATTTAAAATGCCTCTTTAAAATGTTGCCTAAGCCTGGAATAGTGAGTGTTAAGTCAAACATTAAAGAGGAGTTATAGAAAATCGTGGCCTGATGTTATATATGCAGAAGTGTCATTTTTTTCCTAGTCATTTGCAGGCTTTGGGGTAACTCATCTCTAAAATACTGTGGCACAAGTAGGGGGTAGTCTTACTTGCCCTGTTAATGATAGGACCATAACTAAGGTGAGTGGTAATGAGAGAATGAGAAATCAGAGTTTTTTTACTCTTACGCAGTCAGCAGTTCAGTTTTCTACAGACTGGGAGAGAAAGAGGTGGTGTGAGTTTACTTATCATAGGGAAAGAATCTGGGCAGAGTAGCAGTAAATTGGAACAGCTTCGCTGATGATGGCATATGAGTAGAATGTTTTCTGTCTCAGCTCTGTCTCATGGTATCTTAGAATTGTGCATTAAGCTATTGAGTGCCATGTTTCGTGTATACAATCTTATGCCTTCCCTCAAATTTCTGATTGACTCACCTCTTACTTAGTCATTCTTAAGTAAGTCAACAAACATTTACTAAATATTTACCATGTGCCAGGAGCTGTGCTAAGCCCTATGGGAAAAAGAAAAGGCCAAAAACAGTCCCCTGTTCTCAAGGAACTCACTGTCTAATGGCTACTATTAATGACTGTGGTTACAATTATTCTCAGCAGTTCCCTGAATTCTTATATGTGTGTTCTGATTTGTGTTTTTGCCTCAACTTGCGCACTAAATTGTAAGCTCCTTAAGGACACAAAGACTGTGTCTTTTGATTTCTGTGCTATTATAGTAGAATATTTGACTTGGGTGCCACATTTATCAAAGCCCAATAGAAAGGGAAGCACAGATCTGATCATGTCACTACCTTTTTCAAGAAGCTTCAATGACTTCCTTTTATCTCTAATATAATATACAGATTCCTTGTTTTGAAACTTGAAATCCTTCACAGTCTGACAGTAACCTATATTTCCAGACTAATTGCAGATTACTCACCATCAGGCGCTCTACAGAAATCAAGCAGGCCTATTTGTTCCTATACAGATTATGTTCAGTCTTTCTCCTCTGTCTTTGTACAAGTTTTCCTCCATTCTTGAAATGATCTTCCTCTTTACTTCTGCCTTTTGGAATCCCTAGTTCCCTTCAAGGAGTTGCTATAGTGGCACTTCCTTCAGCAGGCCTTTCCTGATCTTGCTTGCCACTTGTTAGTGTTCTCCCTTTTAACATTGCTTTATATCTACTTTGTATATATATTTTGTGTTTTCTTACCTGTGTACTGCATGTTGTTTGCCCCAGTAGAATATATGTAGGGACTATTCTTTTTATATCCTGAGGGCTTCACACAGTATTTGGCACTCAATAAATACTTGTACAATTGGATTCTTGAGTTAAGTTCAGCAAAGGAATGGTCAGATAAGTAGGACTAGCACTGTGAGAAGAGTGTCAAGAAAACCAAAGGAGAGGTACACAAGATGGCTGGGGTGAGGGTGGGGGGAAGAGGAGGTCAATACTATTTTTTACAGTACATTTTAAGTATTTTATTAATTTTTTAAGCATTTGCTTTTTCCCAATTATGTGTCAAGACAATTTTTAGCATTCATTATTACAAGATTTTAGAAGTTAATCCTGTTAAAAGTTACAGGAAAATCTAGTAAAATGAAGACTGAAAAACACCATTATATTTAGTAGTTATGAGATTGTTGGTAATCTAGGAGAGAACAGTTTCATTAGATTAGCGCAGCAAAAAAACAAAACAAAAACAAAAAAAACCAGATTACAAAGGACTGCAGTAAAGTGATATGTAGTTTGGGACAAATTGTTTTTGAGGCAGAAATACTACTAGCCTGGAGAAGGCGAATTGATCAGATCTTTATCTGGTTTAAGCCTTTATCTGATTTTTCTCTGATTGTACTCATTAAACCCCTTTATGATATATAATTTGTTCTCTTGAGTGACCTAACCACTAAGAAGCAGGAGTTCTGTGTAGATAATTGGTCAAATACTTGAAATATGTCTTCCCCATAGGTAAA
This sequence comes from Bettongia penicillata ogilbyi, assembly GCA_023548195.1. Taxonomy (NCBI): domain Eukaryota; kingdom Metazoa; phylum Chordata; class Mammalia; order Diprotodontia; family Potoroidae; genus Bettongia; species Bettongia penicillata. The sequence continues at coordinate 3,235,414 of JAJHZJ010000229.1, forward strand.
TAGATATTTTGGTTTGTAAATCAGGCTGTTATGAATTTGATTAGTGTAAATCAGTTCCTCAGTTTTCCTGTGCCTGCTTAAATAGTTTATAAAACTGGAAAGCTGTAGACTAGAACTTAGATGCAGAAGTAAAAGATATGGATTAATTCCACCCTAAACAGGTTGGTCTCCTTGTCTTCATGGGATCATCTTTCTGCAAACAACTAAGTGTACTAAGAAAGCTGCTATTTAAAGCAGTCTTCTGGTCAGTTATTTTAAATACAGATCATTAATCTAACCTACCACTTCTGGCATTATGCATACATTTACATATACATTAGAATTTAACTACTTTAAAATGAGTGAACTCCCTTATCTGACTTTCATATACCAGTCTCAAATTTTTTTACATGCGAATGTTTTCAGTATTTATATCATTTTCGTCTGCAAAGTCCCTGGGATACCATACCTCATCGTGCCATGGAGATGTAACCTGTCAGGTATTTGAAGTTTTTGCTAGCAGAGCTCCCTTTTTGCCTGCTTCTGCCCTACTGGAAATGTTTGGAGCACAATCCAAGGCAACAGAATATCTGTTTTGTGAGGACCAGCCTATATAGGTTGAAAGAACCTTGTTACAAGTAGACTGCCTACTGCTTAGGGATTATTTTGTCATAACAAACATCTTTCATACTGCCACATTTTTTCTTCTACTTCTGTAGTGATCACAGCAGAGTGGTAGAAAGGGCTGCTAAAAACCATACCGCCTTCCAACTGTCAGAAATATTAAACTAACTGTTGTTCTTTTAACTGCAGTATCTTTGTCTAGGGACCAGCAAGTAGACTAACTCCTACTTGAGGAACTAAATGGTACCAGTCATGATCTCCTTTGTTGTAAATGATATTGAAATTAAATGGAAGGCTGGCTCACAGAGTTTCCTTACAGTGACAAATGGAAGGAGATGGTGAAGTTGATTTTATTGTTTAGCCAAAGACTACAAGGAATATTTCATGAAACATTTTGTATTTTAGTGCTCATAAGTTTGTACAAAAAAAACCACCATGAAAATAATTGCAGCTTAGCCAGTATCTGTTTGTAGAGAATAAGAGCTAGTGAAGTTATACAAAGAATTTGATAAGACATTCTAAATAAACTCAGTATTTTTTAAAAATGTACTTGGTGAATTGAACACAAAATAGGGATAGGCAAGGATATCAAAAAAAAAATCTGTTGGATAGTGTTGTTTAGGAGTAAAAAATGAAAGAGACCAAAGACTTTTGGACTCTGCAGCCTCACAAATCTACACCATGAATACTTGCTTTGAGGGGAAAAAAATAAGAAGGCTCTCAACATGGAAAACACTAACTAGCATCACAGAAATGAAATTGATTACATTTTGATTGATAAGAGATGACTCATTACTGATGTAGGATTTCTTCCTTGGTTAGCTCTCTGCACACTGATGCACACACACTGCGGTGGTTTGAAAGAGGGCTTTCTCTATGAGTTGTAAAATGAGGAATCTTGATTGATGACCCCAGTCATTTTAGTTTCTATTTTTTGCTGCAAAATCTTTTTCAGATGAAGGATTATGTGGTAACTCAGTGTCTGCACTAGGTAAATGAAAAGGAGAAAACTACGGCATGAGACTTACTTATCTAAATGAGACTTATCTGAGGATATTCTTTTCAGCCAGCTGAAGATGGGAACAAGGTGCTGTGATCTTCCAAATCTGCATCCAGATTGGGATGGTAATGTCACAGCTCTCTAGATGGTTTCCCATCCTTCCACCTTTGTACTGGCAAATTTCCCATCTCTGATAAGGAGCTCCCTCCTTTTGGGGTATTCCAGAATGGTGATTGGTGAGGAGCAAGATGTTATCTGTTAACTTTCAGATTTTTACCTTTTGGATTTTTGAGCCTAGAAATTGCTTAAGAGGGAGAAGGCTTTAGAGTTGAAATATTTCCTCTTTTACTTGAGATTAGTGAAAAAAGGTGATATAGAGGCCCTTATTTAAGATCTCAGGTTGCATGGGCTCTTTGGGCCCAGATAGACATTTATCTATAAAGTTATAATTGGGGAATAGGGAGAGATGGCCTTTGGTTTTAGGGATGAGAGTAAAATCATGGGAGGAGATATTAAAACTGAACAGGTATATAGGAGAGTAATCACTTATTATGCAGATAAATCTTTCAGGGTGCTCTGCCTTAAAATTACCTGGACTACAGAGTGTGTGGCCTTGAATTGTTATCTCAGTGAGGATCAATAGCCCTCTGATGTAGTTGCTTATTGCATTTTTCCTTGGGCTACTAAATAAAGATCCTGCCATGTGGAGGAAAGCCTCCAATTATGAATATAACTCTGTATAAATGTAAGTATGTTCTTTAAAAAACAGGTATTTTTCTCTCCACTGGAAAAAAAGAAGAAGAAAAAACCCTTGTAACCAAAGTGCATAGTCACAAAAAACAAATTCCCGTATTTGCCATGTCCAAAAATGTCAAAGGGCAGAATATTCCAGGAATGGGGGAGAGCCATTGCAAAGGTATGGAGTTCAGAGATAGTATTGTATTTGTGAAACTGCCAAAGACCAAGGTAGCTGGGAGCAGAATGCATGAGAAAGTGGAAGATCGCCAGAAAGTTAGGAAGGTGCTAGCTTATAGAGATCTTTAGATGCTGAATGGGATTTTATATTTTATCTTGGGATTAATAGGAAACCATTGGAGATTTCTTAGTAGGGCGAGTGATGAGTTCAGGTAAGAATGAGGTTCATCTGATGCCTGCTTCCCCTACCTCTTCCTTTATATCTATATACCCTTTATCTCATGTATCTTGTTTATGAGAGAGAGCAAGTTCTACCCTCCTTATTCCTCTTTTGTACACTAATGTATGCCTTTTACTCTTCCTTTTCTTCTCCTGCAACTCTCAGAACAGAACCAGTCCATCCTCAAATTTGTCTTCCTTAACTACTTTTATTAACACTTTAAAGACACTAATAATAGTCTGAAGGAAAACCTATTCCTTTCTCTCTTTATTAGAATATTAATTTCATCATTGTATAACCATTTTAATGAAGATCATTTCTTAGAAATTGTTGGGTAAATGACAAAATCAAAAAGCATTTATTAAGCACTTACTATGTATCCAATACTGTGCTGAGCTGTGCATATACAAATAGAAGAGGCCAGACAGAACCTTCTCTCAAGGAATTCACACTTTAATTGGAAAAGACAACACATAAAAGAATGTTCAACCACCGGCCATGTGGAAAGGCCTGGAGTCCTACAGGTACAGTGGTACAGTGGTAAAGTGGATGGAAAGGCTCAGAGAGGCCAGGGGACTATAGAGCACAGAGGCAGTGCAGTTGTGCCAGCTTTATAATTAGACCAGCAACCTGGGCAGAGGAGAGGCAAGAAAGAGGGCACCTTTGATGGTAGAGTATCTTCCTAGCTGTCTTAGGATAATTGTGGGGCAAGGAGGGGCACATAATGAATAAAGAACTCTTGGTCATGGGGAGGTGTTTTTTCTTAAGTTTGCAAGCATTCAGAGAGGACAGCTCTTGTAAGTATTATGCTTTGCAGTTTGGTATTAGCCTACATTCTGTAGTAGCAAACCAGGCCCTAATAGTCAGCCCTTCCTAAGTTGAGTCTTTGAATCACGTAGTGTCACTGGTTTGAAGTAAATTGAAATTTACAGTACCATAACCAATCTAATCTAATGTATGCACAATAAACTACTGAAAACACCAAATAAAATGATTTTTTGATTTATTGGTGCTTCTGTTCCCTACAGTTTTGTGTGGTTAATCCTGAGTTGACCATACTGAAAAAATGCATTTTAGTCATAGATTCTGTTGCTGGACCAAGCTGAGGATTTATTCTAAATATTTAATAATCTAAAAGTTTAATTTTATTGGCAATATTATGGGAAGAGAATGGTCTATGTTTCCTTTTGATTTTAAGAAGATAACTGAATAGGATGAAGGGCGGCATATAGGTTGCTGGGTCTCTGTTTTGTGTTTAATCTTTATCTCAAGATAGTTTGTTTATTATGAAAGTTATAGCAAACATTAGTTTTTACTTTATACTGTGTATGTTCTAGGCTGCCAAGCTTTTTGATGAAGAAGGTAGGAAAAAATTCTTCACACAGGATATGAACAACATTCTACTGGAGTAAGTAACTAATTTCTTTGGTTAAGAACCCCTGAGATAATTGTTACATTTGTTTCTATTAAAAAGAAACAGTGTATTGGGTTAGATAACAAAAAAACAGTGGTTCTACATCATGTTTCATGGAGGTGCCTTCACTAAATAGATCTTTTCCAATAAAAGCTAAGTGACCAGTTGATAGGAATATTATAAGGAGGGTTCTCAGTAAAGTATGGTTTATATTCAAGTAGCTTCTGAGGCTCCTTCCTATTTGAAATTCCATGAAATACTAGGTTCACCACATTGTTTTACTGAGAAATTTCTCTGGGCTTGTGAAAAATTATTCCCCTAATTGTTGACTTTTAGTGAGAATTAATATAAATTATATAAATGATTGTAACAAGTGTTTATGGCCCATTGGAAAGTATCTTAAATGCAAGAGCTACAGAATTTGAGGGAAAGAAGGTCATATATACAAGTATACATGCATGCACGCATGCTCACTTGATATCAAATTAGTACCATTTAGTTAGAGTGTAATACTGATGAGCCTGTGGGTTAATGAGTATTGCCCAAGATTGTAACAAATGCTTACTGTGATCCCCAAAGGCAGCTGGGTGTAAAATTGTTGACAACGGGAACATTTTGACTATCACAAGATTGACAAGTTTCTCTAACTGAAGAAAAAAATAAAATGCATGCCCAGTTCTGGGAGTTAGTGTGAATAGCATTTTTGATAGTGATATAAAGACAATCGAGAGTACAGTTTTATAAAGCAAATGTGTAAATAAATGTATGAGATAAAGTGATATATGTCATGCAAGCACTTAATAAATATTAATGTTAGTTAATCTTGGCAGCTTTTTGCAGTAGATTATGCTCACTTGTTAAGAAAGAAGCTTTTTTTTTTTTTTAACCTTCATAATAGTCTGGCCCATTTGACCTGATGTGTGAAGATACTTAGTCCCTTCCCCATGGGTAGTGTGTGGTATGTTCTCCCAGGTCCCCCTTTCCATAGTCATATCCAGAGATTCATTCCTCTCCTGCCCTCATCAACCTCAACCTTGTCACTTTATGCTACTTGCTCCTTTTTTAGCCAGAACTACCAAGCATTGTGTCCAGTAATGCCCAAACTCCATGACTTGGTGTTCTTAGTCTTCTTTCTCCTTTTTCCTTCCATTTAGGATACTTAGCAATCCTAGATCAGATTTTTTTTTTAATCAGCAAGTAGGAATATCCTTTTTTATCTTATCTTCTAGGCTGGAACAAAGCCTCTATCAAGAAAATGATGCCAGGTGCTCACCACCTTCAGGACATGACACCCTGAGTCAGCAGACTGTCTGCATTCTAGAGTTGCCCTATTCTTAAGATAGAATTTTTTACTCAGTTCCTTTCCCCAGGTGTGGAATTCCTAGTCATAATTTTTCCAGTGGGAATTGATGTACTATAAGAATGGGATGCAATGCAGAATGCAGTAAAACTCAAAAAATTTATTCTGTTCATCTCCCCTCGTCCAACCTTACTTCTTCTCTTCACAGCCTTGATCTCAGTAATCAGCTATTTCATGGATGTTCTTGAATCCCTTGCTTCCTTAATCTCTTTCCATTCTTACTCTTCTGACCAGCTTTAGATAACTCATATCATTCATCTTTTCCAGTCCCATTCTCATATTGAAGAACCTGCTCAGGGAAGCACAAAACCACACGCATTTTTACTTTGTGTACCCAGTGCCTTCTATTCAAATCTTGGCAGCCTCTTATTCTCTTACAGTTTCCTCCCATGCTTATTAATCTTTTACATAGTCCTCACAAACTGCCACTTCTTATTTCTGTCCCTTTTTCTTTCTAGCTCCTAGAAAGAAGCATCTACACTCCTTGCCTCTACTTTTTTTTTTAAACCATCTGCTCATTTCTCTAATTGTATCTTTTACAAAGTTGTCAATGAACTTCTTACTATTAGATCCAGTGGCCCTTCCTTAGCTTTCATCCTTGTGCCCTTTCTGTAACATTTGATATTGTTATCCTCTTCTTGGATATCCTTTTTTATTTTATTTTTAATTCTTAAATTCTGTGACAAATCTCTGTTTCCTTCTCCTGATTGTATTGTTGTTCTACTTCTATCTCTTTTACAATGCCACTACGTCTCTTAAGTGTACTTATTCCCAAAAGCACTTTTGGTACCCTTTTAACTTTCTGAACTCTCTCCGGGTGACATCTGCTTTCATAGTATTTTTCATTGTCTCAGAGATGTATGGTACCTCAGAGAATATCTAGTCCAATCCATATTTTAACAAGAATCTTCTCTACAATACATCACCAGGTGCTCATCTGGCCCTTCCTTAAAGATCTGTAATTGAGTGGAAAGATCTTTAATTGAGTGGGAACCAAAACCATCTCAAAGCTATATATTACTCTTTAGATAACTCTAATTGTTCAGATAGTTTTCCTCACACTAAGGCCAAGCCGTCTCTCCACAACTTCTACGCATTTTTCTACTCTTCATCTCAGTAAAAAACTCCAGAATTTATACTGCCTTGTTCTAGATCAGCAGTGCTGGTCATCTCTGTCTAGTTTGTCCATTGATATTTAAAATGCGCTGTGTCCAAAATGGAACTCTTCATTTTTGTTTTCTTCCTTCTCCCCTTCCTGGTCCTTTAACACATACACTTAACCTATATCTTGTCCAAATTCACTTACTTTTGTTGAGGCCGCCACCATCTTTCTGATTAAATTACTTATATTTATAACCTCAGAGTCCTTAATTCTTTCTTCTTCCACATTCTAATCCTCCAGTGTCCTATCCAATCATGTGCCAAGTTTTGTTGAGTCTACATCTACACAACCTTTCTCAGTTGGTAGCCTCATTAGTTCCTATCATTTGACTATCAAGTCTGATCAGATGTTTCAAAGATGTTCATGTCCAGCCCCTTCTTTCTTCTGAGTTCTGCTTTTGTTTCACTAACTGCCTTTTGGACATTTCATATTGGATGTCCCAGAGACATCTTAATTCAGTGTATCTGAAATAGAACTCATGCAACATTGCTGCCGTAAATACTCACTTATTTCTGTGAAAGATGCCACTATTCTTCTATTTCCCAGATTTTTAGCTTTAGTTACAGATTCTTTGCTGTTTCTCATTTCACATATCTAGTCAGTTGCCAGATCTTGCCTTTCCTTCCTCCCCAACATCTCTCACATCTGACCCCTTCTTTCTTTGTTCACACAGCCATGACATTGGGGCAGCTAGATGGTGCAGTGGATAGAACACCAGTGCAGGAGTCAGGAGGACCTGAGTTCAAATCTCACCTCAGACACTTGACACTCACTAGCTGTGTGATATTGAGCAAGTCAGTTCATCCTGGGTCATCTCCAGTCATCCTGGTGAATATCTGGTCACTGGATTCAGATGGCTCTGGAGGAGAAGTGAGACTGGTGACCTGCACAGCTCTCCCTCACTCAAAAAAAGTCAAGTGCAAGTCATGTCATTATTTCTCTGATGGCATGGTTCATTCAGATCCTTGTCACCTCTTACCTGGAAGCTGCCTCCTCAATTACTCTCTCTGACTTAAATCTCTCCCTATTCTGAATAATCCTCTATACTCCTCTGAAAGTTGTTTCCCTTAAGCAGCTATCTGATCGTATTCGCCCACCCAGTAAACTCCCATGGTTCTCTATTGCATCTAGGATAAAACACAAACTCCATTGTTTTAACATCTGAAGCCCTTCAAAACCTTTTTCATACTTACCTTTCCAAACTCATTATATATTACTTACATTCCTGTACTCTATGGTCTTTCTAAACTGGCCTTATTTTTGTTTCTCACACATGGATTTCCATCTTCTATCTCTCTTCCTTTGCACTAGCTGTTTTCATTCTTACAAGGCATTCCCTCCTGATCTCCACTTCATAGAATCTCTCTTTTCCTTCAAAATACAGGTCAAGTACCACCTTCTACTTGAAGCCTTTTTTGGTTTCCCCAACTAGTAATACTCTCAGTATCTTGTATTTTTATTTATTTTATGTATAGTTATTCCATGCCTACATGTTCTTTCTCTTGATTTAATATAAAGGCCTTGAGAGTATGAATTTTATATTTTTTTGTCTTTGAATCACTGCTTTGTAGCACAGGGCTTACTCAGAAAAAAGAGGTGCTTGATAAATGTTTGATTGATTGACCTGAGAAGGTCTATTTTATATTTGATTATATCTAACTTTTTTATTTGGATATTTCTAATTTTTAGGGCATTTTTTCTTTTAACCTTTCTTTGAACCATGCAACTTCCACCCATTATTGCTCCTTTGGGGTCAAGATGAACAAGTCTTAATTCCTCATCTACATGGTAGCCCTTCAGATTCTTGAAGAGAACTGTCATACCCCTTTCTTCTTCAAGTTAATCGTTCCCACGTTCTTTAATATACTCTACCTTTTCACCTTCCAGATCATCCTCTGGATGTACTCTCACTTGCCTATTTCCTTCCCAAAATGTGACATCTAGAACTGGGTATAGTATTTAGATTTGCTCTGATCATAGAAAGATGGAGGATACCTAGGCCTCTCTTACAAGAGCTTACAAGAGCCTGTAGTTTTTTTGGCTCTCATGTCACACTCTTCACTCATTTTCACTGAAATCCCCCAGATCTTTTTCTTAGGAGCTGTAGTTGAGCTACATTTTTGTAATCTTGCACTTGTGAGGTTAATCTTTTTAAATTTATTTATTTATTTAACTTTTTACATTCATTTTCACAAAGTTTGGGGTTCCAAATTTTCTCCCCATTTATCCCCTCCCCCCACCCCAATACACCATGCATTCTAATTTTCCCTATCACCAATCTGCCCTCTCTTCTATCATCCCTCCCTTCTCTTCTCCCCATCTTCTCTTTTGTCCTGTAGGGCCAGATGACTTTCTATTCCCCATTAACTGTATTTCTTATTTCCTAGTAGCAACTACAATACTCAACAGTTGTTCCTAAAACTTTGAGTTCCAAATTCTCCCCATCCCTCCCTCCCCACCCATTCCCTTTGGGAAGGCAGGCAATTCAATATAGGCCATGTCTGTGTAGTTTTGCAAATGACTTCCATAATAGTCATGTTGTATAAGACTAACTGTATTTCCCTCCCTCCTATTCTGCCCCCCATTGTTTCTATTCTCTTTTGATCCTGTCCCTCCCCAAGAGTGTTGACCTCAAATTGCTCCCTTCTTCCATTGCCCTCCCTTCCATCATCCCTCCCTCCCTGCTTATCTCCTTCCTCCCTATTTTTCTATACTGTAAGATAGGTTTTCATACCAAAATGAGTGTGCATTTTACTCCTTCCTTTAGTCGAATGTGATGAGGGTAAACTTCATGTTTTTTTCTCAGCTCTCCTCTTTTTCCCTCCACTAAAAAGTTTCCTGCTTGCCTCTTGAATGAGATACAATTAACCCTATTCCATTTCACCCTCTCTCCTCCCACTACATTTCTCTCACCATTTACCTTAATTTCTTTTAAGATATGGTCCCATCCTATTCAATTCACTCTGTGCTCTCTGTCTCTGTGTGTGCGTGTTTGTGTGTGTATGTGTGTGTACATGCATGTACGTGTGTGTGTGCATGTGTGTGCGCACGTGTGGGTGTGTGGTCCCACCAACTACCCAGATACTGAAAAGTTTTAAGAGTTACAAATATTGTCTTTCCACGTAGGAATGTAAACAGTTCACCTTTGGTAAGTCCCTTATGACTTCTCTTTGCTATTTACTTTTTCATGCTTCTTCTCATTCTTGTATTTGAAACTCAAATTTTCTTTTCAGCTCTGGTCTTTTCATCAAGAATGCTTGAAAGTCCTCTGTTTCATTGAAAGACCATATTTTCCCCTGAAGTATTATACTCAGTTTTTCTGGGTAGATGATTCTTGGTTCTAGTCCTAGTTCCTGTGACTTCTGGAATATCCTATTCCACGCCCTTCAATCCCTTAATGTAGAAGCTGCTAGATCTTGAGTTATCCTGATTGTATTTCCACAATACTGGAATTGTTTCTTTCTAGCTGCTTGCAATATTTTCTCCTTGACCTGGGAATTCTGGAATTTGGCCACAATGTTCCTAGAGTTTCTCTTTTTGGATCTCTTTCAGGCGGTGATCGATGGATTCCTTCAATACTTATTTTGCCCTTTGGTTCTAGAATGTCAGGGCAGTTTTCCTTGATAATTTCATGGAAGATGATGTCTAGGCTCTTTTTTTGATCATGGCTTTCAGGTAGTCCCATAATTTTTAAATTGTCTCTCCTGGATCTATTTTCCAGGTCAGTTGTTTTTCCCATGAGATATTTCACATTCTTTTCCATTTTTTCATTCTTTTGGTTTTGTTTTATGATTTCTTGGTTTCTCAGAAAGTCATTTGACCCCATCTGTTCCATTCTAATCTTGAGAGAACTATTATCTTCAGTGAGCTTTTGAACCTCTTTTTCCATTTGGCTAATTTTGCTTTTGAAAGCATTGTTCTCCTCATTGGCTTTTTGAACCTCTCTTGCCAATTGAGTGAGCCTATTTTTCAAGGTGTTATTTTCTTCAGCATTTTTTTGGGTCTCCTTTAGCAAGGTATTGGCCTGTTTTTCATGCTTTTCTTGCATCTCTCTCATTTCTCTTCCCAGTTTTTCCTCCACCTGTCTAACTTGCTTTTCAAAATCCTTTTTGAGCTCTTCCATGGCCTGAGCCCACCGGACATCCACCTCAGATGTCTGGGATACAGAGGCCCCGACCTCCACGTCTTTTCCCAATGGCAAGCATTGTACTTCGTCATCAGAAATGAAAGGAGGAAGGAACATCTCTTCCCCAAGAAAGTAGCTCTCTATGGTCTTATTTTGCTTCCTTTTTCTGGGCATTTTCCCAGCCAGTTACTTGACTTCTGAGATTCCTCTCCACCCCTACCTAGATCTGCCCAGCTAGTGCTTGGGGTCTGAGATTCAAATGCTGCTTCCCAGTCTCAGGGCTATTCGTGGCAGGAGCAGCTGCTATTCAATGTGAGCTTAAGTTCTGGTGCTGGGGTGGGGGCAGGGCCACCTCCCAGGCTCAGCTCCCTCAGGGGGTTTATGCAGAGACCTTCGGTAATGGAGCGCCTGTCTGCTTAGGGAGTCCCAGGCACCGCTGCCTCTGCCGCTCCCTCTGCTGCTCCCTCCCAAGGGGGCCGGAGACCCCTCGCTGCCCTCTCGGCCAGCCCTGACGACTCTCTCACTGACCTGTAGCATCTGTGGGTGGAGGGACCTTCCCGGCCGCCGGAGATTCTGTCCCTGAAGCCTGCTCGGATCTGCTCCTCTTGGGGCCACGTGGCCAGGGCAGCACCGGGGTAGGCTCCGCTTTCCGGGGCGTGACGGACCCCTGGGGACAGCTCTCCAGGGCTGTCTGGAACGGAAATCTCTTCCACTGTGTTTCTGTGTGCCTTGCAGTGATCCAGAATTTGTGGGAAGTTCTTCTTACAGGAAATTTATGGGCTGTGGATTGGGAGCTAGCATACGTGAGTCTTTCTACTCCGCCATCTTGGCTCCTCCCTCGAGGTTAATCTCTTTAAACCAAGCTATAAAAATTTATACTCATCTTTATTAAACGTCATCTTACTAGATTTGGCCCATCCTTCAAGCCCATAAAGATCTTTGAGATTCTAACTTGATCATTTTCTTTGTTAATTATTGTTCTGTTTCATGTCATCTGCATAAATATTTAATAAGTACACTGTCCATGCTTCATATTAATAATAGCTGACATAATGTTTTAAGGTTTGCAAAGTACTTATTCCCATTTTATAGAAGAGGAAACTGAATCCTAGAGGGGTTTAGTGGATTGCTCATGGCAATCCAGCCTTTTAACTGTCAGAAGTAAGATTTGAACATAGGTCTTCCTGACTCAACTCTAAATACTAGATCTATTGTGTACCATTGTCTTTCTTGGATTTAATCACAATTGTTAATAAAATTCTTGAACACTAGAATGTCAAAGACACATTCCTGGTGCATTCTGTTAGAGAGTTCTTTACTTTTTGATGTAGCTATTGAACTAATTCCAAATTCTTCTAACTGTACTGTTAGTTTGGTGTAGTTAAGAACTCTGCATGTAGAAAAAAGAGGACCTGGGTTTGAATTCCTTCTCTGCCACTTGCTACTTCTTTGTCTTTGGACCAGTCACTTAACCATTGATCCATTCTCAGGTTTAGTTTTCTCATCTGTAAAATGAAAGTATTGACTTCTACTTTGAGACTCTTTCTAGTTCTAAGTCTTTGATCCTATGATTTTTATGGTCTTATCCAAAAGGATAGCATGAGAGACTCTTAAATGTTTTACTCATATTTAAGTGTACTTTGTTCACATTTCCCTGACTTCTACAGTTTATTTACTGTCAAAAAAGGAAATGAGATGTCTACCATGATATTTTGTTAATTAAACCATACAGCCATACTGACTTTTAGTTGTCACTGCTTTTCTTTCTGAATGTTCACAAACCTTCTCTTTATCTGTCCAGAAATAGAAATCAAGATCACTGACTTATAGTTTTAGATTCCATTTTGTTCCCTTTATCAACAATCAGAACGTTTGCCCTTTGGCAAATTTCTCTAAGATCTTGCAGTGATTACGCACAATATTCAACAATTACAAGTGCCAGTTCTTTCATTGTACCCTAGATTATGATTTACCTGCACGTAGTGACTTAAACTTATAGAGTAAAGGTATTTATTTACCATGAAATGAGATCAAATTAGATAATATTTGTAAGAAATGAGATCAAATTAGATAATATTTGTAAAGCTTTTAGCTCAGTGCCTGGCACTTAGTAGATACCATATAAAGAAAATCTTTATTTCTGTAGAGAACTCTATCAACAAATATTTTTTAAGTGTTGTGAAAAAATAATCTGTTCTGTATTTTTGCCACAAGTCCAACAGAAACAGTTATATTAATTCAGATTATTTTAGTCTAAGAATTTTTCTGCTTAGAGAAAAGTCCAAACTGACAGACTCTCCTCATGACCTCCTCCTTTCCCTTCTATCACCTCTGTTTCTTTGATTTCCTCTCAAAACCACCCTGCCTCTTAATTTCCCTATTTCTTTTGCTATACTTTCAGTTACTCAGATTTGCAATTTGGGAACATATGGAACTATTCACTCTCTCTTACCTGCCCAAATCCATTCTTTGGCCAACTCTTGGCACTTCTACCTCTACGGTGTCTCTTGCATTCCTTTTCTCCTTTCATGTACCTATCATCCTAGTTCAGCTGGACTACTTCCTAATTAATCCCCTGTCTCCAGTTATTTTTCAAATACATTTTCCACACTGTTTCCAAAGTATTACTGCTTTTAAAGCATAATTTTTATCATGTTTCTCTCTTCTGCTTAGAAACTTCCAATGGTTTGCTCCCAATTGTCTGTAGGATCAAATGCAAACTCCTCATTTTGGGTTTTAAAGCTGTTCATAATGTGACTTATTCCCCTTTACATACTCTATGAGCCAAACAAGCTGACCTGTTTGCTGTACCTAATGAACCACATTCTGTCTTCCATTTCTGTATCTTTTTGATGGGGTCCTAATAGAGCTGCCTCCAGCCCCAATGTTTTAACTTCATTACAGTCCCACTGTACCTACCCCCTGCCAATGTCTTAACTTCTTCATATATGCCTCACTGCTTACTAGAACAGCAGGTGTGTCCCTGAACTATTAATTCCCAGAGAAATAGCAGGTGTGTCCATGTGATGGGAATCCAGCCACTGCCTCTAGCAGCTACTGCCCCCAGACCCATTCCTACATATTTAAACAGGTGTGTTCTTGTAGTCAGTCATATCATCCATCTAACCTGAGACAGGAGCATAATACCTAACTATTTATCTTGACCACACAGGACCACAATAGCTATCCAATTGGAAGGCAGCATGACCAGAAAGTTTAACCATGGAACCATAGATGGGACTCCTCCTCTATTACCTAATCCCTTAACAAACTCCTCCTGCTTTTTTTAATATTAATCATATTCCTATATCTTATGTAAATTTCTGTTATGTTATCACATCTTTACCCTGTGAAAATCCATCTTGCTTTGTTTGAAGTTGCTGATTCCTCTTGGATCTTCATGAGAGGCATCAATCTCAATAAATGCCAATACCTGGATTAGAGCTGGTCTGACCCTGAATTCTTTGAGACTGTTCCTCCTTAATAGATCATAAAACCCCAGTAGTTTTGGGGGTCCCAGAATTTAAGCCTCAGTATTTCTACTGGGCAGACTCTATACTTGGAGTGCATTCTGTCCTCATCTTGACCTCTTAGAATCCCAAGTTTTTTTTCCAAAAGAAATCATTCAACAGACATTAAGTGTTCCATGTGCAAGGCACTGTTGTACTCGTTGTTTACCATCTCTGATCATTCTAGGTTTCAGTACCCTTGACCATATTCTTATAGGACTGTTTCTTTTCAATATCTTTGCACAGTTCCTTTCACATTATTAAGTGCTTTATAAGTTTTTGGTGAATAGAGCTGAATACAATCTTCCTTTTCTTGCACTTACTTTCATCTTCTGTACATAGAAAACTCACCCTACTAATCCAAACCAGCACCTTTTCTGCAACTTACAGTATTCTTTAAAAAATTTTACTTATTTTTAGTTTTCAGCATTCACATTTATAAGATTTTGAGTTCTCAACATTTCCCCCCTCCCCAAGGTGGCATGCAATCTGATGTGGGCTATGTACGTATGATCATATTAAATGTATTTCCACATTAGTCATGTTGTAAAAGAAGAAGAACAAAAGGGAAAAACCATGAGAAAGAACAAACAAAAAACAACCAAAACAAGAGAAAATAGTACGCTTTGATCTGCATTCAGACTCCATAGTTCTTTCTCTGGATATGGATAGCATTTCCATCATGTGTCTTTTGGAATTGTTAGATCATCGCATTGCTCTGAAGGATTAAGTCTAACAGTCTATTGTTGCACAGTGATGCTGTTACTGTGTAAAATGTTCTTCTAGTTCTGCTCACTTCACCCAGCATCAGTTCACATAAGTCTTCCCTGGTTTTCTGAAATCTGCCTGCTCACCATTTCTTGTGGAGCAATAGTATTCCATTCTATTCATATACCACAATTTGTTCAGGCATTCTCCAATTGATGGGCATCCCCTCAATTTCCAATTCTTTTCTACCACAAAAAGTGCTGCTCTAAATATTTTGTACTCTGGGTCCTTTTCCCTTTTTTATGATCTCTTTGGTATACAGACATAGTAGTGGTATTGCTGGATCAAAAGGTATGCACCATTTGATAGCCCTTTGAGCATAGTTCCAGGTTGCTTTCCAGAATGATTAAATTGGTTCACAACTCCACCAACAATGCATTAGTGTTCCAGTTTTTCCACATCATCTCCAACATTTATCATATTCCTGTTAGGCAATCTGATAGGTGTGAGATGATACCTCACGGTTGTTTTGATTTGCGTTTCTCTAATCAATAGTGATTTAGAGCATTTTTTCATATGACTATAGGTAACTTTAATCATCTGAAAACTGCCTGTTGATGTTCTTTGGCCATTTATCAGTTGAGGAATAACTTGTAATCTTAGAGATTTCACTCAGTTCTCTATATATTTTAGAAATGAGACTTTTATCAGAGATTCTGGCTATAAAAATTATTTCCCAGCTATCTGCTTCCCTTCTCATCTTGGTTGCATGGTTTTGTTTGTGCAAAAACTTTTTGTTAATGCAATCAAAATTATTCATTTCGCATTTTGTAATGTTCTCTATCTCATTTGGTCATAAATTCTTCCCTTCTCCATAGATCTGACAGGGAAACTATTCCTTGCTCTCCTAATTTGCTTATGGTCTTTTACCCTTTATGTCCAAATCATGCGTCCATTTTGTCTTATCTTGGTATATGGCAACATTAAGTATTAAAAAAGAGTTTCCTGGAATACTGAGAGGTTGAGGAACTTACAGAGGGTCATGTGGTCAGTAAGTGTTAGAGGCAGTTCCTGAATGAACCCCAGTCTTCAGGATTCAGAGCCAAGCTCTCTATCCATTAAACCATTCTTTCTCTTTTATACATTTTATTAAAAATATGAGTTGGTTAAAGCATTTCTTGTCTAGCCGTATCAGTCCTGAATAGCAGTTCTACTGTTTCTACCTTTATCTTTTGAAGCATGAAGTTATCATTATGGTTACTTCATGAACCTGTTAACAAATACATTCTATTTTCCACTCTATTTTATAGGCGAGAGTCTTTATTTCTGTAAAGAAAACAGTCAGTCACCAAACATTTATTAAATGCTATGGAAGAAAATTCTATTCTGTGTGTTGTAAGCATAAGCCCAACACAGTTTTATTAATTTGGATTCTTTTAGTGTAAGTATTTTTTTCTGCTTAGAGAAAAGTCTAAACTGCCAGAATCTTCTCATGCCTTTAGAAATCTATCTCCCATTAGCCATTTTGGAGTTAAAATGTATAGTATTTCTGATCAAACAAAACTACAGTATATTAGAATATAGTTGCAGAGCTTAGATAAAAGTTCATTTAACAGTATGCATTCATCAGACAGTACAATCATGACCTAAAATGTGGCCTCATGCTAGAGAATAATTTCTTAAATTATTTTATCTGGTTAAGGATGGAGATAGGCAGGGACCTTAAATAAGTTAGTCTCCACCCTTAAATCTAATTACTACCTTTAATCCACATTTTTGGTACCATAGAATATATTGTTGACCTTTTACCTAGTTTCCTAACAGAAAGTAGTTAGGCTTTTTAGAGGAGAGTTAAGTTTGTTATCCTAGAAGACTGATTAACTACTAAGAAGGTTTCCTTCATTCAGGTGAATTTAGAAGGAACTTGAGACTAGATAAAAAAGGAGGCCTTAATATGCTCCCATGGCACCTACTGTATGCCATGCGCTGTGCTAGGTGTTGATGATACAAAGAAAAGAAATAAAAGAAATCTGCTCAAGAACTTTATTTTCTAATGGAGGAGACAACAAAGACATACATGTAGTTTTAATACGAGTTATTTAGAGAAGGTTAAGATACTAGCAGTTGGAAGCAAAAAAGGTTTCCTATAGATGGAGATGTTTGAGTTGCATCTTCAAGAAAAAGAGTGTGTGTGAGGTGTGGAACTAACGAAAGTTCATTCTCGACTTGCTAGGATGGACAAAAGCAGAGATGAGAGACCAGTTGAAATGATGTGAGAAATGGAGAGAATGTTAGGTTGGTTTGCATAGTAACAATACAAGAGGGGGAGTAATGTATGTGTACATGATACTCAAAATAAGTTGGGACAAGATTGTGAAGGGCTTTCAAAACTAAACAAAGGAGCTTGTTTTACCCAAAAGCAGTGGGGAACCATTGAAATTTGAGTAGGACAGCAACATGGTCGGATCTCTGCTTAGGAAAATCCCTTTGGTTAGTATTAGGTGGCTAGGTATTGCAGTAGATAAAATGCTGGGTCTCAAGTCAGGAAGAGAACTGAGTTCAAATTCAGTCTCAAAACACTTCCTGGTTGTGTGACCCTGGACAAGTCATTTAACCTCTGCCTCATTTTTCTCAACTGTAAAATAAAAATAATATTAACATCTACCTCCTGTGGTTGCGAGGATCAAATGAGGTATTTGTAAAGTGCTTACTGTAGTGCCTGGACATAGTAACTTAATAAATGCTTACTTCTTGCTCCCTTCTTCCCCATTAGAGTATAGGTTGGGGTGGAGAGAGATTTGAGGTATAGACACAATTAGGATGCCATTGCAAAACTAAGTAAGAGATGATGAGAACGTAAATTAAGATGAATTATCCCTAAAATAAGAGAAAAGCGGTTGAATACAAAAGATGTGGAAATAGAAACAGCAAGATTTTGTAACTAGTTGAACATGTGGAGTCAGAGACAAGGAGCAGTTGAGGATAATACCGAGATATGAATATAAGAGGGTAGAAAAATTTTGGTGCCTTCAACAGAGGCAGAGAATTTTGGTAGAGAGGTGGCTTTTTTTGAGGAAATAATAATGAATACTGTTTTAGAGATGTTAAGTGTGAAGTATCTCTGGGACTTCCATTTTGAAGTGTCTAATAGGTAGGCAGTTGGTGATGCTAGACTGAGACTCTGTTCTATTGAAATGATAATTAAATTAAACAGATTAAATAAATTAAATCATAAGGAATGGATGAGGTTACCAATAAAGAAAGAAGAGAAAGGAAAGTCCAGGAACACAGTTTTAGGGAATACCCACACATAGTGGACAAAATACAAACAGCAAAGGAACCTGAAGGGAGGACCAGAAAAGGGTAATGTCATGAAATATCAGGGGAAAGATAGAGAAGTCCTTATCTTCTTTGACATAGCCACTGGGCCAGCCAGTAATATCCAAAGGAGTTTTCTCCACTTTGACTAATTGAGAGGCCAGTGATACAGTGCTGAGCCTAAGAGTAAGGAACACCCGAGTTCACATGTGGCCTCAGACACTCACTAGATCTATAACCCTGCGGCAAATCACTGAACCTCTGTTTGCCTCAGTGTCATCAGCTTCAAAATTGGGAAACAAACTGTACCTACCACCCAGGATTGTTAAGATCAGATGAGATGATGTTTGTAAACAGTGCTTAGCTCAGTGCCTGGCACACGGGAGGCACTTGGATAAATGCTTATTCCCATCTCAGTCCCTTCTGTAGAAGAAAGCTGGACTTCCCTTCCTTTCCAAAGTTATAGTTTGTTCTGAAGCAGTTGCACCATGGTATTAATTTTGAAGAGGATTGTCTAAATCTTCACCCCCCTGTTCCGTATATTTTACACTGATAATATTTTATTAATTAGCTCTAGGCTGCATCTTAATGTGGTCTTTGTATTACAGTGACTGTTCTGAATCTCTGCAACTCTATTTAATAGTAACTGCCACATAGAAATTTTTCCATCTTTGAGAAGAAGCACACTTAACAGAAAGCCCTTTCTCCAAAGACAGTTTATCCCTAGTAGCTTCTGAACATTCCCTCATTTTCTCCCACTGATAAAGTCCTAGGACAAGTACCTTTTAAACATCTTATTTAATTGTTTATTTAGCAATTATTTCTAGCCTACTTCCAAAAAAAGACAACTTGAGGTTCTGTATAAAACTACAGTTGAAACAGTTTAATTGAAAATGAAAATAAACTAAAAATAGTTAAAATAAGTAGATGTAGAAAATAGATGTTAACAGACAATTGAGGTAAGTTAGCTACTATATTTGAACATTGAATGTTATTGAATTTTTTTAGCAGGGTTCCCTAGAATAGAAGGTAGGTCACACAAGGAAATATGTTTAGTTGTGTAGTTCTTAGAACATAATAAAGGGAAATTACAAGTTCATCTGGAAAGAGTATTGGTATTTTTCCTAGGACCAAATTAAGAAAGAAACTGCCACATATATGGAAAAATATTACTCTGTTTATTTACCTGAACTCTGTGGGTAACGGCATATTTTTCCTGTAGGTTTTAGACTGCACCTCTCCTGAGTTTCCAGGAATATGTCCTTTAGGTCAAGACCACTGTGTGTTAGAGCAACTCAAAACTTCCTGGTTGAATCAGTCAACAAGTATTTTTAAGTGTCTACCATGTTCCAAACACTGTGCTAGGGAGATAAATTCAAAAAAAATGAAATAATCTTTACTAACATTCTAACAGAAAAGACAAGCACCCATAAAATACAGCATGACTAATAAACATGTAGAAAGTACCTTTGGAGGACCCTACAGGTGAGGGATTCAGGAAAAAGTTCATAGGAATTGAATCTGTGTCTTAAAAAAATATGGAGACCCCTCACAAGGAATACATTCCAAGTATGGAGGACAGCCAGTGCCAAAAGATGAAATGTGTGTGAGGAACAGAAAGAAGGCCAGTTTGGCAAGATTGCAAGGAGAGTAGCAGGTCTTGGAAGGAAGCTGTGTGCAGCACAACTTTAGTATGGTTTTGAGATCAGGTTGTGAAGAGCTTTAGAAACCAAGCAAAGGAGTTTGTCCTTTACCCTAGGAGCAATAGGAAGTGACTAAATTTGATTATGATGTGGTCAGATATGTGCTTAAGGAAAATTACTTTGGTAACAGTGTGTCTGTTGGAGCAGACTGAAGGGAAGGAGATGGATCAGGAGGCTGTTGAAGGAGTTTAGGTAAAAGGTGATGAAGGTCTGAACCTCTAAGGTACAGTCAGTTCTGCAATAACTGCATTTTGAAAACTTGAATTTGTCAGGAGATCAATATAATAAAGAACATTTTGAGCACAATTCAAGTTTTGAGTTCGATTTCTTTCACAAGAAATATCAAGAATACAGAAAACTATCCATTTACAGTAGTTCACAAGCTCCAACCTCTCCAGTACCCACCTCCATAAAAAAAATAAGGTCTTTGTCAGGCTAAAGTGCATATTTATTTGTATATGTTTTGGTGCAATAGGAGCCCTGAGAAAAAAAAGGGCTGATCCACACCCTCACTCTCACCCCTCTCTGCAATGACTTCAGGCTTGAGGTCTAAAGTAGTCTGTCCCACTCAACAGAGACTTTTTGTGGAGCAGGTCAAGCAGCTTGCTTGTGGATAGGGCCACTATTTATTGTAGAATTTATGTATTTCTTAATCATTTAACATGTATAAAACTGCTGCCATTTTTAAGTGTTATATCCTCAACCCTATTTTTCTGTGGTTTTTATAATTGTGCAGTTTTGCATTGTACGGTGTTTCTGCAAATGCATATTTCAAATAATAACAAAACTGACCGTGGTTGGTATGTAAATGGAGAGAAGGGGCAGATAGGTGGCAAAATGGACAGAAGAGTGAAGTTAGAGTCAAGAAGATGTAAGTTCAGAAGTGACTCTAAGAACTTTTTAACGATGCTGAGCAAATCACTTTAACTTCTCTCTGCCTCAGTTTCATCATCTTTAAAATGAGAATAATGATAACACCTAATTCCTAGAGTTGTTGTGTGGATAAAATGAGATAATATTTGTAAAGCCCTTTGCAAACCTTAAAAAAATATATAAATGCTACTATTATTATTATAGGGCCAATAGGTGGCACAGGGGATAGAGTGCTGGGCCTGGAGTCAAGAAAACTCTTCTTCCAGAGTTCAAATCTGGCACTAGTTGTGTGACCCTGGGCAAGTTATTTAACTCTATTTGTCTCAATTTCCCCATTCTTAAAATGAGTTGGAGAAGGCAATGGCAAACCACTCCAGTATCTTTACAAAGGTCACAAGGAGTTGGGCACAACTGAAAAATGATTAAATAACAATTATTATTATGCAGTCTCACACAAAAGATGTTGTGAAGGTAGAAATATCAAGATTTGATTTTTGATTTAATATAGTATGTGAAGTGAGGGACAGTGAGGAGTTAAGAAGTGTGCCAGTATTACCCAGGAGATTTTGAAGACTAGTGGTTCCTTCATCCAAAATAGGGAAGATTGGAAGAGGGGGAGTGTTCTTTTGGAAAAATAGAGTTTAGTTTTGGACATTTTGAATTTTAGATGTCTCGTAAGATAACCAGTTTGAAATGTCAGTTGTGGATGCAATTGGTGATACAAGACCAATCTCAGCAGAGAGATTGGGGTTAGATATAGATGCATGCATACAATGCCACATTCCCATTACATCATGGTACATCATGCTGTCTCTGGTATCTAGGAATAGTGGAGATATAAAAGAAAAATAGATTTAATGTATGCCCATCTTCTAGTTGCTGCATGATGCTACTTAAAAAATCTATAGCAATTTTTTTCATTGCTTTTGTTTAGCATTGAATTACAGTTACAGGAACAAAGCCCAGGCATCCGAAGTGGAGTCTATTCTCACCTTGAGGCTTTTGTACCGTGTAATAAAGACACATTGGTAAAACGTCTAAAGAAGCTGCATCTTAATGTTCAGGTAAGATGTTTAAGTCTTAGAGTTTTATCTTGAATGTATGAGATTTGATGTAATCATGAAGCTTATGTCAATGAATGACTTGTGGGAATTTGTTATTACTTTTGAACTGTGTATGTCTGGAACATAATTTCCTGGTTGAGAAATTTGAAGAGTTGATAAATCTTAGAAATGGTACTCTGGACTATTAGTCTGGACTAGAAGTCTCATTCCAGTTCTACTACCAGTTAACTGCATGGCATAGTAGGGCACTGTTAGACTCAAGAAGATCCCGGTTCACTTCCTGCTACAGACGCTTATTAGTTGTGTGATCCTAGACAAGTCACTTAAATCTCTGTGTCTCTATTTATCTGTAAAAAGTAGAGGCTGAACTGATGACCTTAAAGATCCCTTTTCCTGAACTAAGTTTATGATTCTATGTCCCTAGGATCTTATGACAGCACTGGGTAAATAATCTCATCTCTCTTTTAGCCCAATTTTTAAACTAGGTATAAATCACAAACTTTCTTAGGAAGGAATCATGAAGACCAATGAGATAAGAGAACTTTGATATCTTCCACAGAAATACATGTAGAAATATGAAATAGAATTCTCATGTAGTTTTTAAATATTTGATTGCCTAATATTGACTTGCACATTTAAGAAGAATTAAGTTTGTGGAGAATTAACTTGTAAAGGTAAAATGAAATTTCCATTTTTAAGTCAGAAGTAGGTTAGGTAAGAAGTTTACTTAAAGTCATGTCTACATGTGTTCTTCACATATTATTGAAGTATACTGGTGTTAATTGAACTGGCAAATATTAGATAAACAAGAAAGATGAAATGGAGGTGGAAAAACAACACTGTTTTATGCAATTTATTTTAAAGGAACTTTTTTTTCAGTATGTTTGGGCATATTATTTTTACAGCATCCCTATTCTGGAGGCCTAATTGTGATTTACAACAGACATCTCTCAAAATCTGAAATGATGTCTTCTGCAAATTCTGCATTTATTTGCAAATTTGCTTGAAAAAGCTTTGGGTTTTGTTTTTTCTGCTAGGATGATCGTTTAAGAGAACCATTGCAAAAACTGAAATTGGCTGTCAGCAATGTCATGCCTGAACAATTGTTCAAGTATCAAGAGGACTGCCAGGCTCGAAGTCAAGCTAAAAGTGTTAGGTATGTATAACTTCAGGTTGGATAGACTCCTGAGTGTAATTGGTACCCTAGCTAGAATTTTTGATTGTTGGGGATTGGTTTTCAAGAATACTCTGCCATACCTGTGTAAAAATTCAAATGTCACAGTGCTGTAGCCCCTACTTGAGCTCAATTATCACTTCTTACCACTTCCATGATATCATCAAGATAAAAAATTGCTCCATTAAATGGATATGTTGTAATTAAGATCTGAAATGCAACCACAGCTTTCACTGGTCAGGTAAACACCCACAATGACCAGTTTGCATGCTCTGGACCCCAAATAAATATTTTGTGAACAGAGAGGCAAAATATTATCTGTTATTGTTTGATTAATAATCTGAGGGAGATCTTTACCACATCTTTGGGGAGCTAACATTAAATTCAGTGTTTTATATAGAAGTGTTCATCACCTGTACATTTTGTCATGGATTATGGCTTTGTCATTCCATGAAATTAAATGGTTCATTTTCAGGTCACAAGCAGATGAAGAACGAGAAAAAAATGGATCTGAGGATGATGATGATGATAAACCAGGAAAACGGGTCATAGGACCAAGAAAAAAGTTCCACTGGGATGATACCATAAGGTATATTTTAACTATATCCTTTGCTATTTACCTAGTTATTTATGTAGTGCAATAGTATGATTTGTAGTAAAAGGATTCCAGTTATGTATGGAAGACTACATCTGGCAAAGGAAGGACTAGTATAGAGAAAAGATTTATATTCAAGGGAGTTACTTTGCTTTAGATATTTTCTCATTTCTGTAACCTGAACTACACAGTTTATTATATGGTACTTTCCCACAAATTTTTTACTTCCCCAGAGTAAATCAAGAAGCAACACTTTTTTTTCTGTCCTTGTCATAGATTAGGTCCAAAAATTAGTAGTAAGGGTAGAGTGTCATAAATCAGCTATCTGTCTTTTCCATCTTTTTTGCCAGTATTCCTTAATTGGAATATCATTTTTTTTTTTGTACCTATGGAAGCCCTTGGTGGTTAGACTGAAAAAGCATTAATTTTGAGTATTTTGATGTTAACAAGGCATTTTAGAAATAGATTAAATGCATCATCAGATAGTTTATAAGCGGTAGGTGTCTCTTATCCTGATTTCATTTCTTGAACTCTTTAAATAATTGTCTACAGTTTTTATAGTCAGATTTTTTTTCCTGTTTAGGGCTTTGTTATGTAACCTTGTCAAGATTAAGTTGGGATGCTATGAGCTAGAGACAAATAAAAGCCAATCTGCTGAGGATTATCTTAAGACCTTTATGGAGACAGAAGTGAAACCATTGTGGCCTAAGGGCTGGATGCAGGCTAGGTAAGAAATTTAGCATCCTAAGCTGTGTATCATACTGTTCCTTATGTTACTAAAAAATTTTAAAACCATTTTGCTAAGAGCCTACTGTGTTGGGAACTATACACAGCCGGATAGAAACACTTAGGCCTCCTATCTTATAAAGTTTACATCCTTAAAGAGATGAGATAGATGTAGACATGAGAGTATGGAAATACAAAAAGTTGATTTTTACAAGACACATCTTTTGTGTGTTTTTATTTTGCCAGTAGTAGAGGAAGGTAAAGAACAGGGTAAGATTCAAAAGAACAGTATAAATTTGCGGGGAGGACTCTATTGTCACTTAGTCTAGAAATTCAGTAATAGCAAAAATAGGATTATTTATAGGTGCCTACTTGGAAGTTAAAAACAATCTGTATTTAAAGTATATAGGAAAAGAGAACATTGGATTCTGCAGGAGGTAGACAACCAGAATTTTTCATTCAAAGATTTTTCAAAAGGGCTTTCTCAAAAACTTAGGGAAATCACCTCAAAATACTTGATTCATATTCCACTAATGGATGACCTGCCTC
Source organism: Bettongia penicillata ogilbyi (assembly GCA_023548195.1). Classification (NCBI taxonomy): domain Eukaryota; kingdom Metazoa; phylum Chordata; class Mammalia; order Diprotodontia; family Potoroidae; genus Bettongia; species Bettongia penicillata. The sequence continues at coordinate 3,260,433 of JAJHZJ010000229.1, forward strand.
AGCAAATTGAGAGATCATCCAGCCTTCCAGCCTTTGTATCTTCAAACCCCTTTACATTGTAGCTCTACTTAATGGAAAAAAAATGAGATCTATTATCCCACAATTAAATATGTGAAGCCTTAAAATGTCAGTGGGATAATTAAAAGCAAAGTCTCCACTTCCAGCTACTTTGGTAAGAATTTAGAGATCTCTCCAACAAGTTATTATCCATAACTCAGGTATTTTTCCCTAGTGAGTAATTGAGTTGACTGTGCAAATAATATTTTAAGTGGTAGATAGTGGCAAGTAATAACTGCTTGAAAATCCAGTGGTAACATTGTCTATCTGCCTTTTTTGTCTCTAGAATGCTCTTTAAGGAAAGCCGAAGTGTTCACAATCATCTCACTTCTGCTCCGTGAGTAAATACAGGGGCTTTTTAAAAAATACAGCATTTGTTTTCATTTCACCATATTTGACAGTTATCAAGCTATGTTAATCTCTTAAAATTTCTGGAAAATTAAAGATATTCAACCCATTTTGGCTGATAAGAAATTTTAGGAGAAAAAAGGAATCAATTGAAAATGCAATGAAATGATGGACTGAATTTGTTAAGTGTCTAGGCTGCACTCACCATACAAAAATTGTATTCCACAAGTACATCTGTAAGTTGCTAATACTTAGAAACTTAGGTTTCCTCTAAAATAATGTCCTTCTAAGTGGTGACTAGGTTGCCAGGGTATCCCACCATTCCGTTGACAGCTAGCTAAAGGCAGTTCTGAGAGGCAGTGTAGTATTTTAGAAAGCGCACTTGTCTAGAAATCAGAAACATTGTTCTCATCTCAGCTCTTTTCACTTATTGTGTGCCCTTAAACAAGTTACTTAATCTCTGACCTCTCTGAATCTTAATTATCATCTATGAAGTACTATTAGTAATCTAACATATGACTATGTTACAGAGTTTTTTAAGGATCAAATAAGAATGTGGAAACACTTTGTAAGCTGTAAAATACTATATAAATTTCAAGTAGCGTATTTTATTACTAGTCTGAGTTCTAGATCTTTTAAGGAAGAGACCATGTGGCATAAGTGGAAGGGAGAGTATTTCATCTTCTTTTCTTAACATAGGGTTACTATGCAAAATCTTAGAAATAGGCAGGTTTTGTTTATATATCCTGCTGCTTCCTTTTCTGTTCCTACAGACTCTCTCCTAGCGTCTATTCCCTCAATTTCTTTATGTTGTCCTAACCTCCAAACAGTAACCCTCTCTTCCAGGCCTGCTCCATGCTTCAGAGTTATATGAGTTAGCTACCTTCCACTTTCGCAGTCAGAAGCTCATTTTCTCAGGATAGTTAATCAAATGTTCTGTAGCAGACCTACTTATTTATTATAACAGACTTAATTTATTCGTACTATTGTTAGGTCTTTAATTTTCAAAATATATTTGCCTTTTTAAGAGAGAATACTCTTTAGCTCACTCTATAATTGGTAGGATTTTAGAGTAATCAGTTGAAAAAATTCAAGCCAAGTGCAAGAAGAGAATTTTAGGCAAGGGAGACTACGGTATAGATAAGCCAGCCCCTGGTTGGAGTCTGCCCCCTAAGTCAGCTCTTTAGTTTCCTGTTCTTTGCCTCTTTCCTCTACTGCTGAGCTCACAGATTGTCTAAGAACTCTAAATTTTCTTTACAGGGCTTTTAATGCTGGTGATAGATAATTAGCAGGGGCTATCAAGGAATTATGTATATGGTCTGGAAAAAAATGGGGAGAGGAGGTTGACCTGGTTTTGCAAGCATTTGTAAATTTTATTTATTTATAAATTGGAGACTTCCAATAAAGTGAAACTTTGTTCTTGTTTTCCTTTTATCTTTTTTCCTTCCTCAAAGGCAATATTAATTATTTATTTACAGCGACAGCTCTCAACATTTCCATAATTGCCATTCACTTAAGTAGAGGGCAAACTACTGCTCCCGTTTTCCCTAAAATATCTATTATGTGTATAATTCTAAGGATTAGAAGGAACATGTTACTAACTTCTTGAGGCTTCACAATAGGTTCATTCGGTTCAGAAAGAAATTATATTCCATCTTTGTCATATTTCAGCATTCTCTTCATCTGTTCACATGCAAATTCCAGGCTTCTCCCACCATTTCTGAAACAGGTTTAAGGATAGGAGAAAGAGGGCCTTAACTATGATTTCAAATTTTTGTATTCTTTTGCTTCATTCTTTTATATTCAACAATAAAAAGACAAGATTTTCTTTTTTGCTACTTTAACTATTTTTCTTTTTTACTATTTTTATTCTGTAAAAACATCTTTAATTCAGATTCTACCCAAGTGTTTTGACTAGTATAACAGCATATTTTAGTATTATTTATGAAGAAAGGTTATTTATAATGTAAGCAAGATTATAGAAAAATATTTGATTATGTAAGATAGTATTTAAATAAGGAATGCTCTGTTCTTTAAATTTGAGTTATATGTATTTCATAGATTTAGAATAATAGTAGCAAGAGGAAGGAAAGGCATCTTAGAGATAGTCTATTTCAACCTTTTCTCTTTCTTACTAATGAGAAAGCTGAGACCAAGAGAGGCCAGAGACTTGCCTAGGGTTACACAGCTAGCTAATGGCACGACTAGGATTAGAAGCTAGATCTGAAGGCCTTTTTTTCTCTGTATTATATTATAAATGCATATTTTTTAAAAACATTCTTTAATTCTTCCTGTTTACTAATTAAGATTGAGTTCTCAAATTAGTGAAGATTTACTGAAAATATATTCACTTAAATGCTTTTTATAAACGTTCTATATATAAGATACTGTGATATATGGTGTTATAGAAAATTTGGAGGTGGATAAGATGATCTCTTTGTTTTCAAGGAACTCTGTGTGTGTGTGTATGTGTGTGTGTGTGTGTGAGAGAGATTGTATGTGTTAGAAGGCCATATGTTAAGTGGCAGATAGTTGGTGTAAACACCATAATATTCAAGTAGTTTTAGTCTTAGTCTTACATTTGACTTTCTTTCTTGAATTAGGGCAAAGAAAAAGGTAATTCTGGCACCTAAACCCAAAGTGAAGGTAAGTATTAATAGCAACTCTTTTAAGTGTAAATTATGAATTTGGAAAAGTTCTCTTTTACAGGTCAAAAAGATATTTTAGTACACAGCATAGTAAATACAGTTAAGATATTTTCAAACTTTTTAATATTGTAAAACCTTTATATTAAAAATTCAAAGAGCCATCAAGTTGTATAGGTTCAATAATACAAACTAATGAAAGTAGTATAAATATTTGTTAGTATATAGCCAGCAGTATGAATTAAGCAGTAATAAGTATATATTATAATATATGTTATAATAATAAGTAAATGTTCAGATAATATGGTTAGAAATAGAGGTCATTGGTTTTTAGTAAAAATGTCTATCTTTTTCATATTGTTAATGTGGGTGTGGACAAAACAAATATGCATGTAACTGGAGCAGAAGGCAATATCACTTCTTCCTTTTTGGCATAATTTGGCAATTGCCCTTGAACAAATACACTAATTACAGGATGAAAAGGAAAGTGTCATTTGTTGATTCAGTGCAGTTCAACGATGCTGTGTGCAAGGTACTATTCTAGATATTAGAGGTAGCAAGACAAAAATGGCCTTAAGTTTGTGTTATTATTGTTCAGTGGTAGAGGGAGAGAATACAATGTTTAAACAAATGAATGAAAGGTTATTTTGGGATGAGGCACTAACACTGGGGAGATCTAGGGTAGGGTAACAAAAAGAACCTTATATAGGATATTACATCTACAGTGTGCCTTGAAAAGAGCTGCCACCTCCTTCATTAACTCAGCATCCTACATAATTTGGATTAATATATTCTGCATGTTCTTTATAAAGGCAGTTCTGTCACTGGCTTTTATGGAGGAGGTGTTCAGTCTTGTTTTTTGGGTTTTTTTTTAATGCTGTAGCCTTTTTTTCTCCAATATAATAGTCGATCAGGGAGAAATAAAAAGATGACAGCAGTAAGAAAGAACTCTCATAAAATTGGTGACATTCTTTGTAGTGATTTTAATGATTCTGTGACTTTTTACAGCCACATTTAGGTAGTAGTATAGGAAATAACAATAATCCAGAATTGATTAGATAAGACTTGAAGAGCATTGGGTGACAGGGGGCAAGGGTTTTCAGTGGTGGAGGATAGTCAGTCAACATATATTTATTAAGTACTTCGTATGTGTCAGCCATTGTACTTAAGCATTGAAAATACAAAAAAAGGGCAAAAACAAGGTACCAGTGATAGTTGAAATGGTTGATCCTAAGCTCAAGGTTGTGAAGGAGACACATAAAAAAGGCGTGCTGGATTTGAGGGGAAAGGATGTAGGGTCTGGAGATTATGATGCAGATGAACAGCAAGTTAGGAAGGAATGAAGCATGGGAAGAAATGAGGGAGAGGTTATAATCAGAACAGTTTGAGAATTAAAGGTTACCAAAAAAACAAGGTTACAAAAAGAGACTCAGTTATGGATGGTGAAATCTGACATGTAACTATACCTGTGAGTGACTGGAGTAAAGAAGTAGATCATGAGTGCTGAGGAGGCTGCTGAACTGGAAGCCGAGGATTTTTAAGAGAATATTAATGTTGAAATGCTTGAGTTTGAGGACATCCATTGGCATGGAGAGGAATATTGAGAACTCTTTCTCTGGGAAAAAAAATGAGAACCTTAAGGATTGTAGATTGTGAAATTGTTTGTCATCTTTTTTTTCTTTTCTCTAGCCTATTCTGCTTCCTAGAAAATTAGTCATTAGTCTTTTTTGTAAATTAAGTTTTATTTTCAATTCTGAATTCTTTCCTTCCCTTCTCCCCTTCCTTCATCCACTGAGAAGGCAAAAAAAATAAATAAATAAAATTCATTATGTATAGTTTTGCAAAACAAATTCCTGGAGCATTAGCCATGTCCAAAGTAGAAAGAAAGAAAAAGTAAGAAAAGAAAATATGCTTCAGCATACGCTCTTGAATCCATCAGCTTTTTATTTGAAAGTGAATAGCATATTTTATCTTGGGTCCTTTGTTGTTGACTATTGCATTGAACAGTTTCTATGTCTTTCAGAGATGATTATCTCTACAGTGTTGATTTCACTGTATAAATTGTTCTCGTGGTTCTGCTTACTTCACTTTGTATCACTTCATATAAGACTTTCCAAGTTTTTCTGAAACTATTCTGTTTGTCTTTTATTATAGCACAGTAGTATTCCTTTATACTCATATACCAAAACTTTTTCGGTCATTATTCAATTGATGAGCGAGCATCCTCTCAGTTTCCAGTTCTTTAGTATCACAAAAAGAGCTACTATAAATATCTTTGTACAGATAGATCTCTTTCCTTGGATCTCTTTGGGGTATAGACCTAGTAGCTGGATTGCTGGTTCAGAGGGTATGAACAGCTTAATAGCCTTTTGAGGCTATCAGTTCCTAGAATAAAACCATGTGTCCTGTCAAACAAAAGTGAGGGACAGAATGGAAGAACAGCTTCCTTAAAATTGCCAGTTCCATATTAAGAATGTCTTTAGACCTGAGCTAATTCTTCCAAGACTTACCTTGCTCATGAGTTTAACCGTTTGGCCACTTTAGCAGCATTTTCATTTGTGTCAGTTTTATTATAAAAGTTTCTTAATACCTTTCAATGCCTCTTATTATGTTTCATATAATAGAAAAAAATTTATTTTGGTTAATTTTTATAGTTTGTGTTAATCATAATCTGGAATCCTTTTAAGTGATGTTGCAGCAACTCTCTTATTTTCCCTTTTAAAAGAATTGAGAACCTCTGACTCAGTTTGATTTCATTCAGTGTCCAAAAAAAGCATCAATAGGTGTAATCTCCATGTATTCTCATTGCTGGAGAAGTACAGAATGGTTTTTAAAAATCTGTTGAAGCTGTAGCCAAATGACAGTAAGATGGGGTTGTTGCTTCATGATTGTCTCTGTATATATCTCTGTGTCAGAATTTCTCTATTCCTGTCCCTGTATTCATTTGTGACCTTTTCACTTTCTCTATAGGTTATCTTTATGTCTGTGCCTTACTTGCTTTAGCTTGTTTCAGAGCTGTCTTTGTCTTTTCCTATACTTCTGGGTCACTTCTCTGCTCTTTTCTGTCCTTTGACTCTCTCACTTAATTGGACTTAATATAGGATTAGACAGATATCAATTAGACAGCAGATTGATTAGAGTCTACTTGAAAAATAATCCTGAATTTAAGATCGCATCTTTTAAAAAGGGTATTGCACACATCCTTCTTCCCGTACATTCCTATAATTAATACAGATCTGATTCATCAGACCAAAGATCAGAAATACAATAAACAAAAGAATAATAATGAGGATGTTACATGGTAGCAACAAACTATATTTTAAGAATACATGGCATAAAGTTATGAAGACTTAGCCCTCAATTGTTTAAATGAACTATTTAAAATATTAATGTAGAATGATCGATAGAAATTACATTGCTCATGGTTTTAATAATTTAAGAAGTTTAGCCAATGTAAATTAATTGCCTATGGGAACACCCAAACAGTCTATAAGATGTCCTTTAGTCAACAGACATGTAACTTCCTTGTCAAAGAGCGATGGCTGCCAAAGGAAGTACCAGCTTAAAATCTTAAAATGGATTATGAATGATTATGAATTGTATTGTCTCATAAAGCAAAGAGAAACAATCAAGGGAGGGCAGAAGCAGTTTAAATCTTGGTAAGATATGTATGCAAAGTTCACCCCAAGGGCATTCCAGGATGAAAAGGGGAATGACAGATATAAGTAAAGTGGAAAAGATTTGCAAAAACCATTTCAACAAACTGTTTTTTCCATCAAGAATAGAGAAACTACTACATTTGGTCAGTAACCTTACAAGTCCCTAAGGTGCTTATAGAGGAGATAGGAGTGATATTAAAGAGAACAAAGACTAGCAAGTGATACAGATGTGAGGGCATTGAAGAACTAAAATGCCAACTAAATGCCCTAAAAGGGAGAAAAAGATAACAAAATATGGAAAGAATCATAAACCTTAATTCCTCAAAAAAGATGACCAAGAGAACATAAATTACTACTGACCTTTGTGAGTACTCTCCTCTCTTATCCTTATAAAATCTTTAAGGGTCAGCTACACACAAATTGAGAACATCCTCATTAAAGTATTAGTAGAAAGCAATCAGATTTTTACAAGCAATATTCAACAATAGCCAATCTCATTGACACAGCTGACTGAGAGATATGGAGATATAAAGTATTGTGTTTATTGTTGAGTACAAAAAGAAGCCAAAACGTTAAATTCAAGTAGAATAAAATATCATCTTACAGGTTGTTGCTTTTTTTTTTTTTTTAACAGCATAGTATTTTCTGTCCACATGTAAAGATCATTTAGGGCCTTCAGAAGATATCAACAAGAAAAATAAACCCATTCAGTAATTTTATAATAAACATCAAGAGAGGCATAAAGCAAGGACATGTACACTTGCCAAGAGTATTTGCTACTCTGAAGGAGAACGTCTGCCACAGAATCTGGTTTGAGATGTCCCTATGGAGGATCAGCTCCTCCACATTCAGTTATTTGGGGGTAACATTGTGATTACATTAAGTTTCAGAATATTACAGAGCTGCCTAAAAAAGATTGGTGATGACTTAAAGGAGTTTGGCCTCTCCAGTTATTCAGAAAAGACCAAATGGATTACAAATTTCTTTTGCTTAGATTTCGATTTACATCTTTTTGGACAAGTTATAGAACTTGTCCAAAAGTCTATATATCTGGAACAAATAGTACAGATGGATAGTGGACTGAGCTGACAACTGAAAAAGAGCAGAGACTGTATTATCTTCAGGAAATTGCATAGCATTTTTATTGGCTTCAAGCTTCCTATAACAGCAGAGGCCCATCCTTTTAGGATAGGCATTTTATTGGTGCTGCTATATGGCAGAGATGTGGAACACCACATCTTCTAAAGAAGTAAATATGAGTGCTACAGAAAGGGCAATGAAAAAGGCGTTTGGTAGGTCTGAGGAGGTTGCAGCATATCAAAATGAAGAGCCCCAAAGAACTAGAGTGAAGGATGTTATCAGGAAATTTTATGACAGAAGGAGAAATCATGTTAGTCTCATGGCAAGAGCAAGTGATAAGTAGACAGCCAAATTGCTTCACTGATGCTTGTAATGTCAGGTGAAATTGAGGAAAGCCTTCAGCATGTTTGGGGAACAATCCCTTGTATTTTCCTTTTGAGAGGATGTAAATGTAAGTGGTATGACATAGGTGGCCTTGGATGAACTATGGCCTGCCTAATTGTAGAGAATTGTCAAATTAATGAGATCTTAGCTTCATTTGCATGATTAATATCCAGTAAGGATATATTTGTCTAATATTTTGCCTGAAGTTAGTCCATTCTCTTTGGTTTTCTACTCCCTCATATCATTTTCATCACTTCCACATTTTGCCACCTCAGAATCCCTATCACTTTTATTGTCCCACTTTTCTCAACTTCAAATCATGATTTGTTCCTAGAATATGATATATAGCACTTTTGAAATGTTAGCTACATGCGCTAGAATTATCCAGTGACATAATATTTTTACATAAATTGCTTTATTTTTCTTCTAAGTGTAAGAATCTAATTTCTTGTATTCACACAGAGCAGTAGCTCTTCAAAGTGTGGTCCAAAGTCTCAGAGGCTCTTTCAAGGCATCCTTGAGATCATAACTATTTTCCTAATGCTGAGATATTTAATTTCTAATGCAGTAAATATTAGTAAATGTAACCCACATAAAAAACTCTTTGGGAGGCCCTCAATTTTTAAAAGTATAAAGAGGTCCTTGAGATCAAAAAATTTGAGAACCACTGATCTAGAGAATTTTTCATGCCTAGAATGTACCATTTCCATATCTTGTTAAAATTCTTCCTTTCCCTTGAGGTCTAGCTTAGATGCCACCATGAAGCATTTCCTTAATTCTGCTAGCAAAAAGTGATGTCTTCTCATTTTCTTGTAGCACTTTGGATCTCCTCATATTTTATCTCTTATCACTCTTGTGAAACTTACCTTTCTAGACTGTAAAATTCTTAAGGTCAGAAATTGTGTTATTTTCCATTTTTCTATCCTTATAGCCTAGCTATAATGTCTAATATATAATAGCTGCTTAATATGTTTGCTATTGAATTGAATTCCTCTAAATGTAATTACAAGATCCATATTTATTTCTCTTATTATGGTATTCTTTACTTATATTAGATTCCTTTTAAATGCCTCTAGGATAAACATTTTCTTAACACTTAGCCTCTTTTATTCCAAACTTTGTTCAAGAAATCCTTAATTGTTCCAATATTATTATCATTGTTTTCATTCCTCAAAAATATTTTTGATGTTGGATTATATATATATTTTCAGTAATGACAATTGAACGGCATGACAAAGTAAACTGATGTCCCGTCTCCACCATCCATTTAACTCAGCACATAATAGTAGTCTTTCTGTAATCTAGTGTGTGATTTTTCAAAGAGAAAACTTATTATTGACAAGATTAGAAATTTGGTTATTAAAATGCACCAGAGCCTTTCATTAGACTAGTCTTAAGAATTTCAGGAGGCTACTTCTCCATTCTCTCTGCTGCCTCCATTTAATTTCTCTAGTTCTTAGCTTCCTCCTCTTTGAAATAATGAGCTTTGACTATCCCTAAGAGACTGTTTCTTAGGGCAGTACTTCCAAACTCTAGTAGCTCTCTAGGTGATAGATTGACTTTGAAAACCATAAGTTAACATTATCTGTATTTTGTTATATTTTTATTTGCTTTGCTAAATATTTAGTTTGATACATCTACCTTAGGCTATCCCTAAGCTTCCTTCTTACTTTGAAACATAAGAATCTACTATCTTCAAGATAACAGGTGCTTTTTAGCTGCTACAGAGATGTTTGTAAAACCCTGCACATGGATTAAAGTCCTACGATATATCTTAAACTTGAGGGAAATGTCCTCCTTCAGGTACATGCAATATTTATTGAATAGAATTTTAAAATGCTTTGTACATATATGGATTTTATGTTGGGTTTTTTTCCTCTCCTTTTCTTCTCAGGGTGCTCCTTATATTCTCTGTGCCTTATAGTTTTCTAAAAAGTGAACTGTTTTGGAAAATAGTCATTGTTCTCTAAGGAATATCAAGTCCCAGTACCTTCCCATTACTACCCTCCTTTGGCTTAGCCCATGAGTAAGATTTAAAATGTAAATATTTTAAAATCTGTTTAATGACATCTTTGTCACCTCCAGGTTATGTGTGGCAGTAAAGTAAGTTGGCAAGAGCTGGAACTCATCTTTGTTTTGAATCACGTGGGCAAAAAGTGAACAAAGGGTCATTTAATATAGGTAGGAATTGGAGGATAAGGGTAGGTTGTGGACAGTGTGAATCTAGAAAGCCAGACTGTAGTCAGACTAAGAGGAATTGGCCCTAAATACATAGGCCAAATAGGTAGCCATTGTTCCAAGATCCAGCCTGCAAAGGGAACCTTAAAGCGAAAATAGGATCCAGGTGCAGGCCAGATTCAGACTAAACATAAGGGAGCAGAATGAGAATCAAGTCCGCAGAGGGGGAGACAAGGAGCTCAGGAACTGATAGGCTGGGGGTGGGGAAGCTGCATCCTTGAGGCCCCATGTGACCCACTAGGTCCTTGGGTGCAGATTCAGGGGCCCACGCTTGAGGACCTAGAGGGCCGCATGTGGACTCAATGCTGTAGGTTCCCCCTGTCTGGTACTGGCAGATGAGTACACACTGGAATGTGACTCTCGATCCTAGGACTATGGAGGTAGTTTTATCTTTTTCTTTTCAGGCAGTCTTCATGGTTAAGGCACACAAAGGACATTAGTTCTGTACTGTTCACCAGAACTAGGTTAGTGGTGTAGAGTTACTTGTGCTTGATCATTGTAGCACAATCAGAATCCTAGCCCCTCCAGCTCCTCATCACAATTCTAAGAATGAGGATTTCCATTAAAAAAAATTAAACAGATTGGCAAGGGACTCTTTAGTTTCTTAGAAATTTATACATTTTAACTATTATTTTGTCTTTTACCCAAGGACTGCAGTCCAAAAAAGGACCAGAAAATACCTACATCTTTATTGGCTTCACTTGGTGGCCCATCGGTGAGCTCTGTTACTTGTGCTGTTGCTCCAGCCAGCTCTAGCAGTACACCAGCCCAGGAAACAATTTGCCTTGATGATTCACTAGATGAAGACCTTTCTTTTCATCCACCTTCACTGGATTCTGTTTCTGAGGCATTAGCTGTTATCAATAATGGGACCAAGGGCCCTCCAGTTAGCTCTGGAATAGGCATCCCAACTACAAGACCTCGACCAGGACTTCGGGAAGAAAAATTAGCAAGTATCATGAGCAAGCTGCCACTGGCTACTCCAAAAAAAATAGAGTCAGCTCAGACTGCACATTCATCAAGTCTTATTGCTGGCCATACAGGACCAGTACCAAAGAAACCCCAGGACTTAACTCACACTGGCATCTCTTCAGGCCTTATTGCTGGTTCCTCAATTCAAAACCCTAAAGTTTCCTTAGAACCATTACCAGCCAGGCTTCTTCAGCAAGGACTCCAACGGTCAAGCCAAATCCAAGCATCTTCCTCTTCACAGGCCCATGCTTCTTCTTCCTCTTCCCAAGTCCAAGCTGCTGCCTCCTCTCATGTTTTGGTGACTTCTTCAGAGGCCCAAGAATCTTCCTCAGTAACACAAGTGACAAAGGTGCACCAGCATACAGCTCTCCAACAGAACTATGTATCCCCATTACAAGCCACCATTAGTAAATCACAGACTAATCCAGTGGTGAAATTAAGTAGTAATCCCCAGCTTTCTTGCTCATCCCCACTCATCAAGACTTCAGATAAACCACTTGTATACCGCCTTCCTTTATCTAACCCCACATCTGGAAGTGGCTCTCAAGGGTCCCATCCACTGGTCTCGCGGACAGCACCTAGCACCTCTACCTCTAGTAACTATTTAGCCAAGGCCATGGTGTCACAAGTTTCCACCCAGGGTTTCAAGTCTCCTTTTTCTATGGCTGCATCCCCTAAACCTGCTGCATCCCCTAAACCCGCTGCATCTCCTAAGCCTGTAACGTCACCTAAACCCTCTGCCTCACCCAAACCTTCTGCCTCACCCAAGCCCTCTGCCTCACCCAAGCCCTCTGCTTCACCCAAACCTCCTGCTTCACCCAAACCCTCTATATCAACTAAACCTTCTATGTCAGCTAAACTTATTATATCTAAATCCAATCCAACTTCCAAACCTGCCGTATCCCCCAGTTCTTCCAATTCAAGTGCACTAGTAGCCCAGAGTAGCCACTCTACCAGTAACAATCCAATCCATAAACAGCCCAGTGGAGTAAATATCAGCAGACAGTCTCCTACCTTGAATTTACTGCCCTCTAGTCGCGCTTCAGGCCTTCAGTCTGCAAAAAATCTTCAGGCCTCTTCAAAGTTAGCTAACCCAGCATCCACTGGAACTGTTGGAAAGACTAGCTTGAGTGGAATTGTAATGAATGTACCTGCCAGCAGAGGAGGCAATCTAAACTCAAGCGGAGCTAATAGGACTAGTCTGTCTGGGGGGACCGGAAGTGGAACACAGGGTGCTACTAAACAGTTGTCTGCTCCACATAGACCATCCACTGCCTCAGGGTCTTCAGTTGTAACAGCCAGTGTGCAGGTAAGTACTTAATCTATATTTGTTGGATAATGTTAAAGATAGAATTATCTTTCTTTTTCCTAAGCCCTTTGGATAATGTGTTATGAATGAATCTATTTATGTTGAATCTATAGAATAAATTTATTACTGCAGCTCTACATTGATGGAGATATTTTAAATTCTATTTTCAAATGTATTGGGTTTATCCAGTTGCCAGATAGAGAGCAGGAGGAAAAAAAAAATTAAGCCTTTTAGTAACTTAAAAAATAATATCCAGTTTTTCTCACGTAATTGTTTTCTAGGTGTTCTAAAAAAGAAAGTAAGACTTATAGAATGTTTTTTCTCATTAATAGTATTAAGTTTTTCTTCAGGTGATTATGAAAGAAAACTGAAACCTCCAGTAATATAATTTTAAAGCAAAATCATCATTTATATTTAAATTACACTTCTAATTACACTCAGAAGGCTGTGAGTAGGTCCAGAATTGGAGTATTAACATGCCAAACTCATGGACATAATAAGATAGTTATCCCTTTATACTTTTAAAGGCCATTTAGGTTCAGGTTATGTTTCTTGCTACTCTCCACGCCCAACCCCCTTAGCCCTAGTTTTCAAAGTAAAAAAGATCATTTCACTGATACGTATTTTAGATTTAGTGCATTGTGGAATAATCCACCAGATCAAATTCCACTCTGAAGCCACTTAGAAATATATACTGGTAAGTATATTTTGGAATCATGATACTATATTGACCTTCTATGTTATAGTGGAGCAAATGCTTCAAGTGAAAAGTAGTCAGTAATTATACAGCCTCTTACAGTATCATAATAGACTTTCTTGCTTCCTCTCCAGTAGGTACCATCCTTCTCTCTCTTCCAGGCCACTTCTTTCTTTGGAAGGGTGATGGCATTTGCAATCAGAAACAGAGAAGGAAGCACCTATTGATACTTGTTCTCCCAAGACTCCATTTCTTTCTCTCACCTTCATCAGCTCTTTCTATAGCTATGGAACTGACAAATTACTGCTGTCATCATTATTTACTATCAGCAGCATGTTAATCCTCCACACTCTCTCTCTCGACACAGTGGTAGAACTATTCCTGAGTCATGCATAAGCAAATAAAGTTTTTAAAAGAAATTGTTATGAAACCAAGGTTAAACACAAAAGACAAGCAGTAGTATGAAAAAAAGACTTTTCAAGAGAGTAGAAGGTTCTCAGTCTTCTGAATTCAAATTTAAATTAATATGAAATCTAACCTCATTTGTTTTGATTGACATTCATGTTTAGGTGAATTCTCAATCCATTTTAGAGTCTAGTTCTTTTCCCCAACTCCAAATAAATCTTACCTGCCCTTTATGACCTGAACTAACTTTTTTTACTGTTCATGAAATTAGCTAGTGCTTTCCCGAATGATAACTTTCAGTCAACCAATAGGAAACAAATTGTCTGTTTTTCAATTATAAATTGGAAATTTAATAAATATAAATAAAATTTAATTTAAAATTTAATATATAAATAAAAAATAAATTTCAAAATAAATTCCCTTCGACCCATTTATCAAATCTGTTACTGCCTCCTGATTTTAGCTATTTCCTAATAGGTTTCTTTCCACCAAATTACTTATGAATAGTTAACTGACAAGGCCTGAGCCACATGAATTATGACACTTTTCTCCTTATTCATAGCACTGGGGCATGTTAACAGCTGCACATACTTTACTAGGTTCTAGCTGGTGCTTCAGCTCATTTATGCAGGGGAAGGCTATCCATAAATAGCTTTACTATGTTTCTACAAAGCCAGCTTTTTAAATATGTGGTGATATTTGATATACATAGACTCCTCTTACTACAAGAAGTTGACATAGCATTTTATCAAGAGGTAGAACTAGCTGTAGATCACAGAACTGGTTTTGAAACATGCCACTGACTTGTTGTGAATCCTGAGAGACAATGAAGAGCCCAGGAGAAGTGATATCATATGCACGTATGTGAATGTTAATTTGTCAGTACTTACTCAACCTGTACTAATATGAATATGAACCAGGAGTCTGACAACTGCTTAAAAACGATTCTGCCAATGTAGTCATACTCTAATAGAAGTCTACATTTCTATAAGAGTCAAGTTGAGGTTAAGGGCAGTAATGATTCTACTATGCTCTGTTTTAACCAGATCATACCTAAAATAATTATGTGTAGTTCTGGATGTGACACCTGTATAGTATCTGCAGGAAGACAACAAGGATGGTGAGGGATCTTGTAACAGTATCATGATGTAAGGTAGTGGAGTTGTTAGTCTGAAAAAGAGAAGACTTAGAGGAGATATGATAACTCTTTAGATTACCTTGTTTTGTTTTGCTCCAGAGGGTAGAAGTAATGCAAATGAATGGAAGTTTTAGCAAAAGAAATTCTATCTTGGTGTTGTAAGGAAGCACAATTATTATAAATCTGTGCAAAAATAGAAGAAATTGCCTTGTTCAGGAAGTGTTTGTTCAGACCAGTTGACTAGCGATCTTGTAGATAGGATTTTTGCATTAGGAGGGAGGTTGTACTGGCTATCCTCTACCATTACTTCCAATGCTTAAGAGTCTATGAATGCATGTGGTGTAGGATGTGGTACATGTATATTTAAAAGTGGGAAACGAAAGTCTATCCAGTTTCTGGGGAGTTGAAATTGACCATGATTACTAATGAAAGGTTAGGATACTAGGTATATGGTAGGAATAACCAAAGATTGTTATAATAATTAATAACAGTAGGAGTGGTTTCAGAATTATTTAACATGTGTAAATCAATAAGAAGTTTTACAGTCTGATAAAATCTCATGACCAAAAAAAAATATCTGCAAAGCAGATAGATCAAATACAACCATATGTGCCAACTCAGCCTCTCCTGCCCCCACAACACAAAACATTCTGTTCCTCCTATATCATCTTCATTTCTGTCACCTATTTTCCTCTATATATTCAAGGTACTAGTCAGAGATGCTATTCACTAACTTCATAGTAGTTACTATGGGGGAATATACAAACAAGATATACTTCAGCTGTTCTTGAAGACATTCAGAGTCTAAATAGGGATGTGATACATATATGAAACAGCTAAAGAAACCATTTTAAAAAAATCATTTAGTGCACATTAAACGTACTACTGTAACACAAACTGGATTCTTATGTCTTGAGAGTCTTATGTAGAAGGTTAGGGGATGACATTGAAGACTTCATCATTGTTAGTTTGAAAGCAAGAGTAAAGAGCTTAGATTTGATAAACTAAAATGTTAGGGACCTACCCAATATGTTGTAAAGAAAGGTGTGGCATGATGAAATGAGCAAGATGATTTTTACAATTATTGGTAAGATGGATTGGAATAGGGAAAGATTAAAGGCAAGAAAATCAGAAAGATTAAAGGCAAGAAAATCAGAGAAGTACAGAAGAAAAGTCTCTATTATCCAGTGGAGATTGGACTACTTATAAACTACTTTTCTCTCTTTCCTCAACACAAATATCGTTTACATAAAACCGAAGTATTTCTTGTAATCATGCTTTTAATTACACTTTGTCTATTGGTATTATCTGAAATTATAGCAGACAGCTCCCCCACCTTTTGGCACTCGATGGAGGAGCTTGTGAGCTATTGTTGGTGCTACAAGATAAGAGAAGCAGGTCCTTCTTTCCTATTTGGGGCTGCTTCCCTAGTTCTTAGAATGAGGAATCTTAATGCAGAGTCCATCAACTATCTTTGCCTTCTTCATATCACCAACAATGGAGAAGAATAGAGGAGCTAAGTAGAGCACAGGGAGAGGATCCCAGAGATCCCCTTTCCCAAAGAATTTGTTTGGTTCGGGTTGTACTTTTCCCTTGACTCTGCAGCTCAATGTCAGAATACAGAAGTAGGAAAGAGAGGGAGGCAGAGATGGTAAGATACTACAGGAAAGTGTGGTTTCTATATTTTGCATCTGAGTGAGGAAGTTGCCTAGTAATGTAGTAGGGGTAAGAAAGAATATGGCTGGAAGAGGGAGTATGATCCATCTGTGTTAGCCTCCTCCCTAACCTCAGAAGATCTGTTGAAATTCTTGGGGTTGGCACTTTGTGATTTTAAAATGGGGTAATGATGAAGAGTAGTTTTAATTTTTCCTACAGTTGACACCCTTAGCTTGGGGGACCTATAGTGGCTTGATATCCAAGTTGGGGGGATGTGGATATTATACAAAAAAGAGGAAAGAATACTACTCTTTTTCCCTGAGATTTCTACCAAACCCATAGTGGAGATGTCAGAGTAAAGGCACAGCACTTTCAGAGGAGGCTATAGGACTGAGAAAAGCAGAGAAATAAAGTTTGTTTTACCACTGTCGTGTGCAGAGTCCTTCAAGTGGAAGATAGAACTGACAAGATATTTCTTTTCTAAAGCACATCTCTTTGGTATTGCCTGAATCTCAATGCAACATGGTTTTTACACTTGACTTGAATGGGTATATTCCTAGGGATGGGGATCTCAGGGGATGTAATTGACACAGCCCAAATATATGAATCATAGAGGAATGTAAAATAATAAGACTGATTCTCTAGTTCTCACATGAAAATATTAGAATCCCAGAGTTGGAACGGACCTTGTGGGTCATCCACTCCAACTTCCCACCCAATGCAGGAATCACCTCTACAACATCCCTGAATGTTGAACAGAACAGGGCTGAGGACAGAACCTTGTGGCCAGCTCACTCCAGCCAGCTCCCTCCAGGTTGACCTTGGTCCATTAATCATTATTCTTTGGGTATGGTTATTTAACAAGTTACAAATCCATTACTTTACTGTCTATATTTTATAGTCATTATGGTAAACTACTTTCTGGTTGGCCTCAATGTGAGAGAGAAGCATGAATAATACTACTTCATATAGAAACACACCATGCATGCATGGTTCCTGTCTCCCATAGTTCTTTAATGTTTCTTCTGCTCTTGAATTTTGCATTTACATAGTTATTGGTGTTAGCAGTTGTGATAAATATTTTACTACATAAGTACTTATGAAGGTTTTATTTTCTTATAGCTATATAATTTTTAAAGTGAAGGACAAAATCTTTATCCCTAGCAAATATAAATTGTGGACATTTTAATTTTTAATTTTCCAAAGTTAAAAATAAAGTATACTAATTTTCAGAATTTGGCAACCCTAAAGAAGGTGCCTACTATCTTAGCTTTTGGCCCAAAGTGATTTGTGTGTGAATTATTACTGTTAGAGAATTGTTAGACATGTAGTTTTGGTTTTGTCAGTATATTAAATATGTCAGCTAAGCATATAAAATCATTTTTTTTTGACATATGGTTTCTGCACAGTCCACAGCAGGTGCATCCTTATTGGCTAATGCCTCGCCTCTCACTCTCATGACATCACCACTGTCTGTAACAAATCAAAATGTGGCTCCTTTTGGAATGCTGGGGGGCCTGGTTCCTGTCACCATGCCCTTTCAGTTTCCTTTGGAGCTGCTTAGCTTTGGAACTGACACAGCTGGAGTGACAACCACCTCGGGATCTACCTCAGCCGCTTTCCACCATAGCCTAACTCAGAGTAAGTTTTGATTATTCAGTTATTTTGCTATATAATTTGAGAGAACAGTTAAACCCCACTAATTCAAATAATTGAATCCAATTAGTGACAGGAAATAGTTTAAAAGAAAACCTTCTGTATTTCAAATACATAGAGAAACACAAGCCTAATGAACTCTATAGGATTTTCTTTAACAAAATTATATAAAACTTATTGCCAAATGATTTTCCATTTATTACCACACCAGTCATGATCAGAGGCAGAACAGCCTAATTTCCCACATTTTTGGAATCTCCTTGAAAACAAGGATCATAGCTTGCCCAAACTGTGAAATCCTTGACTGCCTAATGTGGTGCTTAGGTACCTCAGGCATTGAGTGAGTCTAATGCTTTTGTCTTGCCTGCATCTGCATAAATTCAGGAATTTATGTTTTAACTTTTTGAGCAAAAACTTCCTAAAGCTAAGGCCTGGACAGACTACCAGCATCTCATATTTTTTCTCTTAGATATGCTGAAGGGTTTACAGCCAGGAGCTCAGCATGCAGCATCACTTTCTCACTCACCTCTGCCTAGTCACCTACAGCAAGCTTACAATGGTAAGATTCTGTGTATTTCTTCTTTATCTTGTTTATTTGAAATTTAAAATACCCACAGCACTCAAGAAACACTTCTTTTCTTACTCTTATCAAATACAAAATGGAATGGGAAGGGGTTAGGCAGAACAGTCGTACATTATACTTCCTCTAAATTGGTAGATTCTTGAAAGAAACTCTTTACACAAGTGGGAAAGTGGAAAGCATAGTATCCTGATAATACAAGAAGACATTCTTTCTGTTTAGAGGTAACTTTTATGTGGGGAATGAGCTGCAAAAACATTTTATGTACAAATAAAGTAACTAAGAATCATGGATAAGCATGAGACAAAGGATCACTGATACATTATAACCAAAACCAACCCTAAGTTGTGAAATCATTTGCCCTTAATGGTTAAGCCACTTTCCATAATTAGAACTTGGACTGCCACTGCCCCACTGCCCCAGCTTTAGTTTCCCTCCATGGAGCCATTTATTCCAGAAATAGTAGCATTTTTTGTTCTTGCCAATAACTATTAAGACAAATTCCCCTGACCCACCATGAAGGCACATGTAAGCTGCATCTCTGAACATAAAAGGGCATCATAGTAGGAGTATTAAAATTCATTTTAAACAGCTGTACAGTCCACTGATGCTATCTTTTGAATTAGAATGTCAATATTACTTTGATTCCTGGTACTGCCTCCAACTAAGGACAGTGTCAATAATGCCTTTTCCCAGAGTGTGAACTTTATCCCCAGGGGGATTCACTTCCTCCCAGTGGTATTCTCTCTTTCAGAGAGATTGCTAACCTTGTTCTTTGTAGTACTCCCCTAGTCTGTTTGGACAATTGTGCTCAGTCCCATTCCACAGATCCTGTTGTTATAGTGTCCCCTTTCTCGGGGGTATACCTGCCTCACCCTGAATTCTAAGGGAGTGCTTAGGTAGGTCTCTGAGGGGTGACCTTCGAGTGAACCTATGGTTGGAATTGTCAGCTAATCTGTGCATTGTTGTTGCGAGGGCTCCACTATCCTTTACCTTTATTCCTCACTGCTGCGCCCCCCCCCCATCCTTAAAGAAATTTCTGGTTATAACTTATTGTCCAACCCATTGCCACTATCCTTGCCTTTGTATCTTATAGAATCCTTGTCTGTGTCCTCCTTTAAACCTTCTATAGGGAGTCTACCTAATATGTGGGCATTCTTTTAGATGTCTTGATGTTGTGTGCATACCAAAGGAACATAGACACTGTTCATAGCTATCAACTGCCCACCTTTTTTTCTTGTCCTACATTACACCGATGATATCCTAAAGCAGAATTCTTCTCAGGAATTAGCCACATTCATAAAAAGAGCCATAAAGTTAATAATCATCTAGCTCAATAGCTCTTAGCATTCTTTCTGTCATGAATCTCTGGCAGTTTGGTGAAGCTTATCAGTACCTTCTCAGAATCATGTTTGTAAATAACTAGAGGTTGGTGAAAATAAAGATTCATTGTTTTCTCTTTCTTGACCCCTGGTATCTGTCCTTGGACCCAGGTTAAAAACTCTTGAACTGTCTACTTCAAAACACTAAGGAAAAGAGAGAGTATAAAAATGTTAATTGTTTTAAATATAAAACATTATATAAGTTCTTGGCTTCCAGAACTGTAGAAAGTTCCTTTTCCATTGGTTTCTTTGCTCCTACAGTGTTGACATAAGGGACAGGCTTTCTCTCAAAGGGCCTCTCCCTCTTCCGTACCCAATGTCTAATACTTTCCCATTGCTTTGTTTCTGAGGAAATAGGTTATATTTCAATGACCTGTGGATGGTGTCTTTAAAAAAAAACAACTTTTTTTGATGAACTAGAAAACAAATATGAACATTTTCTTGTACAAAGAAGGTTAGAAAAAGAGGATTATAAATGAAGCCATGTATCTTTTACATACAATTTGTTTTCAAATATATTCAGTTTAAGCATAGTTTTGCTTGTCTTTGTACTCTTCTGCACTTTCTTCTGCTGTCATCTGTGTATTTCAAAAATATTTCATTGATAGTCTTTAATTTTGGGGGGAGGATTACTATCATTACTTAGACATTCTCTGCACCAAGATGGAAGCCCTTCCTTGTCATGCAAAATGTATGTTGTGTTTGGTCATGACTGAAAATGTCTCGTTCTGCTCCTATAATTAGTTAATTACTTGACACCAACAAGAGGGAGGCATGCTTTTCAGTGTTCTGGATTCTTTATTATTTATTGTATTGATCATAGTTAATACTTCTTTAGTCTTTTAGTTTTTTCTTTTCACAGTGATGTAGTCATTTTATAAATAGTTCTCATGGTTCTCAGTTTGCTATGCATAAATTCATACAAAACTTCTGAAGATTCTATAAAATAATGTAATTTCTTAAATGCAATCTTATTCTATTACATCCATATACTTTAGTTTGTTTAGGCAATCACCTGTTGGTGGCCACGCACTTTGTTTACAATTCTTTGCTACCACATAAAATTAATATTTTTGTATAAATATATTTTTGTATATTTTCCCTTAGTCTTGAATTTATGTAGATGCCTAGCACTAGGATCAAAGTGGATATTTTAGTGACTTTTACAGTATATTTCCAAATTGCTTTACAAAATGATTTAACCAGTTCACGGATTCATTAGCGGTGCTTCAATTTGAGTCTCCTCCTGTAGCCATGCCCTTTTTTGGTCATTTTTACTAATCTAATGGATGTGACAGGGGGAACCTTAGAGTTGCTTTAATGTGCATTTAAATTATTGTCTTTAGTGTTCTGAAGCAGAACACTCATGAGTTTTGATGATTCCTTGCGTTGAAAACTGTTTTCATGTCCTTTAACCATTTATCTCCTAGGGAATGGATCTTGTTTATAGTGTGTGTGCTTTTTTGTGGGGAGGGTCAATTCCTTAAATATTTGGGTCATAGAAATTTGCTGCAAAGGTTTGCGCACACACACACACGCAATCAGAATTGTCCATATTATCTTCTGTGATCCCTTTATCCTTTGTTGATTATAAATTTTTCTCCTTTCCATAGATCATAAAAGCAATTTCTTCAGTGCTCCTCCATTTTATTTATGATGTCACCCTTTATGTCCAGCTCATATATTCATCTGTGGCTTATTTGTTATATGATGTGAGATGTGAGTGTACATCGAGTTCTGACAGACTGCTCTCCTTTTCCCAGCAGTTCTTGTCAGATGGTGAGCTCTTATCCCGGCGGCTGAGGTTTTAGATTGTATCAAACACTGGGCTACTGTGATAGTTTTCTTCTGGATCTTGTTTACCTAGTCTGATCAAATGAATAAGTTTTTTGTACTTTAACAATACCATATAGTTTTGATGATGACTGCTTTTTAGTATAATTTGAGATCTTACTCTCTAGCCCTCTTCTTTCTCACTTTTTTTCATTGTTTCCTTGAGATTTTTGATCTCCTGATGAATGTCATTGTAATTTTGCTCAGTTTTGCCAAATAATCCTTTTGGTAGTCTGTTAATAATGTATTGCACTGAATCTGTAAATTGATTTGGCTAGTGTTATCATTTTTTCCTCTATTAGCTATTTAGGTCTTCATTTATTTCTGTAAGTAATTGGAGAAATATTAATTTCTCATGAATAAGCTAATATAATAAAAATTACAGTGCTACCTAAATTAACTTCCTTCTTTAGTGCCATACCAATCAAACCACCAAAAGATTATTTTATAGAGTTGGGGGAAAAAAATGACTGAATTCTTCTGGAAGAACAAATGGTCAAAAATCTTAAAGGAAATAATGAAAAATGTCAGAGAAAAAAGGGCTTAGCAATACTAGATCTCAAACTACTACCAAGAGTAATCATCAATATAATTATTTGGTACTGGTTAAAAAAATTGAAAAGTTGATCAGTGGAATAAGGTGCACAAGATTTAGGAAGCCAACAAATACAGTATTAAATATTAACTGTTTCTCTTTTGGTCAGGAACCCTGAGGGTCTTCCCTTTTCACTTGATTTTTTAATTATTATTGTTAAAACATTCCTTGAGTGTTTAAAGAGGCCTGTTCACTAAATGGGCATTATCTCACTCAAAGTGAGAATTTGAAAAGATCTTAACCTGAAATGGTCAGGGTCTTCCACTTCATCCTGGGCCATCTGCAGTTGTCCTGATGAATATCTAGCCACTGGACCCAGATGGCTCTGGAGGAGAAAGTGAGGCCGGTGACTTTGTACAGTCCTCCCCAACTCACATCAAAGTCAACTGCATGTCCTGTCATCATCTCCCTGATGTCATGGTCCTCTTCAAAACTAAAGGACAGACACAAGGTACACAGGATTTTTAGGAAGCAAATGAACACGATAGTATCATATTCAGCAAACCAAAGGACACAAATTATGTGTCTCACTGTTTTACACAAGCCTCACTGTTTTCCCACACTACTGGGACAGTTGCAAAGTGTTCTGAAAGAAATTAGGTTTAAATCAACATTTCATACCATATATCAAGTTAAATTCTAAATGGATATATGACCTAGATATGAAAGGTCAGTCCTATTATAAAGAAATTAGAGAAGGGTGGAAGAAGAAACTTTTACAACTGTGGAGAGGGAAATAGTTTGTGATAAAAAAAGGGACAGATGATCACAAAAGATAAAATAGATTAATTTTGGTTATGTAACATTGAAAAGTGTTTAGATACTGAAAACCACTGCAAGTAGAACTTGAGGGGAAGCCATTAACTAGGGGGGAAAAGTCTGTGAAACAAATTTCTCTGATAAGTTTTTCCATTGAGATTTATAGGGAATGGATTAAAATATTGGAGAATAAAAACTGTTTCTGAGTAGATAGATGGTCAAAGGATATGAAAAAATACTTCTTGGGGGGAGAAATCCAAGCTATCAATAACCATATGAAAAAATGCTCCAAAGCACTAATAATTAGAGAAATACAAATTAAAACAGCTATGAGATTCTTCCACACCCAACGGGTTGGCAAACATGACAAAAGAAGAAAATGACAAATGTTGGGAGAGCTAAGGGAGGACAGGCACATTAGTGCAGTGGTTGTCAAACTCAAGATAGAAACGGGGGCCACTAAACCATGCAGAAGGATCCCGACAGACTTACGTTGACTTAGAAAACTGAATATTAATGTTACCTTTTTTATTGTATTTTTATTTGTTCAAAAAACATTTCCCAATTATATTCTGGTCCATGTGTTTGATACCTCTGCACCAGTGCAACAAGAGAAGAGGACCTATATATAGACATATTTAGAGTAGCTCTTTTTGTAGTGGCAAAGAACTGAAAGCTTACGGGGAAGGGGGTGCATATCTTAGGAAATGCCTAAACCAGTGATATATGAATGTAATGCAGTGCTGCAAGAAAAGAAGAAATGTACTGTTTCAGAGAAACCAAAGAAGACCTGTGTGAATTGTAGAGAAAAGTAAGCAGAAGTAGGATGTCAATTTAAGTAGTAACAACATTATAAAGAAAAACTGCTTTGAAAGACTGGAGAATTTAGATCAGTGTAGCTCGGTGGCATAGTAGATAAAGTGCTGGGCCAGGAGTCAGGGAGACTTGACTTCAAATATGACCTCATACACATATTAGCTCTGTGGCCTTAAGCAAGTCACTTAACCCTGTTCGCCTTTAATTTACTGTCGCCTTTAATTTACTGGAAAAGTAAATGTTAAATACTTAAGTATCTTTCTTTGCCAAGAAAACCCTAAATGGGGACATGAAGAGGGTAGACCTGACTGAACGACTTAACGATAAGTGATCAACCACAGTTCTAAATGACTCATGAAGTATTCTGTCCACTCTGTGATACAAGAAGTGATGGACTCAGGATGCAAAATCAAACATACATTTTTGGACATGGACAATTGGGAATTTGTTTTGTTTGATCATATGTGTTTTAAGGGCTTTTTTTTTAAACAGTGGGAGTGGGGGGGAATAGGAATAAAAATTTAAATTTTAACTAATTTTAAAAAAAGGAAAAAGGATCATTGAGTTATCCATTTTAAAAATGCAGAGACAATAATAGAAGGAAGATCAGAAAAAAAGACACAGACCCACAGGATAGCTTTGCAAACTCCAGAGTTAGAGACTCCAATTATGGAGTTTACAGCCCAAGGAAACCATTAATAAGAAAAAAGCCCCCATGTACTCCAAAATATTTGTATCAGCATTTTTTTTTGGTGACAGCTTGGAATTGGAAGCAAAGTAAATGCTAATTATTTTTCTTCTTTTAAAAAAGTACTGTTTGTCATACAGGATGTCTCTGTGGAAAGGGGTGGGACACAGAATACCGTAGTGATGTAAGAACCAGAAAATATCAATTAAAAACTAAAGTTGGAGAAAAAAGAAGACTAGGTTCAAGTTATTTACTTAATAAGAAAAGTGAGCCATACATAAAAGATATATGCAATTTCATATACAATCCCCTTTTTCTAGTCTATGTATGTATATATATATATAAATGCCCATATTTTAGTCTTTGTTAAATTCAAAATAAAAAATATCTTAACAATTTAAAGAGTGTTTTGTATTTATATTTATATTATTCCAAGATATGTCTGTATGTTATGTGTAATGTGTGTTTAAAATGTGTGTATATGTATTCTGTATTGATTTTGAATGGCATTTTTATATCTCTTTGGATTTTGTTGGTAAGTACAAAAGCACTGATGATTTTGTGGGTTTATTTTGTGCCCTATTATTTTGCCAGAATTATTTCTGTTCATTATTTAGTGGTACTTTAAACCTGAGGTATCTAACTCCAACCCAAAACTCTGAATGAGGTGCTACAATACAATATCAATAATGTTAATTTGTGGTTTTCCAAGGCAGTGTGCGGCCTGCAGGTATACATAACAAAATGAGTATCTACCAGTCAGCAAGGTTTGAATGTGCATATAATAAGGTATTAAAAATAATTTTAAAATAAGTTCGAGTTTGACATAATTGTTCTAAGCTGTTACATATTATCTATGGAAAGAAATAATCCCTTCAATTTCTTTTTCTTATTGCTATAGCTGACATTTCCGGAACAATACCAAATAATACTGGTGATTATGGAGATTCATTCTTGAAGATCTTACATGAAAGCCCTATATAAATATTGCTTTGCTGTATTAAGGAAGTCAGTTCTAAGCAGTGGATTTTCTAGAGAGAGTTTACTTCTTCCTGCCCTGCCACTCCCCAGAACAATGCCTATATTCACCTTAGAGTCTTCTTTTTTTAAATATTAAATTAAACTAAAGTGTAAGTCCCTAGACCTGATCCCAAGAAGCTACTTCCAGCAATTTTTAAGAAAAAAAATTTACAGCCAAAAAAATACACAAAAAATTAAGAGAGAAGGAAAAGGTCAGTTCATTTTACAATAAGCATGCTTTAAATCCTTTCAAAATATGTTGTTACTGTGATAGCTCTTTCATAATGATAATTTCTTTGCTTAGTTTAGCTGAACATGGAATTACTATACACTTGAGACAGAACCACAGATTTATCTGTAACTTGTTTCCTCTGATGTCTAAGTTTCTGAAATTTTGCACATTTTATGCTCAGCTGAATTTTCGATGTTTTTTTATATGTAAACCTTACAGCTTCTTTTAAAATTATTTTAAATATCTAATTAATGCATCCAAACCTTGTGTATTAGTAGGGCCTAATAAACTAGTTCCTCCTAGTGTTGTGTAACTACTACTGCTAAATGTCATCCTAGTAGATTTGGATCCATTAGTAACCAACTGAAAATGAATGCAATTAATTACATAATAAAATATATGTGTTCTGAACATATATACATTTCTGATAATGTGGTCCACCATTTTAAAATATGGGCATCCTTGGGGCTCATGAGAAGAAATAAGTTAGTCTGTTCTGCACATACTTTCCCGAGACCTGTGGAAAACTATTGATAGAGCCAGCTTCCTTTTCCTTTGTTAAGATAATATTGCTGGAGGAGCCAAGATGGCAGAGTAGAAAGACTCACGTATGCTAGCTCCAGAACCCACAGCCCATAAATTTCCTGTAAAAAGAACTCCCCACAAATTCTGGAGCAGTGGAACCCACACAGAGACACAGTGGAAGAGATTTCCGTTCCAGAGAGCCCTGGAAAGCCGTCCACAGGGGTCCGTCGCACTCTGGACAGCGGAGCCCACCCCTGCGCTGCCCTGGCCACACGCCCCGAGAGGAGCAGATCCGAGCAGGCTTCAGGCGGCCATGAAGGTCTCTTCACCCACAGGCGCTCCAGGTCAGTGAGAGAGACTTCTGGGCTGGCCGAGAGGGGAATGGAGTGTCTCCGTGACTCAGGCCCCCTTGGGAGGTGGTGGCAGCGGCAGCGGTGATCCGGGACTCCCGGAGCAGGCAGGAGCTCAGGGCCATTGCCGAAGGTCTCTGCAAAAACCCTCTGAGGGAACTGAGCCTGGGAGGCGGCCCTGCCCCCACCTGAGCACCAGAACTTAAGCTCACATTGAATAGCAGACTCGCTCGCCCCTGAAAGCCCTGAGGCTGGCGAGCAGCATTTGAATCTCAGACCCCAAGCACTAGCTGGGCAGATCTAGGCAGGGGTGCAGAGGAATCTCAGAAGTCGAGTAACTGGCTGGGAAAATGCCCAGAAAAGGGAAGAAAAATAAGACTATAGAAAGCTACCTTCTTTGGGGACAGATGTTCCCGCCTTTCATTTCTGATGACAAGGAACAATTCTTACCATCAGGGAAAGACGTGGAGGTCGGGGGGCCTCTGTATCCCAGACATCCGAGGTGGATGTCCGATGGGCTCAGGCCATGGAAGAGCTCAAAAAGGATTTTGAAAAGCAAGTTAGACAGGTGGAGGAAAAACTGGGAAGAGAAATGAGAGAGATGCAAGAAAAGCATGAAAAACAGGTCAATACCTTGCTAAAGGAGACCCAAAAAAATGCTGAAGAAAATAACACCTTGAAAAATAGGCTCAGTCAATTGGCAAAAGAGGTTCAAAAAGCCAGTGAGGAGAAGAATGCTTTCAAAAACAGAATTAGCCAAATGGAAAAAGAGGTTCAAAAGCTCACTGAAGATAATAGTTCTCTCAAGATTAGAATGGAACAGATGGAGGCTAATGACTTTCTGAGAAACCAAGAAATCACCAAACAAAACCAAAAGAATGAAAAAAATGGAAGAGTGTGAAATATCTCATAGGAAAAACAACTGAACTGGAAAATAGATCCAGGAGAAACAATTTAAAAATTATGGGACTACCTGAAAGTCATGATTAAAAAAAGAGCCTAGACATCATCTTTCATGAAATTATCAAGGAAAACTGCCCTGAGATTCTAGAACCAGAGGGCAAAATAAATATTTAAAGAATCCACCAATCGCCTCCTGAAAGAGATTCGAAAAGAGAAACTCCTGGGAACATTGTGGCCAAATTTCAGAGTTCCCAGGTCAAGGAGAAAATATTGCAAGTAGTTGGAAAAGAAACAATTTGAGTATTGTGGAAATACAGTCAGGATAACAGAGGATTGGGCAGCTTCTACATTAAGGGATTAATGGGCTTGGAACAGGCTATTCCAGAAGTCAAAGGAACTGGGATTAAAACCAAGAATCACCTACCCAGCAAAAGAGTATAATACTTGAGGGGAAAATATGGTCTTTCATTGAAACAGAGGACTTTCAAGCATTCTTGATGAAAGGACCAGAGCTGAAAAGAAAATTTGAGTTTCAAACACAAGAATGAGAAGAAGCATGAAAAAGTAAACAGCAAAGAGAAGTCATAAGGGACTTACCAAAGGTGAACTGTTTACATTCCTACATGGAAAGACAATATATGTAACTCTTAAAATTTTTCAGTATTTGGGTAGTTGGTGGGATTATACACACACACATACACACACATGTATATGCGTGCACTCACACACACATACACACATGCACGCACACACAGAGACAGAGAGCACAGAGTGAATTGAATAGGATGGGACCATATCTTAAAAGAAATTAAGGTAAATGGTGAGAGAGAAATGTAGTGGGAGGAGAGAGGGTGAAATGGAATGGGGTAAATTATCTCTCATTCAAGAGGCAAGCAGGAGACTTCTTAGTGGAGGGAAAAAGAGGAGAGCTGAGAAAAAAACATGAAGTTTACCCTCATCATATTCGACTAAAGGAAGGAGTAAAATGCACACTCATTTTGGTATGAAAGCCTATCTTACAATACAGGAAAGTGGGGGAGGAGATAAGCAGGGAGGAAGGGATGATGGAAGGGAGGGCAATGGGAGGAGGGAGCAATTTGAGGTCAACACTCTTGGGGAGGGACAGGATCAAAAGACAGAATAGAAACAATGGGGGGCAGGATAGAATGGAGGGAAATACAGTTAGTCTTACACAACATGACTATTATGGAAGTCATTTGAAAAACTACACAGATATGGCCTATATTGAATTGCCTGCCTTCCCAAAGGGAATGGGTGGGGAGGGAGGGATGGGGAGAATTTGGAACTCAAAGTTTTAGGAACAACTGTTGAGTATTGTTCTTGCTACTAGGAAATAAGAAATACAGTTAATGGAGAATAGAAAGTCATCTGGCCCTACAGGACAGAAGAGAAGATGGGGACAAGAGAAGGGAGGGATGATAGAAGAGAGGGCAGATTGGTGATAGGGGAAATTAGAATGCTTGGTGTATTGGGGTGGGGGGAGGGGATAAATGCGGAGAAAATTTGGAACCCCAGATTTTGTGAAAATGAATGTAAAAAGTTAAATAAATAAATTTATATTTTAAAAAATAAAAATTAAAAAAAGATAATATTACTGTGGAGATCATTCCCCAGCCTCTCTCCAGGATAGTTTAATTTAAAGTTATCACATAACCATTGGGATATATTTTTGTAGTTTTAAGCATTCATTTTTTTTCTTCTAACTGTATATATTTGTATATACTCAACCCATGTAAGTTAATTTTAGAATTTGATGACTTGAGTGACTTCTTATTCAGAATACCTGACCCATATATAGGTACCTGCTGCCAGCAGTAGGACCTCAGTACATTTGTGGAGTCAGGGTTAGAAAGCACCTACTTAGGGTAGTCTTCCCAGATGATCTTTTAATCCCAGACCCAGACTGAGATTTCATTATCCCCTCTGGCTGCTGCACAAAATTCTGCCTTTGAATCAAGTAATGTTCACTTTAATATAGATGGAATTTATGTAGCTATTTTGAAATGGAGATGGAATTGCTCTCCTCTGAAGCCCATGTAATAAGTAACCCCATTCTTAATCTCAATCAAATAAAGATATAGGCAATCTTCATCTTACTGTCTTCTCAGGTTTAGCAGACTAAAAGTTTTTGGACTTTTGTTGAATCATTTTATGTCAAACAGCTTGGAGAAGCTGTATTCATACAACCTAGGTAACTGCCTAGAATAATGGATCATATTAGTGCTATAAGAATATCTATATAATTATACCTGTAAGAATGGTCTGAGTCAGAATTCTTTGTGAGGGTTTGGTTTAGTTTCAGAACTTCAGAAATGAGTCACCTTCAAGTAAAACCAATCTCCTGGGAAAGATTAGGAAGATTGGGGTTACTGATTTTTTTAGAGGAGCTAGATGGTACAGTCTTTAGAGTGTTAGACTTCTGGAGTTACGAAGTTCAAATCCTGCTTTAGACACAGTGTGACCATAGACAAATTACTTAATCTTTTTTTAGCCTCTGTGTTCTCATTTTTTAAAATGAGGGTAATAGCACCTACCTCCCAGAGTCACTGTGAGGATCAAATGAGATAATCTCTCTAAAGTGCATTGCAAACCTTGAAGTACTACATAAATGCTAGTAGTAAGAATAATGATACTATTAAACCTAGATTTTAGAGTTGAAAAGTTTTTCTTAAAAATATTAACTTTAAAGTCCTTGTAAAAGTCAGTAGTATCTCACAACCCACTGAATAAGGTTATTTTATCCAGTGAAACAGTTTGTTTATACAACACATTTAAAACTGCCTAAATAGAACACATTTTAAAAGTGCCTTGTAATTCTATGAACTTTACACTTAATATGCTTGCGAAGTGATTTATAATACTGCTTTCTCTGTGATGTTGAAAATCTACACTACAGGTTTAGTAATGTCTCCTAGCACTGTACTTCACATACAAACTTTGTAAACAATCCTTACCTTGTTATATTCGTTATCTTTTTCCTAGAGATAAGTAAACAGTTTGTCATTAACACATTGAGTAAAATAATTTATTTTTGCCTTGTGCCAAGGCATAATGGTTAGAGCACTGAAACTGGAGTCAGAAAGACTTGAGTTCAAATTTTACCTCAGATACTACCTGTGTGACCCTGGTGCAAGTCATTTAATCTCCCTTTACTTCAGTTTCCTCAACTGTAAAATGGGATAGCACCTATCTTCCAGGGTTGTTGTATTAAATGAGATATCGGTTAAAAGTGCTTAGCACAGTGCCTGACACAATAGGCACTATATAAATTCTTATTCCCTTCCTCTTTTACCATGCCATATGCTTGACACCCTTCACCATTAATATTTTTCCATCAAGAACAATGCTCCTTTCCTCTGCCTTCTCTGAAACTTCATTTCTGTTCAGCCTCTTCATTCTCCTTGATAGAAAAATGATCTAATAGAATCTCTATTTGCTTAGCCACTCTTTCACTTGATCTCATTAGCTCCCCTGGTTTTAATTATCATCTCTATGCAGATGACTCAGATTTACTTGTCTAACCTTAAACTCTCTAGTCAGGCCTCCAGTCTCACATCTCCAACTGTCTATTTGTATGTATCCTGAATGTCTAGTACATATCTTAAATTCAGCATCTTTAAAACTGAATTGATTATACTTCTTCAAAGGCTCCCCTCTTTCTAACTTCCCCTGTTACTGTCAAAGGCACTGTCATCCCCCCAATATCCTATGATGGTCAAGTCTTTTCATTTCTACCTTGATAACATCATTTGTATATGTCTCTTCTTTATCTTTTAAAGCCAGTTATACACCTTCCTTTCCATGTCCTTTGCGACCCTAACATTGACTCCTTGTTATTCCGCACACATAACACTCCATCTCCTGGCTGCCCCCTATGCCTAGGATGCTTTTCCCTCCTCATCTCCACTTCCTGGCTTCCTTTAAGTCACTGCTAAAATTCCACCTTCTGCAAAACTTCTTTCCCACTCTTCCTTAATGTTAATGCCTTCTCTCAGAGACTATCTTTGGTTTATTCTTCATATAGCTTGTTTGCACATAGTTAATGAAGGAATAAAAGATTTACTAAGCACCTACCATGAGCAAAACACTGTGCTAAGTGCTAGGGATACAAATAGAAAGTCCCTGCTCTCAAAGAGCTCCCATTCTAAGAGTTGTCTGCATGTTTTCTTTCCTATTAGACTGAAAGCTCCTGGAGAGGAGGAGCTTTTTTTTTTTTTTTTGGCCTTTCTTTTTGTATCTCTAGTTCTTAGGGCAGCGCCTGCGCCAAACACATAGTCATAGCTTAATAAATGCTATTTGACTGATTGACTGAAAGGAGATAAAAGTGTCTGTATGTCCTAAAGGAATCAAAAGATAGGTCCTCTGATAATAGAGAAGGTATTTTATGACTCTTGTTACAAATCCCCACGGTATGAACATTGGGCAAATAGTAGATACTAAATAAAATCATGAATGAATGAATAGAAAGCTATTCCTTGCCCACGATGCGTTCTGTAATTCACACATTCATTTATTGCCATCATCGGAAGGGAAGGGACTAGGCTATTATGTGGAGCCTATATACGTGCCAGGCACTGTGCTCAGCACTTTACAAATGTTACTTCATTTGATCCTCAACAGCCCTGAGAGCTAGATGCTACCACCACCACCATCATCATCATCATCATCATTATTCCCATTTTATACTTAAGGAAACTGAAGCAAATGGGTTAAGTAGCTTGCCTAGGGTCATATTTGAGGCCAGATTTGACCTCACATCTCTTGATCCCAGGCACAGCGCTCTGCCCACTGTGCTGCCAGTTGCCTCTGTAAGTGTCATGTTCAAAATTAG
The DNA here is from genome assembly GCA_023548195.1 of Bettongia penicillata ogilbyi. Classification (NCBI taxonomy): domain Eukaryota; kingdom Metazoa; phylum Chordata; class Mammalia; order Diprotodontia; family Potoroidae; genus Bettongia; species Bettongia penicillata. The sequence continues at coordinate 3,293,212 of JAJHZJ010000229.1, forward strand.
TTGATCCTCAAATATAAATTCATCAATTTGACATAAAAAGACTCTTTCAGTGTTTTTGATTTCCATATCCCAGTTTTTATACCTCTTTGGTTTTAATTACTTTAAATATTCTGTTTTAAGGTATGAGTCACCTTTGCAGAAATGAAATGTTACAAGTATCTTAATAAATTGTCTGTAATTTTTTAAAAAATTTGATTCTTCTAACTTTTCTCTTTCTACTCATTGGCCCATTGTTTTCTCTTTCTCAGATGGAGGCCAAAGTAAAGGGGACACTAAATTACAACGGAAAACTCAGTGACTTCCCAGCTAGCAAAGGAGTTGGAACACTTGATTGGCTGATGGAATCTACCTGATGGGAAAGTACTTATGTGGTCACAGGGCTGCTGTTTCTGTCAATGTTTACATTCTCTAGTCCCAAGCACTGTGGTGAGGAGGAAAAGGAAAAGGAAAACAATACTTGATCAAAGCCAGGTGCAGGAGGAAGAAAGGCTTTTGGGCAGACTTAGAGACCTTGTTCTCTTCTACAGAAAGACAAAGTTACAATGCTAACTGGCTTTAAAGTGATTCAGTTGTCAAACCCACAGAAGTGCAAACTTGATTTTCCCCAGGGAAGGAAGAAGGAATTTGAACAGATTTGGGTGAATTTCATCCATCCTGGGGGTTGGGGCCTGACCACTCTGGGTGCAGATATAATTTCATAATAAGAAAAAATATTTTAGTCCAATATGTCTGAAATTAGACCAGCTTATCAGGAGTAATGATCATGTCTGCTTGAGTGGCCTATGCAGCAAATAATAAATTTGCCACAGAGAACCCATTAACATGTCCAGTGTCTGATACAGATAGTAGATGAATACTATATCCTCAAAAATCCTGATCAAACTTGAACCTTCTTTACTGACGCAGGATCTCCAGCATGTAGCAATCCCTCCATGTAGAACAGTGTACAAGGTGGACTGAGGATGCTGCAGAAAAGAGGAATAATAGTAATCCCTCTCCAGAAACTTATTTTAGCACAGTAATATGTAGATTTTTTAAAGATAATAAGAAAATGGAGTCTCTTGCTCTTATCAGATCAAATGTAAAGATTTTCCCCTTTTATCAAAGGGTCACTTTCCCTTTAGACACAGGTACTTAACTGAATTTCGGCTGGTATTTTATTTGCCTGCTATTAATTGGTCAATTCTTAATTTCCATTCTTTTTTAATATAGTTACTGATATACTTTTCTCTTCTGGAAAGGTGGGAAACCCTCAGGGTCAGTGTTCCTGCTGTGGTAGTCTCTGTCCTTGATAGTTTAATAATATGACTTGTGACTCTCTTTAAGCTAAATTCACATTAGTTAACAGATTCTTTTTTCATTTGGATATGGTACTTCAGATTAACCTTTGATTTAGACAGTAATCAGTGTATTTATGATATCATGGTTTTTCAGTGGCCATTTTGTGTGGCAGTCATATTTTGAGTGTTTTAGGTCAGCATTAAAAATTAATTCATGATTCCTAAGAACAGTGGGGCTAGTATCATTATGTATAGGAAGGAATTTTTGTGAAGATTTTTACAGCCCATCTCTCCTGCGTAAAGCCTAAATGCCTAAAGTCTATTGTCATTGAATTAGAAGCAGTCAAGATCCTAGAGCCTCATTGGCTAGAAGTTTTAACATTAGAGTCTATTTGAAGGGTTGAGAATCCTCCACTGGTTATGCTTCCACATGAACACACAATCAATTGCATAGGATTTTGAGTGGGCGCATGGAGGAAAGTAAGTCTTTGTTTGTTTTGATTTGACTTTGATTTTGGTTTGAGCTTTAAAAAACAATTGTTCCTCTGTTTTCTTTGCTTGAAATTTAGCTTTCTTAAAAGCCATGTTTTTCATATCTTCAGCTGTGCTCAGAAGTAAGGGCTTTTGTATTCAGTCCACTTGTATAATAAATGATAGACTAAGCTAAAATGAAATCATTAATTAAGCATTAGAACACTGACAAAAATAAAAAGATTTCCTACCTGTTATTCATGGGAAATCATGTCACAAAGTTCATTTAGGTTTATGAGGATACATAAGCTAATCCAGATCATGATTTTCTTTTATATAAAAAGTTCCTTGTAACCTAAAAAACTATTAAATTACTAACATTTTTATCTGGATTTTTTATCTAAAAATCATTGACTTTACATTGTGACAAAAGAACATCTTTTTAAACAGGTAACTGAATATTTGAGTTTTAAAAGCTTGATCACAATCTAGGGAAAAGGTTAATTTAAACTTACTCATTAATAAAACCTTTGTTTTGCTTCTGTAAACCTAAGAATTTAGGTTACCATGATGCAGATGTGAGTGTTTTGACAATGCTAGTAGGTATTTTGGAAGAATTTGGAAAAGTTGCTGAGAGGGACATCAGGGCACGATTAATATGAATTGATTTAAGTTTTGGTTAAGGGTTCATCAGAGATTTTTCCACTACGTTCATTTTAGGAATTATCATCATTTTGCTGACATTCACTAAACTTAGTGGAAAATATGGAATCAGTTTAAAGAATTTCTTCATTTGTATCTGTTTGAATGAATGTTAATGAGATTTTTGTTTTATGACTAGTTATCTGTGATGAAGATTAGGGCTTTTGGAGTGTTACTAAGCTTGCTACTTCTGTTAATTTTGCCATGATATGCTAAAATCCATCGCTTCAGATTTCATAGTAGAAACACTGTAATACGCATACTTCTTGAATTAACTTATGTTAAATTATGCCATATTGATTTTTTTGATAAATTTCCTGTGTCTTCCTGACAATAGGGTTATGCATTATTTTCCCTGATATTATTTTATACCCACTAACAGAAGTATCTGAAGGACTGAAGTATCTGAAGAATCCTTATTTTTAAGGGTTCAGAAACATTCAGGGTTCATGTTATTCAGTCTTTAATCTCTCTAGGAGTCTTCTCAAATCTTTGCTTTAAAAAAAAAAAATAAGTAACCTCACCATACTCTGTTCTATTTCCCCACCTTTTTAAACATTGTACAAGATGAGTCAAAAGACCAGTGCACACCTAGATATATATAATTAGAAATTTCTGCCAAGAGATAAACACATGTTTTATATTTAGACTATAAGGTTGGAAATCACCCCATATTCCTGTCAGTGTGCATTTGTACTGTGTGTCATACTTGAAAAGATGTTCAGTTCATTTGACTATTTTCAGCACAGGAGCATGGGGACTTACTGTACTTTTTTACTTAAGCAAGGATCAAATTTTGTGATTTTTAAAGATGTTAAATTATTGGAAAGGACATTAGTAGATTCCACATTTCTTTAAAAGGAAGAGTGTTTCTCCGTAAGAGTGAAAGCGACGCCCCAATGCAAAGGAGAGTTAGCACATTTAACCGAGTCCCACTCAGCAGGGTTCTTGTTTCAGGAAGACTAAACTGCTTATTTTCAGCTGTCTTATATTTTCAATGGCCTTCAATGATATATAAGCTGTTATTGTACATAAAAGAAATCCTCAGTATTCACAAGCAATAATAGCCAGTACAGCTGTCTCTTGAGAGAGCAGCACTGAGCTTAGATTGGGGACTGTATGGGAGCAAAGTGTCAAGCTCACTCAGAGCCTCCAAAATAAATGCAAGCAATAATGTCAAAGATAACCCTATAATAATGCCTTCTCATTTACTTGAGAGATCCAGAGAAAATAAATTAAGATTTTTCAAAACAACCTGGGGGGAAAAAGCCAGGTTAATCTTGAACTAGAGAATTCCTTTCTCAGGATCAGGAAGTCAGATGATCATGTTTATATATTCTTCCATGCCTACCACCCCTGTGATGGATGTTAGTAGCCCAAATTGCTGGGTTTGTTTGTTTGTTTGTTTGTTTTAAATGAGGGAAGGTTGGATGGGGTTTATTCTATCATCAAGTAAAGGGAGAAACAGAATCAGTAGTATGAATGCTGTGGGTTTGACATCTGTTTAGTAAAAATCTATTAGAAGTGACTTCTAACCCAGGAGCTTTTTTTTTTTCCCCAAAGCAGATCTGAGTTGTTTACTACCCAGGGTTTGGGAAGGGCAGATACCTTTTAGTCTCTTTCTGTATCCATTACTGTATCCCCTTGGACCTCCACTTGGTACAAGACACTTTCCAGAACTTAAAATAGAGCTATCCTATAATTGTCTTATACTGCCATTTATTAAAAGAATTGTATATTCCTGGGGATCATCTTTTAGGACTCCAACTGTCTATTACATTTGCTGCTACATTTGTAAAATGAACTTTGACTATATTAGCAAACTTTAGCGTTTACAGTTCTTTATTTGGAAGAGGGGATCATAGTAGAATTTTGCTCATGGATAGAAATGAGATGTTTTATTTTGGGGAGTATACCATGAAAGCACAATGGCCCTCTGCCCCTCTGTTCTGTTTTTGATTGTTTGAATTCTGAGCTTATTTTAAAAGATGGAAATAGAAGAAAAAGTGAAATCTGTAGTCAAACCAGACTTGAGAAATCTCCCTATACTTCAACTCTACAGTTTCTGCTGAACTGAAGTTGTTAGTAGGGACACTTACTCTCAAGGTAGTTTTTTGTTCTTCTTGTTATTCCTGTTTGGTTTTTTTTAATAATGAAGCAGAAGACAAATTGCAGTAGGTAAATGACTAATTAATATTATGCAATTTTTATTTTATAAAAATTTAAGGAGGAAAAAGTTAAAATGTTGATGAATTTTAATCAATCGCTACACTTGCAAAATGCTTATTATTGTCCCCTCTAAGATACGCTCTGTTCAGGCCTTTGTCCTTTGTTAAGTGCCTTTTTTTTTTCCCTTTCTTTCTTTTTCCCCTTTGAAACTGTTCTCAGAGATCCTAAAGTGCAGGCTGAATAGTCAGGGATTTGAGAAGAAAATCTTAAACTTGCCAACATGACATCATGCTGAAATAAATACTCTTCCTTTTCCTAATACGTATGTGACTGTATGTGGAAGATAATGTATATCTATATATGTATGCATATAGACATGCATATATACGTTATAAAAACTAGGAGCTGCTGTACCATTGCATCCTTTCTGAACACTCTCCTCCAACACTCTTGCTTTTAAGAAATGGGTAATTGATAGAAATGGGTAATTGTGAATCGTAGTTCCAGTGGTAGTAGCTGCTGCTTTGCGTTTATGCTTGTGAATATACTTTGGAAAAGACCATTCATAAGTCTATGTCTGACAGTTCCATGTAGGTTCTTGTCATAAATGAAATGAAAACAATATACTTGCTATTACCACTAGATATGTTAGGTTGTTTCGGCACTTCAAACTTTGCTATGAGTAATGTCCAGTTGTTGAAGTATTAGAACAACAAAGGTGTATTATAAGTTAAGATGATTGGGTACATTTGAGCATGGAGTAAAGCAAAACTAAAATAAAAATTAGATTTGGGGTTTGATACCTAAATAGTCTTTGAGGGAAGTGAGTGTTTTTGTAAGCACTATAAGAAAAAAAACCTAAATTTTCCTCTGAAAAGCAGTGTTTTAAATAAAAATCCATGTAGCTACCTATGTTTTAAAAAATAAAATTAAAACCATGGAGTTCAGATGCTGAAGACTGTAATCACAAAAAAGAACTTTTTAGTAAACTTAGAAGACTTTTTAGGTTTTTTTTTGTGGGGGGGAGCAGCCATTATATTGCTCTTGATTCAGGACTATGTAGATTTGTTCTTTGATTCAAGAAGCACATATATCCCCATATCGAAAATTCTTCTCTATAACTTATTAAAAACAAAGATATGTTATTTTTATAAAGGAATTCATTATTTTGGGTCGAAAATTTGAGATGAATTAAATTGTGAATCCAATGTTTTCCTTCTCTAGTGTAGTCAGTAAGTTCCCTTTTAAAAATTTTAACTTGGGGGAAAGCTAAGGGTGAGGAGAGGAAGAAAGGAGCCATTCCTGGTAGCATTATTTAGTTAGAACAGACATCAGGTCTCCTGGGTTTCATCGTAAGCATTGTCATTGGTTTATTGTGTTTAGGGGAAAATCATTTAACCTTTGTGCCTCAGATTACCCATCAGAAAATTGGGTATAATAATCTTCACCTACCTCCCAGGGATATCATGAAACTTTAATATTTCAAAAACATTTTTAGTTTCTCTAAAATTCCTGCATAAGTGCAAAGTATTATTACTGTTTTCTTGTAAAGGCTGAATAACTGTTCTCCCATAATGGGTCTAAAAGTACCATAATATTTTTAACATTTTGAAAAATCAATGAAAGTCTAATCTAGATGCTGATTTGATATTTTAATACACTTTATTTATTCCTGGTGAGAAAAAAAGACATTTGTTTGAACCAGAAACACATTTATTGATTGATTGCATAATAAGTGATATGTACTGTTTTTGTAAAGTGATGGAAGTAGATCTCAATCTGGGAAACCCCAAATTCGTTTTTAAATTGTTACATAATTTGATTTTTTTCTAAAGATTAAAACTGTTCCTTAAAAAAAAAAAAAGAATATACAACAGTGATACTATATTCTACTGCTTCCTCTAACTGAATTGTCAGTACCACAAGTTAACATTGCCGTTAACAGTATGGCTGTGGCTACTGGGCTGAGACATGGCAAATGAATTAAAAACCTCAAATTGACTGGTTTTGGGGGTTAATAATAATCTTGAAAGGTGACTATTTTCTTCCTCTAGAGCTAATTTGTCAGACCAAACTGCTTTTTTTTAGAGATTGGTAGGATTTTTTAGCTTTAAAGATGAAAAGAATTGGGAGACAATTTATAATGGATCTTTCTAGGAATGCGCATAACGAGTCTTAGTTCTTCTACACATGCACCAGACATCAGACTCACCTGTAACTTAGTTTTATTTGGGTGGGTAAAGTGCTTAGCCAGCTTTGCACTGAAGTGACACACGCTACATAAACACTTTGATCTCGTCATTTTGTAAAGTTCATAGTCAGCCCTATGCACTCCCCATCTCTACTGGTGATAAGGTTCTGCTTCTCTGTTCTCAGAAAAGCCCAAGAATGCATTGTATTGGCTGTATGGAACACAGGGATATGGGAGAGAGGTATAAGAGGTATTCTTTTCTGTCATGAGTAGGAATATATGTTTTTTTCCCAGTTCACAGAAGAAAATCAAATCATGTTTTTCTTTTTTCCTTATCCCTATTTGTCAAGTAGCAAATATATAAGTTTCTAATCATCATAAAAACCCAGTAGGAAGTATGAATTTGAATAACAGTAAAATGCTGAGTAATTGCCATTAGGGCATGTTTGTAGATTTCAGACTGAAGCACATGGTCAGGATCAGTCAAGAGAGTTAAGGAGATGAATATAGGCTGTCTAGCCAAAATAAATCAGGAGAGAGAGCACCCCTGGCCCAAGTCCAGCAAAGCATCTGGTTTAGCTTGCAAAGTTTTCCAAGGACCAATTAATTTTGTCTTTAGCAATTAAAAACTGTTCTTTTTTTGGTTGCTGTTTTATTGCTTTTTTTTCCAGATAAAGCCTTAGTTGTCACTAATATCAACTATGCAGATAAGTGTATTCTTTATTTCCCAGTATTATATAACTTTTTCCTCTTTTCCCATTCCTCAGATAACATGTTAGACTTCTACCCAAAGAATTAAGGCAAAAGGTTTTGTTGAATGTGTGTTCTTCAAGGAAAAAGAGAGAAATTCTGTTTTGTTTAACTTTGAAATGTGAACTTTGTATTAAAAAACAAAATGCAAACCCTTTCACTGGTGCCAGACTGCAGTTAATATCACAAAATGGCTTTGGGTTGTTGAACAAAAACTATTCAATGGAATGTTTAATATTGAGAGTGTTTCAAATAATGAGGCATACAATGTTCTGCAAAACTAAATCAAAAAGCCAAGAGTTTCGTTTCTGTGTAATTCTGATTTGGAAATAGTTTTGGAAACTGAATCTGTAATCTTTGCCTTCCTGTTCTTCCATCAATCCACCTTTTCTTATTTTCTGATCTTTGTGATTAAATAGTCCATCTATTCAACTTACCCACTGTGTCTCCAGAATGAAATTTTAGAAACCCATTTTCTTCCCATTCAATTCCAAAGCCAAGAGTGGGATCCAAAATATATTCCAAAAGATCAGTATTCACATCTTAGTTGAGGAACTTGTAAGGCTTCTTTGTACTGTTGCTAAAGCAACAATTGGGAGACCAGAACTGTTTTTCTTATAAGTTTATTAAAAATGTTTGAGTAAATCAGACTATATTCATATATCCTAAAGTGAAATTACATTTTCCCACATGTCCTTAAAAACTAATTGTTGAAAAGTAAATTTTAGTGATAGAAACATCTACCTTTGTTTCTATCTCATGGCCTACTGCTTTTACCTCTTCCACTTATAATGGATTTCCATTTCATAGTATATCAGAACTTCTGGCACTTTTCCAAGTTTGTTAGCCAAACAGATCAAGTATGCCTGTTGAAAAGAGAGGAGTAAATTATGTAGGTATCTGTGTCCAGGATTTAAAGAAGTTAGTTGGTCCTCACTAGGTGACTAAAACGTTTTTCTTTTCTCTTACTATAATGCAGAATAACAGGTTTCTCAACGGTGAGAAGGTAGCGCTAGTGACAGTGTCTGTCTTAGAGAAAGCAATTGGCAAGTTCTTTTCTCAAAAGTTGAGGTGGTTTTTTATGGGGGCTTTCATTGCTCTTAAAGTTCTGCCTCTTTCACATCCAGTCCTTCCTGGAAAAGGGTAGAGTTTGCTCAAGGCTCCCTGTTAGAGATCTGGTTCCTACAGACCCATTGATCCCCTAGCTGTAGGGTATTGATTTTTCCTTAATTTTCAGACACCCCCATATTACCTAGTTGTAATGGTGACATGCTGAATTTTACTGTTTTTAGTCAACTTTTTTACAAGTTATTTTAATGATATTGTAATTTTTTTTATAAGCAGATTAATTAAAACCTAATGAAAGGAAAAATAAGATACCATTACCCCAGGGTAGGTTGAAAATAATTTTCTTTTTAAAGCCTGTAGGTTAATTAGACTTAACATCTTCTTCAAAGCATATTTGGAAGTCTGCAGCAACAAAGGTAAGCAGGCTGGCCATGTCTTTACTATATGGCATTCTTCACTTGCCCAATCTACTACATTTCAACTTTCATGTTCAACCTATCCTTAACATCTAGAGTTGTTCCCAGTCCCTTTTTAAGTATACTGGTTTTGCCTTAGTTAGTTATCTAGAACATGAATAATTCCTTCAGTACATACTAGAGATGACATTGGTGGATGAGAACTGCTTCTCTTAGCAGTTACTGTTTAATGTAATTGATTAGCTGGGAATTTGACCGCTAACTTTGATTTATTATTTTCAAGACTGGATATATACCTACATAATTTCATATGCCTCAATGAGTTCCATTGGTTTAGCAAATAATCTTTGCAACAGATTTTCAAAATTTGAGAATGTAACTCATGTCCTCTACTCACTAGCCAACTTCCCTGTGAAAGGGTTTAAACTGCAGTATTCTTTGTTTACCACCATTTTAAATTTTTTTCAAAATTTAACTATATAGTCTATCAAAAGTAGCAAATTACTCTTCAACAAATGAGGATATGCAGGACTGGAGGGCTTCCCTGAGGTGTTTCACCTATTTATAGTTGTCAAGTTTAGCTGTAAGGCTGAGGAAATGAAATCTCTGATTGATTAACAGTTATTTTGCCCCAGCTTACAAATGTTTCTTAAAGCCTTCCTAAGTATCTAAAAAGACCACTCACCATTCAGTCCCCAACACACACATCCATAACTTTTTCTTAATAGCAAAAGTAATGCACATTTGTGAAAATTGTTTTGGGACTTCAGATCTATATATTATAATTCCTTTGCAGTAATTACCCTACTCAGCTTTTTATTCTGGGTCACCTAATATCCCTACCCCTCAGGCATGAATATTGATGTGGGGAAGATAGAAAAGCAGGGTGTAACTTCATGATGCTTTTTCCTGGAGAGAATCTTGCCTCCAGTATACATATTCCTCTTTCTCCAGCCACCTCCACACTTGGTATATGATACCAGCATGCTTCAGAACCAACCTTGAAGGAAGGGGCCTGAATAATCTATTGCAGCTGCTTTTGTTGATAGGCACTAATTGCTATATTGTGTTTGTTTATTAGGGAGATGCATTTTGCTAACTTGAAGGGATACTGTAATTCTAAACAAGTGTGTGACTTAATATATTGTTTTTATTATTTTTTTCTCTCCTTTAAAAACTGGACCTGAACACAAGCTTTGAGTTGATTTTTGTAATAATCTCAGGACCTGAAAGATTGTAGCATTTAGTGTGTCTTAAAAATTATGTACTGTACCAGCCATGGATTTTTGTAAATACACCCTTCTCCCTTTTTTGTATTATTTTAGTAAAAAAAAAAATTTTAAATAAAGGGGGGTGGTGGTGATTTGTGTATTTGTATGGGTGTGTGTGGGGGTGTGTGTGTGTATGCATATATAAGGCTCTTTTCAAGACAACCTGGTGCTTGCTTAATTTCCAGCTCTTGTTAGAGTGGGAATATGAACAAACTGCTGCTACTAAAACCCTGCACTGAGCATAGGCATTTCCATTTTGTCCTTTCTAATAGTTGATTGGATGTTGGCTACCAGATTACTACTAGGAAGTTAAACCTCCTCTTCTCACTACCCCACTGCCACCTGAATTCTTATTTGTGCAGGATAGAACCTTACCCTGGAGTAGCTTATTATTAAAGATAGTCATATGGAACTTTTCTCCATTTTCAAATCTTTACTTTTAAGAACTCTTCAGAGTTCTATAAGAAGTGCTTAAAAGCAGTTTTATTTTATGTCCTGGAACATTTTAGTTGTCTTTTAGTGGGCAAGAGAGTGTGAATATTCCTAAATGCGTATCTGTGAAAGTGGTAAATTAATTCTATGGATATGCCCCAAATAGTGCAGGGATTTTATTTTTTAATTTTTTATTTTTTTGGCAACAGCCTTGCTCATATTCCAGACATAGCTAGCAGTTCCCTGTTTTAAAACAGGAGCCTTATTTGATTCAGCTGTAGATGTTTCCTGTCCTTCATTTGTGGCAGGGCCCTCTTACATGAGTGTTCTTTTTTTCTTTTATATGTGTCATGTGTCTGTGTTGTATTAAATAAAAAAGGAATGTACATATTATTCATGTCTGTTGTGCTCTTATTGATTTGGGGCAACATGGTATAGTGGATAGTCAAATCCTACCTCAAATACTTAATATTTTCTTAACCTGATTAATAAATCACTTAAAACGTGGGAGGGAAATAACTTCAGTTTCTTCATCTGTAAAGTGAAGGTAATGATACTTGAATTAACTACCTCATACAAGATTGTTATGAGGAAAGCCTTTTGCAAGCTATAAGGTACAATATAAATATGAATCATTCTCAGTTTTGGAATCCTGAGTCATTATTTTAAACCATTATTCACTGGGCATCTGCTAAGTGGTTAACTTACACTACTGGGCCCTCTTCTTGTCAAGAAACTTGTATAAAGATCATAAATTTTTTATTATATAACTAGAGAGATAAGAAGTAATAATTTTTTTAAAAAACCCTAGAGCTATACAAGGCAATGTATTTTTAATTTTAATTCAATTGCCATATGAGTGATAGAAACAACAGTTGTTGATTCAACTATAGGAAGCAATGTGGTATGGTAGAAAGAACTTTGAACTCACAATCAGGAAACCTGGCTTCCTGTTTGTCTCCCACTAATTAGCTGCAACAGTTAAGTAAATAAACTCTTTGGGCCTATTTGATTTTCTGTAAAATGAGGGGATTAGATGCTTTCTAGGCCCTACCTACCTTTTTGACTTTCTCCCCCTTACAGTTGAGTAAGCCCTGGTCTAAATATTCTCCCCTACATAGGAATTCAAGTACCTGGCTAAGGAGTTTTAATTTTGAATTTTCACGAATAGGTGTAGGCAGCCAGTGGTCTTTGAATAGGAATAATATAAAGTGGTAGTTTTAAGAAGGTGAATTTGTTAATGTGCACAAAATGGAAGAGTGAAAGGCTACTGAAGGTAGAGAGATTTGGTCTTTACAGTAGTTTAAACTCAGTTCCATGATTAGTTTACTGTGGTGTTAATGGATTTGAAAATTTGGGTTTTGAAAAATGGATTTGTATTTGGTTGTGAAAGCATGCCAAAAACATCATGAAGAAAAAATGGATATGACTTGGGTGGAGGAAAGGAGGAAGAGAGAGAAGGAAGATTTAAAGACAGCTCTAAAGTTTTGTGTCTGACTGACTAGGAAGAGTGATACCCTTGACAAAAATAGAAAAATGAGGAAAGAAAAGGAAATTTTAGGGAAAGATGAATTGTGGATGGATGGATGGATGAACATTGAGTTTTAGGTGATAAGAAATCTACGGCTACAGATGTGAAACTGGAATTTGAAGAATCAGCTAAAAATATAAACATAGGAATCATCCACATATAGATGATATTTGAAGCCATGAAATTGGATGAATTTTTAGAGGGAGAGTACATAAAAAGACTAGGGCAGAAAACTGAGCTTTAGGGAGCATCCACCTCCAAATAAAGAAGGAGCAGACTATAGAGAAGTAGACACAACATAGGCCAGGGATCCAAGGCAGTAGAATTACAAGATGGCCACAACAGACAGAGTGGGGAAAGGAAGTATAAAAAATGCTAGACAACAGATTATTGAAACTAATCTGATCAAAAAGGTCTGGTGTTAAGTCAAAGATCTAAAAAACAAGAGATTGCCTGCTGAAAATGGTTTACCTGTCAAGGCTGCCTGTAATGACTGCCTACATCTGTTCAGTGCTTTATAGTTTACAACACGAATATTCTTGTGTAAACTTTACAACAGTCTTGTCCAGCAGGTAGTGTCAGTATAGTTATCGTCACTTTACATATGCAGAAACTGAGCCCCAAAGAGTTTAGGTAATGTGAAAGTAAGTAACAGTCGCAGGGGCAAGGAAGTTAGTGAAATAAGGAGCTAGAACCAGGTCCCAGGAGTTAAGACAGTAAGAGATTAGGAGTCTAAAAAGTTGTCATTCAAAGGTAAGGCATCAGCATGCAGAACATACCCAAGTAAGCCAAAACCTAGGTTGAAGCTTTTTGACTTCTGCCCTCTTTACAACTTGCTGCCTAGCATATGGGACTGTAGGGAAGAGGAAAGTGCATTCAAAGAAAGGTTCAGGGAGTAACTGCAGCTACTGGAGTCTGATGCCAATAATCCAGATGTACTGGATATCTGGTAAAGTTATCCATACCTCTTCATCCCACCATTAGCAAAGATGATCCAGAGTTTTTTACTATCATTTTTCCTTTGAACCTTCACACACTCGTGTGTATACACACACACACACACTCAGCGTTCCTTTTCCTAGAGAAGCACTGCTGAACTTGTCTCTGACAGAAAGTTCTGTGGTGTAATATAATCTAAGAGCATTGTACTTGGAAACCAGAAGACCTGAATTTGAATCCTGACAGCTGTATAAGCCTAGCCAACTAAGAAGATCTTTTTGGCTTTCATTGCCTCATCTGTAACATGGTGTAACATGGGGTATTATCTCCATACTTGCCTATAATAATAAACCAGTCCCACCTCACAAGGTTGTTACAAGAATTAAATGTATATAATAATTTATGTAAAGAGTTCTGTAACCCTTAAAATGATATAGAAGTGTTTTATTTAAGTGCAATACCTAATTAAGATCAGCTTAGGAAACAAGGAAAAAGGAAAAACCTTATTATTCTTTTAGTCTTCTATTTTCATATACTCATACTTACCTTTTATGTACATTCAACTTAATCAGTATCCTTTGAGTAACTCAGGGAATTACGGAGTAGGAAGACAGTTGATTGATAGGTGGCTTTTTGTCTCCCTTTTATAGAGAAGTCGGACAGCTAAGGAAACTTCTTTACCCACTAGAGTTAATAGGAAAAGAATGTTAATAAACACATCTCATTTCCCCCTTCCATGCAGGCCAGGTGATAATAGCAGTCTACCTCCTATGGAATAGGAGGCAGAGTGGAAATGCTACACTGGGATGTAGAGAGGTAGGTCAACTTATCCTTGCCCATGGTGATGTAGTAATGTTAACTAGTCATCTGTCTTCTCAGTTAGTTATGCATCCAGGATAAATTGGAAGGGATATACACAGCATTAAGTGAAGCTTAGTTTTAATTATGTCTAAAGCCTCCAGTGGTTCTATTTTACCTGGTTGGATTTTAGCACTCATGTATACTAGACCCTGTCAGTCCCAAAAAGTTGAATACTTAATTTTTTAACAACTTCTAATTTGTGGGAGAGGGAAGGGATTGGAGTCAGTGGAATCTATCCACTTTCTAGCCTGTGGCACAGATATATAAATTTGGATAACAGCTGACATGTAGAAGCCTACATAATCAAGTTCAAAATTCAATAAATATTTGCAATTCTACAGTGTCCTTTCCATAAAGCATTTGAGAGAAAAGACACGCAGAATAAAGGGGAATTTCTTTCTGGATGAAATAGAACTGCCTTCCCTGAGGCACAGGAGACCTCATGCAGCCCCTGGGAGTCATCATCAGGCATCTGAGGAATAATTTTTCGGGATTCCAAGCATTTTTTCCCTATAATTTCATTAATTACCTTTATAAATCCTTAAAGAAAATGAGAAAAAGACCCACTTGGAATTGATGGAGCCCTAACAGAGCTGCCCCCCAGCCCCAATATTCGAGAATTTCTTTATAGGAACTCTTTTTGTAGTGACAATGAATTGGAAACTAAGGAGGTGCCCATCAACTGGAAAATATTTCAAATAATTATGGTATATGAATGTAATGGAATATTATTGTTCCATTAAAAAAATGAGGAAATGGATAGTTTCAGTGAAGTCTGGGAAGGTGCATAAGCTGTTGAAGTGAAGAGAGCAGAACGAGGAGAACAGTTTACATAGTAACAACACTGAAAACAACTGAAAAATTTCTGAAAGAAAAAACTGATCAATGCAATGTCCAACTATGAGTCAAAGAACCTGTGATGAAGGTTTCTTTCGGGTCCACCTCCTGACAGAATGGGGAGAGACTCAGAATAGGTGCAGAATGAGACATTTTTCAGATATATCCAATGCGGAATTTATTTTGCTTGACTATGTGAATTTGTTTAAAAAAAAAGTTTTGTTTTTCTTTCCTTCAGAGGAAGGGAAAATGAGAGAGGGAGTTTTGTTCAATGGAAAAAAAAATTTTTTTTCAAAAGGAAGAGAACTTATTTAATCTTTTAACGTTTACAGTTCTCTCTAGGCTAGAAACCCTAGAAAGGGATATGACACCCCATCCTATGTCTAGCAAACTGACCTGTTCCCTCTTATTCCAGTGTTACATAATCTCTGAAAATTACTCCCCTCACCTCTACTACTATTCCTTTTTCTTTAATCCCCATGCATTTCAGTCCTGCCCCTCCCCAGGCTCCATCCAGCTTTATGCTTACCCTCCATCAAACCCTGAAACCCTTTACTAGTAACAAACTGTCTCGTCCTAGACCTTTTCTTCCAGGTCATCTTTTGACACTTAGGAGACTTGGCTTCCCTCAGAAAACAGTACATCTTTGTCCATGCTCTCCAATACTAGATTCATCTGTCCTGGCATAAATCCCTACCACTCCTCTTTCCTGCAACTCACACATTAGACCAAGATAAAGTCTTGCTCCTCACTTCCACTTCCAAATCCTCCTCCTGCTACAGCGTCTCCTTTTTTTATGTTTGATCCGTCTACCTTATTCATCTCCAGTGGCATTATTATGCTACCCCTAAGTCATCTCCCTCCTTCTCTCAAGGAGTTTAGTACCTGGCTGATAGTCTTCACTATAATTCTAACCCCTATATTTATTTGAAGGCTTCAATATACATATTGATTTTCCTCCAAATCACCTGTTCTTCCACTTTCTCATTTCCCAGTGACATACAAAAATACCCTTGATCTTAGCGCCAACAAATGTTCCACCTCCATGGTCAAGAACTCTGAAGTTCCTTTATCTGACTATAATATCCCCCTATGCTTCATACTTCCTGAAACTAGTTTTCATCCTCATTGTGACCTCCAAACCCTCCATTCCTCACTGATCTCTAAGACTCTTAGTTCTACTATGGTCTCTCAGAGTCACAGTTTAGAGTTAAGTGGGACCTAAATAACTATCTAATCCAACCCATATCCAAAAATTGTACCAAAAACCCAGTGTAACATCTCCAGCAAGCAGTTATCCACTATCTGCTTGAAGATCTATAAAGGAAAATCCACCACCTCTAGAGGTAACCTATTCTGCTCTAAGTGTTTGGAATACCAACCCCAAATTTCCCTCTTTGCTTTTGGTTCTGTGTTCTGGGATCAAACAAAACAACTCTTGTACTTCTAGGTGGCATTATGAATAGAAAGCAAGATGTTAAAGACAGGAAAACCTGAGTTCCTATCTAGCCTCAGAGACTCCTCAGCAAGTCACTTAATCTCTGTTTATCTCAGTTTCCTTAAATGTGAATGGGAATAATAGTAGCATCATCTACCTTTCAGGGTTGTGAAATTCAAATGAGATTATCCTGACTGCTCTTGAAGTACTTCAACAGAACTCTCTCTCCCGTGACTTCTTTTCCAGTATCTTCTTCTCAGTGCTTCCCAGCCTATTAATGTACTCCCCAAACTTGGACATCCAAACTGGATGCAAAATTCCACATGTGGTCTGTCTAGGAACTGTGATCTCTTTATTCCTACAAGTTATGACACTCTTAAGCAGCCCGTGGCTACATTAGCTTTCTTTTTTTTTCTTTTTTGTCATCACTTCACACTGATGGTACATATTTAGCTTGCAATTCACTATGTGCTGAGATGTTTTCCAGACTGGTAATCATGCCTCTCCCATCATTACTTTTGAGGTTGATATTTTTTTAAGCCAAGCATAAGACTTCATGTTTATCTTTATTGAACTTCATCTTATAAAATTCAGACTAATGTTCTAACCTTGTTTGGTATACCTTCTATATATCTAAGACATTTATAAAAACATTAACACCGGAGCACGCACAGATCCCTGGGGTATTCCACTGGAGACTTTCTAAACTGACATTGAACCATTAACAACTAGGCTTTGTCTGGACATTCAACTAATTATGAATTCATCTATTTATATTATTATTAGCTTGTCCATATTCATTTTTCCTCGTAAGAATGGAAGTAGATACTTAATCAAATGCCTTACCAAAATTAGGCTTGAAATACTAGTTAGGTAATTTTTATAAAAAATGGAAAAAAGGTCAGTCTAGTGTGATCTGTTCTTGAGAAAGCATGTTGGCTACCTCCTTGGTCACCTTTGCTGCATCATTACCCATGCCCCACCCCTTTTGTGTTGATGTGCCCCAAAGATCTGTACTGGGCTCTCTTTCCTCGGTATCCGTTTTATTTTGGGAGTCTAAGGGTTCAATTCACCTCTATACTGATTATTTCCATATCATTCTATTTAGCTATAACTTCTCTCCTTAGCTCCAATCCAGCATCAGCATCTTCCTAATGAATATTTACAATATGTTCCCTCAGCACCTCAAAGTCAGTGTGTCCAAAACAAATCATCTTTCCCCACAAAATGCCCTTCTTCCCGACTTCCTTATTTCTGTCAAGAGAACCATTGTCCATCCATCCTTGCAGTTTTCTCATCCTAGGAGTCATCCTTTCCTTGACTCTTCACTTTCCTTCACTCCTTCTATCCAGGCAGTTGCCAAAGCTTATGAAGCCCATCTCAATAGCATCTTTCATGTCTCTTTCTCTCCACATAGCCACCACCTTAGTTAAGGCCACTTTCACAATAATATCCTAATGCTTTTCTCTACTTCTAGTCATACACCTCTTCAATTCATCCTCCACACAGCTGACAAATTGATATTCCTAAAATATAGAGTCATATCATGTCACTTCCCTGCTCAAAAAAGCTCTAACTTCCCTCTTCAAGTCTAGGAACAAAATATAGATTATGTACAGACTTTCACAGTATGGCTCCTAAATTTTGTGGCTTAATGCATATATATATATATATATATGTATATATATATATATACATATATATATATATATATATATATATATAAAATGCACATACATATACTCTACATTCCAGCCAAACTGGAATTTATGCCTTTACGTGGGCTTTCCTCCAAGCTTGGAATGCCCTCACTTCTTAAATAACCCTCACATTGATGTTCTCATCAAGTGCCTCCTCCCACTTAATTGCTAGTGACCTCCCCTTGGAAATAACTCTTTACTTTCTGTTTTGAATGTACTTGTCAGTGTGGGTGTTTGTTTTTCCCCTAGAAATAGAATGTAAGCTCCTTGAGGGTGAAGACTTTTAATTTTTATCTGTGTTCCTTTCACATAACATTTGGTACTTGAAACATGGCAGGTGCTTCACAAAAGCTTGATAAATGAATCAATCCATTACTTTCATTCAACCAGCTTTTAGAAGAAAGCTGAAGATAATCCCTGAATCTAACGAGAAGGACCGTAAACTAAGCTACTTGAAATTATGAAGGCTAAAGGTTTAGCTTTGACTGCCACTTCTGTGTGCCAATATAGTTTCTTCTCAGGTGTGTGTGTATATGTCAACATATGATGTAAAATACCAGTTTGTTCAACCTCCTACAAGTTTCTATGTGTCATGGAGCCAGCTCACTGAAGCTGATGAAAGATTAGTCTCCCACCCTCCCATTGCTATGTTAATCCAGATGTACAGAAGAATAATAAAACAGAGCATTTGAGTGACAAGTCACAGAAAAAGAAGGACACAAAACAAAGAGATAGGAAGTTTCCCATTATGTTGCCCTGCCTAGAAGATCTAGGGCTGGAGAGATAATTTCTTTGTAATAATAATAGATAATGTTTTTACAGCTCTTTACAAAATGCTTTGCATGCATAGTATCTGATTCCCACAGTAGTACAGGGAGGCAGATCATACAGGTACAACTTTAGGAAGTTGTTCAGTTGTTTTAGTCATGTCCAATTTTTCTTTTCTTGCAAAGATACTGGAGTGGTTTGCATTTCCTTCTCCAGCTCATTTTACAGGTGAGGAAACTGAGGCAACAGGGTTAAATGACTTGTGCAGGGTCACATAGCTAATAAGTAAGTGTCTGAGGCCAAATTTGAACTCATGTAGATGAGTCTTGGTAATCTACTGTGCCGCCTAACTTCACCCATTTCAGGAATACCAAAATTCAAATCTAGTCTCAGTTGTGTGATCCTGGGCTTCAAGATAGTAAGACAGAGTAAGACATCACTTCTGTCTCAGTTTCGTCAGCTATAAAATGGGGATAATAATAGCACTTACTTCTCAGGGCATTTGTGAGGATTAAATGAGAAAATACTTGTGAAGCATTTTCCAAAGTGCCTGGCACATGGTTACCACAATTGTCATTTAGATGGCACTTAAGTGACTTGCCCAGTCATCCTCATGACAGAAGTGGGATTCAAGCCCAGGTTTTTTGGTTCAAAGCCCATTGTATGTGCCACCCAAGCGTGTCATGTAGCTGACCTGCCCTCAGGGAACAGGAGTTTTAACAAGCATCAAATGACACCTATAGTTAGACATGAGGGCTTGGGCCTCTGGAAGGAGGCAAGGGGACAAAAGCATACTCCACCCAACAGTTTGAAGAAGATACCCTTCACTTTCCTTCTGTGCTCATGTTCAAAAATTACCTCTTTTCCTCCTTCTTTCCTTAATTTTTCAATCTACAGAATGCACACATGCCTAATGAACTTTACTCCAGTGGTGAACATATTGATTCAACTCTGAATATTGAGGGTTCATGGCATGAGACAGACAGAGAACATCCTCAAGAAATCCACCTTCTAGAACCTGGTTTCATTTCCAATATAGTCTTCGTCTTACTGTCTTGGCCCTCCTTCCACATTAGACCAGTTACATTCAGACTTTCTAACCCTGGAATCATCGTGTTCTCTCTCTGATTCAGTCTCCCTGGTGCTCTCTTCTCTGTCTGCTTCCCTCAGTGTGCTTAGCTTCTTAATTTCTGCCCAGCAGACTTGATAAAAACAGATAACAAAGTGCTTTATATGTGTTGCCTCATGTGGTCTTCACAATAACCCTGTGATGGTGGATAGCACTGCTGAACTCACAGGAAGATCCGAGTTCAAATCCCACCTCAGACATTGGACAAGTCACTTAATTTCTGTCCTTCTCTGTAAAAGGGGGATCCTACTGATAACATCTCCCAAGGTTGTTGTGAGGATCTAATGAGATAAAAAGTGTGAAGCACTTTGAGTAGTGCCTGCCGTGTAGTAAGCACTCCATTAATATTAGCTATTAGTAGTAGTAGTAGTAGTACTGTTATCATTATGCTGAGTTAAAGAAGGATTGCAATGTGTATCAGTAGAGGAATCTGCACTAAAAAAATTGAAGATCCTTGAAGTATTGAAAGACTTCTGCAATTGCATTTTGAATGAAGTCCGCATTGAGTAGCTGCCTCTCTAGTAGAAAGAGAGAGAGATGGATCTCAAACTCTGGGCATTTATGGGGTTGCAAAAAACCCACAACCATAAAAGATCCCATGGCCAGAACAGGGGCTTTTTGCTGCCAGTCAGGATATGCCATCAAGCCTTAAGGCGGCAGGAAATCTCTTTTGCCATCCACTCCCTCCAGGTAAGATCAGGAATCAGGGAGTAGAGAGAGCAGAGCCAGTGAAAAAGCTGCTCCAGAATTCAATTCATCATGAAGAGAAAGACAAAGAAGTCCACATTGTTACTCCTCTCCTAATTCTTTTCTTCTGCCTGAGAAGACCTAGTAATCCCTTTGCTCTGTATACCTCCTGCCCAGAGTTTGGTAGTACAGTGTGGGCCTGTTTCCCTGCAGTTATGAGTCAGCTGAGGCCCATAGAACAGACAGGTATTGCAAGAATGTAGAGGGGTAGGGAAATTTCCCTCTTCAAATGGCTAACTTGGGGAGAATCTCTAACAACCTTTATGCTGTATTTGACTTAATTTCATCTAATCCATGGCCATAGCACAAGATCTCATTGCTGATTCCGTTTATGCCTGTGGGTGAGAAAAGGCAACATGCATTAATCAATCTACTTTGGGAAACTTTTGCCAAAGACTTTTTTTTAAAGATCAGATTATATTATTATCTTCATTAGGCCCCAGCTTGATTGTTTTGTATTAATCATTCGATTTGGGAAGGAAAAGGCTCAAAACAGTGAAATTCTATTTTAAATGGTAACTTTACATTACTTTGAAAAGTCAGCCCTTATATCTGAAACTGAGGCCATTTCATTAGCCCTTTTTTGCATAATAAAATCAGAAAACAAATCTTTCCTTTGTAGGAAGTTTCTAAATTTTCTTGTTTTAAATTGCTATGAAACTCATTAGCATTTGAGTTGTTTAGTGATTACAGGATGTAACTTGCTCTGACAAAATGAACTGTATTTATCAGTAGGATCCTCAAAATAAAAGCTATTGAGATTTTTCATCTTTGGTTTCCATATCTATCTTTGTCCATATCTATGTCTCTGGTATGTCTTGTTCTGTGAATATCTAATGACTTTAGATTTTCCCTCCTTTCCCATTCTTTTGTCCTTTCTCTCCTTCTCCAGGCTCCAGGTGGCACAAGGGAAGCTAGGAAGACCTCAGTTCAAATCTACCCTCAGCATCTTAATAGCCCTGTGACCTTGGGCACTGAACCTTTAACCAATAGAGGTTAAAGCTCTATTTGCTTCAGTTTCCTCAACTATAAAGTGGAGACAATAAAACCTACCTCAGGGTTGTTGTGAGGATGAAATGAGATCAGTGCCTAGCACATAATGGGCTTATCTTCTCTCCCCTGCCCCCCTGTCCCCCCCAATTGGTCCTTATAGAGTACTGAAATTGTACTCATTGCATTTACTTAATGGTATCATGTTTCATATTCTCAATTTTTAAAAATTTCCTATTTTGAAAACATTTTTACTTTAAAAATGAAAACACAAACTTTATAATTAATTTATTCTCCATCTGGGCATGACCCCTCAACAGAAAGGTTTTGCCTCTCATTGAATGTTGGTTAATTAGATGTGATTCAAGGTCAATGTGCATAAAATGAATGTTAGAAATATCTTATATTGGATTTGGATTCACAGTTCTTATCTTCTCTTACATTTTCTTATTTAATCTGTATCATGATAGACAGAAGTGGGGGTATTGTCTTTAGAGATGAGGAAACTGAAGCAAAGGGATTGAATGACTTCCTAGTCTCATAGCTGTCAAGTGGTAAAAATTGGATTGAATCTTTAATATTCAAACTTTAATATTCAAAAAGAACTCAGTGTTCTTTCTACTATATTAGATTACTTCTCTCATCACCCTCCTCCCCCTTTTTGACCATCTAGTTCTACTTCTCTGAAGAAAATGGTAAGTTATGAGGGGGTGTGGGTACTAGTCTTTCTGGGTTCATATGCCTAAAGAGTGACAAATTCTGAATTCCTAACACTTCTTAGTCTAAGATTCAACATTTGGCATACTACCTACCATACCTTCAGTGATACATCTTTGGGAAAATATAATCCTAGAAAAGATAATAATATATAGATATTCATTTTGGAATATAATTTGGAATTACGGGAATAAAGTGACTAAAATGTCCATACCCTTATCCCAGAAATCCCACTACTAAGTATATACCTTGTATCCCAGGAGGTCACTGATATGAGGTCCCCATGAACCCTGAAATATTTAGAGTAGCTCTTTTCATAGTAGCAAAAAAGTGGAAATAAAGTAAATTTTCAGCAATTTGGGAATGGCTAAAGAAATTGTAGCATGTGCATGTAACTAAATATTTCTATGCTGCAAAAAACAACAAATATGACAAATACAGAGAATCATGGAAAGACTCATGAACTGATGAAGGGTGAAGCAAGCAGTCAAGGAAACAACATGCAATGACTACTAAATGGAAAGAATCACAAACAATGAAAAGTGAATGTCGCAGAACTACAGTCAACAAACATGGAGGAGATGTGAGAAGAAGATACCGCTTTGCTTCTTTTGCAAAGAATGGAGTCTAAGGGTATGGAACATTGCATATATTTCACATTTGTTTTAATGTGTTGATTGGTTTTAATGATTTTTTTCTTTTAATTTTTTCTTTAAAAAAATAATTTCTTATATGAGATGTCTCCCTGGGAGAAATACTGGAAGAAATTAGACGGTATAAAAAATAAAGATATCAATAAAAAATTTATTTTTAAAAAATGGTTATTAAAGTGAATTTGGGGAAGAATTGTCAAGCCCTGGATGAATTAAATGCCCTGGTAAGAACACACACACACACACACACACACATCTGTGTGATATGTTATTAGATATGTATACTTACAGAGGTAGATATATCTCTATATAATACACATTTTTGTATCAAAAAAGTAAATTGATCACTTTCTTTAAACTTATCCATGCTGATTCTCTAATTGAATACCTTATTGATTTGAACAACTACATGACTATAACCTTCACGTGGAGAATTCAATGGATATCTGTAAATACCAGGAAGTTCCCAAGTCACCAGTATCTCATCATGTCAGCCATCCACCCCCCTCCTTTGAGGCTGAGAGCCATGTGGTAGAATGGGAAAAGCCCCTTATCATCTAGAGTCACAGAAAGAAGTCTGAGTCCTGCCGCTACCTTGGTGACGTTGCTCCGGTTTTTTCATCTCTCTGGGCTTCAAGTTTTCTGTAAAAGTAAACAATTACACTAAGATCTCTGAGGTCCTTTTCAGCTCTAAATCTGAAATTTAGATTTCATCATCTCATTAAGGCATACTGGCAACTCTGATGGGGGAATCTCAAGCCCTTGTTCTAAATAATAAAGAAATTATCTGGATTGAGAGTATGGGGGGGGGGAGGGCAGGGTGTGCCCTACTGTGGTGGAGGTTCATTATTTTTCTGCTGTTGTCTTGGGTTTAGACCCTAAAAGAGTAGGAAACTATGGGAGAATGATGCTGAAATCACAAAATGAAAAACACCTGTCCATCAGTAAAGCAGAACCAAGGCACCCACATTAACCTTTTCTTGTGATCTAGTCATAGATATCCAGCATTCATGCTGAGGAAGTTAAGCTTTCTTGTTTCCTTGTAAAGGTTAAGTCCTTTTCCTGGACCCTAGGAACCGTAGCAAAGAAAGAAGCATAAATGTCTTAAGAACTATAGCAAGCTGTCAAAACGACATTGTTTTGAGGTTGCTTTCTTAGTGCTGCCTGTGAGATTTCCAAGGTTTTGTTCTGGGAGAGAAAACTAGGTAGGGTATGTTATCTCTATACAAATGACTTCCATATCTGTATCTGCAGCCCCACTCTCTCCTGAGCTCCAGGTACACATCTCTTAATTGCCTTTTGGATATTTCAGACTGAATATCCTACAAGGATCTCGAACTCAGCCATGTATAAAATGGAACTAACCCTTTTTGAAAAACTCAACTCTTCTGAACATTTTCTGTCAAAGATATCCTTCCAGTTACTCTCACCCTCACCTTCACATATCCCTTCAGTTGTCAAATTGTCATTTCCCTCCACAGCTTTTCAAACCCTTTCTAACTAATGTGGCTACCACCCCAGTTTAAGCCCTCAACGGACCTTTTACCGGAACTGTTCCAATAGCCTCCTAATGGATCTTCCTGCCTCATCTATCATCTCTCTAATCCATCCTATATAGCGGCCAAAGGGACTTTACTAAAGTGTATGTCACACTAGTGACTCCCCATTTAGTAAAGTCAAGTGACTCAGAGATTGAAAAGAGGTCCCTCTGATTGATCAACGCAAAGGTCAACCACAATTCTAAAGGACTCCTGATGAGACATCCTATTCATCTCCAGACTGAGAGCCCACATATTAAGAATACAGATCGAAACAGATTTTCTTTCTTTTTGGACACAGCTAATGCAGGAATTTCTTTTGCTTGAGTATACATATTTGTAATGTTTTTCTTACCTTTTCAGTGAGTGGAGGAGAGGGAGAGAATTTGGAACAGAAAATAAAACAATTGTTTCTCTGCTTAGTGTTTAAGGTGCTTCCCAAACCTAGCTCTAACAAACCTTTCCCACCTTAGCATACACCATTCCCCAAAGTCCAGCTACTTGGCCTCAGTGTGTTTCACCAGGGACATTTCATTTCTCTACACAGCACTCTTCAGTTCTGAATCTTAGAGTCCTATTTGGTTCAAAACTGCTCCAGCTGCACCTTCTGACAGCCCTTTGCTTCCCACTGGGCTCCCAGTGCTTTCCCTTCAATCATTACCTTGTATTTACCTTGTACATAATTTGCATACCTATATCAGAGTGGCAGTGTAGCATAGTGGAGATCTGGGTTTAGAGCAAAGAAGAGTTGGGTGCAAGTCCTGTCTCTAAACTGGTTGCTTCTAAGTGCCCTGGGAAGGGTAGCTAGGCAGCCTAAGTGGAGAGAGCTCTGGCCTTGGGAAGCAGGAAGATTCATCTTCCTCAGACACTTCCTAGCTATGTGACCCCAGGCAAGTCACTTCATCCTGTTAGCCTCAGTTTCCTCATCTGTAAAATGAGCTGGAGAAGGAAGTGGCAATCCACTCCAGTATCTTTGCCAAGAAAACCCTAAATGAGGCCATGAAGCGTCAGACACACAAGTGAAGCTGAACAAGGTTCTTCTAATCTCTAACCATTTTTTGATGTAAAGTAAAAGCGGAGTGAGGTTCCAGTGAGATAACGGGTATAAAGCCCTTTCCAGCCTTAAGGCACTGCTTAAAGTCAGCTATTATCATTTTAATTATTAGACCGCAACAGCACTCCTGCTGAGCTCAACGCAGTATTTATACCGCCTACAGAGGTGGGCGGATAACCGGCTGTCCAGCAGAGAAAGGAAAAATCATGCACACACTTTTATGTTCAATCCACCAAGTAATAACCCGAGCCGAGCTTTGTGGAGAGCTGGTTCAAGCACAGCCCTGCCTCCAAGCACAGCGGGGGGCATCTCTGTGTACGCAGAATGGTCGTGTTGTAAGATGAATAACCCCTCCCGGGCCACCTTCCCAGCAAATTCGAACATCCATCCATAGCCTCGGTGGCGTTTCCTACAGGTAGGTCGGGTTCGGCTCGGCCCTCTCCTCTGCCTCCTCCACCTTGGTAGGTGTGGGGCTCGTCCGGCGGGAAGGACCTTGAAGTCTAGGAGACGGCGGGCCGGGGAGGCTGGGTCGGGTGTTCCAGTCGTGGAGGCGGAGGAGCGATTTGGAGCGACGGGGTGCGAGTGTGTTTACCGCTGGGCGTGGAACATCAGCCCGGAGAGACCGCATCCGAGCGCCCCGCGCAGGGCCAGGCTCCACAGTGCCCACTGAGCGAGGCGGGTGGGAAGGAGGGGCGATGGGGGCAGGCAGGTGTCCCTCCGAAGAGCGTCACCACATCGCACAGGGACGCGCTGTCGTCGCGCTCAGCCGTGACGCCCGCCTAGATCCGGGGCCGACGCTCACCTTCTGCCCGGGCGCGGTGTGTGGGGGCGAGAGGTGGTTTCGAGGGCGGCTGACTACGGTGAAAGGGACGCCCGCAGGATGCGCGGGAAAGTGGCCCCAAGCCGACAAGCCCCCGAACAGAAGGCCCACACCGGAGCGGCTGCGAGCGCCCGGCGGAGGGCGCCCCGCGCCACGCAGGAGCGTGCCAGCCGGGCCGGAAAACGGGGACGCTCACCCAGTCACCCCTTACCGACTCTAGGCCGGAGGAGTCCGGCTCAGCCTCGATGCCCCGTCTGTAAGACGCGGATGACGAGGCCCGCAGTCCCGCGTGCCCTCCCCCGCCCTGCCCGCCGCTGCCACGAGGGTCCAAGGCGATAACCACCCGCGCACGTTTGGATTGCTCTCGCTGCTCGGCGGAGGCCCCGGGGTTCGAACCCGCCGCTCACCCGCTCGCGGGTGCCCGAGAAGCCTCTTTGCACCACGTCACGCGGCGCCGGCGGGAGAGCGAGGGCCGCGCGGGGCGCTCGCGGAGGCCTGGAGCTGGCCGGACTGGGGTAAGGAGCGGTAGCCGGGGAGGGGAAAGAAAGCAAAGAGGAGGCTCGGGCTTAGTGGGAACGCGGGGCGCCCACGGCGGCCTAGTCCCGTGGCGTGGACAAGGAGCGCGGCTCCGGCCCCAGAGCGAGAGCCCTCGTGGCTCCTCCCTGATCGGCGGGAGGCCCGGGCCCTGCGCACGTGCCACGCGAGACCTCCGCATGCGCCTCGGGGGTGGGGAGAGGAAAGCAAAACCGTCACAGCCCCAGCTTCGGGAGCGCCGCCTTGGATTATACTGCGCGAAGGCAAAGCAGCTTAAAGAATTTTGTAGTGTAGACTAGAGCGTGTGGGAATTGCAACCTGTCCCCCGGTTGCGTGTGGGCATACACGCAGTCAAGCGTGGGAGGTGCAAATGGCTCTTGGGTCGTCTTAATGGTTCTATGAACTACAACTCCCAGAATTCCACAGGATCCTCTCGGTATCCCTGTCTCTAGGGTATTGCCAATGGTTAGAATGGTTGTACGGGATAGGCTGAAAGCAAAACCTTCTTCTGATGATCTCAACGATGACGCGCCAATAAAAAAAACCAATGAATATATCACTGAAGAACGTCTTTACCAGAAGCCCCAGTGGCCTAATGGATAAGGCATTGGCCTCCTAAGCCAGGGATTGTGGGTTCGAGTCCCATCTGGGGTGAACAATTTTGTGTTCCTAAGGAAATCATAATTTTACAGATGACTTGTTTTCTTGCGGAAAAATAAATTGTGGATTCGAACGTAGCGATCATGGGTTGTCAGCGTAGCACGTACCATCTTCCAACCGCGAAGGGGTACGTTCTTGTAGAGCTTCCTTGCCTAGTACAAAACTGTCGTTGGGGGGTCGTTTCGACCCTTTCGCTCTTAGGCGTCATTTCCTTCACGCCCGCTCCCAAGCCGGCCTTCTGGCTGTTCGTCGCACCCACCGGTCAGTCGGCCTAATGCGTGTGTGCCCTTGCAACAGGCAGGTCGTCCTTCGCAGGCCGTGCCCCCCGCCCTCCCCCCTCACCGCGGGGTCTTGGGCTCCCTAGCTCCTTTGACCGCTCCCTCCGTCGCCACCTAGCCTTGCCCTTGCCCACGCCCCCGTCTCTTTCTTTGGTGTATCTCCCGCATCTACCTATGTAAGTGTGCGTGTTTTCTCCTCCTCTAGAATGGAAGCCCCTGGGCACCAAGCGCAGGGAGCAGATTCCGGACGCATTAAATGCCCCGAGGATTCGCTTACTCGGCGGGAAAATGCGGGCTCCACCATTCTGGATGTTGGAGAGCAGGAGCCGGGGGAAGCCCGGGACGTGCTTTCTTCCGAAGATGCAGCCCTGTGCTGATTTGGGTAGAGGTCAGAGGACGCCGGAGGCCCGCGGACACTCGGCTTTCGTTTGCTTTTTCCTCTCTGTGCTCGATTGCCTTGCCTGGAGAGCCGGGGCTGGGGGGAACGCGGAGGAGAGGGTGCTGGGGAGGGGGGAGGGATCGGGTGGCTGGGTCCACTCTCAGCGGCTGGACGTGGGAGAGGCTCGCCGCCAGCAGAGGGCGCCAACCCTGCCCCTCGTCGGCCGCCGTCCTCAGCCGGGCCCGCTCTTTTAGCTCCGCACCCGCACCAAGATGGTAGCCCTGGGCCCGCCGGCGCGCACGCTGCGGGCCCTCCTGCGGGAGCTGCGGTACTTGAGCGCGGCCTCAGACCGGCCCTACAAGGACACAGCGGCCTATCGGTACCTCGTGGAGGCCTTCCGGGCGCACCGGGTACGCACCCCGCGGCCGCGGCCGGGATGGGGGGCTGGGGGAGGAAGAGGGAGGCGCATCGGAGGAAGCGGCGGTGGGGACCCCGGATCTAGGGCCCGCGGGCGGCGGCGTCGCCCCTACTGGTCGGGAGGCTAACGTTGGCACTCTCGGTGGGGAGGGGCCCGGACCGGGATGGCGCGGGTGGAGCTTCGAAATTCGCTGGCCCTTGGGGCCCTGGCGGGGCTGTGACCTCTGCCGGATGACGTCACGCTGCAGATGACCAGACTGAGAGCCGCACTTGCGGGAGCTGCCGGGACACGTGGGATGTCAGGTCACGGAGCGGTGTCGGGCCTCCCCGCCGCAGGGCGCTTGGGAAATAGAGCTGCCATAAGCGTCACAGCGCTGGAGCGTCCGGGGGCGGGGCCGGGGGGCGGAGGCCTCCAGTAGCTGGTCTGTTATTGACGTTTGTGGGAACAGCTGTGGTGGTGACTCAGTTGTTAGTGGGGTATCTCAGGTTCTTAATAAAGATCCCAGGGGCCTTCCTGTGGTGGCCGGGAAGCTGGCTATTACGAAGAAAGAATTTGCAACTCGGAGGCAACCAAAGCTCAGCTTTTTTTTTCCCCAGGAAGGGAGTATCAGTGGACTAGCTTACAGGTTCTTTTTGCTATCCTTTACTATGTCAGGAGATCACCAGAAAGGGCAAGGGCCCAGTAAGTTGAATGGACCCCCTGTGGTGAAGTGAGTGAGAGAGAGAGAGAGAGAGAGAGAGAGAGTGTGTGTGTGTGTGTGTGTGTGTGTGTGTGTGTGTGTGTGTGTGTGAACTTCTCCAGATTAGGGACTTTTCCATTTTGTGTTTAGATCCTCGGTGTTAACAGCAATGCCTTGGAACAGGGAGCTGCTTAAACTTGCTTACTGGACTGGCCTGAATTAGAACTAAATGTACCTCCTAGAACTGATTTAGCTAGGAATTCTTGCCTTCAGTGCTTATGCAGTTTTTTTTTGGTTAGGTTCTTTTTGAACATGTTGAACCTTGTTCCTAAACCTATTACTGATCTGCTTTCTCCCTTTTCTCCGTGCAAGATAGTGAGTTTAGAAATAGGATCTGTGCTTTCTTGTTTTACTATAAAATGAGATTCTTGGTACTTCGGATCCTGTCATTTTATCTTATATAGTTGTTATTCCTGTAAACTCTTATTGGGTTTGCACCACATACATGTAGGTAGGTGCATATTTATCTACGTATAAATTTAGGGGCAACTAGGTGGTGCAGTGGGTAGAGCACCAGTGCAGGAGTCAGGAGGACCTGAGTTCAAATGTCACCTCAGACTTTCGACCCTCACTAGCTGTGTGATCTTGGGCAAGTCACTTAACCCCAACTGCCTTATCCTGGGTCATCTCCAGTCATCCTGATGAATATCAGGTCACTGGATTCAGATGGTTCTGGAGGAGAAGTGAGGCTGGTGACCTCCACAGCTTTCCCTCTGTCAAAACAAAGGCAAGTCATGTCATAATTTATCTGATGGCATGGTCTTCTTCGTCAAGGAAGGACGAACACATGCATGTAAATTTACATGAACACAAAATCATCAAAACTTGGTTATTGAGTTTAAATTCATGCTGTACTCTAAATATTATATTCCTCAGTGTTAGCCAGAAACTGAAAGCCCTGATTGCAGTCTTTTGGGCAGTGAGTTCCTTTATTCTAGCCTATTTGGTGTGGTTATGTACAGAGAGCTCAGGCTAGCATGGAGTCTTAAAATATTTGGACAACTATTTTGGTATAATTGGTTTCCTTTGTAATCCTACATTTTATTTTATTCATTTAAAAACATTTTCTGAGAAGGGGTCCAAAGTCTCCACCAAACTGCTCAAGAGCATCATGACACAAAAAAGGGTTCAGGACCCTTGGCTAAGATTCTGGCTCTTAATTCTCAACTCTGAACAAAATTTCAAACAGTGACTGGGAATAATAGGGAGCATTTATGTAGCACTCTAAGGCTTGCAAAGTGCTTTACATATGTGACCTCCTTTACAAAGGAAAAGGTTTGTAGTTATATAGATATTTGACAATAGCGGCCAAAAACCGATTGTCATGGCTCCTTAAATGGGGAAGGAAACAGTAATCCTCCCTTTCATTTTCTTGTTCTAATCAACCCCTTGTCCTGAAGCTTTTGTCACAAGGTTTTGTCAGTCAGATGGAAGATATGGGTTACATGAAATAATGAAGACTTAAGCCTTAAAATCTCTGCTGTTAAATTTTCTATTCTCTTAATTTTTATTTATATCTTTTGCTTTTACATTACTTTATTTCCATATCCATTCCTTCTCCTACCTCATGAGCCATTCTTTATAAGAAGAAAAAAGGGGAAAAAAAGCAATTTGGCAAACCTGACCAGTGCTGTCACTGTATATAGGATATACTGTATCTGACAGTATATCCTATATTCTTCATCCATACTCCTCTTACCTTCCCAATGGGAATCAAGAATTGACTGCATTTGTAGTAATAGAATTATTCTCAGAAGCCTGGATTGGTGAACATATGTCATGTAACTTGGAGAATCCAAGGTTCTACTACTGCATTCTCTCATCACCATCGTTTCCAATAAAGTACATATTTAGGCTTTTGTGCATTGCTTTTGTTTACTGTACACGGATGGCCCTTGCAAATGTGATTCCCCTAACAGATTTTCAGAGGGATATGTGGTTCCTAATTTCTGGAGAAGCTTAAAGTCAAAATCCTACTGGTGTATCAATGAAATCTGAGAAAATATGAATATTGGGACCTGAGGGCATATGCAAATTGCATACTTTTTTCCAGTACTTTTTCCAGTTATATCTTTGATAAATAACCTTCAATGTGTGTTTTCAGGTTTAAAAAAGTTTCCTAGTTTAACATTAAAAAGACATAAGGGCTTAAATGTCAGTATATCAAAAAAATCTATGGAAACAGTTAAGGAAGAGTATTTTCTTTAAAGAGGGGATATATATTATTATTTTTTTTTACTACTTTTACTTGGTGTCCTTTAGGAGTCAGCATAGAATAAGGGGCAGCAGCCTTGGATTTGGAATCAAGAGATTCATTTTGACCAAAAACTACATTTTTGACCTTGGAAAAGTTATTTAACAAACCTAGGCGTTAGTTTCTAAATTTGCAAAATGACAAACTCAGATTAAATGGTTTTCTGAGATGCCTTCAAACCTAAAATCCTATGAAACTGGTACCTAAAGTTCACTTTTATTTCTAGTGTGAATGGAATTTTTTAGTTAAAAATCGGCCTTATATTTTGGTTAGTACTGTACTTTGTTAGACTGCGTGGAGATGTCTTAGTGTATGCATGTCAGAGGTCATCATGATGAATTTAAACATACCATATTGCAAAAACATTTCAGACACAGTGAAAATATATAACATTATGCATTTCATCAATGCAATATTGAAAATTTTCCTTAATTCCCATTTGTAGGTTTTTAAGTGTTTCCATCCATTCCAGTTTGTCTTTGATCCCAAATAGTGTTTATTTACATTAAATTGAGTTGTATTTTTCTCTGTGGAGTTTTCTGATAACTAGCCATGCCACCTTTTCTAGGTCACCAGTGAGAAGCTCTGCAGAGCTCAACATGAGCTACACTTCCAAGCTGCGACCTATCTTTGTCTCCTTCGAAGTACTCGGAATCACGTGACCCTTCACCAGGAATTTCATGGCAAGGGTGAGCGTTCTGTGGAAGAGACTGCTGGCGTGGTGGGTCTCAAGTTGCCCCAACAGCCTGGAGGAAAGGGCTGGGAGCCTTGAGAATGGAAAGATTCACTGAATACTACTTTCCTACAAGAACTTGACAATGATCTCTGTTTTCCAACTTGTATTGATGATTAAATTTAAAAATAAGTGTTCACAAAAATTACTGATATTTAGTTTTGTTTTCTGGATGATTCTTAGATCACTAGGAAGTTTCTATTTCATTATCAATGAATGAACTGCTCTTGTCCTAATGTGAGCTTCTTGGCCTATTTTGAGTTGTCTTAGCAGTAACAGGGATAAAAATTTGCACAGATTTGTCATCATCTTACTACACAAACCTTGCCTTTGGCAGTTTTTGAAATTGCTCTCTAGGGTTAAGGGTGAAGACTAACTGACCTATGGAGAGATTGGTCCATTGCCTTAGCATGATTAAGACAACTACCCAGTAGAAGGTAAAAATAAACCCAAAATATTCATATTGGACAGTAATATTCAACATATATGAAGTTGGCATTTTTGAGTGTACAGTGTAAAGAAGATAGGCTTTTTATATTCAGCATACTCTGTCTTGGGAATCTGTTCACCTTTGTTAAGTAGTTGTCCAACTAGTGTACTCTGCTAAAGTAATCAACAATATGTTGTGGATTTTTGATTACTTTGGAGTAGAACTTTCTAAGTCCTTGAGTTCTTAATTTGGGATCCTCGAACTTGGTTTAAAGAATTTTTTTGATGTTGACATTTTTATTTATTTCCCTTGTAATCTTATGTATTTTATTTTATACATTTAAAAACATTACCCTTAGGAGTCCATAGGTTTCACCAGACTTTCATGATATAAAAAAATGTTAAGACCCTTGATTTAGAAATTATTATAAGGTATAATCTCTGCCTTCCAAAAAGCTTAGGATTCCAATCACAAAGACAAATGTAACATGTTCATCTAGATGCAAGATAGAAAGAAAAACATAGGGGAAAACATCTGTTGTAGTCTTTTATTTTGTTTTCGGGTTTTTTGCCTGGTATTTGAAGTGTATTAAAAGTACTAAAGGGGTGTGTTGGAGACATTTTCCCTTTATAAAAATGAAGTGGTTTGAATGAAGTGGGTTTTTTTTTAAATTAGTCTTTGAGGGATGATATCTAAAGCACTGAACATCATCATTTATGTCATTACTTTATAAACTCAACTTTGCCTGGTCCCAGTATCCTATGGAAATCACTGATTCAGAAGTCTTTTAGAAACTTCTGTCCTTCAAGTTTGTAGCTTGAAGTTCAGGCATGGGTCCAGCAGATATCATTAATTTGGGATTACACCCACTGCCAAATACTTCTTCCCATCTCCATTCAAAAATATTTAAGTTCATTGCATCTTCAGATGTCACTAAATGAAAGAGGAAGACATAGAATGTACTATTAGAAATGCCTAAGTGTCATTTTACATTGCCTGTCTACACAGGCATCTTCAAAGGACTTTTTTCTTTAGTACAAGCCCAGAAAGAAGAAAGAGGTAGTTTGAAAAGCCTAGTGACTTGGAAAAGCAGAATCTTATTTTTACATCCTCTCTTTTTACATCTTAGTTTTCTTCTACATTTTCTTTGTCATCTTTCTCCCTTCCTGTGTTGACAAATGAGTGAGATTTCTAGGCTTGCTCTTCTCAATATATGGGAAAAGTATACAGAGAGCTTGTCAGCATTTATGAATGTTATTTCTTTATATCTTGAGTAATATTTGTTTTTCCTTACGATGTAACCCACAAATCCACACTTAAATCACATAATCAAGAATTGATTACTGATAGAACTATCAATTCTCAGAAGCCTGGATTATTACCAATGTGTGAACATAGGTCATGTAACTTGGAGATTCCAATACTGAGTTCTCTCATCACCATCGTTTCCAATGAAGTAGATATTTAGGCCTTTGTGCATTGCTTTTGTTTACTGTACACAGATGGCCCTTGCAAATGTGAAAAATGACTGGTGGATGATTTGAGAAAGTTAAGCTGATTGTATATATGAATATTCTCCAATTTAAGAGGCACTAATGTACTTTAATAAAGACCACTGATGTATAATTCAGAACTGGATTCTTATGATTGTGAGATTCTGAGCTGGAAGAGGCCTCAGAAGTCAGTTAAAGTAAATTTTACAGGTGAAAGGAACTGAGATTTGGTGATGTTAAGTATTTAGCCCAAGTTAACACAAGTAGCAATAAACATAGATCTGGGATTAGAACACAGGTCCTTTGACTCCAATTTCATGATTTTACTAAGCCATGTGAAGTCTCAGCTCTTCTTGTAATATTGGAGAAATTACTCTTCCAAGGTTCAGAGTCCTCATTTGTAAAATGAGAGAACTGGACAAAATTATACCTAAGACCCCTTTCTACTCTTTCTGTGCTTTTTGACCTATGTTCATGAGGAGTTTACCACTGCTCTTATCTGCCCCCAGTTTAGGAACCTCTCCACTGCCTATCATCAAGGGGGAAAATGAAGTCTTTAAAGAATCTGGGTTCCAAAGGAGAGAAAAGGAAGCTTTGAAAACCAAGAGCATTTCAGGGAGTTTGACCCCAGTTTGGGCTCTGCTGCCTCCCTGATGTCTCTTCACCTTCATTCCTTCAAGATGTACTATTCCTCCCCTCCCCTCTGCCCTCAAATTTTAGCCCATACCTGTACCAAGTTCACTGCTTTATCATACTACTTCAAATTTCACTCTTTATTAACCAGCATCCTCTTTAAAGAGCTTTATAGAGTGCTTTAAGGTTTGCAAAGCACTGCATATCTGTATCACCAAGGCAATATTTACAGCACCTGAGGGTGACTGAATATATGTGTGAAGTTCTGAATCTCAGAGTATAATATACTCTTCTTGTAGAAAGTGGAAGAAAAACATTTATTCAGACACCACAAAGCCAAATCTGTCATAGTGACCAAGAAGTCAATACACATTAGCACAGAAAGGGACAAAGCTATTCCCAAATCCCCTGCTGGGGTCTTCCCACAAACAAACACTCAAGATCCTGGTTGTGCCTGCTTGTCTGTGTCCTCTGCTCCCTCCATCCTAATTGCTCTTACCAACTTCCAACTTCTGTTCCACTCTTCCTGTTCCACCAGTTCAGCAAGCTCCTCCTACCACATGTGACTTAGGCTTTCATGTGATTTAAGTAGGTCACATGGGCCTATTAATGGGTGGGAAAAATCTTCAAATCAAGCAAAAATACATTAACTCAATATGTCATCTCACACCCATTCCTACTGAAAACACTGGAAAGCATATAAATGGAACTTTCCATAAAATAATAAGCAGTATCTACCTAAAACCATCAGCAAGCATTATATGCAATGGGGACAAGATACATTTCCAATAAGATCAGGGGAGAAAGAAGGATGTCCATTATCACCACTGTTATTCAGTATGGTACTAGAAATGCTAGCTGTAGCAATAAAAGAAGAAAAAGAAACTGAAAGAATTAGAATAGATAAAGAAGAAACCAACTTATCACTCTTTGAAGATGATATGATGATATACTTAGAGAATCCCAGAGAATTAAGTAAAAAACTACTTGAAATAATAAACAACTTTGGCAAAGTCGCAGGTTACAAAATAAACTCAGATAAATCATCTACATTTCTATATATTACTAACAAAGTCCAATAGAAAGAGAAATCCTGTTTAAAGCTACAGTAGACATCATAAAATGTCTGGGAGTCTACCTACCAAAACAAACCCAAGGACATACGAACACAATTACAAAACCCTTTTCGCACAAATGAAGTCAGATCTAAGTAGGTAGGAAAACTTCAGTTGCTCGTGGGTAAGCTGAGATAATAATAAGAATGACATTTCTACCTAAATTAATTTATTCAGTGCCATACCAATCAAACTGCCAGATAATTATTTTCTAGAGCTAGAAAAAATATCAAAATTCATCTGAAAGAATAAAAAGTCCAGAATATCAAGGGAACTAATGAAAAGAAATGCTAGGGAAGGTGGCCTAACCCTACCAGATCTCAAATTGTACTATAAAACAGCAATTATCAAAACTACTTGGTACTGACTAAGAAACAGAAGAGTAGACCAGTGGAATAGATTAAGTATTCAAGATACAGTAGTCAGTGAATATAGCAATCTACTGTTTGATAAACCCAAGGACTCTAGCTTCTGGGATAAGAACTCACTGTTTCACAGAAATTGCTGGGAAAACTGCATTAACAGTGTGGCAGAAACTGGGCATTGACCAATGCCTCACACTACATAAGAATAAAGGTCAAATGGATACATGATCTAAGTGTAAAGATTGATACTATAAACAAATTAGGGGAGCAAAGAATGTGTATTTGTCAGATTCATGGAGAATGGAGAAATTTATGACCAAGAGATAGAGAATATTATGAAGTGCAAAATAGATAATTTTGATTACATTAAATTGAAAAGTTTTTGCACAACCAAACCCAATGCAACCAAGATTAGGAAAGAGGCAGAAAACTGGGAAGGAATTTTTGCAACTACTGTCTGTGATAAAGGCCTCATTTCTAAAATATATAGAGAACTGAGTCAAATGTACAAGAATACAAGTCATTCCCCAATTGATAAATGATCAAAGGACCATTTATCACAGGCAGTTTTCAGAGGAAGAAATTAAAGCTATCTATAATCATATGAAAAAATGCTCTAAATCGCTATGTATTAGAGAGATGCAAATCAAAACCTCTCTGAGGTACCACATCACACCTATCAGATTGGCTAACATGACAAAAACAGGAAGATGATAAATATTGGAGAAGATATGGGAGAGTTGGAACACTAATTCATTGCTGGTGGAGCTGTGAGCTGATCCAACCATTTTGGAGAGCAATTTGGAACTATGCCTAAAGGGCTACAAAAATGTGCATATCCTTTGACCCAGCAATATTGCTTCTGGAACTTTATATCAAAGAGATCATAGAAGTGGGAAAGGGTCCCACATGTACAAAAATATTTATAGCAGCTCTATTTGTGGTGGCCAAAAACTGGAACTCAAGGAGATGCCCATCAATTGGGGAATGGCTGAACAAGTTGTGGTATATGAACGTAATGGAACACTATTGTGCTATAAGAAATGATGAACAGGAAGACTTCAGAGAGGCCTGGAAAGACTTATGTGAACTGAGGCTGAGTGAAAGGAGCAGAAGCAGGAGAACTTTGTACAGAGCAACAACCACAGTGTGTGACTTTTTCTTGTAGACTTAGAACTTCACTGTAATGCAAGGACTTAAAATTCCCAATGGTCTCTTAAGGCAAAATGCCTTCCACATCCAGAGAAAGAACTACGGAATTCGATCACAGAATGTAGTAGATCATTTTCTTTTGTATTATATTTTGGTTTGTTTTATGATTTCTCCCATTGATTTTAATTCTTCTATGCAACATGACTAAGGTGAAAATGTATTTAATAGGAATGTATGTGTAGAACCTATATAGAACTGTATGCCACCTCAGAGGGAGGGGGAAAGGAGCAGGGAGGAAAGGGGAGGGAGGGGGGAAAAATCTAAATTATATGGAAGTGATTGTAGAATACTGAAAACATAAAATAATTTTTAAAAAAATAAAAATTTCCTATGGACTCGAGGCAAAATACCTTCCACATCCAGAGAAAAAACTATGGAATTGGATCACAGATAGAAACAGATCATTTTCTTTTGTATTAAAAAAATGAAAAGAAAATGAGGCTTGAGAGAGGTAACTTGTCAAGATTTGACTCAAGTCTTCTGACACCAAGTCCAATGCATTTAACCATGCATCACCTAGCTGCAAATTTCTCTAGGATCTATCAGTTAATCATGTACTAGTATGAATAAGTCTAATTAGATAACTAACACTTAACTTGCTTGTTATGCTATCAGTTTTTATTTCAGGAAGACGAACATAGAATACTTTGAGAACGCAGACTCTGCTGTGATGGTCAGTTGGGGATTTAAAGCAACATAATGGCACTCTGCCTCTGGGTAAGAGGTATAGAAAGAGGTGGAAGGGTGCCAAAAGCAAACATCTATTTCAAAAGTTTGCCTACAGTTGGCCCTATCAGGAAACATCCTTTTCCTATAATTTTCTGTAATAGTTACATGGGTTTTTTCAATTAAAATTTTCAATTTAAAAATACCTGATTTTCCTTCCCACCTTCCACTGGGGAAAAAAAGAGAAAGAAAACTCTTATAATATTCGAAAACATATATCAAGGAAAACAATGGCCTTCATTAAACATGTCCAAAATATGTAATTTTTTTTAAAGTGTTTAAACTGCATGCTCAATTTATGGGTTGTTTTTAATCCTTGCCTTTGAGCAAGACATGATATCACCTTAAAATGATGATTATCAGTCTTTTTTCCTCATTATGTGGAAAGGAAATTGTGAAAGGGTTTCCAAAGTCAAAAAAACAGTTCAGAGAGTTAGGCCTTTGTCTTTGTATCCCCAGTTCCTGGCACACCGTGGGCACTCAAAAGTTTGTTGATTGAGTTAAAGCAAGGGGAGAAAGAGAAATCAGAATCGAAGAACTAAGCGCTCAGTAGTCTGAGGTTCTTTAAGAGTGCAAATAGCTTGTAAATAGCATGTAATGATAAACCAAGGACATTACCATTAGAGCTGAGTACAGAAACTGATGTTCCAATGCTTTCTTGGCATGAGGACACAGTTTTGAATGTATTGAAAGAATTACATTGGAAAGTAATGACTGATAAAAGTAGTATAGAGGAGGCCTGACTATATGTTTAAGAAAAATTGGTCTTCAGGGAGAGGAGGAAGAGCCAAGAGGCAAGGAAACCATATAGCAGTGAAGGGGAGAACTTGAGCTCTATTGGACATAGAGTAGAACAGGAAGTGTCCTATTTAGCCAACTCTAAGGTTTCTGGATTGAAATCCTGGAGAAATGGTTTTACGCTGCTGAAATGGAGACAGAATTTGTAGGCAAAGGTATTGAGCTCAATTTTACACGTGGAATCAAAAGTAGAGCTGAATTGTAAATAGTTGGAAATATGGGATTAAAGAGGTGAGATGTAGTTTTGGGAGTCATTCGTATAGAAGTGAAAATTGGTGACATGACAAAAAGCAGACTATAGAACCAGAGAATCCTGGGAAATCTACAATTAGGGGGTTAAGGAGAAAGAGGAATCAGAAAGGTACAAGGGGAATTTCATGGATATAGTCAGAACATAGGGTGCTATAAGCCCTGGATAGATTTGGGGGACAAAATCAAAAAATGTCCCTCCCTGAAACTGAAATATGTTAATATTAACTGTATGAGATTATTTTTTTAATGTTGGACTTTATTTAAAATATTACTTTATTTTTTCCCAATTACATATTTTTAAATGTACGACTTAACACAATTTTTAACATTCATGTTTTAAAAATTTTGAGTTCCAAATTTTTTCCCTCTCTCATTTCCCTTCACCCTCCTTAAAATAGTAACATATATGTGCTATCATGTAAAACCTATTTCCATATTAGTCATATTGCAAAAGAAACAGACCAAAAGGAAAAAAAAAACAAAAAAATTAAGTGAAAATGGTATGCTTCAATCTTCATTCAGACACCATCATTTATCAGTTCATGTAAGTCTTTCCAGGATTTTTTAAAATCCACCCACTCTTTCTTATTACACAATAAATAGTATTCCATTATAATAGTATTCATATATCACAATTTGTTCAGCCATTCCCCAATTGATGGGCCTCCCCTCAATTTCCAATTTTTTGCCACCAAAAAAAAACCTGATATTTTTTGTACATGTAGGTCCTTTTCCCTTTTTTATGATCTCTTTAGGATACAGACCTACTAGTGGTATTGTTGGATCAAAGGATATGTACAATTTGATTGACCTTTGGACGTAGTTCCAGATGTTTCTCCAAAATGGTTGGATCAGTTCATAACTCCACCAACAATGCATTAGTGTCCCAATTTTCCCACATCCTCTCCAATATTTAACATTTTCCTTTTCTGTCAGATTAGCTAATCTTATCAGTCTAAGGTATGAGATTATTTTTCTAGGAAATAATCTACCACATTAGATGATTTTTAAATGTGTTGCCAAGACTAAGGTACCTTCCTCAGATGTCTTCAGAAAGACATGAATCAATAATACAACATAAAATATGAAAAAAATCCAATTAATTATAACCTATCTTCATGTCCTAATATGATAATACTGATGGTCATCATGGAATCTAGAGAAGGGATAGTTGAAGAGTAAGAATTTGTCATAGCGTTTGAAGCAATATTCAGGGGGATAGTATACTAATTATAGGCAACATCTTGTTTTTCTTTAGGCAAACATTCCTACAGTAATGAATGGCAATTCATTATAAAACTGGCAATAATATAATTTATATTTGCATATGTATAATTACAAGTTATTTTCACATATCTTACCTCAGTTCTCATAACGACTCTGTGAAATAGGCAAGGTATTATAATCTCTTTTTCACAGATTAGAAAAAAGTTGAGATGCAGATAAGTAACTTTTTTGAGTTACATAGTCAGTAAATGGGAGAGTTAGGATTTGAACCTAAATCTAATGACTTCCAGTTCAGTCCAGTGTGCTTTCTAGGATATGCCATTAAGTATAATGTAAGCCATTTTAACTTAGCTATGAAGA
The DNA here is from genome assembly GCA_023548195.1 of Bettongia penicillata ogilbyi. Taxonomy (NCBI): domain Eukaryota; kingdom Metazoa; phylum Chordata; class Mammalia; order Diprotodontia; family Potoroidae; genus Bettongia; species Bettongia penicillata. The sequence continues at coordinate 3,334,290 of JAJHZJ010000229.1, forward strand.
GCACTGAACTCTTTGTTATAAGTCTTTGTTCATCAGATAGTCTTCTGCTATATAATTTTCTCTAATCGGTGTACCTTCCATTAGAAGGGGAGTGCACCTGATTAGTCCTGGTTCTTAGATCAAGTATATATATATATATATATATTTTTATCCAGTGCTTGTGAGTTAAGTAGTTTCATCAACCCCATGGGAATAGATAGTTTTTGAACTTGGAGAGTAATAGATTGAAGACACATAGGTGTTTCCAACAGGTAAGGACACAACTTAGTGAAATTAAAATGAACATTTCTAATTGTCTTAAATGCAATTGGTGCATTTGGTGACTCTAAAAATGTTAAGTTTAGAAGTAGGAGCCTCCCTTTTTGTCATTTGCGGGGGCAAACGAACTATACTGGAATGATCTAAGGATCTTGAAATAATACAGTGAAGCCTATGTGAAAGAATGAAATATTTAAGGTTTTTATATTGTTATCATTTGTTTTTACATCACCTTTACATTACTCCTCAGTCTTCCCAAAAGCCATCCCTTATATCAAAGGATTTTTTTAAAGAGGTGACTTTTAACATTTCTTCCTTAGGACCAAGGTTTTTTGAAGTATTCAGTTGATTGCTTTATTATTCTTTCCATTTACATTGCTGTAGTCATTGTGTATATTATTTTTATAGCCCTACTGTTTATTTCAGTCTACATCAGTTCATAAAAGTTCTTTCAGGGTTCTTTGTAGCTATCATATTTGTCATTTTTTTGAGCACAGTAAAATTACACTATATTCGTGTATCAAAATTTATTTAGCCATTCCCCAACTGATGGGTATCTACTTTGTTTCCATTTCTGGGTTTGTTTGTTTGTCTTTGCTACCACAAAAAAAGTGCTGTTATAGATATTTTGGGGTAAAGGTGAAGTTTTTTTTTTTTTGTCAACGACCTGAAGGAATAGGTTTTTAAAAAAGCAGTATATAGATCTCTGTCATCTGCCTGCATCAGGAATGCATATATTCAGGCAATAGAGGAAAAAACATTTTAAAAAATTAAATCCATGTCTATTGTTATTTTATGAAGGACATGTGGACTCCCTCTTAGCCCCTGCCCTCTTTTGCCACGTTTATACATGTATCAGGAAAAATACTTTCCTTGTACTGAGGCAAGAATATTTATTGTGAACAATAGACCCTAAAAGTGTTTTACTTCCCTGTGATGGTATTTCCTGTGAATATTAAAATCATCCCAATTTATTGAGAAACCAAGCTATAAAGAACTGAAAAGGGGGAAAAACTAGACATAAATACCATAATATAACAGTAAATATAAAATATTAACAAAAAATAAATGGTAAAAATAACTTAAAGGAAAATCAATTGAAAATGAAGCTGTTTATTTTTGTAAATAAATAAAATTCTAGTAAATTGGAAATCTTCTGAATTTAAATACTATTAAACTATGAGTATATATAAGTATTAAGCTATAAGCTGGGGAACTACAGCAAATATAGCAAGTAGAATAATCACAACTGTGACATGGAAACAAAGTAAACTTATGTTTTGTCTCACTGGCTTAGTCTTAAAAATTAATTTTTAACATGTAAGCTTTAATGGCTGAAGTCATTTTCTCATTTTGCTTAAGTTGTAGTTTAATATAACATGAAAACTTAAGATTTGTGCTATATTTGGGACACTGACAGGGATATTTGAATTCAGCATATCCTCAAACTTTATATTCAAACCTGAAATAGGAATTTTGCCTCTCAAGTCTATTCTTTCTCCAGACTTCCCTATTAATGACATATCCCATATATATATATATATATATATATATATATATATATATATATATATATATATATATATATATATATATAATATATATTTTAACCTAAACATCATCTTTGTCTGTTGACTCCCAACTCCAATGTAACCAATTCTCTCAATATGCACTTGAACTAATTAATTGTAATTGTTAAGATTGCAAAGTGAGGAAAGGGAAGATGGGAGGGGTTTACTGGCAGAGTACTAAAGGGTGGAAGGACTGGCTGTCAGTGACAACAAATAATAAATTTAGGAAGAATGAGACGTGGGGATAAATGGAATTATAGGGAGATTGGTCAGATAAGAGGAATTTCAGAGTTCTTGAACAGGGAAGTAAAACATTTGAGGATGTGATAGTAGTACCTGTGTACGAAGTACAAGGTATACTATATAGGTCATGAGTTGAGAGTGATGAACTGAGAGGCTAAAGTGTTTGAATGATACCAGCAACTGTGTTGTAATGATTTTTTTCTTATCCACTACAGCACCTAGCCACCTAGCATAATTCCTTGCCTTCAAAAAAGCACCCAAAGAATACAAGGTATATTGAATTCACTTTATAAGCATTGGTTTAAGAATGGTTGTACAACAACTGTTTGGTCATTCATGCTGAGGAGTATAATCTTCTACTAGAATTTTTGAGTATTTGAGAAAATGTACCCTACTGAGTCAAGGATTGAGGGTTTGGTGGGTTTTTTGCTACTAGTCTTGGTTTTTTTTCTTCATTTTTATAGGAATGAGAAAATCATTTCTGCATAATCATATAGGGGAAAAACTTATTTTGAACTAAAGTCAAGCTAGTTTAATGCCATTTATTCATCATAAGGCATATTTTTACTATTATTCCAGTAAAAATAAAATTTCTATGTCACCAGAATAAAAAAATCTATATTTTGAATCTGTGTTAATAGAATTTAACTGTATATATATGCTGCTTTAGTTTAAAAGGTTAAATTATTTGATGGTAAAATAACTAACATGTTGTAAATATAGGATGTGAAGCCCAGCCTGACTACACTGTTGGTTCTCTAACCACTCTGGCACACCTGGAAAATTTTGATGATATGAGTTATGGGGTGTTCCCCCCCCCCATGTTTCTACTATACAATATTTGTATAATTGACAATGGACTTTTTGAATAATAATGACAAAGATGAAATAACTATCTTGAACACTTTGCCAAGAGAACTTGGACTCTTCCTATTCCAGATTTTTAATTTTCTAGGGCTTATGGAGTTTAAAGTAACTAATGCAAGATCCTATTTGCTTATGAGTTTTAGAACCTGAGCCTTGATGGTTATGAGACGTGAAAATACAGATTTTTCACATTTCATTATAAATAAATTCCAGTGGTAATATTCTAGTAAATGGAATTGCATTAGCATTTGAAATAGCTAAAAAACCTGGAGGATTCTTGGATTTTAAAAGCTATGTAAAAATTTTGTTGTTCTTAAATTCATTTAAATTGATGTCAAATATATTCCTACCAATATTGTAACTGTTATTTGATTTTAATGTAGCACTGATACATGATTTTAAAAACTCCACTTGATATTAAGTTGCAGTTCAGTATCTCTGAAACTGTAAGGAATTGTGATACTTATATTTCCTTTGGAAGTACCTAAAAAGTAGGTGCTCTTGAGGGACCAAAAATTTGAAGGACAGTAAAATCAGTTTGGGAACCTAATGCAATGTCCATATCCAATCATAATTGAACAAAGCACCATGGAACCATTTTGTTGCAAATCACATAATTCTCAATTGGAGAACAATAATTTTCCTTCTTATTCAAGAAGATGTAAATATATGTATGTTCTCATAGAAAAATCATCAAATTCTAATATCTGAATATTAAAATCAGACCCACAAAGACTTACCTAGACGATAGGATGACACAGTGGAAAGAGTACTGGTCTTGGAGTTGGAGTTGTTGTTTTCCCATTGACAATATATTTGACCTGTGTTGTAACTACTTTGGGCCTTAGTTTTACCATCCTCAAATAAGGGAATTAGAATAAATGATCTCTAAGATCCCTTTTAATTTTAAAATCTGTATATCTTGAGAATCATCTCAGCCCACATCTTCAAAACAATGTATGGATTTTCTTACCTTTGTACGTGTACACTCTTTTTTTAAGGATTGTTTGAATATAGTCATATGGGAGTTGTATTTTTAATTGGTTATATGAAATTGGTAACATATTTACCTATGTCCATACCTTGGATTTACAGATCTCTTTATGAGAAAAGTATAGTACAAATGGAGTTTGTTTTTTTCAACTAAACCTATAGAATGGACTTGATAATCTCTAAGAATCTTTACAGTTCTGAAACTTCACATCCATGTATCTAGTCAGTAATATTCTACCATTAATTTGGTAAATCAATATTATGTGGCATTTATGATAATGTGGCTTAAATCATTGATCATGGTTGTATAAAAGTTAGTGCCTATGATACAGTACCTTTTTAGGACTGGAATGGCTAGATCAAACTTGGCTTGATACATAAATAATCACTTTAGTTAACTCTAATTTTGTGTTTTCCAGTTTAGAATCTGAAGTAGCAGTCATGGCTATTATTTTGAGTCTTTGTAATCTGGAAGGGTAATTTCCATTATGCATGAACAACTGTTGAGAGGGCTGACATCCCAGTTTTCCTGTATTAATTTTGATGACCATAGATTAATAAGAAAATGCAAAATAATCTGTCAGAGGTGTAATGTAAGCTCCTTGGGGGCAGAGATTGTTTTTGCTTTTCCCCCTGTATCCCTAGTACTTAGCACAGTGCCTGGTACATTAAATCCAGGGAAAATAGTATGCCATACATGCAATGCTTGTTAGCTATAAGGATATGGAATAAACATCATCAGGAAAACTTTACTTGTGGATTTCCTCCCCCATTATCTAATAATAATCATGATCAAATACAAAGTTTCTATCACAAGAATTAAAAGTTGGTTTTGACATCATGTATATACCTAGCATGTGTCAAAATTGGTACTTTAACTCAGGTCTAATGCCTCAGTTCTCTATCCACTATAATATATCCTTTCTCAAACTATGTTATCTTCCAGGTCTTTTCAAGAAGGCAGCTAAAATGTAATCAGTGTGATAATATAAATGTACATGTCCTTAATCATGGGATATAATAAAATTGATTTACCTGCAGTCTAGAAAAAAGGGAGCTAGAGAGTAAAAATTTGTATGTGTCTAGGAAAAATCAGGGTAATCTAATTATAAAACAAGTACTAGATTATTTAGACAGAAATCTGCCTAGACTGGAGAAATATCTCTACTTGTAACTTGAACATCCAACTCCCTTTGTTCTAATTCTATACTTCCCAAACAGCCTTCTGATTGATAATTTGGCATCTTAAAGAATCCCCCTTAAAGATGACTTGTTCTGGTTCTCAGAGTCTCTATTAGTAAATTAATTGTCATTCTGCATTTTTAATCACTCTTTTGTGCATTTAATTAGGAAGGATTAGCTCCCTTAAACCTAATCATTGCTTGCCAAGTTAGACTACACCAGCAAAGTTAAAATGGGCCCATTTGAATTCCTACCAAAGTTCACCTACCTGAAAAATGCAGAGACTTTTTGTTATAAATGCAAGGAGAAAATTGTGTCATGGAGAAGCAAATATAAAGGTATGGGTGATTAACAATGCCAAATGTTATGGAAGGTGATACAATGGGTTGAATGCTAGCCTTGGAATCTGGAAGACAAGTTCAAACCCAAGCTCAGACACTACTGGTTGTATGATCCTGGACAAATCACTGTACTGGTTTGTCTCAGTTTCCCCATCTGTAAAATGAAGATAATAGCACTTGCTTCCCAGTGTTGTTCTGAGGAGCAAAGGAAATAATGTTTGTAAAGTGCCTGGCACTTAAATGCAGGCTAATATTACCATCAAAGAAAGCAGAAAATGAGGAGTGAGCATATTCCATTGGATTTAGCAACAGAAAGGTTTTTAAGATCTTCAGGAGTGCAGTTTCTGTATAATTGTGGTGTTGGAAGCCAGATCACAAGAAATTAAGAAAATTATGGGGAAGAATTTAGCAACAAAGAGAGCAACTGGAAAGCATAGAAAAGGGTAACTAGCTGTAAGGGAAGGCTGTTTGTGGTTTGTTTTTTTCTAAGATGGGGAGATCTGGGTTTGTTTGAAGGATGGAAAGAAAAGAGTTTGTAGAGAGGGAAAGGGTTACCTAAGGTTCTTCAAGAAAGTGTTAACTTTGGGAATGAGCCACAGAGATGATGAAGGATGTGCTCCAGAATATAAATGATAGGGGTAGGGTTAAGAGGAAAGAAATATTTTATTTTTGAAGCTGGCCAGAAGGATCAGAAGATAAAATAGAGGGAGAAGTAAATGCCAGGGTAGAGAAAGGATAGGAGATACCAAAATTGGCTGCATTACTAGCATGCCTTGCCCTCAAGAAGCTTACCTTCAAATGTAAAATAAAAGAAGAATAGCGTAACCTCACCTTAAAATAGAGGTTCTAGGAGGAACAAGCCAATGACAGCCAGAGGCTGGCAGGGATGCTGGTGCTTCCAATGTGCACTCATAAGATAAGGAAGCTAGAGAGGGAAAGCATTTCATTTAAAGTTTAGAAGATAAGCAAATATTCTTTTTGTGGAATAAGCTCTGGGTTTGATGCCAGAGGACCTCTTTTCAAATTCTAGCTCTGCTATGTAGTATGTGACCTTGGGCAAGTCTCTGGGTCTGTTTCTTTATCTATAATACAAAGTGTTTGGACCAGTGATCTTTAAAGTTCCTTCCAGCTATACTAAAGTACTAAATAGCTATGAGACTGCATGTTCAAAAAGAGCCAGCAGTGTGATATGATGGCAGCTGATATTTGGCTGCACTAATACTCTGTAATGTCCGGAACAAGGGAGACCATAGTCACTGCTGTTCTCAGAACTATCTCTAACCATGGCCGGACTGTGTCATCTTGCCCTCTGTCTCTGTCACTTTGAGTTCTCTATTGATAAAGTTTCAAAAGCAGCAGGAAATTTAAATGCTCTCAGACCTAGCGAGGATGTATTTTGTTGCAAGGACTCGCGCTTACACAGAATTATTCTTAGGCTAACGTGTCAGAGTAATGACTTCACAGCAGGGCTGTTATAGCACCAGTGGCAAGTGCATCTTAAGGATGAAAGTACACAGGTTCATTCACTTTGTCCCCACACAAGTGCCTCAGTGACTTTTCTTCTGTACTGCTAAGACTCAGTGGTAGGACAGTAAATACGTGGTTTTTGTTCAGGTGAAAGAAAACATGAAAGTGGTGCCTCTGATAACACAATCAGTAAGCTCACCAGTGCTAAGAACGATTCTCCTGGGGGTGGAGCCAAGATGGCGGAGTAGAAGGACGCACGTTTACGAGCTCCAAAACCAAAAGCCCATAGAACTAATGTAAAAAGAGTCCCCCATAACTTCTGGGTCAATACAAGGTGTGCAGAAGTAGAGTGGAAGAGATTTCCGTTCCAGGGAGCCCTGGAGACCCATCCCCAGAGTCCGGCGTGCCCCGGAAAGTGGACCCCACCCCCAACGCTGCCTTGGCCGCGGCCCCAGAGAAGCTGATCCGAGCAGGCTTCAGAGACGGAAGCTCCCGCAGCCGGGAAAGTCCCTCCGCCCACAGAAGCTACAGGTCAGTGAGAGAGGCAGGGCTGGAGGAGAGGGGAAACAGGGCGTCTCTGTGACTCGGGCCCCCTTGGGAGGAAGCGGCGGCAGCAGAGACGGGGGCAGGAAGCGGCGGAGGCAGAGGTGTGGGCGGCGGCTGAGGCGGCAGCGGACCGAGACCCAGGAATCCCCCAGCGGCAGGCAGGATCTTCATTACGGAAGATTCCTGCATAGGACCTGACGGAGTTGAGCCTGGGAGACGGCCCTGCCCCCACCCCGCTCTGTTACTGAAGGCTTCTGCTTAAAGCCCCCAAGGGAGCGGGGTTTAGGAGGCGGGGCCCCCCACCCCACCCCCACCCGCTCCATTCCTGAAAGTCTCTGCATAAAGCCCCTGAGGGATCAGAGTCTCAGAGGCGGCCCTGGCCCCACCCCAGCACCTGAACTAAAGCTCACTGATTGACAGCCGGCAGGAGGAAAGCCCATTTAAATCTCAGAGGCCAAGCAATAGCTGGGTGGATCCAGGCGGGGGTGGAAAGGAATCTCAGAAGTCAAGTAACTGGCTGGGAAAATGCCTAGAAAAGGGAAGAAAAATAAGACTTTAGAGAGTTTTTTCCAACAAATGCAAATGATCCCGACCTTCGGATCTGATGATGAGGACGTATCCTTGCCATCAGTACCCAAGACACCCCGGGGGGTGGTGGGTGGGCTCAGGCCCTGGAAGAGCTCAAAAAGGATTTTAAAAGCAAGTTAGACAGGTGGAGGAAAAACTGGGAAGAGAAATGTCAGAGATGCAACAAAAGTATGAAAAACGGGTCAATACCTTGGTAAAGGAGACCCAAAAAAATGCTGAGGAAATTAACACCTTGAAAAATAGGCTCACCCAATTGGCAAAGGAGGTTCAAAAAGCCAATGAGGAGAAGAATGCTTTCAAAAGCAGAATGAGCCAAATGGAAAAAGAGGCTCAAAAGCTCACTGAATTTAATAGTTCTCTCAAAATTAGAATGGAACAGATGGAGTCTAATGACTTTATGAGAAACCAAGAAATCACCAAACAAAACCAAAAGAACGAAAAAATGGAAGAGAATGTGAAATATCTCATGGGGAAAACAACTGACCTGGAAAATAGATCCAGGAGAGACAATTTAAAAATTATGGGACTACCTGAAAGTCATGATCAAAAAAAAAGAGCCTAGACATCATCTTGCATGAAATTATCAAGGAAAACTGCCCTGACATTCTAGAACCAGAGGGCAAAATAAGTATTGAAAGAATCCATCGATCACCACCTGAAAGAGATCCAAAAAGAGAAACTCCTAGGAACATTGTGGCCAAATTCCAGAACTCCCAGCTCAAGGAAAAAATCTTGCAAGCAGCTAGAAAGAAACAATTCCAGTACTGTGGAAATACAATCAGGATAACCCAAGATCTAGCAGCTTCTACATTAAGGGATCGAAGGGCATGGAATAGGATATTCCGGAAGGCAAAGGAACTAGGACTCAAACCAAGAATCACCTACCCAGCTAAACTGAGTATAATACTTCAAGGGAAAATATGGTCTTTCAATGAAACAGAGGACTTTCAAGCATTCTTGATGAAAAGACCAGAGCTGAAAAGAAAATTTGACTTTCAAACACAAGAATGAGAAGAAGCATGAAAAAGTAAACAGCAAAGAGAAGTCTTAAGGGACTTACCAGAAGTGAACTGTTTACACTCATACAGGGAAAGACAATATTTCTAACTCTTAAAACTTTTCAGTATCTGGGTAGTTGGTGGGACCACACACACACATGTACACGCATGCACACACATACACACATGCACACACATACAGAGATAGAGAGCACAGATTGAACTGAATAGGATGGGACCATACCTTAAAAGAAACTAGGGTAAATGGTGAGAGAGAAATGTAGGGGGAGGAAAGAGAGGGAAAGGGAAGGGGGTAACTATATGTCATTTAACAGGCAGGTAGGAGTTTTTCTTAGTGGAGGGAAAAAGAGGAGAGCTGAGAAAAAAAAAACAAAAACAAGAAGCTTTACCCTCATCACATTTGACTAAACGAAGGAGTGAAATGCACACTCATTTTGGTATGAAAACCTATCTTACAGTATAGGAAAGTGGGGGAGAAAGAGATATTGCAAGGGGGGGTGATGGAAGGGAGGGCAAAGGGAGGAGGGAGCAATTTGAAGTCAACACTTGGGGAGGGACAGGATCAAAAGACAGAAGAGAAACAAGGAGGGGCAGATTAGGAGGGATGGTAATCCAGTTAGTCTTACACAACACGACTATCAGGGAGGTCATTGGCAAAACTACACAGATATGGCCTATATTGAATTGCCTGCTGTCCCAAAGAGAATGGGTGGGGAGGGAGGGATGGGGAGAATTTGGAACTCAAAGTTTTAGGAACAACTGTTTAGTATTGTTGTTGCAACTAGGAAAGAAGACATACAGTTAAGGAGGAATAGAAAGTCATCTGGCCCTACAGGAGAAAAGAGAAGATGGAGACAAGAGAAGGGAGAGATGACAGAAGAGAGGGCAGATTGGAGATAGGGAAAATTAGATTGCTTGGGGTATTGGGGTGGGGGGAGGGGATAAAAGGGGAGAAAATTTGGAACCCAAAAATTTGTGAAAATGAATGTAAGAAAATTAAACAAATAATAAAAAAAAAAAGAACGATTCTCCTAAATTTTTGCTTGTTTGAATCACCAAACCACGTCTTAGTGTACTATTCTCCTTCTACCCACCTACTACCCCCTCTCATTTGCAATTCTTTTTGAATTTCATTTCCCTTTTCCTTCCACTAGTAAGGCTGGAGTGACAAATTAACTTTATGATTATAAAATAAAAGCCACACTACCAGATCTTGTAGCAATGGGTTCAATTCTAGGTACTATATTTGGGGAATTAAATTGATAATCTTGTCTAGAGCAAAGAGAAGTTGAGAAGGAGACAACACCATTTAAAGATTATTTGAAGAAACTGGGTAGGTTAGAGCTGGAAGAAAAGAAGGGTTGCGGGGGAGGGCAAGGACGTAATTACTATATTCAAATACTTTATTTGAATTGCTGCAAAGTGAAGGGTGGATTAGACTCATTTTGTTTGGTCTGAGAAGTCAGAAGACCAATAGGTGGAAATAAAAGGAAAGCAGCTGTGGACTCATTATAAAGATTTTTCAACAATTAGAACTGTTCAAAAATGGAATGGATTGCCCCATAAGGCAATGAACTTTTCATTACAAGGAGAGACTGATGATTTGTTGAGAATGTTGCAGAAGGCATTCCTGCTTCATTTTGGACTAGACCTTTCAAGTACGTTCCGATTTTAAAATTCTATAATTCTTTTGTTCTCTCTACTGATTGAGTGCAATGAGAGGGTATATAAGAAGCAAAAATTCTACCTTCCCAGAGCTTTTTATCTTTTTAAACAGAAAAAACCAATACATAAAATAATTAGTCAACTACAGTAATTACAAGACAGAAAATAAAGCTTTAGAATGAACATAATATTACTACCATTCACATTTTAGTTTTTAAAGTTCTTTTATATACAATATTTCCTCTAATCCTTAAATCAATTCTGTGAAATAGGCAGTAGAAATATTATCTTCATTTGACTAAGGAAAAAGCAGAATTACAGATATCATAGACTATCCAATTTCCTGGATTTAAGTGGAAAGCCAAGACAAAGCTCTCTGTCTCCTGCACTTGTAGTGCTTGCTGAATAAATGTTCAATGACTTATTATCTGCTAACTGAACTCTGGCTCCTAATATAGTGCTTATTTTACTGCCTCACACTGCTATTTTAATCACGTGCTAAACTGTATGATATAAACTATGAGTTATCACAAGAAAGGGAGAGAAATACCATGACATAGTATAAAGTACTCTTATCAGTACAGTGAAAACTGCAGTGACATATATGACATGAATCTTGACTTTAAGGGGATTACTACTAACTTGGGGAGATAAAAGAGGCACACATAATAAAACTAACAATATAAGGTGGTATATAACTATATTACAGCAGACATTGTTGAGTTTTGTTCAGCTGTAACGGGGGAATAGCTATCTAAATACTAAGTTACTTAAGGTTTTCTACTAATTCTTAATTTACATGTCAGGTTTAGGGCATGTAAACTCCACTCTAAGGCACATGGGTTTAGAAAGGAAGCAGCTAGATAGGGATGTTCTCTAACACTCATTAACTCCTCTAAGTTTTAAATCTACTATGATAGTTTGAGTTATTATGGAAACCAAAAGTGTGGCCAGAAGCAGGAGTGAGTGAAAAGAGGGATTGAAGCCCAAGTTCTCACATCATCTTCAAAACTGAAACAACATTCTCATTCACTCCATGATTTCCAGCTTGAATAATCAGTTTACCATTCCGAACTCAAATGTTATTAATATAAAAATCTATAAATAGCATAATACACAAATTTTAACATTATTAATTTTTTTTGGTAACATCTCTTTAAATGTTCCATATGGATTAGTGTGGCTGTTTTAGCATATGAAATCTAAAAAGAGGGAACATATTTAACATGTTTTGCGTAGGGTATAGCACATCACACCAGTATACTTAATATTTCACACAGGCACTTAAATGTCTGATGATGATGAATAACGGACACTTGCAGTATGGAGCTGATCAGAAAATACATTTTTTTTCAGTTAAAAAAAAAGATGAAGTTGATGTTTCTGTTCTTAGAGGAGGCCTATTTACCTGCTTCTGCCATTTCCGGGAAAAGGTGGTTATAGGAATCATTCCTTTTCCACAAAATCCACCCCTCTTCTGGAATTCCCAATTTCTGCAATACTCTCTATATTTCTACTTCATACTCAGATCTGCAGTTCAAGAGTGATCTTGTTGATTCTATATTCATAACCCTTCTCACATCCGTCCCTTCCTCTTCATTTATAGGACCCACCATCCCCATTTAGTCTTCATCATCTCTGCCCTAGACTATGGCAATAGCCTCAGTTTCTTCTTTCTCCAATCCATGCCCTGTATAGCTGCCAAAACAGTATTTCTAAAGGATAGGTCTGTCACTCTCTTGTATTCTATTGACCCTGAGATTAAAAAAAAATCCCTTTGACATTTAAAGTTCTTCACAGCTAGGCTCTAACTTACTTTCTAGCCTTGTTGTAGATTACCTTTTAAACTAGTCCAATCAAACTGGCCTTCTTGCTATTCTTTACACAAAACCATCATCTCTGTTTTTACATGGGCTGTCCCCCTTACCTGGAATGCACTCCCTTCTCATTTCCATTTCTTACAATCCCTAGTCTTCTTTAAAGTTCAGCTCAAACACTCCTCCTACATGAACCCGTACCTCATCTTCTGTGAAGGATGTGGCAGAATCATATATTGAGGGCTAGAGTGGGCCCTAGAGATCACCTAGTCCAACCTTTTCATTTTACAGAGGAGTAAGCTAAGATTTGCCCAGAGCCAACCAGGTAATAGGTAACATCTGAATCCAGATTTTCTGGTTCCAAATTCTGTGATGTTTGTCCTGTACCATACTGCCTGTTCAGCTCAAATGCTTTGGCCAGGAATACATAGTAAATTATACACACTTTGCTGACCACCCTAGATTTCCAAGGGGATGAGCTCCTTTTCAGAAATAAACCAGGGCATGCTTGCCCTTACCTTAGAAGTTTTCCTTCTTGTTCTCTTCAGATTTTTACTAGTCTTTATCTTTAAACATCAGCTAGAAGCACAGAGTCTCCAGACCATCTTGGTTTATAAGGATTTTTTTAAAGCTCCTTGGATTCAGCAACAAGCTATAAATCATTGATTATTTTCCTCAGGCTCATGCCACCTTTTGCCAAGAAGTTCCAGCACTTATTTTCTTTTTCACTTCGAAGAATTATCATCAAATACTACAGAACAAAGGTCTGTCCTTTGTAAGGCTTAATATAAGAAAATAGTATTGCTAGTTGAAAATATACATTAAAAACTCTACTCTAGGTGTTAGCTATTTTCTAGCAAAGTTCTATAGCACTACATTGTTCCCTATGATTCTCCATGTTTGAAACCTATACTCCAGCATGCTTCCCATATGCCCATTGTTAAATAGCATCTTTCATACCATAATACCACAGCACTGTTTTGGACTTTGCCAACTAGTGTGCTCTGAACCAAATTTACAGTCTCACTCAAAAAAAAAAAAAATCAGTAAGTCTTCTAATTGTTGGTAGGCTATTATGTCCATGTGGCATTTATAAAGCATTCCATATACTTTATAATGGGAAAAGGAACAAAAGAACTTATCAAATATATTATTATAGTTGTGCCAAATCATTCAGAAAAAGTAATGATTCAAACTGAGGCCTACTTGACTTTCAGAGTTTACGTGAGGTTTCTCTCTCCCCTGCTGCTCCCTTTCATGTTTTCTTTGACATCTCTCCTTTCTCAGAACTATACTCACTCCCTTTCACCATAGCACTCTTTTTCAAAAAGCTTCAGTTGTTCTTTACTCTGAAGGTCAAACTTTCCACCTTCACCTTTCCCTACTATCAGGAGACCTGTCTAGTCAGTAGGGTCTACGACTTAATGTAATCAGTCATTCTAGGGTATTGTGTTCTGGAATTCTCTGCCCTCTCCTAATACAATTTATCCTTTTAAGTTTAGCTCAAGAACCAACTCTCCCAATTAAACATTTCCTTAGTACAGTTATCAGCCACTAGTAATAATCTGCCTGTTTGTAATTATACTTATGAGCACCGGCCAACCACACCTCATGACAGCTAACATTTACATAGCAAAGTGCCTTACAAATATGTCATGTTATCCTCACAATTACCTGGAGAAGTAGGTGCTATTATTATTCTAATTTTACACATGAGGAAACAGGCAGACAGTCACATAGCAGTATTAGAGGTTGCATTTAAACTCAAGGTCTTCCTGACTGGAGATCCAGAGCTCTATCCATGATACTACATCTAGTAATTTAAGTGTTTGCCATGTGCACAGTCCTGTGCTAGGCACCAGGAATACAAAGACATTGGAAAAGGTCCTTTTTCTCAAGGAACTTCTACTGATTCCCTAAATGTATAAACCCTTTAAGGATTTTTTTCTATATCGCGCAGTTCTGGGACATAAGTGTTTAATTACCAACAGAATAAGTTAGGAGCAAACTGGGCCTAGGAAAGCAGCCAGGATCAGGGTCAGAGTTGCAAAGCGAGCAGAGAATGAAGCTATTGTGTAGCACATTGGATCAAATACTAGCCACACTTTTCAAGTCTGGACTTTAAAAAGGGCAGTGTTGATTAAAAAACAGAAAAATTTGATTTTAAAGGACAATCAGGTAATTCACAATGTAAGTTTTTGCATTTATTTTCAATGTATACATTTGAATATACATATTCATGTACGTATATATTTTCCTTTTAACAAGATTTTATTTTAGTTCAGCCTATATATTTCAACCAACATAAAATGCCATGCAGTTTTCCATTTTTAGACATCATTCATCCCTCTGTATTCCCGCTATCTTCATTTCTTACTACTTATTATCCACATCTCTTCGCCCCATTTGAGGTAACCGACAGCTCCCACGGATTGCGTGTTGCGTGGCTACAAGAAGCTATCCACGAACGCCCACTGGGCGCAGGCCCTGGTTTGCTTCTGCGGGCCTCTGTTCGGCCCCGCTAGGCACAGTGCCAGGCACGCAGCAGGACCCACTGAATCAACGCTACTGACTGAAGACGCTGGCTTCTCTGTCGGAGGGCTCGAGGGCCTGCCTGTGCTCACCCCGACTCTCTCACGCTCGGCCGCGCACACAGCGCGCCCAGGCCGGAGGGCTCCAAGGACCCCAGCCCGCGGCGCCGCGGGGGGCTTTCGGCTGGCGAGGGGGAGCGCGCCCTCGCCGACCTTCCCCCCTCAGCCTAAGGCCGAGGGCAGCAAAGCTGTGCCGCCCGCCGCCCAGGAGCTGGGGAAGCCGCGAGTACCGGGAGGAGGGCTAGGGGTCCCACTGCGTGACGCCGGCAGTTCGCGGCCTTTTCTCCACTTACTTTCCACTCGGGTTAAGCCCGGGACGCACTACTTTGTTAAGAAAGGGGCTGCCCGGCAGCGTCGGGCGGAGCCTGCGGCCGCAAAGGCGCGGCCTCCCAACGACCCGGGTAAGCCAGCAGCCTGGGGGCAGCTCCTGCCCGAGTCATCCGAGCCGGAAGCCTCGCGAGAGCTCGGGGGCCGGCCACGAGCACGAGCCCCAGAGCCGTTAGGGTGGAACGCCTCCCCGGCGGGGGCGGGCGGAGGGACTGCGGTTGAACGCCAGTTGGTGGAGGCCCCGCGGGAAGCGAGGGAGCGCGAGGAGCGCGAGGAGCGTGCGCGCTCATGTAGGCGGCGGCGTCAGCTCCTGGAGGGGGGGACAGGAGAGGCTTGACGGCTTTTGTAGGGTGGCGGCGGCGGCGGGCCTTCCGTGCGGCCCGCACCGTTTCGGCTGCGGGAGCTGGACTGAGTGTGACAGAACGAGGGTCGGGAGAGGGGGTCGCTGCCTTCTCCGGTACATCGACTGAGGAGAAGCCGCCGCCCGGACTCTTCCTTTACCCTGGTCCCCCGCCCCTTCACCGCCCGCCCGGAAGAAGCGGCTGCGGCGGCGGCATCATCTCACCTCGCCCTCCCCTCCCCCCTTCCCTGCCCCCCTAGCCCTGAGAAGCCCGGCTTGCTCCCCAGTTCTTTCCTCACCCCACCCGATCGCTCGCTCACTGCGCCGCCGCCGCCATGTCGGCGCAGGCCCAGATGCGTGCTATGCTGGACCAGCTGATGGGCACCTCTCGGGACGGTAAGCCGCAGCCAGAGCCCCGGGACGGGGGTAAGGGGTCGGGACGGAGGTGGGAAGTGCGTGCAGAAGGGGGAGGGGAGGGCGGCGGAGCGAGTGGAGCTGCCTCTCGCTCTCGACCTGCCTAGTGTGCTAGGCGGCGGAGGGGAGCCGGAGATTGGTGCACGAGGTCCCCCGCTCTCCCTTCCCCACCAATCTGGGGCCGGTGGGCGGGCCCGAGGGCGGTGATTCCGGCGATTGGCGGGAGCTGCTACCAATGGGACGGAGCGGGGTCGGCCGGGCAGGTAGACGAGACTCGGGCGTTTTTGTTGATGTACCCTAGACGAACGAGGAACCTGGCGTTCTTCGGGCTTAACCCGAGAGACTTTTGCTTTGGCGCCCGACACCCCCAGCGGCCCGGAGCGCTGCGGCAGCCGCTAGCTGCCTGGTTCGCTCAGGCTCTGGTTACTCAATAGGGAATTCAGCAATTCTTCCCCGCCTCCCTCCTGGATATTGGCTGGGAGGGAGACTCCATTCCTTCCTAGTCCCAAGGAAAGCAGCTCTTACTTAGGTGTAGGTGAAACCCCCAGTCAGAGCTCTGGCCAGGCGCTTCTCCACCCAACATGGATAATACCAATTTTTGGAGAAAATCTGACCCAAACCATGGTTTCGTGAAGTGGGCGGGTTTGGTCCCATTTTGTGACAGATTGTCGAGGTCAGTTTTTCAAAGGGACCTCCATTTTGTTGACGGACCAGTTACTGAGAAAAGGAGCTGCACAGCTCCATCCAGTTAATGTTAACATTTTGCACGTGCCCCAAATTGAAGCAGTTTGAAAACTTGGTGCCAAAGTGACAGAACTTGGTGGGAAGGAGGGGGTTAGTTAGAAAAACATTTGTAGGAAGGTCAGCTAACGCTGAAACCTCTTTTATAAAATGAATTTAAAAAATGATGTATGGTAGTTTGTTCGAATGGAATCATTTATCAGTGACGTGCTGAATTCGTATTTAACTAATCAAATCCAAGTGAAAGTAAGGTGTCTTGAGTATAGTGTACGGTCTTACCTTCCTTCATTTTCATTTTTCAATACCAAAACACAAAGTTCCATTAGATAATTAATATTTTTGATTTGAAAGTAAGTAATACTGTATCTTCTCATTCTCTACTGCAAAATATCTTGGGTTAGATAAAAAACTGTTTCTTACAACAATTTTATTAGAATGACTTTCTTTCATTTGTTTTACTAATATTTTAGAAGAACACTGCCCAGTTTTACAAGCTCAGTATTTGTTCTTTTTTTAATCTCAAAATCCATAAGTTTGGAAATTATATTTTAAAAAAGACATTAAAAGATTTACAGACCTTATATAAAACAAAGAATTTTATCAAATTATTTTCAGAGGAGTATACTATGGAAAGGGAAAATTGGAGAAGGAAGTGATTTTTGTGTTATGTACAGTTTTTTTAATTGTCAAGTTTTTGTATGTGAAAAAAAGTTCAAAATGCTTTTTTTAGTTGCTAAATAGTACTTATCGCTTTGTTCGTAGTTTGTGGTATAGGGATACAGTTTTGTAACTGTTTCTTTTCAATTGACAGAGATACCAGGAAGGATCTTACTTTTTTTGAACATATTTATTATAAGGCAAATATGTAACAGAAGTATTATTCAGTAGTCCTACTTACAGGAAAAAATGAAGCCTTGAAGTTCATTTAAGCACAGCATATCTTAATCTAAATTCAATTTAGCAAGTGTTCTTTAAGCATTTGCTATGTACAAGGTATTGCATTTTTGGATCCTTTATGTGGTTATAATTTCCTTACTATAGATTCCTAAGTTAGGGAGAAGAGAATACGATCAAAGTCACTTTTCACAGTCTTACAAAAGTTACTGTGACAAGTAGGCATATGTGGAGATATTAAAACAAAAAACAACACAATTCCCCCACCCCCAGTTTTACGCTGAACTAATTTAATGAGACTGACTTGTGTTCAGCAGAAATGTAGCTGCTTACTTCAATTTGGGTGTTTACTTTTTGGTTTTACTTTTAATTTTTGTTTCCCTGTATTTGTAGATTTTGACTTTATACATATCTTTAAAAGCCTATTATGTGTCTTCACCATAAACAGGAACATAGACCTTTCAGAAAAGTAAAGTTTTATTTTCATTTTGGAGTGTTTTTCTTTTGTTCATGCAAGTTTTGGATTAAAACAACTATTCCTCCTTTCCTTATGTAGGGTGTCATTTGTATAGCGATTTTCGCATTTTGATAGTTGCATGATTCGATTCAAGCCTTAAAGTAATTGGAATTGTTCTTTTATGTCAGTCCACCTGAAGTTATGCTAGTTACATTCCTGAAAAACATTATGTAACTTGAAACCATGTATCAGGAGGCATTAAGTTTATGAACTTAATTGGTAGTGGGCGAAACAAATGCAACTTACAGGGACCATTATTGGGTCCCTGGGAGGAAGGGAGGAGAGAAACAAAAGTACCAAGAGGGATGTAGAACAGGACACCTGAGGTGAGGTGTGCCCCCTTTGTACATAGAAACTAACCTTGTAGCAGTTTCTACCTTGGGGAAGTGGGGCCCAAGAAGAACTCTACCATATTGTTCTACGTTGGTGCACCAATCTCCTAATAAGCTCTGGATGGTAGCAGCCCAGCTTGGTTTGTGGGCATTGTGAAGTGCTCCATTAAAGCACACACTCACACACTATCTTGGTTGTGTGTAAGCTTATGGTCCTTCACACTTCACTCTGAAATCATCTGTTCTGAGCTCTCCCAGGAGAAAGGATTTTGATTTGTGAGGAAGAACGTAGAGGATTACTTCTGGAAGGCAGTTCTAGTTTTTGTAGGCAGTAGGAACACATTAGGTATCTGGGATGAGGAAAGGAAGGGAGAAAAAGTAAAGCGATTTCTTATCAACCAGGAAGAGGGCCAAAGACAAAATGCTTTCTTTGAAATTTTGCCTAGGGTCTTTGTGGTGGCAACTGTGTGTGCCATTGAAACATCATCTTGGTTCCTAGGTTATGATGCCTGGCATACTGCATAAATAAAAGCAAGGTACCGAGTGAATTGAAACATTAGTCACTATATAAAGTTGGTTTATATGCATCATTGTAACTGGAGGTCCAACTGTATTTGAATTTTTTTTAATAAGGCATCATGGGCTAGTGAAAAGAGCACTGGAATCAGAATCAGAAGACCTGATTTTCTAGTCTAGGCTTGACCCCCTAATTGTGACCTTGGGTAAGTTTAACCTTTCTGCCACTAGTTTAAAAAATCTAAAATGGGAAAAATAATGTACTTTTTTCTTGCACTGAATATTGAATGATACGTATAGCATGTGTCTTTGGAGTTCTTTGAAAGATAGGCACTATCTTCCATTTATTTTTTTAGTACAAAACATGACTTCTGCAAGTCCTTGTTTTAAGATTTTGTTATTTTATGCAAGTCTGCCTGTACTAGTGTAAGGAAGGAATTGTCTGTAGCATTCCAAAACCAAATAAAAGAGGTTAATTGTGATTTTTGCCCCAGTAGATATACTTTCTAACTACATTCTCCTTGCATTCATATTTAAAATACTTGTATTTCCAATTGGTGGTGGGAAGTCTGTGGGTAACAGTAGAAAGGCAGGATGTGAAAATATATCTGTGAAGATTAAAAAAATGCAAATACTGTACAATTGTTTCTATAACAATTGAGTGTTCTGTAGAGGGTTCCAATATCTGTGCATCTGTATAACAGGCAGTATGGTATAGAGGAAAAAGCCCTAAACTTACAAGACTAGAGTTTGAGTTTTGCCTCTTCCACTTATTAGCTTGTAATCTTTGGCAGGTCTTCTCTGAGCCATATTTCTTCATCTGTAATATATAGATCACCTGCTTCACAAGGAGGGGCAGCTAGGTGACACAGTGGATAGAGTGCCAGCCCTGGAGTCAGAAGGTGATAAATGTGACCTCAGATACTTCTTAGTGGCTGTGAAACCCTAGGCAAGTCACTTAACCCTGTTTTTCTCAGTTTCCTCATCTGTAAAATGAGCTGGAGAAGGAGATGGCAAACCACTCCCAGGATCTTTGCTAAGAAAACCCCAAATGGGGATTACAAAGAATTAGATAAGATTGAATACCAGCAACAGTTAACAAGGTTGTTGTGAGTATTAAACGAGGTAATAGATATGAAACCTTGAATACCTTTCGGTTATTCCATAAACAATAGTTTATTGATAGCTGCGTTGAGAGAGGTTTCACGTAGTCAAAGCACCTGGGCCAAAGAGAAGAAATTGAAGTGTCCTTGGTTCTTAATCCAAACAGGGCTAGGAAGGATGAATGAATAGCACAAGGTGTTTATGCTGAAATGTCTTCTGGTGGGCTTGCTGAAAGGTCTGTGCCTGACTTTCACCAACCTTATGAAAATTAAGTAAATCTTGTTGGGAAGATACAAGGTTGTTCAAAGTGCCCCTCACTGAAGGTTCTAATTCTCTTGATTCTTTTTGTAACCTTTATAAACAGCTGAAACTTAAAATAAGTGAAAGTTAACATCTAATTACCAAAAGTTTATTTTTATCCTTTTTAATGGGTAATCTTTCCAAAATGTCTTATACACTTGCCTGTCTCTATAATAATACAATCCTCATCATTCAGGAGCATCATTTATTGCTGTGTATATAGATAGATGTGATATAGATAGAAATGTGGGTGGCAGGCCTTCAGGTTAAATAAAATGGTGATAATTTGACCTTGTTTTTAGTTACTTGCATTATTTTCGAAAATGTGTAGCTTCATAATATCCATTTTTGTGGACATGGCTGACTTTATACAGATTCACATTTTACATTTTAGACAAGCCAACCAAAAAAAATCATCATTGTTTTCATTATCAGTGTCTAACTTGTTAGGATTCAAAACATGATTTGTTGGTGTTTTTTTGTTTTAATCACTAACACAGTTACCTGTGTTAGCTTCTTTGTAGTTTCAATTTCCTCTTACGTCCTATTTGGATCAGGTTATTTATCCTAGTTTCTTTAGGGGATGTTTCACTAATGGGCACACATTTTTAAAAGTTAGAAGACATTTCTTATAAACATGACTCTAGACCAAAACTTTTTTCTAAACTCTTCTTTAATGTCTTACATTTAGAGACATATGCCAGATTTAAAATTGTTTGTCTGATATTATGAGTTTGAAACCACTATATAACCTGTATTATGATATCAACTTTCTCGTAAAACTTGAGTAATAATATTTCATATTCTGAAATGTTCCTAGTCCTTAAGTTGAATTAATGAACCGACAGAAGAAGAAATGTTAAAAAATAACCTGATGGTAACTGTGTCCTTGAGGTGAGCTCTATCTGTGGTTGTCTAGCAATCAAATAGCTTTGTTAGCTTCAGATAAACCCTTAGTTTTGAAATTTTTTTTTAGTGGATACCAAAAGATAATTGAGCCCATCAGAAGACATTTCTTTGTCCATCCCTTCATTAGTTTGCATAGCATAAACAGTGGACAAATGTGCAATGAATTTTTTTTAACTCCAGGAGGATTGATATTTATTCTAATCAGAGTCTTCCCGGAGATGTAGGTGATAGCAAACAGTAAACATGGACTGGATAGGTGGTTGGCTTTATGGAGGGATAGGCAGGTTAAGAGGAATAGGCATATCAAAACAACCTTTGGGTCAATACTATAGAAGGATTAAGTGGACAGAAGAGTTTTGAAACCCAGTAGAAGATTCACAACTGGCATGTCAATCAACATGAACAGAACAAGAAAAAATAAAGTGGTTCATTGGAGCCAGGAACCAGTGGAACTTTCCAGAAGTGGGCCTTAGAGTGATATTTTGAACTAGAGAAAATCCTTAAGATTTCAAGGATTTTATATAGTTCCTGTAGAATTAAAAACAAATCCCACTGTCAACTCAGACTAAGTACTTAGAAGTGCCTGGTTGGAGTTGGGGCAGAGTTTATGACTCTTGCTGACTGGAGCTTGTAGCACTAGCATAGGGAAGATTAAGTCTTTCTATTTGTAGTCTACTTAAACCTGGGAATAAATGGAATATTCTCTGAGAGAAGACAGAAGAATTCAGAGAAAAGGGGAAGAATTGCATGAACTGTTGCAAAATGGGAAAAAAAAGCATATACAATGGTTACAACAGTGTAAGTGAAGGGAGTGCAGGAAGGCAGTAAAAATTTAGGTCAAATGCAACAGTATTGTTTGCAAATTGTTCAAGTTAAAATGTCCTTTCCCAAAATGGAAGTGAGGAGATAGAAGAAAGCCAATCTCCTTAACACATTTCCTCACTCCCCTCCTTTTTTAAAAAATGGAAATGCCAAAGAGAATAAATATGGCTAAAACCACACAGGAAAATAATGGGTAAAGCAGAGTGCCAATTACAGTAAACTAAAACATTTTGTGGAGCACTTGAATCAGCAAACATATTTAAAGTAATAGAAATGGAATCAGAAACCGTATAACGTCCCCAAATACTTTCTGAAATGGATGAGTATTTTTAGAAATGAGTAAGAATGGGTACTAGCAAGAAAATCACAAGACCAAATAAAACAGGAACTAGAAGAAACAGTTCAAGAAATATTTATGTAGTCCTTGCTGTGTCCCAGGTATAGTGCTAGTCACTGGGGATATACACCCTCTCTCCTTCCCTTCCTCTCCCTCCCAAAGAAGAAATAATACCCTCAAGGACTTTGTGTTGGGGGGGAAACAACATGTACATTCATAAATTTATGCAGAATAAGTATAAGGTAGTTGAGATAGTTCAGGAAGGCACCAGCAGTTAGGGGTACCAAGAAAGGTTTCTGTAAAAGGTGGTGCTTGAGCTTCATCAGTGTGTGTGTGTGTGTGTGTGTGTGTGGACTTAATCAGCAACAAACACAAACATTTCAAAATCCTAAGAAGACTAGGGAAGAGAAAAGAAAAGTTATGCCATTTTTAAATACATACATATATATATGTAAAACTTAATGGAATCATAACAACATTACTCTGTGTTCCCTTCTGTACTTTTTTCTACTAGGCATTTTTAAAAATGTCTTTTACTCATTCCAGCACCAGAAATATGCATAGTTGAACAAGAGAAATAAACAAATTGGCCATCTCTGAGAATTCATGTCAGATTCTGTACCTCTAGTACCTCATCTCTGCCAAGAAATGGGAATTACGTTTCTGCATTGAGCTTTTATAGTCATGATTAGTTGCTACTTTAGTCTTTCAGTGTTGTTTCCCTTAACATTGTTTAAATTATTCTCTTGGTTCTCCTCTTTTTCACTCATATCAGTTCATATAGTCTTTCCATATTTCTTTGAATCCATATTCATTATTTATGAATAATGACAAATATGAACAAATAATGACAGTAATGAACAAAACCATTACATTTACGTACCACAGTTTGTTTGGCTGTTCTACAATTAATGGATATCTATTTTGTTTCTAGTTCTTTGCTACAACAAAAAGTGCTGCTATACATATTCTTGTATATATAAGTCCTTTTCCTCTGTCCTTGTCCTCATTGGGGATACCTATTTAACAATATTTTGGCAGGTCGAAGGGTCTGTGGTTTTTAGAGTATAGTTTCTAAGGTGTAGTTCCAAACTGTTTTCCAAAACGATTGAACCAGTTCATAGTTCAATTAGCAGTTCAGTAGTTTGCCAGCCACACCACAGCCCTTGCAAAAATTTGTTTTCCTCTTTTGAGCTTTGCCATTCTGATATGTACAAGGTGAAACCTTAAGACTTGTTTGAATTTCCACTTCTGTTATTATTAATGAGTTGCAGCATTATTTTTTTTCAAATGAGAACTATCCGCTCATATGCTTTGTTCACTTACCTAATGGGGAATTGAACTGTTTCTTGAATGAAGAACTCAATGAAGTGAAGAAATTTCATTCTGGGTCTGAGGAGTAACCAGTGGAAAGCCATGGAAATGAGAGGTAAAATAAAAGTTTGCAGGAAAATATGAAACTAGAATTAAGAATTTGGGAGGAAATAATAAATAAAATGACTAATAAAGAAGAAATCATAAAAGCAGCCAAAGCGGACTGACTGAAAGCCAAAAAATAACCCCCCCAAAACCCTAAAACCATTTGTCAGAAAGTACAGATGACTTTACTTCCATGATGATTTTGTTCAGAAAGTATTTTGACTTCTCATTTAGCATTGAGCCAAAGTCACTATAATAAAGTAACTGTATAACTTTTTTTGGTAGAAACAATTGATACTGAGTGGTGGTTCCAGTTATTTTGTTCCATTGTGCGTAGGGCCAAGTGGTCTTAATAACTTTCCTCCTCTAATCTGGAAATAATTTGATTTCTTGTCCTTTGATGTCATAATACAAATGAATTAATTGTACTCGGTTACTTTTCTCTTTTAAAGTTAACACAGTCTTCTTGTGCTTCAATTCCTTGCCTTTTTACTGGATTAAGAAATTAATGTTGTTGAATGACTATTTAATGATGCTTAGCTTTGTTTGATTGCTTTTCTGTTCTGCTGTAGCACTAGACTATATAGAATACTATCCTTAATCATTAAGGATATGTATCTCTGCAACTAAGGAAATTCACAAACCCTGTTCTGTATGCTAGCCTTTAAGCATAATTTAATAATTAAAGATAACTATGTAGCTTTAAGATTTCATGAGATCAGATTTCATAAGAGGACCATGTTTGTTTTATCTTCATTGTCTTTTATCCGTGGTGTTCCTCTTTCCTCTTTCTTGTGAGTTGGTGATATATAGAGCCTGCACAGCCTTTAGTCTCAGAGGAATCCAAATCCCCTAAAAGTCAGTGGGTTGTAGTTGTGAAAAGGTCCCTAAGTATTAAGAGCGTTGACTCACAGCACCTAGAGAAAGAACTGTATGGACATGGATGGTTTGAAGTTAAACTGAGGCTGTGGCATAACATGGACAAGAAGTGCTTGTCCCAGGGAAGCATGCCTGAAACTGAAAACTAGAAACTATGAATTATTAAGGTTTGTTTTTTTTTCCTTAATGCTTTTGTACAGCTAATGCCTCCACAAGCTAAGGTCATACACAGTTTGGTATGTATATATGCCTTTTTTACCATGGTCCTCTCTGAATGCAGATTGCTCTCAGGTGCAATTGGAATCTATTGCCCTTGCATTAGTATGTCTTAGATATATCTCCCCAGTCATAAAATCATGATTTTGGAACCTGAAGAGACCTCTGATAATCATCTAATCCATCCTGCTAATCTTGGAGATGAGGAAATTGCAATCTAGAGTGCTGATGTGAATAGTTCATTCACAAAAGCCAGATGCCCTGGCTCCAAATCCAAAGCCTTTTCCATTGTACCATGCTGGTCTACACTATTCAAAATGTTCCTGTAGCCTCAGTGAATTGCCTTCTGTGGTTATTGACGTGGGAGACTATTTTCCCCTATTGTTAACATGTGTTATGTTTTACAGTAGTCTGGAGGGAAGAGTTATAAGAAAAAGATACGACATAGCCCACAGGGCTTAAAGTCTTAATTGAAGATAGAAGCCTAATACATTTTTTTTAAAACCCCATCTTCTTTTGATTGTAAGGTATAAGCAATGCTTTAATAATAAATAATAATAGCATTTGTATATAGCATTTTGAAGTTTGCAGAGCGCTTCATGCATATTATCTAATTTCATCCTCAGAACTATCCTGAGAGGTAGGTGCTATTATTATCATCTCCGAATTACAGAAGAGGACAGATTTGGGTCAGATGACTTGCCCAGGGTCCCACAGCCAGAAAGTATCTGAGATGAAATTTGATCCCAGGTCATCCTGACTCTGAGTCAGGCAGTCAGCCCACTGTACCACCTTTGTTGCTCCTAAGATTAGGATGTCTACTGTGCTGCTTTAAAGTGTTTGCTAACTTTCTGAGTTTTGTTTTCCCAGTATCTTTTGCTTTCGTTCCCCCTGTCCTTAATCAACAAGTATTTATTAAGCACCTACTCTGTGCCAGATACTATGCTGAGAGTTGTGTTGTTAGTTCTGCTGTCTGGTATTCTTCTTGCTTTTCATTGTGATTTTTCTCCCCTCTCCCTTTTTTTTTAAAAACCATTTTTTCTGTCTTGGCTTTGACTGGTAAATGCTGGCTTTTATAGTCGTCACTAGTCAGTGAGTGCTGCTTTCTTGTCGACAATCAATCACTTCATGAGTTCAGTTTTGTTCATCTCTTTTCATTTCTTCTTGTGCATAAGGGATTCTTAAGGTTCATGTGATTTACATATGAAAGGGACCATAGAAATCATCTGTACCTAGTTCAAATCATTCCCTTCTCCCCCATCTCAAAGATGAATAAAACGAGGTCAGAGAGGTTAAATAGCTTGTCTGTGTCGTTTCAAGGAGTAGGTAGTAGATCTGGGATTCCGATCCAGCTCTTCCGCATGCAAATCCAATAATCTTTTTATTATGTTATGTTGTTTAATTTGAGGTTTGTGTTTTTTTGACTAGTCAGAAGTCTAATCTAGCTGTGTTCAAAGAAATTTTAATCATTAACTATCACGTTCAGAGTATTTAACCTTGGAGTAGAAATGGTAATCAATCAGTGTCATAGTCTCTGCCCTAAAGAAACTTAATTTCTGGTAAGAGAGACATATGTCTGTTGACACAGTATAATTGAAAATAGAACATATAAGTGAATGGGAAGGTTCTGAAGTGCTCTAAGAGGTAGAAATCAATTCTGGATATGAGCATTGGCAGAAACTTCAAGGAAGAAGACTAGCATTAAAAGTAAATCTTGCAGGATGGTTGAGATTTCATAAAGAAAGGAAGTTTCTGTGATTTTGTGAGCTTACAGTTCTGTGCAAGTAAACACCAGAATTATTCAAGGCTAAAAATTTGTAAGAGCCAGCCTGCGCTTCCTGGAGAAAGTACATCATAAAATAAATTATGTTTGTCAAAATAATACTTGCTATTTTAGTGCCACAAAAGGATTTATCTGTAGTCTCCAGAAGTCTTCTACTGGCATTCACTCCTACCTGTGTCCGGGGACTTTTGCTTGTGTGGTGTTAGTGGATATGGAATGCATTGAGCCATTGTAAGGTAACATCTGATACTAATTTTGCCATCCCTGTGATTCTACTATTAGCGCCCCCTCCCTTTAATGGATATGTTGAAATGGGCAAGGTATCTTGTGTTTATTTTACTCATTTTTTCATTTTGAATTTCATTACCATACAGTTCCAAGGTTTCCTTGTCATTGGAGTAGCTTAGTTACTGCTACTTGTCCTAGAAATAGCATGAAGTGGTAGTATATATTTAAGATTTATTAATCAAATGTTAAGCACTTGTTTATATGAAAGATATTGTGCTGAATGCTTCGACTCCAAGTACAGTTTCTGTGACTGAATACATTAAATGTGAGAGGATAACATTAACTGAACTGTGATATTGTGTTTGAAGGAGAAACAGCTGACTTGCTCAGAGTTGTGGTTTTGGAATGAGAAAATCTGAGTTTAAATCCTGCCTCTATTAGTACCTTTTAAAAATTTTCCACAAATCATTAGATTACTCTGCAGTGAATCAGTTTCCCCATCTCTGAAATGAGGAAATTGACTTAGATACTCTCTTAGATCCCTTCAATTCTGTATCTATGATCCCTTGAATCTTTGCTCCATGATTTATAATTCTTTGCCTGCTATTTTTCCCCTGTGTTATAATATGTGGAATATACACACACATTCTCTCTTAGTACATGACATGTATATACATAAACACACACATAGCTTTCTGACATGTGTTTCTAAAAACAAGACTAAAACAATATTTAATAAAATATAATAAGCAATATTTAAATAATAGTCATAACTAATGTTAGTAAATACTGTTTGTTAATGATAAACAATAAAGTTAGTGTTATGCTTTTGCAACTCACAAAACAGAAGCAACACTTTGAAAAAAGTTCCACAGTGGGCCCCCATTTGAAAGTGAATAATCACTTCTTAATTAGAAGTTAAGAATCAATCTTTATGAATAAGGACAAACTGGATATTCCTGACAGTGGAGTGATTTGGAATTGGATGAGGTTGATTTTGAGTTGTAAATTTTGTATATGCAAGTAGAATAGTGGCAGAGCCGACCTTTGACACCAACTGGCTATGTGAATTTGAGCAAGCCCCCAAGCAGCTCTCTAGAATAACAGTTGTGCTTCTGCTGGAGACTTCCTGCCCAGTGAAATCAC
Organism: Bettongia penicillata ogilbyi; assembly: GCA_023548195.1. Classification (NCBI taxonomy): domain Eukaryota; kingdom Metazoa; phylum Chordata; class Mammalia; order Diprotodontia; family Potoroidae; genus Bettongia; species Bettongia penicillata. Next base: position 3,362,662 of record JAJHZJ010000229.1, read on the forward strand.
TGGTCTAAACTAAAGAAAAAAATTGATAGGGATTTGAAGAAATTATGGTGGGTGGGGAAGAAGTAGGATATTTAATTAGCAGATTTAACTTTGAATTTGAACTTGGTTTTAAGTAGGCCCAAGTTGAAGAAGGATTGTAGAGTAGGAATGTAGAGTATAGAAACTGGGTGAGATTGGATGGTTAATGTAGCAGTTACACTTCTAATAAATCATCTCTAGTTAGTTGTAGTTCTGCCTAAAGACAAAAGACTGTACCACATGTCTTTCACAGTCTTTTCCAGTCTAGTTATTCAATTAAAATTGTGGAAACTGATCAGAGACTTTAATGGGGACCTCTCAGGTCATAGCCAGTTGCCTGTTGAAAGGATGAATAGTGAGAGGGAAGTTCTTCACAATTGTGTTTTTTGTATGTGAAAGTGCTCACTTTTTCTCCCTTTCTAAGCCAAATTCCTGTCATTTTGAACAAGTGGAGTGAATTCAATGCTGACCCTCTCTCTCTTTCAAAGATGCCTGGAAAGGACTTTGCCTGTTCCATTCTCTGACTTTTAGGCAGGACTGTGCCAAAGACATTTCCCAAAGTTTTACAGTCTTTTCTTATGATATTTAGGTGAAAGAAAATTGTATTGAAGGAATTAGGCTTTTCACTGTAAATTGGTATTTGTGGAAAGAGGTAGCTGAGAAAAACATTTAAATTAAAAAAGAAGTAGAACTCATCTCCATGCTTTTCCTCTTCTGTGGTTGATAAGGCACCGCTTGGGAACAAAAGGGAGAGAATACTAAGCAGTGAGAGAGCAGTGGTGTGCATTGTGTCCTGTTCTGGAGCTCTCTGTTCAGGTTTCTGTTCTTATTCCACAGAGCCAATTCAGTTTAACAATTGAGGGATAGAGAAAGGCAGTGGGGTCAGACAGATCTAGGAGGTGAAGGGAAGGAAGTATGTGTTCATTTCTCTGAATCTGAGTTTGCTAAATGAACAGGTTAGACTAGTTGAGCTATATGATTCTAGTCTGCTCTCCATAGTCTCCTGTGTAGGCAAAAATAAGAGCTTATGTTAAGAGCTTATGTTTTAGCACAGCAAGATGTTAATTTGTTAATTTCTAGTCAGAAAAATTTCAGGTGGTGTGGCAGAGATATATTTTTAAATGATGACCTCAATGCAGGTGGTACAACAGATTCTAGTCAGTAAATTCTACTGTTGCCTAATTCCCTTAGCTAAGGCAGGACTAGGGAAGAGGAGAGGGACAACACAGTTGATGGATACCCAGTTCTAGAAAAACTTATAATGTGGGGGTTGTTTGCTGGAGGAACCTGTGCTGAATTTCCAGCCAGAGTACCCAGAGTTCAAATTCTGGTTATATTATATACTTACATGATTGTAAATAGAATCACTACAAAATGAGATTGAATTATATATCAACGGTCTTCTCTTCTAGCTTTTAAGTTTCTGAACCTATGAGCCTGAATTCAGGATCTGGTTAGGATTGGTCTTTCCTTCCCTTCGGAGTCCTGCCTATATAGAATCACCTCCTCCAAATGGTATTATTAGATGAATTATCAATACAAGTTCTGTTAGATTACTTGAAGAGTTCACAGATACTGGAGGGGCATGCATGCTAAGCTTTGTGTTGTTTGCACAATCCATAGTTCTCCCATGGCGACAGGTAGAAGACTTGTTTTCTGGAGCATGGACTATAAGATTTTTTTCTGGAATAATTTGATCTGTTGTTTACCCTGAAATTTTCTAATAGCTTCCCTTTAGGTAACATCTATGCACCTTTAAAAACTGGAAAATTTTGGAGCAAAACAGATGTTTGTTTATATATAAAATAATGTGTAGATGTATATTGTATAAAGTGTACCTTTTTTCTTTGAATATTTAGTTGACCTTCCACTATCTAGCCACAGTTTTCCCCACCACTCTTCTACATGAACTCTCTGCTTCAGACTAACTAATCTACTTATTCCCTCTATATATTCACATTCCTGCCTTCTTTTTCTTCTCTAAGTCCTTTTTTACAAAACACCAATCAAATCCTGTCCCCTCCATGAAACCTTTCCTGAAGTGCCTGATTTTTGGTGATCTTTTATTTCTTATACATCTTGTAGTGGCTGTTGCCTGTACCATTCTTTTAGAATTAGTTTTACTGTCTATGCTTCCTTGCATTCTTATTTATTTCTTTGTCTTACTTCCCTAGCTAAGCTATAAATTTGTAGATGAAGTCTATACCTTATACTTTGTGTGCCCTAGACCCTAGAACATAGTTGGCCTTCTTAATGACAATTTGAACACAGCTTTAGCATAAAAAGGATGTGTTTGCTTAACTTATTTCATGTTATGAACTTTTGCCCAGAAAACTCAGTCTTTCTATGAATTTTAAAAAAATTTTATTTATTTATTTTTAGTTTTCAGCATTCAGTTCCACACAAGTTTTTGAGTTTTAAATTTTCTCTGCCTCCCTTCATGCCCCTCCCTAAGATGGCATGCATTCTGATACAGGTTCTACATATACATCCAACATTAAACATTTTTATGTTAGTCATGTTTTAAAGAAGAATTGGAAACAAAACAAGAAAGAGCAAATAATGCTTCTATCTGTATTCTGCATTCAGACTCTGTAGTTCTTTCTCTGGATGTGGATAGCATTTTCCATCATGAGCCTTTTGGAGTCGTCTTAGAGCCTTGCATTGCTGAGAAGAGCTAAGTCTGTTAAAGTTAGTCATCACACAGTGTGGCTGTTACTGTGTACAATGTCCTCCTGGTTCTACTCACCTCACTCAGCATCAGTTCATATAAGTCTTTCCAGGTTTTTCTGAAGTCCACCTGCTCATTTCTTAATAGCATAATAGTATTCCATTACATTCATATACCACAACTTGGTCAACCATTCCCCAATTGATGGGCATCCTCCCAATTTAAAATTCTTGGCCATAACAAAAAGAGCTGCTATAAATATTTTTGTGCTTGTGGGTCCTTTTCCCATTTGTATGGTCTCTTTGGGATATAATCCTATAAGTGGTATTGCTGGGTCACAGGGTATGCACATTTTGTAGTCCTTTGGGCATAGTTCCAAATTGCTCTCTAAAATGATTGCATCTGTTCACAGCTCCACCACCAATGCATCAGTGTTCCAATTTTCCCACATCTCCAACATTTATCATCTTCATGTTTTGTCATGTTAGCCAATCTGATAGGTATAATGTGGTACCTCAGAGTTACTTTGATTTGCATTTCTCTAATCAATAGTGATTTAGAGCATTTTTTCATTATGGATATAGATAGCTTTAATTTCTTCATCTGAAAACTGCCTATTCATATCCATTTCAGTCTTTCTGTTAATGGCAGTGATATCACCTATACTCTGAAGTTCCAAGTTAGGTTGCTATTGTTTTTTCCTGTTGGTTTCAATGGAACCAGGGTCAACAACAAGTTATTAATTAAGCATCCTCTGTGTAAGGCAGTGTGCTAAGCTCTGGGGATATAGAGAAATAGGGAAAAAATCCCTACCCTCAGATTTTTTTTTTCTGTTTAAAGAATGCATTATGTACCTAGATAAACAAAGATATTTGAGGAGGAAAGAATGGAAAAGGTTTTCCATCGGAGGTGTAGCACCTAAACTGGGTCTTGAATGAAGCTAAGGATCCTAAGAGGGAAGAAGAGAGTACATTCCTGGCTTGGGGCCAGTATCAGGGGATGGGACATGGAGTGCCAAATTCAGAGAACTGCAGCTACATAGTGTAAGTGAAAAGGGAGTAAAGTGGGAAGAGACGACATCTAACTAGGCATGCGCATAGAAGTGTTTTAGGTACAATGGTTGTGCCAAAAGGGGAGCTTAATTATTTTTTAAAAATAAATACATTTTTGGTGCTGGTAAATTTGATTCTGTGGTATTTATGTTATAGCAAGTTGTATGTCGGAGTTCAGGCTCAAAGCTTCCCCCTAGAGGGGTAACAGTGAAGGCACAATTTTCAAACATTGCCTTGGGGGCACAAATCTGGGCTCTAAATGTGGGCCTTTTTTCTTCCCTCTTTTTAAAAAATGAGGGCTATTTCGATTAGCTCTTTGGAAAAACATGGTTTGGGCCAGATAACTTGATTGAAACTGAATCTACCAACAGTATTTTTATTTTTTTTTAAAGCCCCTTATTGGTTTCAGCAGAACTCTACTTTCAGTGCATAAACTCATAATAAATAAATTCTCAAATACTGCATTTTGTGGTAGAGTAGCTAAATTGTACTGCAATAAGTAAAATATAAAACTTCTTGAGAAACCTTAAAACAGCAGTAAGCTAGTACTTATTATAAAGTGTATTAGAACTTTGTCTATATCTCATACTGCTACAAGTTATATTTTGTTGCTTTATATAATTTTTTTGTGTCTATAGAAGAGAAGTTAATATTTAAATAAAGTGTGTTAGCTTCAGTTATCTTAGCAATTAGAATTTATGGGGACCTGTGTATATGTCATGCTAGACAAGACAATGCTAGACAATGCTTTTAAAATACTTTTTGGTATTTTGTGGCAGTAGATCTTTTTTTAAAATCTTCATTTGGGTATAAGATAGCTTTAATTTGTAATTTATGGAATAGATTTTGAAGCCAAAGGCTATGTCCTACAAATAAATTTAATGTTGATACTACTTAAACAAATATCAACATATTTAAGCATTTTTCTTGTTAGTAAAACTAGTAGAAATCTTGACTCATGAACCCTGGCCTGTAGATACTCCTAAAACCTTAGGTTTAATAAAAAATATTGGATGAAGCTTGCTCTTAAAATACTAAAACAATCTTAAAGAGAATCTGTAATGGAAGCCTTGTTTTCTTTCTAAAATAGCAATACCTCATCTTAACTTGAGTGTAGATTTGGAATTCTAATTTGTTTCTTTGCTCAGCTGTAAAATGCCTGCACCACAGTAAAATGCCATGGAAGAATGGCATTCCATTATGAATTTATTTTAGTGCCATTCCAACTCAAGTTTATGGCTTTATATCACTGGAGGGCCTGGTAAAATGATTGTGCATATGATTTTTCATCCCAGTTTGCCTAAAGAGCAAGAATCTCTGGGCTTCTTACCTGGGACTTCTGTCTTTGGTCAGTAATATTCTTATCTGGGGCTTTAGGTGCTTAAATCAGGATATTTTTTTAAAAACTTGATTTTGTTCACTTTTGTTTTCATATACAACACTCTTTACAGTCAACATGTACTTCTAGATGCTGTGTTGAAATTGCTGGCAGTCTATTTATTCTATACAAACTGAACAATCTGGCCCCTTGTTTTATTTATAAAGGTTCAATGTATCTATGCCTGCCTACTTCAATCTGCAAGGGAGTGTCAGAAAGGCCCCGCAATCGCCGAGCCGTGAGTTATCACTAACTTTTCAGATGTGTTAATGAATGTGGAACAAACCAGTTGTGTTTAAAAGGAGAAAAAAAAGGACCCCCCCAAATAACCATTATTGTAGTAGCAGGCGTGAACACTAAAGGGATTGATCCAAATTGTGGGTATTAAAAATAACCTATTAAAATCAGAGACTAGCCTCTAGAAAACCTATTGTTGAACTGCTCTGAAGCCATCACTTTAGCCTGTGAATTACTGGTCTTGATATTGATATAAACTGTTTGCATATAAATATTTTGTTAAAAGTTTGGTTAACCAAATTAAAAACAATTTGAACAAAATCTAGCCCATCTGAAATGACAAATGTTTAGTTGCCTTCAAATAAACAGCTGTTACCTTCAAACTTAGATTATATAATGGGGGTCAAGGCAATGAATTAAAGAATCTTATTTTGTTATTTAGATGTGAAAATGCAATAATTGGAATCATTGAATCATTTCATAGAGGAATGTTATTAGAATGGTCCAGGCTTTATGTGAAGTGGATAGGTATTTATGTTAATGATCATAAAATTTATCCACCTTCTTTAAAGTACTTTAAAAGCTTTAGGGGAATGGGAAGAATGCCAAACTGAGTTTGGATGTTTTGGCACCAGCAGTTGCTCTTGCTTCAGTAATTCACCAGTAGGTTTTCACTTCTCAGTGATACTACCCAGATTATTAAAATTTAAAGTTTAAATAATTTTTTCAGAGCCTGTCACTCTGTATCTTCAGAGAAAATGCCTTAGGAATGACCTCGTTTCCAAAAATGGAATGCAGTACTGAAAATTCCATTGTTTTTTTTTCTTTTTTCAAGGAAATAAGTTTCTTTAAATCAGTAACTGTAACATCTGCACTTTATATTATTAAAACCAAAGTTGCTGATTCTTAGATGGATTATTAAACTTACAATTGGACATCCATATTTGGTAAGCAGGTGATGCTTCTGCTGCTGTAGCAAGTGCAGCTTGTCGACAAGAAGACAGAATGAATTTAAATGTTTCCAGCTTGGCATTTTAAAACACAGGAGTACATAAACTCAGTGGTTTGGGGCCTTTGGAGGCTTTTAAAATGATGTTGAATTTAGGCGATGTACCTTTGTTTGACTGGTGTGTAAGTACTTCTTCCAGGTTTGTACACTCTTAAACACATTATTCTACCCTCTCTAACCCACCCCCACCCCTCAGCAGCAAGAGGGAGACACTGCAACTGGAACAAAATAGTGGAAGAAATGGCAGCTGGGGTTCAGGGGGATTCACAGTGTGTATGCAGTGTTTGCAAGATTTTTTTTTATGTTTTGTAATTTTATGTAAAAGATTTTAAAAATCAGTGTTTAGTGTTGAGAAGACCTTTGAGACACCAGTAAAGAAAAACTATTTTAGTGGCTTTGCTACTCGTGTGACCTTGGGCAAGTCGTTTAACTTTTTCTGGCCTCAGTTATCTCATCTGCAAAATGAGGAGGTTGGACTCATGGTCTCTAAGGTTCCTTCCAGCTCTAAATTCTGATTCTGTGACCTGTATCCTGTTTATTATAATGCACTGCTTTTCCAATTTTGACATTTTGAATTACATATTCATTAATTTATATTGAAACTGCATGTTGTCCATTACAGTTTGCATACTTGAATAATTTCTGGCACAGGACATTATGTGTATCAACTTATGAAGGGTTAGTTTTTACCTATTTGTTTGTGTATGTTCACATAAAAGGCTAGCAAAAGTAGGGTTATCAGAAAATATTTCCCAGTTATCTAACCTTAGTTGTTACTTTCCTATATTACAGGAGATACTACCCGCCAGCGAATCAAATTCAGTGATGACAGAGTATGCAAGAGTCACCTTCTCAACTGCTGTCCTCATGATGTTCTTTCTGGAACTGTATGTATTTCTTAACTCTAATAGAGTTTGATTATTTAATGATAATAAAAAAAACCACTGCATGGAAATGGAACCTTCAGTTATGGTAGTACATACCATGATGTATCTGTTTATAACCTCTTAGTGATAGTAGTGTTAGAGAAGAGCAGGATTAATACTTGTTATAGGCTGTCTTTCTGTCACTTTTACTATACATAGGTAAAATTTCAGTGTATATAACTAATATATGTTATTTCTAATAAGGATTCTATTGGAACAGATTTCTACTACATCCAGTTTTATAATTTCTATAATTTATAGTTTATTTCCACTCTTATTTACCATTTAAAGAAATTTATTTGAAAAATAGCTAATTATGAAAATATTATATAGGCATTGCATTTTAATTCTGAAGTATATATGTGAGTTTAAAGTGGTTTCCGTGGCATTCTAATCTTAATAGAACTTTATAATAAAAAGTATGTTTCATTGAAGAACAACAAACTTAGATGGTTAAATCACAATGGTACAATATGGGAAAACAGATTAACACACTCCTAAATTTATGCAGCTCCTATTTCTTTAATTGAAAATTAATGTGAATCATTGCCAATAATTTACTTTTTCTTAGTACCTTATAACACTGGTGTTATTTTGGGTGATTCCAATTAATTGTCCACTTTAGTTCAATAAGCATTTATTAAGTGCCTACTATTTTAATTATGTGTGGTAGGTAGATCAAATGATGTTGAACCCTTTTAAAAGAGGTAGGGAACTCCTGACATTTAGATATATGGTAGTGGTCGAGATAACTACTCAGACTTGCTGTCCCTTTCTCGACTGGTGTGAAAAAAGGCTTCCTATCAACCTGTTGCATTTGATGGGAATACACAACTTTCAGCTCACAGAAGCCTGAAATGTTTTAAAGCAGGCATGAAGAAGAGAATATCTTCTTGTTCAGTCCTGGCTTTAAATTATCACAGTGGTCAGCTTCCACTTTCGAAAGATTAAAGGAAAGGCATGAAAAAACCATGGATATTGGACCTGTGCCTTTAATTTTCCTGAGATAGAGGACAAACAATGATGGTCTTGTTTTTCTGCTTTGTTTTGTTTTTTTGTCTGTTTGTTTTGGGGGAGAGAAGGCAGGGCAATTGGGGTTAAGTAACTTGCCCAGGGTCACACATCTAGTGTGTCAGTGGTAGTTGTTTGTTTGTTTTTTAAAAGAAAGCTTATATTTCTTATATAACTGTTAAAAATAATACTGTGCAGTGTGAAATCCTTTCAGTTTTTTAGTAATACAAAATAATCTATTCTCCTTCATTTTATATTTAGAACTTTAATAAGTATTTTCTTCTACTCCAGAATCTTTAACAAAAGCTTTTTCTTTATTTATAATTGCATAAACTTTGAATAAAAATTTTTCTTTTTTTTTATTCTCTGTTTTGTAGAGATCCATGCCAAGTCATACGTTTAATATTATGTGTAATTAAGATTTGGTTGATTGTACTGAGGCATAGTAATGCCATAATAAATAGCTTAGATTTCCATAGTACTTTATAGTTTACAAAGCATTTTTACATACATATTCTCATTTAATCCTCACCATTACCTAAGATGAGACATTATCCTCATCCTGTAATTTATAAAATTAAGGCTCATAGAGGTTTACTCAAGATCTTAAAATTAGTGAGTGGTGGGTCTGAGAGAAAAATATGGTCTCTTGACTTGAGCTCTAATTTACTTTCCAAATGAACATTCCGTGATGATTAAGGTTTATGAGATTTACATATCAGTGCTTGTTTATTTCAAGTTGTAGAGTTTAAGGTGGAAAGGACTTCAGAAGTCATCTAGTTCAACATCCTCAGTTTTACAGATGAGGAAAATGAAACCCAGAGAGATTTAGTGACTTGCCCACGGTTAATATAATTAGGTGGTGAAAGGTCCAAAAATGCATTGTTGATCTAACAGTGGGAATACAGGTATACATATAATTGATTACTCTGAATTGGCTAAGGGGTATTAGAAATCATTGTGAAAGTATCTGATAAATACTAAGAGATGTTCAGCTCTTTTAATCCAGTGAGGTTTAAAATTCAAACTCCAAGATTACAAATGTAGTTAATGACACAATAAGAAGTGGAATTGAGTGTCCGTGGCTTACTACTTTCAGTATTTAAAAAAAAGTGGCTGCAAGCTACATTTCAATCAAAAATCCTGGGAAGTTATTGTATGTTGATTGCAAAAGAAGGGACAAAGGTAACTGCAGAGTTTCAAGCCTGGGGAAATTCAGTGGTGGAAATGAAAATGTCAAAGAGGACTGGTCTTATAGGTGGAAATCATTAAATGGAATGACCCCTTTTGGACATTAATTTTCATATTCATATTTCATATTCAATATTCATCTCCATTCAGAAAATAAAAAAAGCCACTACAAATGAACTAGACTGTTTTTAAATAAAAAAGGGATATAAAGCAGATTATGCCAAAAAAGATTGATATTTGACCTTACTTAAGAGATTCTCTTAGAGTTTCTTGCCTATTTACCATAGGCCAAATAAGGAAAATATTCAGGGCAGTGCCAAGGAAGAGTGTTGAGAATGATACTATGATTTTAAACCTAACATTTATTTAGCAATTTTACAAATTATTTAAAAAAAATTATAAAATCCTCATAATAATCCGTGTGTGGGAGGTTCAGGCATCATGATAACTATTAAGCAGTTCAGTGATTTGACTAATGGCATGACTAAGAAATGTTATCTTTAGAATCCTCATTCAGTTCTTGTATCAGGGATGCTTCATGCGTAGTAACTGTGCTGTGGGGTGCTCATAACAAATGCTTTTGCTGACCAGGATCTGTGGAGTTTTTGTTTTCTATAACAAAAGGACAGTGGTGTGAGCTGTTCATCTTGAATGTTGGGACAACTGAACTGTAACTGAAGTTTTACAGTTCTGTTGTCTTGCTCTCATGTAGCAGTTACTCTTTTAAAATGTTTTAAATTGATGCTCTTTTTAAAATATCACTATCACTCCTTAATTACTTCTTTCTCTCCTTGATCCTGAACTATCCCTTGTAGACAGCTATTTCTTGCAACAAATCAGTACAGTGAAGCAAAACAGAAACATTAACTATCTATACATTCACTGTATCTGAAAATAATATCTGAAAACATCAAGAAACAAAAAAAGTTTAAAAGAGTATGCTTCAGTCTACACTCTGAATTAATCAGATCTTTCCCTGTAGGTGCATAACATTTTTCATCACAAGTCCTTTGGAATTGTCATAGATTGTTGTATTGGAATCTGGGCAGCTAAGTCTTTCACATTTGATCATCATTACAGTACTATTAGTACATAGTGTTCTCCTGGGTCTGTTGGCTTCATTTTGTGTAAGTTAATAAGAATCTTCCAGATTTTTCCGAAACCATGCTGCGCATTGTTTTTTATCGCACAATAGTATTCCACCACAATTCAGCCATTCCTTAATTAAAGGTCATCCCCTCAGTTTCCAATTCTTTGCTGCCAAAAGACAGCTGCATAGCATCTACTCATGAGATCTGTCACATCTCTGAATTCTGTCCATTTGCACTGCCAAACAATCCTAGTTAGCCTTAGGCAGGATTATGATGATTCCTCTAACTGGATTTCCTGTCTCCAGTACTTCCCCTATCAAATCTATTCTTCCAAAATAGTCTCTTAATACTTATGTTATAGGATGTTATTCCCCTGAGCAGAAACTTTCAGTAGCTTCTCCTGCATGCAAATTCCTTTGCTTGCAATTTAAAGCTCTATACAGTCTTACTCCAGATTAGATTTTCAGCGTTATTTCACTCTATTCTTCTTCACATATTCCAAGTTTTAGTCAAATTGACCTATGGTTCCCGATATTATTCTACCTTCATTTATTCTAGAATGCTGTTCCTTGTTGCCTAACAATCTCTACTGTACTGCTTGTTCCAGGTTCAGAATAGGTGCCACCTCTCTTTCCTGAGTTCTTTATGTCCAGTTGAAAATGATTTCTCTTCCCTCTTATATCTTATAATATTTGTGTGGCCTGAGTAACTAGAAGTGAGGGTTATTTGGATTTTTATTTTTTATGATTGCAGACATTTAACCTTTAACAATATATTTCTTGGTCTTGTGTGTCTTTGGTTTGGCTTCTCTTTCACTCCATATGAGCTCAATTATCCATAACAGAACATACCATCTAAATTCCTGAAACACTGAATAAAATAACAAAATTATCCTGAATTTAAGGTGAATAGTTTAGTGAAGCACATGATACATCTCATTTTCTCTTACCAGGTACAAAGTACCTCTTTCTTTCTTCACTTGCTTATTCATATTAGAAGAGTTGAATTTCATCCCATCTCAAGCTAACAAAGATATACAGTGTAAATTTTAGCATTATATTCCTTAAACTTTTTTAAGTAAATTACTTTCTTGTCCTATGGAATTCAACATAGTACTCTTAAACTCCCATACATTCTGATGCCAGTGAAGGGTATTGTAAAAAATCTCATTTATATTTGACTTTGCCTTTTGTTTTTCTATTTAAATTGAATGTGACTCATACCCACAGAATTTACAATACTTCATACTAACTATGTTTAAGGCACAGTTTAAAGTCCTGTTTTGGAGATAGTTTTAAGTTTTTCACCTTTCTTGCTCACTTGTAATGATTCGTTTTCTCCCTCATCTCCAAACAGCCAGGTTTGATCACATTCCCATACAACCAAAGCACAAATCTGTGTGGTCTCCCTTGTTTTGTGCCAGGACTTTTTGGCTCACAACTTACATGAAGGTAGCTGTTTCACATATGATTGGTATGGGTAAAGTGTGTGTTTGTGTGCGTATGTGATGATAGTCAACATAAGACCTTGTAGTGAGCAGATTTGCAGATTTGGTTGTGATATTTAGAAGCATATGAGACTTGAGATTTTAAAGTACCTAAAATGTGTGTATTTGAATTGTCCATTTTAGTTATACACCCACTTATAGTAAGAGAATTTTAGAGATCATTTAGTTTTGCCCTTCTTTTATTCTTGCTTTTGGTCTTGAGAAAGAATTCTGAGGTTTCTCACTTTAAAGAAAGAGAACAGTTACATTAATGGTCCCAGAGTCATTACTACAGTAAAGGTTACCTGCTTTGTGGAAGGGATTGGAGGTGCTGGCTATTCTAAAAGTTTGTTTTCCTTTTAATAGCTTCATTGTTCTCTCTCATAAGACTTAGTCTGCTCCTTACCTTCTCTTGTTCTCACCTGAATTTAGAATATTTACAAGAATTCTGTAAAGAACAAGGTGTAAGGGGAAAGGGATTTTTATTCCAGCATGGTACTAATGGTAGAAAATAGATATCCTGTCTCCTTTTTTGGACAGAAGATAAGCCAAAGGGCCCGTAAGACCTTGCAAGAAATATAGTGTTAAAAGTTGTGTACTAATATGAAAAGTAAAAACCGAAATATCCCTCATCTCCTGATTATTCAGGCTGCTACAGCTTCATAGACAATTGAAGTACTTTCAGAATATTGACCCCGAGATGAATAGGTTTGATCACCATTCTGTCATCAAGTTTGCTCAGACCACAAAAAACACCCTGTACTCTCAAAAGATGCTACATCTAGAGCTGGAAAGGTCTTAGAGACTATCTTGTCTGACCCTTCATTCTACAGATAAAAGATGTGGCTGCCCAGGGAGACTTTTAAATATACTATGTGATTTTAAAAATTCTGTTTTGTTTTTTTTTTTCCCCAAGACAGCAGATTTATCTTTGGTTACATTTCTCTTAAACCTAATAATGAAAATTAATTTATATAATTTGATTCCACGTTTCTGAGAGGTGTCCTAGAAAAAGGCTTATGGTACGCATCCTTGTTTTAAAGATTAGCCATGAACTGATTTACTGCATATATGCAAATAATTTTAAGCTTACTGTCAAAACTATAAGTAAATTAACTTGCAAGTCTTGAATGTAGTTTTAGGGATTGAATTAGTAATAAAACATGAAATGATTTCTTACTCCACCAAGGCAGCTATTCCAAGCAAACAGTACTAATAAATTCCCTTTAAGCTGCTTTTGTTTAATCATGACTGCTTTTGTGACAGCAAATTTACTAAAAAGGAAATTCACCTTTTGAATAAGCTGATTTTCCCATATGTAATTTTTAGGTTATATTTGTGAACCTGGATGTAGTAACAGTGATCTCTAATGTCTGATTATGCCTTTCTGAAATGGTCATCTATCAGTCTGAGTATTTTGCATGTGATTTAGTCTGGACTAAAAATAGCTGAATTATCTCTGTCATTTTCAGGTTTAGTTAATTCTGCTTCCTAAGGATTTTGAATAATCCAGAAACAATGTGGTCTACAGTCTTGGTCTAGGTCAGTGCTTATGGTTGTCATTAGAGATCAGATCCATCCATTAATGGACTTAATTAATTTTGGATACATGTGCATACTTTTTGGTAGCCTGATGAATTTGTTATTTACAAATTTTATTTTGATTTCTTTGACAAGTAAAGGTACTCATAGATGAACTACAACAGTAGGAAGACTGTTCTAAAAAGAAGTTAAAGTGAGAATAACCCTATACCCTCAAAATAAATAATCCCTCAGAACAGATATGCAAAAAGCAAAGTATTATGAAGAATTATATATGGAGTGATATTCTTGTTTGTTACTGAAGGCTATGTGCTTTAAATTTCACAAGATAGTACCAGTGTTGATCATTTTTATTTAACCTGTTTTCTGGTTGTCATAATTTATATAATTGTAATTCATATTTATTGTTTTCCTCTGCTTTCTGTATTTTACATCATTTCATCTTGCATTATTTTCTTCATACCTAGTTTCATATTTGTCATTTCTTATTGTGGTAATATTCCATTACATTAATATGTTAAAGATTAATTGTTCCCAGTTATTTGACACATAGTTTATTTCCAGTTTTTTGCTTTTTTATACACTAGGAATGTTTTTTGTACAGTTAGGCCTTGTTAATAGTTTCCATAAATTGTAAATCTAATACTAGTATCATTGGGTTAGAGATCTTAACATTTTTGTGGCTTTTATTGTATAATTCTATATTGCCTTACACAACTGTCAACTCAGTTACTCCATTAATTTTCATATTTGCCTTCCCACAGACAGGCCAACACTAATCGTTTGTTATTTTGCCAAGTGTATGAATGACCTTGGGTAAGTCACTTAACTGCTCTGGGCCTTAGTTCCTTGCATGTAAAATGAAGGGTTTGGACTAGAGGTGCCCTTTTAGTTTTAAATTTATAGTTTATTGATTAGCTCTCATCTGTTATTCCCTTTGGTATCATAGATATAGAACTAAAAGGGCCCTTCAGCACTTTCATTTTGTAAATTAGGAAACTGAGACCCAGATAGGTTAAGTGACTTGTTTCCATATATCACACAGGTGTAGTCCTAGATTCAAATGCCAGTGCTTCATTTTCATTATAATCATACTGCCTTATCACCCAACCTTCGTGTTATCCTACTGTCTTACCATTCAGCTTTTATGTTATCTTCTCTCAGTTTTATTAACACTATCCCAATTAGTACTGTCCTTGCTACTCCTTCCAGTGTTATTTGCAATAGATTCCTGATTGATTCGCCTGCCTTTGGGCCTCTTCCCTCCCACCCATTTATTCTATATAATACTGCCATATTAAATTTATCAAATTATTACCATCATATCATTTCTATATTCAAAAAAAGCTTTCATGTTCTTTCTAGTCAATTTGTACATGCCTGTTTTTCAGGATTTTTCTGCAAAGCTAAAACTGTTTAATTTTCGTAAAATATTTATAGAATAGGAGACCTTTGATTTTGACTCCTCACTGTCCTCACAACATGCCATGTTCATCCTTCCCATTAAGACTTTTACTCATGCTTTTCTTTCTGTTTGAAATAAGCTTTTTCTTTTACCTCCTACCTGTCCAGATCTTTGCATCCTTCAATTTTGGTTCAATTTTCATCTATTCTATTAAGCCTTTTGAGACAACTCCAGCCTATACTGTTTCTGTAATGATTTCTATATAAGCATTTGAAGATTATACCCCTCATTTTTCATTATACATTGCCTTTTGTTATTATTTTACTGTTTATAGCATAGTTATTTGCTTTCATAATATTTTGAAAATATTTTATCTCTAGTCAATAGTGTCGATTCTTTAGCCACGAAAGCAAATGCAATCTTAGCTGATCAAAAAGAAGTTATAATGCTCAGCATTAGAGTATTGTATTGAAGGGTATTATATTGAGTTCTAAGAACCATATTTTAGAAAGGAAACTGATAAGCTGGACAGTAAGTAGAGGAGGTCATCCAGGATGGTGAAGAGCCCTAGACCTTGCTTATGAAAATCAGCTGTTGAAGGAACCATGAATATTTAGCCTAGAGAACACTGAGGGGAAGATGGATGGATGGTTGGGCAGAGAGGTGGAAAGTGTATTTCTCTTCAGGTATTTGGAAAAGCTTTTATGTGGATGAGACGTTAAATTTGTTTTGCTTGGTACTAGAGGGCAAAACTTGGGGAGGGTGAGTATATTTAAGCTTTGTGAAAGGAAAAACACTTTAACAGAGCTATCTGGAAATAGTATGGGCTAATTCAGGATGTAGGTTCCCTCTTACTCAGAAGACTAGATGGCCAGCTTGTTGGGTATGTTTTAGAAGGAGGGATTCAGTGCTAGTTGGCCTCTGCGGTCCCTTTCAACTACAAGATTCGTTAATTCTGTAACATCATGCTAAGTGAAAAACATTGGTATTTTTCCCTCTTTATAACTGAGAAAGCTGAAGCTCAGAGGTTAGATTACTTGCATGAAAAGAATGCTGATTTTGGAATCAGGAAAGATCTTATTTATGATACCAGCTATGTGACCAGTCTCACCTCAGTTTCCTCATCTGTAAAATGGTAATAATCATTCTATAGTACTTGCCTTATAAAAACTATGTGAGGATCAAATGAAATAATATATGTAAAGCATTTTGTAAACCAACTATAGAAATGTAAGTTATATAGCTAGTGATTAGTAGGACTAGAATCTGAGGTCAGATCTTTTATTTATATGTTCCTTCTGTCCTCAGTGAAATGGTAAACACCTTGTAGTACAGAGCTGTCTCTTGTACTTCATCATAAATCCTGCCTAGATAAAACCGTAATAGCATTCATAGTAGTTAGCGCTTAATGTGATGGCATATCAGTCTATATTCCTATAAAAACTGAGGGTTTGCTTCATTATCATTGTTTTTGAAGGATGTGTCCTGTATATCCTGTTACACTGGTTAATTTCTTCTGCTTTATACGTTTCTATTCTCAGCAGTTATTCCTTTATCGTGAAAAGGGATTAATATAGTGATTTAGCACTTGTCAATTGATTTACTGTAATTCTTGTTTTATCTAAACTTTGTTATCTAAACTTTATCTCTCCAGGGCCTAGCACAGTTCTCTACACACTGTAAGTGGTTAATAAATGTTTGTTGTTATTTTTTTTGTAGTAATCTCATTTGCTTATTGTGACTTATCATTTGCATAGTACATGGATTATCTGTGGTCTGGGATAATCATTGCTTGTATTTACCTGCCATTAGCCTAAATTCATTAACTCAAGAAGCATTTGTTGTACACCTACTTTGTGCAGAAAACTCTACTAGGTGCTGTGCAGGAGGCTCAGACGAAAGAAATAAATGAAATCTTTTCCTCAGGGAGTTTAGAGTCCATTTGGTGGGGTAATACATTCTTATATTAAAATGACAGAAACAACTGGAAGCAGTATCTTCAAGTGTAAATAGTAAAGGAGTACAAAAAATCAAGTGAGATAAGTGAGGAAAGTCTGGCTTGGAAGGTAGTAAAAAGATATGAATTAATAGAATGAAGGGAAGAAGAAATTTAGAGTTGACTAAAAATCACAAAGACTAAGGGTTAAGAATTTTTTACAATTTTAAGTTTAAGATAGTTTAATTCCTAGGTAACAGATTTTTCAACTTAAAACTATAAATGTGTTTGAATTGAAAAGCCAATTTTTTAGGCAAGAAAAAACTTACAGAAGGAATTAAATATACAGTAAGTTCTTCTTACATTTTTGAATTTGATTTCTTTTGCTGCCATTTAAATGCAAAAGTACCTTGGTTAGAATTGCTCCTAAGTTATTTGTAATTGTAATATTCTAATTTTATTTCATAAATATATTTAAATGAGCCTAGCCTACTCAGCAGTTATATACAGCTTTCAAATTTTCAACTTTGTTTTTATAGAACATTCACTGTGTAGAAAATACTTACACCAAAGGTGGTAAAAATAAATGGTATAGGCATAGTTTTTAAAAACTTTTTAATTTCAATATTGTATTGTGTTTAACTTTAAATATCTATGAAACCAACTAAACATGTTTGTAACTATTTACATTTCATAGTATTTATTTCAACACATTAAATTTTGAAATGCTGAAAACAATTTATTAGCTATTCCCTGTGTATCGCCTTCCATTTTTCTAGTTTATGCAGTCACTTCTATCTTTATGTGTACATTTTTCCTTTAATATAGTTGTTGACGATGTTATTCTGTTTCTTTACTTCATATTATTCTATATGTATCCATATTTTTATTCCTCTCATTTATTTTACTGCTTTATAGTATTCAGTTACTCTGTTATAACCACAATTTGTAGAGCTATTCTCCAGTTGTTGAACATTTAGGTTCAAATTTTCCTGATTGGTAGTAATACTGCTGTTAATATCTTTGAACAGATCCCTTACCCCTTTTAATGATGGTTAATAATGGATTTATTGAGATACAAGGAGGATGGTTATTTTTGTAACTCTGCAAGTTGTCCTCCAAAAGATAACACCAATTTGCAATTCCACCAGCTTTGTATTAATTAGATTGCCTTTTTCTTCTAAATCCTTCCAGTCTTGAGTTTTACCACTCTTAATTACTTTTAGCGATTTGATTGCAAAGTAATACTTCAAAGTGGCCTTTAGTTTACATTAGTGAAGTTGAACCCTTTTGAGAGATTAGTTATAATTTGTTTATCCTTTTGTAAAATGTTTACATTTTAAAATATCCATTAAGAACATATTGCTACCTTTGAGTATTTGTACCAGTTTCATGCAAAATATTTTTACTTTTTACCTTGATGATGAACCATGTTAGCTTTTAGGGATTACTAGTTTCCCTTACCACAGACAGTATTTTAGTGGGATCAAGGTCTGCAGCTTATAAATGTAAAGTATCTATCTTCTTACATCTTGGGATCTTACGTGTCTATGTCCTTTTCATCCTCCATGGTCATCTAGTTTGGTATTATGAAAGGAGTTTGAGATTTGGACCCAGAGGACATGGGTTTTGAATTCTGACTCTGGTACATATTACCTTTGTGAGCTTGGGCAAACCCTTTACCTCTCTGGACCTCAATTTTCTTATCTGTAAAATGAAGGAGTTGAAATTATTTTAAGGGTTAGTTCCAGTTCATAAGATTACCTCAGTGAGTTTTTACCAGTACCCTGGGTTATAATTCATTTAGTCCTAGTGATTTGAATTCATTAGGGCAACTAGATGTGTTGTTAGTTATCAGACCCTTCCTTCAAGTTTCACTTCTGTCTAACAAGTTTTCTGTTCTTTTCCCACCAGAGATTTCATGCTTCTTGATAGAAATAAAACAGAAGCAAAATAAGAGTGGAGTCGTTTCCTCGGCTCTGTTTATATGGCTCCTTGTTTCACGTTCCTCCTTTGTGTGCCCAGCATAGCCAGATACTAATGTCCTGTTCATCTCTTGAACATTGATCGACAACTTTAGTTTTTCTTCAACTTCAGCATTCCTAACACAGTTCTTAAAAGATGGTGCCACCCTTTTGTGTTCATCCTAAATCACCTGGCTTTGGTTTTATCTTCATCTGTTATATTTGCTTCAGGTGTTTCCTAATCAGCTTTTTTCTGTTCTTTGATAAAACTTTTCAGTTTTTATATAAGCAAATTAATAAAGTCACAGATTTAGAGCTATGAAGGACTAGAAGTTTCCTAGTCCAGCCTCCTTATATTTTACCAATGAGGTGACTGAAGCTTAAGGACATTAAGTGTCTTGGCCAAAGTTACACAGGGACAAAGTGGAAGAGAAAGCATTTGAACCTAGGGTCCTCCTAACTACACTTTCTTTCCACCTTAATAATTTCTTCTATTTGTTTAATAATTTTATTTTCCATCATAATTAAGAGAACTGCTTTATTCCCATTTCCTCTTAAGTTTTTTTTTTTGGGGGGGGAGCACCCATTTCAAAGTATAGGTGACCCTTGAAGGAGATAAAATCCTGAAATCCTTCTGTGGTATTATTCATATTCCCATTTTCTAAACGTGTCCTGGAACTGAGAGAGGCATTTGTCCTGGGAATTTGATTCTTTTATCAGATTAATCAAATGATAAATTCCTACATATGCATAGATTAATACTATAGATTACATAAAAATGAACATAAACTGCGTTGTTTTCATAAATACAGAAGAATTCTTCAAAAAGTAATTCTTTTAAAATGTTAGGGTTTATACTTTTAAATTTCTTATTGGAACTGGGAAAAGAAAGGAGGAAGGGAAGGTGATTATTGAAGTAGAAAGAAGATATTCAATTAGCAGTCAATATTTATTGAGTATCCACCATGTACAACAGTTTGAGTTAGAGTTAGGAAACAAACTACCCTGTAGAAGCTAGTATCCTCTGAAAGCATTTGCACTCCTTTCGTTTTTGGTGCCACCAGAAGTTCTTAAGTTAGGTTACCTCATGCTTCTGTGTTTCATTTGACCATTTATTTCTATTACATATTTCCTGTTGTTTGATACCTAAACAGGAAACCATTACCAAGCAATCAAAATTTCTATCAGTCTCATTTATTAGTTGTACTACTACTTTTCTGCATATTGTTATTAGCAAATACATATACTTATGAATATTATTGGAAATAGCTTAGCATGATATACTGAAACAGGTTCTGGGCCTTTACAAATTGTTTGACATTATATCATAGCATTTGCTGTGATTTTGCTTTTCTTAAAGTAATAGAATTCCACCTTTGGGAGGAATTTCAAAAATTAATCTTCAGGTTTTCATAATACAGGGTCAGTTAAGAAGGCTCTTAAGGAATTATAGTATGACAATAAAATGATGTTGAATGGGTACATTTGTGCAGGAATTGTGCTTGATAGGGACTACAATACAATTTATTTTGTACCTTTTACCCTTACTTATTCAATAATTTTTTTTTCAGAGGATGGATCTTGGAGAATGTCTGAAGGTCCATGACCTGGCTTTAAGAGCAGATTATGAAATCGCATCCAAAGAACAAGACTTTTTCTTTGAGCTTGATGTATGTAATTTGCTTTTTCATATTGACTCTTTCAAGGAAATTAAAATAGTAATTAAAATATTGACTCTTTTGGAATGGATTTATATATTTTGCATTTATGCCAGTGTGTTTTCTAAATAGAAAATAACTGATGTCAAGGTACTTAGAATTACTTTTGTAATTTGTTAGATTAAAGCAAGTGTTAGCTTTTTTTGTTTCATGGACCCTTTTGATAGTCTGGTAAAGTGTATAAAACTCTTCACAAAATGTTTTTTTTAAATGCATAAACTTAAATATATAAGATTACACAGGAAATTAATTACATTGAAATAAAGGGAGTTTTTTTGCATCTAAGTTTGTGTATTCCCTGCATCTATCCATAGATCCCAAATTACAAACCCCTGGCTTAAGTCCTTATACCTTCCTCAGGACTGAGTTCTGTGGCGATTTTAAGGACATTTTAAATTGTGCAGTTCATACAGTCTTATAAAATTCATGTGGATTATCTCCTACTAAACAGATATTAATTGACTGAGGAGCCTATAGTTTAAATATTAAATTATCAGCAGCAGAAGAGGAAAGTATAGACATAACTAATGATTCCAATTAACTCAAATTCAACGTCAATATTTGTATACATATATACATGCAGGTGCGCATATATATATTGATATAAAAACAATGTTCTATTTTATGTGAAAGCTAATGGAAGTGACAAGTACCTTCCAACTGTGAGATTTTGAAGGTGGGATTTTTAAGGATTAGCATTTGAGTTTATTATAATTATTCAAAGCTTTTATGTAGCAAATTGCAAAACATGATCTAGCATATCATAATTTTCCTATTTGTAGACTTAAAAACAGACAAAATAATATCAACCTGTATGTTTCATCATGCTTGTTACCATTTTCTGTGGTAGCTTTTTATTTGATTTCAGGTGGAAGGGATTTACTTTATTTCTGGAGGTCCAAGAATTTTCTCAGTTTGAAATTCTGGTTTATAAAACCTGCACATTTTTGATGCCAGGTAGAAGAAATAACAAAAGAAAAGATATAACTTTCAAAATTTAGCTGGAAGAGATTTTAAATATAGTCAGTCTCAGTTTATGCACATTTCCCCTCGTTTAAAAATTTTATGTGTTAAATGACCACCTAGAGAGATGTTCATAGAATATCCTTTTCTTCTTTTACCCCTTCTGTAATATAATCCTTACTACTTGACCCTCTTCTTCCCTCATTCCCAATGTCACTTCCCACTTTTTACTCTTGATAATTTAGAAAGTGAACAATAACACAAAGTGTTTTATAAATTGGAGATACTTGTTCTTGTGTTATGTATTATGATAGTTTGGTCCTTAGATAGTATCCTGAGATACCACTACTTTAAAATGACTTGATTTATTAACTTAATCTTTATACTAGGGAATCATTCTTTTTATACTTATTGAATCAGTAGTATAAAGAACAGCATTATAGTAAATTTATACTGATGATTAAAGCAGTTTCAAACTGAAAATGTCTTATACTCATTCTAACTGCAGGGAAAAAAACCTTCAAATTTTTTTATCTTCTGCAGTTTGTGTTTTTTTTGAAGTAAATAACTAGTTTAGGAACCTGAAATATTCTTTTAAAAGAATGTGCTTCAGATTAAGTGCTCATATTTTAGATTAAATGTACTTTTGGCACATGATAAGTAGGAAAATCCAATTGTCAAATGTAGACTAGCGTCTCTAAGTTTTTTAAAATTTAGTTTTATTGTTACTAATGTAGAATTTAGTAACAGTGTATCTGATGCCATTCAATTAAATAAAGTTATCTTTTTTTAGTGATTACTGTTAGTATTTTGAATGTGCTTAAATAATTT